>JAROYE020000001.1:65902709-67296797 GCA_029619315.2 Dynastes maya | reverse complement strand
AATACAACATTTTGAGGGAAAAACTTTAGATTATATTGAAAAAAATAAAAATTGTTATATTTTATCAAATTTATTTTTTCTATATCAAGCCTAGAATTTATGGCGCCTACCCCGTATATGTGATTTGAGCTACATTTACGATCACAAATTATATTCCATTAGACATATAGACAATAATTTCTGTATGTTCCAAATTATGAGTCGAAGTAAAGTGAAAAGGCATATTCCAGTACGAATCAATAGTATCTAGTCAATAAATACAGACACGTTCCACACCGTTTTATACTAAAAATTATCAATAGGTTACCTTAGGGAATTAGTTATAAGCACTACAAAATTAAAAAATATATACAAATATTTACGAAATTCAAATTATATTGCTCGCAAAGGAAATTAGTTTTTGTTTTAGTAAAATCTTCTTTTCATTCTGTTCATACTGTATATTTCCAATAATATTTAATATGCTTTAGTTGTCATTCAACGTTTGCAATAATTTTTTACTGTAACTATTTAAAATATTTAATAAAGTAATGAACGAACCTTATCCTATCGTAACGGATAACTTTTAGCAGAAAAAAGACGCTCGGGAAAATTCAAGTCAAGCCTTTAACATTGCTGAAGGAATTGCAGTCTGCAATTACGTTTAAGTAACCTGCTTATGACTTATATTGGACTAGCAGCGATAAATCGACTTATTAACAAATCCTGGCTTCATCAGATCTCTGAAACCGATTTAGCAAAGCAAATCAAGATTAAAGTGAATTGTATTGAATGTATTTTAACAACATTTTAGCCGAGTTCGTTCGTGACGTGAGTCTAGACGTTAAACATCTTATATAGCTCCAATTTAGGCTCAAATGCGAAATTCTTCTTTTAGCAACGTTTAAAGTTGAGGAATGGTGTTGTCTGAGGCGTTTAAGACTGCATCTGAAAACCATTTTGCCACTTTATAAATCATTTACAAATGGCCACTCGAAGTGATGCACCTCTCTACCTCTGTCTCCAAATTCCAAACGAAACTCGCCCTACACTCATTAATCCGAAAACTTAAACCATCAAAATTCTCTCTTGTGATGGCGCGTGGTTCATTTCCTTAATTACTGCAATCAACGTAGCAAATCCACTTGTGTTTATAATCATTTATGACAGGAATCAAAAATATATTTCTTTTTGTTCAAAATAGCAACGCTGCTATGCCGAAGTAACTATCACTTTTCACAAGTATTAAGTAGGTGCAGGTTTCTAGAAACTTTTTTGTTATGAACTTTGTTTTGCCTATTCCAAAAATCAAAGCTAATAGATTTTCGAAATGAATTTCTTAATATGTAGTTCGTCAAGAGTAATCATCTTTTTTTTTGTTTCAGCTAATTTTATGATGTGCTAATATCTAGTTCCATTTATTTCAAAAGATTTTAATCATTTGTGAGTTTTAGAACAAAAAAACTATCGTGAAACTTCCGAACGGTAGTGTATATTCAATTCAATGCTACGTGTAAATGTAGTCGCATTTAAGCGTTTTTAAGTGAACGGAGAAGTGAAAGTAGGAAACGATCCATGAGACTTAATTCGCCATTCAAATTTACCTATTATAAGTTCGAATTTAATTCGCAACTGCAGAATGAACGCTCGGCAGCGACTATTAAAATGTAACTTGCCGGCGATATGTTGCGTAACGTCCTAACGCCGACAATTAAAACCTTACATAGAACGAAGGCGAAAATTCTTCTGCGCTGTTTCACTTCGATTGGATCGGCGATCGAAGATAAACCCGTCAAGCAAAGCTAGCTGATGAGGTACATCACGTTAAATTGTTTATTGCGTCATTCTGTAATATGCTTTGAAATTTGGATTGAAAATTTTTCAAAAGTACATTTAGTTATGCTTATTACTGACGTAATTTTTCATCTAGTTTACTTACTACTTATCCACAAGGATAAGTCGCCTGAATGCATCGATTTCGGTAGGCACGCCAGCAATACGCAAAATTATGTAAAATACATGAAACTCAATTGGTACAGTTAGACTACCGATATTAGCGGTTGTATTCAGTGTCATTCACAATAATGACCATAACACGTATCTCTGAAAGTATTAAAATTTCTTTTTGAAATATTGGTGGACGATATTAATAATAATAATAATAATAATAATAATAATAATAATAATAATAATAATACTTTATTGATTAAAAATATCCGAAAGGATAGTAAAATCAATGGTCGAATACAAAAATTCTAACAAACAAAAAACAAGAAAAAATCAACCAATCAAGCAAAAGGAAAGGAAACAAAAACAAAATAAAGAATAATGCTAAACTAAACTAAACATGAGGATAAATACGAAACGTACCGATGGGGTGGCTTATCCCTATAGATTAGTTGCTAGGGTTGAGAAACTCTTCTGCACTGTAGTAGCTTTGCTGTATTAAATACCTCTTAGCAGACTGCTTAAATTTGGCGCCAACTTTTATTTCGCGAGGTAGTTTATTGTACAGTTTTTTCCCAGTGCTCGTTAATCCTCTATCAGTGATATGCAGCGTACATCTAGAAATATGGAGATCACTTCTTCGCCGGGTTTCAGAGGGATGTATGTCTTTTATAACGGTATACTCCTCCTTGTAATTATGGTGGTAACACACGGTTTCAAGGATATATAAAGACGGAAGAGTTAGAACACGCAACGTTTAAAAGAGAGGTTTACATGATTCTGTAGGTTTTAACCCGCCCAATATTCTAACAAGTTGCTTTTGTGCCACAAAGACTTTGGCAACAATAGGTGAAGATACCCAGAGGAGTATGCCATATCCCAACCGCGACTGTATTTCAGTATAATATACAGGCAGCAATGTATGTAATGATACCTGATCCTTCAAGCTGCGAAACAGAAACGTTTTGGTATTTAACATTTTCGCTAAGTGGTCACAGTGAACATTCCAGTGTAAGTTATCCTGAACATGCACTCCGACAAATTTTGTTATCTCTGTTTGGGAGATGGGTTTATCGTGAATAGTTACTGAAGCATGTATATTTTGTGTTCGCTGGCGCGTGTGAAAAAACAAAGAGCTTGTCTTCTCCTCGTTAAGGCTTAGCTTATTGGCACAAAATCAGTCATATAACCTATTTATGGCACTATTTGCCAATGCCTCGGTCTCAGATAGAGTTGAGCCAGTTGCGAATACGGTGGTGTCATCCGCATACATGAAAATTAATAAATCAGAGCAGAAGTTATATATGTCATTTGTATATAGGTTGAATAGAACTGGACCTAATCTAGTTCCCTGAAAAACGCCATGAGGCACAGACAGCCAACCGGATCCAACGCTTCTAAGAGATGCCTCCTGTTTATACTGTATCCGAACGTATTGCATGCGACCGCTAAGGTATGAGCATATCCCCTCTAAAGCATTTCCTCTGATACCATAACTATTTAACTTATTCAGCAATATGGAATGTTGTAAACAGTCGAAGGCCTTGCTAAAATCACAAAAGATTGCCAACGGAGAATTTCTTTTATCAATCTGTTCTAGTATGATATCGTAGAATGACAATAGGGCGGTGGTAGTGGACTTGTTCTTCCTAAATCCATGGTGATTCGTATGTAAAATGCTATACCTACCAATAAATGATGTTAATCGTGTCAGCATATTATACATAAGGATCTATTTTTTAATAATTTCTGTTTTATGGCACTATTAATTAAATTGGAAACGGATACCAACTTTCTTATTTCAAATCGAACAGCCTCTATATCCTTCAGGAGAAGACCTAAATCCAAAACACCAATATCTCCTGTTTGGGGGCGACGCTTTGGGTCAAACACAAAGTTACGACTGGTTTAAATGATTCGAAAACATCACTTGAAGGCATCAAGTCTTTAGTGATCTGTTTTTTTCGATATTGATGGGATTTCACAAATGAAAGAAACCATGAGTGAAAAAGAAATTAAGGAGGTTCCTCAGCTTTTACACTTCAATCACAACAACAAAATGCTGTCAAAAAACATTCCTGCTTTTGATAAATTCTTCAAAATAAGAACTGTATTTGACAGCCTGTTAGCGAGGTACATAAGTGTTACCTTAGAGAAATATCCATCTTTTGATGAACAAATATGCACCAGAAAAGGTCGACATTGTTTGAAACAATGCATGCCTGCTAAACCGTACAAGCGGGATATCAAACTATTTACTCTTGCTGGCGTTTTAGGATTTGTTTACGATTTCGTACTTTATGTTGGTAAAAACAATGCTAGCTATCCAGAACTTTCCTTGGAATTTCGGACGTAATTAATTAACTGAAGTTGAATTTATGACCACGGCAAGGAATCAAATCTCATATCTCCTGCTTGCCGGCTAGGCGTGTTAACCACTATACCACGAGGACTATACAAGGATCGTTCACTCTTTAATACCTAGTTGTTATTATTTCATTACGTCGGAAATTCCAAGGAAGATTATAGATTTCATGATTCACCGACGGAAACCAAAATATATTAATGGTCATTTGAATAATAACGATAAGGATTTGGGAGCTACTGGTAATGTAGTTTAAAGATATATCAGTTTACCTTTAGTGTCATGCTTGGCACAAAGTGTAATATTTTCTCTGGCTACAGTTACAAGACCTAGAGCACCGAACTGTAAAGCGCCATCGGAAAAGGAAGCTAACAAATGGGCAAGGAACGCATCTTGAGAATATGTATGTAGAAGGGCAGCTCAAACAAGAGGAAAAACCAGTCATCGACCACTCGCAAAATTTCGAGCTATTGTCCCTATTGTCTATGTATGATACGATTAGGTACTTACGAAAAAAGGGGGCGACCATTAGATACGGAGAAAGAAATAAATAAGAAAAGGCCGCGTTCGGCTACATGTGCCTATGTTTCGCCAAGAGATGTCAGACTTTATGGCACTAATCAGTGGCCCATATTCGACCAAACAAGGCAGAAGTGTAAACTGCCGTCATGCAAGTCGTTTTCCCTTGCAAAATGCCCAAAATGTGAACTACATCTGTGTTTAAATAAGGACAACAATTGTATCTTAAAATTCCAACCTCCAATGTTATACTATTTTTGGTTATGTTAATTCACTATGTATCAGGTATGCTAGAACTGAAGAAATTTACAAAACAATATATATTTTTGAGTTTGGAATATTTTTATTATTCTTTGCTCTTTCCGGGTCACATTTTATTAGTGCTATTGGTATCCGATAAAATTTAAATCCGGACATCCGGATCCAAAACTACCCGACTCTCAGATCCGAATCCGGTATTATTTTGCAATATAGAAAGTGTTTAATGAAGAAAACATCGAATTTATGCTTTGTGAAGAAAAAGTGCAAACGAGGATGGTATGAGAAGCACCCGTGTTTGGAAACAGATGGCGCTATGTGTCAAACCTGCATATGTCAAAATTTCGAGAGATTCATGGAGTAGTGGTATTTTGAAAGCTGTTGAAGGTAAGCAAGTTTATGTATTTGTGGAATCATAGAAAAAGAGCAATACCGGTTAGTGATTCGATTTCTTTTTTTCTGAATGGGGAAACGTGTGCGGAAATAAGAGAGAGGTTGGATGCAGTTTATAAGGACTATGCATCTTCGATGACTACCATCAGATGCTGGTTTATGAATTTATCCGTGTTTGAGGAGGAGCGGCCAGGTCGCCCTATTGAGGTGACTATAGATCAATAAAGTTAATTGTAACTGTTAGCAGACCGCCAGGTGAAGATTAGAGAGATTGCTAAAATTATAAACATCTCCATTGAACGAGTGCAAAACATCCTTGAAAAATTGCGTATGAGAAAGTTATCGGCGAGATGGATGGCCGCGTCTCCTAACGATTGATCAAAAACGGAATGACTTCAAAGCAATGTTTGTACATATTTAAGCGCAATACGAGTGAAATTCTGCGACATTATGTGACTGTAGACGAGACATGGATACATCACTACACGCCAGAAACCAACGGTCAGTCGGCAAAATTGGTTTTCCCGGCGAACGTACACCAAACAAGGCGAAGACGATTCCATCGGCCGGAAAAGTTGTGGCTACGATTTTTTGGGATTCGCAAAGCATAATCTTAATTGGTTATTTGGAGAAGGGAAACACAATCACAGGACAGTGCTGTGCTGATTTATTGGACCGATTCGACACTGCACTAAAGGGAAACAGCCCCACTTCGCGAAGAAAAAATTCTATATCATCATGTTAACGCCCTAGCCCACACATCGACAATTGCGACAGCAAAACTAATCCAGTTGCGGTACCAATTGGTGCCTCATCCACCATATTCACCAGATTCAGCCTCCTGTGATTTCTTTCTTTTTCCAAATTAAAAAAAAATGGCTTAGCGGAAAGAGGTTCAAGTCAAAGAGGTAATTGCCAAACAGATACCTATTTGGCAGAGTTTGTTGAGATTTCGACAAATGCTATTATTTGAATGGCTTAAAAAAGCTGGAATATCGCTTGGACTAAGTGTATAGAGCTACAAGGAGATTATGTCGAGAAATAAATTTACTAAATACAAAGGAATTGCGTTGTCAGTTATATTGTTTGATAATTACTCGACCTATTACAAGTTTTCATAATTTGCTACGAAACTTTACGCTACTTACTATTTGCTCGAAAAGGTTGCTGGGTTTCTGTCATCGGATAATGGATTCGATCGGACAAAGAATTCAAACTCAAGATTTCGTTGGTTTTGGATAGCGGATCCGGATTCGAGATTTCGGATAACGGATCCGGATAGCACCAAGAACCGGATATTCAGGTAGTAAATTATCCGAATCCAAAATTAACCGGATCCACATTTTACAGACAGTGGCAATTTTTCCGTACCAGGTACAAAAATCGCGCCAGGTAGATTTAAATGAGAAAAACAAAGTTCATATTTCCTTCTTCTGTAAATGTATGCTAAATGAAAATTCCAAATTGCAGTTTAAATACTACTGTGAAAGCCTTAACAAAGAGCATAATATAGTTGCCTATAAACATTGAAACAAACTTCTTAGATACGCTTGTATAATTCAACGTATGTAGCCAACAATTTATATTCATATTGTTGAAGTTTTTTTCAATCGTAAAGTACAAGACAAAACGATGACGTACAACAAAACTTGTACGTTATCGTTTTTACCGTCAATACGAGTGAATAATTTAGTATCCACATGCACACATTACCGTATCTGACATTTTCGAACGCGCGGTTCTAAATGCGCCCGCTTGTGCAACTCTCTTAACATTAAATTCGCATTAGTGCGATCACACATCATGCACACACGTCCGTAGTCATAGACAAAAGGGACGTCGACACGAACTAGATATTTTTTTAAAGGTTGTTGTTGTTATGCGTTCACGGCGGCAAAGGAGCGGACGGAACAGTGACACCACAAAAATTACCATGAAGGTCATCAGCGAAGCAGGCATCAGACAGCAAACAGGCACACGACAAAACCGAATTATTCCGTGTGACCTTTTTTGCGCGAATAAATTACATACAGCGTTGGTTGCGAAAAAAAAAGAACGTCGCCAATGGCGACTATCGTATTGGCGAATGTGCAGACAGACACAATATGCAAAACACGCTAAATTAGAAACAGAAACCTCTCGTCGTTATAATATATAGGTAGATGCGAATGACATCATAAATTTTATCAGTCATAATACGACATATTGTATTTACATGGGGTGGGTGAAAATTAAGGCGCAATGGTAATTCTAATGAACTGTTACAGTTCCGTTAAGAAAGTTTTGCGATATTGCGAAGTGAAACTAGTCACACAATTTGATACCTTTTGCACAATCTTCTAGAATTGTAAAATTGTGCCTACTGAGTAAATGGTAGGAGGTCAAAGCTTTTAGACCATAACCTTCCAAAAATATGTCTGGATATACAAGGCGATGGATAAGTAGCGAATCAAGGACCTACTTTAATTTAAGTAGAACAGGCTGTACCTTATTACATTTTTAGATTCTTCATCTAAAAATATACCAACGTCATTACCTAAATGTAGATATACCTATTTCCTTAAAAAAATCCGGAATCCAAATACATTTCAGTCCAAATTTTACGAGATTAAATTTCGCACTTGACTCTATCTAGACATGGTATTGGAAATATACAAGGTGTTTAGTAGTGATCACCAAACTTTGCCAAAATGAAACACCAGAAACGTCATTTTTTTAAATGACCAGATATTTTTTCTGTGTCCACAGTATAGGAAATTTATACCTCTTAACATTACCATATGAAGATGCATATGCCTAATATTGAGAGTAACAGATGTTTGTAGTTAAACGCGACTCCTGCATTTGAACATTGCATTTAAGTGGTTTCTGGTTAGTATTGTGTGGTTACCATGACAACAGTAACCAATACATACTAATATTGGTGTTTTGCACTGTTGATTCGAAATTTTAAGTGTAAGTAGCTACTTATAAAATTAATTACATAAAAAAGTGTTAATACATATGATATATGTGTGAAGTTAGGGATAACGCAAGCATTCCGGAGTGGAACAGAGAGCGTGCCAAGAAAACTACAGAACAGGTTTTGCAAACAATTGCGCAAACGTTTTGAGGTGGAACAAAGGAATTTCGAGTTTTCTGTAGACTGATAAATAAGTAGATAGCTATTAATTATTCCGGTAAAAATTAGGATAAAAGTTATTCAATTTGTTCATAATATATTTCAATTTTGTTGTAGGCGATTGTTTTTTTTTAAATTTTGTTTTGATTTTAAATTTATGCTGATATATTTATTTCTTAACCTGCATGAACTTTTGTTAAAATATCTCCCCTTGTTCCTTTTCTATTTCTGCAACAGTAAAATGAATATTTCCAATAGCATCAAATCTTAGCTTTAATTTGACAAATGTTCTCGGTTGTGGACATCGTCATTCAGGGTAGCGCAACTTATACATCCTACTAGCTAAAATATATCATTTCTCTCATTTTTTCCCAATACATAAATTATAACCTATTACTTAACTCTACTTAGGTTCGATGGTTTGAATCAACAACCTAAGATCGTCAATGTCAGTATGTTTTGTTTCCCGTTGTCATGGTAACCAAACTATATTACCACCAGAAACCATTTAGATGTAATTTCCAAGACTCGCTTTTGACTGAAAGTAGTCAGTTGGGCCCAAAATTTTGAATCAATAGTTTAGGAACGTCAACGTCTTCTGTCTGTGACTGTTGTCGTGATACCAAACAGTACCAACACCAGAAAGCACTTGGATGCAATATCCAAATGCAATACTCGCGTCTAACTGTATCTCTTCTACTTTCAATACTAGGCATATACATACGAAAACGATAGAGATATAAATTTTCTATACGGCAGATACGGAAAAAATGTATGATGCTGTTTAGAAAATGACGTTTTCGGTGTTTAAATCTGACAAAGCTTGGTGTTCAATACTAAATACTTTGTATGTTCTGAAGGCGTTTTAATACCTTGTCTAAATATGTAATTGAATCTTCCAAACATTTACGCTAAAATGCACATATTTACATTTCGAATATTTTGAAGGAAATACATATATGTATCTACATTTGGGTAATCAATAATCGTTTTCAATATTTTAAGTTGTTGGCATGCTTTATTATTAAAGAAAATAGAACAAAACACAAAACATATACATATGTAATGTGTAACATATGTATGTATGAGCTCATTTTGACGTTTTTTCAATCTTGTGACAATGACTTGTCCATTTACGATTCACACTGACACACAATTTGACATATTTTTTCATAGTTTACAAAAGACAGGTTTAAAATGGATAATGTCGCTTGTCCCAGATTTTTATGCAAGTGACAGTACATGTCCTGAAGAAGACAATGAAACGAGTTGTCGAAACGTAAACATGATTTTATTTTCACGCAAGTCTATCTTAAACCTTTAAGAAGTGATGAGACCGCTAGAATCAGGATTTAAAATTAAACTAATAAAAAGAACGGATGAAAAATTACATCTTTTAAATAAATCGTTAATATATTCACATCATAGTACTTACCTCGAAGTTATACTTCAGGTTAATCACTAGTTCAACAACAATTCATTGCGTCTTGACAACCTTCAAATGGACAGTTCCATTTTCAAATGTAGACAAAATATTGAGAAACGTAAAATATGATAAATAAAAGGTTTAAAAAGGTATGAATGGAAATTTTAAAAATGTACCGACTAAGGCTAACATACATACATGTGTACAAGAGCCCACCATCTTTTGCCACTAAATTTGGCAGCAACATATAAAATATGTGAACTTGTTCATGGACTACTGCTATCTACAACTTCCTATCTTTTCATAAAACCTCACCAATTGATTTATTCTATTATCTGCTGAAATGCTTTAAATGTGGGAAACTGTTAATTGATTAATTACTTGAACTGAGAGCTCAGAAGTGTTCTAAAACACTTTTTTGACAATTTAAACGAATTTTAAGATCAACTAATGAGATTTTAACAAAAATTAAAACTAAAAATTGAGAACTAACCTGGATTTTACGACGATGTCATACAAACTTTATGTTTATGTGATGTTTACAGGAAACCTGTCTACTCTTAGCCACCAACCTTCACTTCTATCTTGAATTTATAATACGATTTGAAATACAAACAGGTTGAAACTCGGAACACAGCCAGACATGTGTTACCTCGATGAAAGCTTGACCCAAAGTCAGCAAATTTAATTTACGTCCCTCAGCTTCTTTATTTTAATCGTGATGGCGATTGTTTCATCCACAGCAAATTTTGATAATTCCTTTCTAAATACAATTTGACGATGGATTTTCGATGAGTAAACCTATTTATAAAAATACCATGATGGACCTCCTTAAAATACCACTGAAAACTTTTAAATGATAAACTTTACTGACGACTACGACAGCAACTTTAGATATTCCATTAAATTTGAAGAGTTACGAAAATAAGAAAATGAACTGTTCACCATTCCAACACGTTTGTTGTTGGCTGGAGTTAAAATAATTATTTAGTACCCCGCTCCAGAGTTCGCTGGCCAGGTGAAGAGTAACAGCTTCAAAAAAAGAGCTAATAGCCGCCAAAGGGAATTTCACATTGAACGAGTGGCCATACTGAATACACTATACGTGCTGGAATGACAGCTGTGTTCGGCGATGTAAAATTTACAACACTTCACTACGTATATTAACTTTTTCAAACAATAATTGATATTTTCTATTTTCTTGCTTTTTTCATTATCTTCCTTTCAAAAGTTTGTGGTTTCTTCTTAATCACAAATTTATGACCTCTGGAGTGATTTTCATTCACACTTTAAATTCAAGCAAATTGTACTCGATCGGTTTGCTGTATGTTCGAACAAAAAACAATAATCAACAACATTCGAGCAATCTGGCTAGGTGCCAGTGTTAGGTTAGAATGAGTTAGATGCCCACACCTGTTAGGCAATTTTTCGACTAAAATTAATATTAATAAAGATTATTAAAAGTAACAAGGAAAACAATATGGAAAAATATCTAAATCGTATTAGGTTATATCTGCATCCTAATTACGTTGCACACTGATGGGCATGCTGTTTGCCACGCTGCCAAGTTGGAATTGTTTAATATCCTGTTTAAACAGTACCCACTGCGTCGAGTCTGAAAAAGACGCTGAAGCAACTTGGTGAATCTGTTCTAGCAATTTTAAAACGCAGTACTATTTTACTCGACTTAATTCAAAATCGCATTTTCTGTTGCCCAACTGTTCAACCAAAAGTTTGAGCAATTAAAAGAAACTGTCCTGGCGTAGTCTGTTTACCAAACAGTTGTTGCCTTCTCTGTTCCATGTCATAACTATTCTATTTGACAGTTATTATTTATAGCCCCTGTGAATATAAATTTCTTATTCCTGTCGTAATTCTGCCATAAAGCACCGCAATCTCCGAGCTGTAGCAAGCTTTATGGCTCATATGCTCATGTGGTTTAATTTGCGGGAACAGAAAAATTGTTGCAGTAGTAATATAAATAAAATGTACGATGATTGATAAGCACGCCGTCATCAAAACATACATACAATGCTCGTACACAAGTCCTTCATTAGTAATAAATCCTCGTTAAATTAAATTTTCTGCGGCAAGTTTTGAATAGACTATGTGAGTGTATGAATCCTTTTATTTCCAAAAATTAATTTTCTTGTCAACTTGAAATTAGTTGGATCAAAACTTATAAAAAAATATACATCAAATGGAAGTTTTATTTTTAAAATTGTTTTTAATGCTTTTTTATTTACTTTTATTTCATGAAACAGTTATACACGCAAGTGAAATAAAGAATAGGAAACATTGAAAAAAAGAACATTGTATTTAATATTGATAAGGTGTTTCGGCATAAATCAAACTTTCGAGTTTGTTATCAATTTTGCTTTATTGGTGTACCATAAACCTTTTGTAAATGATACCATACCACTTCAATAAAACAAAACCAAAATTAAATCAACTGATAGCGATTAACGTGGACAACAACCGCACACTACCGTTACCTCCGATATTAAACAAGGCCTAACAGCTCTGATGTCAGCAGGCTGTGACGTAGATTGTCTTAGGTGAACGATCACCCATAAACGCGTTTACACGTTCAGACCGTCTCTGCGTTTTGAATTAATTTATCCAAATTACATTGGTTTTATTACAAAAAACACTGTGTAGTGATATTTCAATACTTACAATTATTTGATGATACCTATATAAGCGATAGCTGTATAAGCGATAAAACCCTTTCTGAAACCATAAAAACGGAGTAACCTAAAAGGGTGACTCGGGCGGTTTATTTACTGTGGCGTCGGCTGTTTTGTATGTTTTGTTTGTGAATTGCACTTTGTAAAAGAAGTTATTATTTATTTTTCAACAGCTACTCAAGGACCCGTGAAACTATAACTGTAAGTTTAAAATATCCTAGGCTTTAAAAAAGATGCTATTCCAACTCAATTCCGTAACTGTCCGTTGTATTTGACAAAAAACGTGAAAATGTTATTATTCAAATAGTTTTATATTCTTACGTTATATTTAACAAATTATAATAACTTGTTCTACAAATACCCTACTTAAAAATGATTGTGGGAAAAGTAATGATAGATTAGGTAAAACATCAGTAGGAAATTAAAGACCCTGGTTAAATAGCATGTAAATTTTCTCGTGAAATTGAAGAAAATTTCGAATAAAATTGCAATTACTGTAACATTTCAACCTTAGTCTCGTCCAAATACATGTACAATTACAAATAATAATAATTAGGTAGTCGATTAAATATTAACCACAAATACATCTCTGACGAAAACGGTGCTCGGTTACGTGATTTCTGCTTTGAATCTTCGTTTTTCCAAAATAAAATCAAACGGGATGCGAAGGAGGGCTCAGTTGACGACTTGCATCCTCTTTAATCCGGAAGCTCTTCATAACTTAAAAAAGAAATGCAAAAAACGATTCATTCACGGCTTAGGTTAATATCGTGCATGACGATACATCACCTAAACAGCGTGACGTCATCGAAGAGGCCTTGTTGCCTCGGCGGTAACGACACTACTGATCAAAACAATGCCAAATATTAACAAAGGCAACAAGTCTTTATTTTCTCATTATACAATCATCAATCTGTGTAATGGAGAAAGTGGATCTGTGACAAATGATGTCTGAGATTAAAAAAAAAAGGAAACACTCGCTTCCTTCTTTTACTTCTAGCACCATTATTGAGCGTTGCAGAGAAAAACTAAAACTACATTTTCAAGGCCACCTTCGATAATCTACCTTATGATGTACTCGACATTTTTATATGAGAGAGCTTTATTCTGATTTCAACCATGTATAACATGTTGACAAAAGTTTTCGATATTATGCTTTAATTGATGACATTTTAAGATTAAACAAAACTGAAATTTCAAACTGTCAAATTTTTCAATTAGCGTTCATTAGTAAGTAATTTTTATTCATCAAAACGAAATATAACAACAGCGAGTGCAATTCTATCCAGAACGATAACAGCCACATCGCATCATTTTTCTAGATTTTGATAGATACGTACTCGAGAATGGATTGCTTACCGAGCCGCGCATTGTTAGTGTTAACAGGAATTTTAATGAAAACCAATGGGGTATTTTATGGCAAATTGTTTTTGCAAAGTTTATGTAAATTTTGCCCTTATTTGTAATAATGAATAATAATAGAAAACAAAACAATAAACCAACAATTACAGTAAATGTTCACATGACTGGCCATTTTCATTAATGCACCATTAATGAGCCCGCTTACCGGCATTTTGAACTGCCCTTTGTATGGTTCGTCTAGGAATTGCATGGAAGGCATTCTGGGGTTTACCTCGTAGTTCTTCAATGTTCTGTGGGACATCAACTTCATAAATATTATATTTAACAACTCCCCATAAAAAATAATCCAGCCATTTCCACTATATCAAATCCAACGGTTTGGAAACTCATGACTTAAATAGTTCCTCACAGTTGTTCGATTGTGAGCCTATGCGCCGCGCCATCTTGTTGCAACCATAAATCCTGTGGTTAATTTAATGGAATACTGTTATCTACGAAGTTAGATACGTATGCGAGAAGGTTAACGTATTTCCCCAGTTATTGTTTCTTCATACTTAGGTGGTCCTATCAAACTATTTCCCAAAATGCCCATCTAAACGTTTAATCCAAAACGATGTTGTCGTCCCCTTGCCCTATTTTGTGTGGGATTTTGTACTACCTAATAGTGCCCCGCTTTTCTGTTAAAGATCCCAGAATTGATAAATTTTCATTCATTCGACCAAATAATTTTATTTTAAAAATATTCGTCTTCTAGTCTTCCTATTCACTAGTTACAATACTTAAGTCGTCTTAAATTTTTACCAGGCTGTAACTAACATGAATCTTGTATGGTTAAACTTAGTTCTCCATACACAAGTCTGGGTCAAATTTAATTCTGAAGCCACTTCGCGTGTAGATGTTGATGGATTATTATTTATCTAGGAAACACAAGATTTCCTGTTAACATAAACATTCTGGATACAATCTAAATACATACCTTGTACTCGCTGTTGGTGTATTTCGGTTCAATGAATAAAAAATACTTAACATGTCTCGCTTCTCTTCGTTGGTGTAAAACTGATAATATCGTTTTATTTCTCTTAACATCTGTTGATTTGCAAAAAAACATTAAGTGAGAATTTCCCACGATTAACAAATAAGGCTAGCCCTGAGATTAATTTGTTTCATTTGACTCATTTAATTCCCAATTTAATTTCATTTACACACGAATATCATTACAATATATTAGCAACAGGAAGTATGAAGCCAGGGGATTTAATAGGGACTTCATGTCTTATATTAAGCATATCTGTAAGATCTAATGAAGGAGATATCCTTTAGGAGCACGTCCTGTTGGAATAGTAAGTAAGTTTATTCATCAAAACCAAAGTACATGGTATAGAATACGTCATCAAAACATTTGCAAATAAGTACATATGTTACATAAATGTGTGACAATTATATTGAATAAAAACACTTTGTTAATAGAGATAAATTGTATAGAGAAGTAACCAGTATTGGGAGAATTTTTAGTTCATGCAGTAGGGACCTGTGCAAAAATCCAACCCAAGGTGCCTGATAATCATGTTATCATACAGATGCCAAGTAAAAAGGAGTTTACCTTGCTGGAAAAGTGAATGTGCACTGTTGATTAGAGCAACGCAAACTGCGCTGAAAGCCAGTGGCTGACGCATAAAAGTTTACACAAAATAAACACGGCCGGGACAATTCGGTATAAGCGTCAGTATAACTGCGACTCGAAAGCCGATCTGTTGTGTATGCATCTACGCTGTCGTATACTATATCGTAGTTCTACGTTTGTTTTGAAAATGTTTCCTACGTTGCGAAAACGACCAAACTTGGACACAATAAGAAAATTTATTGCAGAAATGCCTGATTTAAAGTGTGATGGCGCTAAAATTCAATGTGATAAAGTGATTGTCTACGGCACGTAAATAGTGCAGGGCATGTTTCAAAAAAAAATTCCACACGAGATTATGACAAATTTAAATTTAATGTATGTGTTTATTGCATGTAATTTACCATTTCATTTACTAAGGAAGAAAGCATACGTCTGGTTTTGGAATGAATATTCGGACTTTAAGTTACCAAATGGGAGGTCGTTACAGAGAGTTGTGCCGTCTGCTCGTGAACATGTCGAGAAAAGAATTAAATCGGAGTTGCAAGATAAAAAACTGTGGTTATGTGTGGACGAAACAACAGATCGTAAAAAACATTCTGTGGTTAATGTAATGGTACGTACAATGGAACCACATCGACCGCCACCCTCAATTTTACTAGCTTCCAGACGAATACAACCATGCACTGCCGAAGTAATTTCAATGTTGGTGTTAAATACATTGGAAAAGTTTGAACTTTCAACAAATCAACTGTTGATGTTTATGAGTGATGGTGTCGGTAGGTCGATCTCTTAAAAAACATTGTGCTTACTTGTTGCATATTACATGTAAAATTCATACTCTCAGTCTCGTAGCAGATAGTATCAGAAAATGTTATCCCGAGGTAGACGCTCTAATAGCACATACAAAAGCTGTGTTTGTAAAATCCCCAAAACATATTCGGGAATTTCATAGACTATGCCCCGGTATTCCTGAACCACCAGAACCTATTCTCACTCGTTGGGGAACATGGTTAGAGGCTGCATTTTATTATCTTAAATATTTTGAGAATACAAAGAACGTGATTTTAGAATTCGACCTAAAGGAAGCTGCGGCTGTCAAGGTAAGCCGCTTGAAATTTCAGGATAGTCAAGTTAAAACAGATTTGAAAATTATTCAGAACAATTACGTGGGACTAGCGGATGCGATAGAAAAACTACAAAATTCTTCGGTGTCGTTAGTGGAATCTTTGGAAATAGTGCAACATGTTCACGCACAGCTATGCGCGATAGAAGACGCAAGAAATGTTTGTGTTTTAGAAAGGTTTGAAATTGTTTTAGATAAAGACTGTGATTTTGGCACATTAAGACAAATTTGTGAAGGTGCGTCAACAGAACCGTTAAGTTATTTGAAAGATTATTTTATTTACGCAAATATAACGTCACTAGATGTAGAACGTTCGTTTTCGGCATACAAAAACACTTTTTCTTCACGCCGCACTCACTTTGCCGAAACAACTTTGGAAACATATCTAATGTTACAAATATTAAATAGACATTATCCACTTTGTGATTTCACGGAGGACTCTTAAAACGGTAAGTGTTTGAACACGTACCACATTTAATTTATTTTGTGTACACTTTTATGCGTCCGCCACTCTTTAAACAAAAATCATATCTGCATACTCTTTCATTGAAAATGCATTTCTGAGATATTTCGAAAACAAACAAATGTTGACTAAACTTTTGATATTAACAGAAGTAACAATTATGACAACGCCAAATACATGGCGATCTACCTTTATGCAAAAAAATCTCACTTTTAGAAAAAAATGTACCACATGCTATTGTCCTAATCACAATTCAATCACATAATGAAAGTCATTAACTTATTATTGTCGTATTTGTGTAAAAGCCAAAGCATATAGCAATAGATTCCTGTGAACTTCACGAAGAAGAAATTGATTATATGATTTCTTAGCAAACCTTTATGAGATGGTATTCTCTATGTAGTTAACTGAGTGTAAGGCATATTGAAAACTTAATAGAATTAAATCTCGCATCATCATCATCACAACATCTAGTGTCCTTGGATTATGCCTTGTTCTCAACGAATAATTTTATAAAACAGTGCAGACATTTAATTTTTTCATTGGTTGCGATACTGATGGAATAACGAGGTCAGGTAATGAAATTCATTCAATCGAAGTGAGTTAATACTTAATTAATACTTATCTGCTAGGCAACAGAATGAAAGTGTTCCTTGACATGTACATGTATTCTCCTTATGTAACTAGATGCATTTCGTTAGACGCGATCACTTGGTTTTGTAAGAACGTAATCGATTTAGTGTAATAACGATATAGGCATCTATTTAGGAAAATAATACATGCAGAATCATATTACCAAACTAACGGAATTTTTTTCGGTATATAAGTGGTAAATATACATTTGTCGATAATAGTCGTGCCAACTCATTGCTCAATTCAAAGTACGCTATTCAATTGATTTAAAAAGGAACGTTTGCCTGTCTGTGGTAATGTGTATCAATTCATGCGATAACTATGTTTGGAAAATAATGAATTCCGCAATCAGATTAGCAATGCAGTAAGATAAAATGGCTTTTGTTTTCGTTTTCTCGGTAAAACTTATTGTTTTTAAGTGCCTTTGTTGTTACTGTACGTTACTAAATGTTTGAAATGCACAAAGTTTAACGCGCTGTTGCTATTGTTTGTTCTGCTTCGGAAATTCCAAAAATTACAAAGGTAGTCAGTCACCGATTACCTAGGACTACCATCTAAATAAATCACTACTTAACTAAACAGGAAATTATAAACATGTACCTACCCAAGCGTCTTTCAACTAGATTCATTAGTTCTTTATTAATAATATAAGAGGTAATGTTTAGTGGGTATTATTTTTCTTTGAATCTGCATTCTCTTCCTTTTGAGTCTGCGTTCTAGAGAACTAGACAGGCAATCAAACAATGCGCTAACTTATGAATACATGTACCGGCTTCATCACAAACTTTTGTCCCCTAGATCGATCGAATACCACACTGTACGACGTTTCGCTTAGAATTGTATTCAGCTTTCTGTATGACAAGTACTACTCCAGCAAAAATACGAATAAATACCAGTAAAGAATTGGGTTATTCAATAGTCAATAGCCAAGAAAATTAATTGATCTTATGAAGTTGTGTTCAATTTTCTAAAGCTAAAGCTGAACAAAAACGAATAAAGAATATCCAAGAATTTCCAAAATAGCGTCTTAAAAGATTAGCACCCTCTCAAAAATTGATTTTAGAACAAATTAGATATGAATTTACTATACTCTTGGCTTCCGGGTTGGAACCACGTCGTTGTCGTAGCTTTGGCCGACGTTTCGTGCACACTCTTATGAGACATCTTCAGGGCTGCTACTGCACACTGATTGGGGATTTATTCATTCCGGAGGTTTATATAGGGCTTGTTTTGGGTCAATGAAGCGGAAATGCTATGCGTCAGTGAAGCGGAAATATTATGCGTCGATGAAGCGGAAATGTTATGCATCAAAAAAGCGGAAATGTTATGCATCGATGAAGCGTGGCGGTTGCTAGTAGGTTTAATCAGCTAGGATTTCCACGTGTGATGTAAGAGGTAGCCACCTTCGCGATTTAAATTGTTGAGAAAATCTCTATTCACGGATTTTCCTACTATAATAGTGAGGATCTTCACTATAGTATCAGCCCTGAAAATGTCCCATAAGAGTGTGGACGAAACGTCGGCCAAAGCTACAACAGCGACGCGGTTCCAACCCGGAAACTAAGAGTATAGTATTATTGACTATCGCGGAAGCCTCTAGACCAAATTCTAGAGATGAATTTAGTTTTCGACGACAAACAGACGTTCGATAGATTTCGACGGCATACAGACAATACATATGGCAGGATTTGTGTTTAAAACCACAGCTAAAGAAAGATCACTGACTAGACGAAGTACCTAATTTTTAACACCAGAAAAAAAATACTAAGGAAACATAAATTGCCATCTCGAGATTGGTGGCAGAACTGTGATAATCTCTTCAGTTTCTAGTCACTACAAAAAAATTCCAATATGTTGGATATCAACACGTGTGACGTCACGAACGTATACTCAGCTAATGGATGAAATTCTGATCGAATTTGGATAACAAATGGGCGATGACAATTAAATTTTTCCACAGTTTTAGAAGATTTAAAGAAAGATCCTGGGGATAGCAGGCGATTGAAATAAAAACTCCCTTTTATGAGATTCTAAGCATTCACATACTTTATTTACTCTTCGTCAGAGAATATCAGATAAGATGCAATAACATCCAACAAACAAAAGAGCATCAGAATAATTATATAAAATCACACTAAATTTGTATTAAATTAATCAATTTGTTAAAATTCGATGTAAAAGTGTTGCATTGGAACCTTTGATGCGAAAACGAAGTTATGATACACATCTGGCGGCAAATACATTTGACAGACATTTGGTCTGTCAATTGTTCGGATTTTAACAACTTAATTAATTTAATACAAATTTAGTGTAATTTTATATAATTAACGTTATGTCTAGTTGTTGACGATGTTATTCTGATGCTCTCTTGTTGGATATTATTGCCTCCTATCTGATATTCTCTGATGAAGCGTAAATAAAATATGCGAAAGCTTAGAATCTCATAAAAGGGAGTTTTTATTTCGATCGGCTGCTATCCCTAGAATCTGTCTTTCCATCTTCTACCGTTGTCCTAACGTGTACAGCCAGTACTTCTTTTCTAATTAAAATTTTCAGCACGACAATGTGGCAGCCCATGCGTTTATAAGTAGGTGAAAGGGTGGTCACAGTAAAATAAAATGGAGACTTTTTGAGGAATTTTTATAAACATACATGTAACGTTTATGAAATTGGAACTCTAACGAGCAATACAAGGTGCTCGGCAAGAATTTCCAATTTCCACTTTGCAAGATAGAACCAAATTTTAATCTTTACAGTAACTAAATAGTCTCTCAATATTTAAAGTCGAGTTCAAGCACTTCCGTGCATTTTATGTTGATAAATTATCAGATATCAAGTAAAAAACTAATGAAAGTTTACATCAGGAACTAAGACCTTTACAATGTTATTAGGTAAAGCCCTCCCCATTTCGTCGACTGTACATTTATGTATAGAGCGTTAAACAGAAAATCGCTTTGAACAGTATCGATAAATTAAAGCATAATTCAAATCATCCCAGAAAAATCAATGCTGTTAGGCAGTAATGTTAGCAACAGACACTCGGTATCAGACACTCTTATCCGTTTTAAATTTTATGATATTTATGTATGCGCATTATCGAGTAGAACGAAAGTCTATTTCGACACGTTTTCACGTCACAATATACCACAAAAAAACGCAAGAAACACGAAAGCTAACAATTGATTACCGTGCTTGTGCATGCCCATATTTACAGCCATGATACGAAAGCAATAAGATAGACATACCTGACATGTATTTTACAAACACGATAATAGTTTCCCGTAGCTATGTGTGTTGGATATAAATTGCTGAATAAAATGTTACGATATCGCGAAACGGGCATAACCGAAAAAAAGTAATAAAAATACGCATAATTACTAGGAAAAAAGTTACGTACAATTTGAACTGCATTCAGGTCGATCGGAGTTTTGAACAGACAGCTTCCGTTGCAACGAAAGTAGTCCTTGATGTTGCAAGCATGTTGAAATCTAAGGTGTGGTGAAAACATTTTATGCCGATAGGTTTCATGACAATAGCTAGATCACGTCTTGGCGCAATGCAATTTCGATCGATGTTATTATAGAATCCAGTTTAATTTTTTCACGAACGTCGACGAGAAGTTAACGTCGATGCAACCGGATTCGATCTAGGATCAAGAAATTTAATTTACAAGTCGGATTCCGTTTAGGCAAATACGCTTGCATCTCGTTGTTATTTAAAATCAGATTAAGGAATAAACAAATTGTCAAAGATGTGTGTTTAATGTATAAGTAAATAATACTTATTTTACTATAAACATATATGAATGTTGTACAAAATAGAACGGAAGGTAATGGATGCGTTTGTCAAGAAAATAGCAAAGAGCGAATTTATGGTGAATACAGGCGTTAGAATGACCGCATTCAGAAGATTCACCAAACTTGTAACCGGTGACAAAGCCTTAATCTACGTACCTTGTTTTCTACCTACTAGTTACACCAAAATATTGGTATCTCAACTAATGTCTATCTGTGATTAAGCATAAATTGTGTTATTTTGATTATGTTATTTCATGTTCATTATGTGGGGAATCTAGGAAATTTTCTAAACTGTGTTATTGGTTGTACTGCAAGTGACAGTGGATTTTCAGAGCTTCATCTTGAACATAGTATCAATATAGTAAATTAATTCAATACTGTAACTTGAAGTTATACCAATTCTTAGTATCTACAATTGTTACCAATTAGAATAAAGAACAATGATACTGTGTTGAATGCTTCCACAAAATACGTATCGCCAATTCAATATTTCCAGTTATTTGCGAAGTGCAATGCTTATTATTAGAGTTAGGATAATTATGCATTTGTATATTTTGTGTATTTTGAATTAATGAGTGCCCTTATGTCTTTAAATTTTTCCAAATTGTCTCGGCTTCAGACTATCGATATTATTGCGCAAACCAAAGCAGCTGCTTTTTTCAACGATGTTGCACCATATATGGGCAAAGTAATGTGGGGGTTACAGATGTACCCAAACATTATATAAGCGACCTGTTTAGCACATGCTTTACACCGAGTACCTGATTTAGTTCCTACTCTTTATCCAAACGTTAATATGCTAATATCGTCTGCGAAAAGGATTTTTCTTAAAGCACCAAGTCGCGCCCAGAGATTTCGGGAAACTTCAGAATACGTTCCGCTTACACACGCGCCAATCATTAGAAGATGAAGTTGGATCGACACTGCTATGTATTACACTGAACATTTTGAGGTTGTGAGCAAAATTGTTGATGAATTCGACTTGAGAAGAAGTTACTGAGAAAAAAAGGTATTCGAGAAGATTTCATTTTTACTCGAGCTAATCTGCAATTTCTATGCTAAAAGCTAAGGGATTATCTTTACAGAACAGCATTGAAATAGTACAGTATATAGTTAAACGCTAAACGAAACTCAAGAAAAATAATTTAATCAAGAAATTAAACGAAGTGCCGTCAAAAACTGTGTGTTGCAAAATGAAACAACCCTTAATGAAAAAAAATTAACATTTAAGTGCCAGTGACATTTTAAAATATGAATTTGTACAAATAATGTCGTGTGATGTCGAGAGAGCTTTTTCACAGTACAAAAATATTTTAGCTGACAAGAGACGTTAATTTCCATTTGGTAATTTGTTACACCATGTTATAGTTAAATGTAATAATAATTTGTTTGTATTTTGTGAGCCTATAGCAACATTTTAACCCCGTATTTAAATTTTGACTAATGTGTTTCTAGTTCTGAGTTATTTTTTTTAACTCCCTCTATATTAATTATACATAATACACCCTAGGGTAAAAAGGTTCTGATTATATACAGAGCTTCCCAAAAGTAACGGATAAATTCTATAAAATCGTTGACAAAAATATTTCAGAAAAATGCTCGGATACGTCGATTTTTATTTTTAAATTGCTATTCGGGCATGTAATTTTCAACCTTCCACTCCTTCACCCCTAAGGGGTAGCAACCCCAACTTAAAAAATTAAAATAGCAAAGTACCTCTTGCAATACCTCGATTGATAGATTTTTTTATACTGAATACAACAAAAACAAATTGTCAAAATCAGTTGATAAATAACGAAGATTTTTACCAAAATGTATCCAAATAAGAAATTGGCAAAACAACAACATTTAAGTAAATTTATAAAAAATAACAATGGAAAATTATTAAATTAAATAACACTTGAAAATTATTAAATTAAATCTTCAAATTGCTGTCCGTTAACGGCGAGATAATGCCCTAATCTATTAACAAAGGCTTGTTGAACATTGTCTACCATTTCTAGGATGATAGAGCCGATTTCTTGACGAATCCTTTCCTTTAACGCCTCAATATTTTCAGGTCTATTAAAATAAACTTTAGTTTTTAAATAACCCCAGAGAAAATAACCCAACGGAGTTAAATCTGGCGATCTTGCTGTCCATTCAATAGGTCCCCGTCTACCAATCCACCGATTAGGAAATATTTGATCGAGGTATTCCCGAACTGGACGTGCATAATATGGAGGCGCAACCAAATTCTGTGATCGGGTGCATCATAATCTTCTGCATTGGGAAACAATACCGCTAAAGTAGGAATTAGTTCATCTCGGAGGAAGTTCAGGTAATGTTCACCATCCAGCGTTCCGTCGAAGAAGTATGGTACAATAGTACACACATTAAGCTTTTGGGGATATTGTGTATTCGCTTCCATCATCCAATGCGGATTTTGAACCGCCCAGTATCGGCAATTTTGTTTATTGACAGTGCTATTCAAACAAAATGTTGCCTCATCAGAAAAGACGATATTTCTAATTAAACAAGGATTTGGATTGCAGTGTTCCATCATTGTATTACAAAATTGCACTCGTCGATCAAAGTCATCATCGGACAATTCTTGTACCAAGTGCACTTTGTACGGGTGAAATTTGTGCTTATGAAAAAGTCTGGAAACTGTATTTTTTTACGTATCAACATGTGAAGCGACCTCCATAAGGGTTGAATGTGGATTTTCTTACGCCATTAAAATAGCATCTAATTGTCTGTTTTCATCTAAGGCCGATGGGCGTCCGACCTCAGGCTTATCCCGTACATGTCCGAGATCGCGAAATCTATTTTCAATTCGACTTACCGTTGATTGCGATATTGGAGGACGGTTTGAATGAGTTTCGTTGAACAAAACACGAACTTTTTCATGCGTCCGGCTTCTATTTCCAAACCCAATCATCATTAAAACTTCGATTCTTTCGGTTTCAGTAAGTCTCATTTTTGCTCTTATTTCTTGGTTCGTGAAAAAAATAACTAAATTGTGTTCGACAACAATAAACAAGTTGCAATTGTTTCTACGACATTGCTATGGCCGGTTCAACAACGCCTGCTCGAATATTGGCACTCTTATTTGAATACATTTTGGTCTCCGTTATTTATCAACTGATTTTGACAATATTTTTTTGTCAGTATAATATATCTGTTAATCGAGATATTGCAAGGCATACTTTGCCATTTGAATTTTTAAAGTTGGGGTTGCTACCCCTTAGGGGTGAAGGGGTGGGGGGTTGAAAGTTACATGCCCGAATGGAAATTTCAAAATAAAAATCAAGGTGTCCGAGCATTTTTCTGAAATATTTTTATCAACGATTTTATAGAATTTATTCGTTACTTTAGGGAAGCTCTGTATATATATTAATTTTCCCTTTCATCATACGTTCCTACGCATCTCACTGAGAGTTTGTATTTTCTTCGGCTTTTAGTTGTAAAATGATACACCTACTGTGTACATTTAAAAGTGTGTAGTTGTTAAACTGAAAACAAAAATATCACATACATGTTTTAAGAAGTAAATATGTTTGTGCAACTTAAGACTCTTAAAATATGCCATTAATATTTACGTTTAACGCGTGTACATGTACATATACCGACATGAACCTACATATTGATAAACATTCCCTATCTACGTTCGTGACTCACGATCTATGTGCGCAAAAATCGTTCAAATGTACAACATACAGCCGTACACATATTTTAAAAATCCGGCTACTTAACGTAGGGACAAATTGAAATGCATAATATATAGCCCTACAGATACTCCCAACAAAGTACACCTGTGCGCTTAATACGTAGTTTCAAGAAGGGCATTATTTTTTACCACTACTTGTTTTTTTGTTGCTGCCCCTCTTGTAATTGTGGATATTTCATAAATATGCAAATCTCACCACTTAGAATCATAGAAACTTATGATTTAGAAAAGTGGCTTACGAGCATCAACTTAAATAGCCAATAAACAATTTCTGAGGCTGATAGGTCTTTCAACGTCGCCTATAAAAATTTTCTGCCTGGACTTTATCGCTTCTTTCTTTGTCCCTGCTATACTACTTAAAGGCTGTCAAAACTTCTTCATATCCAAATTCTATTCATATTCTTAATCTTTCCAAAAAATTCTAGGATATCACCATTTTCTTTGATGAAAGACTAATGCAGTCGCTATAAATTATGATATTATTCTATTTAACTGTTTAAACTTACCTATTTGTACACCGTCTTGTTCATTCTTTGTTGTCATTGTACCAAAGTAGAATAAGCGAGCAGCTGTAATTTTTCTTCACTGGCAATTCTATTTTTGATTTTGTTTTTTGTTGCGGACATTTTTATCAAGTTGATAATTGAGAGTTCCGAATATTATTAATGCTGTCACGAGTGAATGTTGTTTCATCCGTAAAAACTACGCGCGATACAACACGACGGTTATTACTTATCCACCGACAAAATTCCATACGCTTAGCATAGACTTCCTTCCGGTTGTACCTACAACCAGATCGGAATTAGCTAATTTCGATCGATATGTTATGGATATAAGCTTTGCTCGTGGAGTGTGTTTACTACACATTTTGTGGAATGCCTAATTGAATACCAATTCTTCGTAAGCTAGTCGTTGCACCTTCTTCTAAATCCAGAATATTTTTTACTTCTTCTGAACCTTGTCGAGGACCTTGTTCAGATGTTATGTTAGCACTAGAAAGCATTCGAATCTCGCATAGTTTGTTGAAAGTTCAGATAAATACGTTTTTACCAGGATTTCTTTGAACTGACACTGACACACGTCAGAACAACAACTGTATTGAAATGATTTTGAGCTTCGAAGGAATTGATTGAGATAGCCGGTACGTCAAATATAAAAAAAAATTTAATGTCGAACGTACCTGACGTTTTGTTTTACATGGGTAGTCAATGCAAGAACATTTTTATTTAAGACGTATTAACTCGAAAACAAGCAAAAATTTTGACCGTTTACAAGAACTCTGGTTTAAACTTTTTAATTATAACTTCAAAACAAGTGAAGATCGGATAAGAACAACTGAGTTTTTTTACATTATTTTCACGTGTACAATACACTCCTGGAGTTCGGTCCATTCCTCCCGACTCACCCCGTATGTGTACGTTGTTAGTGTATATAATACTAAAAAAAAATAAGGATAGAATTTGAAAGACCAGAAAGGGAAAACACAGAATGGACCATAGAAGGGACATGGATGGCTTTTAAGGAGACAGTAATAACAATAGCAGAAAAATATGTTCAATAAACATTTGGAACGCTTGGAAAAAACATATCCAAACAAAAACGTTGGAAGAGAAGACTGTAGTAGGAAGAGAAACCTAGTAAAAACGACCGTAAAGCAGGAGAAAAAGAAAACTTGAAGAGAATTTGGGGGACAAAAGATATAAAGTGAATAACAGAAAATGTTGGATAAGAACACAAAAATTAAAAGGAACCTGAGAGACAAGAACAATCAACAGGAACCAAAGAAATACTAGAAATTTGGAGAAAATACTATGAAGATAAATTTAACTCAATAAATACAGATGAATACATAGACAGAGAAGAACTAAGCTAACGAGAAGAAACAGCAGAAGAGGAAGTGGTAGAAGCTATATAAAAGATCAAGATAGGAAAAGCAAGTGGAGAAGATGGCATATTACCGGAAATGATGAAGTGGCTAGTACAAGAAGGAAAGAAATAGATATGGGAGATGTTGAAAGTAGTTTGGAAGGAACAAAAAATAGCAAAGGAATGGGAAAACAATAGGATAATATCGATTTATAAGAAATTAGAGCAGACCTAATGCGAAATTTACAGAGCTATACATGTTTAGCACAAACAAATTGCAAATTATAGACAAGAATAATAGAAAACCGACTAGGAGAATATGTAGATCAAAAATTAGAGGAAGAATAGGCACCTTTCGTGCCAGAAGGAAAAACGCATGGCAACATACATATAATAAAGAATTTATTAATAGAATGAAAAATAGGAAAAGGAAAAGAAATGTTCCTGACATTCATTGATCTGAAAGCAGCATTTGACACGCTAGGCAGAAGAGAAACATGGAAACGTATGAAACACCTAAGAAGAGTAGATGGAAAAACCAAACGAGACAGATAAATGAGAATGAAGACATCAAAGAATTAACAAAACGAGAACTAAGAACCAACTAAATTGGTACGGATATATAGCAAGAATAAGGACGGATAGAATTGGCAAGAGAAATAATGGAGACAGAATATCCAAATAAGAAAAGAAGAGGAAGACCAAGAGCAAAATAGATAGAACAGATAGAGGAAATGAGAAGAAAAAAGGGAGAGACTTAATAAAAGATGAAAATAATGACAAAAAATTGAAAAGAGTGACAAAAATGTGTCCAAGAGGAACTGGAATCTTCATCCGATACCTGAAACGGTACAAGAAATCGAGAAGAAAAGTATAGGAAAGAAAAATGTTCGAAGGCAAACGTAACTATTAATAAATTGAGAACAAAATGTATAATATAAATCCAATATTAAAGAAAGTGATTGTATAAATCAAATTAATAAACCACTGAATTTTAATATGTCCTTCCGGATAACATTTGGTGTATTCATGTGGTTTAAAACTGTCAGGATGACGACCAAGCTTTCAGAGAAATTTTAGATTTCGCCAATATTTCGCTTTTATTTAAAGCTTCATCAGGGTCATAAATTAGTTAAAGTAGACAAACCAAACTTGTGAACTAAAGATTTAACGATGTCCACCTGAGGAGTTGACTGATCCATGGCATTTATATCGAGATATTCTACTTCAAACATGAACTTTCCGCAGTACGCAGATTTTCAATCAAATCCATAACTGCACCCTTAGGAGATCAATACAGTTTATTATTACACTACCTTTTTTATTGCTACTCATTGTCAGAGTAATCATAGTTGATATTATTAATACCACAACAGTAGTGTTGTATTGACAAACAATAATCCCGTTAAGATAAAGCTATGTGAAATTGTGCAAACACGTTTCTCCGATATGCTTCTTCTATCGATAGCACAAATTCTATTTTCCTTCGAACGTTCTCATCATTGCCGTTTATTAGTTCTGCGTTTAACTCACTCGTATAGAGGTAATTAGCTTTATGAGGAAACATGTTTTAAGGTTAATTATCTAATAATCTCTTACTACCCAATTATTATTTTCAGTTGATGCAATTTGTGGAGTGAAACAGAATTATGTACGGTTGTATGAAAATGTGTTGAAATTACTATAATAACAGTATGTCATAGGTCAAATCTAACTGGATAACGAACTATTAAAAAGAAATGTTCGCAATAGTTGTTACATTATTCATTACTTCGCTCTGGTAAACCTGTAATTCAGTTTGCATTCCATAAAGCCAATAATTTAGTTTTGTGATAAATAAATAGAAACACAAGGTAAAAACTATTATAGTTCTTGTTGAATTTCGCCATTATTATCAAACTTTTATCACCTTTTAATAAAGTAATTAATAGTCTTTGTTTTAAACAAAGAGATTTACTGGTGAAAACTCTTTCTAATTCATTTGTACATCCTCTAAAAGTAATTGAGCCTATTATTATTACTGTTAATTTTTCCTTACAGTTATTATCAGTTACTGTCACTAAAGATTCAGTTATGCACGACGTAATTCAATTATGGTTTGTATGTTTGGTTGCCTAATATTGGTCTTGGAATCCCAGAATTATAGTAGACGTGGAACGATTGATTTAAATTCTTATATATGCTTGCATTATTTATTAAAATGGCCTAAATTTAAAAAGGGAAAAATCAGTTTTACTCCCACTTTGGCCAAGAAATCTAGCGATTAATGCAATCACCCTTGCAAAGTAGATTATACTTACGAAAAATTGATGATTTGACAATAACTAACTAATTATGCAAGTCGTTGATGTACGGTTCCTCCAATACTTATCTGAATCGTACATAACGAAAGCATTGTAGCCTCATGCTAAAGAACAATTTTGATCAAAATTTGAGGCATTGCATGGAAATTTATGGCCGACCGATAGATAGTGAGACTGTCACCATGAAAACAGCGACAAAATTATTTTTCATTTTAAAATTTCAATGTTCACACTGTGAATTTTCAATGCAACAATAATAAATACGAACAATGTTCTATGTTTATTATATGAAATTACTACTACAAATACCACTGAAAATTCTATGTTTAGTGCTTTGACAACAGAGCACAATATAGGCGTTCAAATACAATATTCAATACGCGCCGGAACTCTGAGAACCTCAATACTTTTTCAGGTCGAAAATAGCAGTAATATGATTTAAATCACAGACACGTTGCCAAATCGTTACGTTGATAGAAAAGTGACACAAGTAAAAAATTACCATTTTTGAGATAATTAGTTAAAATTAACCCAGAAAGCCAATATACATTTGTATGAAAAAATTCCATGACATTTTAACAGTGTATATTAATGCTTTGGTAAAGTATACAAACATAAAGTCTATTAACTATCATGTAATGAAAAATTTTGAAATGGCTTTACTGAAGAATGAATGGTTTTGACATGTCTCTAATTCTCTAATGTGTTATAAAATAATTCCATATCTAGTACCATTATACCTTGGTACTTGGTATGGAACTATTGTATCTATGTACTGCGCCATAAATTCTTTGCATATAGAATACGGGGAAACGTCCATGCTTTACTAAGTTCTTATTTATGAGATCGCTCGCAGTTTAGATGTAAAGAAGAATATTTCTAAGGCTCTTACTATTAAAAATGGAGTTCCTCATGTTTCCGTCCTGGGATCTCCCCTCTTTATCATTCATGTAAATGAACTTTTTGAATATATTACACCTGATGCGAGCGTTATATATGCGGATGATACTACATACGTTGATAGCATCTGCTGATACAAATACTCTATTTAAAATGTCCAGTGAGCTTCTAGTTGATACTGGGGGATGATTTACTTCAAATAAATTGAAATTAAGTAAGAAAAAAACGCAGTCCTTGGATTTTCGTTATCGTGGACATCTTGAGGTACCTAAAACTGTGAAGTTTCTTGCAATTATTGATAACAATTTGTCTTGGACACATCACAAGTATGTATAAAGTTGTCTAGCATAATATATGTCCTAAGGAAACTTAAAAACTTAAGAAATTCATTTGTACTGTCATGTTATGTTCAACGTCGTGTTTACGACGACAACAATTTCTCTCGGTTGTCATTTCGGTACTGAAGTAAATGTCAGGCTGGCCACTCGTTGGCAACCAAATACCCCTCTTGCGGGGATAATTGGTAATTTCTGCGTTACCATTCCCCCCCTCAGCCAACCGTCCTTGGGGCGAGGAAGGTAGAATTTAATTATAAGTCCAGATAACGACGAGTGTGGGGTATCATGGACAATTCTACTCATTTATCAATCTTCCTATTCAATTATTTCTTCCAAATTAATGTAAAAATCGTCTGGAATAAGCAACAACGTAAATTTCAAAGCACAACAGATAATATTTCGTCAATTAAATCCTTATCTGAACGGTTTCCATAAATTAGTGGTGGATTTTCTCTTTTAAAGCTTGTTGGTGACAATTCGTATCACAGAATCATCAACAAACAACCTCCTGGTTAAGTCACTGCATTCGTTCTCGTGTACTAATATCATTTTGATTGAAAGTCATCGAAAAGTTAGTTTCTATTTAGGCAAATTATCAAAATTGGCTGTGAAAGAAAACAATCGCCGGTCTTTCGCGATTTAAAATAAATGAAAGAGAAACGACGCCCTCAATTTTCATCAATCTTTATTCGGCCTTGGTTGAATCAAAGTTTGTCGTGAATCCAATCCAAAGATAAGTGTCCGTGGTGTATTCAAAGTCATTATTAGAAAAGCAAATTGGGTTAAATATCCAGAACAGGCAGTTCCTGTGGTGTGTATTTAAAGAGTGTTTATTTACATTGGCGTCGTTCGAAAGTTTAAAGGTTAGTTGATTTTAAAATCTTAAAAATTCGTTAATTTGATTTCACTAAGTTACAAATTCATTCAAAATTGCCACAAGGGTATCTAGGAATACCCCCGAACCTACGAAAATCATTTAATAGAGTTAAATTGGGAAATTTAACAAAATTTAGAGTAGAAACCCTGAGAAAGATATTTCTCCGAAAGAAATTCATCTGTACATACTTAGGATTCTAGAACCATTTTTCCTCTTTCAAAGTCAATTAAAAGTTGTTAAATTGCATATATAAACATTTACTATTACATACTATAAATCTAAATACGAATACATTCGAAAGAACAATTAAAACCTATCTTCTTAACGCACTGTTGCAGAAATAGGAAAAACAATAAAAATTATATAAAACAATATGGATAGGACCCACCCACTTCAGTAGAATAATAGCGGTTAAAAGATTATTCGATTAATTTTACGATGTACCATAAATTCCTTATCAATAGAGTTGCCCACTAGCGCCAACGGGCAGTGGCGGAGGTTCGATACAACTCTCAGTATAACTGCGAGTCTCAACCAGATCTTTTGTGTATACATGTACGCTGCCATAAATACTATTTCGTAGTTCTACGTTTGTTTTAAAAATGTTGCCTACGTCGCGAAAACGACCAATGTTGGACAAAGTTACAGAATTTATAGCGGAAATGCCTGACCTAAATTATGATGGCGTTAAAATTCAATGTGTAGTTTGTAATATCCCTTTAATGTGTTGATCCAAAAGGGATTGTCTACGTCACGTAAATAGTAAACAGCATTCTTAAAAAAAAATTGCACACGACACTATGACAAATTTAAATTTATGTTACCTTTATTGCATGTAATCTACCGTTTAATTTACTAGACAAGGAAGCATATGTCTTCTTTTGAAATAGATGTTCGGACTGCAAATTACCAAGTCGGGCATCGCTACAAAGAATTGTGCCATCTGCTCGTGAACATGTTGAAAAAAGAATTAAATCGGAGTTAAAAGGCAAAAAACTGTGGTTATGTGTGGACGAAACAACAGATCGTAAAAAACATTCTGTGATTAATGTAATGGTACGTACAATGGAACCACATTAATCGTCACCTTCAATTCTATTAGCTTCCAGATGAGTACAGCAATGTACTGCCGAAGTAATTTCAAACTTAGTGTTAAATTCATTGGAAACAGAACCGCTAAGTTGTTCTAAAGATTATTTTAATTACGCAAATATAACGTCACTAGATGTAGTACGTTCGTTTTCCGCATATAAACACACTTTTTCCTCACGCCGCACTCGGTTTGCCGAAACAACTGTGGAAACATATCTAATGTTGCAGATATTTAACAGACATTATTCACTTTGTGATTTCACGGAAGACTCTTAAGACGGTAAGTGTTTGCGCACGTATTATATTTTATTTCTGACCATTTATTTTGTGTAAACTTTTATGCGCCCGCCACTGGCTGTTGGTGCAAATTGAGCAACTCTACTTATCAGTAAAGTTTGTTAAAAAGGTGGTACCGGCAGTGGCGCACCGCATAAAAGTAGGTACGTAATACAATATTAGTGAAAAATAATATTGTTACCTTTTCCTGTCGTCTTGATGTCCACTGTGGCAATTGGCAACCGCCCTGGTAAACTGCGTAGAATTGCAACATCAGCAACGCTTCCATTGTCGATTCATTCAGCCGTCGACGGTGTTGTGAATACGTTGTCGTATACTTCGAAAATGATCGTTCGACATCCAGTGAAGTAAGATTTGCAAATGTCAGATATTCCTTTTCCTCATCTGGGCACTCTTGATTTTCAGTTATAGACCGAACCTTTTGTAAATCGGGATTTTTCCTTAAAATCTCGCCAAATTTTTTAGCAACATCGACTCCTACAGCGTTCGTCAAGTTTTCTAGAGCCGCTTGTAAATTGTTTATGCGTCTCGTGCAGATAAGTGACTGTTTTCTAATTGCTCAATAGCTTGTGCAATCTCAGAATAGTTCATGAAAATTTCATCTATTTGTTGTTGAAAGTCCAAATTGGAAAAAAGTTGCTGACTATCTCGAAGTGCTGCAGAATCATTTGAATCAAGTTTCAAGATGACATTTTCCACTTGTGAAAAACATTTCTGATAATAAGATACTGCCTGGAGCCATGTTCCCCATCGCGTTATTACAGGCTGAGGTGGTGATGGTAATTTCGGACACAATTGTTTGAATACACGGATGTATTTGGGAGATTTGATTAACACTTTTTTGGTAGATGCTATTAACTTATCCATTATCGGATACTTCTTTCGAATGGTTTCTGCTACGAGGTGATATGCGTGTATGAAGCATGTTATGTGAAAAAGAGTCGGAAAGCATATTTTCAGCATCTTACCAACTCTCAGCATTATTGCGGCTTCGACAGTAACAAACATTGTGACTTGGGTTCCTGTGATACAAAATTCTCTCAACGAATCTTTTACTATCTTGACAACGGTTTCTGCATTAGTTTTCTGGATCCTTTTACTGGATAACAACGATGAAGCTGGTGGACCATCACGTTTTGAAGGACGCGCTACAACATGAATGACGCTGTGTTTCTGAGAATCAGTTGTTTCATCCACACAACTCGTCCTTTATACATTCCTTTGTTGTACCTTGCACACGTGGCAAATTGTATCGTGATTGCATAGATATTGGCAGCTTCCATGAGGGAACGTACTTAGCCCAAAAAAGACGAAAATGTTCAATAGATACTAGATGTTGTGAGATGTTGCACACACTTAATATAAAAATAAAATCATAAAAAAATTGCCAGTATGGAATACTGTTTCTTAAATTCAATACATGAAGTTTACTTTTACAATGTTTTCTACATTCAAACCTATCGCGACTTAGCAATCCGCTATTGCATATTGTGCAATAAATATGCGGACTTCTATATTCTAATCCAGGGAAATGCCTGAGATATTTATTCACATTCGAAGGGAACGTCACCCTCTATTTGGCGTGCAGCGTGCAACGTACTGTCGCTTTGAACTCTCTCGCGGTACTGACGAGATCGACTGCGAGTTGAAAATTACACCTACCCACGCTGCTAGCGCTACGCTACTGCCATCCGGTACCTCCTTTTTAACAAACTCTACTTATCAGTAACCATATATCTTGTTAAATTAAGGGATGCAAATTGAAAACAGAAAAAACCATCTGACAACTTCTTTGAAACAATATATAACAGTTGTTTATGCCACCTAATATAAAGCCGTAAACATGTTGTAAACTACTTAAATTTTAAATTATACCAAACGTGAGAACTTAGATACGAAATCCTTAAATTTCGTTATGTATTAGGCGAAATGTTCATTTACATATGTACACGCAAAGGTGCTTGTGGGTTCACCGAATGTGTATATTATTGGCACTGAAATGTAAATTGAGTTCAACTATGTGTACACATGTGTACCGGCGTAAGCTGTATGCATTCTACGAATTCTGTATGCCGTTATCAATTATCGCCGTACCGACATTTCATAATAGCGAACGTAACAGGGCTCCGCTGAAATATGATAATAACGGCGCTACATTATAATGAACACGGTGGTCATCAGGTGTAATGCTCGAGGTACGATGTGCTCAAAGTGAGATGCAACCGCCAAATGGTATTTGCGTACGTGGGTGAATAACGTCATTATTGTTATTTCTAAGGGTAAGATTGTTTACGTTATTGATCCTTTGGTTTTCGGATATCTGACAATTTTAACGCAATGTTATGATAATATAACGTCAGTAGTGACCCTTATTTACCGAACATATCGAAGCTATTTCGAAATTAAATTACAGCATATTTTAAGAAAAAAAAGTGCATGGGATGAATGAAGGAAATATTTAAAGTGGTGGTTATGTAATGCAGCTTATGAATCTCGTCTCTAATAAAAGTGCTTTAAACCTAGTATTTCTCCTAGAATAGAGAGTAGGAAAAACGCAAGCTAGTATTGCATCAATATTTACTTTGCATATTTTAAACAATAAAAAGAAATACAAGGGAAAGCGTAGACTTTCGGCTAAGAAAAACTTCAAATGTATCGCTATCTTCTCAGATTCAGTCAATCTTCTGCGATTCTTTTCGAGCTGTACATTGACTCCCATAGAAAACATTAAAACGTTAGTACAAAGGTTTATTCAGTTAAGGACGATTCAAGCATTGCATTTGATGAAAAGATTGACAATGCTGCCAAAATGAGGTGCAACGATAGCATTCTGTATAAGCCTCTCTTGGGTACTAAAATTAATAGAGCAGGTACGATATCTCGCTTGGTAAGACTCTTGGAATCGATACCACCAAAATGACCCAGTACTCGTAATAATCACCCAACCCAGTTAATCGTCTGCCGTTGTATTACTTGCAATATGAAATCTCCAGATATTACCGTACTGCGATAGCACGCATGAAATTTTGACACAGCCAATACCCAACACATTTGTATAGACTAAGTGTAAAGAAGTCATCAGCTTGTCAATGGTAATAAAGTTGCTAATCCTAGTTCAACGATGATTTATCTCTCAGCTAGTTGTAACTGAATCTAGGAATCCCAACACTAATTAAATGAAAATCAACGTTTGAGATTTGCTATGAAAAAACCTTCATCGCTTGTCTCCCTGCGCAGGTAAACCTGCATGTTATTGGCTGTTTTCTTGTAATATCTCAAACTTTTGACATCCTGGTAGGCCTTGACATATACAAGTTTTCAAGTCTGCTCTTTTCGGGAGGTTTTTAAAAGAAAAACTTTATTTCTTTTAAAACATACGTGTTTACTTAATGCTTTACTAAATAGGAATGATTATAAAAAGCGTTCTACAAAGGCATGTTATTTTCTACTCTATTTCAATACGGAGAAAAAGATTAGTTTTTGCGTTGTTAACATTTTACTATCTCCTTTTCTCTGTATCGTTACGTCACTACGTACTCTTTATACTATATGCATTTATGAAGTATTGTGGGAATAAAATATATTATATAATATGTACAGGGTGGCTTCATATAACTTACATACATACCTCAAAGCTAGCACACTTGACCTCAACGTTTAACTCCGTTATAATAAAAGCTACATGGTCTGTGTTCCCGACGTGCCAGATAAGAAATCATCTCCAAATAGCAGATTTGGCTGCTATTCCCAAGTAAATAGGTTAATGTTAGCCAAACATACATACGTATTTCAAGACATTTAGTCAGGTTTTAAGCGTAAACGAACGTATTTGTTAAATAATTTGTGTAAAACAATATACTATTAGATTTCGATTCTTAGCCCTTGCCTAATTATCTACACGAAGATCACAAAATATATTGAATCCTTTTTGAATCATCAGTTTCACTATTAATGATCAAAAGGTGTTTCATAAATTTCATGTGAATTTCATCAATTATCTTGAAATATATTTTTAAGATGACACTGTCGCCAGTACTAAGTATGATTGCAAACTTAAGATAGCTCTAAATTAAGGAATAATGGCAAGAAATACAATGGTACCCATACCAAACCGCAATATATTACTGCAGAAATAAAAGCATAATAAATAAAAATTATATGGATTCCATTCCTTCATAGGATTGCTGTATTTCTATTTGATTAGAAATCTGAATTTGAAAAAAACGCAGTATCTACACTCAAAAAACGGCTCGGTGGTCTAATGGTAAGAGGGCCAGCGCTTGACTGGGCAGAGCAAGGCGCTGTGTGTTCGAGTCCCGCTAGGATCAAAATTTTCTTAGCGGGTGCGGTACACTCCCGAGTCACCATTCGCAGTTGGGGTACAATTAACTGCGCTTCACCCTTTACGGCGAGGAGGTGATAGTAACAAAGCCATGGAACACTTTACACACTCAAGGCTCCTGAGGTTATGACAAGCTTTAAAAAAGCTTATACACCCCGTACCACACCACAAAAAAAATATAAGTTAGCAACACTAATACACATAATAATGATAGCAAGGACTGTGGGGTAGTATGACAAACAACAGAGAGTATCGGCACACTCCTCACCACACAAAATATTATTAATTAATTCGGAACAGCTGTTTCAAAGGCTCACTGGGCCCCCATTTTCAACCGAGTTACCGATTAAATCTGAACGAAGAAACTAAAAACTTTTACTTTAATTCTACCAGGCTACTAGGATAGCCTAGTAATTAGCCTAGTAACTAGATAGCCTAGTAATTAGAAACAATAATAAACTAGAAATAGACATCTATAGAAAAGAAACAAGCACTAATAGATTCATTATGACCGATTCGAACCACTGCGAACAACATAAAATGGCCGCGATTAGTTTCTTAATTAATAGACTAGTGAAATTTCCCTTAAACCAAAATAAGTACAAGAAAGAGCTTAAATTCATAAAAAATGTGGCTATTTATAATGGTTACTCGTCTACAGATGTCGACCGTATCCTTAAGAAAGTCCAACATAGGCATTATGCAAGAAATTCTATGACCTTGATACCGGTAGAAACGCCCGACAAGAAAAATTTGGGAAACTCCCGTTCCATAGAATATCGAAAGGCGTCAGTAAAGTTTTTAGGGGACAAGACATGAACGTATGTTTTAGTTCACGAAATACACTTAAGAACCTTCTTGGTAATCCAAAAGACAAACTGGACATGAAAGAATGGTCGGGAATTTATAAAATTGCATGCAACGACTGTGATAAAGCCTATATTGGACAAACGAAACGAGCGATAGGTACTAGATTTAATGAACACATGAGATGCTATAGATTCGGTCGAACAGGAGCGTCAAGTGTAGCTGACCATATGAATAACACAGGACATGTAATCAAATTGGAAAACCTCAAATTAATTAAAAACGTAACTTCACCTCGGGAATTGGACGCATTTGAGACAATGTACCTGAAAAAAGAGAAAAAACATTCGCAGGTCCTGAACAAGGAGAATGCGCCATTTCATTTCTCTTGCTTGTTTGATTTATTAGGGTAAAAGAACTTTTCAGTCCACACTTGACGAAGACCGAGTCTCGATGTTCTGCAATTTATGTATTGATTTGTTTAGTATCCTTAGAGTGCGTAGATAGAGAATTAGCGGGAAGTAACCTTCCTTTCGTCTCGCTCTTTTCTACGAGGGCGGAATAAGACCCTTGGCCGTTTCACATATACCCAGCATGTTAGAGTTAAGCGGTAGAAAAGTAGGTATTCGGAAATAGATATACACAGTTACATGTTTAGACACATTTGTACATATATACCCTTCTTTTTTCCTCGAGAGGAGGGGTAGACATACATGGTAGAATTAAAGTAAAAGTTTTTAGTTTTTTCGTTCAGATTTATTCGGTAACTCGGTTGAAAATGGGGGCCCAGTGAGCCTTTGAAACAGCTGTTCCGAATTAATTAATAATATTTTGTGTGGTGAGGAGTGTGCCGATACTCTCTGTTGTTTGACTAATACACATACCTAATTGATGATCAACATTGGTTAATTATCCTCAGTTCTGCATATTGTATTCTATCGTACTGTACTTAATCTAATTAGCAAAACATAGACGTATTACAAATACGTGCTAATTACTATCATTAATAAAAGAAATAACACAACCATACTGTGCCTACCTAAAGTTTCAGGCCACTAAAATAATTTTTGAGTGATTTGAAATATAAGATTGAAATTTGTAGAGGTACAATGGGATCACAAAATCTATTATTTCACCACAAAAACACCCACCTCTACACGCCGAAGGACGTAAGGGAGCGGGAGCAGTTTTAAATAGCATCTGGGTTTGGCTAAGGGCTCGTTTGAAAGGATTTTCTGAGGCGAAAACAACATGGGATTGCCGAGGTTTCTACGATTTTTTTTTCGCAGAATTGTGATCGTTTGAACATTTCTACTGAGATTTTGCGATATGGCAAATAATTACTACAAGAAAAATTGGGCTTCATGTGGGCACGCTACTTCTCGATAAGGTCTTATTCTGTCGCCATAACCTCTCATTATCAATACAGTAAACCTTAAATTCACTTTTAAAAATGTTCTAAAATAAAAAATCCTTATAGTTATTTATGTAACAATGGACGTAACCAAGGTAAAAAACTTATACATTGCACTTGCCTTCAATCAGGGCAGTAATGAAATGAAAACGCTCAAATGATTATAACTGCGACAAAAAAATCGTAAAGACCTCGGCGACCCCGCGTTGTTTTCGCATCGAAAAACCTTATCGAACAAGCCCTCATTCAACCCCACATGCCATATGAAATTTTTTTTGCCTTCCTCCTCCCCCCGACCTCCAGAGGTGTAGCGGTGGGTATTTTGTAGCTAAATAATAGACATTGTAATCACCTTTTTATCCCAATAAATGTCAATCCTATATTTCAAAACTATTGAAGAATTATTTCGGTGGACCACAACTTTTTATAGACACGGTATAATATAATATAATTACTATCGTTATATTCAGCTCATAAGGAATACACATCTTGTTTGATTTTTTTGTCAAATCATACTTGTTATAGTTATATCATATGATCATATGGCAAACTTTAAGTCACGTTATAAGAGGTATGATTTTCTATACGTTGACCAATGCATGGGTTCGCAAATGTTCGTCAAGGCCTTGGAAAATTTGATAAGAAGGTGTAAAATTGAAAAATTGAGATAAAATTGCCAAAAGTTTTTCACCGTCATTTATTCAACTTTATAGCGACAAAAATGGTAACCGGAGCAAATAAACATTGGATGTTATGTTATTTCTATTACATTTCGCTTCATTTTCAACTCAGTCTACCGCCTTCAGCTTAACGAAGTGCAATTTTTTGCTGTTTTATCTGCACCAAACGGTGATCAAGTTGTAGATCCGTGTGAAAGTTTGTGTGTATCCTAGAACTCCGTCAGAAACATCCACCATAATTGCCAATAATTTCGATCATCCCTTGTTGAAAAGCAACCCGCGCAATCTCATCAGTATTCTTTACGCCGGCGCCTCTTTAATTCCTTTCAAAAGTGATGAGTTCGACGCAATATCGACGGGAAGGATAAATGATCTGTCATCTTTTTTACGGTTCTTTTCCAGCTCCTCACGCGCTGTTCGAATTTTTCACATTGTCCCAATCCTTCGACAATGTTCGATACCGACGACAGGCGTTTAGTAACCGCCAGGACATAAAGCACCTTTGATACCCCGCCCCGGATCAATATTTTCTTGTTATCTATGTATATGCACCGCTTAAGGAAGTTAGTATTTATGTTGCTTTTGTTAAACATTATTTAATTGTAGATGGTTGGTAAATATCTTTATGTTTTTCCTTTATACTGTGTGATTTTTTGAAAACGATTCACCTTAAATATTTCAAAAACTAAAACAAAGTAAAAAATTCCACGTCTACTTTTGTTGTAAGGCGGATATGCTTTTACCCATGAATCACACTTACGAGGTGTGTTAGAAATATAATAATGAGACTGGCGCCATTGCGAGCGATCTGGCAACGCTGTAATTGTTCTCCCTCACTAGGCATGTTTGTTAGTCCGCTCCAGGCGCTCAGCCCGAGTTTTAACTTCCAATTGCCACCACTTTATTTTTGAGAACGTTATCAAGTTGTGTTTTTGTTGTGTGTCACACAGAATGAAACAGCGATATTTGGAGCAACGTTATGCCATTAAGTTTTGTGTCAAACTTGGGAAATGCGCGAGTGTAACTTTTGAAAAGTTGAAGCAGGTCCATAGAGAACATTGCTTATCAAGAGCACAAGTTTTTCGTTGGCACAAATCATTTTTGTGTGGGCGAGAACTGGTGGGAGATGAACCTCACTCAGGAAGGCCTTCAACTTCATAAACTAATGAAAACATCGAACGTGTAAGGGCTCTTGTGAGGTCAGACCATCGTTTAACAATAAGGATGATGAGTGACCAGTTACAATTGAACAGTTTCACCGTTCATCAAATTTTAACTGAAGAATTGCACATACGAAAGGTCAGTGCCAAAATGGTGCCTAAAAATCTCACAATTGAGCAGAAGGACATTCGAAAAAACGTGTGCCGTGATCTTCTTGAAAGAATTGCCAACGACCCCGATTTCTTCACTCGTGATGAAACCTGGATTTTTGAATACGACCCTGAAACAAAGCGTCAAAGCCAGGAGTGGCACACTGAGAATTCTCCTCGGTCGAAGAAAGCTCGAATGAGCAAATCAATGCTGATTTGCTTCTTTGACAGTACGGGTACCGTTTACAAAGAATTTGTACCTCCAAGGCAAACTGTCAACCAAGTTTTTTACAAGGGTGTCCTTGAAAGACTCAGAAGAAGGGTGATTCGTATGAGACCAGGCATTGCAGACAAGTGGATGCTCCATCATGACAACGCCCCATATCACACGGCCATCTCCATCACGGAATATTTGACATCAAAAGGGGTCCCTGTGGTTCCTCAGCCCCCGTATTCACCTGATCTCAGTCCTTGTGACTTTTTTTGTTTTCCCCAAACTAAAAAGTGTCTTAAAAGGACGTCATTTTGGGACTTTGGAGAACATCCAAAAGAATGTGACCCATGTAATCAGCATAACATAATTCTGCGATTTCAACTTTCCTCATTTTCCAATTCCCAATTTCGTATTTCTTAACTTCTTTTTTTGTTTCTTTTATTGCATCGCCTAAAACTAGGGAAAATAGCAATAGACTCAGGATGCATCCTTGCTTGACCCCCAGAGTTGTTTCAAATATATCTGACCTTTCCTCTGTCTCATAGCTTTCAAAGTAACAAAGAATAATTTCTGGTTGTGATCGTACGTATTTTGCATTTTTTCGCCAAAGTCTTTCCATGCTTTTTCTTTCTCTTCTTTAACTATTAGCTTGACTAGTGTACGTTTATATAAATCATAGTCTTTAGCGTTTTCTGTATGAAGATATTTCTTCCATATGAGTTTCCTATCCTTAACTGCCATTCTCACTCTTTCTGTCCACCAGTTTGTCTTTTTCATATTTTTGTTCACGATTCTTGTGCTGCCGCAGTTTTCCTCAGCCACTTTTAGTATTGCGTGTTTAAAATCTTTCCACGTACCTTCTATATTCCTTTCCTGTCTTTCGCTGTTCAAGAATTCTTCGATATCTTTTTGGAATTTCTCGTCAATTTCAATGTTTCTCAGTTTGTAGCATTTAATTTTCCGCTTTTCTATTCTCCTTTTTGCTTCCGTTTTCCTAACACCCCCTTGTTTAAATTTCATAGCTAGCAGGAAGTGGTCATTTCCTATTTCTGGTCCTCGTCTCACCGTTGTACCTTGTACAGTTTCTTTACTTTCTTTACTTCTTTATCTATTAGAAAATAGTCTATATTTTACTTTTCATTTCTTTTAAGTATTTGCCTTGTTATTTTATGTTTCTCCTTTTTGTTGAAGTGCATATTTCCAATTTTTAATTCGTTCTCCAAGCAAAACCCTATTATTCTTTCACCGTTATTGTTTCTTGTTTGTTCTCTATTCTTTCCAAGACACCATTTAATTCCGTCATTCTTATTTCCCACTCTCCCGTTCAGATCTCCTATTACTATTATTGTACTATTATTTCTATCTATCTTCCTTTGTAGGTCCTCAAAAAATTTGTTCTTGTCTTCTTTGTTTGCATCTTCGTTAGGTCCATAACCTACTGTTAGTGTATACTCTTCACAACTTTTCCCTCCTTTATGTTAATCGACAGTAATCTTTCATTTATCAGGTTTTCTTTTGTCACATACTTAATTTTCTCTTCCTTTACTGACAGTGCCGCTCCAGCTCTTGCCTTTTGTTCCTCCTTTACTCCCGACCAGAGTATCCAATATCCGCTTGGCAGTTTACATAGTCCATTCCTATATTTTATAGTTCTTTGGTTAATTCTTTTTCTTTTCCTGTCATGCTTTTGACATTCCATGTTCCGAAATTTGTATATTGTATTCCCCTTGTATTAAGTTCGCCTTTCTTATAGTTCGTTGTAATTATCCCTTTCTCGTTTGTCCTTAACATTGCCTGGGTCGTCCTCTTATTACTTGCTTTCTCTTTTACTGTTCGTTGTTTGAATTTATTTCCTTCTCTTTGAGTATTTCCTCTTCTCTATCCCACTTCCATTCCTTTCCATCAATTATTAGTTTTTGGACAACAGATGAATTAGGAAAATTAGCAGTTGAAGCGGGGACCAAAGGGGATTTTAAGGTCAATTGGATTTCTCAAATTTACTCTTTAGTATTTTGTAACATCTGAATATGAAGGCGCTTTTCATAAGCTATTATTTTGAGCTAAAATTTTCCTTATGATTAATTTAGTCTAATTTCTGTTTCTAACGCGTTCATATATTAAGAACACAAAAACCATCCTCCTACACTTATGCACATGTGAAGTGAATGCAATTTTATCTTTTGCAATGATAGATTTATGTCCACTCTGGGTATTATTCAAGTTGAAACATTTTGAGAGATAGATGCTACTCTAATGAAATTACAGTACACGACATTTTTGGAATATCAACATTACCGCAACGAAGGAAATGTAAAAGAAAGTATCTAAGTTCTCGACCTGAAACTTTCTGCTCGGTAATGAGTTTCCGTAAAAACGTTTAATTAATAACTGTTTGAAATCTCAAATACTGCAAATTCCTGCCGACAAGAAATTTTCTAACTTTCCCCAACAACTTTTTGTCCAATCGAGGGTCCGTGTTCAATAAGAAGCTAGTTTCCTGTTCTATATTGTACGGATTGCAGTTTAAGATTTGAAAATACTCTAGAAATCCAACTTCATCTTCTATAGATACGAAATGCAACGCCATCTTCTGGTATCTTCTATATCATTCAACTATAGACTAGTGGCGACCAAGCAATTAAATGGAAAGCCATACATTGAAAACAAATTGCTAATAAATTTCGACGGTGTCTGTGATTTTATCAAGCAATATCCATTTCAAGATTTCTAATAGCCAGTAAATATTAGCATTTCGTACATATAAAACCATTTAATTCATTAATCAAATCACTGTAGCTAAAACATCAACAGCTTGCAGTCGGTATCGCCAATTTATTGTTATTTACTCTTTGCTGTAAAAAAAAAACACGCTTTACTCAGGCGAAACTATAGACAAAACCTTCGTGAATATTTATGTTTTGTATAAAATGAATATGGAAATACTCACTTTTTTCAAATACTCTTTGTTTTATCAAGCAAGTTGTCCCAAACTTGAATTAGAATGACATAATCTAATGTAATGAAAATTTAAGCATTATCTCATTGAATTGTAAATAACGTTTCGTTTCACATACACAGTAAAAGTTCGAGTGGTACACATAGGTTCACAATCACTAGTGTGGTTTTACCGAACACTTTTCGTGTAAAGAATGGTAAAAAATATTTTTCATCGATGTTAAACTTTCTCAAAAAGTGAATGTAAATTTGAGCACTCACAATTGCAAGTAAACGTAGTTCTGGCGTTAATTATCTATGAACTGGGTGCAAAATGTACACTTTGCAGTGTATATTATACATCAAATTATCCCGAATAAATAAGCCAACCAAAAAGAACCTGACTGTTTCGATGTCAGAAGCAGGCTATATCGGGTGCCCTCACTCTTAGTAGAACGAAAGGCTTACAGCCTGAGGATCTTAGGGGACACCTCAAAATCCTTGTAGATCCCAACATAAACTATCTGATGTTTATTGCAAAGGACATGATCCCTATACAATACACTTTTAATCAGCCTTACAGGGTGATCATTGAAAGCCGTTCTGAGTGGACATCCGGTGAGGCTCAATGCAAAAGAGGTACCCTGGAATGTACACGGACGGCTCGAGAATAGAAGGGACGGAACAGGTATAGGCATTAGTGGTTCTAACTACCACCTAAAAATGCCTACAGAACCCCACACCAACATATTTCAAGCAGAGATTTCTGCTTTAAACCTGTGCGCCATAAAGAACCTCGAGAAAGGGATACGAGGCACAACTATTAACATATTCAGCGACAGTCGGGCGGTTCTAAAGGCTATTAAACACATACGAATCTGCTCTGATACATGAATGTGTACACAATCTACGGTAATTGGGACGTAATAACCACGTTACTTTGCGGTCGGTCCTAAGCCAACAAGGGATCGAAGGAAATGAAAAGGCAGATAAGTTGGCCAAAGAAGCAGCGAACATACCTTTCATTTATCCTAACCCCTTCTGTGGTCTCCAAAAGAGCCACATAAAACAAGCAGTTAAGGCCTGGGAGGACTATCAAATGGCCTCGTACTGGGAAAATGTTCCAGGACTAGAACAGGTGAAATCACTTATATCAGGCTCGCCAAAGACAGCAAAAATAGCGCTATCGTTCAGCAAAAGGGATCTTAGATTACTGGCAGGATTTCTGGCAGGCTATGTAGCCCTAAAATATCACTTATTTAACCTAGGAAAAGCTGAAGATCAAATCTGTCGTCTATGCCAAGAAGATCTGGAAACGGCAGAACACATCCTATGTAAATGTGTTGCCATTAGTCGCACACGACACCAACATTTCAGTAGGCCATTTCTTGCACTTACTGAACTGAAGAAAGCAGATCGTAGAATAGTACTAAGGTTTATTAAAAATAATAATAATAGTATAGAAGTGCAACGCGCACCGATTGGCTAAATAATGCCCGTTTCACTGGTATGGCCGTTTTTATCTCTTCAAAGATAAGAGCGATAAGATGTGGCTAGTATTAGAAACTCAATCTACGTACATCGACTAAGGGCTACATATAAATCGCTTTAGGTGAAGCCTATCTCGGTGTCTTGAAATTATTTGTGAAGCAATTAGATATACAATTTCATAAATTTCAATTTCATCCAAGCCCCAAGAAAGTCTTCAAAATATGCTCCTGTCTTTCTTAATCCATAACGTATGCAATTTCTTTCTTCTTGCAGTAGATTAATCTGTTATAATGGTACTTATTTAAGCTCTCTCTGAGTTAATACAATGGGATAAGCATAAATCAATTCGTTGATTATTCATGTGGGAGTAACGGATGCGGTCTATTGTTGGAGACGGCGCCCGTCAAATTACAACTGCGGCATCTAATAGATGTAGCCGACGTTCTGACGTCCAACCGCGAGCCTTCATCTGAAACTTGACTTCGTACGTCGACATATGTTAGACCCACTGACCCACTATGGTACTACAAGTGTTTGATCAAGTTGATATATTAAGCGGGACGTACTCCTTTCTCGTTCTGTGAGTGATGGATGACAAACGCGTAAGGAAAACATATGTGCGAGGTTTCAGAACGTCTACTGAATTTAACTGGTTTTAAATCACCATGACTGGGAAATTGTAATTAACCACTACACTGATATTTACGATTGCACTTTTGTTTGCTAATTTACCACATACTTCGCTTATAGTGGTACCAACTTATTTCTTCACCGTCCCTGGTATATATAATTTTATATTCCTGTTGCAATAATAAGTAAAGAACAGCGGAAAATGACTAGAACTAACTTTTAATTTAAAACGCAATATATTTACTTAAGCCTCAATGATGCATGGTTTTGTACACTTTTAAATGACAATGTTAGGTTATTAAATTATCAGATCTGTTTTCCTTTTCATTTGTCAGGCATGAAATCCTAAGAGAAAGGCTTCGTAAAAGTATAATTTCTGTTTTGCTTGAACATAACTTTTCCTCTAATCTATCCATATGCTAAATTATCGAACACAATTTAGCTTTAAAATACATTCGGAAAAGCTATTTTATAGATTGATGGCACTGCTCTATCTGGCTTACCACAACACCTCACCAACACTGAAGGCACGTTTTGATAGCTAAGATATTATCTTCAGCAATAAGACTAAACTAACAAACTAAACTAAAACGACAGTATTTATTTACTTTTGAAGTTACGGTAGACTAACCACCGTCAAACTTAACTTAACAAATGGTAAAGACTAGAATTTAGGGGTCCTAATTCTGAATTCATTAATACGTGTTTGTTTTTTATAAATGTCCATACTTTCCTTACAATTTAATTTTAATTTGCTGTTTACGTTCTTAATTTTGCATTATGATTCCTTTCAAGCTTATATAAGGCGGCAGTAGATGTGTCAAACTTAAATTTAAGATACATAAGTCGAATGCCCTCTGTACCAAACTCTGATTGATCTTTTCGTTCTTTTAATCACAATCTTTAGATGATACTTTATAGATTTCTGATTCACTCATATTACCTACTTAGTCTTTAGGATCTCCTAATATTTTTGAGATTATTATTTGACGACGCACAATTTTGGGATCAACTTAAGAAAAGATTTTTTTGAAAACCTTTCGAGTGACAAATAAAAAAGTAATTTAACATATTTCTTGGTATTGTTAATACTTTTTAATGCGCTTATACTTTTAATCCCTATTCTATTCTTATGTTTTCTATCAGTATTATAGACTACATCTTCATAGGATTTATTAACATTTTCAATTTTAACGATTTATTTGACTTAATTTTGACGGTCACAAGTTTAATTACTGAAAATGTATGTTCCCATGAATGATTTGAATCCCGTAAGACGAATCTAGTAGGTTTTCTATATGTCTATTTCTGACTTATCTCTATTTCTTATTACTAACATAAGCAAAGTTATTCCTATATTTAAAAAGGTAATTATTCGAACATATCTAATTATAGACCCATAAGCATCTTACCAAACTTTGCTAAAGTCCTTGAACATGTACTATTTACTAAAATTTACATCATTGTTCAACCATACATATTTGTACAACAACTCGGTTTCATGGCTGAAAGATGAATAGTCACAAATTTAGTAAATATTACTCAATTCATCTGCAATTGATGATCGTCGTAAACACGTTGATGTTATTTATACGGATTTCTCAAGAGCATTTAATTCTATCCACCAGAATTTACTTCTTGCTAAACTGGACTGCATTGCTTTTGCCCTTCACTTCTACGGTTGATGTCTTCTTACCTTCAGAATAGATCTGGTTATGTATTTTATAATGAATTTTCTTCTGAGCACTTTCCTATATCGTCTGGGGTATCACAGGAGTTAAACCTTGGCTCCTTATTATTCAGGTAAAGGAAAAAGCGCTCGAAACAACGCTGATGACACAGGGTAGGAAGAAACATGTCCGTTGGCTACGCTTTTCTCTCCTCACATTACTTTCGTCAGGAGTGATGCCACCAATACCATGAGCTATATTAACATTTTTGGTTATTTACATAGTTTTAAATTTTATTTTCATAATTTATTTTTTTCTAAATTCGATTCGATCAACGATAATGGCGATCTTTGTAATGCTGTGATGGCATTCGATATTAAAAATAGTTTGTAAATCAATTTCAACTTTATAGTATTGACATTTCAATCGACTTTCTTTAATGGGAGCAGCTTCTTTTGAATCAAGTTGTAACAGTGACCGGCGTGGATGGAAATGTTGAAAATAATAGAACGCATCTTCCAATTATACGTTCCCCATCGGGTCAAAACTGCCTGGATGATTCTGGGATATTAGAATTACTGTTAACGATTTTGTCGAATTCGTTTGGGAGATTTGATAAGTACTATTTTAGTCTGCACTACTAGTTGATTTACATCTGAGTAGCAGTGGCGAATAGTTTCAGCTACAAGAAGTAGCGCATGCAGTGTACACGTTACGCGTAACAAATTAGAGAAAATAGGTTTAAGCAAACTTTTGTAAAGTGGCCAGTTGAAGTCTTCCCGAATTATATTCTCTATTCTTTCACGCACACGTGGTAAATAATTTCGCTATGTTGATTCATTTGGCAACCTCCCGCCTGGGTTATATTTGTCTCAAAACTTGCGAATTTGTTTTTTTTTATGTTATTAAGTGGAACGTTGCAAACACTCATCGTTAATATTAAATCCTTTACAAATTCGGCATAGGGTTATTCACAGCGCTTTTTCCACTTGTGATTTGCGCCATCCACATGTTTTTCGCATTGTGATTGTTTTCAAATCAGTAAGTCCCTATTGCACATCACACCTCTCACACGAGATCCATCGTCTTTGAAGTCTGGATATTTTGAAATAAAGTTTTGAATATTGTTCCCCAAGTAATAATGTTGATGAATTATTTCTTAACTCATATTTGCTACTAAAACACGGTAACATCAAACGAAACGAAATGACATCTGCAGACTGATCATCTGTACACGGTTGTTACGTTTCCCCCCTCTTAGGTGTGCGCATAATAAGTGTTTCTATTATATACCACCCGCCTCTCTCCAAGCCCGTGGTGTGACACCGGCTTTGGGAACTCTCGTGATCGCAATCAAAAGTTCCAGCAGTTCAAGCTACAGAGAAGCTATTTATCTATACACTTCCATCGAGTTTGTTACAACTCTTTGTTACACTATAGTTGACTCGTCATCCATGTCATACCGCGTTAGTAAGTGCTGTAGTAAAGCGAACCGCTAAAATTTATGGACACTGTTGCGATGTTCGCTCACATGAAAGTATAAGGGCGGGGAGTCGCGTGACGGGAATGCATCAGAATCAGTAAGAATCCAACCGCTGTCAGCAGAGCATCGCGCTAGACTCTAACTATCCATTATACCCCTAGTTTATTTCTTTAAATGATCATCCTTGCCCCTCGCGATCTTTTTGGATATTTCTGATTTGCTTTGTTTGTGTCTCTAAATTAAACTAGAATAGTTTTCTTTTTAATTATGTTCTTATAAATTAAGAAGTCGTTAAATGGTACTACGGTAGAGGCAGTACCGTAAATGCCTGCTTATTTGAACATATATTATAATAGTAGGTTCAAATGGGTTTTTACACGTACAAATACGATTCATTTTGACATAAAATTCCATTAATAAGATTTAGAAAACATGTTTCTGTTTTGGAATTTCCATCTAAAAGTTTATGTATTTGTTGTACGCTTACTATCATTTGAACATTTAATATATTGGATATTTGAAAATTGTCTAGGGACAGTGAGGAGTGGAGAGGGCGTTACTAGCACAGGCGGCAACGTTATTCGCTGTATGTATGGAGCAAGCGCTTATAAATGAATCCTTACCAGTATGCATATAAAGGATTCTGAAACAAAACGATAGTTTTCCTATTTAAATGTGAACGTAACTCTAACACCGTATATGTGTTAATTATTAGGTAATGACCTATATGATTTGTCTTATCACTTATCACAAATACGACTTTGAGGACAATTTAATTGGTGAGAGCAGATCTATTCATAACACATTTAAACTCGTCCAGTTTATGTGGTTATAGTACTCTACATGCTTTCTGCTTAGTAGTCTTCTATTGCTGGTTTTATATTCAGTTCTAAATTCAAAAGATTACGTTGAAAATCAAAAATTTTAGTTCGTCTATCGCATACGGCACTTAATAGTACAAATACATTTATAATTCTAGCAGATATTCGTAGCATTTAGGTAAATCGCTTTTTATTCCAAAACAATGTAACTCCTAATGCGGTTTCTGTGTCCGTAAAAACACTATAACTGTACAATAAGAGCACGTTATATCCTTTCAATGAAAATCGGTCAGTTCAAAACGGTAATCGGAAACCTCTAAAAGGAATTACTCACTCATTCATTTACGTACCCAAGATTCGTAACTGGCAATCGCGACCATTCATTATAAAACTTATTAAAAATGATTGTTATAACTCTGTTGTGTATTTTTAAATGTGCGCTTTTGTGTGGAAGTGTAATAGTACATCGGAATGAATACGGTTCCAATTAATTACTTATACCCCTCTAATTAAAACAAACAATCCGACGATAGCCATAGCACGCGAACGCAAGGCCTTTGCAGGAATCCGTGCGTAGGTTGCAGGAAGTCTAACGACGGTTCACTTCCTACGATAGCAATTATACGACCGTTATTATAATGCGCGTATCATATATTTGTTAATAAACGTATATGTACTCTGGGCATGGATAAATGACATGCATTCTTGTTGACATGCGGTTTACCTCTAACCATGTTCCTGTGTTTCCCCAGTTTGCAATGATTTACATAATGAAAACAATCAATGGTTTTATCAGAATAAAAATAAATATCAATAATTGTCAACAAATTAAAAAACAATGTAAACCACAGGTCTATGTATTAGACACCCTTGAAAAAACCCTGTATTATCGGTGCTATTCAAATTCTAAAATAATCGTTGTGGGGAGGAGATTTTTCTGTTAGTTCGTTATCTTTGATAATGCCTAAAACACGAGAATTAAGCCTTGTAGAAAGAAGACCAATAGTACTACTTAACTGTTTGAGATGTGCCGTGCTAAAATGGTGTAGAGAAACGGGAAGCTATGAAAATAAACCAAAAACGTAATAAAAATGAGGAACCGGTAACAGAGATAATCGCTCTTTCGAAAGAATGGCCCTAGGAGATCGTGGAAAATCATCTAGACAGCCAAACTATGGCAATAAAAGATTTGGCAATCTTCGTTAAAAAAAAGCTTAAAGGTAGCTAAAGTATGTACAATCGGCAAATAAAGTAATGACGTAGCCTCGTTAAAGGGAGAGGCTACTGCACCGAACCGTAAGACGAATGCGTACAGCGAAAAATGCCGGTGTTACGGCGAGCAAGTGAGAGCATAATACTTAAATGCCTGTAGGAGAGGGCGCGAAAGTAGTGCCAAGAAATCAGTAGTCCTACGTTTACTTTTGGGGTGCAGTTCTACGAACGACAATCGCCGAAAAAAAAAACTGAGTTGTTGGTTTACTTTCTGTTGTTTTTTTTTGTTCTTTAAGTAAATTTTAACACAACAGGTTTTTAGTTGTAATTTTCGTAATTTTGTTTGTCTATATAAATATTACATTATTTATATATTGCTTTCGTAATTCTCCACCATGCACTTCCCCAACAGAGTCATCTGGCATGCACCTACTTGCTATTAAAACATCATTAGATCATCACGAAATTCATTGCAACAGTTATACAACATGCAGCCGAAAATTATTTTTTTTTATTTCTATTTAGTAAAATACATTATAGATAGTTGTTATTCTCTAATTGAGCACAATGTCGGCTATAATAGAAAATAGTAGAATCATATGTAGATCCTTTTTGTATATATAACGGTATAAGGTATTAATTCATTGAGAATTGTACTAAAATTATTGAGAAACTTTTAATTTTAAACGTCAAGTAGAATAAACGTAAATACGTTTATACTTCTTCGTAACAACGTTTAATTTGATGAATATAATATGTTCTATATTCTGTAACCCCCGACGACATTACTTGCGCAGGCTGTTTTTAAACCGAGGCGACCTTAGCATTTACATTCTACCAACCTTGGGTACTGAGTGATTGTACTAAATATTTGTTATATTATTAAAGAAGCATTCCGCAAGTTAGTGTTTTCTTATTCTCACCAGTCAAAAATGTTACAGTATTTACACTTGTCTAATTAAATCTAGTTTATATTTCTACTGCAACAGTTATATTTCGTCGTATGCCTATTCTTTAATATATGTTTATTACTTCTATTTCGATAATTTAATACATAATTTATAGATGTAAAATTCCTAATATAAATTCATATTCTAACCCTTTTTAATTATTTAATATCTGTATTGAGTCTGGATCATATTAAAACGATTTGTTGGTGCGCTTTTGTATTGTATTTTCACGTCTGGAATTAATAATGCCGTTAAATCATCAAATTTGCTAATGCATTCAGATCTATTATTCTTTTAAGCCGGCAGATTGGCAACAAGCTGGCTCCAGTACAAGTGCATTCTCCAAAATTCTGTAATATTGCAGCCCATAAATCAAAGGCGGTGAGAGCTATCGCTTTCCTTGTCTATACCAATCCCCTCTAGTAGATTGTGAGGATTTTCTTAACATACCTGCGAGAAGGGACCACGTGCGTAGGACTACGGCTCTCTTGGCACTACTTTCGCGCTTTCTCGTACACGCGCGTTAGTATGTATGTATGCTCTCACTAGCTCGCTCTGACACCCACATTTTTCGCTGTACGCATTCGTCTTACAGTTCGTTGCAGTAGCCTCTCTACAGGGTACAACCTCGGGAATCTTCGAGAGATCTCCATTTAACGAGGCTACGTCATTTCTTTTTGGGGCGATTTTACAAGCACGTAGTCACAGTGCATGCCAGAAACCATATCTTACGGAGATTCATAATCATCGTATTTAATAATTGTTGTTCCAGCTACTTGTTTCTATCATGGCAAACGTAAAATAGATGTTAACAATAGATCAGTTGAAAAAATCGCTATAAGCAGGAAATGGTTGATTTTAGGCCCCTGACATGTTATATTTATAATATTTTGTCTAGATTTTAACCAAAAATTAAAAACTGAAATAATGTACAAAATCACATCAACGCATGTGCATTAGATCCTTGTATGCTCATTCTATGTACCAAATATCACATCTGTCTGATGTGCACCTCCGAACTGTTTTTGTAAATGTCGACCTTTTCAAATAAACAAATAACATACATTTCGTCTCAAAATTTAACGAGGATTCCAAAAGTGCAACAATATATGGAATATTCCATTAAAAAAAATACAGCTATGGGTGGCTACGAACTTGTGAGACGCTCTGTACGTTACAATTTCAAACCATGCCCACAACCAAACCTCATAACAAGAAGAAAACTGTTTTGAAAAATCTCTATTCGCAAAAGCAATACAGTCTGTTCCACAAGAAAGGAGGCGAGGTTTTTCAAAAGTTATCAAGATATTTATTCCAACTTTTTTTACATTAAAATATAAGTAAAATGCAATGGCGCAATTTATTAATAAACTGTAAAATCCCTACCAGCATCGAGAATGGCCTGGCACCTCCGGGGCATACTTTCCACGAGATTTGTAACGTAACTTGCGAGAAGAGCACGCCAAATCTTCCGAATAACCCTCGAAAGCTGCTCCAAATTGTTAACATGTTTCCCTGCAAGCTGACTCTTCATAATGGCCCACGCGTTTTCGATGGGGTTTGCGTCGGGAGATTGGGAGGGCCAATCCATGGTGACAATGCCATTTTCCTCCTTCCAGGGGCGGCAGAGGCAGCTCCGATGCTTCGAATCATTGTCCTCTTGTAAGACCCAATTTTCGTTATCGGGTCCAAACATCTTCTTTGCCGACTTTAAAAGGCCACGTTTATAAATTTTGAGCATTTTGACTGAATCCAAATCCGCTCTCTGAGAAGCATCCCCAGACATTCACTTTTACAGGGTGTTTGACGGTGCGCTGAATGAAATCGGTACTACTTGATAACCAGGCACGCTTCACCCGAACCCACGCCCAGAATGTCGCTTCATCCGTGAAAATCACTTTCTACCAATCGCGATCTTTGTTCTCGACCGCCCAGCTCAGGCGTTTTTGTATGTGGATTGCGCTAAGCAGGGGTTTCGAGCTCGTAGGACGGTATGGCAATTTTGCCTCGTGCAAACATCGCCTGATCGTGTTGAGGCTAACATTAATTCCCTTCTTGGCAGGCTTGACCTTGCCTCACGCAAGCGCAGAGTGGGATGACTCCTAAACAACTGCAGAATCGCTTTATCGTGTTTGCTGGACGTCGCTCTCGTTTTCTCTCGTCCAGGAAGAGCATCAACGACGTCATCATTTGACTGTGTATACCGCGTCACTTCTCAACGAACCTCTTCGACTTTGTAATCACTTTGGGTGCAGCAGCATACGACAATTTCGGTCCTTTTGTGTGTGCACAAGAAGACAGCCTCAAAGCGCTTCACGTACGCGGAACTCATTTTGACAAACGACCGCTTTCTTGACTGTTTCGAGCGACATTAAAATGATTCAGTTATGGCGTCGTAGCCGACTGATAATACAATCGCACCGGAAAGGGAGATACAAATACCTTTCAATTTACTATTAAAAACTTCGCCTCCTTTCTTGTGGAACAGACTGTACCTGCCCGGCCCGCGGAGACTCACTCCGTATCCTGGCAACAAGAAATCAAACAAAATGGAAAACTGGCAGATATTAATAAACGCTGTAAAATAATGTCGGGGCCAATGAACTTCCTTATCCTTTGTAGTCCAAAGGTCTTTTTAAAACCATTCTGCCAAGTCCAAACCATTTCTATTTTGTAGTTTTTTTACAGTTAGACAGGTTTGCCACTACCCGAGTATTCACTAGAGAGTTTGCGGTAGCGCATTTTCCGTTACGTTTTACAGCAATTTTTTGGATTATAACGTAACATAACCTGATTGTTAAAAACACATTTGCGGAGCGTCAGAAGTAAACGTCATATTTGACACATGTCATGTTGCGAAACGTAAACAACATGCACTACCAAATGGTTATTACTTCTTGTCGTACAGCATCATTGTCATTAACAAAAATATTGTACGACTTTTAAAATTCGGGGCCAAATAATGTCACTTTCGTGAAATTTTGTCACGAATTCTGCATCCTTTGTGTTCTAACCACACACTGTGCATGTAAAATTAAAAGGATAAACGGCAGGCAGCTGTATCGAATTAGTTGTGCGCATGCGTAGTTATAAGAATTAAATTCTGATTGGGTCCGTTATTTCTAGAGGTAACGTAATTTAATTCGGTATACGGTATAAATTATACCAAAATTTTATGTTATAGATCATAACGGCAACTTTTATAAGGAAAAATGGACTACCGCAAACTCTATATTATGTTTAAAGACAAGACAACTTACTTTAAAAATATCGAGCCCACCTCAACATAGGACTTAAGGTACAAAACTAATATCGAATCCAGCTCGGCAAAGGGTTAAAGAAATCAACATCGCATTAAACGTAAGAAATAAATTACTCATTATGGTATTGAGACAAACTCAGAGTTCCAATACATTGTGCTTAAATTTACTGCTGCTTTTCGTTCCAAAAAAATAGTATTTGATTTTATACCCAAAAATCTTGAAACGTAGCCTCTCCATCATGAAGATATCTAGTTCGAAATACAAACATTTCATTGCTTTCCATTAACATTGAACAACTGTATCTTTTCAATATACAAATTGCATAGGTACAATTTTATCCTGTTATAATTACATTTAATTAACCCAAGTACAAGTATAGATTATTGGGTAAGAAAAAAAAACTAATCGAACACTAATTTTAGCAATAGCCTTTTTGCTGGTTATTTTTTGCTTCAATTACCGTTAAGTATCTATAATTACAAGTGTTTTGCAACATAATCGCATGGCAACGAATAACATGACCCCGCAGTTTCTATTAATATCCAAAACTGGATCATTCTCTAAGGTTCTAATGTAGAAATTCGTCTTGCCTTAAAAAGTGAAAGTATACGGCATTTTTGATGTCAGAGCAAATCGTGGAGCAAAATATCAGAGGTACCCGAGAAATACGAACAAATACTGTTATAAAGCGCTTCTTTAAAGGTAGAACGTTCAATACAAGAATCCCAATGTCTTTTGTTGCCAATGAACCGAAGTTACTTATCCGAAATGTCAAGGAAAATCGCAGTGATTGGCATTATTTGAAATATGCACAAAACTGGTTTGCGAGAACGATCGTTGGAAATTATTAGACAAACGTGGTAAAATTGCATGCATGTAGTATAAAGTAACTGTTATACAATGTGATATATTGAACACTGTTAACGTGGGTACATCGAGAGAAAAATTAAAATTTTACTACAGTTGTAGAAATTTGTAGTACACCTACTCTTATTGCAAGATCCATACTACTTGCGCCGTGTTAATACTTGCTACAAGTATTTCTCTCAGTATAGGAAGAAAAGGAAAATTCTAAATTAATCATCTTTCGTGGTAATTCTTGTTTCTCTAATCACATGCATTACACAGAAATTATAAAATATGTTAATTAATATATTAGAATTTGCAGATAACAATCAATTGGAAATAAAGCCTTCCAAGTCACAGCTGATAATGTTCGGGCCACAAAAGACGTTTTCGCGGAGCTCAATCTAAAGATCTTTGTTCAAGGACAACAATTAATACTGTAAAAATCGGTTGCGTTTTGATTGCACACCTCGCACCTCATTAGGATGTCAATTTCATCTTTAAAAACGGTTTACATTAATCGAAATTAGTTTGAGATCGCCAACAGCTCTTATGCGAATCACTGGTGCTTTCGCAATTTAATTATGGAAACGTACTATATGGTTCTTATTATTATTTAGTTTGATAATAGATTAAAGGAAGAACGCCAAAGCAACAATGTATTATTCTGTAGGTGATTTAATCTTTTTGGCATTGTGTATATGTTCGCATACGTCGTTATGTCTATTATTGTATGTTTTAATAATAATTCTTTATTAACTATTAGATAAGCTTCGTCAAATATAAATAGTAAAGTATACATATAAATATAAATAAAAATTGGTATATAAACAAATACAAGACGAACAAACAAACAACACTCAATACAACAGTTTCGAGATACCGAGCGCCACCCAGCCCTAGTCCAGGTATTCGAAGATGCTATAAAAACAATTCTCAGTGAAATAATCCCTAACATTTCAGCGCACCCAACGACGTCAACTCTGATGGTAACTTATTAAATACCTTAATACATATACATACACTTTGTCTATTTTCAGTTTTTTTCTACGTCATCAATTTTTGTCCGTATGAAACAAATCGATACATCGGGGTCAAATTAAAAACCGTATAAACAGTTAAACTTGAAAGTAAATTTAATGTATGTAACAAATTACTTTTGTTTGAACACAAATTATTTTTGCTTTAATCTGTTAATGCCTGACAGTTTCTATTTAATGAAAAGAATATTTACTTGCTTATCTAACATGTAACCTGAAATAGGTTAGGAATTTTAAATGACGAATGTGTGAATTGATGTTAAAACAGATTTTGGTAGAATTTCTATCTCTAATAAAGCAAATATGTTCTCAACTGCAACCAATGTGCATATAACACAATATTCATCGTGCACATATACTGCAAACTGATAAATAGTGATTTTTATTAATAAAACAAGATGCATCGTCTTCATTATTTAATAATATATTAAGGTATAAATAGAACATTTCAGACAATATTCATAATAAACAAGTAAACATTAAATAAACATTCACTTATGAATCTGTAATATAAAAGCTGGAATCGAAGAGATCAACAGTCCATTTCTTCTTCGGAACTTGATTCATTGGGGTTGGCAATTATTATGGGCTCAATGTCCATCTCTACTACGTTTCTTTCTCGTTTATACCAATTTCGTATTAAATTGTTTGTGTGCCTTACACAATTCTCCCAGGTGTTGGGTGTGCAATGTTCCAATGCTTCATTCCACATACTCAACACATTTTGATCACGATAACCATCCCTACCAATATTTTTATTATAATACCCTTTTGCCTTGGCCCAGATCAATTCAATTGCATTAAAGTCACAATGATATGGGGGAAGTCTCAGCACTTCGTGACCATGTGCTTTTACGAATTTGTCAATAGAGTATTTTTTTTTTCAGGTTTATTCCTTTTAACCATATCTAGTAATTCCACTTTGGTTGACTCACTTGAAAAACTTATGTTATTTATTCGTTAACCAGTCTGCGATATCTTGTTTCCTCGACAAGGTATTTGGGATTTTATTAATCACAACGCTATGATAAGGAGCATTATCCATCACAACAAGATAATTTGGTGATAAGTTGGGAATTAGTTGTTTCGTTACCCATTCTTCAAATTTTCTGCTATCCATTGCAGAATGGTAGTCTGCAGCTTTGGAATTTGAGGCAAATATTAGGCTTGCACCATTAATAAAACCATGTTCACTTCCAGCATGTACAATCATAAAACGTTTGCCATCATAACTTTCAGGTTTGCGAACACTTTTAATGGTGTCATCTTGCCAAGACTTAATTTTATTGCCCTTAAAATAAGTCCACGTTTCATCTAAGAATACCACTGGTCTCACAGAATTCAACATGAGGTTGGCCATATATTTTTTAAGAAAAACACTTCGCAACAATGCAATGTCATGTTTCTCTATTAAAGCTTGCCTGTTGTGTTCTTTTCGATATTTAAAGCCAATTTCCTTCAACAATGCACTTAAGGGTTGTTTGCACAATTCAACAATGGCTTTGGTTTTTAGTTCATCGTTTAGGGTTCGTAATGTAATATGTTTCCCTAAAACAACATTTTTATAACAAAATTGTAAACCATTTATAAAACTGTTGTTACTTTGTTGATACATGTTGTAAATAGCATTTCGCACTTCCATTTTTGTTGTCTCTCGCAGATCCCTTGTTTTTGGCTTAGTACGAGGTATCTTAGTTTCATGAGATGAACGAACAGGAATTTGCGATTTCTTCTTTTTGATAGCACAAATAGTTTGTCGGGTCACACCAAGTGCTTCGCTTGCTCTCTGTAACAATATACACTTTGTAAATATAATTGTGAGTGTATTAGAATATCTACCTCGTAAACAGCACTCAAAGGTAATAAAGGACCCCCATTTTCTTTTTCCCTCTCAAAATATGTCAGAACATTAAGCACAAGCTCCTGTGCCTTGAAATCCAACTGCTTTCCAGGCATTCTCTGTAATAGTAAAAACATCAACTTCTGTTTGATGCATTGCCTTTATTCAAAATAACTTACTGAAGACTTTGCAGTCGTACTCTGTGTTCTGAAGAGAACAATTTTTTCTTGCGATATGCGAAAAGAATGTAAAAAACGGACGAGAAAATAACTAATAATAAACTAAATACGAAAACGGTGCTAAGCTACATTTGACAACTGACAACGCACACTAAAAGGTAAACAGTGCACTAACAACTTGAACAATGCAGTAGTATATATGACTATCCTTGTCTGTCACTCGCATGAAAACAAACCAGCTACATCCTTGTCTGTGAGACAAGCCCAAATCTAGCTTCCTTTTTCAACAGTAGTACTTGAGAAAGATAGTGAAATTAATAGATTGTCTTTACCCATACGACAAAACAATGACGTAGGTAAAAACTGAAAATAGACAAACTGTACCTTGGACCCCTTTCATATAATGAGGTTTTATGCGTTGGAATTGAGTAACTTTTTTTATGTCTAGTATCGTACGCGGTATTTATGTCCTCATTTAAAATAAAATAAGGATAGCGCTTTTCTGCATTCATAGAGAAACATTGAAGGCAATGACCATTAAATCATTGGACTTAAATATAAGCAGGCAGGAGGCAGTTCTCTCCGGTACGTACTAGTCGTTTCTGAATAATAAAGCAACGATAAAGGGGTATCCACTTGGCAACCCAAGAATTTAGTACGTGACACCACAGGAATCGACTCACCACGCAAGCGTACTAATAGTGATTGATTTTTCATTACGGCCCGATACTATAACTGTGGTATCATCAGCAAATTGATACAAATCCCTATTTGAAAAGGAATTACGTAGGCCATTGACGAATCACACAAAAGTGGTCCCAAGACGGACCCCTGTGGCACACCTTGTAGCAGAAGGGTACGCAGTTCGGTCACCACATCCAACCGACACAAGCTGAGTACGGCCAATCAACTACGATGCTATCCACTGCTTGCAACGTCCCCGTATACCACAAATTGGCAGTTTCTGGAGCAGGTGTTCATGATCTACAGAATCAAATGCCTGTATCAAATCAAAAAACAGGCCACCAACCTCAGTTCCGCTGTCAAGAAGACTATAGGTGTGCTCTAAAGCCTCAATTATACGAATTACTTCGGAAAAATACAATTCAAATGGACCAAATCTTGTAACGAGTCATTCAACCAATTAATGAAGGAAATTGCTTCTTAGCGGGTTTTACCTTTATATGGTCCAAATAAACCATTAGTATTAGCGACGGATGCTTCCAGTCATGGACTGGGTGCTGTTTTATCGCATATACTTCCTGACGGGTCTGAAAGACCTATAGCTTTGGTTTCGAGTACTCTTTCGAGAGCGGAAACAAAGTGCTCATAGATAGACAAGGAAGCACTATCAATGTATTGGGGAGTAGGAAAATTTTTTGATTATTTATATGGACGAGAATTCACTTTATTTACGGACCATAAACCGCTTGAAAGTATTCTCGCTTCAGACGCTAGTTCGCCATGTCTTAGCGCAACTCGTCTACTACACTACTCCATACTTTTTACAATGGTTTACCCATAAAATAAAATATAGAAGTACCAAAAATCACGGTAATGCAAACTCCTGTTCTAGATTTCCTGTAGAAAACGCAGATGAAATAGTTGATGAACCAAAAGTTTTTCAACTACAGCAGATTCATACAATTCTTAACCCTCGTATAATAGCAAAGGAAACCTTGAAAGACCCTGAAACAAGTTCGCTACTAAGAAGTTTGATGGGAACGGTAGAATCGAAGGTAAGACAAGAGGAGTTTTCGGTTGAAGAAGGATGCATACTAAGAGGCATTAGAGTGGTTATTACAGCAAGCCTACGAGCACAAGCACTAGAAGAACTCTATCAAGGACATTTAGGGGTTGAGAAGATGAAGGAATTGGCACGAAGCTATGTCTATTGGTCAGGCATCGATTCCGATATCGAGAAACTAGAATTGCGATAATTGCTCTCAACAACTAAAGCAAAGAACAAACGTTCCAATACATCCATGGGAATATCCCCTAGGAGTCTGGCAAAGAATTCACATTGATTTTGCAGGACCTCTATTTGGAAAATATTTTCTTGTCATTGTTGATTCTTTTTCAAAATGGGTAGAAGTTTACATAATGAATTCGATCACAAGTACTAACACCATTGAACATTTAAGAGATTGTTTTGCACGTTTCAGACTACCGGTAACCGTAGTTTCAGACAACGGGACTCAACTCACATCAGCAGAATTTCAAGAATTCATGAAAGGTAATGGTATTAAACATATTACAAGTTCTCCTTATTAACCTGCTTCTAACGAACAAGCATAACGCTACGTTCAAACCATAAAGTACGCTTTAAAATCACTAGAAAGTCATCCTAGAGGAAGCATTCAAACAAAATTAAACAACTTTCTTCTGCACTACAGAAAGGCACCACATGCTACGACAAACATTTCACCAGCTATGTCAATGTTCAAAAGAAATATAAGAACCAGATCAGACTTAATGTTGCCAAATATTCAAAACCAGGTAGAAAAAAGACAGCTGCAGATGAATAACGGAAGAAAGAATCAGAAATGTATATAAGAATTTACTGAAAATGACAAGGTACTATTTAGAATGTATGATGGGAAAGAAAAATGGAATTCAGGAATAATCAAAAGACGATTAGGACGGGTAAATTACGAAATGGATTCAGGGGGGAAATTATTCAAACGACATGCAAATCAAATGCGAAAAAACGCCGGTATTAACTATCCAATACCTAACCTGTCACAATATCCTTTAAACAACGCACATCCCATTGCTCCAAACCCGTCTCATGTTGAAGAAGAAAGGTCACGTGTTACCATCGAAAACGAGACGAACCAAAGTCAACCTGAACCTGGAAGTACTACACAGAATGCAGAACTACCTGTAGAACAGCCAGTGGAGTCTCAACCACCAAATAAACCTACTAGAAGCGGTAACGAACGTCGACAGGTGACTGTAGGAACACCAACTTCCGGTCACCTAGAAAGAAGATACGACCATCGGACAGATTTTTGCCTTCCAAATACCGTTAGCTAAGGGGAAGGGTGTTGTGTTTAGTACATACTATTTGAATTGCGCGGCAATTATCTTGTTATAATACAACCCTACCACTCGTATCGTAAATATGGTGACTGACGGTTGGTAGAGGTAAGCTTTGCATAGCCAACATTTATATATAATGATATATATACATATATATAATATATACATATTATATTTAAGGTGTTTATACTGGATTTATACATGTTTTTATAAATGAGTTTAACAGTATTCATTTCGAAGCCAAAATACACCACAATTACAATTATTTCATCTTATACGCATTAAATATAATACTTACGTATTTGCTTCTAAAACCGTGTTTACGTTCTAAAAGAAGATTGTAACATAAAACTATAATTATATTACAACGAACTTTGTTGCATTCTTGAAGGAAGTACTTTACTTTCTTATTTTCGGTTCATTCTATAAGCATTAATGTCAACAATGTTAACGTATGCAAGGTTAACCGGAGAAAAGACACATTATTTAAATATGTGTGTTTAGATCCGGGTAAATAAGTTCAAAGCATATTAACTATAACCTGATTCATGTTTAGATTAAAGTACGAGGTAGTCGCCATAAATTCTCGGCCTGATATAGAAAAAATAAATTTGGTAAAATATAACAATTTTTATTTTTCAATATAATCTCCCCTAACTTCAATATATTTATTACAACGATCAATTAATAATTATATACCCTTTTAAAAATAATCCAAAGTTCTTCCCTCAAAATGTGTAATACAGCTGCTTGCAACTCACTATCGTCCATAAAATGATGTCTCCTTGGACAGAGCATCATAATGCGGTACCATTGATTCATCTCCTGTGACAATGGACTCCTAAATCGGTTTCGGGTTGTCTCCACACATGTTTAAAAACGAGCACGCACATTCGACCCGACGTTCACGTTGGAGAGCAGAAAGAAGATGCGGTACCCATCTTGCACTAATCTTATTCATACCCAAATGGTTATGGAGAATTCGGCGAATACTTGTTTCAGAAATGTTATACATTGTTGACGCAACGGAGTTTGACAAACTAGAACCTGTGTAAGCCAGTCAAGCCGAGAATTTATAGCGCCTACCTCATGGAGATAGCACTAAACGTAGTCGAATTTCGAAGTACTATTTGAGACAGTAAGTTGGTGTAATTGAACGAAATTATTAGCAAAACATATGGGTAGGTTATTTATACGTCCCCTGAAATAATTCTATATAAATAACAAGCTTAAGCGTGAGAAAAACAAACACATTCAGGCTGTCTCGAGGAACTGCATCGATCGACATACGAAAGTAAAGATACATTTGAAAATTCTAAAAACTTGGTAATATCCTAAAGTCTACATGTACTATTGAAATAAGATATTTTCAGTTATCTAACACTTTCGGTTATACCAGAAATAGCTGTCAACTTTGTTATTTTAAATAGAATACCGTATATATTATTACATCTTTGAATTCCTAGTTCAATTTTAAGGTTTGTTTGATGAAACAACTATGTTGCTATTTCTAACCACATTAGAATGACATTTGAAAGATTTGCATTTTTTTTTAATTTTTAACAATGCATTTGAACTTTTATAACTGTGAAAATGTTTAACTTGGAAAACTGAAATTTTGTAGAACTGTTGACCGTATAGGGTGCGATTATAAACCAAATGAAATTTTCGAAAACATTATACAGCGTGTCCGACAGTTAGATAAAACTTTCAAATGGAAAAAGTGTCAAAACTTTATCTTTTTAAATACATCAATCATATCAAATTGCTCTTACAAAAGAACAAAAAGAATGTCGTATCTGTTATATATATATATAGATGCTTTTCAAGATGTTTAGAAAAATATGTATTGTAACGCAATTTTCTTCCAAAAAGAAAAGTACCCAGCAATGAGAATGTAGGTTATGTAGCTTTTAAAATGTCATCCAACTTTGGAAGTATCCAAGTTAGTCATGACTAACCTGGGCAAATATGCGGTAACAGCCAGAGGCGTGGCGAGCGCATAAAGGTTTACACATAAAATAGAAGGTAAGAAATAAATTATGAAACGTGCTGAAACACTTACCGTTTTAAAAGTCTTCCGTGAAATCACAAACTGGATAACTGTTAAATATTTGAATCATTAGATATGTTTCCACAGCTGTTTCAGTCAAGTGAGTACGACGTGCGGAATAAATGTTTTTTAATGCCGAAAACGACCGTTCGACATCTAGCGATGTTATATTTGCATATTTAAAATAATCTTTGAAACAACTTAATACATCTTCACACGCACCTTCACAAATTTATCTTAATATAAGAAAATCGGAGTCTTTCTCTAAAACACTTTCAAATTTTCATATTACACTCCAATTTGTTTCGCCTACTACAGCGCATAACTGTGCGTGAACATCATTCACAATTTGAACAGACTCCACTAGCGACATCGAAACATTTTGTAATTTTTTTGTTCCCTCCGCTAGTCCGAAGTAATTGTTGTGAATAGTTTGTAAATCTCTTTTAACCTGACTATCTTGAAATATTTCCTGGCTTTTCTTGATTGCTGCAGCTTCTGTCGGATTGAATTTTAAAACTACTTTCTTTACTTGATCAAAATATTTGTTGTAGTAAAACGCAGCCTGCAACCATGTTCTCCAACGTGTAACAATCGGCTGAGGTGGTTCAAGTAAATCAGGACACAGTTTGTGAAGTAGTCGGGTACGTTTCGGGGACTTTAGAAACACTGCCTTTGTACTAGGAATCAATGCATTTACTAGTGGAAAACATGTAGGAATCGTTTGTGCCGCAAGATTTAGAGTATGGATTTTACACGTTACATGTAAGAAGTTACCACTGTGTTCTTTATGAGATCGGCCCAAAGAACGCATGTTTGCGGCACCATCACTCATAAACATTAAAAGTTGCTTAGTTGAAACTTTAAATTTGTTCAATGAGTTCAACAGCACCTTTAAAATCTCATCGACACTACAATTTATAACTCTTTTGGAAGCAAGTAAGAAGGAGGTTGACGGTCGATGTATTTCCATTGTACGTACCATTACATTAACCACGGAATGTTTTTGACGATCTGTTGTTTCGTCCACACACAACCACAGTTTTTTATCTTTCAATTCCCTTTTCATTCTTTTTTCTATAGGTTCATGAGCAAGTGGCACTACATTTCGTATCGATGTCCGACTAGGTAATTTACAGTCCGCATATTTATTCCAGAAGGAGACAAATGCTTCTTTGTCTAGTAAACGAAACGATAAATTACATAAAATAAGAGTAACATATAAATCAAATGAAGATTTTCTTGGTCTCGTATACCACTTTTTGCAGAAGAATGCTGTTTGCTTTCGATGTGACGTTGAGAATGGCTTCTGAACCAACACATTAACGGGATTTTACAAACTAGACATTGAATTTTAGCGCCATCAAAAATTAAGTCCGGCATGTCTACTATAAAGTTTTTAACTGTGTCTGCCATTGGTCGTTTTCGCGACGTACCTAACTCCGACATTTTTAAAGCAAACATAAACGTACAATTACGAAATAAGTTGCGACAGTCTACATATACACAGAACTACTCGCATACAGCATCGATTTAGTACTGACGCTGTGAACGCATGAAATAAATAATCGCCGACTCCGCACCACATATCTACTACACTGACTGTTACCGCCGTTTGCCCAGACTAGTCATGAGCATTATAAAACAATCCAGCAACATCGTTTTCTCGTTGCCGGAGCCCAGTGGTTTCTTTATAAAATACATACAAGCATCACCTGCTTTTCTCTTACGAAGTTGCTTTTGTTTTGGCACCTTCTCTTACAAATATTCATCTTCAGCTTGTAACTTTACAATTTCTATATGATAATAATTCATTATTGTTACTACACTTACCACGGGTAACATCCTTGAAAGTTGCAGTGGCTTTTTGAAAAATTAATTCACTCAAAATTAGATATAAATGAAGAGGAAAATACGGAAAGTAAACATTAGAGGTAGTAGCAATGGGCGATAAATCGAATTTTACAAATAACAAACTTAAGCACAAAAAACGTATTACCCTATGAATAAAGGCCACCAAAAAACTTGGCTACACTACTAGGTCTAAAAGAGATTATTTATGTACAAATCGGTAGAAACTAATAAAAAACAGCTATACTCCATAACACCCAATACTTCGGTCTCAATGTGAGACAGGCTATAAATGATAAATACCATCTTTGCCCACTATTTTGCTTTTAACACGAGCAAATTTGTGACGATGTGACAGTACCAGCAAAAAGATTTTAGCACAGGTGGTGATCAATTAATTGATTTATAATTTAATAGCAGAATCTAATCTTCTGAAAAACTAAGTATTTTTATATTTCTTTTTTTATTTTGTATTTATATTCTTTTAAACCCAAGTATACATAAACATTCTTTGTGATATTTATTTACCTGAATGGAACGGAAGTTTGAGCAGAGGAAAGAAGCAGGTGTCGCCTACATTCAATGCACTTTTGCCTTTAAAGAAATGAATATCATCCTTTACTAACCAAGCAGAAAGATGCACCTGTAAGATTTCTACCTTCGCTATAATAACGAAAGTTGGACGGTTAGAACCACTGCCATCTCATGTCACATGAAAATTTGTTTACGTTCATGTGTTTGATCATGGTATATAATATATATATATATATATATATATATATATATATATATATATATGTATATATGTATATTATTGTTTGTTCTCGGTACTTCATACCTTACGAGGTTGAGACGCAATAAAACATTTTATAGCATGTTTGCATATTTTTCATAAACAATTATTATATCAGTTTGTAATACCTAATGCATTCCTATATATTTAGCTCATCAATAGTTCCATAGTTAGCTTTTACGGATTTATAAATTTTATCTATTACAAACATTGCCTCTGTACAAGGGTAGTCCGAAAAGTTTACTGCCTAACACAGGAACAAGTATCCTTGTAAGTCTATATACTTTTCCCAGAGATACTCCCGTCTCACAGTGCGAAATTTTACAAATCCAGGTGGACAAAAATCAATTTTCGAAGTTTTCTTATAATAATTATAATAATATTGTTTATTGTCATTGTTCTAACTAGAACATGGACATTGTCAGTGTATACATATTATAAATATAAATAAAAGACATGAAAATAAATAGGTTGAGTAAGAGGTAAAACGCGTGCATATATACAAAAATCGACAAACAAATATACAATTTGTGTCACGAGTTAAAAAATTCGTGCACACTATAAAACGTGGTGTCGAGCGGATAATCAATCACGGCTTTTTTGGATTTTGCGATTGTTTTAATCTCTTTCATATTTTGTGGTAAGTGTTTAAAACAGAGTACAGCTTTATAATATGGGGCATTTTCAAATAGCTTTGTTTTATGAATTGGTATGCTGAGGTCATACCGGAATCAAGTGTTCATCTTACTATACATGTCACTATTTTTAGTGAAATTGGTTTCATTTGTTTTAAAATACATTAACAATTCATATATGTATATATATATACAGTGACGGTAACGTTAAAATTTTTAGTTCCGTAAACACATTCCGGCACGATTCTCTGGGCCCAATACCAACCATATTATTACACGCTTCTGGTAGATAAATAACCGAGAAGTACATACACGAAGAGCATCCCCAGAATATAATACAATAACGCAGACGGGCCTCAACATACGCATAATAAAACATCTTTCGAACGTTTATGCCGCAACAATGCCGAAGACTACCAATCGCATAAACTGCAGAAGATAACCTGGCGTTCAAGGCAGAGCAATGCTGTTCCCAATTAAGGTCACGATCGACGATGACACCCAGGAATTTACTATGGGATCTCTTAGGCACAGACCTGCCATTATATTTTATATAAGGACAAGAAGAAACGCGACAGCGCTCATTCCTGAAATATAGCAACTCTGTCTTGTCCGCGTTCAAAACGTTCAAACCATTGAGTCTCACATCAAGCCATCATTTCTGCGACTACGTCATTAGCTATATTGACAACTTGTCAATTGGCAGCAGGCAGCGGTTCACTGCTAAACTTAGGTCGTTCACGTAAATGTTGATTAAAATTGGCCCCACAATGGAGCCTTGGGCCACGCCGTGCGTTACATCGCAACACGTTGAAAGAAATGGGCTCTCAGTGTTGTTCCTATTACCTAATACACTGACCACTGACCTTCGGTTTGATAAAAAAGATTTGAATAGGTCAGGTGCGATGCCACGAATACCCAGCCTCGATAATTTCTCAAGCAATATACTATGATCTATAGTATCAAACGCTTTGCTTAGGTCAAAAAATAAACCAACTGCACACTGCTTCCGGTCTAAGCTACTATGAACGGTATCCAGAGCATTATATATTGCATCTGATGTTGATTTACCACTAGTAAATCCATCTTTTAAGAAATAAAAATAGGCGGATATCATCTTATTTTGTTTCGTTTGATTTTCAAATCTGTTTGATATTCAAATCAAACTGTTGGTTATTTTTTTCCAGAAATCGTATGTTTAGTTCGAATACGATGCTGTGCAGTTACCGCCGAGACAAGTTTAGGTGATGTATCGCCATGCACGATATTAACCTAAACAATAAAGGAATCGTATTTTGCGTTCCTTTATTGGGTTTTGAAGGGCTTCCGGTTTAAAGAGGATGCTAGTCGTCAACTGAGCCCTTCTTGGCATCCCATTCGATCCTATTTTGGAAAAACGAAGTTTCAATGCAAAAACCAAACACGTAACCTAGCACCATCTTCGTGAAAGATGTATTTGTGGTTGATTTTAATCAACTACTTATTATTATTTGTAATTGTAGATGTATTTGGACGAAACTAAGGTTGAAATGATACAGTAATTGCAATTTTATTCAAAATTTTGTTCAATTTAACGAAAAAATTTATAGACATGATATTTAACCAGGGTCTTTAATTTCCTCTTATGTGGTATTTTACCTAATCTATCATTACCTTTCCTACAATAATGTTTAAATAACTATGTTCGGTGATATAACTTAAAATATATTGTGTATAAACAGAATGTTTATTATATACATTTAAAAACATCTCTTCGTGTTCAAAAATAATTTTCTTAAATAAAACGTAAGAATATAAAACTATTTAAACAATGAAATATTCACGTTTTTTGTCATATACAACGGACAGTTAGGGAATTGAGTTGGAATAGCATCTTTTTTAAGTCTAGAATTTTTTAAACTTACAGTTATAGTTTCACCGATCCTTGAGTCTGTAGCTGTTGAAAAATAAATAATATCTTCTTTTACAAAGTGTAACTCACAAACAAAACATACAAAACAGTCGACGTCACAGTAATAGACCGCCCGAGTCATGCTTTTAGGTTACCCCGTTTTTATCGTTTGAGAAAAGGTTTTATCGCTTATACAACACTAGAAAAACATTACAGGTATCACCAACAGAGTACGGAAGTATCACTACACACTATTTTTTAAAATAAAACCAATATAATTTGGATAAACCAATTCAAAACGCAGAGACGGTCTGAATGTGTAAACGCGTTTATGGCTGATCGTTCACCTAAGACAATATACTTCACAGCCTGCTGACGTCAGAGCTGTTAGGCCGTCTTTAATGTCGGAGGTAACACCCGATTCGATTCCTTGTTTTTTACTTAAATGGAAGACAATAATCCCGCAATTAGTTCAAAACGCAATTTGAATGAATTTAAACTGTTTCGCTGCTTACGGGTTTCCTTAACAATATTGACACATCCCACAATTTTGTTTTTTACATCAACGGAACGCTTTTAAAAAGGAATTTTATCAAGTTTTGCAAAATATAATAGAAAAAAGTAGGAACAAGCGTTTATCATTGAATTTGTATTTAAAAGGGCTATCAATTTATTCAATAGAACATTTAAAAATCTTACCGATGACGTCATAAATCTGTCAAATATAACAAGAAAACAATGGAAATACTAAAATACCATAGTCATGGAATATTAATCGATTTGTTTTTGCATTTTTTTTGAAAGACAAATAGAAATATAAATTCCATGCGTTACCTTTTAGACACGGTGTACAATAATGAATGTGATTCATCAATCTAAATTTACAATGCAAAAAATCATAACTGCATCCAAAACATTCATTAGAATCTCAGTTTATTGTTGAAATTTACGATCTCGTAAAATTAGTCGTAGTTATTAAAACTAATTTTAGAGTTGGTTAATAAGCGCGAAATTATTATTTGTATTACGGTGAATTTTCTGAGAAGTGCGTATTGCATTTCCCGGTTGGTGTGGATATTTGCATTATGTTCATTTGATATTCCATTGCGTTGGAGAAGCGTAGTTTAAATCTTTGTAGATACAACTAATACAGTAATATTACCTAATTAGTATAATAAATTTCTTGCTTTTATGTCCTTTATGGACTTACTGAATTTACAACAATACAACAATATTATTAATCATAACAGGAAATTCTCTACTTTCAACTAATTTTTATAGAGCTGTTGATGTAATACATGAGTTAGATCCACTAATTGCTGAAGCTGCTCTCCATTCTGCACTTAAAGTAACTTTTGAATTGTGTTGCATGTCTCAAACTAAATAGTTTCCCTCAAACAATCTTAATACTCAAGTTTCGTAAAACGGACTTCCCTACCTTCTACAATGACATAACCACAATCGGCTGGACCTTCTTAGATAACTTCCATGCTTCCATGATGTAGTCCAGCGCTCTGTTCCTGTGTCCAAACATACTTTTCGATGTCTTCCGTCTTCCATCCATTGATTTAGCCATAAAATTATAAAAGTTCCTGAACAAAAAAGTTATTACCTCCGTAAGTGGCGTAAAAATAGATTGGAGTATCTCCACGAATATTACAAACGTTTGAGAAAACTATTGAAGGATAAAATTAAGGTTACATGCACACAATATCAGACTGGAACTGATACTAGCGCTGCTCACAATCCAAAGATATTTTAGCAGTATATAAATGACAGACAAGGCTTATCAAGGATACCTGGTTGTCTCGCGTTAAATGGTTTAATTGTTAGCAGTCCCTCCGATATTGTTCAGACATTTGCTAACGAATTCTCGAAAGTGTTTCAAACAGGTCAATCAGCTTATCCACTTAATCGGGACATAATTAGTAATTCTTTTTCAATTGGTCACTTTACCCCAAGCGATGTCTTACTGGCTGCTAGAAAACTGAAATCCAACAACACAACCGGTCATGATGGTTTTCCCGCATTTCTGGTGCGTAACTTCTGCATACTTTTTGAACCTCTAGCAACATTATTTAACCTGTCTGTTATTTCCAGAGAAGGGCAAAATTATATGGGATGACGTCAGCCGCGGGAGAGCCGTACACAGAGCATGTGATGTATGCGGTGATTATTTCAAGATCGAGAACTCAGTGAATGGTATGCAGTCGTAGTATTCGCATGGAGCTTTCTCCTGAAATGATTCTACATATATTTACTGTATCTATTCTCTATTTCGTTATTGAGTTTCTAAGGTATTTATTTTCCATATTAAACGCTTAATAGCAACAATACAATACTTCGAAAGTCGAAATATAAAATTGAGAGTAGCGTTCAATACAGTAGACGACAGAATCAATAAATTAAAAAGTATTCCGGGTGATATTGGAAATAAACTGATTAAGTTGATGTAGTGTTCAGCAGAAACCCCGATTTAAATACACTAAACCAATTGTCTACAGGAGAAATACAAAATTCAAATACAGTGGTACCTCGGTTTACGGAATTATTTGGTTCCAAATACATTTCGTAATCCGAAATTTCGTAACTGGAATCAAATGCTCTTGTAAGAAATAAAGATAATCCGTTCCTATAACCAAAAAAAAAAGTACAAATTCGTTTTATGTATTTTAAATGCAATTGAACATATAGAAAATAAAGTTACGTAGAAACAACAATAAAAACTCTTAGGATTGAAATTTAAGAGAAAAACGTCACTTACATATACTACTTTTAATAAGGACTCTTTCTGGCGTATGGAAGACAGTGAGGGTAAGGTAGCTTTTTCATGTATATTACAAAATTAGCGACGCGACAGATAAGAAATTGTTTGACCGGCTTTGTTCTTTGAAAAACATTTCACACAACGCTAAAAGGATTTTCGGATGAAGTCTGATGCGAAGCGGTGGAATAGTGGGAAACACACAAATCATCGCATTGCATTGTATATAACTATCTCTTTCTAGCATGTACACGAGTCGCGCGGAAATTCCGCTGAATCCGTAAAAGTTTTAAGTCCCGTCTCGTATCCAGGAGTACCTTTCGGTTTTGAAATCAAAAAATTCATCCAAATTTTCTTCCATGACCCGAAAATTCTTACTATCGTAAACGAAGTACCACTGCATATACTTAAAATATAACTCTCTTATATCACATTTTAATTTTGCTCCGCTTACAAGTTGTGAAGTTGAGAGAACGTTTTCGATACTGGAAAACGTACTAACTTCAAAAAGAAGCCGGTTTACAACAGAAAATATAGAAAAGTCTCTTGTGGCAATGGCTAATTCCCTTCTCTTATTTCCTACTCCGAACAAATTTATTGCATGTGTTATATATATTTTAATTTATAATTAATATATGAATTTCGTTTAAATACATTTATAAAAACTTAACGTCTGAAATACGCAGCATACACTTAGTGCGTCTCTGTATCGTGTTTACCGTTCACTGGTTATTTCGTTAACGTTTCCTGATATTTGGAAAACAAATAGAATGGCGCCCGTGTTTAAAAAAGGTGATTGCTCGGATTTCGTAAACTATAGACCAATAAATAATGACAAACTTTGCTAAGATTTATGAACGTCCCTTGTCTTACAAAATCTATAGCAGTGTCAAACTTTATATATCTTCGCTCTAACATGGCTTCATCGCTGATAGATCCACCATGATTATCCTTACTGAGATAACACAAATTTAACTTGGTATCCCCAATATATATATTTACAGGTCCTACTTGAAAGAGTGCAAAAGCGATTCTTGAAGTTTCTCTCTTTTAAAACCGATTGTGTCTATCCTGGACGTGATGCTGATTATGTGAGTGTGCTGGTGAATCATAACTTTGCACCCTTATCGGATCAAACGGATGCATTCAGCACGCATTTTCTCTCCAAATTAGTAAACAATTACATTGTTGCCCCTTCCCTCCTCTGCCAAATTCATTTCACCATACCACAGTACGCTACAAGGTCTTTTACAATTTTTGAAGTTACGTGATATTATACAAATGTATTGTGCAAAGCTCCAGTCACTCATATGACAAAAAATGCCAGCAACTTGTTTGAGGACCCATTCTGTTAACCGCAAGTTGTAGTTAATTTCGTTTCTACTTTATAAATTTTTGTTACTTTAATTTCTTATGTGTTTGTATAATTTTGCAGGGATTTAATTTAATTTGCCTTCTGTATTTTACTCGCATATTTGTTAATTTGTATTGCCCTGTAAATAAAAATGTCTTATTTTTCTGTTGGGCAATAAAGTACTCAAGTGTTTCTTCACGCGTTTAAAGAACACGAACACCATTTCACTATAATGCTATTTCTGTTAATAAAAAGCCTAGGTAACCTATATATGTACCAAACAGCAATAGACTACTCTACTAGCCCGTATTGAAAGGTAGAACGTAACTATCAAGTCGAGAATTCTCAAAATGCATTCCAGGTTGCATATTAACAACCCACATAGTACAATCTCTACTTGCATATGTAGGTAATATTGAATAATGATCTTGATCTGTTACACTTTCGCTGGAATAAACATTCTCACTGTTCAATAGAAAGGTAATAGCATTCAATCACGCGGTAGGTAATTGTAAAACGTGGCGCGACTACGTTTTATTAAATTTTCTATAAGTAACAACCACTTTTAATTGGAATAATTAAGTTACTAGTACGCGATACTAATTAGTAACCTTCATAAAAACAGTAAAATAAAACAGTAAAAAAATGGTCTAGAAAATAAATTCAGTATACACCAGTAATTATCAATTTTGATTACGTAACTAATAATTTTGAAATATCTACTTGAACAATCAAAACAACAAAATGAAAGTATTCGAGTGTTAATAAATTCGGTCTTTTTTTATGACGTACTTTTCTAATGACAGTTAATGTGTGTACAATAATAATAACAAGTTTATTTCCAAAGCAATCAATAGCAAATACATAGATATAAGCATGCGTGCAATAATAAAGATAAAAGTATTTGGAAAACGCAAAATGCGTATCTAAATGCTTGCTGTTCCTACACACCTTGAAATCATAAAAAAAATATCGAATATAATGTGAAAAGAAACTATTGCTTAAACTAACTTAACACTAATTCTGTGTGTACATCTATACAATATATATACATACATGGCTATACATTCCTGTCGGAATTGTAGCCACTCTAATGAGTTCTAAAGACTCTTTTATTATGGTGAGTCACTCCATATTACTTTTGACATTATCTTTACTGGTTGTTCTGCGCATTCGCTCTCTGTACTATCTTCTTCCATTCCTTTCTGTCGTTCACTTTGTTCCGTGAAATCACCTACTCCCATTCTTCTTAGGTCTTCTTTGACTTGATCTTCCCATTCTTCTTAGGTCTTCTTTGACCTAATCTTCCCATCTGATTCTAGGTCTTCCCCTTTTTCTGTGGCAGCATGGGTTCCATTCAGTTATTTTTTCACTATTGGGTCATTCTGTTGAGGCATTCTATTTATGTACCCGAACCATCTTCTCATTGCTTTCATGACTTTTTCTATAATTTCCCCTTTTAACTCCTCATCTAGCTCGTTGTTATACATTCGTCTGTATTCATTTTCGTTTACTCTGACTGGTCCACAAATCTTTCTAATGATTTTCCTCTCAAAAATGTTTGTTCATTCCTCCTCTTTCTTCGTTAGACACATTGTCTCTGCTGCATAGGTTACCACCGGCCTTATCGCTGCTTTATAAATTTTTAGTTTTAACCTCTTACTAATTTTTCTGTTTTTCATAAACACCTTGTACTTGTTAAATGCTCTGTGAATTTTGATTTATATAGAAATTTATTTTGTGTAACGTCAGGATATTTTAACTTATTTTTTTTATTATTTATCTGATTTATTTTTTGTCGGTTACAAACCGGAAGACTTTTACCTATCTTAGGTTAGAATTTCTTACAAGGAATGTTTGCATTTTGTGAACCGTAACGCGTTGGCCATAGCGATCGGTAATTTTTTTAACTTTATTATTGTTACTTTTGATAAGTTTTAATCAGGGTAGTACTCTGGTCCAGTATGGTAACGCATATATACTTATCTTTATGAAATATTTACTTGCACTTATTTTTATTTTGTAATTGTGCTCTATGTGTCAGATTAAAGAAGTTTAATCCTTTAACGTAAAATTTTTTGATTTTATTTTTTTTAACTTAATTCAAATTTTCCTTTTTCGCATTTAATTTTTGATCACCATCTCGTGGGTTCTGATTTACCCCGATCGCCTGACTGAAATATTTCATAAAATTAAATTGTCTTGGTGAGTGTATTGACCCACTCCCTCGCCGACGAGCAGGCTAGCACCTTGAATGAAGGTTTTGCTATTTATTAAATTACGGGGGAAAGTTGTTATTGTTTGTATATCCTCTCGTTGTTTTGGCTTCTTGTTTTTTTTTATTTGTTCTGTTTTTGCAATTTCAAGGCGCTAAAACGTAGCATTATTTTTATATTGTTTGAGTCCTTATGTAACATACATTATACGTGATCTAAATTGTTTCATATGCAAAAGAATTTTCCTTTGAAACGTATTTTTAATATTTTACGGCACGAACAATAAAATCCACAAAGTTTAAGTACTGTATTATGAAAGCTGTCACCTCAGGCCTTAGGAGGTTATTAGAATTAGACTTTTTAAATGCCTTAAACATTTTCCTAATATTCAACTTATTTAAAGAACTCTACAACGTTAATAATAATAAAAAACGTAAAATATGAGAGTTTAGAAGCTAGATGCTTCTAAAATGAAAAATAAATATTTGTCTAAAATTCTCATTTTAATTGTTTCAGGTGAGTCAAATCGACAATCAGTAAGTGCCACTATATTAAGTATTCCTTTACGTTTGTTGCACGTTTGCAACATGAAGGTATGTATAGACACAATTTTTCTAGAAAATAAACGATATTTAATAATAAATTTTTGTACGTATCCTTAGGGCCTGAATACAGGAGCAGCTTCAAGCTGCGGCAGCAATGTGCCTATAATTTATATGGTATATGTTTATATTAGAAGGTTTGTGTATCACAACATTGAATTGGGTGCCCCAATATGCAAAAAAAAGAATAAAATAAGCAACAGCTGCAGCTATTAATAGCTTTGTATATTACGCCGAAAAAAGGCGATCTTTTGATCATTTTAATTTTTACTTTGCATATTCCTAATCAACATAAATAACTGGTAAGATAAATTCACGCATACAATTAATCACATATGAGTAGTATAGTAAAAAGTGAGTATAGATGCTATACAATTGGTGGTGATGGAAGATGCATGCGATACACATTTGTCAATTGCACAGCAGCAAGTTGGCAGCTGCTGCTTAAATCAGCAGCTCGTTGCAGTCCGTGTACGCGGTTGCATTGGAAACAATATTCTGCCGAACTACGACAGCTTAAAGCTGCCAACTGCGGCAGCTCGTTGCTACCCGTGTATTCCGGCCCTTACAATGAAATAACGTATTGAACAAGATTTGTATTCGTTTCCGGATCAATGTATACTTAACCGAATAAAGATTAGCGGAAACGATTTAGATTGTAAAACTTTGCATGACCAACTTGTTGGTCTAGTCAATTATACTTACCTTTACTTATTTCTTAAACAACTAGTTATGAAGTTTATACTAAACAGCAGTAATTTAGAGAGCAAAACTTATTTCAAATCGTCTAGCAGTTAGTACTCGTTAATTAGTAATATGTAAATAATTTCATCAAAAAATTTAACTGATTTGGTTGCTGTAATACTGGATATTGAGCAACGCCGGCAGAAAAATATGCTGAAATTATGTAGAAATTTTCTATTTCGCCGTGCACTAACTTTCACGCACAAAATAGTAGATCTAATACGCTGTTACGGTTAGTTACCGACGATTGGACTTCGTAATTGTGTCATTCAATTGCACGGCTCTTTATGCAATTCGCCTTTACAATGCTGACTGAGATAAATGTGCAGCCGATGCACACTGTTCGGAGATAGTATCGTTCTGTTTACTAATCTATTTACCCAATAAAACGGATTATGTACAAAACATACTGATGATTGCTATTAACTGGGCATGTAATAAAAATTTATTAGTGAGTACAATCGCCATTATTGTTCGTCACTACATACTATTGAGAATTATCCGACCACAATGACATTATATGTTGGGAACTTCCGGACACCATCATCGATTCAACGCAGAGCTTATCTCGCTAGTCATAATTAGAATTGCATAAATTACCAGGAACTCGCCAGATGGTGGGGTTGAAAATTTATTAAAATATTTGCATACTGATTTATGCAGTCAATCTGTCTGCGGAGTTTCCTCGCTGTTATCTCGAAAAACAAAAGCCGTGACATCGATAGAATTGCAAACAACCGCAATAGGCGTTAGGATGCTTCTGCAAATAATTAATAGATTTCTCCGAAAAAAATTAAGGATTATTTAACTCGATGCTAGAATGTTGCATCGATTTTTTACCACTGTCATAAAATCATTTTTATCTATTATAATTTTCTAGAGATTTTTAAATCCATGTATATTTTTTCTGGATATATTTTTTAATTTCTTTTCCTTCTTCTTCACAAAAAATCACCGATGATTTTTGTTCCTGACCAAACAGGTTCGGTACTTGTGCTAGTAAGGACTGTAGAGTATCCGCGAATTCCCGAAACATATTGTAAACACAACATTCGCGGCACACTCCGCACTACACAAATTATTAATTAACTCGGGAAGGCCTTTTCGAAGACACGTGGGTCATCATCATCAAGTACCGATTGATGTGAGAAAATAAAATTAAATCTCCCGAACCCCTTGCATCCCCTTCTATTCAAGAAAAATGTATCTATATAACATGGCTTGTATATGTATATGTACCTGTTTTTGCCTTTCTGTTCGTTAAATTTGTGTTCTTTCCTTCTCTCTCTTACACTAAAGATGCATGCGGAAAAAGTGCGAGAGGATCGAAGCCATAAATCAAAAAGGCCTCTACTGTAATACATCGAGCAAACATGAGAAATATAGCGGTGCTTTTTCTTTATTGACCAGATTTGCGTGCGTTCTTATTTATGTAAATAGTCTCATAGGCATCCAGTTCGCGAGGCGAAATCACGTTTTCAATTAATTTTAAGTTTTCTAATTTAATACTATGGCATGTATCGTTCCCGAAACATATATTCCGAATTTTAATTAAATATTTTGTGCGGTGAAGAGTGCGTCGATACCTTAGTATTACTAAAATAGTATTAAATAGATATCTTCTATGTACCTTCTATGTAACAGTACTTATACGGATAATGAATTGTAAAAAATAACGCGGAAGCACTTCGCTAAATTTTAATTATGTCGTTTGTTTCTTTTTCAAATCGTGTACATCCAAGAAATCTGATTTACATTCTACTCAACTTGGCATGCTTCACAAAGTGGTGGATGCGATCAATACAATGCAACTGTGATTAAACCGCACAGTACTGTTATAATCAACAACGCCGTAACTATGAAATTGACATTTCGAGTAATTGACCGTCGAAATTTAAACGTTCATTATTTTCTGTACCTGGCAAGATATTCGTTAATAAATTCGATTAATCCATTCTTTATAACATGTTCAGAAACTTTAGATAGTGTGGGAAGAAATGGTTCGAAGTTCATTAAGGGATGCGGGGTTGGGAACTAGGTAAGGGCCTAACTATAGCATGTTTCCACACGCAGAGAAACGTTTACTTGTACCAAGGCTGTCCGCCTCAATTCAAGAATGTGGGGTTGGGAACTAGGTAAGGGCCTAACTATAGCATGTTTCCACATGCAGAGAAACGTTTACTTGTATCAAGGCTGTCCGCCTCAATTCAAGACAATTACTGTTTCAATTATCCACAATGCAATAACTGTTTTAAATCAAAAGAAATATTTTCTTAGCGTTTCTTTCTCCGCTTAAGAGAAGTATATACTTATAATGAAATAATTGTATTTCTTTGTTTAAGACATTTGTTAACTTGATTCAAGAATATCTGAAGAAGGCAGAAAATTTGAAGAAAGCAATTCTTGGTATAAGTAAATCACCGTTATAACACAAAATAATATTTTCTTAAGAATAGTAAATAGTTTTCTTAATTCAAGAAAGCGTTTAGGTATTGTTCATAAATCAATAGCCTTCATTTTCTTCAAATAAAGCATTTATTTATATCCGTACATAATGCAAATTGTGTGTAAATTATTCTCATTGCTTGTGATCTTAAAAAGGCTGAGGTAGAGGTTATCTACAGAATTATATTCAAATAAAAATGAACTTAATGTAGAAAGTACTCATGAAAAAAGTGCCTAGAAGCAATAACCAAGATAATACTAATAAGTAGCTCATGGTATTGATGGAATGACCAGCAAGAACAATGTGAGAAGAGAAAAGCAGTAACACTCTTTGCACCTGCCGACATTGTTCTCCATCTCTCAGTTTATGCTACTAATCTTCAAAAACACTTACTGGAATATTTCCTGGCGCCACCTACTTTCAAGAGATATAGTCATGCCGCCCTAGATAGCAGCGATACAAACCCGAGCATAGATGCCATGCTTACCCATACCAAATACCGGTTAATGTAGTGTTTTTCTTCTTTTTATTACTATTTACCACGTGTTTTTTGTCTCGGATTTTCTTGATTTTCTAACCCAAAGAGAATATTTATTTAATACACACAAACTTTCAAGAAAGTTATTTTCTTATATTATGCATTTTTATAGTCTTGAAATAAAAATACAGGCTTGTGCAATAGTATGGCAAAGTTCCATATATCTGCTATTAAGAGAGATATCGAAGAAACTTTCTAATAAACATTGTAGACACTCCCAAACATAACATTTTAAAATTATTCACATTTGTACAAGCTGTTCCATAATTCTAGGGTGAACCTAACTTATGTTTTTTTTAATGGGACACCCTATATATTAATTTAAATTTTGGTTAAGCTCATCAACCCCACACTCCCAAGATAGGGTTTCATTACAATATTTGAAATGGTATGGTCTATTTTATTCTAAAAACATGACAAATTTAATAACCCGTATCTTGATAACTAGTGAATAATTAATCGTTTTAATACTACCACGAGTTTAGGAATATACTCTTACTTTGATATCAACTGTAATTTGTTTCCACGAGTATCGCATTTATACAGGGCAAGTCAAAATGGAAATGTACGGTTTTCTCATTTTTTTTCAAATGGACACCCATGCATGTTATATCAAAAGTAGAAGGGGTACATTACGTACTCTCATTTCTATTAAGCATTCTCTATACCTAAATTCAATAGTTGAGAAGATATTTCAAATTATTAGAAAAAAATTTAGATTTGTAGAAATTATGTCAATATATTAAGTTATCTCTGAAGTATTTGCAATTAACTTTTTAAGTAGCGAACTATTAGACGCAGTTGATAAATGTCAATCGTTTGACTTGTATTAATTTTTAATAAGGCAAATATTTTCCAAAATGAACTATTCTGTTGGTGAACTAACAGATATGATTTGGGTTTTGGGTGAATGTACGATGAATTGCTTACTTGCAAAAAGGATTTACCAAGAGAGATATCCTGGACGAAGACAGCCTGACAGAAAAGCGTTTGAAAGATTAGTGGAGCGTTTTAATCGTACAGGCTCAGTAGTCTATGAGAAGCACGAAAGAATAAAAACTGTTACTACGAAAAAAGATGAAGTTAATGTGTTGATAGCCGTTACAGAAAACCCACATATTAGCCAACGTGAAATTTCGCGCCAACAAGATATTAGTAGGAGTGTACAAAGAATACTACATAAGTATAAATTCCATCCCTGCCCTCAGTTGCACCAGAAGCTACTCGAAGATGACTTTCCCCGCAGAGTTGCTTTTTCTGAATGGGCTCAACAACAAATCTATGACCAGGAAGGTTTCTTTGAATTTGTTCTGTTTGGAGACGAAGCTACGTTTCACAGAAATGGAACGGTGAATAGACATAACTTCCATTACTATTCTACAAACAACCCCTATATCATGGAGACCAAAAGTCAAACTAGGTGGTCTTTGAATGTTTAGGGTGAAATAGTTGGAAATCACGTTATAGGACCACATTTTTATTTGAAGGACGAGTCAAATTTATTTAGATCTTTTAGAAAATTAGTGCCTTTATTGCTGGAAGATATTCCTTTAAATATTCGTCAAAGAATATGGTATTTACACGATGGAGCTCCAGTACATCACACTGGATTCATTCACAACCATCTCAATACCAACTTTCCTGGTAGATGGATAGGAAGAGGAGGACCAATTGGCCAGCTTGCTCACCATGTTTGACAAAAATAGACTTCTTCATGTGGGGTTATATAAAAGACCGAGCGTATCGAAACCCTCCAACAACACCAGATGATATGAAGAACAGAATAAGAGAAGCATTTCAAAGTATTCATATAGATATGTTAAGGAATGTAAGCCGTTCATTTGAGAAACGCTTACATTGCTGTATTTGTTATAAAATTTGTTTAATTGTAAATGTTATTTTTTGGAAGTATGTGTATACTTAATTTTAATTTGTATTAACAACTTTTTTATATCAATTTTCACGGATAACCTGATGTATTGAAATAATTTCTGTAACAATTTGAAATATCTCCTCGACTGTTGAATTTAGGTATAGGGAATACTTAATAGAAATGAGAGTACGTAATGTACCCCTTCTACTTTTGATATAACATACATACATGGGTATCCATTTGAAAAAAATGAGCAAGTCGTAAATTTCCATTTTGACTTACCCTGTATAAATACGACACTCGTGGAAACAAACTACAGTTAATATCAAGGCAAGAGTATATTCCTAAACTCATGGCAATATAAAAACGATCAAGTATTCAGTATTTCTCAAGATACGGGTTATTAAGTTTGTTATGTTTTTAGACTAAAATTGATCATAACTTTTCAAATACCCAGTATAACGTCATGAGGAGTATGCGGCAGATGAGCATAACGAAAATTTAAATTAGTATATAGGATGTCCCGTTAAAAAAAAACAAGTTAAGTTCACTCTGGAATTATGGAACACCCTGTATAAATGTGAATAATTTTTAAATGTTACGTTTAGGAGTGTATACAATTTTTATTAGAAAGTGTTTTTTGGTATCACTCTTAATAGTGGATATATCGAGCTTTGCCACACTATTGCGCCATCCTGTATGTTCTTGAATAGAGAGTGGTTTTTGCAAGAGAATCTATTTTCTTAATGCAAGAGACCATTTCTCTGCGTGCACACATCGGGAACTACCGAATTTTCTATACCAGTTAGTAATGTGAGAACATAGGGCATCATTGTCTAAGCTAGTACACTAGAAACACTGTATCCTGTAGCTAAGGATTCAAGGTTTAGTAAAATTTGAGACACCGCATTCTCATCCACATAACTAAACCTTCAAGAGCCAGGTGGTGGTAGTTTCCATATAGCGTTTATCTTTATTGTCAATAATTTGATTGTTGTCTATATTCCAACTCTTTGCTTTAACTAAATTTACGGATTAGAGAAAAGTAAATTGTCACGATTAATATGCTTCCCTTATTTTTTCTTTATTCTCTCTTTTATTTACAGCTTTCGTTATTTCAAAGCTATTTTGAATCTAAGTTAAATTTGTATACTACGATCGAGTATAAAAAGCGTCAGAAGTTTTGCAATGAGAAAATCTTGCTTTCTAACGCAATTGATGTTACTCTTTTATTAAATGGTAGTTAACATAGAGTGTTTATTAGCAACGCTCTCACACACTTATACAGAAACGCAATACAGTAAAAGTTTCCTCTGCCATCGCACGGCTTGATATATTGATAAAACATAAAAGGTATTCCAAACAGAACACAAGTCTCCGCTGGCCGACTTTGTCCAAAACGTAATAAACGCTTCTACTATTTATACTTGGAAGCTTGTAAAATTTGATGTTGATTACTTAAGCTGTTAAGGTGCCCAACCGAACATAAACACGCGAGTGTTATAGCGAAATCCACTCTTTCAACAGAATAATTCTTGAACCGTATAGTTTCCGCTATCATTCCTGGAGCTATCAAAAGAACTTATAGCAGTGTATTTTTTCTTATATTATGAAGGGCAAATGAGACGTTAACGTAACTAAGGGAAAGTTTAAACAACTTTTTTACTCTGTGCTTTTAACACTTCATAAAGCCAGCATTTGAATATAATATTTTAGTATCCATTATATTCAGTCGTTGCCCTGTTTTTACTACTGCACGAATAAAAATACAAATTTGTAGATCACAAACATTCGATTCAGGAATTTCCGGAGCCTATCTTCAGACGTTCTTGCAATAACTTTTAGTATAATTAATGGTTGCCTAATTTCTTATCTTTTAATGTTATTAACTTTAACGGAAAGTCACGATAACCTATCTGGAACAATGTCTTTTACTCTCATTGTTTTAATTACTGAATTTATGATATAAATGACACTTGGGAGAGCAGTCATGTTTTATGTTAGCTATAAAGACGCAAAGCTTTACGATCCCATAACTAACTTTTCAGTATTGAATTTGAATTTATGCCGGAAGTCATAGTACGAATAAGTTTTATTATTACGGTATATACCTACATTATATTTCTGGTTTACTTGCGAATTAATTAGCTATACACACTTCAAAGTACAATGAACTCTTGGCGCCGACCGAATTTCTTATTTAAATGTTTACATCAGTAAAATTAATTATTTAGTTTAAAAATATTTCAGAAACTCTGTTTATTATAAAATAGATAACATTACTGTTAATGAAAAACATTTTATCGTTTATGAAACCTAAATGGAGTATTTCTTTACAATAAGTGAAATAAGTTTGAAAGTAAGTTTGAATTTTAACTAAGGTGATTTATAATTAATTTACAAACGAATGAAAATTATATCTCTAGCAATTAAAGTATAATCAAAATAACTTTGTAGCTTTTATAGTTCGATCCGTCCCACAGTGGGCAAAAACACGAATCTGGGAGGACAAAACCTAAAAATCCGATGATCGTAAAATAAGGTTCCCATATTTTTTAAAAGTAGACAGCATTCTTTATTTCCTTAACATTGCACATCCTTTTAAAGGTAAAAACTTAAGCTATTTTTCGACATAATAGCCATTTCTATCCAAGCATTTTTGCAGACAGTGCTCCAACTTCTGTATCCCCATGTCGTAAAATTCTGCCGCCAGTCAAAATCTTTTCAATTGTGGTGTTGGAAATCTTAGGAATCCGAAGAGCGAGTTGACGAATGGTGACCCTCCGATCTTCAAGTAGTATGCTCTCGACCTTTTCAACGATTTCCTCTGAAACTGATGGTCTTCCGCTCGGCTCTTCATCGTGAATTTCCGTTCGACCTCCAGTGAATTCCCTACACCATTTGCGGACGTGTTGAACAGCTATACACTTTTCTCCATAAACTTCGGTTAATTGACGATGAATGTCTATAGGTGAAACCCTTTTCGCGTTTAAAAAACCTATCACAGCACGAATTTCGCACCTGGGTGTAGCGGCGATCGGGAATTCCATCTCGGACGGCTGCTTAGCCAACACTGAGCGGCCAATGTTGTCGGATTTCGCCTAGCACGTCTTATTGCTGCTGTAGAGCTTTGGGAACCTTATTTTACGATCATCCCTCGTATAAATATCTAATTATTCCTTTAAGTAGATATAGCATAGTTTATTATCCGACAAACATTTGCTATTCTGAGATAATCTTAGAACTGAAAAGTGCCACTAAAGATCGCTTAATGGCACACAGGCGAGCGGTCGGCCTTCATTATACCGGTCAAGTAGGTGTTGGTATGTACTTTAATTTAAAGTGCAATATAATGTACATACACTATTTATTATATTACAATATGAAAAAATATATATATTTAAAAATAGGCACTGGTAGGTTAGGATTTTGAAGTACGCAAAGCTTGTGTAGCTCTACAATTTGAGCTCCCCGGTATTCCGTTATATGTTTTTTTTTTATTTTGTTCAGTATTTATCACTGCACTAGACCTATGGTTGTTTACCTGCCCCGGACGTTTATATTTCTGGACCTTAGAGCCAAACAGTATTAAATCACATTTTTTAAATTTTACAGCATAGCAATTTGAAGATTTTGACAATAGTATTTTTCAAACCGACTGTTGTAAATAGGAGAGCATGGGTTATTATTTTTCCTGTTAATAACCTGCCTTCTTCATTAATTTATTGAAATAATTCTAAATTAATTGCGGGACTTAATACTGTTTGGTTCTACCAACGGACTTAATATCTTGCGACTTAATACTCTATTTTGTGACTTAATACTGTTTAGCTCCTACGAATTTATAGATAAATGGAACTTGGCACTGAAACCCATAGTAAAGCAACACAAAGTAGAACCAGAATTAATTAATTTCAATGATAATTAATTAAAAAAGGGTAACAAACGGCACTAAAAATATTTATTTTCTAAAATAAATGAAGGATCACACCAAAATGTTAGAAACGAAAACTATCAATCTTAAAGTTCGAGTAACAAACAAATAATTAATAATTAAAGAATTATAGAAAAAATGTGTAATGAAGATATTTTTCAGTCGTCCTCCTTGAGGTTACCATGTGGAAGACTTTTAAAGTAATCATGAAGTCTTTTAGGTACCCATGTTAGTAACTTCTGCAAATCATTACACTTTTCATATCTCACTCATTTTCAACAAAAGAAGTATTTAATGATTTAAAATAAGGTCATCTTTCGCTGATTTCTTTCTCAAATGATTGTATAAACCCAATTTGTAAGTTTTCATTATAATTTAGTTTAATTTTATTTTCATTAATGTAATTATTTAGGTTTAATAAAGTGGTGCGATAATTTTGTCCAGGAGCTTATATAGTCTTCATTGGATGTGCTGAGCTAAGAGAGTTAGCAGAAGCAATTTTCCTTTAATACAGCAAGAACATTATTAGAACACTTTCGTATTCATCTATTCACTATTTAAACAAATAAAAATACCTTCTAGGACTTCCAAAATTACACGTCGTGCTTTACGATAATTGCAGCCTACGAACGAATAGTGTACGCGAAACTGCGACATTACTCAGGTACATTAACATAACCGCATTACTGTAATAACTAATGCTTAACACAGATACTATGCCCTCTAGGATTTATTTATAAAAGAAGTTAATGTTTGTTTAAAATGTCACACTTAATGTATTGCAGGTACAATGTAGACATTTGAAATTTAAATAAACGCCAATAACCAATTCTTTATAATCGTTTCCATATGTCAGTACGTATGCGGTTGTGTTAATTGTCTGGGTTTCGACTAAGCACCTTTCTATATTTAAACGGCGAAAAAATGAGCAAACACTTGCAGAGCACTTGTTCGAGCGGTAATTATACGAACACTTATGAGTTTCTATAATCATTTTACAGTAATGCTTGATATATTTAACGACACGTCTTCTTAATAAAGTTGGCGTTTTGCCAGACGTGTTAGCCTGACGAGAATTTGAACTACAAATTGTTAAATGACTCCTGCCAAGCCGGCAAATTATTGAAAGGCTTCGACTTCGTGATCAGTGTAAAGTTGCTCTTGCACTAACATAAATATCTATGGGATAATTTGGAATCATAAATTTGCTTACGTTAAATTCTAGCAATTACACTTGTATAAACCACTATTTAGAATATTATGCTAATCACTGGAGTAACCTAAACTTGCGGACTCGCATAGGCGTCGGTATTGCGGGTTAATATAATACGAAAAATTGATAAATAAACTAAACCGGTAGAGAAGCAGGCATGTAGTGTCGACCTTGAATATAAATCATGTTAAACCGCGCTGAGAGAGATTTCGTTTTAGTACCGGTTGAGCTGTTGCAGAGATTAGTCGAACGGTCAAGGTTATGTACTTAGGCGTCGCTTTTGAAAATATAGCTGGTGTTTTTTGTGTGTTGTAGTATTATACCAAGTACATAATTAGTGTATCGTTTCATATAGAACTAATATTTACATACCTAAGAAAACGATGCCCCGTAATAGATTTGCTAGTAATGTACATAAGTATGTGTCACTTTTTCCCCATTTAAAATATGACGGTAGTGCAGTTTTTTGCTTAATATGCAGTGTTCGTTTGGCTGCATTGGACAGAACTGATTGCCAGAGGCATGTCAATGGTATTAAGCATATGAGAAATGCAAGAACTGAAACACCTTATACACTATTCCTCATACATTTATTAATTATGTTTACCTCTTGTAATCTTCCGTTGTCGTTGGTGAGAAAAGCACCTTTAAAACGTTTTGGTGACAATACGTTCCAAAGTACCCATTACCCTCGCAAACACAATTACAGAATCATTTGCCGCGAATGAAACAGATGCTAGAAGATGTGTGTAAACGTGATTTGTGTTCCAAAAAAATATGGATTACCGAGGATGAGACGACCGATATAAAGAAAAACAGTATTGTGAATGTAATAGGTCGCGTTTTATCTAGCGAGAACACAGCATCTCGATATTTGTTAGCTTGCAAACGTGTTCAACAATGTACCGCGGAAAATATTCAAAAAGTGATAATCAACGCTTTGAAAAAATTTAAAATTGCCCAAGATCAAGTTATGATGATTGTGACAGATAGTGCAGCAACGATGTTAAGTGTTGGGCGATCCTTAAAACATATACTTCCTAACTTAATACATAAAACCTGCGTGCTGCATGCTTTGCATTTAGTTGGTGAAGTTGTTCAACAACATTACGGAAACGTTGATCGGATGATTGGAAGTACTAAAGCAGTGTTTCGTAAATCTCCTAAACGTTTAAAAGAATTTCGTAAATTTTGTCCAGGTATTCCAGAACCTCCTGAACCAATTTTAACGCGATGGGTACTTGGCTAACAACAGCTTCTTACTGTTTGATCCATTTTCAACAAATTCAATCAGTTATAATGCGATTTAATCGGAATGAATCCAAAGCAATTAGAGAAAGTCAAAGAGAATTTCAAATTCCTCAACTTCTAGAAGATTTAACAACAATATGTACCAATTATACAGTATTACTAGATGCCATCAGAAAACTACAATGTGCTGAATTGTCATTGCAGGAATCATTAGACATAGTGGAGAGTGTAAAAAATAAATTACACACATTAAATGATACGCCAGGATTATGCGCTAGTCAAAAGTTGGCAGATGTTTTAAGGAAAAATCCCGATTTTAATACTTTAGAGGCCGTTTATAATAAGTGTAGGAATAGTGAACTTTTAAGTGATTTTGAAAAACAGTTTCTACATGCAAATGTAACTTCTTTAGATGTGGAGAGATCGTTTTCTATGTATAAGAATATTTTTTCTTGTCGACGCACAAGGTTTAAAGAAGTAACTGTGGAAACATATGCAATGATGCAAGTTTACAGTAGTTCACATCCTGATGCCTCTAATTTGTTGAATAATTAGCAAGTAAGTTTATTTATGAATTTTTCGTATTCTTATATTAACCCGTAATACCGACGCCTCTGCGAGTCCGCAAGTTTTGGTTACTCTACTAATCACCGTTTACCTACCTGTGAGCATTCAGAAAGTGTTTCGTCAAATGTGTAGCTGTACAACTACATATGACGTTAATGGCAGTTCAGAAAGAAGGAACAGCTTAAGACGTCGAATCAAATTTGCAGGTTTTCGCTTTTTGAGTTCTTAATGCTGCTCAAAATGTAAAATTGCCTTCAGGTAATATTATTTGTGTGGTTCATTTGTGCAAATAATTAAAAATCGTCGGACTTCGATCATGACTGTGTAACTTTAAAAACAAAAGCGTAACCAGAAGAAATATTATTTCTAACTCAAGATTGCTCTAACACATGCAAGTAAATTGGGTTTGAGAATAAGATAAAAATGTTTGGCAAGCTTCGCTTCTGAGGTAGAGTAGGTGCTCGTACCAAAAGTTTCATCGAGAAAACAGTCAATTTCTTTTTTTCAATTATAACCAAAAAATTAATGTTATTTCAGGTTGTCATTGTTATTTAATTATTTGAATCTCTATTTTTGGGTCAAGATCACCGATTTTTCTATAAAACGAAATAGATGAAACTATATCTATTTATTCCAAACAAATTCAGTATATAAAACATAAGAGCTAAGTCGCTAATATAAGAACATACGTAATAATGTAGAATATTATTTGAGATTGATGAACGTGAAGACTTCCAAAATTGTTATGCTAGTCTTAAGGAGGCCCAAAATCACGTCTCCTGGATCAGATGTCAACACTTTTTAAGATAACTTTGATAATCTTTTAGGTAAGGTGACGTTTAAGTATATTATATTTTTGCGGTGATTTCAATATTGATATCTATAAGAGCAATACAGTTCCTAGTCGTTTTAAAGATATTATGCATTCTTATACTTCACTTCACAAATAATATACTGACAAATCTTGATACCGAGCCTTACACAGATACTGTTTTGGAGGCGGGTCTATCTGATCACCACGCCCAGCTGATCCATTGTTTAAACTTTGACTGCAGCAGTTCTGATGTGGAAACTCATGTGATTAAAATAAGTTTTACTCAAATAAATACTCAGCGTTTTATTGACCTGATGTCTGAGGAATCTTGGGGTGTTTTGCCGGTTAGGCTGAACTTGGATAATTTTCAGTATTTTTTAACACTTTTTCTAGTTATTTTGACGAGGCTTTTCCTATGCGAAGAACACGTACAGAAACTAACAATAAATCTTGGATTACTTGTGAGGTTCGTGCCTTCCCTGGTGAGTTGCGATTTAATCATAAACATTACAAACTAGGACTTACATACAGCGTGATTTATAACGTACAGAGGAGATTTTTAGGGTAGATAGTGGGGACTAAAGTAAACAAGTGCTGCTGATCTTTGGAAACGATATAATTTCAAACTTAGAGAAAAAAGGCCGAATGCTCACTCCAATGCAAAATTCTAAAACTAATTTCTATTTCGATTTTTAAAATTACATAAATTTAACAAAGACAAAAAATTATGAAAAGGAAACAGAACAATAACTACATAAGTATAAAAATTCATCAAAATCACTAAAACTGTTCAAAATGCTGTCCCTGCTTTTCAACACACAATTGCGCACAACGAATACAATTTCCCGACACTTGCGGAAATTGTTCCCACAAGTCCTCTGCAGCAACATTGATTCGATGGCGCAACTCTTCAATTGCATCAACTTCAGTTGCATATACCCGGTCTTTCATGTATCCCCATAAGAAGAAGTCCAGTGGGTTGAGATCAGGGCTGCATGGGGGCCATTGAATAAATCCACCCCGGCCGATCCATCGTTGCCGAAAGGTATGATCGAAATGATCTCTTACAGGACGACTAAAATGTGATGGACAGCCATCATGCATAAACCACATATTATGTCGCACAACCAATGGAACATGTTCTAGGAGTCCTGGTAAAGCTTCTTGTAAAACACGCAAGTAAGGTTCACCATTGAGACGCGCCGACAATTCGAAAGGCCCTATTAAGGTATCGTTCACAATTCCAGCCCATAAATTTAAACTGAAATGTTGCTGAAAGTTACTTTGGCGTATCGCATGAGATTTTTCATCAGCCCATATGTGAGCATTGTGGAAGTTGAACCTACCATTCCTGGTGAAACAGCATTCGTCAGTTACCAGTACGTTTGTTGGGAAACCTGCTTCTGCTTCCGTACGATTGAGTAGCCACTCACAAAGCTGCTGCCGCAACGGATAATCGTTGGGAGTAAGTCCTTGTACCTTTTGGAAATGATAAGTTTACAAACCGTTCATGTTCAATGTGCGCCAAACAAAGATCTGAGAAACATTAACTTTCTGGGTAATTTGGCGTGTACTAGTTGTCGGTTCAGCATCTACCCTTTCCAATACTTCTTCTTTAACATCAACCGCGTGCCGATTTGGATTTCCACCATATTGACTCTTCTTTGGTTGTAAATTTCCAGTCTCTCTTCCCCGTTGAATAACACGGAGAAAAGTATTTTCGGAAGGGATCTGTCTATTTGGAAATTTTTCGAAAAACACATGTGTCTTGTTCGTACAGCAGTTTCATTGGCAGCTTCATAAACTATTATCATGTCCATGTATTCTTCGTTAGTGTAATTCACCATTTTATCCGAACTAATAACTTAATAACAACCACTAATAACAAATCTTAAATTAGATGTGTTCAAATTTACTGAAATGTCAATTTGACACTTTCCTAAGTTTCAACGGTACCTTGTTTTTTTATTATTCAGCAGCTCTCAATAGTTGCTACAAAAATTATTGGCCATTAAAAGGAAAAATTAAGGAATCGTAATTTCTATTTTACATTTATTTTAAATCATCTTTTTAACTAAATGTGATTCAGCTATCTCAAATATCCCCAATTTAAATTTAAAATTATAAATTACCCACATAATTTCCGAACAACTACTTCTTATTTAACTAAGCTTTAACTCGTTGTAACTTTTTAATTATTGAATTTTTCTAAAAAGTTTATTACTAAAAAATGTTTATTTTAGTCCCCACTATCTACCCTAAAAATCCCCTCTGCACGTTATAAATCAGCCTGTATATCTAAAATGCTATATAATCATTCATGATAAACTGATTATTGGCACAAAAAAGAAATTTAATGATAATTTGTTAAAAGTAGCAAAATGTGCTTGGAAAATAGTTAGTAATGAAGTGTCAGGTAGCTGAGCTTGTAGTAATACTATTATAAAGGATAACGAGGAGTTGATTACAAATCCTTCGGTTTTGTGAAATTTTTTTATGGATCAATTTAGAAGTATTTCGAATATTCACCAGTGTAATATCCAGTACGACAGCTTAAGTATTCATGATAGAACAATATATTTGCAACCAACAAACAAATGTGAAATGTTCAATGATATTATCTCTACACGTGAGACATCTTCGGGTATTGATGGAATTCCTTGCTGGCTTCTAAGGTACGTCGCTGAGCTTATACCATTATGTACCATTGTCGATGATGGTTAATCAGTCTTTCTCAAACGGCGTATTTCCTGCATTATTGAAGATAGCCAAAGTAATACCGGTTTACAAGAAAGGGGATAAACAACTTGTGCCAAATTATAGGCCAATATCCATCTTGTATTGTTTAATGATCCAGAGAATAATGTCTTTCGTGAATAGATCCAAAATAACAACTTCGAATCAATTTGGTTTCATTAACTTCAAATCTACACAAGATGCTTTGAGCCTTTAGACCATGTCTGTAGTCTTCTTGACAGACCAAATTTAATAATTTGGTCTGCATTTATGTCACTACAATGCATACCTACATATTATTATAAATTTAGTATTCGAAAAACCTGCTCACAAAGAAATCGTAGTTTTTAAGTATAGCTTGCTTAAAACCGAATTTTACTAGTACATATTTGTACCTATCGGTACAAAGAATAACTACTATTCTTCTTCTTGTCCTGTAGACAATTTACTAATTCTACAGCTTTGAAATCTCTATATTATGCCTTTGTCAAAAGTAAATTGGAATACGCTAGTGTTGTATGGTATCCACACTATCTGCACCTTCAGCTTTCCGTGGGACGTGTGCAGAGGCGATTCTAAAGTACTTATCATTTAAGTGTGATGGTTCATACCCAGAGAGAAATATAGATTACGGCAGTCTCTTGGATCGACATTCGTTGGATTCACTTGGTAACAGAAGAGAGAGGCGAAGTGCGAAATTTATAGTGCAACTGATCCGTAATAAAGTTGATTCTCCCTCTTTGCTAGTTCAAATAAATTTTGTAGTGCCGACACTAACGCGGTCTTTCGACACCTTCCTAACCCCTAGGGCAAGAACCAAATGAAGTTAGTGAAGACTCCTCGGTATCACATGGCGACTAATTGTAATAAACTTTACGCGGATCCACTTCTCTCATAAGAAAGCATTTTATAACTTCATATGTAATCTATTACGCGTTCCTTTTATTTTTTGTTTTGGAGACATTTGTATTTTACTTTCCTTCCATGCTGTTTTGTGTATCTTTTTATATTTATATTCATTTGTCCTGTAAATGATATTTCTGTTGGACAATAAAGGTTATTATTATTATTATTATCATTATTATTATTATTATTATTATTATTATTATTATTATTATTATTATTATTTATTGATATTGGAAATTGCTTTTATTACATGGTATGTTTATTAACACTTTCTGCAGTAATCATGACATATAAATTCGAAAACAAACAGAAAATAATGTTAAAGTTTAACGTGTGTATAGTTTCGCGTTACACTAATTTCGCGCTACCCTATGTGAACGATGCTTAAGTCTACTAACAACACTGATAATAAAGATTACTTCAAAATTCCAATCAATTTACCCCAATTACTATGCATCAGAATTTAATCACCAATTACGCTATTGTTATTCCTTGCTTTCTGAGAAAGGACACATGAATTCTTTCGGTATGTATTTAAATGGTGCAAAGATCAACCACAGTTGAAGCAAGACGGTCACGAAATGGTATGGCATTCGCCTCTCCTTAGCATTTATCCTTACCTTCATACATATGTACACTGTTTATCGCTAATTGTATAAAGTTCGCACGTTTTAATAAAGCAAAGTTTCATAGATACTTGAAAGAACACCTAATTATAAAGATAAACGAACTATAAAAGCGCGTTGAAGCTGCGAAAATTTACAATTTGAAAATTTAAGATTTCTTTATAAAAATATTTATGCAAGGAAGACGGAGCATTTTTTTCTCAAGGTTGTCTGCTGCGAAGGTCGCTGATAGACCGGTTAAAACTTTCCTAATTGGAAATATTTGAAATATGCATTAATAAAGTTTTTAACAAGCTTTATTTACACTCCTTTTTATTTATCTACGAAAGTTAAAAGTAACGTTTATGCTTATACGAGTTGTATTTACAAAGTTCCCATACGAATTAACAATTTTCCAATTTAATTAGGAAATTAGTCCCCAGAGAGTCGTAAATAGTGTTTCCAACGATAACGAAATAGAAATCTAGCCATATTCAGATTATTAAATAGAACTTATGAGTAGAGCAACGCAAACTGCGCTGAAAGCCAGTGGCTGACGCATAAAAGTTTACACAAAATAAACACGGCCGGGACAATTCGGTATAAGCGTCAGTGTAACTGCGACTCGAAAGCTGATCTGTTGTGTATGCATCTACGCTGTCGTATACTATATCGTAGTTCTACGTTTGTTTTGAAAATGCCTCCTACGTCGCGAAAACGATCAAAGTTGGACACAATAAGAGAATTTATTGCAGAAATGCCTGATTTAAAGTGTGATGGCGCTAAAATTCAATGTGTAGTGTGTAAAATAGATTTAATGTGTTGGTCGAAAAGTGATTGTCTACGGCACGTAAATAGTGCAGGACATGTTTCAAAAAAAATTCCACACGAGATTATGACAAATTTAAATTTAATTTATGTGTTTATTGCATGTAATTTACCATTTCATTTACTAAGGAAGAAAGCATACGTCTCGTTTTGGAATGAATATTCGGACTTTAAGTTACCAAGTGAGAGAACATTACAGAGAGTTGTGCCGTCTGCTTGTGAGCATGTCGAGAAAACAATTAAATCGGAGTTGCAAGATAAAAAACTGTGGTTGTGTGTGGACGAAACAACAGATCGTAAAAAACATTCTACAACAATGCACTGCCGAAATAATTTCAATGTTGGTGTTAAATACATTGGAAAAGTTTGAACTTTCAACAAATCAACTGTTGATGTTTATAAGTGATGGTGCCGCAAACATGCTTGCTGTAGGTCGATCTCTTAAAAAACATTGTGCTAACTTGTTGCATATTACATGTAAAATTCATACTCTCAGTCTCGTAGCAGATAGTATCAGAAAATATTATCCTGAGGTAGACGCTCTAATAGCACATGCAAAAGCTGTGTTTGTAAAATCCCCAAAACGTATTCGGGAATTTCATAGACTATGCCCCGGTATTCCTGAACCACCACAACCTATTCTTACTCCTTAGGGAACATGGTTAGAGGCTGCATTTTATTATCTTAAATATTTTGAGAATATAAAGAACGTGATTTTAGAATTCGACCCAAAGGAAGCTGCGGCTGTCAAGGTAAGCCGCTTGAAATTTCAGGATAGTCAAGTTAAAACAGATTTGGAAATTATTCAGAACAATTACGTGGGACTAGCGGATGCGATAGAAAAACTACAAAATTCTTCGGTGTCGTTAGTGGAACGCACAGCTATGCGCGATAGAAGACGCAAGAAATGTTTGTGTTTTAGAAAGGTTTGAGAGTGTTTTAGATAAAGACTCTGATTTTGGCACAATAAGACAAATTTGTGAAGGTGCGTCAACAGAACCGTTAAGTTAATTGAAAGATTATTTTACTAACGCAAATATAACGTGACTTTGTTTTCGGCATACAAAAACACTTTTTCTTCACGCCGCACTCACTTTGCTGAAACAACTTTGGAAACATATCTAATGTTACTAATATTAAATAGACATTATCCACGTTGTGATTTCACAGAGGACTCTTAAAACGGTAAGTGTTTGAGCACGTATCACATTCAATTTATCTTGTGTAAACTTTTATGCGTCCGCCGCTGGCTTTCAGCGCAGTTGCGTTGCTCTACTTATGAGACGTACAAATGCAGATCGTAATATATAACAAATTCAGGGAAAAATAGGTTGTGATTAACATTCGATTTGTTAGTAACTTCTAGACGTTTTAAGAAAGATTCCAACTGCAAACCGTGATAAAAAATTTTAAAATATACATAAATGCAGTGCAACATGCCCATTCACAACTTACACAAAAAGTGAGACGTAATGTATACAGAAAATATTTATTTACCTATTATAGTATTATTACTAGAGTTGGCACTTTTGGCCAGCGCACCAACATCGTATCCACAAATAGCGAATATTAACATCGACCGCCGATCGGAGATGCATATATACCACGTGTATATATGTCTACACAACAGCGGATCCGATCCTGTCGCGCCGCGCAAAGTGCTAGCTCTAATTATTACGTTACAAATTTATTGTTTGCAATAAACTGTGTTTGAAAACTAAAAATTTTATTATTTATACAAAATGCGACGTGTGTTAATAGGATCATATTTAATACCCAGACCAATTAATATGTTTATAATGGCATTGATTCATTCAAATCTGTTTCCACAAGTGGTGTACCGCAAGGATCAAACATTGGCTTTCTTCTTCTTAACTTATTCATCGGGGCTGGTAGCGCAGTGCCTAGCGCATGGCTATCAGTCTCAGGATACGGGGTTTGAACCACGAGCTCGCAACCCTTAGAGTAAAGTTCTCCCTGGTTTTCCTCGCTCCAAATTGACGAATGCTGAGGGTGAACATCTTAAGACGTTTTATAGGCACCGACGTGATGGTAAGTCATTGCCAGTCAATGCCCTCTATAATTGGCGAAAGCTGTTGTGGAATGTAAAGGCATGAATTATTCTTATTTTGATAAATTGCAACGTAGTATTAATTTCTTACTCAACACCGCAAAATGCTATTTCATGTGTATTACAAGGAAAGGTAGACCGTATCCAATTTACTAACACAATTGAAAATCAAAAAAAAAATAAATAAATAAATGTAATGAAGGATCAAAGCCTAACTTTTAGTCAATGTTGTCCTTTTCTAACCATACAGAAATTATTTGTTCGTCTGCTTAAAAAAATACTGGGATCACTCATGAGAACTTCGCTGTTGAAAACACCTTTTAATGCTTTTGTCATCAATAAATTACAATACGCTTGTGTTTGGTTTTCTTTTCATATCCTTCTCAATAAAAAAAATGATTGTTCTTACTTGTTGTCAGTGTTTCAACGTTCCTTGTTTAGAGTCCCGTCATCCGTCTACATTCAGTATGCGACCAATTTGCTGTTTCGAGCGTCAATCTAGCATATGACTCGCAATTCCAACTTACACTACAAAAACATCATGGGTTTACCGTGACCAATGTAATAATTTTCTTTTTTGTTGCCATTTCTTGTGTTTTTGTCATTATTATTATTATTACATATTTCATTTTTTTAACAAAAATCATATGTTATTGACTCTAATCTGGTACGTAGGCTTCCGCAGTCGTCAGTAACACTATACTCTTGGTTTCCGCGTTGGAACCGCGTCGTTGTCGTAGCTTTTGCCGACGTTTCGTCCACACTCTTATGGGACATCTTCAAGGCTGTTACTGCACTTTAACTGGGGACTATTCATTCCGAAAGGGTTTCTATAGGGTTTGTATATTGACCCGAAACAAGCCCCATATACCCCCCCCCCCCCCGACTGAATAGTCCCCAGTCAGTGTGCAGTAACAGCCCTGAAGATGTCCCATAAGAGTGTGAACGAAACGCGGGAAAAGCTACAAAAACGACCCTGTTCCAACCCGGAAACCAAGAGTATAGTATTGATTTTAATGTTTTTTTTTTTAATTTTTAGGCGTCTGATAACAATTGTGAATATATATAAAAAAGTAGACATTTTACATGTATGCTCTTCATATGCAGCCATATTTATTGCTCTTATTCCCCTGTTTTCTCTACTTGTTCGCACTGAAAAGTATTTTCATTTTTATCAGTGGAAAGAATTAAATAAATAATAAAAGATTATATAAATTTGATAAACGATTTAAAGAGTTAGGAATCCAAGGTTTTTTCTCTTGTGAAAACAGGCAAATTTCGGCAGTGTAAATTTCGTAATTTATTAGTCGCTAATATGGGCAATTCATTACCAGGAAAGAAAGTAGGTATTAAGAACACAAAGGAAAGTGGCTTTAGTATTATATTTTATACTTCTCAATTTTGTGAGATATTTCCGTTATTATTGCTTTCAAAATATTTTTCAACTGCCTTAGTAAAAACTCGGGTCACAACCTTGTTGATGTCTGTAATTTCGTAGTAATACAATTGAAGGGGTTTAAGCGAAACGCCTTAGCGCCATTTAACTCCGAAGTAAAGCGCTTTCAAGAAAAAAATGTTAGGGCTTTATTTTATAATACTCCGCCATTCTTGGAGACCTGCCGACTATTTTTAAATGGGTGAGAGAAACTATAATTCTAACAACGCAGATTGCCTGGGCTATGAAAACTATAATCTAGTGATTTCCGATATTACGTCTAGATATAGCATCATATTTAATGAAACAAAGCGGACTTTAGATATTGTTTTAGCAGATGGGAAAAATCGAAAATATATCAAATTTATTAAACCATATATCACGACTAACTGTTGCGCCTACGTGCTATATTTCATGCCAAATTGTTTGAAATCGTTGGGTTGCAAATTGAGTTGCAGTTACGAAGCAAAATTGGATAGTAATAGCAGAAAAAACGAATTCTCTGTTCTCTAAAATGTCTGTGCTATTATGAAGTTATAAATTTATTACACAATTGCTGTCAACTCGAAAAATACCATTAAGTTGTATAAAGATTCGAGTAACCGGCTATATCCGAAAGTAAAATTATAGAATCAATAAAAATCGTACGTTGTAGGCGCCATAAATTCTCGGCCTGATATAGAAAAAATAAACTTGGTAAAATATAACCATTTTTATTTTTCAATATAATCCTCCCTTCTAACTTCAATACGTTTATTAGACCGATGAATTAATAATTCTATACCCTTATAAAAATAATCCAAAGTTTTTCCCTCAAAATATTATATTACAGCTTTCTAGGACGAGGTTCATCAGGTCGCCGCCATTCCATTTGGATAAAGGATCATAATACAAAACCATTGTTTCATCTCCTTTGACAATAAACTCCAAAATCGGTTTCGGATTGTCTCGACACATGTTTAGAAATCAGCGCTAATTCCTTCGCTTTCAAACGGCGATCTGCCAATTCCATTTCTTCAATAATTGACATGTTTTGAGGCGTTATCAGTTTAATTGGCCGATCGGGGCGCTATTCATCTTCAAGGAAATTCTTGCCCCAAACAGAAACATTTTGCCCAGCTTTTTGCAAGGGAATATGAAGGAGATAAATCACCATAAACGCAGTCTAAACGTTGTTTAATGTAATTAGGCGTATGCCCTCCTTTTGTTAAAAATTTAATGACCGCGCGGTACTCAGTTTTCATTAGTTGAGAGAGTTTCATGCACTAATCACGTTATCTGGCTGGCTACTAAAAACTACTACTCTTCGAGCCATAGTATATGTAGTGTAGGCCTCGCACATGTGCAACTATAACGCAACGGAGTTTGGACACGCTCAAACCTCTATAAGCCTGTCAGACCGAGAATTTATGGCGCCTACCTCGTATAAAATATATTTGTGCATTAGTACAGCATGTTTTCGCCATGTTATCGTATCGTATTAAATGTAAGTAGCAAAACCGTAACACGTTTTCCACTCCCCTCCACAAATCAATACTGACCAGACTAAACTTTCCCTTATCGGTCTAGGCCATCTTGAAAAAATTCTCATCCAGACAAATCCATATGGAACTTACAATAGCGGAAAATTAAAAAAAAAATGGACCATCCATACTATACCTATAGACTAACTACGGATTGCATTGAAATATTCGGCTATTATGTTATATCCATAAATTTGAGGTAAATTTTAAGACATTTTCACCATGATTTTTATTCCGTATTTGTGTTACATTTGATATTTAACTCCTAACGCTATAGCAAAATTAGGCAGCTATAAACCTAAATACGAAACGAAAATGATAAATTTATGTATTGTCCTAATAGAAAGTTCCAATTAATGATGAAGATTTTCTATACTGTCTTCTTCTGTTGGAGAAAATTATATTCAGGAGAGTATTTTCAAAGGATCTTAGAATTTCGTTAGGAGATTGCCAAGCTACAAGTTTGCCTGCATTTTCATGTAATTTTAAAACTTACCTCAGTCTATATTCATGTTTTTTTTTATTTCGTGTGGTATGCGACCCAACAAAGTTATAAACTAAATTATTTCTTGCTGAGGCGTGTATATTGTGTGTATGTAAGTGTTTCGTAGCATCGTCGCTATCACCTCCTCACCGCAAAATGTGGAGCACAGTTAATTATCGGCCAAGGCGTAAATGGTGACCCGAGATGAGAACTGTACCCGCCACTTTTGGTTTTCTTTCTCTTATTTTTTTATGGTTGTCTGTATACGTCTATGTACGCCCAATAGTAATTGGTATTCTATCATAGGTATCATCAAAATTACTATCAATTACTTTCCGTTAAATTTTCCCCACTACGAAACCACTTAAACGAAAACTAACAACTAAATGCAAATGGTTTGTCTGTCTGAGACACCAAAACTAATTATATAGAAGAAGAAGGACATTCAAATATGTACCTGTTTCATAGACAATTTCAGAAAATGTCACTAAATTTATTTATTGCTTGTTCTAATTTTAATACAGAAGAGTCTCCTTATCTTCCGCTGCTTTTTATTTTACTTTATGAAGTTATTGGACAGATCAAGTATATGATCTATCAAATCGCCTCAAGTTCTTTTATTTTTATTTATTTATTTATTTTTCCACTTAGACCAACAATTTTTTTAATTTGCTATTTTATTAAAATTTGCAAATTATGTTTACGTGTTACCTTGACAATATTTAAAAATAGTACAATAAATATCATTCTTATTATTATTATCATTTTCGAAGACTTCAACATTTATTGATTTCCACTTCTATCACTTTCTGTCATCACAAGTAAGATTCAGTAAGTGCTTAATTTATCACTAACAACACTTTCGGTAACAGCCATAATCTTCTTATTTTTCACCTTTAGGCTACATATTTCTAATTGCTGTATTATTCACACTTCACAAGTAACTTAATATCAACTGAACGAGCAGTTCCACATGTTTCTAACAGAAACGTACTTAGAAAATGTTAAGTGTAACACAACTGTGTTTGCCTTTAGATAACTCCACACCAGTACATTTTACATATTTTCTCGCTACCTCATTATGGTAAAAGCTAGTCCTAAAAAATACACGATACATAAGTCCATTCTAATTCTTAGGTTAATATTCTGTTGTATTAGGGTGATTCCACGGTGACACGGTGCTTTAAATTACTGATTGTTAAGTAATCATTTGGTGATTTTAGTCCTTGAATTTATTAATCTATACTTAATATTCAGTCTGATGTACTAATTATATTATTTATTGAACCAATGACGGGTGGGACAGGCACAACTGTAAATAATATGCTCTTTGTGCAAATATATTCATTTTCAACTCAATGATTGCATTTTCGTTATCAGATGTGAAATGAACGTAAACTATAATAAAATGAAGAAGTTACCAATTAAATAAGAATTTATACATATAAATTTTTGAAGATTTGACGGGCGTGACATGTTACTCGTGTTACTGCGACGGGTTTATTTTTCTACAAAATGGGATTTTGGAATAATGAATTAAATTAGTCCTGAAGATGAAAATAAGGTTTATTTGCCATCCAAAAAAATGACGAGAGTAGTAGGCTGCTGCTACAGAATATATTTTATTATTTGAGTAGCGGTATTTAAAAAAAAATCGTTTCTTTGTGTGGAATTTGATGAACCTTTTCCTATTAAACTTGTACGTTGTATTCGCAGCAGTTAACACTGGAAATTTCACAAATTTAATCATAACAAAACAAGTGAAAAAACATTTGATGTTGGAATTTTTTGTTTGCTGATTTGTTACCTATCTCAATGCATATGCTTTTTGAATGTTTTTAAATTGTCGAGGACGTGTTCCTTAATACCGTGGAATGGCCGATTAGCTACATTTGTATTTCAATTTTAGCAGATCTAGTTTGAAGGGAAAATATTCTATTGGTTCTAGCAGTTCAAACGCGAAGTATTGCATTAAAACACAGTTTCAGTTAAAATTTACTAGTTGAGCGTGTTCGATATACACTCTGTATTGATGATTGAAAAATAAATCACGTAATCTGTAATGTATAGCACAGCTATAACGGCTAAACTGATATTATTGAGAATAAAAAAAACGGTTAATATATTTTAGAATTTTATATTAAATGTTCAAAGTAATTTCCTTCAGCAATAAGACGTTTGACGATTCTCTCCCTCGACTACTTAAAGGCCAAATGTTTGCAAATATTTTTTAAGCCCAAAAATTCGCACATTGCCACATCAATGGAGTACGGTGGATGTTCTATTACGTTTATATTTTTTTCAGCCAAATATTGGATCATGAGAGCTGCAGTATGGGACAATACGTTATCGTGATGCAACATAACACCCTTCTCAGAAACTCCTCGGAACACCTCAAACAAACATTTTTCGATGCATCATTTAGCTGAAACTGTTGTTGTTCGTCCAATTTAATTGTACACACCAGGGCCGTACTTCTTGATCAATACATGACTCGGATAGGTGTGTCGAGAAACGGAATATACGTCACCTGTCACAATTTAAAAAGAAAATTGGTGTGCGCCATTTCTCAAAGAAGTTAAAGTTTCATGGCAAATTCTCACATACTCTGAGTCAGAAAACTGATGCGGCAACAAAATGACTGACAGTTTTTGTTAAATGCAGGCGATCGTATATGATTGTCTGAACAGTTGAGGATCCAATTTTGAAATGATGCTCTATTGCAGCATTCAATTATTTTCTTAACAGCAGCAATATTTTCTTCACTGACGACCGTACGCTCCATTCTGATGCTGAACACGATTTGTTTCGTGTTCAAAGCTTTTATACACGCAGAGAAATGGTTTCTTGCATTAGATTCTCTTGCAAAAATCAGTCTGTATTCAAGAAAATATTTTTATTTCAGGATTATAAAAATGTTTAATATAAGAAAAAAAAAATTCTTGAAATTTTGTTTGTATCTTCTTGGAGTTAAAAAATCGAAAAGTCCAAGGCAGAAAACCATCTCTTCCAAGTAAATCATTTAGTTTTAAGTTAAGAAGATATTCATATTACATTAACCGGTATCTTTTGAAAATTTTTATGAAACATTGTACGTGAAAGGTTATATCATTGTATGGGTAAGTATGGCGGTATTCCGGTTTCTGTCGCCCCTTTCTAGGACGGCATGACTATATCTTTTGGCACTAGGTGGCGCCAGGAAATATTTCAGTGTTCTTTTTGAAGATTAGTGTCATAAACTGAGAGATGAACAGCAATGTAGGCAAGAGCAAAAAGCGTTAGTACTTTTCTCTTCTCGCATTGTTTTTGCCGGGAGTGATTCCATCAATACCATGAACTATATATTAGCATTGTCTTGGCTACTGTTTCCAGGCACCTTTTTTCATGTGCACTTCTACATTAAAGTTCACTTTTGTTTGAACATTATTCTGTAGATAACCTACCTTAGCTTTTTTAAAATCACAAACAATCAGAATAATTTACTGCATTATGTACGGATATGCCGTACTGTTTTAAACAAGGTAAATGCAATTAATAATGTGGAGATAAATAATATGCATTTCAAGAATTCTAAGTAAATAAATACGTTGTTTTAAGAAAATTAGAATGTTGATTTATGAACAATACCTAAACGCTTTCTCTAATTAAGAAAACTATTTGCTATCCTTAAGAAAATATTGCTTTGTGTTATAACGGTCATTTACTTATACGGAGAATCCCTTTCTTCAAGATTTTCTTGAATCAAATTGTCTTAAACAAAGAAATACAATTATTTCATTAGAAGTATATGCTTCTCTTAAGCGGAGAAAAAGACTCTAAGAAAATATTTTTTTTATTTAAAACAGTAATTCTATTGTGGATAATTGAAACGGTAATTGTCTTGAATTGAGGTGAACGGTCTTGATTCAAGTAAATGTTTCTCTGCATAAATTTGAGACAAAGAGGGTACTTTTTCATCAAAGGTTGAATCTAAACTTTCGCTGCACTCATAGGCGCTTAAACTTTTTTGAAATCATAATAGGTCATAGTTCGAAAATGCTTTCTAATTCATTCCATTTTTTCCACTTAAAAAAATTAAAAACTTCTTCGGTTCTAACTAACGCCAAAATAACGTCTAAACCTCAACTAAACAACAGTGTATATTTTGTATTTTTATTCTTACTAATATCAGCTTGGCCCTTGTGACCAACACGACTAGTTTTGCAATTACCACACGTAGCATTCTTTTGTAAATTCCTTTCTTCCTATGTCGTGCTGAAGATATTAAGCGCGTTTGACCGAAACTTCTTTCCATAATAGAATTCCAATGATATGCCCTTTCTTTTCACTAACAACATGCAGCATTGCTATAACCTGCATATTTTAATCTTGTTACAAAAGATAAAATGTGTGCAATGTTACATATTACATACACCTGCATACCAACCTTCTTAATCACTAAACTAATAAACTATAACTTAGGATAAAATAACCGACTAAGATTAAATAGTAAACAACTGTGTTTTGGCCACCGATTGTTACGTGCATTGAAACTCAAATGTTTACCTAAGAAATTCTCATCTAATCTAAAAATTCTCTGGCGTACAAACAACGAAGGCTACTCCACAACACTGGTCGTTTTTTTCCCTCCAGAGCGCGTTATCATCATTGTCTCTTATCATTAGCGTTATCAAAGGGCGGTGGAGGCGTTCGAATGAGCGCCCATCTCGGACGCTGCCGTCCCTGTGACATCCTGGACGTCGAATCGCGCATTCGGCATTCGGTAACGCTGGGCCGATCGTCTCATCTCGTACCGGTTCGTCCGTAGCGTATACGTAGTCGGCCAAGAGCACTGCACCCAGTAACTCAACTCAACTTGTTTTAGAATGTACTGAAAACGCGCGAGACTGATCCATAAGAGTCATCAGTGTTGTGTGCGTGTACGAGCACTCCTCCTCTTCTATATATCGTTCCATTTGCTTTGCATCTCTTTATCGTCGTTCTCTTATTTTGTTCTTCTCAACTTGAATATTGTGTTCGTGTCCTTGATGGGTTTTGTTTTCGACTATCGTCCTGGGTTGCGATTTGGATTTTTTCGAATAGCGGTCGGTAAGTATGCGATTGGCATATTTATGTTGATTTTCGTATTTCGCAAGTCAAGTATTCGGTGATGAGTTAAGCTGAGAGAGATGGAAACAACGCGAAAAGAAAGATAGAACCGGCGAGTATTTAAACGAGAAGAGAATCGTTAGTGTTTTGTTTCGTAAAGGCGACAGAATTTGTAAGATATGTCGTGACATTTGCCATAATTCTTCAACAATTAAGCTTAGAACAAAAGCAGATATCGCAATTAGATGTTATCCATTGTTTTCGTTGCCAGAACAAGCATTGACGATGTTGACATTCCAAGTTTTGACGCAAACATCAAATTCTTTACGTGATTCTGTAGTTTATAGTTCTTTTTTATAGAAAACAGGTTTCCTGTGTGGAGAGCTCTTTTATTGTAATCCCATCTCGGTAGCACATTAAACGATCTCAAAATATAGCTGAAAAGAAAAGATTATGTTAGCCTTACGCAATCGTGACATACATACATCGAATTAAGTACAAGCCCTAACACTACATATATGTTGGAACGGTTAACGAGTTTCTAAAAACTTCGGCTTATTTTTAAGATACTTTAAAACATTTCGAAACTGGTTATAAAATCGAAAGAAACATGTTTTTGAACATCTATCGACGTTTGACAATTGTCAACACTTTATTCTTTAATTGTATTTTTAGTTGATATTTCAAAAATATGCTGAACGTCTGGACTTTGGAAAAATCTTAGTAGTCATGGAAAACAAAATTGAACACCCACCTGCCTTAATGTCTTAAGCGAATAACATTGTTAAATTTTTTGAAAATGATTAGAGGTGTCCCTACTTCACAGAAATTGCGCTAAATTATTCTGTCCTAGCATTTCAAGGAAAATCATTAAAGCAAATCGCCACTGAATTAAGAATGATAAATTCTTCAGTGGGAGATATTGTTAAACACTACAGAGAAACTGAAACCATCGAAATTACAGGAGTTGGGAACCAGCTGATCAAGTCGATTGCTGTCAAACGCATCCCCTAACGTCTCCATTTCAGTCCCAAAACCATTAAAAAGCCCTGCACTAGTGGAGATACACGTCCATCGTATATCTTTCTCGTACGAAAGGTGCATTTGATCAACTAGTGTCCGATTAAAAAATATTGGGTAATAAGCATGTTACATGCCTATTGCATAGACAATCTAATTGGATTGGTTGCATGTCAAATATGTATACATAACCTTACTAAATATAATACTTCGCATATTATTATTTTTTTTATAATTTATGTATCCATTTCCATTGTTGCATAGAAAAATACTAATGTGCAATGGTGCTATGTATTATCAAAGCTATTATACATTCACCATCGTCAAAGCATAAAAATATAAAAAAACTAAAAACAAATGTCCACAAAGGTTATTTCAATTATTTTATATCAACATAATATTTGGAAAGTAGAAGATATATTTTGTATTCTATTATAAGTCTCTTTACTATCAGTGTTTGTAGGAATAAAATAATAACTTTTACGATAAAATAAAAATATGAAAATGCTAATCATATACACTAGTCGTTTTGAAATTTTGTGATTGTATCCAGCAAAATCATATACAATTTAATGAAGGAAATAATACAATTAGTATATTGGATAGGTACTTTTATTTGCGTACAATCGTACAAACTAAATATGAAACAAGTAACATTTACAATTTACAAATATTACAATGTAATGTAAAAATGCAAAAAAACATCAGGATCATTTAGTGGTAGGTTTTCTTTGTCGCCGAGCTAGTTATCTTCTTCATCCAATGAAAATAGGAAGATATCGTCATCATCAGTGTTCTCTTCTAAATTAATAGTAAAATCGGAATACTCATCCATTATATATTCATCATCAATATATTTTTTTCAATATTTATATCAGGTTGAAACACATTCACCCAATCTTCTACGATGTATATTTTAAAATCCTCCTCTCGCGAACTGCTCTACATCATTTAATTTAAATGTTACATTTCTCACAGCCACATTCCAAATGATAGGGGGGTAGTCGCAATACTAAGTGTTATTTCTTCGTAAGGATACCATCCATTGTATATGCATCATGCTCAGGTTTATTTTGTTCAATTACTACGGACTACACAAAATGTTCCATTCATCAACTCATTCCATCATTTGTTTTCATTGTATTGACATTGGATGTTTAATAGCCAATGCCAAAGGACTGTCAAATATCCAAAAGAGCAAATGATATGGGGTTATACCGGGTGTAATTGAAACTATGCTCACCCCTATAATTCTTCTTTTGTATTTTAATTATCTGTTCGCTTTTCATTCTGGTTCTACCTGTTTGCCAGTTACATCCTTGATTGTTATCGTTATTTTTACGTTAAGTTATTTTTTATGTTAAATAATGTCACATTCATTTGTTTTTGTTTTTCGATGATTTATGATATTATTGATAAACAATAAAAATCGTTTCTTATTAATTATTTTCATTTAAGTGGTACCATTTTGGTATCAAGCGATTTGTAGAAAAATTCTCTATTTAAAAATGCTTATGAGCCATATTGGTACCATTTGAAGAAAATGACTTATTACCAAAAAACTCCATTTTGAATATTTAGAGGCTTATGAAAACGAAATTAATGGATTAATTGTATTGATTTTATTTTTCTAGTAATTGAGGATTCAAAACAAAACAATTTTCAGTGGTCATGGCTACCTAGATGTAAAACTAACATTTGTTACAATATACAGTGTGTTCCATTAAAAAAAACCAAAGTTGGGTTAATGTACGGTAAAAGCGGAAGAGACTGAAAAATAAGGATGACACCATTAAATTTAAAATTGTTCGTTACTTATAATACCAAAATTTCAGATTTTTATTTTGATAAATAAGAAGAATTATAGGGGTGAGCCTAGTTTCAATTACACCCGGTATATCTGCCAGTGGTTTGGACAAATTGGAATTGGTTGAGGGTAAGGTGAATGCTGGAAAATATCAGGAAATTTTGCAGTAAAGTTTGTTGCCTACTATTGAGAAATTATGTCGATTTAAATTTTCAACAGCATGGCGCGCCGTGCCATACAAATACCCAAGGAACAATCCTCAAGTAACAATTGCTGATTTAAGAGCCAAATTAAGATAAATCTGGAACACGTTAACTCCTAAACTTTGGAACAAGCTATAAAAAGTATGTCAACACGCATTCGTGCAATTATCAAGTCAAAAGAAGGCATCACGAGTTACTAACGTTGTTGGTTATATTAATTTAGTTTTACATCCCAACCTTTAGTTGTCAAAATTCATTGTTCGTTTTTTAAAATTTAATTCAGCTGCAGCTAAAAATATTTTTTTAGATCTCTACACGATTCTATCAAAGCATTAGTAGATTCTCTTTTAAACAATCCTGTGTTAAGAACACTAATAATGTAATGATGTAGCGTTATTACACTGCGACCCAACATATAGTTACAGGGCTCGTATAATTTCTTCAATAAACATATTTTGACCAAAATAAATATATGTATAAATATTTATAAGCATGTTTGCATTAATAACATGTATGGAGATGTTATTACCTAGAAACATTATCATATATATCTACTATTCTTTGAATAATTTGAATGGTCGTATATACACGTTGGTCAAATTTAGGGTTTCAAAAACAGCAAGGTTTTATATGCATTAAATTTGCATAGAAAAACTTTATAATCACATGTTATTCTTTTACAACAAATTTTATATATGTACATCTTTCTTTAAAGTATTTCAAACATTAAACAATAACTTTGCAAATTACGGGATTTACTATTTGAAAATGAATTAATTTTCTGGAAGTTATAGTTCTATACCATTAACGCACCTGTCATTTGCATACTTATCCGGGTTTTCCAACCAAATAATCTTTTAAATAAATTGCTATAATTTTCGATTCCCTAAAGTTTAAGGCATATATAAAACGGTAGTTATATTTTCATAATTTCTTTGTACAAAAAATCACATAAACTCAAGTCGAAGATATATACATATTTTCCTTCTAATGAAGAAAACATTCTTCTATTACTTATTTAATTATCAAACACAAATTTGTGTAAAAAAGGACACTATTGCAGTGACCCTTATTATGAGTAACATGAATCGTAACAAGATGAGTAAATGAGAAAAATCAGATATACTGAAATATTTTTCTCAGAGGATTTTGGGAAAATTGTTAAATTTTCAAACTTAAACTAAATTTTCAATTCTTAGTGGGTTCGGGAATATCCCTGGATACCCTTTAGGCAATTTTCTAACGAATTTCCAAATTAATAAATCAAAATTAACGAATTTTAAAATTATAAATGTAACTAACCTTGCAATTTGAACGAAGCCAATGTTATATAAACTCTCTGTTTATAATAACATCTACATGAAACTGCCTGTTCTGGAATTTAACCCTTTTTCTCTTCGAATAAATACTTTGATTTCACAATCGAACACTTTAAATTGGGATCGGAGTTAAGACACACTTTAATTCAACGAAGGCTGAATAAAGATTGATGAAATTAATGGCGTCGCTCATCTTTCTTTTATTCTAAATCGCGAAAGACCGGCGACTGTTTTATTTCACAACAAATTTTGATAAAGCAACCCAAATATAAACCTTTATAACATCATTTCGATGATTTGATGTTATTTATGCAAATAGCATACGAGAATGAATGCAGTGGCGCAACAAAATGTTTGTATTCGAGGACTCTATGACTTACATTTATACTGTCAAGCTTTAAACGTGAAATAACTCCAACGATTTACTTAAAACGTTCAGATAAAGATTTAATTGATGAAATAATGTTTAAAATATCTTTCAATTTACGCTGTTGCTTGTTTTAGATTAATTTTCCATTAATTTTGACGAATTACAAATTGAGAAATCGACCAGAAGATGAAGTATAATTTTAATTCCCCTAGGATCGTCGTTATCTGGACTTATAAATATAATGTCCTCGCTCCACAGCCAGTTGGCTAGGGGGAAATGGTAACGAGGAAATTTCCATTTCTTCTCGCAAGAGGGATTTAATTACCAACGAGTGGCTAACCTGAATCTCCTACTCGTTCGGAGGTTGACAGCGGATGCTGTAATTGTCGTAAATATTGAACATTACGATGCATACATATGTAGGTGTAAATTTCAAAGGGATTTCATCAGAAACCTTTCAAGAATCCTTTTCTTTATGGTGTAGGGAAATGGAATGAGCTTATCACAATTTGGAGATGGCATACGATTCACTTATCCATTTTTTCGATCTATAATATTCTAAAACAAACATCCTGACGGTACGATGAATAATAATAGGAATGTGTACATCGCTGCCAGTTATGGGAACACCATACACAATGGAATTCGAATTAACGAGATATGAATGATGTTCATATTGTGTACGGTATAAACCTTTCGATTTTATGAATAATATAAAGATAGGGGTCCCTTATCTGGAATATATTTACCTTCGCCATGACTTAAACCTTAATGATCATCTATTGATGTTCTAAATGGTACTGTTAACAAGGATTTAAGGATTTCGTTTCGCAAATAATCATAATTTGATATAGATAATATTTAATAGTAGATACAGATCAATGTTTCCTTTTAACAGATTCTCCAATTAATCCTTTAATTCCTAATCTCTTCTTCCATCCGGTACCAATAAACACGTTTGGTCAAAAAGTAAACTATATAACTTTAAGTACAGTTTTATTGCTCAAGTTTTAAAAGAATAATCTTATTGCCTTTCGAATTTAATATAAAGTTACACACATTTTTGCAAATATCAGATGACAAATTAAATATGATTTTAATGTATGTTCGACGGGACAAAAGTAAACATGGACCAGGTAATATCGGCAGTAAAAACAACGGCTGAGTTTCGCACAGGACTACTGCGTATCGTCCAGGTTTACTTTTGTGCCATTATACAGGGTAAGTCAACGATAGAGTAAAGTAAGTTTATGATTTATCGGTAAAATTTGCGATAAAACTGTATATATCGTATGATATGGTTAGTAAGTCCGGACATTTTAAAAATATATAAAAGTATACAGGGTGCGATAAAAAAGTAGAACAACCAAACTGACTACTTTTTTAAACGGGGCAGCCTATATATGCATTAATTTTTTAATTCTACGCCTAATTCTAAAATTTTTTTGTTATGTATTTGTTATGTTGAAACCTTGCAGTTTTCGGAATATTCAGCTTTAAAGGTAAAAACTCCCATTTTCAAGAATCTGTTTAATTGAAAATTTTACCGTCGTTTCTGTAAGAAAAACGTTTATATTTGGTAATTGGAAAGACAAATGTTAAGTTGATAGGTACTCTATAAAACATTTACGATGTCGGCTACAGGATGTTGAATATAATTGTCCAAACATGAAAAAAATGAGATTTAAAAAACTCACTTTTTTCAAATGGCGCAGTCTGTATATTATTTTATCTTATAAAGGACTAAGAACCCTCTAATTTTTGTTGAATATGTCCTATACCTGTCTTCAGTTCTTTTTGAAATTTTTTGTTTTTTCATTTTCTTGTATTGCCTTCTAGTTTATTATTGCTTCAATCGAATTGCCATGGAAAACAATAGTCAGATTAAAAATCCATAAAATGTCAATATGGAGAAGCGCAGTGTTGTGACAGTAATATAATATTCTATTATTTCGCTCAACTTTTGTGAATTATAAAATATCTCAAAAAAAATTGGAGATAGGTATAGGACATATTCAACAAAAATTAGAGGGTTCTTAGTCCTTTATAAGATAAAATAAAAATATACAGGATGTGCCATTTGAAAAAAACGATTTTTTTTTAATTTCATTTTTTTCATGTTTGGACAATTATATTCAACATCCTGTAGCCGATATCTCAAATGTTTTGTAGAGTACCTATTAACTTAACATTTGTCTTTCCACTTACCACGTATAAACGTTGTGTCTGTGAGTTTTTACCTTTAAAACTGAATATCTCGAAAACTGCAAAGTGCCAACGTATCAAATACATAACAAAAAAATTTTAGAATTAGGCGTAGAATTAAAAACTTAATTCATATATAGGGATGTCCCGTTTAAAAAAGTACAACTTGTGGTTGCTCCACTTTTTTGTCGCACCCTGTATAATTTTACATATTTTAAAAATGTGCGGACTTACTAACCATATCATACGATATATACAGTTTTATCGCAAATTTTACCCATAAATCATAAACTTACTTTACTCTATCGTTGACTCATCCTGTACATATTGTATAGCTAAAGCAAACATTAGTTTGAAAGTCAGTATGTGATAAGGGCTGAGAGTCCACTAAATAATTTCGAAATATTCTTAATGCTCAAGAACACGAAAAAACCATAGTTTAAAGTTATCTATTTGCCTTGGGTAACTTTCTACCCTCTCAAGATTGGATTGTTTTAATATACGATAATTAGCTTTTAAGGATTTTAACGACTTTGTGCTATATTTTAGTACTCATGTTACATAGTTAATTTAAACAGTTTCAATATACAATGGGTGACCGGCTAGCAAACATTCGTTCCAAGACTATATTCCTAACCCTTTAACCAATCATCTATTTGCCATAGACTTTTATGGAAAATCGGTAAATTCGTTTTTAAGGTCCGAAAACTGAAATAAGTTTATAATTCTTAGCTTACTTATTGCAAAAATAATATACAAAAGGTGAAATGGAAAAACTACATATATACATAGATGAATTTTTCGTTCTTGTCCGTTACGTGATTTTTAAAATGATTGTGATTCATATGGTGTGAAGAGTAGATGCCAGTTATTTTAAAGGCGAAATATTTTAATGACCCCTTTTGTATTTTTTCTAGTGTTGGGCGATTATGAATGATATAATCGAGATATATCGATTATACCCGAATAATCGATCATTCGATTATGGTTCAGAAATCATTCATTATTCGTTTCGACTGTGTAGGAGCACACAAACGGATTACGATTCGAGATCTGTATTCGAAACTTCGAGGTTTCGAGTTTCGAAATAATTCACTCGTCACTCGGATTCTATCAAATCGTGGAAAATAATCGAAATCGTTAGTAAATTTCGAATAATCATTCGATTATTTTAAATGATTATTTCGATTCATTCGATTATTGAAATATATCGATTATGCCCAACACTAATTTTTTTCCATTGAGAATAATTAGGGTACCAAATGATGGACACATACTTCAATCTAGGAACCACTAAACTAAAATGTAAGCTTTTCAAAGTTTGCGGATTGGAGAATCCTCGACAAGTTCTTATGAGAACGCCACAATCAATTCTAGGTTTTTTATTCGAGAGGTATTAAAGAACCAATCCAACGTCGATTACTTTTTGCAAGTAATCCATATACCTCAACCTGATTTGGGTACCATTTTAAAATCTTACTTTGAGGTCCTCCCATCCTCCCTAAAAGATCTTTAACCCGGAAGCGGTCGCGTCGATTGAAATTTTGTAAATTAATAAAAATTTTTGTTTTTTTTCTTTAAAACTTATTAGAAGACTTGAAATGTTGTATGCAGTATGTACTTATACAGATGGGTCTAAATGTAAAGAAGGTTGTAGCTATAGAATTTATGTTCTCAAACATGATCATAAGGTAATGGTAAGACTCCATGACGAAGTTGCAGCAATTAAACACGCTCTCATGTATGTATGTTGTAGGAAAAAATCTGAGAAATCTTGGGATCACGACTGATTCTGAAAGCGTATTAGAATGCATACAAAATAGAAACACCTCACTAAAATCCACCCAGTTGTGTTGGAAATATTTAAGGCTGAGGTAAATATTAAATTTTATTGGGTTAAAGGCCAGGTAGGAATTAAGCGAAATATGGTTGCGGACAGTCTAACAAAAGAATCGATTCAACTACCTATAATTAGTGACACAGCCCTTCCAGCATCACATCTCATTACCTTGATAAACCATCTATTTTTGAAACAAGAATGGCAAAATCGTTGGAAAGGATCATATATAAGAGTAATGACACATTACGGTCAAATACATCCTCAACTTTATCAGAATTTATGGCATAAACGATATAATATATGTATAAATAAGATTTTATTACTCTTCGGTTGGTTCGACCATGATGAGTTTTCACCTCATCTCCATAAGATCGAAATTCTTGGTTCATCTTCTTGTATATGTGTAGATCCATTAGGAGATATGGATCACATTTTCCTGGAATGTCCTAGATTTCAACATCACAGAAAGTTGTTTATGCCAGAGTTAATATGTCTACTAAACTACGCAAAATTGTATATGATGCCGCGATTGAATTGGTAAAAAGTACAATAGAAAGTACAAAGGACATATAATTGAGTTTATTGAATTTATTAATATTAACACTTTATCAGCGTTCCTAAAACAAGTTTTTAACTAGCTGCAATTGCAAATTTTTTAAATCTACGATCGAATTAACCACCTGATCGTCAATAGTCAATAGATGTCGGCGTTTGGTACCCGTACATATGTCCGTTACTCAAATACAAAAATCCTTCGCGGAAATGTTCTTTAATGCATTTGTCTGCAGTTTGGACTGTTCGTTAACCGGTCACCCACATATTTTTAACGTTTTTGTGTAGATACCAGCATACAATTTCCATTCACACATAGAAATATGAATAGAATTGTTTTTCAAGTTTGGATTAAGGATACAGTTCCAAGCTACATTAATTTATAAGTTCGTGCAAAATACTTCATTTCGATCTGATCCATTTTCCTCTCGTTTTTAGATTGAAATTGTTTCACTACCCAACAGCGATTACATTGCAGTAGATTTGTTATTAATGATTTTATAAATTATATTGTAGCTAAGGAATGATAAGAGATTGTTTGGTAATAAATTTTAATGGTAGACATAACCAACGAAACTCAATACTTAGAGTAAAATGGGAAAATAACCACGAAATCTGCACTAGCAGTTAACCTAGCTATCTAGTCTCTGTTGCTTCATTTTTTCATTTACATATAACGGGTGTTTTTTTGCTTAGATAGAACTTATGAAAAAGTTAACTGTCAAACGAGCTGCCATACTGCGTTCCCTTTTGGCATTTATGATCACTATACTCTGGCAAATCACCATGAGTAGACTCACGCTTGAACAACGCTACCAAATTATTCAAATTTATTTCGAAAATCAATCATCAATTCGCGCAACTTACAGACGACTTCGTGATTTTTATGGCCCACATAATCGTCCTTCTGAGCAAGCCATCCGTTGAAGTGGAGATTTCATACCACCTACTCTCCATATGCTGCAATAACACCAACACGTCGAAGGAATGTGTGTACTGAGAGAGAAGAGAATATCGTTGCTGTAAACGAAAGTGTGGAGATCCCAACTTATCCATTCGTTGTCGGTCACAGTTACTGGGGCTCTGTCCGTCCACTACGTGGAAAACTTTGCGTAAAGATCTTGGCCTACATCCGTATAAGATCCAGCTGGTACAGAACTTAAAGCCACATCATTTGCATCGTTCATTCGTCGATTGCGCTCAAAAGCAGTTGGAAACTAACCCGTTGTTTTATCGCAAAATTGTGTTCAGCGATGAGGCTCCTTTTTAGCTTAGCGGGTTTGTGAATAAACAAAATTGCCGCATATGAAATGGGACCAATCCACAAGAGACCCTACAAACTCCATTACATCCGGAGAAATGTACTGTTTGGTGTGGTCTACACGTCAATGGCATTATTGATCCTTTTCCTAAAAAATGAAGCCGGAGCTCGCGTTACCGTCAATGGAGATCGTACCCCACCATGATTAGTAATTTTTGATTTTTTGTATGAAAATATGAAAGACGTTGATTCGGATGAGAGTGGTTTCCACAGGATGGAGCTACTTGCCACACGGCGACGACAACCGTCGACTTATTGAAATCAAAATTTGACGATAAGTCAATCTTGAAGAATGGAGCTGTCAATTGACCTTCAAGGTCTTGCGATTTGACACCCCTCGATTATTTCCTGTTGAGCTACGTAAAATCACTGGCTTATGTCAATAAACCAGTAACAATTGGGACCTTGGAAGACAATATTGATCGTGTTATTCGTGGCATACGGCCAGCAGTGCTCGAAAAAGTAACCCAAAACTGGACGTCCAGAATACGCTTCGTCAAGAACAGCCGCGGTTGCCATATGTCCAAAATCATTTTCAAATGTTAATGCCATGAATAAATCTTTCGAATCATGCCAAAAACTTGATTACAATTTTATTTTCGCACTATTTTTAATAATTTTATTAAGTTAAAATTATATTAATTAATAATATAACTAAAATAATCTTTAAAACTCAGCACTGGAAAAGGATTAAAGAGAAGTCAGTCACTACACGCCACTACAAATTGTTATTATTATTACTGTTCATTAGTCACCTTGATACAAACCATTAGCCGTTTACTCAAACTTTACCACCTAGCAACTCGAAGGTGAGATATAAAAAACTTCACACTCAGGGTCGATCGGGTGACTAACACAAAGAGAACACAGATGGGGAAAAGAGAATATACCCAGGTTTAAGGAAACAAAAGGAACAACGTCTAAACTTTTAGCCTAGTTTTTAGCATGAAATTATGCAAGCGCGTAAATGCAACAAGGTTCTCCATAGATAGCACATCATTGATGTTAAAAAGTGCATTCACTCATGATTCTTGTACAGTTTTATTGCACTCTAAGATAATATGGTTCAAATCACCTCTTTCGCTGCAATGCTCACGTGTATCGTCTGCTACTAACTTGATTTTTTTCAGGCGTACCATGGTTAAACATTAAGCGGGTGATTTGAATATAGAATCTTCTCTTCACTCTTGGCCCATCTGACCAATGATGCTTTTGAAATTTTGTGGAAACTATCAAAAAGTATAATGAAAATCACTGCAGGTTGTTTTATTGAATTCATATGGGCAGAAAAAATTTGCAGAAATCTATAACAAACTTTTTGTGTGTTGTGTGAATTTTAATGACTTCAAGTGTCTAATAATCTTTTAAAAGTATTTTGTGTAACATTTAAAACATTCATACCGTCAGTAATAAACGGGAAATGCTTATTATTAATTTTATTCCAACTAATTGTAAGTCTATCATCTATATCAGCGAAATAATGTAATTCTTCGTATTTACAGTATTTTCTTTTTTTTTTCAAAACTTAGGAGCTAATATAAATTACTGCTTCCTCACCCTACTTCCCCATTCTCTTACTTTTACAGCCCCCTACAACACTAATAATTACAGTGCAACCTTAATTTCTTCCCAAATTCCTATAATAAATTTTAATGACAACATGTGAAATACCGCATAATATTCTCGGACAGTAAATTGATGGAATTCTCGTTAAAGACGAATGCACTACAGCATTTGTAACCTCTGCAATTCTCCTATACAATTTTCTAATTAGTGCATAGTTGCATAATTAATTTCACTTCACTTCGTCAGAATATGGAAAGTGCATTCCCTCGCAGCAAATTCTTCCCATCTGCTATGAATCCGATACTTTGTTGCCTATGCGAAGAGCAACATGTAACATACTGTGTTTATGATATAACTAAGCAACCAATATTATTTGCTGATTCTCGCATGCATTCATCTTACAGTAACGTGTAGTGAACATACCGATATCATCAAAGGTTGATTATACAAAGCTAATTTACAACAAGAAAAAGAAACGAACACTCTATCCTATAGTTTTGTGCGATTATCTACTCCTTGTACTTAAATTTAGTGTAGACGTAAATACATGTATATAAATTGCTGTTGATTCCTTTATAATAGCAAACTATTAATAGAATAGGATGCATTACATAAGGATACATTGGAGGTAATTTATTTGGAAATTATAATTTAGATATTGTGTTTATAATTTGTTTATATAATAGCATATAACGTTACATCATCTATGACATAATATACATAGGTATGTTTGAAGTAGTGAAGAGTGAAAAATTTACAGTAAATTACACCAACATTGCTTAAGTGTTACAAGTTCATACCTACTAAGTATGAAACGTTCTTAGTTATTATCATTTGCTGGTTTTTTTAAGGAATGTGCATAATGTCGATCTCGCTGTTCAATTGATTTATGATACACTCTATACTGTAATTGATTCTTGTGGTAAATTTGATCATGAAGATACACACACCAACTGTGCGCCTTTTACATAATCTGTTGTTTCTGTAACTGATCTCATTAATATGTCTTCATTCCTCGTAATTACAACGCTGGTAAGGACTTAATTCCTAATTGCCTTGTACGTAGTGCTTGCCACATTCTGGCCCAACCACTGTCGATTATAATCAACTGCTCCATTTAGACCTTCCCCTCTCTGTGGAAACGAGCCAGGATAATCCCAGTTTTCAAGAAGGGAAAGAAGGATCTAGTGGATGACTATAGACCAATCTCGATTTTGTCTAATCTTGCCAAGATCTACGAAAGTATCTTATTCTCCTCCATATATCATCATACAAAACCTTATATTTCACCACACCAACATGGTTTCGTACGTGGAAGATCAACAGTTACCAGTCTTGTGTCGATCACAGTCAGCAACTTGACGCGCAGGGACAGGTGGACGTGATATACACAGACCTTAGTAAAGCATTCGACACATTAGATCATAGTGCCTTACATCATAAATGCTCCGCATTTGATTTCAGTCCGTCAGTTCGACTTCTAAAGTCCTATTTGACCAACAGAAGCAATTATGTCTTCTACAACGGATTTAAATCCTTCGAGTATACTCCGTCTTTGGGTGCTCCACAAGGCTCCAATTTAGGTTCATTGTTATTCAATCCCTACGGGAATGACTTACTAGCTTCTGTATCTTGCCCTATTTTAGCGTATGCAGATGATTTAAAAAAATTTTATGCCCATTAAGAACTGGAATGACGTTATTGAGCCAAAGCATAACCTTAATACAGTCACTGATTAGTTTACCTCTTCTAAGTTGCTGATGAATGTCAACAAGCGCTGCTACGCGTCATTCATACGGAAATTTAATTCTATTCCTTCAAAATACTCCGCCAATGGTCAAGTACTTTTAAGAGTTTACGAATTTTGTGATCTTGGAGTTATTTTCGATAGTCGCTTAAGTTTTATGTCGCATATTAACCAACTTTGCACTTCTGCATCGAAAGTTTTACGCTTCGTAATGCGCACCTGCAAATACTTCAACAACATGTCTCTTTTTAAAGCTTTATTTTATACCTTTGTTGTAAGCAAACTCGAATATGCTTCTTCTGTTTGGTCACCGCACTACATCTACTTACAACTACAGATTGAGAAGATTCAACGGAGATTTCCCAAATTCTTATTCTTCAAAGTTGATGGAATCTATCCGGTGGGGTACATCGATTATGGCGCTCTTCTCGACTGGCATGGGATGCATACCGCGACCTTTCATCGAGAGCGACAAGGTGCACGTTTTACGTGGCAATTGGTGCATGGTGTTATTGATTGTCCCGAATTACTTTCTTCTTTAAATTTCTTAGTTTCTCGCACATCTTCACCTTCTCCTCCCACTTTCTCCCTTCCCATACCTCGAACAAATTTTTTATCCTTTTCCCCCATTGCACTCTAGGATGATTATTATATTATTATTATTATTATTATTATTATTATTATTATTATTATTATTATTATTATGATTATTATTATTATTATTATTATTATTATTATTATGATTATTATTATTATTATTATTATCATTATCATCATCATTATCATTATGATTATTATTATTATTATTACTATTATTTGCAGGAAATTAGAACTGACTATAATTGATTATAGGGTCTCATTAACTCATTATGTTCAGGGTATTTTAAATAGGAGTTATTTTAATAATGTCCTTACTTTGGCTTATTACTACAGATGTTTAGTGTATACATCAAGAAATTGCAATAGATTTAATACTATCTTGATCATATATGTCAGGCAATCTGATGTACAACGTGTCCACCTAGTGCGTAGGCGGCAGATAATACCTTTCCTGAAACCAAACTTGTATCGTGTGTAGCAGAAACTGAACAGTCTGTATACTTGATCATGACTTTATGCTGTGCAGAACTTGTTGCCGAATATTGTATGTATTTGAAAACTTTTTATCTAAATTACTCAGGGGAGGAACTATCTTCCACCCACGCACTAGGTGGACACGCTCTGTACCGTTACCTCCGAGACAACAAGGCCTTGGCGCTCTTCAATGACGTCACGCTGTTTAGGTGATGTATCGCCATGCACGATACTAGCTTAAGCAATAAAGCAATCGTTTTTTTGCATTTATTTTTTAAGTTTTGAAGGGCTTCCGGTTTAAAGAGGATGCCAATCGCCAACTAAGTCCTTCTTCGCATCCCATTCGATTTTATTTTGGAAAAACAAAGTTTCAAAGCAAAATCCAAACCCGTAACCGAGCACCGTTTTCTTGAAAGACGTATTTGTGGTTGATATTTAATCGACTAATTATTATTATTTGTAATTGTATATGTATTTAGACGAAACTAAGGTTGAAATGATACAGCAATTGCAATTTTTTAGTTTAGTTTTAGTTTCCTATTATGTGGTATTTTACCTAATCTATCATTACTTTTCCCACAATAATTTTTAAGGCGACTATTTGTAGAACAAGTTATTATAATAGTTGCAATACGTTCACTGCTGTGAATATGACATTTACATATATCAATATCCAAATGGGTGTGTTCGATGGTATAATTCAAAATATATTGTATTAAAATAGAACGTTTATGATACACATTTAAAAACATCTCTTCGTGTTCAAAAATGATTTTGTTAAATATAGTGTAACAATATAAAACTATTTGAACAATAAAATCCTCACGTTTTTTGTCAAATGTTAGGGAATTGAGTTGGAATAGCATCTTTTTTAGGCCTAGGTATTTTTATTCTTGCAGTTATAGTTTCACCAGTCCTTCAATCTGTAGCTGTTGAAAAATAATTAATATCTTCTTTTACAAAGTGCAACTCACAAACAAAACATACAAAACAGCTGACACCACAGCTTTTAGGTTACCCCGTTTTTATCGTTTCAGAAAAGGTTTTGGCGCTTATACAACACTAGAAAAACATTACAGATCACCAACAAAGTACGGAAATATCACCATATAGTATTTTTTTAAATAAAACCAATATAATTTGGATAAACCAATTCAAAACGCAAAGACGGTCTCAACGTGTAAACGCGTTTATGGCTGACCGTTCACCTAAGACAATATACGTCATAACCTGCTGGCGTCATAGCGCTTAGGGCTTGTTATATATCGAAGGTAACGTCTACACCTAAGTTTAAATGTATTAATGACATTTTATCATCAATAGAACTTTTATGTTATGTAGTAAGAGGTTAAGATAATGACATTCTTTGAATGTGTAATAATACTATAACATAGAAACAGCATCGTAAGTTTACCTTGCTGATCTGTATCTTACAGTAAGTTTATCGGCTTCAAGTCTAATACATACGAGGAATTAAATAAATTTATATTGATAAAATATTTTTACGTTTTGTTACACCACCTTTGCTATAAAAATACCACTCTTTGATACATGACATGAATCGGGGTCCATGACATTCTAGCTTTCTAATCTAGACGCTTATTACAGATTTAGACTTAAAAATAATCATTTTTCCTTGAAATTTAACAACGATATAAATATAATGTTTTCCAACGGTATCAGGATTATCACAAGTTGTAATAAACTATTAGTTCTATTCTAACTTGCGCATTTGACTATGCAGTCAAAACAGTAGACCATACGGTACTTGCGCATCATGAATAAAACTGGCAAAAAATGCTCTACGCAAGTGTCGTACGGACAAATGTTCTTATGGAAACAGACGTACGTACCATGAATAAGTTCGGGATGGCTGTAATCAGCACCGGAAACGAATTTTCATTAATACGGCATTAGTAAAATTATGCATAAGGCGACTGTTCTTAAATAAATAACTCAGTTTCGAAGAAAATAACTCACCGTCACCGTAAATGCAATACTAATATTGGACCGACAGCAAACGAGTTAAAATCCAAGTATACAATGTGTTTTGTTGTTCAGAACCTTGTTGTGTAAATTAAATGGAGACACCCTGCCGACTACTTATTTCATATTTAGAAAATGATGTTAAAATCGTGAATACAACCTTTAACATGCAGATAATGTAAATACAATAATTACTGACTACTTTTTCAGAAGATACGTTTCAAACTATCAATTTAGTTTTGCTGTAATATTAGAAACAAAAGCTTAACCATGCTGTGCCAACTTATAATTACTGAATTATATTCAGTATTGGCATATCTATCACTACAAAATATCTAGAAGTTATTATTAATTATATTCCTTGGTATTTCGTTATTATTAAAGGCAAATATTTTTGACGAATAACATGAGTTCTATCCAGCCAAATATTTTTTATTGATGTGAAGATTCATACGTTTCAAACATATCTTATCACAATGAATGGACGATGAGTTATTCGTTCAATCATTACAGCCGGTATGTTTCTCATTGTTATGCCATTATGTCAACAACTTATAAAAACGAAGGTCTGTGTACATAGAATATGTATATGTATGCATATGCAGATGAACAATCGAGATATAGCAATATGAAAATATTTATATAAGGACGCTCTATTTCCGTACCCATGCTATTAACCAGCAATTCAATGCAACGCAAATTAGAATCTAATTCTAAAATAGTGTATTGTATTGTATTGTTTATTTGAAGTGAGAAAGGTTATTGCTCAAATAAAGTGTTTTCCTTTTAAATGCCGTGAAAATTAAATACTATGTACTAATCATTTTATCACCGTTACTCAATCTGGTGAAAATTTTCACCAAAACTGGGTATTATTTACACAAGCAACTCGCACAAAATGCCACAAAATTCGTAAAAGTAGGTCAATGTTTGGCAACATTTACCTGAGATTACAAAGCCGATAGGAGAACGTTTATCAAAAGTATCAGGAAGACGATAATAAATTAGTATTCACAAACAAACGTTTGTTTTCATATGGCGGTCCTATCAATAAAATTGTTTACCTACGCCGTTGCTTATACATACAACATGTAAACACTAACTTACCTTGTGCGTCTAGGTTTTACAATAATAAACTTCTTGTTTGTATTCCACTGTTATAATTTTTCCTGACGCGAACGAACGGGCTCTGATATTCTCGTACTTTTATTCCGAAACCTCGGCCTGGAGTTGTTTGGATTAATCTGATCTAAGTAAAATTTTTGAAGTTAACCTAAATGCACTTGTAATTGTATAGTATCTTGTTTGTCAACAGTTTTGGAATACATTTTTATGTAGTATTAGAATTCATAATTAATCATTTCTTAAATAGAGGCTCTAAGAGAAAGCATTGAATTCCAACCTCAATATAGGATATAGCTCTTTCTTCCACAAGCTAGTTTGTTAGAATACTATACATGAAGTCATAAACAACAACTACTAGGGTGATTCAAAAATCAATATACTGTTATATTAAATATTTACTTCGAAAATATCAGCTGTCAGTCTCAAACGTATAGGGTATTCAGGATAGCTACCCGATAGTAACGAAATTCCCTCTGGCGGATAAAAGCTAGTTTTTCAAAAGCCACAATTCATCAATCCTGGTTAAGCTTTCTTCGAGTTAACTAGTATTTTGGCTGCGGTCCCAATTTAAAGTGTTCGATGTAGAAATTAGAAAATAAATTCAAGGTAGAAGAAAAGGTTGGAGGTTTGAATAGGCATTTCCAGTAAATGTCATAAGGAACATAAAGTTTAGACGACATCTTCGATAAATCAAGGCTAGTTTCAATTTTCAATTTTAACATTCATTCATTTCCATTTATTGATTTCAGAATTCATTAAAAATTGCCGAAAGAGTATCAAAGAATACTCCCGAATCCCACAAAAGAGTTAAAAATTTAATGAAATTACAAAATTACAATTTTTTTAACAAAACCTCTGAGATAAAACATTTCAAATTTGGCGCCCTAACGTCCAGGCAATTTTTATTTTGAAATTCTGTTATAAGCAGTGACAGTTGACAGTGTCAAGGCATCTTCCAGGTCGATAATCCTAGTCCGAGTCTGTCTGATAGTTCGTTAATAAACTTTAAATTAAAGTGGTTCACGACGCACTCTTATGCTTTGGCATAATTGAGAATTCTTTTAAAAATTTTGCTGAATTGAAATCGCTTTTCTTAAATACTGGGGTGAAAATGCCCAAAGTAAAGTGAGAGCCGATCTCTTCACCGACAAATATGATTCGTCAAAAGAGTCCTCGAAAGAGAATTATTTCACCAAAAAGTATTCAATGGTTCAACATCTTACCCCCAAAAAAAGAAGAAGCTGAATTGATAAAGTATCTACCCAGGACTATGAATTTGAAATTGTAAAATTAGTCATTACCCAAAATATAGGGTGTTATTCGGAATTCTGCGATCTCCTTGTACAATTTGATTGATTGATCAAAGAATACTCCCGAATCCCACAAAAGAGTTAAAATTTTGATTAATTTACAAAATCCCTGAGATAAAACATTTCAATACATTTCTAGTTCTATATAACGTAAATTGGGATAATATAGGGTTTTGGCAAGTATTTCTTTTTCTACATTTGTTACTTGAACATATTTAGTTCACTGAATCAATACAGCATCAACAATTTCGGCGACATTCGGTGACAACATATTATCTTGGTAACAGTAATCTTCATGGGGATCTCGGAAACTAGCGGAGACAGAGAGACGATCAAATGGGGAAAAAATTGCACTTTTACGAGCTCAATTGAACAAATCTTTTGTTTTTTGGAAAAAATACGCGAATAACTAGATATCTCGAAGAAAGTGTTTTATTTCATTTTTGTTGTTTCATTATTGGCTTTAGAAAAAAGTGCAAAGAGAAGGTTGTAGGTAATTATGTGCTTAATAAGACAATCTAACTTTTTATTTAAGCTATAATCTTTGAGGTATGACAAAAATTTGTGTTTTTTAATAGACACTATAGTCGGCCGGTGCGTCATTAGAAACTTTCAAGTCGGAATTACTATCTGTTAAACCGGAAATTCAATTACGATAAAAATATTCAAACTGAATACACAATATAGCGTAATAGCTACCAACCGAATTTGATTTCGATATCTCCAGAAACTCCTGAGATATTTACTTGGTTCCTCACGTTTGCCCATCACTGTATACTATATAAGAATATCCTGTATCACGAAAAAATGAAAAGAGTTTGTCCACTAGCATATTGGAAATCGAATTTTTCTCATTTGAGAAAGTTTCATTGGTTCCACATCCCGAATAATGACTTTAAGCATTTCAAGTTAATCTCCAGTTTGGTCGAAAGTCGTTTTCCAGAGGCTGCAACTCCTGGAAAGTTTTAAATTTCCAATTTCGTACATACTGTTGTATAAATTTAAAAAACTGAACACCACTTCATGAGATCCGTTCATTTTCTGTATTATTGGGACGCCGAGCTGAATTTACTGAGCATTCCGAACCTCAAAGTAATGTAATTCACTACTTTTAACAAGCTACGTACCCTAGCAAGCAGATGCAACGTCGCCTTAGTGGTTTTCCTAAGAAGTTGCTCGTTAACAAACCGTTTTACCCCAATCCGTGTGCACTGTGGCACTAGGCTGCACTATAAGATAAATTCCAGTATCCTTTGACCAAAAATAATAATTCACTATTGTGATTAAATTTCTAGTAGGAACATTATCGCAATATGTTTAATAAAAGACATATTGGTATTTTAATACATTATTAATATAAAAAATTAAACTAAATTGTAAAAACAAAATGTACAAACACAATAAGAGTACATCTATAATACAATGTAAAAGTTATTTTTATTAAAACAATAATACTTTTCTTACTAAATAATATCTCCTGATTCTAAGACAATATGGTCTAGAAATTTAAGTTCTGCACTAGTAATTGCACTAAAATCTGCTTCTTGAAACGGTTCTTCTGGTTCTGATTCGTATTCAGGAGTATATGATTCTTGTGCAGATGTTGATGGATGTGAATGCATGAATGTGCGATGTATGACTAGAGATTCTAACAGGTTCAGTACCTCTGTCGGAAAAACTATTGGCGAGATCTTTTCCTTTCTCTTGATTTTAAAGAAATCAAAGGGTCAGATGTGCCCATAGCTCTATTAAAGATACCTGAAAGATTTGCAATTCTGCTGCTTTTCCTTGCATGAAATTCTTTACCGTGCTTATACAATATGTTGCAGAATTCTGCGGCTTCTTCCAACCATTCTTCATATTTACTTTTAAATACAGTTAATTTTCTACCAAATTATTGCCAACGAGTGCTTAAGCTTACACAGAACATTCGAATTTTCTCGTATATCATTGTTAGCTATTTTGGGTAAGCCTTTTTCTTTTACGCACAATTTAACAAGATTTAAAACAACAGCCGATTTACGAGTATTGTTTAAAGTGATATTGGTTCATCACTGATGAAAGTGATGAATAACCTACGCAAATATGCCCAATGCAAATGGAACGTTATCCTATTTTTTACGTTATTCTTCTCAAATATACAAATAAATTAATTAAATGTAAATTAAAAATGACCACTTACCTTCAGTATCAATATCCACACTATGCACATGTGTTCTGATTGTTATAACTGTTTTATATGTTTATACTTCCCGCTTAAGAGATGATTCATCTTAAAAATGGAGGGGTTTTTAATTAAAATACCCCATATGTTTACTAAATAAACCTGTTTTCGTTTAGTTGAACAAGAATGGTGACAAACAAAATCATTTTTGGCCACAAAATACCTAATTTATCCTATAGTGAGCTGGTTTAAAAGCGCCGTAAAATTAAAATTAACCCTAGTTTCAAATTGATTATTTATTCTCGCTATGTTGGCTTAACTTTGCTTTCTGCAGTGTAAAGTTGGAATCACCATTGAAGTCTTGGCTATTTAAACCATTGCCCCCTGATTAGACATGAAAATTTACCTTCTCCATTTATTCCAGTCAGATTTGTACTAATTATTATGTTATATAAACAAATAAAATAAAAAACTCTTTGTCAATTATCTTCAACATACTAATAAGAATTAATCAACGTATCCTCTAGGATTTATTAGATTAAAATTAAATGTTAGATAAATACTCAAATAGTACACTGCAGATAAAGCACTCTCATATCATATGAGTATTTAAGCTTTGATAGCAAGTTTCAGACCGTTTGGAATGAAATGTCGGTGTTTGCATATACATACATATGTAAACGTTAGCTTTGTCTGGCTCTCAGTGAGCCGCAAATCTAGAAACGTCGACGCAGCATCAGTAGCAGGCCTAGCGGCGATCGCACCAACCGACTTTCCAGTTGGATACCCCCTTCGCTGAGAGCGAACATATTGGCGTTGTCAGGGGGGAAATCCCGGCTTTTTTTTCTCGTGCTACGTCCCGTTAAATATCAAGGGCGGCGCTGTCCCGCATTCCACCTCGATGCGATCGATGAACGTAATGCCAACGACCGGGGACGGACCGACCGACCGACCTACCGAATGACGGATGGCGGTCCGATCCCGCCGCCGTCGCAAAAACACTTTCACCACCTGTCTCCCGTCTCCGTCGTCCTCGTCGCTCCGGTGGTTATTTAGATTACGAAACACAATACGGAGATCATTTTTGCACGACTTTCCAATCTAATCCCACGCCCCGCCCTGCTTTGCTTTTTTCCTAGTGAAAGCGGGTGCCGTATCGTAGACGCTGCACGTTGCGAAAGGGGAACGACATCTGGCCGTTAAAATGACAGTTACGTAACGAAAAAAAATGATTACGATAGCGTCTGGCTCGCCATCATACAGCTAGTTTTTTTCGGAATGCCATAATAAAAATTGCATGCCATGGCAAATTTGGAAACATTATTATTAAACACTCATCATTATTGTCTTTATTTGTGTGTATGTAGACAATACATCTTCTAAATTCGCAGCATACTATGGGAAACTCGATTACTATAGAGATTGATAGGTATAGTATAAGTTTTAACAAGATTACTAATAATCAATCAAATAAAAGGTTTAATTATGTTCAAAGTTTAGAAATTGATGGAATTTGGTAGACTGGTAGAGCAACCTCCCGTCTTTCATAGCGGCTCGATCTCTCAATTTTGGTTCAAGACCTTTTCGTTCTTTCTTATATCCACTTAGTGTGTGGATTGTAGATAGCGCCTTCCCTGAGCAATTTAAAATAAAAGTTTTCAAATAAAAAAATATTCGGAGGCAAGTTCTGTACAACATAGTTATACTCAATTATACAGTGTTCAGTTTTCAGAGCACATGATGCACCTTTCTTAAATAGAACACCTACACGCTGAGAAATGGTTTCTTGCACCAAGAAAATTGATTTTCTTGCAAAAATCAATCTCTATTCAAGAAAATATTTTTATTTCAAGACTATAAAAATGTATAATATTAGAAAATAATTTTCTTGAAATTTTATTTGGATTAAATAAATATTTTCTCACTGTTAGAAAATCAAGAAAATCCAAGACAGAAAAATGTTTCTTCCAAGTAAATCATTTAGTTTTAAGTTCATATTAAAGAGAAATTAGGCGACCAATTTCGTGTTCAAAAAGCACATCATCAAGAATATCCAATAAAAGAAAAATTACAATAATGGAAAAACCTAGTTAATAATTAAAATTAGGAGCAAGTGAATGAGCTAACGAAAAGGTTTTTTTTTTAAAGGTTACAGTATAATTAAATTATATACTTAATAATGTAATTAATATAGTTTAATAATTAATGAGTTAATATTTCAGTTTATGTATCCCATTTTTTATTATTATTTATTACATATTTAAAAAGCTATAGTTAAATTAGTACACGTGGTAAATAAAAATAAAAAAAATATTACATGGAACCGGTATCTTTTGAAAATGTTTATGAAACGTGATACGTTAAAGATTATATCATTGTTTGGGTAAGTATGGCACCTGTATTCTGCACCTGTATGCCGTCGCTACTATGTAGGACGGCATAACCATAACTACTAGCACTAGGTGGCGCTAGGAAATACTTCAGTTGCTGTTTTTGAAGATTAGTGACATAAACTGAGAGATGTAAGAGCAATGAGGCAAAGAGCAAGAAGCTTTAATGCTTTTCTCTTCTCTTATTGTTTCTGCCAGTAATGATTCCGTCAATACCAGGAGCTATTTATTAGCATTATCTTGGTTATTGTTTCTAGGCAGCTTTTTCAAGTGTACTTCTACATTAAGTACACTTTTGTTTGAACATTATTCTGTAGATAACCTCTACTTTAGCCTTTTTAAAATCACAAGCAATGTGAATAATTTACTGGATTATGCAAAAAATTGTAGAAGAGCTTTCTTATTCCATTTAAAAAATTGAAATGACATGCATCAAACCTGGCAACGATATCGATGACCATCTTATATAATCTAGTTCACATAAAAAATGTTCGATGTATTACCGAAAATTCTAAGAAATATTTTTTAATCGAATAAAACTTGAACCACCGCTCTAGCATGTAAGCCGTTACGGAAAACGGCCATTAAAGAAGCAGGCATTTCACAAAAATCGCAAATTATGTCAAATAAGATAGATGAGTATAGAGAATATTGAAATGAGTTGACATGAACTGAAGAGGGGCATCTAAAAGCCTAATGATATACAGGATGTTTCATTTAAAGAATCAAACTTATGTAATGCGCAATGAAAACAGTATACTTGAGTATAGTTTTATGTTGTGCAGCACTTGTCTTCGAATATTTTTTATTTGAGAACTTTTCCTCCAAATTGCTCAAAAAAGGAATTATTTTCCGTCTATGCACTAGGTGGACACGCTGTATATTTATGAAACTGCAGCAAGTAAGGTAATGTGACGTTTTTGAAAAGCAACGGCAACAAGGACAAGTGAAGCAAACATAATTTAATGTAAATAGCTAAACATATTTCGACCATTATACAGCCATCAATGAACGGGTCGTGCAACAAAAGTGATGGAGACCAGCAGGCTGTTGAAAATCTTTATCCCAGCGGACACCTGTAAGGTTCCGCAGCATGTTCAATGCTTGCTATTTTATGCCTGGTTAGGCATAAAATAGGTTTCATTAGGTTGAATTCTTTCAGAATTGTTGTGCACATACTGACTAGCGTATTCCTTTAGTCTGAATTTTTCTTACATTTATAATAAGTTTGAAGTATTAACCCAAATGGTTACTTAACATGTTCATAATCGAAACAGGAATTATAAGCAACAAATAAGTTAATAATTCTCATGAACAGGAAACTGGCGGTTAGTAAAACTATCCCTACAATGACCTATGTACGAGGTAGGCGCCATAAATTCTCGGCCTGATATAGAAGAAATAAACTTGGTAAAGTATAACAATTTTTATTTTTCAATATAATCTCCCCTAACTTCAATAAATTTATTATAATCAATCAATAATTCTATACCCTTGTAAAAATAATCTAAAGTTTTTCCCTCAAAATGTTGTATTACAGCTGCTTGCAACTCACTATAGTCTTTAAAATAGGGGATCTTAATACGGAACCATTGTCTCATCTTCTGGGACAATGGACTCCAAAATCGGTTTCAGGTTGTCTCCACACACGTTTAAAAACGAGCGCGTGCATTCGACACGACGTTCACGTTGGAGAGCAGAAAGAAGATGCGGTACCCATCTTGCACTAATCTTATACCCAAATGGTTATAGAGAATTCGGTGAATACTTGTTTCAGAAATGTTAGACATCACTACTAATTTCTTCACATACAAACGGCCATCTGCTAATACCATTTCTTCAATAAATGAAATGTTTGAGGCGTCATCAGTTCAATTGGTCAACCGGGGCGCTCATCATCATCAAGGGATTCTTGCCCAAAACGGAAACATTTTGCCCACTTTTTACAGTGGAATATGAAGGAGATAATAAAATAAATCACCATAAACGCCGTCTAAACGTTGTTTAATGTGATTAGGCGTATGCCCTTCTTTTGTTGAAAATTTAATGACCGCGCGGCACTCAATTCTCATTACCTGAGACATTTTCATGCACTAATCACGTTGTCTGGCTGCTTACTAAAAACTACTACTCTTCGAGCTGTAATATACAGGTCTTGTACAGCGAATACGTACAGCAAAAAATAGTGAGTCACCCGCTCCCTCTCATCGATTGGGGATCACAAGTTAATCACGCCGTCGCGCCTTCTCCTGCTCACGCGTAAGTATGTACGCTCTTACTTGCTCGGACTAACACCCACATTTTTCTCTGTACGCATTCGCTTTACAAGACCTGTATATGTGTAGGCCTCGCACATGTGCAACTATGCCGCAACGGAGTTTGAACACGCTAGAACCTGTATATGCCCATCAGACCGAGAATTTATAGCACCTACCTGCTATATTGAATGCATGCATATTATTGTAATAAAAAATGAGCTGCTCAATGAAAAAATTAAAGAAATGTTTCCATAATATATTAGAATAAAAAAGCAGCCAACATTGCTGTCTATTCGTTTGATGTTTTTTGTAATTACAATTATGTTCTGTAATGAAATTTAAATTTAAAAAATATTCAGGTTATTTTGTTAGTGTAAATCTATTTTAGCATTTATAGCGCAAAAGTATTGAAAACTTTCACATATCCAAAAAGGATAATGAACTTTAAACGCTCTATGAAAATACTTGTAACGGCATAGTATTAAGGAAGCAATGAACATACCGAAATCCGGAAACCATTTCTATTTTATACGTTGCAGTTCTGGTGATATCTTAAGGTATGTACACATTTATAACCACATCGTGTATCGAACGTGCAACAAATTTAGACGATGTAGGTAACGCATCACGAACAAACTTTATCGGTGACATGCGTTGCATAGAGCTATGCACTTTATCCTGTCCGAATACTTGTTCGAAGAAACTGCTCATTGAGTACGTAGCTTTATGGTAATGACAGTAAATGCTAAAGGTATGTATGCATGGACTGTATAGATGTATTACGCTAATGTTTTGACAAAGATTATTGGCTATAGATGTTTTTAGCGAAAGTAATATGCTTACTTACTATACACCAAACAGCAAATTACATTATTCATTACCTACAGAGATTTTCATTTTATTTTAACCACTACTTATTTCTGTTAATATTGCAGATACAAAAAACTGCTTCAAATAAAAGTTGTAGAAAGAATGGCATATACAGGGCGCGCCCAACAAAACACAGCCTCGCCTTTTTTAATAGAACACCCATTTTTTGGATCTTTGGAGCTTTTCATCTCCTGATTCAAATATATTATATTATATGAGACTACTTTAAGTAATTAGTAGCTTATTTCACTAAATCAAATTAGAAAATATTTTGAGTTAGATAGTTAGAAATACCGTCTAAAATAACATATCAATAGGTTGCTGTATTTTGAAGTTAAAAATTAAATACTTGCCAGCGTGTCTCACTAAATAACTTATTTCCTAATTTAATAATATCACATTAAGAAAGCAGTTTATTAACTGCAACAAGGGAGTTAGATAAAAACACCTGCACAATCTATCGAACTTGACGATTAGAAGCCGTTTAAAATAATACCGGTCCAAGAGCTCACAGAAGTTCAGAAGAGGAAAAGATTACAGTTTTCCCAACAAATGTTTGGAAATCCAAACGATGACTCTAATTTCTTTAATGAAACTGTAGTAATAGACTAATCCATTTTTTTTTGCTGCTAGTGTTTTAAGAGTAAAAATAGGCACCAGAGGAAGCGAAAAAATTATAGAAAGAAAAAAATAATCCAAATAAAAAGTCTGGGAGGAAGTCAATATACGTATGATATGGAATTTTCCAAAATAAAGTAGTAGTAGTAGAAACACATCATAATATGTTTCCGTACCTTTGTTTCCAACAATTGTTCTCAAATATTGGATGCAATTGTTCCAAGTAGATGACTTACCGCAAAACTTCTTAAGAAATCAAAGTAGACAACATGATCTAGCGGCAAGAGCACTGCCGCATAATCTTTTATCGGTTCAAGAGCATTTAAACAATCAATTTCTGATTTGGATTGCCAACGCCGGGACTATGGCCACCCAACAGCCACGACTTAACACCATTAGATCGTTTCTCATGGGGCTTCTTAAAAGAAAAAGTGAATTTTGATTCTAGTGCAAGCATTGAACTAACACTATCAGAGAGAAAATTCATGAATTCGTAATTTGAACGAAAGAAATAATAACTGCATTTCTAATCAATTGTGCATAGACAACAATGGAACATTCGAACATTCGAACATTTCCTTTAAATGGAAATTAGGTAGTGGATATATTTTTGTCAAATATGTTTGTTTTTGCATCTATTTCCTACTGATTATATTTATGCTTTTTAGTAAAATGAGTCGCTAATAATTTTAAATAGTTTTATACAGGGTGCGGCAGGGAAACTGGAAATTTTCATAACGTCATAATTTCGAAAATATTTATAATTAATAAAAACAAAGTACATCATATAAAAGGATATAATTGTCCATTTTATTTGTGGAAAGTTACGTCATTGAGATGAGCACCTTCACGTTACACGCACTCCTCATACCTTGACCGTAAATTTTCCACGACACGACGACACATTTCCATTGGAACATTGCTTATCTTGTCTGCAATTCTGTTTTTGAGTTCTAAAATTGTTTGTGGACTGTGCTCGAAAACCACTTTCTTTAAGTATCCCCACAAAAAGAAATCACATGCTGTTAGATCGGGAGATCTCGCCGGCCAAGGGATATCTCTATTTCTTGATATGATACAGTTAGAAAAAAAATTACGTACGGCAGCCATTGACACTCGGGCAGTATGGGATGTTGCCCCATCCTGCTGAAACCATGTGTGACGATTAGCTTCAGGAAATCTCGTTAAATGCTGTTTCAATCATGTGGGCATAGCGCGCAGAATTCACTGTTACTACATGTTGATCTTCGTCCTAGAAAAAGTATGGGCTGATTATTCCAAACGATGAAATTGCATACCACAGTTGTTTTATCACTGTGCAACGGCTTCTGGTGTTTAATTTGTGGGTCCAGTAACGATTTTTTGTTTATTGATGAAGCCACTTAAATGGAAATGGGCTTCGTCTGACATAAATACGTTGTGAATCATGTTCTCATTCTCATTCAAAAGTGCAACATTTTGGCTACAAAAATCCAACCGAGAAACTAAATCATTATCTTGCAATTTACGCCTTATATGGATGGAAATTTAAATCACTGTGTAAAATCCTGCGAAGTAATCTATCAGAAATACGCAGGGTATGCCGACGAACAGAGCGCGTTAGACTACGTTGGATAGCAGCCCTGATCATTTCACGGTTTTCTGGGGTTCTTACACTTCTTTGAGCACCTGATGGCTTACGTTTTAGGACTAAACCGGTCTCTTCAAAATTCTTAACCCAAGTATTGATTGCATGGGCTAATGGTACACTACCACGACGCGGAATATTAAATTGAATACAAAATAAACGTTGTGCGGCTGTGAGGGATTCGCCATTTTTATAAAACGCTTTGACAGTAAATGCACGCTGCTGACTTGACTACTGTTCCATATTTACTAAATAGCCCATCAAAACTACGAATACTTCACTACTTTCAAACCGTTTACTCGAACGTACCCTGTATAATAATATATATTTAGAATTAGATGTCCCGCAAATATATATTTTTATCCAAAACATATTTTTGTATCTGCATAAAATGAAAAATCCTGTACATTTACATGTCCCAATGTTCAAGCTATAATCCTCCGATAAAATGTAACATTGAATTAAGACAATGGTAAAATTGAGCAAATTGATTGATTAATTGAAAAGATAACTTTAATACGTTTAAATTTTAAGAAATATGTGTGAAGTTGTGACGGACGCAATAATTTATAACAGAATTCGCAAATGTGCTTGCGGAATTAAAAAAGTTACTTCTTGGCTTCAAACTATATAATGTTACTGTCGTTCGTGTACGTATGAATATAACAACTTCATAATATCTATAATAATCACAATACGACAGTAATGACATCATAACTACGCTGAAAAACTATTAAAATTTTCGTACTTTATTAAGTGATAAAATGAAATTCTCCGCTGACTCATCGACATCATCTGGCAAAAATATATTTTCTAAGTAGATCATCTCAACTTTAGCTCTGTACCATACTATTTTATGGCGCACTAGTTATTCTATGAAGTTCGCAGAATATATAGTACAAAATCATTAAAACACACTTTAATTAACTATTCATAGACAAATAAACGACTGCTTCGAAACCGTAAACATTGCCATATGAACCTATACCTAATACGTGGATAGATACATATTAAGGGGAAAGTTATTCGTTCCTGTTTAGTGAAAGGCTTCAATTGCTTAAATAATCAAATATCAACTTATAAAATCGATTTTAAATACCATGAATTAATTGCACCTGTGAACTAACAGGCGAACACTTCTAATACAGTAAGATTGCATCTTATACTAGTAGCATAATTGCATTTACGATCACATTCTAAGAGAATCAGTAGTAGTGACAGTAAAACAGAAAAAGGTAATCTATTATATTTTATTTATTGGTGATAGTACTAGTGCTAACTATTAAGATGCAAATTATTAATGTTGTCTCTTGTTATAAAGTGATGTCTTAAAATATCCAGCGCACTAATTTTTAAACGACAAAAGCTAGCGCAACATTTTAGTACTCCAAAATACTGTCACGTTCCCTGTATAACTGGGGGTGTACTCCCTTTAATTCTAATATATATTGAAAGGTACTTACCTGAAGTTCTACTTATCGTTCTTCTTAACTGGGTAACTGGGTGACGGAACTCACAACACCTTTTATTACACTATCTCTTTATTACTTTTCAAGTTATTTCACAACTTCTTCTTACTCTAACAATTCTAATATTACACATCTAAAAGCCTAATACTCTAATAAATCCCTTTTTTTCTTAATTCTTAACTTTTCCCTACTCTTCCACCTATCTTCTGTCTTTTTCTTACTTTCTTCCTATTTCATCTAAGTCGGAATCATAATTCAATACTTCCTTCAATTCGCGTGAATATCTCTCGTCAGCGTCACCGTCGTCTACCGTACATCCTGTATATATGAGATGCTGACGCGGATCCGGCGCATTGAATTATGATATCCACTATTTTGCGTTTTATAACACCTTCGTGGCATTACCCCTTCCTTCCAAAAAATATGCCCCATCATATTTGAATAAAATAAAAAAAGAAAAATTCGGGCGCTGCCACCAAGATTTTGTTGCTTACATTCTAAGTCTAATTCTAAATCTACGTCTATTAATGGTAACGGATACGCATTCTTATTTGTCACCGCATTTAATTTTCTGTAATCTACGCAGAATCTAAAACTTTTGTCTGGTTTCCTCACTAGGACAACGGGAGATGCGTATTCACTACCCGAAGGTCTAATAATATTATCTAAAATCATTTCCTCAATTTGTTCCTTAATAATTCCCCTTTCCTTAAAATTAACTCTATATGGCCTACTTTGCATAGGTAAATTATTTTTAGTATTAATTGAGTGTTCTACAATGTTTGTAAATCCTAGTTTCGAAGAATGCCAAGACATAATGTCTGCATTATTTGCTAAGATTTAATAGATGACATTCTAAATTTTTTGGCAGATAATATGTTTTACAACACCTTAGATATGAACAGTGGCTATTGGCAATGCGGTGTTAAGGAAGAAGACAAGCATAAAACAGCATTTACCACCGTTGATGGTTTATACGAATTTAATCGATTGCCTTTTGGATTGTGTAATGCCCCCAGTACTTTTCAAAGATTAATGGACACCATATTTAAAGATTTGAAATGGAAAGGGGTAGCAGTCTATCTCGATAATATTATAGTAGTCAGTAAAACTTTCGATGAACACCTAGAAAGACTTACTCGTGTTTTTAAAAGCATTAGAGAAGCTGGGTTGACACTGAAAGCATCAAAATGTAATTTTTGTAGCCAATAACAAAGAATTTTAGGGTTCCAAATATCTCCCGCGGAAATAAAGCCGGATCAAGAGAAAATTAAAGCTATTGTTAACTTTCCAACACCGAGAAAAGTTAGGAACGTCCAGAGTTTTTTGGGCCTTTGTAATTATTATCGGAGATTTATTCGAAATGTTTCGTGTATAGCCAAACCACTATATGAAATAATTGGTTCTAATTCGCAATTCAAATGGAGTGTACAGCAGGAGGATACATTTGAATTACTCAAATCCAAATTATCTAACCCGCCTTTATTACATCATTTCGATCAAGAAGCGGAGACGGAATTGCATATTGACGCCAGTGGGAAAGGACTAGGAGCAGTTCTTTTGCAAAAAGATGAAGTATTGCACCGTATCGCACTCATTTCACGTACACTAACACCCGCCGAACGACGTTATACTGTATCTGAATTTGAATGCCTCGCAGCAGTATGGGCAGTTGAATACTTCCGAATATATCTATGGGGACTTCGTAGCTTTACTATCTTAACCCATCACCATTCGTTGTGCTGGCTACACTCATTAAAAACCTCTAACTCTAAATTGTTAAGATGAGCACTTAAATTAGCTGAATATTCATACAAAGTTGTTCACAAACGAGGTACTATGAACAAAGATGCGGACGCTCTGTCTAGATACCCTTGTCAAATAGCAACCATAGGAGATGAACAGAGATCGCTCGAACTACATTTCTAACTACAGCAGTAGAACTACGGGCAATGCAAGACGAAGATGCGCGCATAAAGGACGTAATCCAAGTAATACAAGACCCTAATTTTGGTGGTCCTGCACTTCAGAGAGCATCAAAGTTTTATTTTGAAGAATGATGTTCTATATCGCCGAAATCCCACAACTCGAGGTGATTCGTTACTTCTGGTTGTTCCACATCACCTTAAGCATGAGATCTTGTACGCCAATCACAATGAACCGATTAGCGGACACGTGGGTCTCGCTAGGACATTGGATAAAATGAAGAGGCGATATTACTCGGATCGTATGAATCAAGACGTCAAGCGGTACATTCAAGGGTGTCCCGATTGTCAAACAAGAAAAGGACCGACGAATAAAAAACGTGGCGGTTTATTACATCCCACAGAAGTAGGGCAGCCTTTTGAAAGAGTAGGAATCGATTTATTGGGACCGTTGCGCCAAAGTTCATCAGGTAAGACTTTTATAATCGTAGCAACAGATTATGCAACGCGCTGGGTAGAAGCAAAAGCTATATCGAGTCGAAAGGTGGAGCCAGTCGCCAAGTTTATTGTAGAGCATATAATATGTCGCTATGGATCACCGAAAACATTATTAAGTGATAGTGGTACAGTATTTATGTCTAAATTAGTAACTGAAATTTTAAGATTACTAGGCACCGAGAGTAGTTTTACAACAGCTTATAAACCATCTACTAATGGGTTAACAGAGAGATTCAACAAAACGTTACCCGAAGTGTTAAGTTTATACACTTCTACTTCACAAAGAGACCGAGATGTTTTTCTACCACATTGCGTATTCGCTTATAATACAACACGACAAGAATCTGCAAAATTTAGTCCGTTCATGTTAGTCTATGGAAGGGAACGTGTTTTACCGGGGGATGCCGAACTTAACCAAGAAATGTCACGTTCCTTGTGTGACTAGGGGTGTACTCGCTCTAATTCTACTTACCTGAAGTTCTACTTATCGTTCTTCTTAAGGGGGTAACTGGGTGACGGAACTCACAATACCTTTTATTACACTATCTCTTTATTACTTTTCAAGTTATTTCACAACTTTTTCTTACTCTAGCAATTCTAATAATTTACTGTCCTGGTTATTTTACTGTTACACATCTAAAAGCCTAATCCTGTAATAAATCCCTTTTTTTCTTAATTCTTAACTTTACCCTACTCTTCCACCTATCTTCTGTCTTTTTCTTACTTTCTTCCTATTTCATCTAAGTCTATACTTCCTTCAATTCGCGTGAATATCTCTCGTCAGCGTCTCCGTCGTCTACCGTACATCCTGTACATATGAGATGCTGACGCGAATCCGGCGCATTGAATTGTGATATCCACTATTTTGCGTTTTATAACACCTTCGTGGCAATACAGACTGTCTTCATAAAAATAAGGTCCCAATAACCTTTCTCGGATTAAACCGCATCAGACGCTAGTGCCCCAAACAGTTTAATAATTCGTCTCTCTTGTCCAGTGAGGATTTTCGTCCGACCAGAAACGATTATTTTGTTTATTAATAACACCATTATTAGTAAACTTTGCTTCATCTGTACATAAAATTCAATCTTAAATGTTTGCTTCATCATCAAGCAGTTGCAATAAAAGTCGATCGACGATTGGGATCTGTTGGGCGTAAGTGGGGTTTATACGGATGCAGCTTGTGTTTTTTTATAATTCTGTGCACCGTTGCAACAGATATTCTGAACGTGGTAGGCCAAATCTACAAATCTCGTTCTTCTCGCTCTTCGTTGGCTACGTTATTTACACCAGACTCTCTATCTTGAATTCTCACTCCAGGAAATGATCCTTGTCGTCTTAAGCACTTTCCATTTACAATACGCAAGCATGTGGGGGTTGATACCCGTCGAGATACCTTTCTGTACACAATGCAGCAGCTCTTCGTGAGTAACGATTACATACAGAACTAAATCGCAATCATAATCACATAAAATGTATATTTTTACAAAAAACTTACTTAATTTCAGCAAAAAGCTGTACATTTTAATTGCTTCATATACAAGTGCACATCGCAATTCAAACTATATTGAAGATTATCACCGCTATAACTCTTTCTATCAGTGAAATAGAAAACTTATTTAAATGCTGTTCATTTAAAATCGCGGTGTATTGATGTGCCTCATGTATCAATGTGCCCCTCTCTCCCTTACATGCATACAAGCTCGGATAGATGCCAAATATTTTAAGAAAACAATTGTTTTTGTTTTCATGACTATAGATATTTTGATGAACGGAAAGAGAAAATTTAATTAAGAATAAAGAAAGACAGAGTGTCATTTAAATAATCAGAGTTGTGTTCGTTTCCGGTTTAACCACAGTTAGAATAAAATATTTGAAAATACCGCCAAATAGCAAGCATAATCTCAAGCAAAAAGTTGTTTTTCATTTTTTTTTTTTACAAATCTCAAGATAATAAAGTTATTGAGTGTACCTTCTTTTTTGAAAGACACTGTATGCACTAACGAAGCAAATTTGTTAAATATTTCCAACATGAAAAAATATATCTCTAGTTTAAAAATAGTTACTTTCCATGACAGCCGACTTGTTTAAATCTAGTTCTCTCGCTGTTTGTTACACCACGACTCAACCGTATTGACTACCTAAACTATGTAAAATATTCACACTCGAGTAACAAATTACGTATGTACATATATAAGACCATTTACAAGTTATAATAAAATTCGACAATTCATACACTTATTCAAACAAGTTCACTGAACCGGGGGCAACCGCCATAAGATTACACATCGCTGTAGTCTTTCATGCTAAAAACAAAATTTCGCACACGAATTATGCATGCAGCCTATAGCAGTATGTCGCTGAACATCGCTGGAATTTTAAATTTCTTTTCGCATATATTCTAACACGTACCTGTGTCACGTCAACGATGGAAGTAAATAACCACTTACTACCACATTTCTACATATGTATGCGCAAATCTCACGTTTATATCGAAAGTGCAGTACGTTCGATTTGTCAATTGCTCCTCCAAGCATTTTATCTTATCAATATAGCGACGCATTTTGTTTATAGAAAACGGTGCTGGCCGACTTTCTCATTAATATTTTTGATAAGCGAGCCCCCGTTTGGCTTCCACTTTTTATACATACAGAGAGCAATGACATCAGTGCAAACGATAACATCCTGAACTCTATAAAAATTTCACAACTGTCGTGACATGAAAATGGGTTGCGCAAATATTCTCGGTACATTTTTTAAGATCAATCTCAGAGTCGAGGAACGTTAAGGGAAATTGTGTATAGGCAAGCAGATGCGAGAAGCCGCTGAAAATGTTCATGTGTTTGTTGGTCGTAAATCGTTTTTTACAGTTGTTTTTACGTAAACTGCTACATTTTAGCAAATGTAAGGAGACCTAATCATGAACCTCAGTAGACGACTAATAAAATAGTTTTTTAGACCTTTCAATTATTATTTTTGCACATTTTTTTAATAAATGGAAACGACAATGGAGGAGACAGTACATACATTTGTAATTCAAACATAGTCTTCGCTTTTTAACTTATATTAAATATATAAGGATAAATTGTCAAAATACATATTATATTATGATAATAATAAAAAACTACATATTATATTATAATAATTGTATTAACAAAAACATATCTCAAAGACAGAACTACTCAAAATCTAATTAACGTTACATAAAAATAAAATATTTACCTCATATACGGGCTGATCCAAATTAACAAGCCACTATTGAGGTGTCCCTTATTATTGTTCGTACGAGATCGCAATTGGCAAACCAATAATACTTTTGCTGCAAGTTAATACAAAAAACCGTTTGGATAACACATTTTTATTAAAAAAAAAAAAAATTTTGTTGATTTTTAATAGAACATCCTATATGGTTTTCAAAATGTTGAAAGGTAATTTAATTTCTGCTATATAACTTTCGTAGGCTATTGTTCTGAGGCAAATAATAAGAAAATTACAGTGGTTTTTAGTTTCCATTAAAGGGAGGCGTTTGTAGCATAACCATAATAGGTATTTACACTAGGCTGTTATAACTCTGTGAAATAGCAAACTAAGTGTCAAAAAGTCACATTTAACAGTTAAACGTGGGAGAAATTTGCACCTCGTCCTTTTAAAGCTGGGCCTTGTGATTTCTAGTCACGGCGACCAAAAAATCGGTATCGCAGAAAATTTACAAGGTGCACACACGGCGATAGATAAATCGTTGAATTAAAAAGTAGTTTTTCAATTGATATTGATACTGATGATCGCTCTTTTGCTCCGTGCGAGAAGTAAACTGTCAAAGCATCCTTATTGAGTCCACCCCACAACCTATATCTATAAGTCAAAAGTTATTAAAAGAACAATTCTACAAGCTATTTGAAAATTTATGTAGACACCCTTACCCTATTCGGTAATACGCCCTTTTGCCGTATTACCGAATAACGGAAAGTGGTTTTGAATTGTTGAGAACCGTTGGTCCATCGATAAAGTATAAAGCTGGTATCTTTTCAATTTCCTTCATAAGTACATCACTATCCGTCATTGTTAATATTAGTCCATATAAATTCGTTCTCAGACATTTGGCAGCGTGTATTTGCTGTGTTTTACACGGACACCAGAACAAGAATTAATCAGCACTGCGACTAAACTATCGCCAATGCATGCATGTCCATACCTGTCCGTGCAACTCACTGGAATCTAGCGACAGTCGCGTCGCAGCAAAAATAGGTCCAATTGCAATTTTTTAATCGCCACGATTATTTAGTCGCATGTGTATGCACCTGTATTTAAAACATTGAGTTTTATTTTTGCGACTGAACAATCGCGTGACTAGAAATTGCAAGTGAAGGCCGAGCCACAAAGACGTAAACTATTTGGTTTCTCGGAGAGTTTCAGCACCTTACTGTAAGTTCTAGACTAGAAACATGTCTTTAATAGAAACTAAAGACTACTGCAATCTTCTTACTATTCATTTCAGAATAATAGCCTATAAAACTCTTAACTCTTATTTGAAAATTTGTTATATCTTCCAACATTTTGCACGATATAAAAGATGTTCCATTGAAAAGAGTAATAAATTCTTGATCATAAAAACACGTTATTTAATAGTTTCTTTTATTAACTGCATATTAACCAGCAGTAAAAGCTTTACTAGTTTATCAACTTAACCGATTTCGTAGGACCAATAGTAAGGAAATAACAGTGGTCGCTCATTAAATTAGAGTATCCTGTATACTTTTAAAACCAAAGTAGTAGATTGCATTTGATTTTCCAACCATCCTAGACATTAGAATGAAAGACAAGTCATGGCATGCTAAGATATGTTTTATTATGTTATTACTATGTCATCTTTATTTTCCAATAGAATAGAATAGTTTTTATTGATCTTTAGGCTGTTCCAAAAGCAAATGGGGTACGTCAAATATGTATGTAAAAGAAACAATTTTTACAAGTTAGTTTATAAGATAAAACAAGGAAAACCTGCATGAATTTCCATATATCTGCCACTATTTGCAAATTCGTTCGCTAATCAATTCATAATCTGACCAGTTGTAACAGTTTTGTTCAATCAGATTTTTTTCATTAATTACGTGTAAAGATTGAGACACCAGTCGAGGCCAGGATGCCCGATAGGAGCATTTAAAAATTCTGGAAACTGCAATAATTGGTGATTTTTTCAAAATAAGAGTGATTGGGTTTATTTTGTGCTATGTGGCGTCTGTTTCTAGTTTCATAATTGTGAAGGTCTGTGTGAGTTACAATATTAGTTTTGTTTTGAAAAATGTATATTAAAAGTTTGTATAAGTACAACGAAAGTAAAGTCAATAAATCATAGGTTTTCAAACATTTTCTGCAAGAATCACGGTAACTTAGACCAAATATCAATCGTATTATTCATATTTGCAATAAGAAAACAATGTATACCCTTGGCATCTGAATTGTATTTCCGGTTTCACCAGAAGTGACGTCAACTTTCTTATTTTACATAGAATATCCTGTATATTTTTACGTTTTTGGAAAGCTAACCGAAAGGCGAATCCAACGATACCACATATGTTATACTTTAACTTAAGAAATATGACGATATGCAGCAATAAATGTTTTGATAATCTGTTTTTGTTGTTACGCAAAGTTGGCTAGGAAAGAACGCCAAATTGTTTCTTGTGGCGCTAGATTGATCTAAAGAGGTCGTTGCTAAGCAAAGTAATCATAACAATTGCCAAACTGTCAAGTTTCAATTCCAAAAGCGTAAATTATTCTTGTTTTTTATTATTATTATATCCTGCATTTGTCATACGTTACTCTTTGTTCTCATTATTATTTTCTCTCATTTTAACTTATTCTGTTAATTGTTGTTACTTCTTTACTTTGTCGAACTTTATTGCAGTTAATTATTTAGGGTGAGTTTGTTTAAATATGTTAATTTTTGATAGACAATATGTTGTTTTTTAAGCTTTTTGTGTTGTTACTTTTTTGATGGCTTCGGTACGAACCATGCAAAATTGCTGGGTCAATTTTAATATGATGTAAATCTGGCAATAATTATCACCTTATTTGCCATGGTTGCGCAACAAATTGTACAATAATTTAAATCATATTATCTTCTGTTAAAGCAGTTCGCCCTCTAAATTTTATACTATCTATGCTCACTTAGCGCAAAGTTCAAATATTTCCGGCTGTACAAGGTCAGTGTTCATCATATTCCACTTTGTGGGAGTTGTTGCCAAATTTACCGAATATTAAAATTAGGTACTTGATGTTTATCTTACGTAGTCAAAGTGGAGGCTATTGCAAAATCAACAACATAAAAAACTAAAACTTACGCACATTGCCTGTTAAAAACTAACAAATTTAAACACACCTACCAAAATTAATTAACTAGAATAAAGTTCGATAAAATAAAGGAGGAACAACAATTAACAAAACAAGTTAAAATGACATAAGATAATAACGAGCACAAAGAACGAAAGTATGGCAAATGCAGGTTGTAATAACAATAAATAACAAGAACAATTGACGCTCTTGGAATTGAGATTTGACAGTTTGGCAATTGTTATGATTAGTTTGCTTAGCAACGAGCTCTTTAGATCAGTCTGGCGTCACAAAAAACAATTTAGCGCTCTTTCCTAGCCAACTTTGCGTAACAACAAAAACAGATTACCAAAACCTTTATTGCTGCACATCGTCATATTCCTTAAGTTAAAGTATAACATATGTGGTATCGTTGGATTTGACTTTCGATCACCTTTTCAAAAAAGTAAAAACATACAGTGTGTTCTGTGTAAAAAAGGGAAGTTGACGTCACTTCCGGTAAAACCGGAAACGCAATTGAAATATTGATAACGGCAAAAGTTAGTTCACAAAAAATAGAAATCGACCCATTTCTCCTAAAAACGGTGGCTTCTGTCGTTCAAAAGTTCGCATGGGGGGGACACTTTAGGATCGCACTGTATACATTTGCGTGATATAAATTCAATAATGCCCAGTAGACAACATATCCTTGAGAGTATTTATTTTAAAAAATACTTTTTGAAGCTTAGTGCACGCATAATGAATTTGATCCTCCCAGACAGGATTGCAATCAAGGAAAGTACCCAATAGATTACATTGTTTAGAAATGTAATCAGTTATTAAAGTCAACATTACTGAAAGATTGTTTTTGAATTTATTATAATTTAGGTATAGTTGTTTTTTTTATGATTAACAACCAATTTATTTTTGTAACACCAATCAAAGAATCTTCTCATTACGGTGTTTACCTTTAAATTAAGAGAGTTAATATCTGTATAAGATACAATAATGCCACAGTCATCACTGCCATCAGCATATAGAAAGACCTTACCATAAGGAATATGCCCGGGAAGGTCGTTTATAAATAGTAAAAAAGTTAAAGGCCCCAAAACGCTACCTTGCGATGTTCCTACATTAGTATCGAATTCCTGTGATCTAACATTCGCAATTCTAACAATTAGTCTTCTATCACGTAAAATAAACATTATCCAATCATACCCCTTATTTACAGGTTAAAAATGTTTGCTGATATAAATAAATATCTTCTGAATGAAAGGCTTTGATTAAATCAAACAAAATTAGCACCACATATTCATCAATCATCAACATCCATCTTATCATATACGCACTCCACAGTCTCCGTTTCTGTTGAAAGCCGTTGCCTAAACCCATGTTGACATGATGTGATTGGATTATGTTTGTTTACAAAAGAATGAATTTTATTTGAAGCAATCCTTTGGTTACACGTTTAAATATTGTTTTGTACATTTATCACAACTATTTGCAGTTGGGATCACATATCCATTAGATATATTCGTGAATATAAAATGTTAGTGTAATCTTGTTTCGTATTTATTGTACACAATTATTTATTCAAATGCTTAAATATGCATCATTTCTCCAGAATATAGCCTACCTTTTTTTCTTTTATTTTTGAGAAAATAAGAAATCTCCTTCTGTATTGGCTTCCGATGCCGCAAAACTTTCCAATCAGCTTAGCATTTTTATAGAAGCTTTCCCTCATTATTAATAATGCATGATATACGTATTTTCTGGCAGTTAACAAAATTCGTGCTTTGTGATCTCTCCGGAGCGCTTTAATTCGCTAGAGGGCGGTCGAAGGCGTCCGATCCAGTTCGACGACCAATTAATAAATCGGAATTATCTGTTAAAAGGCAACCTACCTCTACTGCTCATCCGTTACCGATCGGTCGTTTGCGCGGTGATGCGTCGCGTCGTGTCGCTGGTCCCCATACGGACACATACGCACGCACGTACATTACGTACGCAGCCAGCACACGCACGCATACACGTGCACACACATGCGACGTCGACAACCTGTTGCTGCTGGCCTCGATCCGCGGTCATCCGGACATTAACACCGAGCCTACATCAACATATATGCCCCCCCTGCAGGCCGCCCATAGTCGACGACGGAGCTGTGCCGCGCATACCTAACTGCACCTGACTTAAAAAGAAGACCACTTGACGATGACCTCCCAATTGATAATTCACCATAGCGATTCCGACGATGGCGATGATGCTGCTGATTCGATAATCGCGCACCCCTTTTCAAAATGACAGTACACAATAATCGAAAATGAACAAGAGTCTAACATCATTTATTGCAGTAATGTATCCATGCACATGCGAAAGTACCTTAAATTGCTAAACCAGTTCGATGGTCTTGAAATATGTACAAATTCCTAAACAAAATTGAGGCATCAGCAATCCTTCTCATTATTATCTTTATTTTTTGTATATCATAATGCATGGCTGATATTATAATTAAATGATTTCAACTGTTTGACAAATTAGAATGGTGTTATCTGAAAAAAAAAACAATAAATTTCATAAAAAAGCAATAATGTCAAAAAATGTAATGGAAGCGGTGTCGATGAAACGCGTTAAAAGAAACTGAATGTGAAATTAAATCAAAAATATTTGATTTCAGTGGCGTGTAAACAGTGATAAAAACCAGAGGCGGATGCCTCTAGTTTTTATCACTGTTTCCTTTCGTCTGGGCATACTATTGATTAAGTTGTGAATGGTTTCCTGGAAAATATTCTCCCAATCGAAAAGAACGACTTATTGAACTTTCCTAAGATTCAAAGGAGCAGATATGTCGTTGCTAGCTGACCGTTTTAGTGCATCTCATAGATACCCTGTGGGATTCGTACATGGGCTTCTTGATGACCAATCCATAGTTGGAATATTCACGAATCGAAGGTACTCTAATACCTCTCTAGCAAAGTGGGGTCGAGCGTTATCCTGCATAACATCTGCGTTATCCGGCATCACGTGTTCTTTTAGATGTTTTCTACGTAGAAATGTGCATTCGTGGATCTCCTCCGTATAGAAACCAAATCTATGCGATCTTTCTCTCTAAGCATTATTGGTCCACAAAAAATGGTCCCCGCCACACTCGTTCATGTCCATCTAGAGTATTAAGACTTGTTGTTCCTTCGTCGAAAATAAAACTTGGGTGCAGTAGTCAGTGGTCCAATTTACGTGTTTCCTTGCAAAACTCTCTGTTCCCCGGTGAAGAGTAGCGTAATAGCTGGTGTTCTAATGTTCAATCACCTTTTGCCTTCTATTGATCGTTCGTCCAGAAATTGCTACATGTTGAGCTGCGACTAGGGCTATGCTTGGCTCTAAACTGGTAGAATGCCTGTTCCTTAAGGAGTCTACCCACCCTGACCAAGTCTAAAATAAGCACAAATTCAAGATTTTTTTTTTAATTAACTACTACGTTGATTTAATTTTAATTTTAGGAGTACGAGATACAATATTTAAACTGCAAATTTATAATTTTTTAAACAGATTGAATTAAAAACTATGGCTGCAGAACAATTCCCGCGAAGCTTCTTTGCCGTGACGGGATCAGACCGGTGGAACATTTCCGGAGAGGAGGGTGGTCTGAAATCAAAAAGCAAAATATTTTCTTGTTAAGAGATATAATAGCTATCGTGTAGCGTAGGGATTTTCTTTCTTTTGGAAAGGACATCGATTTAAAAAAAAAGAATTTTACCTTAAAATACGATAACTTAAAAGATTTGTTCTAAACAAATGAATTGACATATTCGAAAAAACCGTACGCAACATGATAGAGAATCTTATTAAGAATATTCCTGTAAAAATTGAAGTTAATTGGACTATTAGTTTGGGAGAAAAGTTTCCACCCGCCTTGAAAAACATGGTTTCGAGAAAAACGCAAAAGAAGTTTCGAAATAATTTTTTTATATAATAAAATGGTCTTACCTCTAATCTGCTATGCCAATACCATAAAGTTCGTCTTCAACTTTCTACACTAGAGTCTGTACAAACTATTCAATAGCTCACAATAACAGATATGACCCTCGATATGCGAGATTATAAACAAACTAAGGCTGATGTGCCTCTCGCTTAGCACCCGCCTGCGCGCCCGAGCAGCCCCTCTATACATTCGACAAACTTGGCCAATTTTTTGAATTTCCACCTCGGGCTTGGCTTAAAATATTCTTCAAAGTTCACACTTTTAGAAAATGCAACAAAAAAAGTCGATTTTTTTTTTAATTTCTGGGCGATTAGACGCCTTAAGGCGACTTACATAATCGCTCATCTCTCCCTTCTGTAAATTTTATACATCCTTGTCCTGGGGTTCTAGAGTAACTTCTATATTCATTGAAACGTTTAACTGTTCGACTAATTGTTGATTGTGTAACTCCTACAAATTAATCACATATTGCTTTCTACGTCCCTTGTTAACTAGAGTTACCACCTTCACTGCTTCATCTCCTCTTAAGTTGCGTGGACGACTCATTTCTTCTACTCTAACAAGGGAATACCGACATCCTATAAATTCAGATTTTGATAAAATTGTAGACACTGAAAAAGTACCTTGGCATAAGAACAACACATTTTTTTCAGTGAATGAAGCTCCCGACTTTGGGGTACAACCCCCTCCAAAAATTTGACAGATATTCTTTTAGAACATAATTTTAAGGATATCGAGGCTGATCCAAATTAGTTTCGGAAAAAATACAGTGTGTACAGAAAAGTATGCAACAAATCGAAAACTTTTTTATTATTGGTTTCTCAAAAACTTTTATTCGTAATAAAAGTTTGTGCATGTACCCAAACTTACAATGAGTGTAACAGATCTACTCTAGGGTTAATAATAACAGCGCTAACAGCGTTTCTTTAAAAACCTCCCGAGATTAAATTACCCTTATTTTTAAAGGTACGCGGAAATTTTATAAGAAGATTTGTTTGTAATTTAGAGCTACACCCAAATACAGAATTTTGATCAAGAAGGCGTAATTACAATATTTTGTTATTTTTTGTTGATAACGATACGCCACTGACCCATTCGAGACTTTCTCCGTTAATTAGATACAATTTGTTAACTAAATTGTTGCTATGGTAACGGAAACAACACTAATTGTAGTACTTGTTTTTAACGGTTTTTCATTTCAATGTTCACTTTGTTTTGAGCTTTCTTGCACATCATCTTAAGAGCGTTCAAAAGCGGATCAACTTTCATGGATTAACTAAAAATAGGTATAAAATGTAGTACATAAAATGGAGTTATTAGAAACGACCGATGAGAATAATACGTCATCCACGTACAATGGAATAATATAGACAAAAAGAACCATCGCGATAGGAGCGAAAGACAGTCCACGGCGCCCAGCCATTTTTCTATGCTTTTCAAGTAAGGGCGCATCAAACCACGATAACAGTACATTATTATCTGCGTTACACTCAGGATAAACGTCGTCACATATAAGCCACAAAAATTGGATAACTTTATTTGTATAATTATCAGCGGCTCATGTGAGCTCTTCTAATCCTTTTTCCTCGGTGGTTCGGTCCGTTTTGAAACGAAAGGAACTTTAATATATACGTATAATGGTTACAGAATGAAAATACCAAAAACAAGAAAAATTAACTAGTCTCTGTTAGTGTAAGGAAAACAATTGATTAAATAATTTAATACATCGCAATAAAAACAACTTAGCATTACCGCTGTTTAAGTCAAATAACCACTAACAAATTCAGTGTTCAGTGTGGTTTCCATTTCATTCAATACATATTATCGTCCGTTGCGTAACGATTTTTTCGTAGGTTGATAACATCCCCAGAATACTCTACCTACGATCCACCTACGACCGTCCTCCTCGCTAGCGTTCTAACATTGACTTCATAATTAATACCACGCGCAAACAACTCAAAATCCATTAATTTGCTTTCATTTGCTCTGTCAAGTTCGGCGCGTTTGGACATACGATAAGATGAGACAAATTAGTTATTTGTGTATGTTATCAGACATGCAAAATTCTTGGAAAGTAACTATCATATCTCTGAAAAAATAATTTATTATTTAAACAAGCCATACTTCATTCATGCTTAAAACGAAGCATTGCTAAATACTGTAGTTCGATCTTGCTTTATCGCCAATAACCTTTAACTTTTTCTTCGTAATCTTAAACTTGGTATTTCCTTATTTTCGCGCTTGTCGAAGGATATCCTTAAAACGCTACTTTGCGCAAGATCCAGTATGTTTATTTATAACCTTCGATCATACATTCTATTTTTAAAGATAACTTCCTTCCTACACCTACGTACTTACAATGGGATTAATTATGAATTATGAGCCTCAGACGCTGTAAATCAATTTTAAAGAAAACATAATTACATCTTTTAAATGTATTTCCGACGTTTGTTCCACGAAATTCGAACCGATAATTCGGCAATTCATTTGTAGCTGTGAAACAGCCAGTCATAACCTTAACAAATAAAAGAAGGTACAGGATGATGATAATCTTGTTAAGTCATTTTGTCAAATTCGCAGAGACTTATTTTAAAGCGGGAGAATAGTTTGTACAATCTTCACATCAGAGGAAATCCTTTTTATTTCCATATGTGCATGCATATCAAATGTAGCAACCGTATACTGATGCAGGGGACAAGATATATGTAGATAATCAATGCAACACTATATCTGTATATACACTCAAAAAGAAATAGATAATGCCAGGTATCAGAAGTCTAATAGCTTTTAATATAATTTATGTTATCTAGAGACCGCCAGGCATAACAAAATATGACAGAGGATTACATTTTTCATCTAAGGCTTGTAGGTTCAATTCCCACATTAAACACCGCAAATTTTGCAATGGCCAGTAAGTAATTTGAAACAAGCAATCAGAATTGCATGCAGAGGGCGCGCCCAACATAATATATATTCGCGTTTTCAATGGAACGCCCTGTATATTTTTCTATTTTGGGATAGCCCCTCATCTCCTAATCCCAAACAATAATATTATGTAAAACTATTTTAAAGAACTAACGACTTAGTGAAATAGAAATGCAGTGATTATTTCTTTCGTTCAAATTATGAATTCATTAATTTCCTCTGTGTTAATGTTAGTCCAATTCTTGCATTAGAATCGAATTTCACCTATTCTTTTAAGAATCCCCTTGGAAAACAATCTAATGGTGTTAAATCGAGGCTGTTGGGTGGCCATTGAATAGTCCCCGGCATTGACAATCCAAATCGGAAATTGGAAAACATTATGCGATGGTGTTCTATCTTGTTGCCAAATCATGTTGTCTAATTAATTTCTGAAGAAGTTTTGCGAAACAATTGTTTCCAAATAATATGTTTCACGGCAAGGTAGTAAGTATCTTTCCGCTGCTAAATCCGAAACTATAAAAAATGGCCCAACTACTTTATTTTCGGAAAATTTCACATTATGTATCGACTTCCTTCCAGGCTTTTCGTTTCCTCGATCGTCTATTTTTTCTCTTAAAACACGGGAAGTGAAAAAGGTGGATCCATCTGCCCATACAATTTCATCAAAGAAATTAAGGTCATTGTTTAGACCAATTTTTTATTTGCAAAACTGTATTCTTTTTTTTTTCTTCTGAACTTCTGTGAGCTCTTGGACCGGTAATATTTTATACGGCTTGTAATCATCAAGTTCGGTGGATTGTAGAGTGTGGATTGTGTTTTATCTAACCCCCTCCAAATTTTATATAATAAAATTTTAAAATAAATTATTTAGTGAAACGTGCTGGCAAGTATTTAATTTTTAACTAACAAAATATAGCAACATATATATTAAGATGTTCTTCATTTACTCTAACGTGACGTTTTTTTTTGTGCAAAATGTTTAACGTTTCTTACATGACGGTAAACGTTTATAAAGGTATTTGCAGAAGAAATTTATGGATTCGGATGCAGTTCTAATTATGCTCTCCTTGTAGCATATTTATGTTTATTTTTTTTACGTAGATATACACCTCAACTTCTCCTGCTAATGTGTAACCCATGTTAATTTACAGATTGACAGCTAGCTAAAAGCTAGTGATTGTTTTATTTTGACGTACCATTTTCAGAGCCTCCTTGCTTTCTAACTTAGATTATTTCCTAATTTTATTTAGTGAAATAAGCCACTAGTTGCGCATATTTAGATTTAGTGCTTCGGTCTTGTCGAGACGAGACGAGACGAGACTAGAAGTGGTCTCGGTCTTGGTCTCGGAAAGTCTTGCATGGGAAATTCTCGGTGTCGATCTCAATCATATAATTTTGGTCTCGTCCCGTTATCGATGCTTGTACATATTCCAACAGAATTACGCAGGATGCAAGAAATGAAATCTGGAAACAATATTTCATTGTTAATTATTATTTTATTATAAGAGAATAAGGAATAACTTTATTAGGTCTTATATTGACACATAAGTGACTTGGTTAGTTACGCCCTGAGAGTTCGTTCAAACAATCTATTAGTATGGTATTATATTTGCAACTATTCAAACAACTCAACTGTTAGGAAACAGCTTAGTTATTGATAATAATTACTAAGCTTCTGCAAAAGTAAGAGAGATACAGTATTATTAAAAAGTAATATATTCTTGCCTTTTATTGGCGTCTTGATATCCACTGCGACAAAATACTACTGCCCCAAGACGTCAATAAAAGGTAAGGATACGCCTCTGAAGTTGCACTCGTTTGTCGAACCTTAATAATTACTACTTATAACTATTCTCCCAAATCATTTTGTGGTATTTAAAAAAAAGCATTAGGACACATTTTTGCATGTCGGAAGTTTTCTTTGTTTAGTATAGTAGATAATTATGAAAACAGTATTACTAATATTTTCCTTAGTAATAATATTACTTTCTAATAAAGTTAAGAACTTGCACTAAGTTGCACAAATTTAAACGCGAAAAAGGTTAAATAAAATTTAGTGAATATATGTAATTGGTTGTAAATAAATTTAAGGTTCACCCAAACATTCAACCAATGTAACACACAAATGTTGATTTCCAAATATCTAGGTCGAGACTATTGCCGAGGACTAAAGCACTACTTGGATTATACTTACACCTATGTTTGGCAGTACGCAAATTTATACCGCAAAGGAAGACCCAAGCTTTCGGGGGTTATCTAATTGCATGTATTTTTGCAAACGCTGTTGCCTATATCTATGTGGCTTATGTGTGACTTCACCGTAGGTGGTAGAGGGAGATCTATTAGCACGCATACTTATGATTAGGGCCCGGATTTTAGGTCACAAAAAAACCGGAAAAAGGTGCCTAAAGTAGGACCTAAAAAACTTCAAAATAGGTCACTAAAACACCGAAATAGGTTCAATACCTTAGGTTTAAGAACCTAAAAGTACATTTCGAAATAATAACTAAAACTTTTTTCACGTTTTTATTAGCTATTTGCTGCTATAAGGAGATATTAACAATATTAACAAATTATTGAAACATATTAAAAAAGTAAAAGCACAATTATTTTAGCGAAGCGTTTGCATGACGCTCTAGATTTTCAGATGTCATTGAAGTACGATTATCCGTTAAAATACGTTTCAAACATGAAAACGATCGTTCCACATCGACTGATGTAATTGGAGCAAATTTAAAATTTGTCCAAATTACATCAATCGATTCGGCACTCGGATCTACCTCCTCTCCAGACAATAAACTGTTTTTTTTTTTCTAAATTTGAAGTCAGGATTTTTTTCCAACAAGCTTTTTAATTTATCGAACGCCATTTTACTTACGTTCCCAGGACAATTTTGTAATGAATCATTTAGCGGAAAGCCTATCGCTTGTAATTTAGTTATATTGTCGGAAAGGATTTTAAAGTTAGTTTTAATGTAAATTAAATCTTTTTTTAATTGTGGTTTGTTGACATATATTTGCGCCAACTCAATGCATCGCGCATCTGGGGTAAATGCCATTATTACCTGAAATATTTAATCATTTAAAAAAACGGCACAATTTAATTCAATACAGACCTTCTGTATGCCATCCAAATGTTCTGCGTAAAATAGTGCCGCTCGTATCCATGTTCCCCATCTCGTTAATACAGGCTCTGGTGGTAGTGGAACATCGGGCAACGTCTCTTTATAAAATTCGACTCTAGTAGGAGTCTTTAAAAAAACTTTCTTCAATTTGAAATTAGCCCGTCAACAATTTCGTATTGGTTACGTACAGACTCACACATAAGGTGCAAGCAATGTGCCAAACATGTCAATTGTTTAAGATTTCTATAGAATATTTTTAAATTTGTGCCAGCTTTCAGCATATATGGTGCACTGTCGGTTACCAGAAGCTTAACTCTTTCATGTTTGATGTCTGCAGACCACAGCAAATCTAAAATATATACAAAATAATATTTAAGTAGATATTATTTAGAGAATTTAGATACCCAAACTTTCATCAACAAATCGTGAAATAGTAACATTATTGGTTTTTTCTAATTGTTTTGAAGTGAGCAGAATTGGCACTCTAGCCTCTTTATAGTCCAACTTTCCAATTATCATATTTGCTATATATCTCCCCACTGAATCAGTTGTTTCATATACGGAAATCCAAATATCATTGTGCCCAATGTAATTCTTAATTTTTTCAACAGTCTGAAAAATAAAAAAAGTTTGGCTCATAATAATTTAAAATGCACGTTTTTTTCACTTACTTTGAAAACACTGGGTTAAATAATTTTTTCGCAGCGTAGATTCATCCCGAATATTTTTTCCCATGTATTTTTGTAAAAACTCTTTCGACTGAGGACAAGGCAACTTATTCCAAAGAATGTTTGCAGCAATTAAGGCGTTGCACATGTCCAAATAAAACTCCCGATTTGCCAAACCAGACGTAGACGATTTGTTATAATAAACTTTGTCTCAGCGGCCTTTTTGCATTATTTTTATGAAGTTCTCCTCTTTCATGCTGTTCCAAATGGGACTTCTTTTCACACTTAAACTTGAATATTCAACATTAAAATTTACATAATTTTATTTTTTAAACAATATCTTCTAAATTGATAAAAATTTATTTTTTACATTCTTACCACTTTGCCACATGCTTTACAGAATATTTCACCGTTATCGCTTACTGCTTGATGGATGCTGGCATCATTCAGGGATTTGAGCCACTGGTTAATTTTAATTTTAATAGAGGTTTTTTCTTTAGGCATCACGGACAAGAATATCTCACTAGAGCACACTGAACTTGAGATCCGGCCAGTTATAGTGTTGTAGATACATTTCCAAGAAAGTATAAATTTTCGTAATTAACCCTTAGCACTCCGTTGTCGCCGATAATGCGACATTACAAATATAAACTATAAATTCATTGTCGCTACTACGGCGACACTTAAATAACCGTTGCTTTGATACTAGAATAATATAATCTACTGCAAGAAAAAAAATACTATGTAGCATAAATATATATAGATTCTACTACATCTACTTCAAAATGGAGTACAACGCTTAGCTTCAGAACGTTGTTAGCTCTTCTATAGTAAATATGGAAAGTTCACTAGTCTTCACAGATGGTGTTTATTAATTTATTGGAAAAACCACGTTTAGGTCACAAAAAGTATTTTTAGGTCGTATTATCTTGTTTTAGGCAATTATAAGATAGGCTTAATTAACGTTATTTTTTACGAAATACATTTGTATCTAGGTCTTATGTGAATGCCTTAATAAAAACCTAAAATCCGGCCCCTACTTATGATGATTTAAGTAATCTTCGAACTACGTTAACGTATGGTTGGATTTCAACGAGCTCGTAGCTTAAACAAACTTCGTCAAAAAACTGTCGCTGCTGCAAACGTTGTAATACCATCGATATGCTTTCAAGTGTTACGACCGGAATTTTTCTGTCGACTAGGATATTGTCAACAAAAAAAAAACGGGGAAATTTGTAAGCATTTGGTTTAATTTATTGATATAAATAATTCCTTAGAAATTCTAATTTCGTGTATGAAGTAAATTGTTCTGTGTTATTTATTGGTTGTTTAAAATCCAATTCTAGTTAACTGCTTTTATTGCGTGGACGATACAGTTCAATTTAATTTTTTTTTTTTAGAATCCCGCTTTTATTTGAAATATTTCATTTCCTATTTTAGACGGTAGGATTTAAGTAGTAACAAACGGTTGTTTACTTTCTTGTTCTGTATTTTTACTTCAAACATTTAACTTTTTTATCTTAGTCACTAGGATTCTTTAGCAGAATACAGTTGTTTATTTTATGATTCTGTAATATATTACTTTCAGTTTATAAGTATAAGTAAACATTTTAAAGTTAATTCCTTTATTAATTAAATTCAAATTGTCACTATTATGTGAATTATAAGAATAAATATTTTCTTAGATCTCGAACTGGAATAAAGCATATACCCGTATCACTATTGGTTTCCATTCGTATACGGCTTCCATACGCGCTTACGTGTTGAAATGTTTTAAAAGTAGTAAATTGTTGAAAAAAAGTTAATTTTCGAAAATTAATTGATTAATTTCATGAACTGAGGGTTCGGAAGTGTTCTAAAACACTTTTTCGGCAATTTAGGTGAACTTTAATACCAATTAATGGAATCTAACAAAATTTAAAACTGAAAATTGAGAACTAACTTGGATTTTATGCTGTCATTTAATCGCCTCACTACATTCATTTCATAATACAAAAATCCAGGTTAGTTCTCAATTTTCAGTTTTAAATTTCGTTAGATTCCATTAATTGGTATTAAAGTTCATCTAAATTGCCGAAGAAGTGTTTTAGAACACTTCCGAACCCTCAGTTCATAGAATTAATCAATTAATTTTCGAAAATTTAATTCTTTTCAACAATTTACCACTTTTAAAACATTTCAGTATATATCACAATGTGCAATATATAGAGATAGGATGAATACGCAAATAAGCCATTTCTTCTGTTTGTTGCTTTTATGCATTTTTGTCTCTTTCATTGTTTTTTTTTTAATAACAGACAGTTCTTTTGACCTTACTTTTAGATGTGGACAATTATATCAAATTTATCGATTACTATTTTTCAATTGCCGGTTCGAAAAATTACTCGATTTTTGTTCTGGATTACTGTTTAAGAAAAAAAAATAGTAGCCGTATATTATGACTCACACTATATGTTTGTAAAACACACAAATCCTAAAATACTGAACAAACCAAAAGCCGTTAGCGTACAATGTTACTTAAAAACATATATTTAAACCGTTCACAAGATAACAACATTCTTTTTAATTCTTAACGTCATTGCTATATGCTTATAAATATCAATACAAATGCGATATACTATACCATACTGCTCAAGCTACTACGTAAATACACGCAACAGAAAATACGGGTGAGCATGCGTGACGCACACCGCACTTATATTCCTTTTCCATATTTATGTAGAGACGTGAGCTCTACGATATATTATCGACATATTATTATCAATGTTTTTATGGCATATTATGTGCCTTCAATAAACTTACTATTAATTAATTAAAAGTCTGTCACAATATGTAAGTAATACATTTTATATATTTAAAAGCGTGAATGGCAAAGTACGCACATTTCTAAAAATACGTTGCAAGATACTTGCAAGGCATACCGTAACTAATATTCTCTTGTGTGTGTTGCAATCACGTTTACCAAATTAGTTCCATACAATCCTTTCCATTTAATTTCCGTCCTAAAACGATCTCCTGCTTTACAGCAAAAAGTAAATACTTACCAATTACATTGTAATTAATATAGCTCTTTCTCTCTCTCAATTACAATCCCAATTTACTTTCGTTAATCCCCGCAAGTAGACTCAAAGACAAGGAAGTGAAGTCATCGGTGACAGGCGTTCAAAGAGATAAGCCCGATGTCCGTTCGTCGCGTAGACATCTTTAATGGATTTCGTTTTACCATCCGGGATGCGCTTAGTCGCTCGTTTACAACGACATCTACGATACACGGAGTCAAGTGAAAATGCATTTCACCTTGTTCCGATAATTGCAATAATCTGGAGACGACGGAGACAGGTAGGAAGACGGAATTGTCGTATGTTTGTGCACGATGCAACCGGCACATGATGCATAATTGCGGTGAAAATTTAATTAAAATAAATATATACCCTATTATCTGTTGATCCCGCATTTAAGTATCGGAAGTGCGAATAATTAATGGTTTTTGCTATATAATGAACTGCATAAATATCCGTGAACGTAATTTGAAAAGTATGTATGCATTCTATGAATTGTTCTCGTGATGTATGTACCTGTCTATGCAATTTTTTCTATGTAGGACACGCTGATGATTGCAAATGCATATTTCATAATAGACTAATGGCTCGCGAGTTTCACTTTCTGTGTCCATAGTAGATAGTAATTTCAGCTGTCACCGTTTTAATTTAGCTTATTAGGCGATTGACCACAATTGACTGAAATTTTACTTATTTATCATAATTATTGTAAGAAGCAAAGGATTGCTTCATATAATTTTGCCAATTACTCAAATATGTATATCATTTATTTCTACGAGATGGAATATTTGTAAACTAACAAGAGAAGGTTCCCTAGTGTCAAATTCAAATTTTAACGAAACTTGGTGGAAGTGTTGAGCATACTAAAAAAGCATCTCCTTACCTATCGAAATTTGTCGAATTTCCGGCTTTCTATGTAACTTCTAGGCGAAGAAAGATAGAAAGGAAAGATAAATGTAAATGTTGTGTAGTATTTAAGGGCCTCTTAGAATACGTGATTAACGTATACCGTGCGAATTTTTGAAAGCGACCCATCTAAAATATTTCAGAAACTAAGACGAAAATAGAAATTTCCAAAAACGCACATCTATTGTGACATGTTTTGACCTATGAGTAACACTTATGACGTTTACACCTGCGTCGACACGAATACACCCAAAAAAACTTAAAGTGGAATAACCCAGCCTATCGCATCTCAAATGAAAGCTTATCCTCCAAAGAAAGCACCAGCGTATCTTTTTCTGAAAAAAGATGTATTTAGACTCTGAAAAATTAAAAGTTTGGTCTACATTGCGAAGCCGACAATAAGTCTTTAAACATCTAAATAGGCGTTAGCAGTAACAGTATTTTAAGGTATTTCATTACAATTAAAATAAATAAACAAAACTGAAAAAACAATATTTACGAAAACTGCTCAAAATGAGCATCATTTGCCTCCATACAGTAGTAAAGCCGGTTTTGAGATCCTTTCCTTATTTTTTCAAAAGTTTCTTGTGGAATGTTTCTCTGTTCGTTGATAATTCATCAACGCAAATTGTTTTAATTTACTGGTTAAGGCTTATAAACTGCTAATTTTAAATGCTCCCTATAAAGATGTCACGACTTTTTAAGACCGGTGATAGTGACGGACATTCGATAGTTCCACGTCTAGCGATCCAGTGATTTGCAATACTTTGGTTAAGCCAGATACGAACATTTGCAGTATAATGCGGTGGAGTACCAACCTTTTTCATAATGCTGATTTTCAACTTCCTCAGTTATAAGAGGATCGTTGATATTCTCCAACATATTCAAATAGACGTCACCATCCAACGTTTCATTAATGAATATGGTCCCAACTATTGAATCACCTAGTACTCCTGCCCAAACGTTAAATTTTTTGAGGCTTCTATGCAAGTCCTTCCCTTATAATGTGGGGATTTTCATCGCTCCGGTATTGTGTTTGTTCAAGTGTCGATTTAAGCAAAAAGTGCCCTTATTACTAAAGCAAATGTGCTTTTTTTTAATTTAATTTGCACTAATCATGTTATGGTTTCTGAAAATTCTACACAATCTTCATTACGAACTGACGCAAAGATCCATGGTACGCAAATCCATGGGACGCAAAGATCCATGGTACGCAAATCCATAGGACGCAAAGATCCATGGTAAGATTTCCAACTACTTCGCCATTTCATGTACTAGCTTATTACCATGTCTTTTCCTGATCGCTACCAATCCAGTTGCTTCAAATTTTTGCACAGATTCTCGTACATGTTTATGCTCCATATTCTTATCTGAATGTCACACATTAAAAATTCTTCCCATTGCCCAGCACCGTATATGAAGATAATTCCGACACTTTTAGCGATAATGTACACCATTTTTACGGAGAACAATGAAGGTGCAGTCAAGGAAATGTAGAAAAACTGTTGACAGTTTTTATGAGAAGACGTCAAGACCTTGCTTAATTTTATTTCAAAACCAGTAGGTGTAAACCTAAGTGTTTATGAATTTATTGTTCGTATCTTGATGTGGATCTAACTTGGTCATTTCTAAGATGCTAAATAAAATAAAAATGAGCAAATAATACACCAACATGATCATAAGAAGATAAGCTTTCACTTGAAGTACCACACGATGTGTCACGCCGTTTAAAATTTGGGGACGCAAGTGTGAATGTCATAAGTGTGATTCATAGGTCAAAGTACCTTCTTGTAAAAATATGGGAAAATGTTTTAAGTAAAAGTTGTTTGTCTTTTAATTCTGTTTAAAGCCATATGAAGTTTCCCAGTATATAGAGTCTTCCTGAAGTATCACCACATTCTCGGTCATATTTATCAGATGAAGAGGACCATTTCAGTGGTCGAATGGTTAACATATTTGCATTTCCGTCCGAACGGATTCACATCCCGGTCGAGACGGTTGCTTTTTAATTACAGATAAAAATCGAAATATGCCTTCTTCTCAAATAAGAAAGAAAAACCGTAGGCCCCGTGTCAATACCATGTTTAGCAGGTTAAAAATCCCTACCAAAGGTTGGATCTCTGGATTCGGCAAAACTCTAGTGGAGTCGGCTATTGATCATTGTAATCGATGCCTAGAAGTGCGAGGTGTATTCCGTAACTCGACGCTTAAGTTTTCTTACTGTTACAATGTTTCTTCCGTAAGCAATACCATATCGCTGGAGTATATTTCTTTAGACCGTACAATTTATTAGCACAATTAGATTGGACCGATGGATTGAAAAAGTCGAGGGACTAACGGACACCTGCCGCTCGAATACAATTTACGAGAACAGCAAAATCTTCCACAATTTCTTTTTTCAAGAAACAATAATTATACTTTTTCTGAGAATTTAAGTAAACAGATCTGAAAGAAATTAATTAAGCAAGTTTTGTGGTAAATAAATTCAGAGCAACCGTAACAAGTAAACGAGGTGTAAAGCAACCTTATTTTCACCTTGAAATCTAAAATTGGGCTTCCACACTTTCCTTGTATATCATAAAAATGTAGTAAACCACAATTTCAAGGCCTACTAAATATTTTCGTTTAATATTTACAGCGTTCGCACACTTCGTTTATGAATTATAATTATCTGCCTTGATAATGAGCATTCCAAGAAATTTTTGATGATTAGGCTTTGAATCGTTTAAAAGACTTCGAAGAAATTCATTGAAACAATGTGTTTTCATTTGTATATCTGAAGTTGTGAGAACAATTTTATGTTATAAATATTTCTGGTAACTGTTGTTACATTTTATTTATATTATTTGCTTTATGATATAAAACGAAAAGCATTTCACCTAAATTATTTTATTTCAGTTACGAGTTGCACTGAATAACCAGTAAATTATTCGACATCAATAATAATGTTGGGATTATCACGTCGTTTCTTTTTCAAATAACTCTCCTATTTGAAAAAGAAACGACGTGATAATCCCAACATTATTTTATTTATTAATATTATCAAAAGAATCCTACCTCAATCAGAAAAGTATTTAAATTGTGTTGCCTAGTAGTTACTATGAGTGCGTAGCGGCTGAAAGAATGTTGGTTACGCAAACTCAGAAATGTTAACGTCAGAATTCATTCCCATTTACCGAATACGTTAGCGCGTTCAATGGAATTCAATAATAGAAAAAATCCATCGTCCCCAGTTTCAATTCACATAAACCAGCCCATCTAACGGTAATTTAATGGTTCACGGTAAAAGTGTGTCGAATACACGAGAAAATTCTCGACATCAAACGCAAGAAGAAGAAACCTACAAAAACACAGCGGCACAGTGTTACTAGTTCGGTGCTACGTATAATCTACTTCTCTAGTAGTGCGGTTGCAATGCAAAATCTAATGATTACTCGATGTTTTGCTGCACTTTTGATGAGATTTTCTCCAAAAACGAGAAATGTTTTAGTTATTTTATTTGCACTATTCTCAAGCTACCGGTCAAAAGAATTATCCAATTGAGAAGGTTTGCTTTTCAGAAGGTTCAAGCTTACCGGATATTCTTAACAATTTCTTTTTAATTTGCCCAGTCTTACAGATTACTAAAAGCGTTACACACTAGAAAATGGATATCGTTTTTGGGATCAAATCTGAGACATTTGAAACTGAATTTTGTACATTTCTCTTCTATATTACACTGTAAAAAAATTTTGTGTAACTTTGCACAGTGGGTGCCTGACAACAAAACGACCATGCACCCACTGTGTAATCTTATAGAGACAAGTAAAGATACATGTGAGCGTGCATAAATATGCACGCTCAAATGAAGAAACTGTAAATTTTGCATACTTTACACAGGGTGTCACTAGTTGAGCTTACGTTAGCCGTATATCAGAAACTAAGCAAGTTCCAAATTTGTAAATTTGCAGACTTATTTTGTTCGAGGGGGCTAACTGTTAGAAAATATCGGCACACCTAGTTAACTTCCGGTTTCACCGGAAATGATCTACACTTAATTTTCCTAAATGGATCGCCCTAATTTTTATAAAACATTCGAACTCAGCAATTAATTTAACGTAAAAACTTTTTCGATATGTCTAAATATTACCGTTTTTAAGCTAACTTGATTTTTATGAAGATTTCAGTAAAATTATCCTAGTGCTTTATCGCTTATTTCCTTAGGACGCAAAAACGTTGATTAATCATTGTTATGTAGTAAGTATTTCCATTTTTGTACAAATATTGTACAGGGTGTCAGTATTGATAGATCAAATATGTTATACTTCAAGCATTAATATCTATGTAATTTTAAATAGAATATCCTGTATATTTTTATTGTAGATGATGGAATATTAAATTCTTGATCCAATGATATTACATTTCCCTATACCTAAAATGAATAGTTAGACAATTATTTGGAATTATACGAACAGTTTTGTAAAATTCGAAAGACAGTTATGAATATTCCTCCTGTGTACATATATGTTAAAATTTCTGATGACCAACAGCTTAAAAATAAGCCAAGAAACATCCAAGTGTATTAAATATTTAGGAAAATTGAATACTTAGAAAAAAAAACAATCAACTATTTCAATACGTGTTCAAAATTGGCACCATTCATGTTTAAACACTTATTAACAAAGACGAAAATAACTTAGGATCGAGGTGTGACTTATAGCGTCGCAGGAATACGTCTCAGCATTGATAGGGGCAGAGGGACCCTTAATTGTAATACCTACTGAATATTTTCTTAACTTGGATTTTGCGATTTTCTATCCCCAAGAAAATATCGGGTCGACGGCGAACTGGTCCTATGGCGAATTGGGCCTATAGCGAACTGCATCTACGGCAAACCGGCGTCCTAGGCCCAAGTTTTGTATTTGCCGGTAAGAAAAGGGTCTCCATTTGTGTTTGTTTAACACTCCTTGAATAGACATTCGTGGGGTTTCTGACATTGCAACTGCTTCTCGAAGTCAGGTTGGTATAAAAATATACTGAAACACTAATCTGCACAGTTTCATCAATTAATTTATTTTTTGTAATTTTTGGTCTAAATTGTTCATATTCCAAACAATTTTTAATCAACCGTCAAACTACATCTTCAGGCGGCATTGGCTCGTCTGGGTATCTTTCCCGAAGCAGAGCGCACGTAGTAGTTAGTAATCCTGGTTTGTTAATTCGGAAGGTGACATTTTCTTGTACATTATAAAAAAAAAACAAGATTACGAAATGTGCGATATACTAGGAAGTTTATTAATACGCTATCGAAGTGTTATTTTAAATTTTAACACACGCTAAATTGGTGACGAACATTCATAGCCAACTTTCAAACTCATACGAATTTTTTTAATACAATAACATTAATTGCGAATAATTGCCAAAGTACTCATTTTAGGTATAGGGAAATGTAATATCATTTGATGAAGAATTTAATATTCTATCATCTACAGTAAAAATAGACGGGGTGTTCTATTTAAAATTATAGATGTTAATGACTGAAGTTTAACATATTTGCCCGAATAATACTGACACCCTGTTTAATATTTGTACGAAAATAGAAGTACTTTTCAATAGCCCATATTTATAGCTTACTAACTCCTAACAATCATTAATCAACACTTTTGCATACTGAGGAAATAAGAGATAAAGCACTAGGATGATTTTACTGAAATCTTCATAAAAATAAAATTAGTTTTAAAACGGTGATATTTAGATCTATCGAAGTAGATCGATTTGACGTCGAATTAAGTGCTGTATTCACATGTTTTATAAAAATTAGGGCAACCCATTTAAGAAAATTAAGTATACGCTACTTCCGGTGAAACCGGAAGTTGAATAGACGTGCCGATATTTTCTCAAAGTTAGCCCCCTCGTGCAAAATAAGTCTGCAAATTTACAAATTTGGAATCTGCTTAGTTTCTGATATACAGCTAACGTAAGCTCATCCTGTGACAGCCTGTATAAGTCAGTTACATATCGTACGTAGTTGTACACAGCTTCGTTGTAATTCTTACAAAATGCATGAGGCTAAATAGAGTGTATAACTTACTTACCGTTAATATGTAATTACTTTACATTTCTTTACTAAATAATTACAATGCTTAGGTAAATATCTACTGTCGTTTTGTAATGATACATACGAATGTAATTACGACGTGATCGAAAAACTTCAATTTAGCTAGGCGTTGAAAACCGGTTTAGTCTTAACCATATTTTATACATGGGTGAAAAGAATGTCAGTTAGGAAGAAAAACTAAAACTTGCCGCACTGACATTTCATTTATCTCCAGTGTGTAAAGTATTGTTAAAACCAGAGACTTTCCTGCCTATCCAAATTGACATTTTTTTCGATAAAACACTAATATGAGTTAGCAATAATAATTATATTAAATTTATTTCTAAAAATGTATTTGCACGAATGCCAGAAAATCAATTAATTAGCTCGATCAACAATTTGATTTTTCAATAATATTTTTATTAATCGGTATCCCCTAATAAGCAAGATACAAGTAAATTGCAGTAGGTTTATTAAGAACCTTAATATAACATAAATTGCTAATGTAATATGTAAATAAAACAGAATGCACAGCACAGAAAATGGGGATTACAAGCATAATATATTACACCAATACAAAAATGAAATACTAACCTTTAAAATTAACAATAATTGGACTTGGACTTGAAATTTTCATTTGATCTAAGTCCAAGTCTTCCTGACATAATAATCAAAAGATGCATCCAATTTAAATATAAAGTCGGAAATAGGGTATAGCTCGATAGTATAGCTTACATCTTTGAAAAAATAAATAGGACAAACTATATAATGTTATTATAGTCAACTACTTATTCTACAATAATATAGTCGATAATGTGGGTGCGTTTTTTGCTCCCCTATAAACAACTGGCAGTTACGAAAGATACGTAGTGCTTTTGACATTCCCAAAACAAATAACGGTAGTTTGTGACTTCCTGATGCGTTTGCACATGGCATGAAAGTTATCCTTTCTTTACTTAATTTTCTTCCGGGTGCCGATGCTTCAGATTTGTTAACCAACGTTTTTTTGGACAACACTCTTCAAAAAAGCCCACTCTCCTCCGCGTTGTAAATTTGATCAGAAGTTAGGCCTGATCTCTCAGCTGTTTTTAAGAATTTTAATTTAAACGGTTCTACTACACTAAAATCGCTAGACAGCTTTTCTCCCGAGACACTTAATTGGCGAATTCCATGTCTCTTTTTGAACTTCTGCAATCACCCACAACTGGCGTTAAAGTCCTTAATACGTAGCTTCACAGAAAAAAACCCAGCTTATTCACATAGCATGTCTCCAGAAATCGGGGTACCTCTAGCACGCTGTTGTAAAAACCAGGTATAAAAGGCGCTTTCCATATTAGGATGTTCACATGATTTCAGAGTTGTTCTTCCTCCAGGTGCGTTTTCAGAAGAAGAAGCGATAAAATTAAAAATTTTCTCGTTATGTTTCTTAATATCCGAAATAGTAGATTTTACGACGTTATAAATTTTAGATGGGATGCCGATTCACCTTCATCTAATTTATTTAGAATTTCTACTTTTTGCAATAGGGTTAACGTGTGGTGTTTTCTTTTTGCGACATGTTTGCACGGTGATGATATTCCAACTAAGAACGACACTTTCGGCTCACAAAAAGCATGTCCCCGAAACGGCCAGGGAATTACCCACATAAAACTATCCATGCGCTGTTTCTAGCGGTTTTTTATTTTGTCAGCCGACTCTACAATCCGAACGACGTTCGTTAAACCGCACTTTAAAGAGTCTGTACTGTATAAGACAACGCACGGCTATTTTCGAAAATATCTCTTAAAACACCTCTAAAAAATCCTAAAAGCCTCCTAGAAAACGATGTACCTAGTAAAACCGAATACCTTCAGAAGCAGACTAAAAAAAATGTCGAGTTATCATTCGTCTAAAATGACACATGATAAACACTGAATACATATTCTTTTACCAATGTCTGCGTCTTCTACGAATGGCAGTATTTTAAACTAGCCAGACGAATAGTAAACACTAAACAACAACCGCTGATTTACGGATGTAGTGTGCAGGGAATTTATTCCGTCAAGAGAAGCATTATCACAAATGTAAACAAGGTACTTCATGGCTGTCGCGCTTAATCTGCAAGATATACGTAGGTATATATGATGATATCCTTATTTCATCGTTTTATTTGTCAACATATTTTATTGTATTTTCTTAATTTGCAAATTTTAGAGATAATGTTTTAAATTCAAATCGGAAAACAGCATAATCAAAAAAATTATAGGCTCTTCCTTGCTACTGCAGCACACTATACAATCAAAAATATTATTAACGGCAGGCCACCTAGACAAATCATTACCTTTTCCTTTCAATTTATGTTTTAGCAATAAGCAAAGTAATACTTATTTATTACGTAAGTATATTTATGAACTGTCTTCTACTCGTTCGCACATACATCGACAGTGCGCACTTTATATGCTGACGTTTGAACCTAGACAAGACATAAATATTTACGCAAAGTCCGACCAGCATTTTTAAACATAACTCGAAGAGTTCGCTGCGTAATTAATAATTTATGAAATACCATCCATTACTCGAGTAATTACCCTAAATCGCGTCGGGCATTTGATTCCTGTTCCGCCGTATGCCATATGTAATGACTCGATAACCAAAGGTTATCGGAATTTTTACAGTCTGAGTAAATTAGGTAATATTTTAAATAAATCTTGTGATGAGACTGATGACATTATTGAATATAAAAACTAAGATGATACTATAAAGTAATATGTTACTTTCTATTATCAAAATGATTTTAGTATTATGTTTGATATTTCGACACGAGTGATGCTGGTCTAAGAATATAACATAATGAAAACGATAAAATTAGAATAACATTAGAAATAAATTCGCGCTCTTTGGTACTAGAATCTTAGAAATATTTACAAAAAGTGTAAGTAACATCCTATAAATAAACAACGGAATAAAACTGATAGAATTGGTCATATAACATTGCGGCATTGCCCCATTTAAATTTGGTGCCATATGTACAACATAGCGCATTGGTCTAATATGTGAACAAATCACAAATGTAAACTTTTATATGTTCCAAGCAGAATTTTACCGAGAACAGTTTGTGTAGTTAAAACTGTTTAAAAACGCTTCTTCACGTTCCAGTATAAACTATTCTTGTTTCTTTTTTTTAATTTAGTAAGAAAAATAATAATAGAATTATTTTCTGTAATCCAATTTTCTTCAATACAAAAGTTTATGTTATGTTTACTTATTTTTTTATACGTAGCCTTAAATCACGGGTAGCACATCAATATTACAGTTTCCTTCCAAAACTTACCTAATCTTGTTTTTCTTTAACCATCACTTTTAAAGCCATCTGCTCTTCCATAACTCTTCTAGTAGTTAGTACATTTCCCGATATTTTGATTTATGAAAAGAAAATAGTTTTTATCAAAGTTTTAGCTTGTTGTAAACTAACAAATAACACTAGACTTTTCAAAGCAGGTGTTGTTGTATTGGGCGAAGCGTCGGGTTACGGAATACACCTCGCACTTCTAGGCATCGATTACTATCATCATTAGCCGACCCCACTAAAATTTTGCCGAATCCAGAGGTGTTCCAATCTTTGGTAGGGATTTTTAACGTGCCAAACATCGTATTAACACGGGGCCTACGATTTTACTACATTATCCGAGAAGGCATACTTCGATTTTTATCCGTAATTAAAAAACAACCGGCTCAACCGGGATATGAACCCGCGCCATTCGGATCGAAAGGCAAGTATAAAGGCAATTATACGAGATTAAGACAAATGTGTGGTGGTGCATCTGCAGATTCATTCACTATCTCTATGGATTATTTTAATTATGCATGTGTTACTTCCGTAAATGTTGAACGGTCTTTCTCGAAATATAAGAAAATTTTTTCATCACAGCGAACAACCTTCACCGAGACAAATATGAAAACATACCCGATGGTGCAAATTTTTCAACAGTCCTATCCACACTGTTAAGAATTTACATATATTTATTATATTATTACTTATTGTTACGGTATTAAGTACAACAGATTTGTGAAGAAACTGCTTTGTTTACTTTTTACGGTTATGCCGTTTTCAAACAAAGAAAAACAAACTGAAACAGTTCACTAAAGCCCTTACTGAATTCAATTTTACTGCTGATGATGATAGCGTCCAGTACGAGTTAAGTATTGTAGTAAGTGCTTTAGTGAACTGTTTCAGTGTTCCAATACCACAGATTTAGAGTACCCGATTAAAAAAAAAACTAATAATGGCAATAAAACACTCCAGCCTGTGCATATATTTGCTTTATTTACCAAACATTTTTATTGCGTCAGCTTTTATTTTTTACATGGGTATTAATTTCATAATATCACTTCTGTCGGCTGTGAGTCACACACTATTTATAATCCGGGGCCCATGCGACTGATCCGATTCTGTTGCGAAGACCGATTGTGCCCGGCTTACTTACATGGTATTTTATGTCAATAAAGGGTACATAGTTGTACAACTTACTAAATTGCTTATCTAATGCTGTATAATTTACTTTCGGCATTTTTCTGCTAAAAAATTTAGACTATTAAAGAACAAAGAAACATTTTTTATTTAACAAGACATCGAATAATTTTAAAGAATACAATGACACTACAAATAGATTACATTTCATTTGGTATACTCGTCAAGTACGGACTTTAGAAATGTTAATTTTTGAGGTGAATAACGGTTAATTGAGGAATATTGACCACTGTGCGGCGCCGGCGTCTCATTCAACGGTAGTCACTTCAGATAGGACAGACGTAGCGAAGGGGTTAACATTGTGCCAATATCTTGATGTAGCGATCGTACTGGCTTTCACATCTGGTAGTGTTGTGTCAATATCGTTATGCAAATAATAAAAACATTTAACATTTAAGTGAGTAAAACAAGATTTTCTCCACTTATTCTGCAATCCCACCGCCTTCCGCAGCACAGACATAAGTCCTGCTTTATTCGAAATGCCTTGTAACAATTTTTTAATAAGTGCCATTTTAACATGCAAATACTGCGTAATGATAGTCCACCTTACGCAATGCGAAATGCATTACCAAAACAACTAGATATTACCACAATATTAAAAAAACTTGAAAAAAATCTGTTTCAAGCACGACAAAAACCAATTTCAGGCATTATTAATAGATTAATTTCAGAAGTCTACAATTATTTATGAGCTTTAGAACAAAAACTCATAGAGAATATTTTTTTCAAAAAAGGTTTTCCTCTTAGTAAAACTAAAACTTTCTTTTGTTTTCATTAGAAAGTTATAATACGATCCTGCTTCTATAAAAATACCAAAAAAACCATTCGTTGTCTTAATAGTTAAAATTTCATCCAGCTCAAATCCAACAGATGAAAAACCCAAATTACTTTCACCTACACAAAGACAAGAAAGTCCAAAAATTAAGTGTTTTGAGTATATTTGCTCACTACAAGTACTATCTCAAAAGTTGTTATTCTGTTCAGTTATTAGAAAAGAACAATACTGATTGTTCCAAGAAGAATGGTGTCGTCGTACTTTGTGAACTTGAAAATGTGCTCTAGAACAAGAAGTATGCTAGATCATCTGTTTTGTGTACCCGTGTTTGCTTATTATTTTTTTAGAAAAGGGATGGAAATGACATTGGAACTTGTTATGAGTGTGAGAGTAGCTAAAATTTGACAAGCAGAAACAGAATCATCTTAAATTGGTAAACCAAGGAGTAATTAATAGAATATAATGTAGATTTATTCTACACGTGAGACGATAAATTTGAACCAAACATCTAAACATTCGCTACAAAAGATTTCACTGGAAAGTACTTTCTTTTCAGTCCACGTGGGAGTGAAACATAAACGGCTGATATCAGAATTCTCTGAAAGCATATTATGCACTTGTTAAATAGACATTACATTGTTCTCCTTACTATTGTGCCAAAAACAATAGATGATATAAACACTAGCGGCCGGTGTCATGAATGCCACTTAAAAAGAAATTTTGTATAAAAAAAAGATTTGCTCGCATTTCACCAAAACATTTTATCAAACCATGAACATTTTATTTAAATAGATATCCTTTTAGCGGAAGTTAGTACTGAACATGCATATTCCGTGAATAAAGTAATATAAAATTGAGTTGAGAAGACCATGCATAAATAGATTTTCTAGGTATTTTAGCGTTTTAGCTTAAAATTTGTAGTTTGAACTACAATTATAATTTGTATATGACAATAAACATATATGTAAAAATTTGTACAGAAAATTTGAATAAGCAAACACACAAATGCTTTTAGATAAATACTACAATAAGGCATTCTCAATGGAAAAGTGTTGTTAATAGTGAATTTATCTCAAGCTTTCCTCAAGTTCATTTTGGTTAACCCGTTGCCGCAAACATTATTCGATTCTTCGTTTATAAAACCAATTCGAGTCTAAATTTCTTCTTGTTGCAGCTTCCCTTCTTATCTCGACCAATTTATTCGGCTTCCAGCCGTTCGGCTCGCGTTCAATTATCTTCCACGAAGCAGAAATTAGCACATTAAACGAAAATAGAACCGCACGCCTGGTGTGTTCGCTCGATTTTGAATCACCATCACTTGAGATTATTTTTAGAGCAGCGATGTTTACATTGACGGCCCGCTTCACAGTGAACTAAAATTCAAAAATAATGCAGAACTTTTTTCCCTCGCTTCTCCGATTTCCAATATAAACTTCGATCGTTTCCTTTTGTGACGACTCCGTGTTTTCAAAACGGTACGTGCCCAATTGCACAACATATTCAATAAAGGATATGCACATTCAGACTCTAGGAATTTTTAAATCATTGGATATTAGAACGACGAAATGAATAGTCATATTTTAAAATTGATATTGATTTTACGCCTTTGATACGTGCTGCAAGAACTTTGCGAAGTGTTAAATGTAAGATGGAAAAACTACGTTTTCTTATTTTTAACAAAAACTTTTTGTTGTATCGAAAAAGACGAAATATAAATAAATGCCTTCACTGATAGTAATTTAATTGCTCAAAAACGGAAGGTTATAGAATAGAATCATTTATACAGATGAACTCGAATAAAGCGACCGTGAACAAATTTGGCAAATTGTTAATTTTAAACGTTGACTATAAAAGGTGTTAATTATTACTTGAAAAACTTATTTTTCTGATACACTGAATTCATTTTCCGCGATCTTTTTGACTCTCCATCTATGGGCAGTTCTGTAACAGTTATGCCACTATCGATGTTAGTGAATATGTACAATTCTTCTTCACTGCCAATTGCCGTATCGATGTCATTGTTATATTGAAAGTGGAACACTGTCGTCATCCTCATCGGAATTTTTAATATCCACTGAGCTAAACAAAGTTTTTCATCTTCGTCCAAGAAGACACTGGCTACAATGCTAGCATGGCGGAAACATTTTTCAATAGTTTTAGAGGTCACACATCCCCAAGCTGTGTCTGTCACTAATATGGCATATAATAACGAAACTTTAACACTCTCATTTCGTTCACGGTGACTAAGTCATCGAGTTAAAAAGATTCGTTTATAATGTGACATCAGACATCGAATCACTTCCTGATCCATAGGTTGTGGGATTGCCGAAATATTAGGTGATGGGAACAACAATTACTAATTTCCGTTTTTCAAAACCAATCATATTTGCGCACACAAATATAGTTATGCGTCCTTTACTTTGCTTGGGCCCAACACATTTTTCACGATGAAATTTTAAAGTTTTGTCTGGCGCCATTTTAATGAACCAGCCTCAGCGCTGTTGAAAATATCGGCATCCCTGCATTCCTTTCTTGAGTAAGACCAAATGTCTTTAATCAAAGAACTTTTAATTTCTTTTAACACATATTATAGCGTGTTTTAAATCTATCTACCTCTGCTACATGTAAAGGTAATAATCATTAATCAATGTGACGACCTAATTCTTTTGCTTTACATTTCAAAATTTCACCCCTAATTAGCAGTCCCTAACTTCTTTGGTAACCGGTAAATCGATCAGTGTACTGTAATAATTAAATACCTACTTATGACTAGAATTGGCACTCTCGTCGGCCCGACAGGACTGGATCCGATGTAGTAAGTACGTACGTACCTACAAACAACTGTGAGTGAAGCGAATATTAGCGGCGACCGCCGATAGGTGCATAGATGCATGAGTGTGCAGTTAGTTTTGTTCTAAAGGCGGATTCTCGCTCGTACGTAGAGTGTCGATGACGCAAAAGTACATAAAAGTGCATGACGCAAAATAACGCCTGGCGTATACATTAGTGCATTTTCAATATCGGTTTTTTTGTCATACGTATGTAATTGCGAATGTCACTTTAATGTCATGTTTGTATCTAGCAAGGCGCACTGATCTGTATACATACAAGTACCTATTAACAAAATGCAGACAACTAATCTAAAAACCAAAATAAAGGTACTGGTGCTAGCTACATTGGCTCATGAACAAGGGTTATTATTAGAGTTGGCCACGCGCGCCAACAGGCAGCGGCGTTGTTTCGATTAGGCCTCGGGTTCCACTAGAGCTATTGTGTGTAGATGTTTGCTGTCGTAAATACTTTCGCGTAGTTGTTAAATAAAAATAAAACAATGCGTGCTCAAACACTTACCATTTTAAGAGTCCTCCGTGAAATCGCAAAGTGAATAATGTCTGTTAAATATTTGCAACATTAGATATGTTTCAACAGTTGTTTCGACAGTCCGAGTGCGGCGCGAGGGTAAAATGTGTTTATATGCAGAGAACGAACGTTCTACATCTAGTGACGTTATATTTGCGTAATTAAAATATTCTTTGAAACAACTTAACGGTTCTGTTGACGCACCTTCACAAATGTGTACCAAAATCAGAATCTTTCTCTAAAACACTTTCATATATTTCTAGAACACAAACATTTTTTGCGTCTTCTATCGCGCATAGCTGTGCGTGAATATGTTGCACTATTTGCACAGATTCCACTAACGACACCGAAGGATCTTGTAACTTTTCTATTGCCTCCGCTAGTCCGAAGTAATTGTTGTGAATAATTTTTAAATCCGTTTTAACCGGACTATCTTGAAATTTCGACTGGCTTTTCATGATAGTAGCGGCAGCTTCATTTGGGTCGAATTGTAAAACCACGTTCTTAATATTCTCATAATATTTATGATAATAAAACGCAGCATTTAACCAAGTTTCCCAACGTGTAAGAATAGGTTCTGGTGGCTCAGGTATACGGGGGCACAGTCTGTGAAATTCGCGAATACGTTTCGGGGATTTGACAAACACTGCTTTTGTACGCGCTATTAAAGCGGCTACCTCAGGATAACATTTTCTGGTACCATTTGCCACAAGATTGAGAACATGAATTTTGCACGTAATATGTAACAAGTTAACAGAATGCTTTTTAAAAGACCGGCCTACAGAAACTATATTTGTGGCACCTTCACTCATAAACATCAACAGTTGGTTTGTTGAAAGTTCATACTTTTCCAATGTATTTAACACTAACTTTACAATTACTTCGGCAGTACATTGTTGTATTCGTCTGGAAGCTAATAGAATTGAAGGTGACGATTGATGCGGTTCCACTTTACATGCCATTATATTAACGACCGAATGTTTTTTACGATCTGTCGTTTCGTCCACACATAACCACATTTTTTTTTTCAATTCCGATTTAATTCTTTTTTCAACATATTCACGAGCAAATGGTACTATCCTTCGTAACGATGTCCGACTTGGTAATTTGTACTCCGAATAGTTATTCCAAAACAAGACAAACGCTTCCTTGTTTAGTAAATTAAACGGTATGTTACATACAATAAAAGTAACACATAAATTAAATATAAATTTGTCATAGTCCCGTGTCCAAGTTTTTTTTTTGGAGCATGCCATTCACTGTTTACATGCCGTAGACAGTCCCTTTTGGGCCAACTCATCAACGGGACATTACATACTACACATTCAATCTTAGCGCCATCATACGTTAAGTCAGGAATTTCGGCTAAAAATTCTCTAACTTGGTCCGCCTTGGGTCGTTTGCGCGACGTAGGCAATATTCCTAAACAAACCGCGCTAATGGAAGGTCGAAGCGGCACTGAGGCTTGTATGTAACCGTATAGATACGATGCAGCTGCCTGTTGGCGCGCGTGGCCAACTCTAGTTATTATTACCGAACATTGAAGAACATAAACACTTGACATTTGCTTGACATATAAACACAAACGAACTTATGAAAGAAATAACTATCTAGCTAGTTTTTCAGTAAGATTTTAAATTATATTGTCAATAGGAATTGTATATTATATTGTCTACTATATTGTCAAAAGGAAAACTTTTGAAACAGCCATAAATCAAGTTTATTCGTTCTTTGGAAGTTGTATTTCTTCTTGTACAACCAAGATCCGTTATTCGTAGAACGCATAACCGAAGTAAACTTACACTTTTGTGGCTGCTGGGAATAACAAGTAAAATTAAGCGCACTGAATGTGCGAAAAACCCTAAACAAGCACATCTTGAATAATTCACTGCGTACATTCAGCGAACGTAAGCAGCCGTTCCATCGAATGCTGATGCAGTTTTTTTCAAGTAACGCCGTTTCTTTAATTCTCACGCAAGCAAATGTTGAGTGTGCACGATGCGTAACAGTAGGTGGTTTAAATACTAGCGCATGATGAATTCCAGTTAAGCGCCTCCGGTATAAAAAACACGGTGAGAAAACGAGTACAACGTGGTTGCGTGTGCAACGAAATATTTTATAGATATTTGTTAACATAGGTTGCATGCAACAAATTTGAAAATAATTTGATCCTATGATAAAATTGCTTTGATATTAGCATACTTGCCAATAGAGATATAATATCTATTGTCCCATAGAAAAGGTTTAGTAACAGGCACGGAAAAAAAAATTTAATATGAAGATAGCTAATAAAAATAATTTCAATGCATTAAATCAGGGTAATACACATTTTTCTTGCAAAGATATGTATGCAAAGGGAAGGAATATTTCCCTGTTCAAGAAAAAATCACAAAAACGTTTTAGTTTTTCTATTATTTTTATCTTAAAATGAAAGTCCCAAAAAAGAATCATGTTAATGTTCACGCTAATAATAACACCTAGCTTTCTGAGATTTCAATAATTTTGTATACAAGGGAGGCGCCCAATCCCCACTGGAATTGACTTCAAATTGTTTTTAGTAAATTTATACCTTCGAAAACATTATTTGCCCACAATTTAGCTCTTTTCTTGGCCATGTCTGTAGAACAACAAAAACAGATTACTAAAACTTATTGCTACCTAGCCTGAATTCTTAAGCTAAAGCATAACGTATGTGGTATCGTTGGATTCGTCTTTCCACTGTCTTTTCAGGAACGTGAAAATATATAGGGTGCTCTATTTAAGATAAGAAAATTAACGTCACTTCCGGTGATACCAGAAATACAATTGAACGGCTGATAACACCGAACATTAATTCACAAAAATAGAGATGGGATAAAATAATATGTAATTGAAACTAAACTAAGCTTAGGAGTCTAAGAATTCTCTTTAAGTTGTACGCATTTGTAATTAGGCAATAACTTTGTCACCTTAAACTTAAAAAAAAAAAGATATTACTAAAACTACTCTTAAAAGGTCTATACGCCTTGCATACAAGGTTTCTTTGAAAGGAAGGTAGTATGGCGAAGTAGCAAAAGGTATTTGGCACTCGTGCTGCAGCAATTTGCTGATACCGAATTGATCCAAATGCTTAAGAAAAAAGCAAACTACCTCTAGAATGTACACGTCATATATATGAACAATTTATTCATCTTAAACGTGTTTCGCACAGATTCATATCAACCTAAAATAACGCGAGACCCAATATCGAGCCTTGCGGAATGCCAACATTAACCATTTTGTAGTCTGAATTAATCATTGCAACAATAAAGTCTTCGTTTTCTATCTTGAATGTAAAATTTAAACCAGTCATTTACAGTTGCAGAAATGCCATAACGATCAAATTTATACAGTAAAAAGTTATGGTTAATGCAGTCAAAAGCTTTTGAGAAATCAATCCACATTGCTAGAGGCTGAATGCTTGAGTCAATGTTTAGAAGTATTCTTTTATGCAAGTTAAATAACGCAGTATCATCCAGTGATTTCTTCGAAAACCATTTATTATTGTTTCCAAATTTTATATATGGAGATAATAAATTAATTGGCTAATACGTGTTAATTTCATTATGCTGGCCACCTTTGAATAGGGGTACTGTGTCTTTTAGAGCAGTAGGAAAGGCTCGTACCGGAATCAATAAAATAATTGTACAAATAAAGTGACGGCTGCAAAATATTAGGAATTATAGTTAATATAACAATAATTAATAGGAGAAAGAGAAATATTTGCATCACCACATGAAAAAAGATAGAAAGAAATAGCCAGTATAATGTTTGCTTCAATAATATTGGAAAGGAAAAAAAAATTTTCGTTGATTCCATAAGTTTTTCCGTTAGACCAAAATCAATTTTGTATAAGTTGAATGATTGTTTTAGAAGATCGACTATAAGGTTAGTAAAAAGTTATTGAAGAAGTTAAATATGTACATATGTCATAATTATATAATCCAAAGTCAGCAGGCAACTTTACTTCTTTAGTAAATCTATTAGATTTCTTGTTAATTAAACCACAGACCGATTTGTTGATATTATTTGATTATGTAATAGATAAATCATTGTGCTCTTTTATGAGAAATATACTAGCACTAATATTAAGCCATTTATTTGTAATTTATTTCAGTATCTTTCGCCTCATAAAATTATAGATGAATTAGCTTGAACTAGAACAAAGAACGTAATGAAAGCATGCAATTCTATGGCTAGTAGTGTTGGAAGCGCATTAGACAAAAGAGATCTTACTAACGTAGCAAGGCGAACAATTAATTTTAATTCACTCGCCGATGCATTCCCCCGTAATACCGTTTTTGTTTTCAAATCTGCTTTTTGTAGTTAATCCTTGCGAACGGCCGTAAAGAATCAAACAGAAGCAGCCGTAAGCGTTTAGATCGATTGAGCTAATTATCCTCCATTGTCCGGAGAATCACTACTGATGACCATTTATATATACGCTAGTGTAGAACCGCACGCACAAATGCAATCAAAGCAATTAATCTGTACGATTGTGTTACATTAGAACACTTAAGCATGATGGCATGTACCCGGTTGATCTTCCATTAAAGACAATGTAGATTGCTTTATAATTTAACTGCATTACACTTCTTTTGTTAGTTACAATTTTTTTTTAATTACTGCACTTACTGCTTCGTTTTATAAGCACGTTGGATGTATCGTGGAGAATTAAAATTCACAACGTAAGTGTTATTTATTCCGGTTTATTATAGAACAAATTACAGTATGTCCTAAATTATTATCAAGTAAAGAAACTTGACTAAATTCAGAGAGTTGTGCAAAAAAATTAAAAATGCTGTTTTCTTTATAAATAAAATAAATTTTTATAAATTAAATATCTTTATAACTACAATAGACATGAAAAAACCTTTCAGATGAAAGTTGCTCAAGTTTAATCGTTCTTTGGAAGTTGTATCTCCCCTTATACAACCAAGATCCGTTATTCATAGAACGCAAAACCGAAGTAAACTTACACTTTTGTGGCTGCTGGGAATAACAAATAAAATGCTATTTTCTTTAAAATAAAATATCTATAATTACAACAGACATGAAAAAATGTTTCGGATGAGAGTTGCTTGGTTTAATTAGCTACACTTATAGCTGATAACACAATGAAATTCAAGGCAACAGTTTCCGAAATATTCGCAGTAACTTTTTCATTTCAAATTGACCGATTTGTACATAGTTACGAGGGTAACTAGGGCTTCAACATGAAAATGACGTTACTCGTCAAAAATATTCTGGTGATATATTTGTGCATCCGTTGAAAAATTGTTTGGAAAATTTCAGCCATGTCAGACGCTCAGTTGTTTAACAATCGCTTGTGTCAGTCGATGTTAGTGCACCATCATATGTCACTGTGAAATTTTAGGCAACTGAATTTAAACGTGCTGGTACCAGCTTGGTTGACGATGAACCTTCAGCACGGCCAAAAACTGCAACCACTACCGTAAAAGTTCAGCAAATAGTGCTAGACCACATATATTAAATACTTAAGCATGGAAAGGCTAACCGCGCGTTAAGTGCCGCTCACTCAGGACCAAAAACGCATTTGAATGAACCTTTTCAAAGCCCTGTTGAAGTAGTATAATAGAAATAGGTCGGAGTTTTGGCGTTGATTAATAACTATACATGGAACTTGGATACACCAGTACACTCCTGAAGCCAAGGGACAGTCAAAACAGTGAATTGCAAGGGTGAATCGGTTCCGGAAAAAGCGAAGACTATTCCATCGTCCGAGAAAGTGATAGCGGCGGTTTTTTAGGATAGTCATTGAATTGTGTTAATCGACTATCTTGAAAAAGGACAAACAATAGCGGGGGCATACTACGCATCATCACTTGACAAGCCGAAGGCGGAAATTGCGGAAAGACGATCGCATTTGAAGAGAAAATAAAATTGTTTCATTAATAAACAAGTTTCTCCCAAACATTTTTCAAATTGCTCAGACATTAGGACCAAACGCTGATAGAGGTATGTAGAGTAGCATTTTGCAGATAGTTTACTAATAATGTAAAACAAAATGAATCCAGACGTAGTGGTTTCACGGCTCATCCAAGTTTGCTTTGAATTTAATGTTTATTGTAGCATGTTTGAAAACCGTTCAAGCAGTTCTATAATATTTGAAGAAAACATAAATGGGAAACGGTATTTGAAAATTTTGCAAACATCCCTAGAAGAATTTGTCAATGATCTACCTTTGATCTTAAACGTGTAAATATGGTACTTGTGTACACAATGCCAGAAATGTAATTATTTAAGCGAACCCGTTAAGAGTGATTGCGACTAATACAATTAAATAGTTACCAACCAGATCAGCAAATTTATTGCCTCTGAATTTTCATTTGTGGAGCACGCGAAAAATAATTAGTAATTAATTCAAATGTTTAACAGTAATAATCGAAATACTTTGAGAAAAGTAACTTTTATTGTGGCAGAACGGCGTCAATTATTGTGTTTAATCAATAACATTTCAAACATTTATTATAATGTTAATGTTTAGTCTCCCTTAAATGATGTTTTTGTCTCCAAAATAAGCTTAATGTACCACCATAGCACATGCTTACTTAATTCAAAATTAAAGGTCTTCATAAGTTTAGAATTTTTTTAATCGGATATAGGTTGTGGTATATTCTTGGAAAGTGAAGGAAAAGAACTATTTAACCATCTAAAAATCCAACATAGCGTCCATTTAACATTAAACAGTTACTATCGATATCTCAGAAACCGGTACCTTGAATTTCACTTAATCAGCTGTAAGTGCATCTAATTAAACCAAATAACTTTTATCTGAAACATTTTTTTATATCTTTTATAAGTGTGAAGGTAATTTACTTTAAAGGAAACAACAATTTTCAGTTTCCTTCCAATAATTTCTGAACTGTTCACAGTTTTAAATTGTTTTTAACGGAATCTTAGCACTCAAAACTACACAATTTAAACAAATCTCTATTTTTGGCAACAACAAAGATACTTCATGATAACCAACCCAATTTAGGGACAAACTGTACAACACATACCTACGTCGAAATTAGATTCAGTTTTCACTGCAACAGTCACAGCTTACGGTTTTCCTTGTACAGTTACTTAGTACTAACATTTCATTCATCATTTTTTATCGCTGTTATATACAAGCAAACCAAAGTGTTTGTATGCAATAGGATGCAGTTTTTTATTGTAAGACACAAAGGAATTCATACATACATATAAGAAGCTGCAAACCAATGCGATGACGTGTAGTTGTTTAATGGGACAAACACTTTCAAGGACCATTCAATTACTCATTCAAATGCTTGAATGTCACACACTGTGAAAACTTGCTGGATGTATTGAGATTGTTAAACAGATGCAAAGGGGTGGGTGTGCACGCGCATACAAGCAAAGTTGCATAATGAGTCAATACGAATCGGATTGGTGCATTGGAATGCAACATTTCTTTTGTAACATTTTATTGTTCGAGATAGGTCTCATAAAGGGTAAATACCTTTAACATACTTCAAGGTACGTACTCTGAAAATGCTATTTACATAAGTGTCGTTTCCTAATAAATTAATCTTAGCAAATAATTATTACCGTAGTAATATCCGGTGCGTCGAGAAACATTTCTTTAATTGAGGAGACGTATGTATGTACTTAGTTTCGTATTCCGAAGTACTACTCCGAACATTCACCGGCCACAATTCACCGATTATACGCTTCACCGCTTGCACCAAAATGTTATCTGACCGATTTATTCTACAACATACACCATTATTGCTGTTTAATTTACTATTTTGTATAAGGAGGGTGAGCCATCTCCGCGGACTCGGAAGATTGTATCTCTTTGAACGGACATTTTTCAAAACGGTTTCTTTTCTTGTTATGAGGTCAAGTTGGGAGTCTGGTTTAAAATTGCATTAAAACCTACAAGGTGTCTTATAAGTTTGCAACCACCCTTAGTTTTGCTGTTAATACAATTACTATTAAATGTTATCATACACAATAATAAAACAAAAAACCTACAACATCCACGCGGGTAATAACAATGTTAATACATCATTTAATGGTCAGTTTGTACAAGGCAGTCTCTGAGATTTCGGGACCTAAGAATAATCTTCTTCGCCTCCTGTATGGTAGGGACGCGACGCTAGGTTCCATGTTCTTCGAGCCAATAACGTCAAAGGAAATCGAAACAATTAAAAACCTAAAATCTGACTTGCCAACCATATTAAAACATAGCCACGTATATATCCGAACTTCTGGTGTACGCTATCAAGGAAGGTAGATTTCCTGATGACCTTAAAGCAACCAGAATAATACACCAGTTGATAAAAAGGACCAACTGCGCTCTTGCCTACTTTTTCAAAAATTTTTAAATTGAACAGAATAACAAAGTACTTTGATGTCCGGAGGTTATGATGGGGCAACCTGATCAGAACTTACCTATTGGATATGAAGCAGCAAGTTGTCTGAGAGAATATGGAGTCAGGCGTAGAACTCATGCGTTGACGAGTCCCTCAGGGATGGGCTCTTGCTGTTCCTTGTATACATCAACAATCTCTCTGGAAATATATCTGAGAGGAGGGTTATGTTTGCAGTTGACACATCTATTGTCGTTTCGGACTCAGACCGGCAGGGTCAGTGAGCAAGTGGTCACCGGTCTTGAAGAGGCTACTGAATAATTTTCCGCAAATAAACATAGACAACACGCAATAAGTTCAAATATCAACTCACCATCAATAGGAGGCAAAATCAGTTAATTTTGTTGATTTAACCTTTTCCCAAAACCTAGGCTAGGAGAAGCATGTGGTAGAGTTATGCGCAAAACTATCATCGTCTACCTACGCCATCCATAACCTTGTGGAGGTAGCAACTTATGGCGTAGCCAGAATAGCGTACTTCGCTCTGTTCCACTCTAGAGCTTGATACGGGATCGCAATGTTGGGACATTCTCCATACATCTATGAAGTACTGGTAGAACAAAAGGCGGCTTTACGAGTTCCTTCCCGAGTACCTACAACAGCAGACCTTTTCAAAAAACACAATGCAAATCCACTTCAACAAACAAAACAACATTCTACAACAACACAGTAATCGCAGAGAATCTGATCTTTCCGTACCACACGCTCTACAAAGCGCGAAGTGCCTTCAATTACTACGGGGTAAAGCTTTACAATAAGATCCCACCAGATTTTAGAGCGATGAGCAAGAAACTATTTAAAACACTTGTGATGGACAACCCTGTATATTCCATTTGTTTCGTTTCTACAGAACGAACTCTAACAACACGTCTTGTCGTACTTGAGGTTTGATTGTTTTATTTATATGTCTCATCTATTTAAAGTTTTTATTTATAGAAATGTTGTATATTTAAATGTTGTGAAGTTCTACTTTTTACACTTATAGTACTATTGTAGACGATGTACGAAATGAAAAGTAATAAATGATGATAATTGTTCCAATGACTTACTGGGGTAATAGATTTTGCGAGTATGTAGTTCAATTTCAAACATCAGAATAACCAGAAAATTATTGATTTTAAACTACTAACATGTTAATAATTTTTTGTCTATAATTTGGCCAAAAATTCTAAAGTAAAATAACAAATAGGGCGCTTTGACTTTAGCAAAAATATGTTCTACCAATTTAAAGCAATATTACGGGGTTAGTGCTTAGTAATTTGGAATCTCATAAGCATGTGCGTATTAGCTTCTTTTCTGCATAATCTAGGTACCAAAAATCACATTTGCCTAACGTACACTTCCGGAGAAATAACGTTTCTGTAAATGTCGACCTTTTCAAAGGCATCGTAATAACCCTGAAACTTTTAGTCTGAGAACAATTTCGTTTGACGAAATCTCCAAACTGTAATAGTGTATAGTAAACACAAATCGCTACAAACTTATGAAACTCGCTGCAGCTTATAATATAATTTTAAATCCTGTCTTCAATTAGACCTCATAACAAGAAAAGGACTGTTTTGAAAAATCTCTATTCAGAAAGGCACAATCTTCCTAGCCCGCGGAGATGAGTCACTTTGCATATTTTTAAAACCCACGGCACACCATCATAAAAATATACGTAAATATACAAGGAAAAATTGAAATTTCATTTATCCTGTTACAACTATATGTGACTACAAAAGTCAGGATGAGAAAGCGAAGTAAAATTAAGTTATTGATATGAGTAAGTAAAAAATTAATATTGGCTATGTTTATAATAAGAATAAGAAAAATAACTTCCGTAATATTCATTGCGCAATTATTATGGGTGAACTGTGGGCTAGATCCACTTAGCTTGCCTTTTGTATATACATATCTTTTATTATGATTTTCCAATCAAATAATGTAATGCCAGATTGAGTAGCAGCAAATCGACCTTCATGCGATCTATTTTTAAGCAGAAGTTCAAACGAACAAGGTAAGGTACCTAACCGCGATAGGTGCTTATCAACCACAAATCCAGGCACTAATCTACCCGTTACTCGAGTAGAAGCACCACCATGACGAAAAAAAAACAAGATAGGAATGTCATGTGATCTCGCGTACATAGTATTATAAGAAATCAAGGTCGTGTGAAATTGGGAAGAACAGATTCTTTAGAGAAAGTTATTATTTAGCTTGTCAAAAAACGCCATCCTGTGACAAGCTCGATGTTATAAACTGATGTTACGTTTATATTCCTTTTATGGTATATCTCTGCATTGTATTCGTGAGTTCAATAGAAAGCTCAAGGCTTTGCATTACATACGTATAATATTTTATTATTAAATGTAAACGCAATCATTTCAATTTGATTATTATATAAAATTATTGATTATCTAAATATGCTTCAGATCATACAAAATCCTAACCACACAGAACTTCGATAATAAAGTGAGTTAATAACGTTTATCACCATGTTAATAAGCTTTATTACAATTATGTTACCGTTTAATATCTATTTTTATAACTCTTATTAAAAAAATCTGGATGTCCGTAGCTAAGAAAAGGCATAATAAATTACATTTCTTATACCTGACATTATCTATTTTTTTGAATGAGATTATGTAGTATCTTAGCACCAGTTGCCCGAAAGGCGTTCAACGATCAACGAAGTTGGGTTGTACAAAAATATTCCCAAAGATCGGTTTGCCGAACAACCACCAGTTGCCGATGAAGTAGACCACCTACCATTTTTCTACAAACATAATTGTTATTATTGATTACTATTGATATCGATTGTTAATGAACTACTGAACTACCTTTTTGGTAAGTAAAAGCTATGAGGCACGTCCAGGAAATAAGTTCCGTTTGTATTTATTGCCGTGGCAATGCTGCAATCGCAGTTCGGCGCATGCGCGGTAGTTGCTTTCAGTTAAGGAGAAGTTGATGACGCCATTTCGAGATCGCTGTTTGTTGTTTACAGTTTATAGTGCTTGCTTAGAATGGCGAAGTTGATTGAAAATCCCGCCGCTTGTGAGATCTGTAATTCGTTTTCAAAAATGCGAAGAACATTAAAACAGTCGATATTTATCGAAAAATTTGCGAGGTTTACGATGATTCAATGGTAAGAAGATGGGTACGACAATTCAATGAAGGACGTGATCAGGCGCACGATAACGAACAAAGTGGGCGTCCAAGTTTGGTTAATGAAGAATTGGTTCGTACAGTTGAAGAACTTGTAAGGGAAAATCGTAAGATTATAATATTTGATGTTTCTACGAAACTTCCGTAAATTTCAAGAGCACTTCTTCATGAAATTGTTTCTGAAAAACTGAATTTTCGAAAACTGTGTGCTTGCTGAGTGCCGAAAACTCTTACAGAGCAACACAAGAAACAGTGTCAGGGCGGTGCACTTGATTTTTTGCCATGTTACAACAAAGATTGTGATGATTTTCTAAGCAAGATAGTGACCGGGAATGAGCCTTGGGTCGCTTATGAAACCTCTAAATCGAGACGACAGTCAATGGAATGGAGGCCCACTTCGTCATCAAGAAAGACTAAAGCCAAGCAAATCTTGACACATCGAAAAATCATGTGCACAATCTTTTGTGGTAGACACGGTATTCTACTGGTGACAACACATGGTTGACAACACAGGCGGCAACGCTTTATGAGGAAGGCTTACAAAAACTTGTGCCACGCTACGATAAGTGCCTACAAAGTGGTGGGAGCTATGTAGAAGGATAGTTTAAGGTTTGTAGTTTTTTTGCAATAAATAGTTTTTCTGTATCTGTACTCATTTTGTTTTTATTACCAAACGGAACTTAGTTTCTGGACATTCCTCGTAACATAAGAAATGCTCCGGTACCCTGTCCTAAAGTTATGCAGTAAAACCTTTGTTAGCTATGACAATAGCTTCACCGATTATTTATTGATCCAGCCAATCTTTTTTGTCGGTATAGGTTCTCTATTAAATACATATTAACAAAAACCAGGAAAGACTTGAATATATACTACTCCTCATAAGTTTCTGGGCACTCTTGGATTTTAGATTTTTGTATACAAAGAATGTATTTAGGAAATACATTGCAGTATTATTAAATAGTATATTAATAATCAGTAAGATTCACTTAAATTCACTAAATAATATCGGTCTATTTACTTCTTTTATCTGTATGAGGGGTAATACCGTCATAAAAGCACAAATAGTAGCGACAACAAAGAGCATATTTCTTGAATTTCAAAAAAAAATGTAACAGTTGGTAATTTTACTATGAATCATGAAGCTATGATAAAGCCATTTGAAGCAGTATTTTAAAATTACAGTCAGTTATCGTTCCATGTTGTGTAGCACAACATAACTTAGGCATAAGCAATCGTCAAATTGCTAGAAAATTACATTTACGTCCACCTACTGTTGATTATTACATCAAACAATACAGTGAAAGTGGCAGTTTTCTAAATAAAGTGCTAAGTTGTAGACCAAGAGCGACAACATCAGCTCAAGATATTGCAATCATGGTGTCCAGCAAGCGAAATAGAAGAAAAGCAGCTCCAGAAATCGCCACAGAAATCAATACTGTGCCTCCGAAGCCGATTAGCGTGTCCACTATTAAACGCCGTCTGCAAAAAGGCGACTTTCACGGACGAACTGCGATGCGAAAGCCCTTGCTTCGCCAAATTAATAAGAAAAAAAGGTTACAATGGGCACGTGAACATCTAAATTGGGCAGTAGAAGATTGAAGCAAGGTATTGTGACCGACCAATCCAAATTCAAGATTTGCGGTCCGCGTAGACGAGTATTTGTAAGAAGATCTGTAGGTGAACGTGCGCTAAAGCAATGCGCGGTCTCTACCGTCAAACACGGCGGTGGTTCGGTAATGATTTGGAGTTATTTTGCTGGCACATCCGCAGGTGATCTCGTAAAAGTTCAAGCCATAATGACCACAATGACCCAAAACACAATTCAAAATTATGCAAGCAATATCTAGAACAGTTGGAAGAGGAAGGAACACTTACAATCATGAAATGGCCACCCCAAAGCCCGGCCTTGAATCCCGTCGAGTTATTATGGAAGGAACTCGATCGGAAAGTAACAAAAACTGCTCCAACTTCAGCAGATGACATGTGGAACAAACTACAGGCAGCATGGGCTCGAATAACTCCATAAATATTGTTAACATTAATTACAAGGATGCCCCGATTATGCGCGCAATCATTAAAAGTAGAGGTCACATAGACGAATCTAAAATTTAGGTCAAATAAATAATTTTAATTGTTAAAACTGTGTATTTGTGTATACTTAAATACCAAATACATATTTTAATATTTCCATTTAAATATTTAATGATTTAGCCTGAAATTTGAGGTGCCCAAATACTTATGGGCGGTAATGTATCTATTTTAAAGTAACAAATTTTAATCTCTAAGAGTTATTGCATCAGATAATACGCAACACTGCAAATTATGAGTTTAATGTTGCATTAAAACTCTATCAGCAGGCAGTTATTATCTTCCTCACATTCCCTTTCATCTCGCATATAATTTTGCGTAATGCATACAAATAGGTATTTGTTACCCGACAAATATATTTTAGGCAAATGATCAAATCCCAAAACAGCCAATTATTTGAGATAATAACACAGGAAAAAACAAACTTTCACTGTGCCTGATTGTACAAAATTCCGAGTGTAATGTTCACAAAGCGTGCTTCCGGCTGCAGAAGAACGCTCGCACAATACCCCAACACTGCGACGCAACAAACCTATTTAGGATCAATCTTCCTGTATATCTTTTTAAAAGAACCGACAATACGTTACGCCATAAAATCAAACACCATAAAACAATTGACCTGTCTCTTCAAATCCGTTCGTTACTATTGCGAACTTGAAACTCATACATATAATCGTAAATATGACAATGCATCTAGTAAAATGGTGATATAACAATAAAATACAGTGTCGCAAATTTTCTGAAAAACGACCATTCTGCGAAGTCTCTATATCCTTAGTATTACGATTTTTGCAATAAATAAAACTGTATACATCTACTCGCTGGCAGGATACCAAATCTCGCTTTTCATGTATGCCAGAACAACGCTGTCTAAAATGCAACTGACCTATTTAATACGCTAAATGACAACATTTCATTCAATAAAGCTACAAATTATATTATAACTGTCCTCTATAGAGCTGATCTTTATAATACGGGAGATTTTGTGTAGTGTGGTTCTTGACATTCTACATATATACATACATGCTTTATTCCTGCAATTTTTATTGCAGGAATCAACTAATTTTAAAATATAGAATATATTGTTGTAATACTTATTTACCTTGTTTAATACATAGGTGTTGTCTTGCGAAAGTTTGAACTATTTTAGTTCCTTATTTTTACGAAGCGAAGCAGTGTTGATGATCTCTTCTCGCTATATTCCCCTAGTTTGATTTTTTTTCTTCGTATTACACATAGAGACAAAAAGCATTTTCGTTAACGAAAAAGAGTCCAGTAAATAACAGACAAAGTAAAAATCTAATTTTACTATCGGAAATTCAAATTATATTTCTTAAGAATCGAAAATATGTAAATATATCATATTTGGATAGGCAAATTGCTATTCATATGCAATTTATGAATTTAAAACATCTTTCTCATGATAACCACATTTAATAATGGAATCACACGCCGTATTTAAAAATGGAACATCGTCTCCAAGGGAGCGGATGGGATTTTGAATAGTTTTAGAAAAGTCAAGATTTATTTATCCAAAATAGGTAACTGGGGCTCTGGATAACAAAAACAATGAGAGACAGAAAAACAAGTTTTTGGTAAGAGATAAAATTTCAAAATTCATGAATACTTTTATTCATATTTTGAATAAATATGAAACTATTTAAATAAGAACGTTTCGATCTTATACATAAAAATTATAATCCAAGGAGCAAGACTCAAGGAGCAGGTGACTTGGTTTTAAATCGGGAGCCGTTACGAGTTCAAGAAAGGACACCGAAGAGCTGTTTCGCTGAGAAGAGCAACAGTATGCAAGTGCCGAAATTTAAATATTTGGCCAAATAATAAATTAAATAAATCACGTTTTCCTGTCCACTTTTTTGTCTGCTGTTATTTCAAGATCTAGAAACTCTAAAATACGTCTTCTTCAAGGAATCCTAGGTTATAGAAATGAAGCATACTAATTATCTCGTCATCAGAATTAGCATATTTTTGCTACGACTTGGAATTTACTGTTCTTTTCACCTCTATGAACGGCTTAATTATTTCATTTACAATACTAAACTAATTTTCTTGCAAAAGCGTAGATACTTAGCTAATTATGGTGCATCCCATAAAACTAGGGATGTTAACAGCCATTAAGCAGATTTTTTCAAAATTTATGACATCCTTAATGTGTTTAATTCACATTTGTATGTATCATACATAATATATAATTCAGCAAATTTCCCACATTCTGGCATCATAATTCTAGGTCATTATTCTCCTTATACCATAAACGTCTAATAAAAAGACGGTTTGATAATATATTTGACCAATCATATATCCTATCATCTCACGTCAATTTTATATGACTGTTAAATGATTATATCTCGACGGCGTGGATACACTGTCGATTGGTTGTTATTACGGTTATCTAATAAGTATTTTAGTAAGCAAGGTAGTAAAATATGTTCATAAGAGTTACAACTAACATGGGGAAAAATTATATCCGTTTACATGACCTGATTAACTAATCAATATACTGCTTAATACAAGCGTCAATCACTAGTTTGTATCACTTAACATACTTATATGCAATTGAACTATTCATTATATGATTAGTCTTTTCTTCTGGGGATGGCAATTTTCATCAAACTCTGCGGTTAAAATTTATACGTTGCGTCAATGTCTATACTGTAGTATTAAAAATACAACAAGCAGGATCGCTGTTATCGGCGCCGAGTCCGGCGAACCGACAACTTCTGGCTGGGTTAAACCGTTTTGACTTCCTTTTCTTCTTTTTGTTTCTCGCCCTAAGTGCTCGATTCTATTGTATCGTTACAATCATTTCGTAAATTAAATATCACTTGGTAGGTAAAAAATCTGGTAATAAATAATAAAGTATAGTCCACATTGTATGATTCCCGATACTCGCTAATGTCAAATCCTTAGACGTTAGATCGCGAACTCATATGACGTATTACTGGCTGTAATATGATACTTTTGAAGAAAAGAAATTTTAGTTGATTAAAAATTTTATTTGTAGGAATATAAGATACTGTCGGTTTGAAACATATATCGTAAGTGGCTGCGATTTTTTACAAATGCTATCGGTAACAATTGAGTGAAAAGACGCAACGTCAATCTTTCCTGTTCAGTTCGAATCGTCTTTGAGTGAAAACGTATTTGGCTAATTGATTATTTTTCAAAGCAAGTTCAAGTGTTGTAGTGTTAAAATAGTATTCTAAGGCCAAAGTTAATTCAAGTTTAGTCATTCAAACGAACGCGGTATTTTATTACGTGACGCGTAATCAAACAGAGTGCGGGTAAACGTCAGTATTTGAGGCTAGCGTTTCTTTTCTATCAATTTAATTTTATCTAGGATCGACGACCGAAAGAAAAATTGTTTTTTAACTTAGATTAACAATTTCACAAATTAATAACATTACAGTACTTGTCTTTATTTCAGTGTTTTCTTGAATACCTTTCTACTGTTTGCGTAATAATACACATCGTTGATGGAGACATATGTTTATAAACAAATTGCCCAATTTTGCATGTTGTTACTAATATTTCTCCGTTGCTCCATTAGATGTTGCGGCCATTGCTATGCAATTAATTTCTAATTGTTGTTCGTGCATGAGTACCTTTAAAGAAAATCAGCAAACAAATGAAGCTAAAATGATATTTCATGAGACAATTATTGAATTATTATAACTTTTCGAAAAAAGGTAATAATATTGAAATAAATCGGCACAATAGAACTCTTGGTCTGTTGTTTCGTTTGGGGTAATTACATTAGAAACATTAGAAGTATGTGGATTATGAATAGCGAAAATAAATCACTAGTCATAAGTCGTGAGCAAACTATTGGAACATTTTGGGAAAACCTTACGGGGATACTTAAATACTTAAAGTTTTTCGCAATATCCATCGAAAATAGAGTATGCGACTTGGGAGTCATTCAATAAATGTAATAAGTGCCTTAAAATAATGAGATAATTTTGAAAAAGCGATTGACAGAAGATAATTTTATTATTTAAATTTAGGATGTCATAAAACTGCTATATGTAAAGCAATTTTCTCTGAATTTAATGGAACAGTTTAAGATGTTTACAGATAGGTCTTCAACATCGACCAAGTCTACAGAAAAACACTTTCAAAAAAAGCTTGTGAAGGAAAAATAAATTGTCAAAATTTGTCGGTGGTTTTAGGAAGAATCTTGTATAGAGGAATTAAAAAAATAACTGCATAAGTCTCCGATATCCCCTTCCATGCCTGTTTTATTTTAAACTACTAAGCTATCTTCGTACTCTATTCGCACTACTTTTGCCTTGTCTTGTTTTTAGTAACACGACATCAAAGCGCACTTATTGTTAGTAAGTAGGGGATAAAAATACAAGAGCTGAACCACCTCACGCTATAATGCCGTTGTTATACCTCCTTACAACTACGGCTCTTACTATTGCCGATGCTACTAAGCTGCTTGCTCCGCTGTTGCTGCCTTTTCCCTTCCAAGGACACGCGGGACCCGAGTCCGTTGTACCCGTTGTTTGAAATTGATTTAGAATCTTCCATTCCTGCATGTAAACAGCTTTTTTCTCGTTCGCTGTGCCTTTCTTGCCCTCTCTCGCGGCCTCTTCGCCTCGCTGTCGATCCTTGTCCTACCTCTGCGGGTCGCAACGGCGTGGATTATTTTTACTCAAGCGATCGCGAATCTCTTCAAGGTAACGTTCGATGAACGTCACTTCGCTTCGTAGGAACTGCTCGCCAATTCCAGCAGTTCGTACCGAACAGTTGCCGATACCATTTCGTCGATTTGCATTGAACAATTTCGATTATTTGCGTTCATGTCATAGGTTATTAGTCACACTTTATTTTTTATACGTGGAATATGATATCCCGTACGTAACACCTCCCTCATTTCTACAATTCCATAGTATGGCAAGTAGTTAATTTGGATTTTCCAAACATGAAAATATTCTCTTTAGAAAATCGTTCTCTTTCTGTATTTACACGAGGCACAGTGTGGTCAGAACTGGAGATGTTTACGTATAATAAACGACTTAAATTCAAATTACAATCTAAGCTAAGGTTTGCTTTGATGTATTCTTGTTTGTTCTTCTGCATATCACAGCAATATGCAACCCTAGATACTTAATTCTTTTACTACCTTCTGCAGTTACACTAATTATATAAATGATATACGCAATATTTCCTTATTCGTATGGGTTCAGATTAGGTAGAACGGCAACACACCTTCCATATAGTTAGAGTTTATCCTGAAATTGTGTGTGCTTTTTTTACCTCATATAGTCAGTAAAAGTGCAATTGCCCCAACCAATAAAATACTCAAAACTATTTCCCAATGTGAAAGATAATTAGTGCCTTCTTATTTACAATAAATTATTCATAATTTCACCAGTGTATCACAAGAAAAAAACAAAATAAATTTATTTAGTAATGAACTTTACAGAAAAGAAAATTTTCTCACGTTAAAAACTAAGATAATCATTTGTGTGATTATAAAAATGAATAGTTACTGCTGCCGCTATTACAGAGCCACGATTTCTGATGTAAATTTTATATATAGTTTACACAATTTTACTTTAAACGGATACTCAAAACTGTGGCACTGGAACACTGAAACAGTTCACTAAAACCCTTACCACAACACTTAATTCGTACCACAACACTTAATTCGAAACGTGCGTCCAGTACGAATTAAGTGTTGTGGTAAGGGTTTTAGTGAACTGTTTCAATTTTACTTTATTATTTTGTGCCGCTACACTGACATTTAATATTACCAAATCTTATGTAAATCTTTTCACAATACTGTAACTTGCCTACATAGAGTAAAACTGGATAAGCACAAAAGGTTCTGTAAAAGGAAATTGTGTATTATATTTATACACGTCGGTCCACATTTCACCGGGGTGCGAGAGATATTGTACGTAGCGCGATCTGGCATACTTGCATTTATCCCCGCCGGCTAGCCTCGCCGTGCGTAACTGCTGTAGCCTATCTGACGCACTCTTTGTCTTTCTGTGCGCTCGTAAGGTTCTAACAAGAGATCGTGGATTTTGAATACATTATGTTAGTTTATACAACCGCAGAGATGCTACAGATCATTAAATGGTATTTTGCGAATTGCCGTAAATGGCAACAAATAGACGAACAGCCTCAAATCCCTCTAACGCATCCCGAGCGGGAGGAGAGAGAAGTGAGGGTTTGTTCGTTACTTGAAATGGGCAAATTTCAGACGAAATCGGGATTAGTAGAAGTAGTAACGCAACAAATACAAAAGTTACAAAGTTCAATATTGCCAGGAGATTTTTCCCCTTAATAAAGCAACATTGTTAGAATTTCAATTTATTTTATATAAATATCGAATTTATTTTTCTTTAGTTTAATTTTATAAGAATCGCTGTTTATTTTCCTAATTAGAATTACTTTTTCGTTCTCCTACATCGTATAGCAACAACAAAATAAATATAAGAAACTGTACTTTCTAACATAATCTGAGAATACAGAAAAATTACGCAGTAATTCTGTATTGGTACATTTTGTCAGAAGGCATTGAATTATAATATTACCTGCTTGGGCGGAAAAGCGTGCGTACCGCTGCTCGCTTTATGATACACTGCGATTGGATGCGATCTATCAGTGAGACTCAAATGCTCTATTGCCATTCACAAAGGCAATATTCCGTTCGTAACTGGACCGACGTGTATGTGTATTATATTTATCCATTCAGTATTTTTTACTTAGATATTGGAGCTATTGGAATACCTCGTGGATGTTAATTTTCTTAATGTTAGGTGTCATGTCTTTTATTTTCTATACTTTAGCCTACAGCACCTCAGACCGAAGCGGTTGGCATAGATTCGAAAATAGTTACTCTGCTTTGGTTGAGATCTTCCGCCTTCAAAATTCCATTCCGTTTCTCATAGTTAGAATAAGGTTTATGAGTTAGTGCATATTTTGCCTGATATTGAAAGCCGATTTCGACGACAATTTAATCTCGATCTTGCTGCAGATTCCTACGGAAAACAACTTGAAAACCGATATGATCTATACAAAATTGAAACTAGGTTACTTGTGGCATGTTGGAAATTCCAGACTCAGTGACGTTTGTCTAGATAGAGTTGCTTTCAATAGAGATTGATTGATACTTGATCGATTTAGGCTATATGACTCCACGAAGGAACACTTTGGTTTATGTGGTTAACGAGTTTAACAGATTCTTAATTTTTGCAAAAGGCTCCGGTTTTGTTCGTTGTTGGGAGTTTATGTTGAGTTACATCTTTCAAATTAAACATAATTGCTGAGAAGACGTGTCATCTTTAGCTAAGAGTCACGTTCTAGGACTCAATCAGTTGTTCAGCAGCTTCGTATTTCTATTTCTTTTGTTTGGAGCAATTTTACATTTAAACATTTCATACAATTTAGCGTTATGCTTGTTGCAGATTTAGAATAAAGTTCTAAATTCCAATTATTGTACTCGGAAAATGTTTATATATGTTAATAAAGTACTAGAAAGTATTTTTGTCAACACCAATATCTAGTAAAATTTTAGCAATATATGTTATGAACCTCCTAAGAGAAAATAAAGAAGAGTGTTTTCGTAAGTTCTTAACTTCTCCTAGAACCCCTTTAGTAACAATATGGCCATAAGTACTTCATTTTTGAATCGCCATTATTTTAATTGTTACGGGGGAGATATTTTGTGTGAATGTAATTATACCTAAGGCAAATAAGGCCTACTTGAATTGAAAACGCAGTAAATCATGCATTTAGTGATCTAGAATAACAAAATTGAGTGTTTTATTAAGTTTATTTATTTGCTAACCAAAAAAATAGTATATTCCTATTTAGAAACTTTAGATTGATTGAGCAATATTGTAGATACGTACTCTAATGATTTAGTATAATCACAATCATAACAATAAAACACTTCCCTATCTTTTGTCAGCCCCATTCTCCGTGGTACCATTTATTACATTGCTTCTGCTGATATTTTGGTCGTTTTGCCTTTACTTTTACATTTACCAGCTTGATATCCTTGTCTCTTTCGTAGATGATTAATGAGTTGCCGCATTATTGTGCTAGAAGATTCAAGTGTCCCAAATCTTCTAGAAATTATTAGAGATCCAACTGCTTTCCACACGACTCAAGGCAATTTCCTTCTTAATATCATGTCAATGAAATCAAAATCCGTCGGAACCATTTAAATTGCTTTTTTTATCTGAAAAAGTGTACTTTCTTCAATTTCCATCCTCCATCAACTGAGTTTAGCAAAATTTAACGTTGTCGTCTTTTATGGTTTTAAAAACTATTTTATCAAGTTCTATCATGAAATTTTTTTTTGTGTTTTTTTGTGGCCTCCGGAATCAAACCCCATTTGCAGGTAGTAAATTTTATATATGGGTTTGCATTCATTGTTGGTATCGCGGGGATAAATATGTCACCATCCAAAATCAATCGAGAAAGGAAATGTGATATGTTTGTTTCTTGTTTACCATAGGCCCGGGAAGAATGTGAGATTAACAGACTCTGTAACGAGAAAAAGACATAGCTGATCTATATTCTGTTTTGACAGGCACCATTCAAGAAATATGTAGTTTAGATTACACCCTTCGATACCACGTGGACACTCAGACGACTCAATGATGTTTATTTTGTGGAGATGGTATGGATACCTTCCATGGCCAAATGTTAATATTGCGATCGTTTTTCGATAAAAACGTGGAAGATAGCAGCTTATATGTCATTACCTGTTGTTCGTCACGGGATTAATATAACGGATACGAGGAAAGTTTTGCAATACAGCTTTATTTATCTAATTTTTTCAAAATAGTTTCCACCACATTCATTACATCTCTCCATCCTCCGAAACCAATCCTTAAACCAGATATGCCAAGTTTCACTAGGTATCAAAGCACACTCGTTGTCCCAAGCTCTCAAAAGGGCCTCATCACTGGAAAACCGCTTACCGTTCAGTTTCATTTTCACATGCGGGAACAGTGCAATGTCTCAGGGAGCAAGGTCTGGACTGGCACCGTGTCACACGTTGTGTCATCTGCTCTTCAGTCACACTATGCGGCACCCAGAGACAACAAAGTCTCCTCACGTGCAAATGATCATGCAGAATCGAACGAATTGCTGGTGTATTTTGGCCTAAGGTATCCTCAATCTGCTGGTAAGTCACTCGCCTGTCTTCGTCAAGTATTTTCCTCACAGCAGTAACGTTTTCCTCCGTAACCGATGTTCGTGGCCTTCCTGCCCTCTCAGCGTCCTCCAGGGTGAAATTTCTCCTCTGGAATTCTCTGTACCACTCGAATATAGTCGTACGATGTGGACAAACATCTAATGCAAGCGTCATTTCTTCTAAGCACTAGTCTACGTTTAAATCATGCGCGAAGATATACTGCAAAATTACCCGTATCTCATTTCGTGACCACGATGCCATAGCAAGCACTTTACACTATCACTGCTAACGAATAACTGAGCCCACCGACTTGGTGCAGCGGTCACTGTGTGAATATGAATATGTCACAACCTGCACCAACAATCAGACTTCTGCTACACATGGTTGCGTCATATTTCAAAACTTTCTTAGTACTCTTTGTATTTGCAAACTGAGTCATGTGTACAGAATATCTATTTTTCCAGTATTTATCCCATTCCTACAGTATCAAGGTATGCTTTGCTACCTCGTTTGACTCTGAGTCAGCGTACAGGTCCATAGACATAGCCATCCATGTTACCCTACTTAGCCAACATGTCCACTCACTCTTGAGGTTTTCAGAAAGTTAAGTTCATCTTTAATTTGTTGTAATGCAGAAATGGATTTGAATTTTCGCTACAGCAAAATTCTGGGTTCACCAAAATTACAACAACCTTACTTAATATCGTTATGCAATTCTGCACTGTCATTAACTTCAAGTTTAAATCCTTTGCTATATTATTCCTATACTAGTTTATCCTACTAGAATCCTTTGCTATATTATTCCTATACTAGTTTATCCTACTAGCTTATTCTAATATAAAAAAATAGCTGAATAATCTGAAACCCAAGTTAAAAAAGCTGGCAAAGATTACATAAAAATAAAAAACCACGGAAGTAGGGAAATAAATTACAAATTACAGATAATTTGGATTGCTTTCTTGAGTATAAATTGTAAATATTTGAAAATTCATGTATGTCATATTGCTGTTTGCATAAGATAAGTAATTGTAATTCCAGACGTATTTTCATATTAGTACGCCGCGTTTCCTTGGAAACAGGTTGATCGAGCAAATAAAAAAAATCTGTAACATAACTAGAGCGGGCCAAGAGCGCCACGCGCCAGGTTCGCAATCAGGCTGCCGGGCGCATATATGTATGTAAACATAGGTAATTTAAATATGTAATTATTAGGACGAGGACCAAAACCACTGTCTATTACGTCGTGAAGACGCGCAAATATACACCTGCAGTTTGGGTGTTCGTTGATAAATAGGGCGTTGTTCACAGTGGGCCACTACAAAAAAAAGTTCATTCATCGACGGCTACGAACTAACAGCGCGCTTATTCATTTACGGATGACGCGCTCTATTCATCAACAAATGACGAGTCTGCAGATGTTACGTTTGCACCACTTCGTGGCATACTAGAAACAAGCGTCGGTGTGCTCGCTTTAGTGATTATGTCTAACGTAACTATTAAAATAAACGGCCATTACCTACGAAAGTTAATAAATTTCTTAGTGAATTTGTGGATTTACACTACAATGGGAGTACAATTTTCTGTAAAGTTTGTAAAAAGAAACTACTGTGCTGGAGCAAACGTGATTGTGAAAGACATATAAATAGCGCACACCACAGAAATAAAAGAAATGGTGTGTCACAACAACGTCAATTTCAATTAGAATTGCTTTTAACGTTTATGGTATGTGGTCTACCACTTCGTATACTTGATAAAAAAGCATTTCGAAAATTCTGGGGTACATACAATACCGAGTGGATACTACCATCTCGGACAGCGTTACGGAGAGATATTCCACGAATACGTGAGGACATTGAAAATCGAATTAAAGCCGAATTAAAAGATAAACAGCTGTAGCTATGTCTTGATGAGACGACAGATTGCAAAAAAAATTCTATTTTGAATATAATAGTGCGCGTATTAGATCCTATTAAACCAAATTTTGCAATTCTATTAGCCAGCAGAAGATTAAAACAGTGTACTAGTAAAGCAATTACGGCCGTAGTTCTCGAAACGTTACAAAAATTTCAAGTGTCAACCAGTCAACTGTTGTTGTTCATGAGCGATGGTGCAGCAACAATGTGTAGTGTAGGCCGTTCCCTTAAAGAAAAGTGTGAAGGACTTCTACATGTTACGTGTAAAGTCCATGCTTTACATCTTGTGGCACAAACTATTCGAGAGTGTTACCCGGAGGTGGATGCATTAATAGCAAACATAAAAAAAGTGTTTCTCAAAAGTCCTAAGAGGACTAGGGCATTCCACAGGTTATGCCCTGGTATTCGAGAACCACCACAGCCCATTCTTACGCGTTGGGGAACGTGGTTAAAAGCCGCTTTTTATTATAATGAACATTTTCAAGAAGTCAAATCCGTTATTTTGCAATTCGTCCCTGCCGAAGCTAGAGCTATTAGGATGAGCCAGAAGGGATTTCTCGATATTTCTGTTGAAACACATCTAAAGAATATTAGCAACAATTACAAAGGGTTAGTAGACGCAATAGAAAATTTGCAAAATTCTGGATTGTCGTTGGTAGAATCAGTGCAAGTCGTGGACGAAGTTAGTACATTGTTACACAGTATAAACGATGCAACAAGTGGACGAGTTTTAGCTAAGTTCGATAGTGTTTTAAAAAAGAATCCGGACTACACGAGATTAAGACAAATGTGCGATGGGGCATCTGCAGATTCCTTGACTAAGTCTAAAGATTATTTTAATTACGCCTGTCTTACTTCGGTAGACGTGGAACGGTCGTTTTCGAAATATAAGAACATTTTTTCGTCTCGGCGAACATCCTTCACCGAGGCAAATGTGGAAACTTATCTGATGGTGCAACTTTTTAAACAAGCCTATCCGCATTATTAAGAAGGATAGAATTTATTTATTATATCTTTATTTACAGTTACATTATTAAGTACAACAGAATAAAAAAAGCGTTCAGTTTCTCAGTTATTTCCTTATTACATCCCATTTACAACGCATACCGTTTTCAATCAAATAAAAAATCATAATGAAAATAAAAACACCTCAGCGTGTACATATATATATATATATAAATATCCGCTCTAATTACTAAACATTATTATTGCGTCAGCTTTTATTTTTTTACTCTTGTGTATTAATTTCGAAATATCACATATCTGCTGTGACTCACATATACGCTATTTACAATAAGCGGCCGTTGCGCCTGATTCCGATTCTGTTGGATGGCGCAATTTGGCCCGCTCTAAACATAACACTATAGTGCACAGCACGCCGTCACTCGCCGTACTCAGAGTAAACAATGTATAATACATTTTCTGATTTTTCGTGAATCTTTTTGTTTAACAGTTGCCAAATTTCTTCGTGTGATGTTATAAAGTAAATATCTTTAAGTTGGTTGTAGATAGTCTTTTTTTCACTAGCATACTCCGACTAAAGAATATAAAACAAGAAATTGAATAAGCGAGCAAAAAGGAAGAATCCTTTGTTAAATGAACTAACTTATTAAAATTTAGTAATTACTGTGGAACAAATAAATTGAAATTAAATTTATCTAGGAAATTATGAAATAAATGCTTACTTAATAGTGTGGGGAATCGATCGCAATGCTACTAGAAAGCAATATAATCGTATCAGAAACCCTAACACGTTCTATAGTTGACAATTGAATCGGATACATGAATCCCTTTTGTTTCTGTTACCGATACTATCAAATATGTAATTATCGAACCAATATGGGACATTATCTGTCTATTCAATGATATAATAGGAAACCCTATTCAGGGTTAATAATACTAAACAACAAGCAATTTCCTGATATCCGTCCAAATTCGATTATTTCTAAAGGTTCCAATAAGACATTACCCCTTGACAATTATAGAAAGATTTGCGCATGTATAATATTTCATAAACGTTTTAACACTCCAGGTATGTTTAAAGCTTTCAAGTTATTACACGCATTCAATAATATACACTTTGACAACCAAAATCGATTTAATAGCTACATATCTAACAGAAAAGAGAATATTATGTTGGGGATATTACGTAGTGCCGCCTACCATACGCTGTGTATCTCTATGAGAGATACGCTTTTCTGTTAAATGCGAATGTAGCTATTAAAACAGATTTGATTGTCAACCTGTATAAATATTCTTACTATATCTGAGGCCACAAAAGATTTTTAAATGTAACAAGTTTTAAATTCTAACCATAACCATTACTAAATTTGTTGTTGGAACGGATGTTATTGGATCTAGACGAGACCTAAACTCTTTCATCCGCTCAATCTCACATGCTATCTGCAGTGGATGCGGCTTCATCGGTAAATAAGAAATGAATATAAAAAATCTCCTCAACGTCGACAAAACACAGTTTGCAAAACGTAACCAGAAACAATAAGCGCTTATACTATTTAAATACGGATGTTGGACACGTAAAATGCTCCAGACTGTGATTACTGACATTTCCTTTGACAGAGATAATTATATTAATTTACAAAAATACTCTAAATGGGAAACAAAAGACAATAACTTGAATTGGACTAAACTAGAGCTTGTTAATATGCGTAAATACGTGTCTCTAAACCCGTGTCTGTACCCGTGAAGTTCGACATCCGTGTATAAACACGTGAGTATAAGTTGGTATATGCATACGTGTAAACGTGTGGTTCGTGTTTACGTTCAAAACCAGCAGCTCTAATCCGAACTTACTTATTAACTGTTGCGAACCTATGTTTATTAAGCCTCTTGTTTGATGACAAATATAAGTGAGTGAAATATCTGTAAAGTACAGAAAAAAGCTTCCTGCAAGAAAGTCCTGACCGTACTAGTGGTTGTTGCTGACTGCGGGCCTGCTTTAGTTACTCGTCTATTCTAAAGAAATTGCAGAATTCCTTATAATATTATCATTTAATTCGAAAATGCATTGTAAGGCTCGTATTGCATTCAGTTCCAGGCAAATAAAAGTATTGAGTTTAGATTTTACGTATACATGGGTATGCCATCATACACTCACAAGTAAATAAATGATGCCTGTAGCGTTGTTTTTACGTTGGCCAGTTCGAAGAAGATAGATTGAAAACATAATTACAATCTAAGGTTATCTCCTAATGGGTTGACACAACAGTTCTGGTTAATTTTGCTGTTTTTACCAATGCCTTCTAGGTAATAAAAACATCGCGACATATTGTATTTCCGATACAGAAAACTTTTCTTGCAATGTCAATATGATGCCAATTTATTTTAACAAGAGAAAAACATTCTCGTATGACTTCTAAGAAGTATTTATCTAAATGATATTTTGTCGACAGATTTTTAATGGTCGGTCGTGTTTATTTTCAAAAATCAATCTTCTGTGACATTAATATCTTAATACTTTTTGCACGATGTCATTTGAGAGAAACAATTAGAAGAAAAATTGCCACTAATGGGAGCGAAGTACACCAACTTCGATTATCCAAAATTATACACATATATAAATCAATTTTTAACTACAGCACGCAACAGCATAATTTTGCTATCAAATTGTTATGAATATCTGAGAAAATAAACTATCAATTCTAGTTTTTGAAAATATACTAGTTTTAGAGTTAGGTGTGTCATGATTTTGAAATTGCAAAGAAATAAAATTTGTAATGGTATGTGAGTTACTTATTCCACTTTATTATTTTCAAAAAAGTCTAGGAAGAATCTCGTTTAAACATTGTTGCATAATATACTTGCAAACTTACAATAAAAAATAAAGATACACAATATTTTACTTTTATTTATCGAGTATAGAATATTGTTAGGTCTAATATGATGTAAGTGATTAACATGTAAATATATGTAGCAAACCAATTTGTTGAATCTTGGAACACACGTATGGTACTAAAAATAGTTCTCGAGTTCTATAACATTTTGGAGTCGGCATTTGATTTAATTTTGTTAAAATGTCGACCAAATCGCACAGCTAGAGCCTAAACTGGTTCCGGATTTATTTGTTGCGGAAACGTTGCACCAGGGTTACGTACGAGGGTGAAGCTGAAATATCATATTTCTTGCGACCGCAATCTTAATTAAATATATATAAATGTCGAACTGGCAGTTAAAGGGATGAAAGTTAAGGTTTTTCATTTTGTACCACTACTTATTTCCGTTACTATAGCAGATATAACAAAATTTTTCAAACAGAAGCTTTACCTATAATAAAAAAAACTATCAGAATTGCATATAGAGCGCGCGGCCAACAGAACATAGTTTTGTTTTTTTTAATGGAGCACCGTGTATATTTTTATATTTTTATATTTTTGAATAGCCCTTCATTGCCTGATTCGAAATATATAATATTTGGTATATAAGACTTGCTTTCTAACTCAAAAAAGTTCCTAATTGTATCCAGTAAAATAACTTACTAATTACTTAAAATGGTATATAATAGAAAATGAGAGGCTACCAAAAATATAAAAATATATGGGGTATTCCATTAAAAAAACCATAATTATGTTTTGTTGGTCGCGCCCTGTATACACAATTCTGATAGTTATTACTAGAATTCGATATAACCCTCAGTATAACTGAGTCTCAACCAGATCTGTTGTGTATACATGTACGCTGCCGTAAATACTATTTCGTAGTTCTACGTTTGTTTTAAAAATGTTGCCTACGTCGCGAAAACGACCAATGTTGAACAAAGTTACAGAATTTATAGCAGAAATGCCCGACCTAAATTATAGTGGCGTTAAAATTCAATGTGCAGTTTGGAATATCCCTGTAGTGCGTTGGTCCAAAAGGGACTGTCTACGTCACGTAAATAGTAAACAGCATTCTTCAAAAAAAATTGCACCCGACACTATGACAAATTTAAATTTAAATTATGTGTTACCTTTATTGCATCTAATCTACCGTTTAATTTACTAGACAAGGAAGCATATGTCTTCTTTTGAAATAAATATTCGGACTGCAAATTACCAAGTCGGGCATCGTTACAAAGGGTTGTGCCATCTGCTCGTGAACATGTTGAAAAAAGAATTAAATCGGAATTGAAAGATAAAAAACTGTGGTTGTGTGGACAAAACAACAGATCGTAAAAAACATTCTGTGGTTAATGTAATGGTATGTACAATGGAACCACATCGATCGTCACCTTCAATTCTATTAGCTTCCAGACGAGTACAACAATGTACTGCCGAAGTAATTTCAAAGTTAGTGTTAAATACATTGGCAATGTTTGAACTTTCAACAAACCAACTGTTGTTGTTTATGAGTGATGGTGCCACAAACATGCTTTCTGTAGGCCGGTCTCTTAAAAAACATTGTGCTAACTTGTTGCATATTACGTGTAAAATTGTTATCCTGAAGTAGACGCTTTAATAGCGCATACAAAAGCAGTGTTTGGGGAAGATGGTTACAGGCCTCGTTTTATTATCATAAATATTTTGAGGATATGAAGAACGTGGTTTTACAACTCGATCCAAAGGAAGCTGCGGCTATCAAGGAAAACCAGTCGAAATTTGAAGATAGTCAGGTTAAAACGGATTTAAAAACTATTCAGAACAATTACTTCGGACTAGTGGAGGCAATAGAAAAATTACAAAATCCTTCGGTGTCGTTGGTGGAATCTCTGCAAATAGTGCAACATGTTCACGTGCGGTAGAAGACGCAAAAAATGTTTGTGTTCTAGAAAGGTTTGAAAGTGTTTTAGAGAAAGATTCTGATTTTGGCACATTAAGACAAATTTGTGAAGGTGCGTCAACAGAACCGTTAAGTTGTTCCAGAGATTATTTTAATTACGCAAATATAACGTCGCTAGATGTAGAACGTTCGTTTTCTGCATATAAACACACTTTTTCCTCACGCCGCACTCGGTTTGCCGAAACAACTGTGGAAACATATCTAATGTTGCAGATATTTAACAGACATTATTCACTTTGTGATTTCGCGGAAAACTCTTAAGGCGGTAAGTGTTTGAGCACGTATTATATTTTATTTCTGACCATTTATTTTGTGTAAACTTTTATGCGCCCGCCACTGGCTGTTGGCACAAATTGAGCAACTCTAGCTATTACACTTTGATTTAGTAGAGGTAAAACGCTACAACTTTCACTTGAAATATTTTTTTGAATCTGCAATAGCAACGAAAATAAGTAGTGGTCAAAATAAAATGATAAACCCTGTACATAAGCCTAAAGCAAATTTTTATTATGGTAGTAATAATGAGCAGTAAATATCATGTAGATAAGTAAAAGTGCAGGGGAATTTTTAGTTTTCAAATTTTTACGTCGGAGAAATACAAGGTAAAAGTATATCTAAATTTTTACATTCAAATTTATTTTCTGTGGGAAATTGGATGTTGCGACGAAAATTAATGTACGGATAACCGGTAATTAAATTGCAGGTTATCCGTACGGAAATTTCTTTTTTCAGTGTGGCCATGTAGTTATAGGAGCTATAGTTCACATATAATTCATATGTAAGGGAAAACAAAAGTAGTTCAGTGAAAATATTACGAATTTATTTAACGTTATGTTAAATGATGATATTTATTTCAGGTAACTATTGATTCCAATTCGTTTTAGTAAATATAAATATAGTACTCAAATTATCAAAGTCAAATTACTAGAATCCATACGCAGAAACTTTTAAAATTAAATTAGATTATATTCAGGGTATTTTCCAAAGTGGTAGCAAGTTTGAGTTGAGCAGAATATCTTAACAACCCATTACTCTATTTTAAAGAACATTTCTTTATTGCCAAAACTGAAACTTCCTCAAGCAATTGCAAAATAATTTGCCATTTTATAATTGTCGTACATGCTAAATCGATTAATGATTATTTTGTAGCTATAATAAGGCAAATAATACTAAAGTATCGGTACACTCTGCACGACACAAGTTGTTATTTGATTAATTCCACCCGAATTAAGTATAGCGATAATATTGTCGCGAATAAGCTTTGAGTTCATCGTCTGTTTTTTGTATTGTCTTCATTTTTCGATCGGTGACCGGTGTCGTCGAGCTGACTGAGCGTCTGGACAATTGCTTTGTAAGATTCTGATTTATGATCTCTCGATCAATTCGAAGACATCGAACTTTGATGCTGCCGATCAAGCACCGGAAGGGCAGTTAGTAGAAAGGACTGCATAGTCTATAAATATAAGTTATTTGTAATTATAGAGGACTCTTGGAGAGTCTCTTTAGAGCTGTATTGATTTGTTGTTTGGTGTACTTTTTGTTTTGTAAATTGCGTAAAGTGGAATTGCCTGTTTTTTGGAATTTACGTACCTCTTCAGTACCCTCCTCTAACAGGCAGGTGAATTTCTGTGTGTAGAATTTGAGCGAGTCTCTACCCCGAGCTACCCCTATCACGGTGGTCCGTGACAATATAACACTACTACTAACTATAATAAACTGATAATTAGAACGGGCCAAATAAGTCCCCGCAACAGAATCGGAGTCAGACGCATGGGCCGCTTATTATAAATAACGTATATGTGATTCACAGTAGACAAGTGATATTTTGAAATCAATACAGCAGAGCAAAAATTGAAGCCGACGCAATAATAGTGTTTGGTAAATAGAGCGAATACATGCACACGCTGAGGTGTTTTTATTGTCATTATTTTTTTTTTTTTTAAACGGTATGTGTTGTAAATCTGATGTAATAAGGTAATAACTGTAAAAAGTAACCGAAGTAGTTATTCAAAAATCTGTTGTACTTAATAACGTAACAATAAATAATAATATAAAAAATAAACAGAGGTTCTTAATAAAGCGGATAGGCTTGTTGAAAAAGTTACACCATCAGGTATGTTTCCACATTTGCCTCGATGAAAGATGTTCGCCACCATGAAAAAATGTATTTATATTTCGAGAAAGACCGTTCCACATCTATCGAAGTAAGACAGGCATAATTAAAATAATCTTTAGAGTTAGTTACGGAATCTGCAGGTGCCCCACCACACATTTGTCTTAATCTCGTGTAATCGGAATTCCTTTTTAAAACACTGTCGAACTTAGCTAAAACGCGACCACTTGTTGCGTTGTTTATACCGTGTAGCAATGTACTAACTTCGTCCACGATTTGCACTGACTACCAACGACAATCCAGTATTTCGCAATTTTTCTATTGCGTCTAGTAATCGTTTATAATTGTTGCTAATACTTTTTAAATCTATTTCAACAGAAGGATCTAGAAATCCTTTCTGGCTCTCCTTAATAGCTGTAGCTTCGGCAGGGTCGAAATGCAAAATCACAGATTTGACTTCTTGGAAATGTTGAGAATAATAAAAAGCGGCTTGCAACCACGTTCCCCAACGCGTAAGAATAGGCTGTGGTGGTTCGCGAATACCAGGACAAATCCTGTGGAATGCTCCAACCCGTTTAAGACTTTTGAGAAACACTTTTTTTTTGTATTTGCTATTAATGCATCCACCTCCGGGTAACATTCTCCAATAGTTTGTGCCACAAGAAGTCGCTCACACTTTTCTTTAAGAGAACGGCCTACACTACACATTGTCGTTGCACCATCGCTCATAAACATCAACAGTTGACCAGTTGACATTTGGAATTGTTGTAACGTATCGAGCACTACGGCCGTAATTGCTTCACCAGTACACTCTTTTAGTCTTTTGCTAGCTAATAAAATTGCAAATTTCGGTTTAACAGGACCTAGTACTCGTACTATAATATTCAAAATAGAATTTTTTTTGCAATCCGTTGTCTCATCAAGACATAGCCACAGCTGTTTATCTTTTAATTATGCCTTGATCCTATTTTCGATATCCTTACGTATACGTGGTAGATCTCTCCGTAGCGCTGTCCGTGATGGTAAGTTCCACTCGGGATTGTATGTACGCCAAAATTGTCGAAACGCTTCTTTATCGAGTACGCGAAGCGGTAGACCACATACAATAAACATTAAAAGTAAATCCAATTGAAATTGGGTTTCAGCTGGCACGCCATTTTTCTTATCTTTGTGCTGTACACTATTAATATCTTTTACAGCCGCGTTTGTTCCAGCACATTAACGGTATTTTACACACTCTACACAATATTTTGGTTCCATTGTAGTTTAAATCTGGAAATTCACTGATAAATTTAGTCACTTTACTAGCTAACGGCCAATTATTTTCCTCGCGTACGTTAGTTACATATATAAATTATATTCATCTATAATAAGTACGACTAACGCTGCGAAGGGTTGACGAGAGACTGTTGCAATAAATCAATAAATTGAAGGTCGTGCCGACTCATCCCTATACATACATATGTGGCGTCATGGGCCCGGCAAACTCATTTCTAACCTGACGCGAGGCTCTCTTGGCCCGCTCTACTGATAATGAAAAGGTTGAATCCTGAAAATAAAAAAATAATCAGCTACAGCATCTAGTTTGTGAATTGTATACTTCTGGGTATCTAGTTCAAGTAATAACAAATAGTTCTACCAATAGAAAACAACTTAAAGTATTAATAATATAAATAGGTAGATGATGACAATTTTGTTCCAAAAAGCATTCCAAGATTGAATATTTTGAGTAATTAAATTACTTCAAATCAGCTTCGAACTAACTGGAATGTTTCTGGTATGCTAATTTAGTGTTTTCTTTTGGATGACAATCTTTAACGCAACAGGAGTAAACAATAGTTCTTGATCCACACATTGCTTATTTTGGAACTTTATAATCGTTTCAAAGAGCGTTTCTTTCACCTAAAATAATAAATTTTCATCTAGGTAGCACTAATAAACTAGATAATCAATTAAACACATCTCCTCACAAATTGAAGTAATTGTATACCACAAGGTTATCAAATAATTAATGTTAAAGTTGAAATGCCGATGGTAGTATGTTATTTTAAAATGCACTCATGAAGTAAACATATTCATTTGCAATTCATCAAAGATGACATCAACGTTGAAGATAATATTTATGCCACAAAATAGCTCATTCGTGCCCTTTTCTATTCTTTCTCTAATAAACACTTATTTGTGTATCTGCTTACCGACAGGTACTATACGCACAAAATTGACTTGTCAATCATTACTAATTCAATACCTGTACGCAAGTACTTTTTACTCTAAGACAATGGACAAATTGCCTTGTTTTAGTCGACGATTTTACGCCGCAATTAAAACAAGCGAACGGTTCAAGGCTTACTGTCACATTTCTTTGTTTATTTATAGGTTATTGTAAAAAATCCAGAAAAAAATTGCATAGAATGGATTGCGATTTTCGCCTTGCAAGGCTGTATTATTAGGAAACCTTGTAGACGTTACTGCGTGTTGCCGGTTCACGATTGTACGTACAACTTCTTATAAAATTGTTTAAATTGTTACATCCTGTTTTTGAATGAACTGACAACAAAAACGAATTATGTTTGCGTACTATTTGCGCGCTTGCTTCTGCCCTTTAATGTTTTCGTATTCAGGAATTGCGACCGTAAAACGTCTTTATCCATGTACTTAACTCAGAATGTGATTCAAGCAATATTGACTACATTAAATTTGTGAAAGGAACATAGAATACGTATTAGCAATAACTATACTTACTTAAAATACCCTGTTATACATATGTACAAAAACATGCTCGACAATTTCAATGATAAATTTGTAGATATCGTTTTATTTTATTTATTTATTTATTTTTTATATTTATTTCGAAGTATACAAAGGTATACAAGAAAAGTCAACAAAACTACATAATTTTAATTATTCAAATATTCGTTAAACGAATACGGTTCTAAATTAACTAAATATTCAAACAATCTACTTTTCAATATTCTTAAATTATTGCTAGTTTTGATGAACAACGGTAGTTGTTATATAAACGTAGACTAGAACAATACACATTCCTTTCTGTTAATGTTAACCTGTGTATTGGGTACTGATAAAAGTCATCTTTTAAACGAGTATTATGTACGTGATTGTATTTAGAATCATTTTTATTCATTTTATTTTGAAACAAAAAAATTATGCAATTGTAAATATATACTCCATAAAAGGTTAGTAAATTATGCTGCTTAGAAACGGTTTTTAGACTGCCTCTACTTGATAAACCGAAAATAACTCTAAGGACTTTCTTCTGAGCTAGAAAAACTCTATATACTCCTGGAGATTGACCCCACAAAATGATACCATAACTCATGCGTGAGTAAAATATACCATAATAAACCGCGAACAGATCCGGAGTATTAAGTATCTTTTTTAAAGTTTTAAATCCAAAGGTTATCGAATTAAGTTGTTTACTGATGTTATCCGTATGCACTGATCACTTCAAAAATTCGTCGATATATAGACCTTAGAATTTGGTTGAATTGGTTATAGCAATTTTCCTACCGCCCAGTTCAATACAAGAAGGCCTTGGTATTGCTGCAGAAGTTCGAAAAATCATGCAAGATGTTTTGGTTAGATTCAATGCTAAGTTGTTGTTAAGAAACCAATTATCAAGTGCACAAAAGTAACTATTACATTCTCTGTTCAATTCAGAATAGTCACTTCCTCGAACCAGTAAGTTGGTATCATCTGCATAGTTTACAATGATATGTTCAGATCGTTGCACAACATTACTTATATCATTTGCATACAGATTAAATAATATAGGGCCAAGAACACTTCCCTGTGGTAATCCTTTTTTAAGAGGAAGAATTTGCGATCGTGAAGATTTGCCATTCTTTGTAACTTCAACCAATTGCATTCTGTTGTTAAGGTACGAATGCATGAGATAACTCGCAACACCACGCCGTACATATCAAGTTTGGGAAGCAGTATAGAGTGATCCACATTGTCAAATGCTCTGCTTAAGTCCAAAAACATGCCACATGCTAATTCGCCGTTTTCGAGTATTGACAGAACCTCATCGGTATACTGAAAAATAGCAGTTTCAACTGATTTTCCTTTTGTGAAGCCGTGCTGGAAATTGTTAAGTAAATTATGTTTTAAAAAAAAAACAGAGAAGCCTATCAACAATTTTAGCAAAAACTACTTAACAAAGAAATAGGTCTGTAGTTACTTAATTCATTAATATCACCTTTCTTATATATAGGTTTAACTACTGCCACCTTTAGTTGCTGTGGGAAAGTTCTAGTTGTAAAACAAGAGTTTATTAAATGACACAAAGGGTAAGAAATATGTTCAATGATTTTACTATACAAGTCGGGATCCCATCAATACCCGCAGACCGCTTATTTTTTATGTTTTCGACGCACGAAAGAATTTCTAGCGCAGTTACAGGCGCGAGGAATATCGATGTTTTATTGTTAATTATATTGATAGTAGAGAAGTTATTTGCCTTTTGTAAAGATTCTTGTAGAATGAAATGCATATTGAAATTATTTGCTAGAAACTCAGCATCTTGATGTTCAGGCAAAACTATCCCTTTTTCAGATTTTAGTTTCGAATTTACAATGTTCCACATTTCTTTTGTTTTATTTTGAGACTGTAGAATTTTGTTACCATAACAATCTCTTTGCCTATTTTGTATATTTACACGATGTACCTTTTGAAAATAAATATACAGGGGCTTATAATCCGGGTTGTACATAGATAATATTTCGTACAAAATAACATTATTTTTAGATCGTAAGATTTCAGGTGTATTATTCCAGCTATTTCTATGAATCTTAACCTTGCGAATAGGGAAACACTCATTAAATATTCGAACAAAGGTTGAAAGGAAGGTATTAAACTTTGCGCCTACATCAGATAAAGTTGTAGACATCAAGACGTTTATACATCTATCATATCACTAAACTGCTATTCTATTTTGAAACAACGCTGGTGAAAGAATTAGGAAATTAGATTTTGTTCTATGTTCTAGTTATATTAATCACCAATTTAAAATTAATCACATACCAACTTCAAATAAGAAAAATTACATTGTTTGGGCATATCGGTGAATGCTCTGCACCTAGTGTAAGAAGCAAGATTATTGGCGCAATTGGAAAACAATAAAACTTAGTGTTGGGGAAATAATCGAAAGAATTCAATTTGACAATTCGCTCGGCTATACATTGCAAGAAGATTTCAAAAATAGTAGTGGTATAATCGAAATTCAAATTTGACATCCCAATTTTTTTGCATTTTTCTAAAACTATATAGTTCCAGCCACAGGAGCTATACTAATTTCATGTCGTGGAGAGTTTTCAACTGTCAAGAAAAACACATAAGATAAGAAGACCACAGCAAAACATTGGGCTCAAAAAGCTGTCTCTTCAAACTTACAAACTAGTTTCCGTAAGAGTAGAAAACTACGTGAAGAATTGACTAAAGAAGTTCATCAGCTTGTGACTTCTGGGCCACAGAATGAATGTGAACCCATGAATCATAGGTTTTCCAATATCACTATGAAACAAAAGATAGAACATGTCTACAGAAGGAGAATGGAAAACCGTGACCAACGAAGGCGAGATGTCGCAAATAAAAACAATATTAATTTCTTTCTTTGATATTCCCATGCTTAATGATAATAATAAATGGTCTTTATTAAATAGGGTGAAGTCCAGCGAAACTGTTCTACTTAACTCTAATATACGCTAAATAATATCTAGCTCCATATGATAATAATAATCTGGTACCAATTGTGCTGGCCAGCCAAGCAGTCAACCGTTCTACCTACATTCGATTAGAGTTAGCTCAGAACAGATGATTGCTACATGCGCCGTGGCATTTGCTATAAATTACTTGTTGGTTTTTTGGTCGTAGAACGCATTTCTGTACTCTCCAAAGCTCTGTACAGCCTCTTGCGAGTTTCTCCTCTTTCCCAAAATGAAGAGCTAGATCAGTGTGGCCCGTTACGAAAGTGCTGGAGACATCCAAACGTCTGCCACGCAAGATACAGCTACGAAGGGGTCGCAACTTTGCTTTTTAAGATGGAAAGGTCGCCAAAAGCGTTAAGTGTGATCTATTATGAGAGCCTGTAACCTTAATTTAATTGTACTATTACTTTTGCAATTTAAACGGTCTCGCTAATTTGTTTAATTGACAATAGTAATATTTTATTCAGTTTATATTGTCCTCCTATCAGATATACATACATATCTATATATCAAAGGTTAAAAGAAAGGAAGAAACACGAAATCGTATCCTCGATATCGCAAATGTATGTCGAAGAACTTGTGCATACATTAAATTTTATATGTCTGAGTGGCATGGTCGACCTTCAAATAATTCAATCAAAATAAAGCAGTTTATTACTGCAAGCTTAATCCTCTTAATACACGCAAGTGGTCAATATGAAATATAGTTTTTATGTAACATTGTCGCGTTTTGACTGCAAGATTAATCCGGTGATCCCGTTAAGGTCAAAATATTTAGATCATTTTAAAGAATATCTTGATGACGTTGATGTGATAGTAAAATTTAAAGACTTCCTTGTAATTCGTAGATCTATTTTTAGGCGTAAGATGAGCACCGCCACATGGATGTCTTTGTACCAAGGTTATTTTTTGTTTTATTTTGAAATAATTACATTATTAAATATGTTAGCAGGGTATTACAGCTACTGCAAGTCAGAATTAAGTTCATTCGATCATGGTTAGAACTGAAACAAACTTCTCTTCCAAAATGAGGTACGGCGTATTGAGCTTAGGGCAAAAGTATTTTAAGAAGTAGAGTAGAATATCAAAATGTTGCGAATACAGATATTCGATTATATAAAAATTATTTAAAATATTTTCGAAGTCGTGCTACTTCCGGTTATGCTGGAAGTGGACGTCAACTTTCTTATTTTAATTAATACAAATTTGGATTTATCTTGAAATTCTGAAACAATATTATATGCCTAAATACAATTTTGTAAGAAAATCGATTTTTCCTAAAAAAAATGACAGCTGCACGTTAATGTATCCTCAATCCACTAGTCTCCCAATATTGCATTCTACGACTGTCCCACAGGACCCGTATTGTAAGGTGGAGTTCCATCCATTTGATAGCAAACATTCGCTATTACATCTTCTGGGAGATGGTTTAACAAGTTCGCTTACTACATTTTGAAAAATATATAAATACCCTTCCCCAGTTAAATTTTTGTCGTAGAAATATAAACAAAAATTCCTATTATACTTTATCGGACAAAAGACATTAAATCCCTAGGATACTTGAAAATTTAGAACTCTACACCACGAGCATATACTTTTTCTTTTAAGGCTCCCCACAAAAAGAAATCCATTGATTAATATCAGCTGAATTAGCAAGCCATTCAACTGGGTTATTTCTGCCAATCCATTTCCCAGGAAATTTACGATTTAAATAAATTGTTATCAATACAGTTGCCAACTTCTTGCCAATAAATGTTTCTTCATATGCCAGGGTCGATGTTGTGCAACTGAGGTAATGCAAACGTTTCTGTCAAATCCAAATAAATGTGTTGAGTTAAATTTTGTTCTAGAAAATATGGGCCAATAGTACCACCATAGAAAATACCACGTCATACATTCACCTTCTTATAACGTTGACTTCTTGATCGAATTTTAAATTGTGAATTTACTGCAACCCAATGTTTCGTATTCTGAGAAGAAACGTGTTCAACCGTTAGTTGAAAGTGTTGCTTCGTCAGTAAAGAAAATTTTTAAGGTTCTACCTTCAACGAACTTCTCTCCAACCTATAAGTAAAAGTTTACCCTTTTTGCATCATCTTCGTCTCCAATTGTATGGGTTATTGTGGGTTTGTAATGCAAGATTTTATTATCTTTATAAATATTTTGTAACAAACTTTTAGAAACCTTTAACTCTCGCGAGCATGTCCTCAAAGACAACCTCAGATTTCCCTGATCTAGTTTCGTCAAACTTATTTAAAAGTTTACGCAAAAGTACATGTGATGCAGATGCATCGGGGAACCTTAGATTAAATAAATGGGTGACATACTTGTGTGAAACTTGTTCAATACCATAGCATTTAACCAGATGGATACGTTCTTTAGTGAGCATTTGGAAATTTTAGGTGTTTATTAGGCACAACTTAAAACTAATTCAATGACAGAACAAAGCAAAGTCTACTATGTACTTTATTTTAATAAGATAAATTGTTACTATCTCTAGACACTTAAACCGAGTACGCACTTGTGTACCTAATTGCGTTCCGATGTTTAAAACCTAAGAACCAAGAATTATTATAAACATAAACGTAAAATAGTCAATGGTACTTCATGGTACTTGTTTACTTCAAATAATGATAAGTATCAGCTGCAGTAATATTGAATTTATAAGGAAGCATATGTCTGTAGTCAAATCTAAATTATGTTTTTGGACGTTTTGAGGAAAGCAGAATTTTTTATACAGAATAACTTTTTTCTGTAAAACGTATATTAAAAAAGTTTTTCCTCTTTGTAGCCCCATCCATAGACAACATGTATATCTTCAAAAATATGAATAATCTTAGTATAATTGAATACCTAGGTTCGCAAAATTTGTAATTTCTACTATGCCTACTTCTTGAAAAAACCCTGTAAGTAAACAATCACCTTTTTCCTTGTAATGTTTCTAATATATCAACTACCCAAGTGGTACTGCTAAACAACAAATAAAAATAAAATAAGCAATGTAAGTTGAAACTTGTTACGCGGACACAGCAGCAATTTAGGTATGCGAAAATTTTCCCTTGTGTAAGCGCCTAAAGTTATAAGATAAGTTACAAGTTATCCAAACAAACAACTTATCATACTCGCCGCTAGGTTCGGTGTCAGATAGGCTAGAAAATAAGAAATTACCGTGAAGTTAATTCCTAATAGAATCGTCGTACAAATAAGCACCAGTTTATTACATCTTCCCACATTCTCTATAAGTTCTCTCTCCGGTAGGTATGTACGATTGTATTGTGTGCGCACCATCATGAACAGTATTTGCTCAGGGCGCCTTTCTATAATGACATAATATACAACTACAATAAACGTCACTGACGATATTAATGGTAGCTTCAAGTAATTGCTCCGAAGACATTTTATCCCCTGCAGTATATTTTCTAGATTATATATGCGTAGTACGAATATGTAATTTATACTCGAGATGTATAATAATTTGTAGACTAGTTTATTAGGCATGTCTGTACAGTTATGCGTTATTCAACACGTAACTACTTTATCGGGTGCTTAACCATCTATTATTATTCCTTCTTACACACTAGGAATAAGGACAGTTTCTGAATGTGTGTGATTTTATCAAATAGTCTTAAGCAAAATGATCACAATCATATATCAACAACAATCCTAAGGATCCCAATCTTAAGCCTACTTTTATTATTTATCATTTTCATAATTCGTTTAAAGTAAAGTCTATCCGGTAAGTACGAGGATAAGTCAAAAATTACTTACACTTTTAGTTCTACAACTGTATTAAACATAGATAGGTGGACAACAGATACATTATTTTTCGATATAGTCTCCACCTTTAGCAGTGCACTTGGTCCAGCGAGCCACAAGCTTCCGTATGCCTTCCTGGTAGAAGGTTTTCGGTTGGTCGTGAAGCCACTTTGGCACCGCATCCAAACGTCTGTGTCTGAGGCAAATCGACGACCTCAAAGCTTCCTTGAGCGATCCAAAGAGATGAAAGTCTGAGGGAGCGAGATCGGAGCTGTAGGGAGGGTGTTCCAGGGTCCAACCTGGTGATAGTTTATATGATGTTATGGGCCGAGTGCGGACGGGCGTTGTTTTGCAACAACAAAACTTTCTTTAGATCACGGCGTTTGTTTCGAGTTGCTAGTTTCAGCTTATTCGCCAACAAATCACTGTACCTCGCACTATTTATGGTAATCCCCCTGTCCAAGTAGTCGTCTAGTATAGGGCCTTTTTCGTCCCAAAACACGGTTAGCATCACCTTCCCAGCCGATGGCGAGGTCTTGAATTTTTTCATGCTAGGGAATCCTGGGTGTTTTCATTCCATACTCTGGCGTTTCGATTCGGGCTCGTAGTGATGAACCCAGTAAGCGTTGGCAGATGTTCAAACGTTTGGTTTTGTTTTCTGCGGTAAGAATTCGTGGATAATTTGATAGGCAGAACCGTGGCTGATGTTTAAAGAAGATGCAACCTCACCTATAGTAATTCGCCTATTTGCTGTAACCATCTCTCGAGCTTGCTGAATGTTGTCATCGGTGGTCGAGGTTGACGGCCGTACAGCTCCCTCTTTTTGTGTTACGCTCGTGCCACTTTGAAACATTTCGATCCACAAAAAAACGCTTTTACGAGATAAAGCACTGTCCCCGTATTGTGACAAAAGTCTCCGGTGAATTTCAGCACCTTTCACACACTCTGACCACAAAAATCGGATCACTGCTCGTTGTTCCTCTTTGGTGCAAACTAGTAATGGAGCTGACATGCTCATGCTGTTGTAGCTAGCAGACAAATGACGCGACCGTAATTAAATCCTGCACACATGACCACAGAGGCGCCAACTCAACGCATGCGCAAGCGGCTGCCACTACAATAACCTTGAAAGCTTGTTATGGCCAAAGTATAGATAATATTTAACTTACCCTCGTATATTGGTATGCAATCTTTTTTAAGCTTGATTGTATGATGTTGATATTTCGCTATAATTTATTATACATATAGTTCTTCTAGTATAGCAGTTCTTCTAGCACATATATTTATCTTAATTTATCTCAAAATACAACTATGTACAATGCCTAACTATAAAGAATACTCCATCGCAACTATGGCAATTTATTTAGCTGGTTAAGTGATTAGCAGACTGACTCTTTGTCGGCGATTGCGTATTTACAATAAGAGTCAGACTACCCCTCCTTTTGTAATACCTATGTGAAATAATACATTTCAGTAAAGTGGTTAATAGTTAACATTGGAATAATCTAAATACATGAATAATGGAATTCCTCCTAGTTAATGTTATCACCTCCTTTATTCAAATACGAGCCAACAACATATTAAGATATACACATATTTTAGACCGTCTCGGTGGTCGAACGCGGTTAACATACTTGTCTTTGAGTCCGAACAACGCGAATTCATATCCCGGTCGGGAGCGTTGGCTTTTAATTTCGGGTAAAAATCGGAGTATGCCTTCTTCTCGGATAAGGAAGTAAAAGCGCAGGCCCCGTGTCAGTTCCATGTTTAGCACGTTAAAAATCCCCACTGAAAGCTAGAACGCCTCTGGATTCGGCAAAATTCTCGTAGAATCGGCTAATGTTCATAGCAGTCGATGCCTAGAAGAATAATACAAGAAATATTTTAGTTTATCACCTTTTGTCCTTATAGTTCCCAGTAGGAAAGAATTTTTTGCTATAGAAGTTTTATGAAATTATTATTTAGGGCTAAAGATTCAAATTTCACCATTTTAAGGGAAAAAGGATTTTCAAAACCCCTAAAATTTAAATCTTAATCATGTGCTTTTAAACGTACCAGCGATTGGTGTGATATCATCCGCTCACCATCAGACCGCTTTCCTTTGGCAGCAAATATCCGAGCGGATTTTTTTTATTTCTTAGCTCCTCCTTTCCTTTCAAATCTCAGCACTGTATCGATTTCAGCATTACGATTCTATGTAATTACCAGAACTATACAATTTACATATCATAGCACATATTTTACTGATCTGAGATTTGTAAAGTGAATATGTGTACTCTTTTGTTCTGTGTCGAACTGTCATGAATTTCAAATTATTGTTATTATGTCAAAAATACAAATAGTTCTTTATGTCACAAGGGATGTAAGGGCAGTTTTTCGGTCAAGACCGAAAAATCACTTATGTATAATGTCATATTTTTCCTCCTAACGAAAAAATCAGCATTTTACAAAAATAGTCAACATTTGCTTCGACATTTGCTTATACATATACTTACATAGTTGTCAAAATTTCTGTTATGTATCCACGCCTATTGCTGTATTCATCGTTTTGTTACTCTATCCCTAAGGACGTAAAGTTCCATTACATTCCGCTATCAAGGGCAACAAAGGTAAATAACCCGTAAATCACACTTACGCCTCTTCAATCAGGGGAGTAATAATTGACTTACGTGGTAGATAATGGGAAAACGTTATATATCGCATTAAATTAGTATTTATTGTCAAAAATGACAATACAAGTATACTTCTACCGACGTCAAAAGAACGGTTGATTATTTCGACCGGGTAACTTTACAAAAAGGATGACCCAAAGCAGGTGCATTTCACCATCGTTTTTAATGACAAATTTGTGTTCCAATCTTTGTGATGTATGTCGAAAATTAATATCAATATATCATACATCAAAACCTTCAATTTCTTATGTACTTTCTTATTATCATGACACTGAAGAACGTGCAAGTTCCTTATTTGAGGTTAAGTTGTTGTTAACATTTCGTTTGTTTATATTATTTTTATTTTCATTTTTAGTTATTCCACGCAAAACTCAGTTTTCAGTAACATCTGTGAAAGGTGCCAGATTTTCCGAATTAATCCCTGGATTAAAGAGGAGCCTTTACGTTGTGAAGTAAATATTTCACCAGGAATAGCCGAAATTCGTATTTCATCTAACTGAAAGATTCCAATTTGCATGTAATTTTCAGAACCAGTTGTTTTCCAATCATTATAATATTCCATTTAATATCCATTTATTTACGGAATTCGTAGGAATCTCCAAGCTAATCACAGCTGTAGCTAAGGCCAAAGAATGTAATTAATTACTGAAAAAATCTCGTCCACGGTAAGGAATCGAACCTCACATCTGCCGCTTGCCGAGTGGGCGTATTAACCACTACACCACGAGAACCTTATGTAACGTGAACGTTCACTCTTTAATACCAATTACGTCGGAAATTCCAAAGGGATATTGAGGTTTAAATTGAAATTTGTATCTGTCAAAATTTTTAGAAAAAGAAATTATTTTTCAAAATTGTTATATCCTACTCCCATGATATGCCATACCGTCGAACTTGCATATAAATGAGCTATGCAAAGAATCCATAGTATAGAGGTTGTTTCATTTGAAATAAGAAAGTTGGTATCCGTTTCCAATTTAATCAAAAGTCCAGTGAAACGAAAAATATTTTTTAAGAAATAAATCCTTATCCGTGATAATCACCCATTAACATTTCAGAAAGATATTTGATTTACTTTGAGAGATACGTTGTGAATGACCCTGTATGTATGTGCAATTCACATGATAAAAATAGAAGTCGGTGAGTGATAATTGATAATTGTAATCGACTCATCTTGCCAGAGTCTGTTTTGTACAGACAAATATAAATTTGTAAACAACGCCTCTCTAACGCAATGTAGGTATCCATTTTTTCGAAATCACAGATTAAGCAGACTCTTTCGGCATTTAGCAACTTTGTGGATAAAAGCATTGGGTATTCACAGATGGTCTTTTTTATAAATAAATATCCAGTCGGAGTATTGCAAGATAAACACTCGAGTCACAGTTATGAAATTATTCGCGCAGTTATTCGCAACGTGCAGATGTAATTCTATGCTAACGCCTCGTATCTACTTAGCATAAAGCTTGTGGAAAATATTTATCTGATCATTATGGAAAAGTTTCAACGTCGATTGTATAAATATTTCTCAATGTTTGAGAGGCCTATGTATTTCGTTGTTAATGTATCAAATATTTATCTGAGCGTTTTCTTTATGCTGAAATGCGAAAGTTTCGGTGGCTGAATGTATAAGTAGCGTTAGTTTTACACTTCATAAACATGAATTGTATAAGTTTAGACGCGAAATATTGACAGATCGAACTCCATCAATCGATCGAAATTTGTTTAAAACTAAATTAGCAATCGACGTTCCTTGGAGGCAATCCAAAATCTAGCGTAATAAATACACAGAAAATGCTCTTCGAGAAGCTGTTTGGCATCATTAGAGCCAAATTGAAGACGTCAGTTGATGTTCCTGTCTAAAGGAGTTCAATTGAACAATCAAATTGTTCATACCATTAGCTTTTTTCTCCAGCACATTAATCGCAATGTGAACCTAGGTTTGTCTTTCAATATAAACTTACGTTCGGGCCCTAAAACCCATAGTATGGGCTTCAATACCTACTTTCATTCTAGAGCTTGTGAACTTACATGTAGTTCTCACATTGCATTGTCGCTTATGGAACTTCCAAAAGCAGGGTTTCGCCGTCCCAAAAATGCTTGGAGCCTAAACTTTTTTTAAATGTGCCCAGAAAATTGTACAAATTATTTGTGTATAATATGGGTTTCATTCTCAAAAGCAACAAAAACGGTAAATGTTGAAGAAATACACTTATACAACTCTATCCTAAATTATTACGTAATTACGAAACAGTTACTTATATCGCAAGTGACGTAAGTGCAGCTTTGTATTACAAACAACATCCTTGATGGCAAAAGCACTTACGTATCATATTATATTTTTCCTACTACCGGCCCAACATTTGGAAAAAATCAGCATTTTACAAAAATATTTGACATTTGCTTATATGCTTCCACAATTGTCAAATTTGTTGATTTTTGTTATGTATGACACCCACCGCTACATTAATGTATTATTACTTTTATGTAAAATTCCATTACACTCTGTTGTCAAAGACAACCAAGATAATAACTCGTAATGTAAGTCGCACTTACGTCTCTCCAATCAGGGCAGTAATGATTGACTTACGTAGCCGGTAGTAGGAAGTAGTTATTTACGCCAAAGGACGTAAGTGCAATTTAGCGGTCGAGGATGTTGTTTGTAGACCAAGGCGAAACCGAGGTCTGAAATACTTAGTAGGCGCCATAAATTCTCGGCCTGATATATAAAAAATAAACTTGGTAAAATATAACAATTTTTATTTTTCTGTATAATCTCCCCTAACTCCAATACATTTATTACAACGATCAAAAACTAATTCTATACCCCTGTAAAAATAATCTAAAATTTTTCAAATGGCCGACCGAGGCGCTCATCATCTTCAAGGGATTCTTGCCCCAAACGAAAACATTTTGTCCACTTTTTTATAATGGAATATGAAGGAGATGAATCACCATAAACGCCGCCTAAAGGTTGTTTAATGTGATTAGGCGTATGCCCTTTTTTTGTTAAAAATTTAGTGATCGCGCGGTACTCAATTTTAATTACCTGAGACATTTTCATGCACTAGTCACGTTGCCTGGCTGGCTACTAAAAACCACTTCTCTTCGAGCCGTAATATATATAGTATAGACCTCGCCCATGTGCAACTATGACACAACGGAGTTTGAACGCGCTCCACCGAGAATTTATGGCGCCTACCTCGTACACTATGCAGAAACGAAGTATATTCCTTTAAGAAAACCACTCCTACCCCTCTATCTTTTTTCAAATTTAAAATTTTTAAGTGCAAAGGAATGTTCGTTTCAACACATTCAAAAAAGATACCTACTAATTAAAGAACACCAAGCAGGTTATTATTGCATTATTGATGAAATATAAGTTTAGTGCTTTCTTACAGCTGCAAGTAAAAAATACGTTATATTGTATTATATCTTTGCAGGTATTATTTCTCTGCAGGTTTGTGAAATGAAAAAAGATAACACTAATATAAACCTGCTTTGCTGTGGGAGTCTAAATAGTGTCTGCGTACAAAATATTTATAACAATGTATTCATAATAAAATCGTAAGCGTAATTTTACCATAGATATTAACCAATGTAGGTACTGCAGGATATAACTAATAAGTTTACAGGATTTTCAAAACTTAGTCGCTGTTCGTCGATATAACCCCTTTGAAACTATGCATATGTAGATCGACTGAGGAATCTTAACAATGGCAATTGATTATGAGTAATTTTAATGAGATTATAATTGAATAAAACTATTTCTTTGATGCAGATTTATATTATAATTGATAATATATGATAATCCACTATAAAATTTATCTATGCATTTCAATATGATAATCTTATAATAAGGAAACATTATCATGACATCAAAACCTGTACATAACTATAAATAGTACCTATGACGAACATTTTACCTATAATATTTAATTCCTCGGGCAATAAACAATAATAACATATACCGTACATTTTTTTTTATCATTGCACCTTACCCTCCCATGCGTTGATGCATTTTTTTTTTAATTGAACATAGGTTTAGCGTTTAGCAAGGCGAGTAACTACTAGGATTATTACAGAAAATAAAACACAAATTCGTCAACATTTAATTCATACGTCAAATCTGACACTTAATTTTTGATCTAATCCTGTCTAATTAACGGGTCACAAAAAGGCGATAATTGATTGTGTATTAACGCAAGTACAAAATAGAATAAGTAGAATTTAGTGTCTCAACAAGTGTTCGAAGTGCCCACCTTTACATTCCATACAGTTTGCAAGCTGATTGTGAAATTCCTAAGGAGAAAAAGCTAAATGTCAAATTTTACGCCAGTGGCTGACGCATAAAAGTTTACTCAAAATAAACACGGCCGGGACAATTCGGTATAAGCGTCAGTATAACTGCGACTCGAAAGCCGATCTGTTGTGTATGTATCTACGCTGTTGTATACTATATCGTAGTTCTACGTTTGTTTTGAAAATTTTTCCTACGTCGCGAAAACGACCAAAGTTGGACACAATAAGGGAATTCATTGCAGAAATGCCTGATTTAAAGTGTGATGGCGCTAAAATTCAATGTGTAGTGTGTAAAATAGATTTAATGTGTTGGTCGAAAAGTGATTGTCTACGGCACGTAAATAGTGCAGGGCATGTTTCAAAAAAAAATTCCACACGAGATTGTGACAAATTTAAATTTAATTTATGTGTTTATTGCATGTAATTTACCATTTCATTTACTAAGGAAGAAAGCATACGTCTCGTTTTGGAATGAATATTAGGACTTTAAGTTACTAAGTGAGAGAACATTACAGAGAGTTGTGCCGTCTGCTCGTGAGCATGTCGAGAAAAGAATTAAATCGGAGTTGCAAAATAAAAAACTGTGGTTATGTGTGGACGAAACAACAGATCGTAAAAAGCATTCTGTGGTTAATGTAATGGTACGCACAATGGAACCACATCGACCGTCGCCCTCAATTTTACTAGCTTCCAGACGAACACAACAATGCACTGCCGAAGTAATTTCAATGTTGGTGTTAAATACATTGGAAAAGTTTGAACTTTCAACAAATCAACTGTTGATGTTTATGAGTGATGGTGTCGGTAGGTCGATCTCTTAAAAAACATTGTGCTAACTTGTTGCATATTACATGTAAAATTCATACTCTCAGTCTCGTAGCAGATAGTATCAGAAAATGTTACCGAGGTAGACGCTCTAATAGCACATACAAAAGCTGTGTTTGTAAAATCCCCAAACCGTATTCGGGAATTTCATAGACTATGCCCCGGTATTCCTGAACCACCACAACCTATTCTTACTCGTTGGGGAACATGGATAGATGCTACATTTTATTATCTTAAATATTTTGAGAATATAAAGAACGTGATTTTAGAATTCGACCCAAAGGAAGCTGCGGCTGTAAAGGTAAGCCGCTTGAAATTTCATATAGTCAAGTGAAAACAGATTTGGAAATTATTCAGAACAATTACGTGGGACTAGCGGATGCGATAGAAAAACTACAAAATTCTTCGGTGTCGTTAGTGGAATCTTCGCAAATAGTGCAACATGTTCACGCACAGCTATGCGCGATAGAAGACGCAAGAAATGTTTGTGTTTTAGAAAGGTTTGAAAGTGTTTTAGATAAAGACTCTGATTTTGGCACATTAAGACAAATTTGTGAAGGGGCGTCAACAGAACCGTTAAGTTATTTGAAAGATTATTTTACTTACGCAAATATAACATCACTAGATGTAGAACGTTCGTTTTCGGCATTCAAAAACGCTTTTTCTTCACGCCGCACTCACTTTACCGAAACAACTTTGGAAACATATCTAATGTTACAAATATTAAATAGACATTATCCACTTTGTGATTTCACGGAGGACTCTTAAAACGGTAAGTGTTTGAGCACGTATCACATTTAATTTATTTTGTGTAAACTTTTATGCGTCCGCCACTGGCTTTCAGCGCAGTTGCGTTGCTCTAATTAAGTATCAACGCATGGAAGTGTTCCTTTGTTCGTATCGCTTTCACTTTCGCTAGCGCTAAACCAATAAAATCATTATGAATTCTAGTATATACTAGTAGAGAACGTAACTTGATTTCTTGTATGTCAATAATTTTAATTATATCTACACTATTGTTAAACTGCTATAGCATTTTCTATTTTATAAAATATTTGATGTCTAATCTCCATCGAAATTTGTAGTCGGATAAAAAGTGAAACCTGACACAACAAATGACAAATAGTTTGTTTTTTCTTATAAAACTCAACCGAAAAAAGCAGGTATACCATTTGCAAGATCACATATTGTGCTGATGTGAATGTATGTAAACGTACTCTTGGCAACAAGCGACTTGTTTATTGGTTAATTCAAAAATAACTTGCAATCACTGACCTTAAATCCAGTCTGCTCGCGGACAATGCTTGTAGTAGTATTTCTGCAACTTTTCCCTTCCACTCTCGGCTCTACTTCGGCTTGGGAAAAAACTTACGTGTCGCGGTGAATGTAGCGAAATAAGATTTTTCCCGTTAGTAACTATAAACGGTATTCGATCGCAAAAAACGCATTTTACGTATAAGAAGTAGTTGTTTTCGATTGTATAGGTGTTGGTGGACAAATGCCATAGCTTAATACGATAGAGTACCTTTAACATTTAATAAATTAAGTTAACATCCTTCCAAATCATATCTTGTTTTAATTAAACGTATTTAGTTCTAGTATTTGTTATCCTTACATTAAAAAAAAGATGATCTTATTTTTAAAACTAGTTTGATGAGAAATACTTGGGAGTAAAAGTGGTTTAAAAGCCTACACGCAGAGAAACGTTTACTTGTATCAAAGGTGTCTGCCTTAATTCAAGACAATTACTGTTTCAATTATCCGCAATACAACAACGGTTTTAAATCAAAAGAAATATTTTCTTCACGTTTTTTTCTCCGTTTAAGAGAAGTATATACTTCTAATGAAATAATTGTATTTCTTTAAGACATTTATTAGCTTGATTCAAGAAAATTTGAAGAAAGTAATTCTTAGTATAAGTAAATGGCCATTATAACAAAACAATATTTTCTTAAGGATAGTAAATCGTTTTCTTAATTCCAGAAAGCGTTTAGGTATTGTTCATAAATCAGTAGTTTTATTTTCTTAAAATAAAGCATTTTTTACTTCTTGAAATGCGTGTTATTTATATACACATATGAATTGGACTTACCTTGTTTAAAACGGTACAACATATCCGTACATAATGTAGTAAATTATTCACATTGCTTGTGATTTTTAGAAGGCTGAAGTAGATGATACAGAATAATGTTCAAACAAAATTGAACTTAATGTAGAAATAAACATGAAAAAAGTGCATAGGGTCAGTAACCAAGGATATTGCTAATAGATAGCTCATGGTATTGATGCAATCGCCACCGGCAGAAACAATATGAGAAGAGAAAAGCATCAAAGCTTTTTGCTCCTGACCACATTCCTCTTACATCTCTCAGTTTATGCCACTAATCTTCAAAAACAGCAACTGAAATATTTCCTGGCGCCACTTAATGCAAGTAGTTATAATCATGCCGTCCTAGGTAGTAGCGACGGAACCAGAATACAGATACCATACTTACCCATGCAATATTATAACCTTCAACGTACAACGTTTCATAGACATTTTCCAAAGATACCGGTTAATATAATATTTTTTCTTTTTATTACAATTTACCACGTGTACTAATTTAAGTATAGTTTTTTAATATATAATAAATAATAAAAAAGGGATAGATAAACTTAAATATTAACTCATTAATTATTAAACAACATAACAATAATCCTTATTTAGTTACATTATTAACCCTTATGTAGCTGGAATAAAAAACACCTAATGACGTTGCAGGTACCTGGGTACCTACAAATTTTAATTAGAGATTTAACTATAAAGTATTTATTTATGACGTATTTAGTGGTAAGTATATGTTACATTGAAAACATATGAAGTATCTTATCTATTTATACGCACGGTAATCATCATAACCTAATGTCACCGTGCATCCCAAAACCAGTAAATACCGATTTCGAGGATTTCGTAGAGAAAAAGCTTATAGACGAGCAGTAAAGGAAACTTTTAAATCTATCTTGTCTAATGAAATATGTTACATAATTCTAAGAAAAACTAATCGAAAATGCAGAATAATAACTGAAGATTACAACAGTATAATCAGAATACACGTGATGAACGCATCAAAACAGACAAAGCTGCTCCAGTTCGTGATATTTGAACAATGATGAATAAAAACTTGGAAAAAAACTATAAGCCATATAAATGCATAACAGTGAATGAGCAACTGTTTCCCTATAGAGGACATACAAAATTTACACAGTACATGCCATCAAAGCTCGCGGAATACGTGATAAAAATTGTTTGGGCTTGCGATGCAGCTAATGTTTATCCTTTACAAGGTAAATTTTACACTGGAAAACCACCAGATGGTGAACGTCAGGTCAATATTCGTGAGCGTACGGTTTTGGATTTAGTTGCTTCCTACAAAGATTCTGGAAGAAATGTCACCACAGACGAGCTTGCAACTCGCTCATAGCTTTAAGTCATGGGATTTGACCTTAGTAGGAACTGTTAAAAAGAATAAAAAAATGTTTAGCTTTTAATATGCAGCCGTCTAAAGATAGAGCCATATATTCGACTAATTTTGCATTTAGAAAAGAAGAAACTGTATGTTCGTATATGCCCAAAGGGAGCAAATCAGTTATTCTTCTATCAAAACTACCACTGCGAAACCAAGAATTATAAGGTACTACAACCAAACCAAAGAAGGTGTCGACACGATGGATAAAATGTTGTGCCTAATATATGGTTAAGCGTAGAACAAATCGTTGGCCTTTAGCAGTTTTTTACAATATGGTTGATATTGTTACTTTGTCTGCGTATATAATTTACATGGAGCACAATCGCAGGATTAGATCTATTGATCGGAGACGAATATTCCTGAAAGATCTTGCAAAGCAGTTATGTGTACCTGCTGTAGAAACTCGAAGCGTCATTCCAAAAGTCGTTGGAAATTATTCTACACGTACCTCAATGGAAATGGTTGTTGGTCGGCAAATAATACAACAAATTGCAACAGCATCTAAAGACCACCCTCCTCGTGATGCTTCTTGACGTATTCCTGTAGTTGGCAATTGTCCTATTTGCCAACAATTGAAACATAAACAACGTAAAACTCGAAAGAAGTGCCATATTTGCACAAAGCCGCTTTGCAATTAGCACTGCGTAAATAAAGTAATATGCGAAACTTGCAACCAACTAAGAAAATATTTATTTAATCCAAATAAAATTTCAAGAAAATTATTTTCTTGTATTATACATTATGGACTTGAAATAAAAATATTTTCCTGAATAGAGAGTGATTTTTGCAAAAAAATTCTATTTTCTTGATACAAGAAACCATTTCTCTGCGAACAGCAATATATAATGTCACCGATCATAGCAAAAAATGACATTTCAGCCATTTCGCCCACTAAATCAAACCTTTCAAATATTGAAAAAATTATATGAAAGAAATTACCTATTTATTCTTCAAAACCAAACCCCGGCATTTATTTACTAAATTTGCTTGGAATCGGAAGAAACGTATACATATTATGCGTACATGTTCTTAGCACTATTACCCAGAAAACATTAACCAGAAAAATAAATAGTGGACGTAATTTAATGCTCCCATATCCTCAGACGATAAATAAATGTAAGTGAAAGTAAAAGCAATAAAAAATAATGGCAATAATTCCACTTCGACATATGAAAGTTGAGTATCCATTTAATATGAAAGTGCTTTGCAAAGCGCATTTGCAGCACTTCCTGGAGGTCATTAGACGCTCGTAAGAACTATCACCTGTTTCTTAGTCCGTTTAAAACGCCTGTTTTCGAATTTACCGATGTGCTTTGGTTTCGAGCACATGATTGACATTTAATGGAGAAATTGTGTTGTCTATAATGTAGTGTCTAATAAAGAAGTTGTCTAGCAAATATCGATAATGACTGGCAGTTACAAATCGTGTTTGGGCTGGAAAATATATCTTACATCCATGATCGTTTTCGGACAGACATGCTTGAACACCGATTGGCAAAGGTTCGCAAATAATTGTACATTTTTATGTATTCATTTTGTGAGAATGAATTAAGATGAGCACTTCTATAAATGTTCTTTTATAATTTTACTTTTATAGTTTGTACTAGCGTTAGTAGATTATCGTATCTCACATCACTACGATAGAGCAATTTATAATGGAAGCGCCAAAAAGACATACCACATTTCAATGGTTTATTATACAAAAACGATAAAATACATACATTAAAAATATTCATTACACAATAAAGAAGCATACATAACTTACTTCCAATGTGTTTTAAAGGTCATATTTTCAAAGTAGTGACTATCATGAGCGATATATTTCTGGATACAATTCTTGAATACTTGCATGCTTCATCGAACCATTTCAAGGTACATAGCTGCGATTTCATAGCGTGTTATGTTCTCCAGATCATCAAGATTTTAATATTGTACTCTGTAAATGCATATCCTGCAAAACTATAACATTAATTTGCACGCTGTGCAAGCCGCTGCTTCTCATTTCTCAAAAAAAAAATCAATAATAGTATATGTGCCCAACAGGTTAACCCCAATTACAGGACAAGAAAATATATTAATAGAATGTGAATACATTACAAAAGAAAAAATAAACATTGCACATTAAAAAAAGAAAAAAAAATAAACAAGTGCAAAAAAAAAATTGTAGCAATATTGTATCAATACTCACATTGCTCATGCAATTGCGCACAATATGGTAAAATGCTCACATGTAGAAGTCATTGGCTAAGTTAGCGGGGTTTTATTCCATCCCAGTACTAAAAATTTAACTTCTTTACAGATTATATCTAACAGTGCATTGCCAATCTCATGTTGACCACCGTCTTAAAGACATCATCTGTAAGCCTAGAACATTTACCGGGGTTACGAATAACCCTAACACTTATGTATTTAGTTATTTAGGTAAGCATACTTAGGTAAAACATCTTAAAGAAAATGCTATATTATGAGGATGGTAAGTGTTATGGAAGACAACGCAATTGTATTGCATTTAGTCAATTTATTTCTCAGCATAACCTTTTTGTAGCTGTATACACTTAGTCCTGCGATGTTCGAAGTTTTGAAGTCATCCAAATAATAGGATTTGTCGAATTCTGCAAAATAACCCTCTGTTTCGGCAATGAGCTCTTCATTTGACGTAAACCGCTTTCTGCCAAGTAATTTTTTCTAGTTTGGAAAAAGAAAGAAGCCACAGGGGGCGAAATCTGACGAATATGGTGGATGGGGTACCAATTCGTTTTGTAACTGAACTAATTTTGCTGTCGCAGTTGCCAATGCGTGAGCCGGGGCATTATCCTGATGGTATAGATTTTTTTCTTCGCTAGGTGGAGCGGTTTCCTTCAGTTCGGCGTCGAATCAGTCTAATATATCAGCGTAGTACTGTCTCGTGATTGTCCTTCCCTTCTCCAAATAATCAGTTAAGATTATGCCTTGCGAATCCCAAAAAATCGTCGCCATAGCTTTTCCGGCTAATGGAATCGTCTTCGCCTTCTTTGTAGCACGTTTGCCGAGAGGAACCTATTTTGCCGACTGGCATTTGGTTTCTGGCGTATAGTGATGTAACCATGCCTCATCTACAGTCACATAACGCCGCAGAAACTCACTCGCATTTCGCTTAAACATGTACAAACATTGCTTTGAAGTTATCACGCGATTCCGATCTTGATCAATCGTCAACAGACGCGGCACCCATCTCGCCGCTTGCTTTCTCATACACATTTTTTCGTGAAGGATGTTTTGCACACGTTCAATTATGATGTTTACCATATTAGCAATCTTTCTAATGTACACGCGGCGTTTTGCTAACACGATATCATTAACTTTATTGGTCACATTGTCCGCAGTTGCATCAATGGGACGACCTAGCCGCTCTTCATCAAAGACGGATATTCGGCAACTTGTCTTTTATTTCTGCACACGTTTTCGCATCCAAAAAAAAAAAGAAATCGAATCGGTGACCGGTATTGTTCGTTTTCCATGATTCCACAAATACGTAAACTTGGTCACTTTCAACAGCTTCCAAAACAACACTACTTGATGAATCTCTCCGAAATTTTGACATCGACGTGAAGAGTACACACAGTCGGTAATGCAGATTTTGACGCAAACGCCATCTATCTCCAAACACGGGTACTTCTCGTACCATCCTCGTATGCGAACCGGTAGGAAATGAGGAACGGTATAGTTGAAAGCTTCGCTGAGAAACTGCAGCAATGTTTTTTATCTAAACGTGAGGAAGTCATCAAAAAGAAAAGTGATTCGAACTAATGACCGAATGAATTAATGTTTTTATGAGTTTCTGGAAGGCACAGCTGATTCTTGTATTTATAAAGTTATTTACTTCTAATAGAATTACTTGTTCATTGAATCAGGGAATCATGGTTTATTATATTTATTAATGCCGCTAACGTTGATTTTTTTTGTTTTTTTTCGGGTGCCATGTATTAAAACAAAGCAAATGGTCATAAAAGTTTTGTACGTACTCGATCGATTCGGCTTTACGGTGAAATTTGCTATATACTTTAGCCTGTTCCTTATGATATGTTGCATCCATGGAATTGTTTATGGCTTAATGTCTGATTGCATGTCTAACTCCTTTTATAAACGCTTTAATTCCTGATTTAATCCAACCACTATGTATTTTGACCCCTAACGAAATTCTCCATTTTGATCTTGTGTGCATTTTAATTTTAATAACACCATTTAATCATTTCGTAGTAAACATATTTCTAAGGAGAAAAGGTTCCGGGTGTCAAATTCAGATTTTAATGAAATTTAGTGGAAATGGTAAAATATACAAATAACAACTTTTTGTACCTACGGAAAATACCCCTTGAAAACTTGACGAATTGTTAGTTTTCTCAATATAGCTACAAAACGAGCGGATAAATGCAGAAGTTGCATCATATTTAAGGCTATTTTAGAATATGTTATTAACATATATACAGAATACTAGGTTTATGTTTAAGGCTAACTCTTACACATCTCATCTTTGTAACAATACGAAAAAGATTTTAAGTAGAAATTGTTTACCTTTCAGTTCCCTTTTAAATTATGTAGGGTTTTCTAACACATACCGCGTTAGAAAGTTCTACTAAAACACACAAGGCGCTATTGTAAAATGTGCTCGCCTAGGGATAAGAGTAGGGAATCGCGTGTTCCACGACAACGGGAATCAGTCAGCAGGGTTGCCAGATCTCACGATTAATCGTGAGATGTCACGATTTGAGTTCGAAACTCAGGAACTCACGATAATGCCACCAAATCTTACAGTTTTTTATTTTGTCGCATAAATAAAAATAATAAAATGAGAAGTTATTGTTTTGGTTCAATAAATTGCAAAAACAAATTACTGTAATTTTGATTGCATATCAAAAAAGATGTTTTACCGCCACCTTATGGTCAAAGATCTAAACATACCGCTAGCTGTTGTTACCTAGAAAACTGCACTGCTTAATTGAAATCGGTATTTTCAAATTGCTGAAAGAGCAAAGGGGATTTCTTTAAAATTACTTGAGCGTAAATTAGTAATTTCCCCAGAATGAAATGCAAACCGAGGGTACAAAAGCGCCACAATTTAATTTTGCGTCATTCGTCGTCTGCTGCATTCAATTGACGGTTCGAAAATTGTAAGAAATAATTAAATAATATTTATAAAAATGTCTAGTAACTGTGAAAGTGACGATCGAAATGTGCCATTTACATCCCAAAAGGTAAAAAGGCAGAAATTCTCATATCAACAAAAATACAAAGAAGAGTGGGAAAAAGAAATAAAATGGATAACTAGAAGTAAAAAAGGACCTTCTTACTCATGGTAAGTTAGTGGTTGAAATTTTCATCTTAAATATATTTTTTTATCGATTATACATGTTACTGCTATTATGTGATGGAATTTAAATTAAATCGTGTAAGTGTGATGTAAAAATTACACATGGAAAAGGAGATTTAATAAAACACGGGGAAACCTCGAAACATAATACTAGTATGAAGTCACTTTTTGGGTAAAAATCAATTGCGACCATGTTTAGCAAGTCATCATCAGAACGAGATTTGGAGCTAAAAGCCAAAGAAGGTGAAATAAGAATAGCAGTATTTAGTACGGAACACAATTTACCCATAAGAATAATGGAACATTTTCCTGCTTGGTTGTAATCCGTTTGTAGCGATTCGGCAATTGCGAAAAAAATTAAATGTAGCCGCACAAAAATGAAATCAATTATCACTCGAGTGACTGGCGAAAAACAAATGGAAAACCTTGTGAAATTAATGAAAAAAGATAAATGTTGTATTATTGCTCACAGACAGAACTTGCACAGAACATTTGTGTCTCGTGGTTCGAATTAATCTAGACAATCTTGACATAAAGGATTATTTCTTGACAGTAATTGTTGTTCAGGGGACCACCAGCGAAGGGTTATTCCGACAGATAACCAATTTTTTTTTTAAATGGATATTCCTTATAAGCAAAATTGTATAGGCTTTGCATCCGATGGCGCAAGTAACATGATGGGAGTCCATAACTCTGTTATGACGAGATTGAAAGAAGCATTTCCGAACATATTTATGGTCAAATGCGTTTGCCATAGTTTTCATTTATGCGCATCATATGCTTGCGAGAAAATACCACAACATGTGGAACAGTTTATTGGAGATGTAAGTTTCGTTGACTATTATTGAACAGTATTATCTACAAAGTGTTTGGTTTTAGGAGCAGGAGATTTGAAGCAGTTTCAAAAATTTGCAACTGTACCACAAGTAACAAATTTTGCGTTTGGCTGCAACTCGGTGGTTGTCCCTAAAGAGTGTCGTAAAAAGAATACTTCTCTCATTATTTAACAAATTAAATCTAACCATATACTACATGAAACTAATGTTCACGACATAGATTTGAAAAATCCGAGACATTTTTTAAAAATTGAGGACTTGTATTTTGGAGTAGCAATTAGTGCAAGCTCTTTAAGTACAAATATGCTGCATAATGTTAAAGCAAAATGCTTTGACATTTTTTCAAAGTTGCACTTTATCGAGCCTAAAACAGTGATAAGCAGAAAAATTCAAACAATTTCAAATGTAACAACTTATTTTCCAAATTTAGTAGGCGAACCACAAACAGTCGATAATGAGTGGAGGATGCTTCGAAATTTAGACTTTCATGAATTACATTCAAGTGAAGACGCTATTGAATTTTGGCGGGAGATTGGAACAATGAAATTAGGCAGTGGAGAATTCAAATTTCCAAATTTAACTGCATTTGTGTTTAACCTGCTATGCCTACCACATTCCAGTGCTTCGGTAAAAAGAATATTCTCTCAAATAAATCTTAACAAAACCAATTTAAGAAACAGATATAAAACTGAGGCCTTGGAAGGAATAATGTTAACAAAAAACTTAGTTTCCCCCGATGGTAAGTGCTACAATTTTAAAATTAGTTCCGTACTTATAAAAAAAATTATGAGTGATGTATTATATGCAAGCAATAATTCTTCGGCTATACACATCACATTGAAAACAGCGACCCGAAAACTTAAAATAAAATAATGTACAGCATAAATTGAAAATCTTTAAAAATAAAATAAATGTTGCTTCCAATTGGCATAAAGTTAAACTCACCATATAAAAATCACTCTCAAATCCAAAAGAATTGAAAATATGTGGTGATATAATATGGGAAAACCCTACATGGCTTTAGACAAAATTAGAAAGCACACATGTTTTACTTAAAACATTTTTTCAGGTTGTTAAAAAAAGATGGAACGCATAGAAGTTCGTTCGGCTTAACCGTAAAATCTTGTATATATACGTTAATCATGTATCCTAAAAGGCTCTTAACTTTGGTACAATTTTGCATTCGGCTGTATGCGATTTTAGTCAGTTATGTTTAATGTGACAAATAAATAGTGTAAGAGTAAAACGTAGTTTTATTTAAATATCGAAGAAACATCATACTTTTCTTCAATTTTTTCGTACTGTGGTTATACTGAGAAAGCCGAAAATCCGTCAACCATCGAAGAGGCGTTCCTCCCCTTTAAAGTAAATCTTTCCAAACAAAAAATATTTTATGTGTGCAAATGTTAGTATGCTCTATATTTCCACCAAGTTTCGGTAAATTCTGAATATTACGCCGGTAACTTCCTTGAAAGTGTCATGCTTTGTATTCTAATCTTTTAATTGAGCCTTCTAACCCAAAAATGTATAGTACTTTTGTCAGAGAACACAGCGTTCAACCATGTAACAGCCAGGTTACCGGAAATTTCATTAGAAATAAGTAATTTTTTTTTACTATTCTTTCGTATAAAGGTTGTCGCACACTTGCCCGTCACGGCACAGTACGACGCGTCCCGTCAAAACGAATAGAATTAAAATAATGCAAAATGAATAGACGTTCTATGCCGGAATAGTGGGCGGTCGTCAATTCATTTGAATTGTTTTTATTCTATCCGTTTTTTACGGAATGCGCCGTGCTGTGCCAGGCAAGTGCGCAACAGCCTTAAGACTCCATTTGGTTTGTAATGAAACAATGTCCTATTTCTAATTTGAATAATAAATATTAATAATCTGCAGTAACTTGTACCAAATATTCGCGTAACTATATTAAAATCACACAAGGTATGCATAAATTTAGTATTATATGTCTGTGGAACATTAACTTTATCTTTTATGTAATTTAAAAATGAAACACGTCTAATAATTATCTACTTAACAAGCAAATCTCACCTTCTTAATTAGCACGTTTAAATAAGCTGTAACTTCCAAGAACTGTATATAAAATTTGCATACGTACGACATTGAAAAAATTATATAAGAGACTTTCATAACCGTGGTGAATGTTATAAACACGCCAATGTATAAAATTAGCGTTTGTGCGGCTTAATAGTCATAGAGACTCATTAATGGTATTAAAACATAAAGAAAAGGGAAGAGAAAATTTTAAAATTATTATATTCTATCGCGGATACATAAGATTAATATTTATTTTCACTTAACCTCGAGAACTGTTTTGCACGGCTACAAGAATTTTTATAATTAATTCCATTTAATAACTTTTCTTTTCGAAACTTTGTTGCAGTACGATAACTTGCAGCTAATAAACTCTGACGTACCGTCCTGATACTTCAGCTACCTAATTTTAATTAACAGGCCGCTTAAAGTGGACTCGGAATACTCCAAATAGTATCCTAAATATGACATCCTAGCAGGTCTAATTAAAATCTGATGAAATACGTACGGACTAATTTCCTAAAGTGCCAGAAAAATTGATGTTATTATATTTAACTTTTACCGGAAAACCCATATAATAACATATTTTTAAAGAAAACATATGAAATACCCAAAATGTTATGTTAATGGCCCATTTAATTCAGAAGCATAATAAATTGTATTTGCATTAGCTGCCAATAAATCAAATTGTATGGTAATTCCCGTAGTGATTTAACGTTTTGACAAAAGCTAAAAAGAATGGATAAAAGGAATATGTTTTGAGGTAGCTTTAAACATACAATGGCTTTAACAATTAAAAATAAACAAATATTTGGCAATTTTCTTTTTCAAAGAGAATCTTTTCTTGATAATTAACGAGCAGTAAGTATATTGAACACATTTTTGTTCAATTCTCTCGAATTTCCCAAAGTTATGATTAAACTGGGCAAATGTGCGGTAACAGCCAGAGGCGTGGCGAGCGCATAAAACTTTACACATAAAATAGAAGATAAGAAATACATTATAAAACGTGCTGAAACACTTACCGTTTTAAAAGTCTTCCGTGAAATTACAAACAGGGTAACATCTGTTAAATATTTGAATCATTAGATATGTTTCCACAGCTGTTTCAGTCAAGTGAGGACGAAGTGCGGAATAAATGTCTTTTAATGCCAAATACGACCGTTCGACTTCTAGCGATGTTATATTTGCATATTTAAAATAATCTTTGGAACAACTTAATGCATCTTCACACGCACCTTCACAAATTTGTCTTAATATAAGAAAATCGGAGTCTTTCTCTAAAACACTTTCAAATTTTCGTATTACACACCAATTTGTTTCGCCTTCTACAGCGCATAACTGTGCGTGAACATCATTCACAATTTGAACAGAATCCATTAGCGATATCGAAACATTTTGTAATTTTTCTATTCCCTCCGCTAGTCCGAAGTAATTGTTGTGAATAGTTTGTAAATCTGTTTTAACCTGACTATCTTGAAACATTTCCTGGCTTTTCTTGATTGCTGCAGCTTCTGTCAGATTGAATTTTAAAACCACCTTCTTTACTTGACCAAAATATTTGTTGTAGTAAAACGCAGCCTGCAACCATGTTCCCCAACGTGTAACAATCGACTGTGGTGGTTCAGGTAAATCAGGACAGAGTTTGTGAAATAGTCGGGTACGTTTCAGGGACTTTAGAAACACTGCCTTTGTATTAGCAATCAATGCATTTACTAGTGGAAAACATGTAGGAACCGTTTGTGCCGCAAGATTTAGACTATGGACTTTACACGTTACATGTAAGAAGTTACCACTGTGTTCTTTAAGAGATCGGCCCAAAGAACGCATGTTTGCGGCACCATCACTCGTAAACATTAAAAGTTGCTTGGTTGAAACTTCAAATTTGTTCAATGAGTTCAGCACCACCTTTAAAATCTCATCGGCAGTGCAATTTATAACTCTTTTGGAAGCAAGTAAGAAGGAGGATAACGGTCGATGTGGTTCCATTGTACATACCATTACATTAACCACAGAATGTTTTTGACGATCTGTTGTTTCCTCCACACACAACCACAGTTTTTTATCTTTCAATTCCGTTTTTATTCTTTTTTTCTATATGTTCACGAGCAAATAGCACTACACTTCGTATCGATGTCCGACTAGGAAATTTACAGTCCACATATTTATTCCAGAAGGAAGCAAATGCTTCCTTGTCTAGTAAACGAAACGGTAGATTACATAAAATAAGAGTAACATATAAATCAAATGAAAATTTTCTTGGTCTCGTATGCCACTTTTTGCAGAAGAATGCTGTTTGCTTTCGATGTAACGTTGACAATGGCTTCTGGACCAACACATTAGAGGGATTTTACAAACCAGACATTGAATTTTAGCGCCGTCAAAAATTAAGTCCGGCATGTCCACTATAAAGTTTTTAACTGTGTCTGCCATTGGTCGTTTTCGCGACGTACCTAAGTGCGACATTTTTAAACCAAACATAAGCGTACAATTACGAAATAAGTTACGACAGCCTACATATACACAGAACTACTCGCATACAGCATCGATTTAGTACTGACGCTGTGAATGCGTGAAATAAATAATCGCCGACTCCACACCATATATCTACTACACTGACTGTTACCACTGTTTGCCCAGACTAGTTATGATTACGTTGAAGACGTAATTTAAATTTCTAAACAAATGGTTTCAAAATGTAACTTATTGCATAAGACTTCAAAGCTATCACTAAAGTAATATTATAAATTATAATATAAGTTTCTGCAAGTTATTCAATATTCTGGGCTGATTAACCACAACTCAATGTTTAACGCATTCTGCATTGCTGTTTCTATTTTTTTGCTAAATTAGTAGGATACAGAATGCGAAGCAAATTACATTGCGTGGTTGAATTTTTACGCGTACTCATTTCTTGAGCGTTTGTCTCCGTAAATGAAACGGAATATATATTAAATCCAGCATTCTTTCCATTTGGTTGCACTTTAAACATGCACAAGCAATGAAGATAGAAATAACAGATAATTATGGTAAGGAATTTATTTCAATCTATGGTAGAGCGTTTCTTGTAATAATCACTTGCCAATTCATGTCGTCTATATTTCTATTTTGCAACGGCTCTATACAAAAGCATAATTGATCAAGCAATCACGACTTCGTAAACAATTATTATACACAATTATCTAACATTTTATTAATCCTTTTCTGAGTGCAACATATACACAAAGATACTAAAACGTTGTTGCTATGTTGTGTAAGAAGTCTCATTTGTAGATTCAAGGTGAGATTTATCAAAACTGAAATAGATATTTTTTTATCTAAAAGACAACTGTTTATTTATGTACTTCTATACATATTCTTTACCATATCCTAATGTGCCTTCCAAATCCAAATCGCTAGCTAAAAGCGTAGTGTGGGATTTTCTTACGACAAGAATACTATTCTAAAAATCTTTTCTAATATCCATCCTTACATTGACATCATTTAATCCTAAAAGAAGGTGAACCTATGTATATAACGACTAAAAAGGACACATTTTCCAATGAATATCAAATTTAAAAGATTATTGATCATATAATTATGTACACCGTGGCTATCCCAGGAACACGTTCAACATCATGTCCAATTTCAAGAAAGGGCTTTATAAATGCAATGCAAATTGCATACATAAACATTCTGTATTTTCAGAGGATATATATTCCTAAATATATTGTTATGGTATTTACTCACTCACGTTTAAAAGCATATTCTTTTGACACTTTGATTGCATCTAGTTAATCAAGTACTCGCACTCTGCGGCACAGGAACACTGAAACACTTCACTAAAAACCATTACCACAATACTTCACTCGCACTGGATGCACGTTTCAATAGCTAAGCTATCATAATCAGCAGTAAAACTGAACTGTTGAAGAGTTCAGTAAGATTTACTTACTGAACTCTTTGGATCTTCCAACATCAAAATTATTAACCACGAAACAAGGTTTGAAGAAAGAAATATTTGGTTTTGAATCGGGTGCAACTTCGCACCAAGACGGACATCGAAGTACAACATTTCACTGAAGAACTTCAGTGAACAAGAACAAAATTTATTATTTGGCAAATAAACAAACAAATTCAATTTCAATCAAATTTAAAATTTCAAAGAGCTCACATTCAGACATATTTTAACAGCTGTCGGACAGGGATTGTTTTAGGTCAATGTTATGAATTAAAAAATTTTGTCAAAAGAAATATAATTTTTCAAATTCAATAAAAATACTGTAACTCTTTAATATTAAAGATTGTTTAATTTTTCACTCGATTTCTATTAACAAAAAAGAAAACAAAGTGGATCCCACACTTTAAAATAATTTATAAAACGTTAACCCTGAGTAATTAAATAATTTTATACAGAGTCTCATTACAATATACTTTTTTATTTATTTTATGAGTTATTATGGATATGATCAAGGTGTTAACTACTGCAACTTGGACAACTTTCTGTAGTGTATTACGCTGGTTGACACTGAAATTTATAGAAAAGATTACTGGTAATCACCACCTTAAATTATTTGCAATCAATCTGTCTCGTGTGATAAACAATAAGATTCTGCGACAATAAAACTTTGCGTTTTCAAAATTCATTTATTTAAATTTATGTAATCGAATCGATTTAGCCGTCTGACATAAGTCAAGCAGTGAAACGTTGAAATATTTTCGTATCCGCATCTGCATACCAGATTTCTTTCGGAATTTATTCGTCTTATTGACTTTTTCGTCGGCTAACGGTAACAAAGCTATTTGTTAGCTTCGGCGTCACTGCGTACATAAACTTAATTTTACAGCAGAACGATCGCGTTGAAACGGTTGCGCCACTGCTTCGTCGACGCCGAACTCTCCAGGCGAGTGCAAAAGCCAACAACATAATTTATTTAAATAGATTCCAGTCTCTTGTGGACGCAAGTGTCCTGCAAGCACAAAAAAGACGACATTAAAGAAACAGACTGGCCATGATGTCATCCGACCGTAGAATCTAACCCGATCTTTTTTGCAAGCTTCTAGAAAATCTCGTCCTTGTGTGTAACACTCGGAAGATATTTATATGTACATGTACGTGAGTATGTATTGTGTGTATTTATTTAGTGGTGTGAGTTCTTTATGTCTTAATTACAACTGCAGCGACATACAGTTGATTGAAATTTTATATGGTACGACCGTAAACTATACGAAATATCTTGTTGGGTCGTATAAATCATATGATTTAAAAACCAATTAAAAATTAACAACATCCATTATAATCTAAGCCCGTTTTACTAAACAAAGCAGATACAATCAATTTAGAATTCAATGATAATGTCTAACATCTTTCACTTATAAAGTTTAGCTTTATCGAGACATTTGCGGCGATATTAGATGAGACGAAGTCATTAAACGGTGAAAGTTGCAACATTATCCTCTTTTCCCCCTATTTTTGTCGAGTTTCTATTTGCATAGATATGTAATTGTAAACAAGCACTCGATTGCTTCAATTTCCTCGTGTGTTTCCGTTGCATATAGTCCACGTTGTAGTATACACGAGGCAAACGAAGCCTTGTCATTGAACTCTCATTTACGTCGCCACCAGCCGCTACTGAAAAGAATTATTTATATAGAAGTACCTGTATATGACTTGTGCCGGGTTTTTATTAGAGGTTAAGAGTAAATTAGATATACTAGGAAAAATTTCAATAATTACAGAGTTGGTAGAGGATATAAAATGTCACTTGTGTAGATTGACTGTTCATTGTTCGTTAACAATTCGACAGAACAAGTGAAGTAAAAGTGATCATGAAGTTTGCAAGTTCTTTAGTTGAAGATGGGTACCAGTATCACTAGAAATCTACCAATAACCATGGCAAAGAAACATGGCATTGTATCAACGACAAAAAGAATAAAGTTCTTTAGGAAGATATGTAGATTAAATGGAAAGATTGGCAAAATTGATCATTCCTGTTAAATTGATGTTTGGTTAAGGTAGAAATTAATACGTACATAGTAGACGTCAACAAGCGTCCACGTGAAGGGCCATCAACTTCTGTACGGCAAATATATCATGAAGAAGTAACGCCGCTGTATGATCGAGGATATGAACTTGTTGCGACGTTACCAATGTTCTTAAACGCGCTTTATATCGACAGAAAGGAGAATTTCGACGAGCTGCAGAGGATGAAATAAGTTTGAATGACGAAGACAGTAATTTGTCCGTCGAGTCACATTTTTTGGTCATTAACGATGGAAGCATTGACAAAATTTTAATATTTTCAGACAGACAAGCAATGGAATCCAATTAAACATTTTTCGTGGACGGGACCTTCAGAGGCTGCGGTAGGCAGTTGGCGAAATTATGTAGCATACACGTTGACATTTAGAGTCCTGCCGGAGAGACCAGAATAGCACTAGTTTTATTCACTCTACTACCAAGTAAAACCTGTAAAACATAGGAGCGCATATTATATTTGATCAAAGATGCATTATTTAGGCAGAATCCAAGATGTTTCGCAACAGATTTGGAGGTAGCTGCAATTAATGTAATGAATACTTTATTGTTCAAGTGTTCGGTTGTAACTTTCATTACAATCAAACACTGTGGAAGAAAGCGCAAGACCTCAGTTTAATTTCCGAATATGGCACCAACGATGAACTTAGGCTACATATCAGGATGTGTGCAGCATTGGCATATGAACCAAATGTAAAAAATGGTTGGCTTTGTATACAAACGTGCAGTCCTATTCATCAGTCATTAACTACATTTTACGAATATTTTGTAGAGCAGTGGCACTGCAACAATCAAATTCCAATTTCCGCTTACAATTGTTTCGGAAGGTGTTATAGAACTAACAACTACGTTGAGGCCTGAAACAGAAAATTGAATTCAATTTCAAGCTCTCCGACACCGAGCATATACAAATTAATACGCTACCTGAAAGGTGAAGCTACTCAAAGCAATTTGAAAATAAATCGCATAGAACTGAATTTGTAAAGAAACCGCAAAAAGTCGTGTTATATACGATTAAATTAAAAAACAGCCCTAATATTTGAACAATACCTTACCACCGATATTGCCAAACGTTTATTATCTAAAAATTTATTTTTTCTGAAAAATTTGACACATGTAAAATTCAATCATTTCCTAAAACTAATATATTTGTTCGTATACTTTTCTCCACGTCTATGCGATACTTGTTTTTCTGTACACAGTGAAAAATGCTTTCCAAAATTCAGCCAGCTGGCCATAATATTCGTTTCAGAAAATAATAACTTGGGCAATGTGCAACGAGATCAATTTAGCGCTCATTCGACGTTGTTTTATTGGGATATTTTGCATTCGTAAAGCGTTTTGTACGTTACATTTACTAATTGCAGACTATGCCCCTCCAGATAAATCATTTGGATGGAATCCATACGGTCGCCAGTTGCACCGAGAACCTCTATCAGTAAACAATTCACGATTCATTCGATTTTAACTAGCGTCATACTTTTGAAATAAGTCTAATGTATGCGAGCTATCTATTGCTACTTCTTGATTGGTATTATGGAACCAGTAGGTTAATCTGGGTAAATTGGCTAATATTGTAATTATTTCACAATTAATATCTACATTTGTACAACAAATAATTTCGAACAATAAAGGAAGTAGTTCAGTTCTTTGGTGTCTTGAACTATAAAGTTTGCTGGATATTGATGGGATTAACTTGTTTAAACTAAGGGTGATAAAAGACCTAGTCACATTTATTTATTACATCTAAAGCTTACTACACAAGCTGCAAAATTCTTGGGAATAGATGAAAACGAGGAGAGAACATCAAGAACACATAGAATATGCATTTGTTAACATAGACTGGATGTAGGTATACTTTGTATGTCTTCGAACGTAAGCAATACATAAAGTTGCCCATCCTACTTCTTTTTTTAAGCATCAATTCACAGCTTGTATTTTAAGGACTCGGTGTACAGAATAGAGAGAAAATAATTGGTATAGAGCTACTTACAGAAATTAGCTACGATAGAACATATGAATAATATAAGACGATGCAAAAACATGTAACTTTTTCTAATTAGGTAAACATCCAATTAGAAAAATATTTCGGTATTACGTAATTGCAAGCGAAGCACCTTGGAAACTTTTTCAAGTTTATTTCATAAGAGGAAGTATAAACTAAAATACTTTATAAATATCAGCACCGATTCTGATTAGAAGCAGCAAATATGCCTTTCATCAGTTCTAAGCCCTACTATGGCCAACAGGAAATTAAGGAATGAGAAGAAAACCAAAAGGCCTGGTACTGGTTAAACGTACCAGGACGAGATCAGGCGGGAGCAGTCATATCAGGCTCGCCAAAGACAGAAAACACAATGCTATCTTTCAACAAAGGGGATCTCAGAATACTGGCAGGCTTGTTGCAAGGGCATGTAAGGTTTAAAATATTGTTTACATAAACTGGGAAAAGCTAAAAAATTATTTCTTTTAATGCCAAGAAGATCTAAAGACATCTGAACACGCTTTATGCAAATATATTGCAATTAGTCATAAACGGCATCGACATTTCAGTAGCCTAGATTAGTATTAAGGCTCCCCAAACGCCTCTATTCTAACACACGTAAGGGCACTGTTACGATAAATTTATTTAGGTTGCAGTGACTAAAGGCATCAATTCCCGTCCCAATAAAAATAACAATACTTACCTATAAACACTTTAGTAGAGATTTAAACCATTGTCAAAAATATCATAAAACTGTAAGCCTCTGAAGTTTTATGATATTTTTGACAATGACTTAAAGACAACGGCTAAAGAGAAAAATATAAATATTTATTTATACTTCTATAATAAAGAAATAATATTATTTGTTAAAAATTACAACAGGGATGCAAATGAAGATTTGGGGTCTTCATTTTACGAATATTAATTTTCAGAATTAATGTGGACGCGTTATACACTCAGGTACAAAAAATTCGATCCATTTGAATTTTTCTTCGTAAAGAAAAAATGTTTTGAGATATAATCTTAAGGTTGGTGATAAATTTAAGAGAAAAAGATAAAATTCGATAAAAACACATTTCATCCAAGAAAAAGTAAATTAATTTATTGAATCATATAAGATTATTTGGTACCTCAGAAAATTAAAGGGTTTCATTAATAGAAAGAAAACAATAGTAACAAAATTTTAGAGTACTTATTGCAATTAACACCGAATATTTCCACCTCGGACCCTTCTGACAGCTTGCATACGTCTCGGCATGGAGTTAATTAAATTCTGAACATCATTTTGTTCCAATTACTCCCATTCTGCCTGAAGTGCCGCAGCAAGTTCAGCCAAATTGTTTGGGCGGGATACACGTGCTCGAATCTGTCTTCTTAGTCTGTCCCAAAGATGTAGGTCGGAACTGCAAGCTGGCCAATTCATACGCACAATCCCAACCTCACAAACATTCGTTGACGATCCGAGCACGGTGCGGACACGCGTTATCGTCCATAACAATGAAATTAGGCCTAAAAGGAGCAAAAAGAACTACATGCTCTTCTAAACCAGTTTTTATGTGCCTTGCAGTCACCATAAAACCTCCATCAACCACCACTATTTCAGTACGGGCTTTGCCGCTATACCAGCCTAAACCGTAACGGTGCCTCCCCTGTAGCTAATAGCTTTTCACAATATTGCATTGAGCAAATCGCTCTCCCAGTTTTCTTCAAACTCTTTTCCTGCCATCTGGTGATCTTAGGCAAAATCTGGATTCATCTCAGAATAATACGTTGTTTCGATCGGCGTGATTTCAATTTTCGCGATCTTGTGCAAAAGCTAGTCGAGCTCTACGTTGGTCCACAGACAGCTGTAGACATTGGGCTGGTCTCCTAGACATTAAATTAGCTTCGGCTAGTTGTTGACGAACTGCTCATCTGCTTACATGCACATTTCTCACTTCGCTCACTCGATTTGCCACCTCAACCAAAGTCAGATGCCTATCCCTTAAAACTGAAGGAACCACAAATCGATCATCTCGTTCGGATGTTGCTTTTCTGCGGCCCGATACTGGTCTCCTAGTATAGCTGCCGGTTTCAAAACGCAGAACGGCTCTTTGAACTACGGAACGAGTAACGTCTATTACCTGAGCGGCATAATATTGGCCACAGCCATCTTGAAGTAAAACTACTGCCCTGGCTGCATCCGTTGAACTTAAAGACATTTTTTAGAAAGAAAACTGCAGAAACTTCTCATTTTAAACACTGTTTAACTGTCAAAACGACACTTTAATAATAATAATAATATGTGTTTATTGGCATATGTAAAGAGAAAAGGAAAACAAAATTTTAACTGTCAAAATGTCTAGCTCCAAAAATAAACACGACACACTGAATAACTTTTTGTTAACTATTTGTTATTTGTTAACAAAGACATCATTTCTCGTTGGTTAGCAAAATGCAAAATAAAAAGTCAGCAAACTGATACCTTTTAATAATACGAGTGTTAATCTACACCATGTTGCAAGTCCAGAGTTTTAGAAATACAAACAAAGATGAAGCAAGTAATGGATCGAATTTTTTGCATCTGAATGTATATTTTTACAATTAATCTCTTAATTTTCCGTATTTAATTATGGCTGATTTTTCATTTTCGTTATAAAACTGGCTGAATGAATATCTTGCATTAAATATTACGTTGAAGCTTGAACATTTTCTACTGACAAACTTCTGCTTTGAAATTTCAAAGCTGTATACAGATTTAATGTAAAAGTTTGCATAACTTTAGTATTTAATATTTAGCTTCTTGCAAATATTAAAGAATCAACAGCGTCCCGTAAAGTATCGTATCAGATTTCACAATTTCAATTTCTCTTCTGCTGCTATGCTATTATGGAGTATACGTTCGACCTGAGTTTACAATGCTTGTTCAACTATGATACTTTTTTTCAAATTTTGTAATAGTAATGTATTCTAATTAATTGATTCACAATATGTGCGACATAAAGTTTACTAACTCTCTTGAACATTATAATAGCCACAGAATGCCTTACATCATGCAAATTATCCAAATTTATTCAAAACACGTTTTTCAAAAATTCGGTTGTTTCTATAGGTTACGGTTAATCATAGAAATGTACGACTTCTCGAAACTCGTGATAGGAATAAATTAATCAGAGCAGCATGTTTGGTAACGTTGAATATAATAGTACACAGACTATATATAATAGTACACCGTTGGTAGAAAAAGACAATGCACGGTGTGCGAATCAAATTCTAGCAATTCCAGATTGTTATCAACGGTCGACCTAATACAGTTATGTTGTACACGCATACTGAACAATTCAAAGTCAAAATGTACAAATTTAAGACGTAGTAGTGTAGCTTAATTTTCTACTATTTCAGAAATTTAAAGAGTTGTATCTTAATTGAATTTAAAAGGATAACAGAAGAAATTTATAAATTTGCAACTTACAAAAGGAAATATTGTTGAGTATTCTATCTTTTAAAAAATAAATTATTTTGTTATCCCTTTCGATACATAAAGGGTATTACAACCAGTGCGAGTTGTTGTAATAGCATTTAATTGTACCAAACATTGTACAGATATTTTATATTACTCAGAGTAAACGAGCTAATTTTCATTGCAGATTTCATAATATTCTACGATCTTGAATCTATGCAGCTAACGGCAGAAATAAGTTTTCAGGCACACAAGAATTGTGTATCTCACTTTTAGATGTTAGCTCTTTTCTTTTAACCGGGCATACCATAAATTAGATCCTCTTACTGGTGCAAATCACACAGAGAACCTACAAGGGTGGATCGATAAATACCCGCGTTTGAAGTTAGGTGGCGTTACTGAGGGATTTTGACATTACTATCGTACACTGTCATCTTTCAAACGGCGCCGTACAACATTTCAAACAGATTCATGGGTTAGTTTTAATTAGACAGCCATTTGTATAACACATGTGTGTTTTTGTATGAAATGAAAAAGGAACAATATTGTTTAGTAATTCGCTTTCTGTTTTTGGATGAAGAAACATGCGAAGAAATTAAAGCGAAGTTGAATGCTTTCCATTGAAACCCTTCACCATCTATTATATATCGGTTTAACGACTTCAAACGTGGCCGTACATTGGTTTTTGATAAGGAGCGCGCAGGTCACCCGGCAGGCGTGGTTGTTGACGATATCATTGAAAAAGTCCGCGACATGATTCTCGCTGATCGCCGAATGAAAGTGGGCGAAGTAACAGAGGGCGTAGGTGAACGGAACAGCAATTAATGTTTTACAGCAAAAGGAGTGAGAAAGCTGTCGGCCTGATGGATGCCGCGATTGCTAACGGTGGACAACAAGCGAATACAACTGTCACTTTCGACGTAGTGTTTGGATCTCTATAAGCGAAAAGAATGTTTGCATCGGATCGTCATCATTAGCGAAACCCGGATTTATTACTATACGCCTGAGATGAATCGACAATCAAAACAATGGACTTTTCAAAGCGAATCTGCTCCAAAGAAGCCGAAAATTGTCCCATCGGCGGGAATGGTCATGCCCACGGTTTTTTGGGCCTCGAAGGGAATAATCCTCATTAAATTTTAGAGAAAGGACACAAGATCACGGTGTATTACTACAGAGAATTATTGGACCGATTCGACGAGAAATTGAAGGAGAAACGGCCCCATTTATCAAAGAAAAACATTTTGTTCCACCAATATGAAAACATAGCTCGCAAGGAAAAAATTCAACTCAAAGCAAAAGGTCATAGCCAAGACTGAAGCTTATTTTGAAGAGTTTGAAAAATCGTATTTTTTTATGTTAAAAAAATTACAAGGAACTTGGAAAAAGTGTATCTTGCTAAAGGGAGAGAACATAGAGAAATAAATATTTTTTTTTAAATTTGTGTCTTCATTACTAACACTGGTATTTATTGATCCACTCTTGTACATAAGCTATCAGCGATATTTTATAGGTCGTTTTTGAACAAAATATCTCTATGTTATTGACATTTATTTGAGGGAATTTTTCCACATTTTATACTAATACTAATTGATAATAACGCAAACTGATCACAATTTAGAAACTAACTTAAGAAGTCAATTAATTAAACAAACTCGCTTACTATTTGAACATGTGCATCTGTGGTCATGCCCACCTGATTTAAAATTAAGGCATATGATATAGTAAAAGTCCACATCCTGTTTCTAAGTTTGGGCCGAGGCCCTTTATCCTTTTTGGCCTCTGTGTCGCAGCCGACCTCTCGCTGTCCGATATGTTCGTATGGTGTTATGGGCCGTGTGCGGACGGGCGTTGTCTTGCAACAACAAAACTTTCTTTGAGAGTAGACCACGGCGTTTGTTTCGAATTGCTGGTTTCAGCTTATTCGCCAACAAATCACTGTACCTCGCACTATTTATGGTAGTCCCCCTGTCCAGGTAGTCGTCCAGTATAGGGCTTTTTTCGTCCCAAAACACGGTTAGCGTCACCTTCCCAGCCGATGGCGAGGCCTTGAATTTTTTCGTGCTAGGGGATCCTGGGTGTTTTCATTCCATACTCTGGCGTTTCGATTCGGGCTCGTAGTGATGAACCCACATTTCATCAACATTCACTATTCTGCTTAAAAATGCGTCGCCTTCCACGTTGAAGCGATCCAGTAAACGGCATATGTCCAAACGTTTGGTTTTGTCTTCTGCGGTAAGCATTCGTGGTACCCATCGTGCACACACTTTACGAAATTTGAGTTCATCATGGATAATTTGATAGGCAGAACCGTGACTGATGCAGGAGATGCAACTTCACCTATGGTAACTCGCCTATTTGCTGTAACCATCTCTCAAGCTTGCAGAATGTTGTCGTCGGTGGTCGAGGTTGACGGCCGTCCAGCTCCCTTTTTGTGTTACGCTCGTGCGGCCACTTTGAAGCATTTCGATCCACAAAAAAACGCTTTTACGAGATAAAGCACTGTCCCCGTATTGTGACAAAAGTCTCCGGTGAATTTCAGCACCTTTCACATCCTCTGACCACAAAAATCGGATCACTGCTCGTTGTTCCTCTTTGGTGCAAACTAATAGCGTAGCTGACATGCTTATGCTGTTGTAGCTAGCAAACAAATGACGCGATCGTGATTAAATTCCGCACACATGACCACAGAGGCGCCAACTCAACGCATGCGCAAGCGGCTGTCACTACGATAACCTTCAAAGCTCGTTATGGCGAAAGTGTAGATAATATTTGACTTACCGTCGTATATTAGTCACCTAATCCTCAGTTATAGAAGTATAGCAGTTGTAACCACGTTATAGACAGTTCATTTGTTCATAGATGTTTATTATTACACATATGTCAGTTGTAAAAGCATGACCTTAAAATAAAGTGCCAAGCTTATTAAAAGATTTTTTAATGAACATTAAAATATCACAATCACTAAAAATTTGATATTGAAAATTGAAAAATTGTAATCTAACGTACAGATATGTAAATGCACAGAAACGGTTAACAGGTACATATATTATTCTTACATAACAAATATGCCTATCATCATAAAAATAAATAAAATAAAATATAAAATAAACTTAATTTAAAAATATTAAATAAATATAACGACTATCGAATAAGTTGAAGCAATTGCTAAAACAGGCAAAACAGTAAATTAATGAAAGTCTCTGACGATTTTTATTTACAATTGGACTATCGATATTACTATCTGTACGGGAACTACTGAAGACTATCGATAGCACAATCGAAATCTATCGAAGTGCTATCGAACTATGGATAGTAAATACTATCGATAATTATCGATTATTGTTCCGACTATCAATAATACTATTGATAACAAAAAATACCGATGGTGCCCTAACTTTAATTCAAAACTAAAACAATTTACTGAGAACTAATACTACTTCACTTTACATCTCCAAATTCATACATCTAGGATTTTTTATATGCATATATCGGCTCGATATACGCGTTCAATCCACAAAGATCAAATAAATAATTTAATTACTGTTGTAAAACATAAGTGCCAGACTATAGACAAGCTTCAATGCATGTATGTAGCTGCAATTGAAGCCAACACTTTAAAGACTGTCTGCGCCCTCTTTTTTGAATCTGCGAATCGTCAACGATAGCAAGCACATGTTGGAAGAGCTTAAATCCAGATGGCTCGTTACACGAATTTATTAAATTAATTTTCACTCATCATGACTTTTAGATCTATCACACAAATTCCATTCGCTTCTGGAATGGTCGGCTACTTTGCTGATTTAGCCGACGAGGCGGGACAATCGACTCTCCATAAATCGAATTACATTGGCGCGTCGGATTAACACAAAGAAAATGTCGCGTCGTTGGATGTCGTCATACAGACATGATGATTGAATTGATTGAAACGAAATCTCTTTGTGAATGTGGTCATGTTTATATTGTAATGGATAACGTCAACAATTTAAGCGAAATGCGACAACATAACAGTTTACAGTATAATGTTTTTGAAATGGATAGTGCATTAAACTTGTATACACAATCATAGATTACAGCATTTTCTTATGGAATTTTTTAGAAAAACCTTCTTAAAAGTGATGTAAATTTTCAAAGCTGTCTGCGTCCTAGATTATTCAGAATTATAAGCTCACTGCAGCGTCGTCAAGTTAATTCAAAAAATGAATTAATACGATACACAAGAAAAAATAATTGCTTGGATTAAAATTATTATCATCATTTCAAGTAAACGGTGAATCCGCATGTAAATATAGATGTCATAGGATTGTCGCAAGAATACGCTACTCTTATAATTTGAGTGTTACCAGAAGTGTGACGTATTCTTAAATATCGCAGTTTGTAGCGCCCTCAACAGTCCATTAGCAACTGACAGTAGTGAAGAAAGGGCTAGGTTACCAATAATAAAAGTTCTGAGTAATCTCATTTTAAAATGGGCGCCATGTAATTTGTTATACGAATAACATGCACTACTAGCATTAAATTACGAAAATGCAACGACAGATAAAGAATTAAGAGTGCACAATGTTGAAAATAAGAGAAATACTTAGCGGCAGGAACAGCTGGTGGTGACGTAAATGGGAGTTCAATGACAAGGCTCCGATTCCGTCGTGTATTTCCGTTGCACACTACAACGTACACGATATGCAACGGAAATACACGAGAGAATTGAAATTTTATCACCTCCAGCCACTACTGCTTTGCAGAAAGCATTTAATTACACTGAACGAAAAAGGTATGTAAATACAATAAAAAGGTACGTTAAGGTAGCAATTCTTTATCGAAATTGGTCCAACCAACGAGTTAACATTTTAATAAATAGCCGTTTATTATATCGATGAACACATACTTTTTCATTTACACTATATACAATAAACGGATTTATTCATATAAAGAATACATTTATTAATCTAATAAGAAATCCTTAATGTTTGTGTCGCTTCTCACAAAGAAAGTTAATAAACGGGTACTTATTATTAAAGCCCGTAACAGGGAGCCGTGCCATAGCCGTACCTGCCTTGTATACAAAAACAATAGTAAGAAAATGGAAAAAAAATAACAGAACTAATACATAATTATAATATGTGAAAAGTAGTGAAATATTCACCCTTTTAAGCAGCCTTGGCTACGGAACAGTAAAACTAGAAGCACCATTATCAGTATTAACATCATGTGGATAAGAGTGGCAAAAAGTTTACACCATTAGATGTGTTTCCACAGTTGTCTCGGTGAGCGATGTTCGCCGTGGTGAGAAAATGAGTATATATTTTGAAAAAGAGCGTTCAACATCTACCGATGTTATACATGCATGATTAAAATACTCTTTGTACTTAGTGGATTATTCGATACACCATCAAAATCAGTAGCTGTGTATACACTCCGTCTATAATTTGCAGAGACTCCAATAATGATAACGATCTATTTTGTAATTGGTCTATTGCGTCAGCTAATCCTTTATAGTAGCTACGAATATTTTTTAAATCTGTTTCAACGGAAATATCTTGAAATTTCGACTGGCTCCCCTTAATAGCTGCAGCTTCGGCAGGATTGAATTGTGCAACAACAGCTTTTACTGTTTTGAAATGTTCAGCGTAATAAAAAGCTACATGTAACCATGTTTCCCAACGTGTAAGAATTGGCTCCGGTGGTTGACGAATACCAAGACACTCTATGTGAAATGATCGTAAGCGTTTGGGGGATTTCAAAAATACTTTTTCTGTGCTTGCTATTAATGCATCTACCTCGGGAGAGCATTGTCGAATGGTTTCTGCCACAAGATGTAAAGCATGCACTTTACACGTAACATGTAAACACTTGCAACCATGTTCAAGAAGAGAACGGCTTACCGAACGCATTATCGCTGCGCCATCGCTCATAAACATCAACACTTTATCTTTTGAAATTTTTCCAACGTACTAAGTAGAACCTTCGTAATTGCTGCAGCAGTACACTCTTGTAGTCTTCGGCTAGCTAGTAACAGTGGTAATGTAGGTTTACTAGGGTCTAGTATGCATACCATAATATTTACAATTGAATTTTTTTTGCAGTCTGTTGTCTCATCAACACATAACCAAAGAAACTGTTTTTTCAATATGCGTTTCATTTTCTTTTCCACGTCATCGCGTACAAATGCAACATGCTTACGTGCCGTTTTCTCCGTTGGCAACCGCAACTCGGGATTGTATTTGTCCCAGAAATCCTTAAACGGTTGTTTATCGAGTAAGCCTAGTGGCAAATTACAGTTTATCAACATAAGAATTACATAAAAAAAAATGCACTTTTCGGTGGCATGCCCAATTTTCGTTTTCTATGCTGTGCGGAATTTACGTGTCTTGTACAGTTCCACTTCTTATTTGACATCAAATGTATTTTGCACACTTTACAAACTATCTTACTCCTGTTGTAAAACAAATTGGGAAAGTCAGAAATAAACTTATTTACTATGTCTTGAAAGGGTCGTTTTTTAGCCTTCGACATGTTCACTAAAAGCTACAATTAATAACTACGTTTGTATCAGTAAAATCAAAACACACTACACTAAATAATAGCTACAATTAATAACTACGTCTATATCAATAAAATCAACACGCCCTATCCGCTATCCAATGCTAAACTGAACTGAGTGATGATGATTTGTCGTGTCGTATCATAATCGACCAGCCCTCCCCGCCCACCTAAACACAGTCACACCGCCGCTGCGATTGCTCTCCAGTTATCGGGCTCTACTGATTTGGCCTTTTTTCGCCAATTTGCATCCAAAACAGAGTTTAAAATTTATAAGATAATATTTTAAGAATATATCAACATATTCATATGTTCGTTTATTTGTAGTATGTATGTAGCCGTAAATAACTCTGCACGACTCATTTATTTGTTAAGGTATTTGCAATCTGGTGAAATGAGAGGCTATCATTTATATATGAATCCTAATTACGTACGCGAACCTAAAATTCTAATCCTTCTTGGAGCAATAATTTAGCATTAGTGTCCGTAATAGGTAAAAAGTATGAAGGTAATAAATCACTTCGTAAATTTTCGTATCAAATACCTGACTCTGATTCAAATTTATTTTCTCGAATGTCAGACGTTGTATGAGAATGAAATTATTTATTGTTTAAGTATTTCAAGAAAAAGCAATATTTTAACTTTAATACCTACTATGATTTTGTTGTTTCATAAATATCATCAATCATAATAGCTAATTTATCTGATGTTTAATTTTAACTGAATTTAGGACGGAATAAACCTATTAGTTCTATATATCCGATATCGGGAATTATATATTCTTGATGAAAATTGATAAAATTCCAAGTCCATATGTATTCATTACTTTAAGACATCAATTTAGAATTGCACTCCCATGAACTTCAGAAATTTGTACGAATATGGTGTGTAGCAATTTATAACGCTTTAATCTGTGTACTAAATCAGCTTTGGATTAGCAGTAATATCCTAACAAGCTTATTTACACTAAACTTGTCATGTTCACTGACCCTGTTTCGCCTCATTAACTTCAATATCTAACAGCTTAGGTATACATTAAAGGAAACAGATGAAATCCCTTGCTATTATGGCGGCAACTTTTCATCAATCTCGCTATATTTCGTTATTATTGTTGGAAAATATTGTAGGAAGAGATAAATCCTAAATATATTTGTTTAAACGGAAACTATGAAAAACTCAAAAATTATTATAGGAAATATTCAAACTTTTTAGTAATTAAGATGATGTATATAATACAGGATATATAGGTTTATTCTAAATTACTCTTTGGTATGTTTGTTAAACTTGATTTATTTCTCAAAAAAAAAAAAACCTCACATTGAATATACATACTAGAACTTGTTAATGTGCGTGAATACGTGCACACGAACTAGTTCGAACCTCTGAACGGCACGTATGGAAACTGTACATGTATTTAAAGTGCACAATATACGTGTATTGTTAAATTCAGAACAGTTTATGTCTCAAAACGAGATCCGTGTTCGACATCCGTGTATAAACACGTGAGTATAAAAACTTCGTACATACGTGTACACGTGTGGTTCGTGTGCACGTTCAAAACCAACAACTCTAATATATATGTACAGGCAGTCCTCGTTTTTACGTCGGGTTAGGTACCAGCAATTAGTGACGTAAAACGAAACGACGTAAAACGAGACACATTTTTCCATACATTTATATGTAAGAAATATAGTTAGGTTCTTATAAGTGAAAAAATACAATATTTTAAAAAAATCAATCACTTTTATTTATAATGAAAATGACATGTTAAAGAAATATAATACACATACATACACAGGAATATGAGAATTATGTTTTTTTTGTGAAGAAGCCTTCTCTATAACATTCATAGGCGACAGAAATGTTATTATTAACTTCAAAGCTTCTTACAAAGTTGGGATCATTTGCTTCAAATATTTGCATTGCAGCCTGGATGTGATTAAAAGCTTCGATTAATTTTTTTGAAGTTAATTGTTTAATTTCGATGCTAGAAGAATCCGACGCTACTTGATCCTTCTTGGTTTGTGCTTCTAGCTCAATTAAATCTTCATCAGATAATTCTTGAGAATGTGAAGCTAATAACTCGGTAACGTCATCACTCTCAATATCAATTCCCGGTAACTTGTTTGCAATGCTTACGATATCTTTAGTGATTTCACTTACAGAGGAAAATGAATTGAAAACTTCCTGGACGGTTTCATTGAAAAATTGCGGACAGACTTTCTTCCAAACACCTTTTACATTGCTTGACTTTATTTCACTCCATGAGGTAGCAACATTTTTAATACAGTCTAATATGTAAAAGCTTTTCCAGAATGTTTTTAAATCAATCCCGTTCTCCTAATTTGCATTTACTGCTTGTGAAAGGCATTTTCTTAGATAACAAGCTTTAAAAGAGGCTATGACTCCTTGATCCATTGGCTGAAGAAATGCTGTAGTATTAGGTGGCAAGAACACAACTTTAATTCGTGGATCAATATCAGTGATTCTGCCTGGATGACCCTGAACGTTATCTATTAGCAGTAATGCTAAATTATTTTTAGCACAGTAATCTTTCACTGCCGGTATAAAAAAATCCTTAAACCATTCTTCAAAGAGATTTGCAGTGACCCAAACTTTTGAATTAGATTTCCAAATGACAGGAAGACAATTTTTATTGATTCTTTAATGCCCTTGGATTCTCCGATCGCTACACTAACAAAGGTTTAAGTTTGAAGTCGCCTTCAGCATTACAGCCTAACAACAATGTGAGGCGATCTTTAGCAGCTTTCAAACCCGGCATAGATTTTTCTTCCTGAGAAATATATGTTCTCGATGGCAGTTTTTGCCAAAACAAGCCAGTCTCGTCAAGATTAAAGACTTGTTTTAGAGACAGTGATTCTTCTTGGATAATTTGCCATAAAGTTTTTGGAAACTCGGCGGCCGCTTTTTCATCTGCGCTAGCAGCCTCTCCTTGCACTGAGGTATTATGCAAGGCGTACCTGTTTTTGAAACGCATAAACCACCCACGACTTGCCACGAAACTTAATGTTTCCTGATCATCATCGTTTTTTTGCTTCTCCTTTAAATTTTTGAACAAACTGAGTGCCTTATTTTGTATGAGAGCAAGACTAAGTGGTACACGTCGTTGGGTTTGGTCTAGTATCCATATAAAAAGTAATTTTTCCATTTCTGGACTCAATCTTTGTTGTTTCCTAATTGTTGTCGATTTCATACTAGTAGCATTTTCTATAGCTTTGGTTATTTTATTTTTTTCTTTTACAATGGTTTGAAACGTTGTGCGTGGCAAATTTAATTGATTTGCTATCGACGATGTAGTAAGGCCTCTACTATTCATTGATAAAACTTTTGATTTTACTTCCAGCGTAATTGGCCGTTTTTCCCGGTCACTTTACTTTTTGCTGGCGGCATAACTTTAAATTATATGTAAACTATTTGCACTAAGGAAATTAGTCTCTAACAGGTAACATAAATCATAGACTTAAATAACACAATACTTTCAGACAAAATGTGACGCACTTTTTGCTTATAACTTTCGTATGTACGTACACACCTAACTTACGAAACGATGCGAACTAAAACAAACGAGCGCTTCGCTTTATCGTTTGAATTTGTTTCTTTCTACCCCGCCCTTTACCCGCCAACCGTCAAGCCCCGCTCTACGCTGGGTTCGAACCGCGCGAAACAAACTTGTCATAACATGCTCATCTAAGACCTAAAACGAATCATAGACGTTAAAACGAGGAAAATGTTGACTGACGTAAAACGAAACGCCGTAAAACGAGGACTCCCTGTACTTCATAAGTTTCATACAAATGCCAAGATTAAAATGGAAATGCGTTGCTTTGCCTTCAAACTAAGCCAAGATTATATTTTCTGACATTAACAGTACAACTTTGACTTTTTGAATTAACACCACCAAATTTTTTTTGACTTATTTTAAAATTGAATATGTATTAGAATATTATTTTATATTATTATATCTCGCACAAAGTTTTTTAAACTGTATGTTATTCTCATCACAACTACAAGAAGTATTGTTTATTGTTATACTAACAACTTATTCTCAATGATCGTTTGATTGTTGACAACAACAATCATGCCCATCGTAACCAGCAAACCAATAGTTTTGAATGTCCTTTATTTTTAAATCACCTAATAATGTTTTAATGCAATACTGATAACATGTTATCTGAACTGTATATATATGCTATTCTATTGTTGCATACCTTTGATATTACATCATACAACGTATAACTCTATCAATACCAAAGCACTGATTATATCAATTCCCTCCAATTTTATTAATGTTGTAAATAAGTGATGAGATAATAGTATTTTAATTAGGCCAAATATATTCTAAAAATATCTAAAATTAATTGCACTTTCTTTACGCTGCGCATAAACAAATCTTAAATTATGATGGTTTTTTACGATTTTGAAGTTAATTATTCTCATCCACGAAGCGTAGAGTCTGTTACTTATTACCCAAATTTGGGTTATTGAACCTTGTTTATGTTGTCGAGTTATGTAATTCTAGACTTTCGTTCATTTATTTAACACTAACAGCAATAACTGTTTACGTCGAAAAAAACTGCAGAATGCAGCAATAGATTTGAATACGATTTTATACAGATACTTAAATAAGTCCCGCATATTATGTAAATGTAACGTATTGTAATGAATGTAAATTACTAAAAGAAAATTTTACTGAATGCTAATTGGGGGATATGCACAGATACATGTTAAATAACGGAAAGTTGACGTAAATTTAAATAAATATTAATAGTAAGTAGTAATTGATTTGTGATTTTGACTTTTACGAAATTCATTTCCTTCCAAATCATAAGTAATTTATAATATCAGATATCAATGTTACTAGAGTTTCATATAATATTCTAAATCTTATTGTATAGATTTAATACAGGGTGATTCAAAATTATGTTACCACTCAAATGACAGATATGTTCCAGGTCACGAAATGTGTATTTAAATGAAAATTCGCATAATTTGTAATTTACATTTTGGTCTCAACTTGTTCACCATCATGTTCAGCACTTGGAAACCAACGACTAACACTAGCATGTAAAGCACGTACAAACATTTCACGGGGAATGCATAATATCGCTTCTCGTATTCGATTCTTCAGGTCGTTGATGTCAATTTTCCTGTTGTACACACGCTCCTTGAGCATTCCCCAGAACCAAAAATCACAGGGTGTCAAGTCCAGTGGGTTTGGAGGCCAGCGCAATGGTCCACCACGACCAATCCATCTACCGGGAAATGTTTGATCAAGATATGCACGAACAGTGCACGCATCTTGTTGAAAGAAACCCACGCGTCGGATTTGTAGTTGAAATTCATCAATGGCATACTCCTGCAATATCGTTAAGTACACGACTGCATTCACTGTAGGACTATCAAAGAAGTAGGGCCATTGGCGATCACAACGCACCAAACATTCACCTTAGGGGAATTACGTTCATGTTCCCGAATTTCACGAGGATTTTCACTGCCCCAGAAAATTGTGTTATGTCGGTTGACAAATCCACTTGTGCGAAAGGTAGCCTCATCGCCGAATACCAATACCTTCCAAATGTCGTTCTAAATATTCTCTAGTTGGGCTAAAATCTGACAGCATTCAACTCTAACAAATTTTTGCTCCATTGTTAGAGATTGCACGATTTGAATGTGGTAGGGTCGCATCACAAAGTCCGGTTTCAAGATACGCCACACTATTGGCTGGAGAATCCCAGTTTCAAAACTGCACCCTCTGGTTGACTTCGAAGGACTCTGCATTACGGCTTACTGCAGCAACGTTAATTTCACATCTTCCTAATCTTGGACGTCCTGCATTTCCTTGATAGTTGTTTGCAACTTATCCAGTTTCCACAAACTTTTGATAAACACGGCGAATTCTTAAACGGCTTGCTGGGTCACGTGCAAATCGATCCTGAAACATTCGACGAACTACAGTTGGTGAACCATACACTTCCATCAGGCCTGCTGCAACTATTCTTTCCTCCAATGTAAATCGGTCAGCCATTATGGAACCTCACCTATAAAAAAAGAAAAACAGTAGCTCTAAAGCTCGCAGCACTCATAGTTGAATAGCTCATAGAACTAAAGTTGAATATCGTACATGTTTGGTGCATGGCTAATAGATACATATTCGTCCCATTTGAGTGGTAACATAATTTTGAATCACCCTGTAATATAGTTTACATGCTTTTATGTTCTTAACACATGCTTAATAATAAATTATGTAGGGTCCGGAAGAATATACTGTTATGGCGGATCTTCTCAATTCGCGTGTCGCGGGACAAGTTATGCGACGTTGCATCGCAGATACGGTCCTGCTATAAGGACCGCTGTACCATTGGGAAGGTGAGTCCTTTGAGCGGGAGCCATATGTGCAATCGTCCTTCTGGACGTAGAATATATCATTAAACTTTCAATTCATATAAATTAAGTATTATTTACAAAGCAGTCTGAAAGTACTATATTTTAAGTTTGCACTAAAGTTTATATTGAAGACTGTGTTTTTAATATAAATTTCCATCTTCTAAATATACACATCCTTCATTTGCCGGCCTTGTAATAATTTAGTACATTATTTTTAATATGTAAAAATTAAAATTCCAGGTAATTAATTATTCTGCTCTGTTTTGCCAAATATTATAACTTGTAACATTTCCATGTTATGACCACATAACAAACGATTGCCAAAGCTAGGTTTATATGCAAGTCTTGATGCATATTAGCGCTATGATATTTAGTTTTTTCTTTAACAAGTTACAAATACTTTGTTTTACGATCCTGTTATATCAAATCAAAACTTTACTACTTGTGTTATATTGCGTTTCATATTAACCCTTTAGATCGTGACGTTCCTGATGAAGAAGAGCATTTTTGTGTATAAAAGTATGTTATATATCCACTTTTCGTTTTTTTTTCTTCGTTACATCTGTGTTGTAATAGTCACAATTGGACCTCGAAGTTATTTTGTCCCCTCTAAGGGATATTCTGTTTTAATTTTTGACACTTTGTAGAACCAGTTCAAAAATCTTCAAAAATCAAAGGATGGCTTCACTATGTTTTAGAATTTTCTAGAAAATTTATCTGGATCTATGACCTAAAACGTTAAACCAATAAAATCGACAATAATTTTCAAGTTATTTATGTCTATTCGGATTTATAAGACTTAGTTTTTATTCCAACTGATATATACTGAACAAGTTCAATTTTCAGTGTATTTCGTAAAACCTATACGTTTTTAGATAATTTAAAGGTGAGTATCCAGCAGTAATTGCAAGCTTCCATAATGAATTCACAAAGCACGAACAATTTTTTTCAAAGAACACATATGAGATTCAAAAGAAAGTCGTGCTACCTTTTTGTATGTTAATTATTGATTTATGCCCACCTAACATAAACTAATATTACTTTATAACTGAAAATAGAGTTCTTAACGCCCGCTGTAATAAGAATCCTTTCTTATAACAGGACTGTAAAGCGTTTTAAAACCATATTAATCACACTCACGCTATATACGATCTATTCACTTCGTATAGAAGTCGCTCGTTTTTTATAGGCCGTAGTCGTATGACCATTGTTATTTCATTTCCGGCAACTCATTCCGCTTTCCGCATTAGCGAATCGTCCGTTCCAAAGCACGCACGTACGTTTATCTCTCTGGCACTACGCAATTGTTTACACTACAGGAACATTGTATGTAATAGTATATAGTATTGGGGACTATAAACCAAGAAGCGCGAAAAAAACATTTCAACCACATGTCGTCAGTTTATCACTTATTCATCATCCATCGGTCGGAAAATAATCATGATTGTCATTCCTCGTGGTATATTGTTATTATTACTAGTGTTATTGTTGTGGTTCTACACTTCACAAGTATTTAAACGACGAATTTATTTTATTGATTGCTATTGTTTACTATCATCACACTGCCACGCTAACCCATTGTGGTGCTCAAAAGCTAAATTAATTGTTTGAACCACAAGGGATTAAAAGCGACCAATCGCTATGTCCCATTCAGAAACGACAGTACCTCCGACGATTGTGACCGAGTAATTATGATTCCTACGAATACTTTCAAAACTAATTTTAAGAATATTAATTTCCATATATAAAGATTCACTTATATCTTATATCTATCATTATTTTATGACTTTTCAAATGAGAATCCGCGCCACAGGATATTTCAAATTTTCAAGAAATTATTTTAGCAGACTACATAACGCCAAATAAAAAAAAATCACGCAGAGAAGCGATTTCTTACATCAATAGATTTTCTTGCAAAAGTCAGCCTCTATTCAAGAAAATATTTTGATTTCAAGACTAATACAAGAAAATTATTTTCTTAAAATTTTATTTGGATTAAATAAACATTTTCTTAGGATTAGAAAATCAAAAAAATCCAAGACAGAAAAATGTTTCTTCCAAGTAAATCATTTAGTTTTAACTTAAGCAAACATTCATATTAAAGGTATTAGGAACGAATAAATGGTCCAGATCTCACAAAATTCTATTGAGAAATCAAGCGACCGGTTTCGTGTTCAAAAACACATCATCAGGCCAGCTACAAGGATATCCAATAAAAGAAAAATTACAATAATGGAAAAAAAACCTAATATTAATTATTAAAGTTAGGAGCAAGTGAATGAACTAATAAATAAGTCTTTTTTTTATGTTACAGTATAACTAAATTATTTCTTCAATAATGTAATTAAATAGGGATTGTTTTTATGTAGTTTAATAATTAATGAGTTATTATTTAAGTTCATATATCCCCTTTTTATTATCATTATTATTTATTATATATTTTAAGGAACTATAGTTAAATTAGTGCACGTGGTAAATAGTAAAATAAAAGGAAAAAAATATTACATTAACCGGTATCTTTTGAAAATATTTATGAAACGTTGTACGTTGAAGGTTACATCATTGTATGGGTAAGTATGGCATCTGTATTTCGGTTTCTATCGCTACTATCTAAGACATGGCTATATCTCTTGGTAGTAGGTGGCGCCAGGAACCATTTCAGTGCTGTTTTTGAAGACTAGTGGCATAAACTAAGAGATGAACAACATAGTGCTTTTCTCTTCTCATATTGTTTTTGCCGGAAGTGATTCCATCAATACCATGAGCTATTTATTAGCATTATCTTGGCTATTGTTTCTAGACGCTTTTTTCATGTGTAGTTCTACATTGAGTTCACTTTTGTTTGAACATTATTCTGTAGATAACGTCTACCTTAGCCTCTTTAAAATCTCAAGCAATGAGAATAATGTCGTACTGTTTTAAACAATGTAAGTGCAATTAACAATGTGGATATAAATAAGATGCATTTCAAGGATTCTAAGTAAATAAATGCTTTATTTTAAGAAAATGAAACTATTGTTTTATGAACAATACCTAAACGCTTTCTGGAATTAAGGAGATTATTTGCTATCCTTAAGAAAATATTGTTTTGCGTTATAACGGCCATTTACCTATACTAAGAATCGCTTTTTTCACATTTCAAGATTTTCTTGAATCAAGTTAACAAATGTCTTAAACAAAGATATTTGACTTAAAACAGTTATTGTATTGTGGATAATTGAAACAGTAATTGTCTTAAATTGAGGCGGACAGTCTTGATACAAGTAAACGTTTCTCTGAGAGTGCATAGGAAATTACGTGAGTAAGAATAACTTCCTCGTGATTTGAAAGCCCTGTATAAGTTGCAGCTACACATAGTAAGCCTCTTTTAGACTAAATACATCTTATCTGTATCAACTAAACAGTACGATATACATAGAAAATGTTGACTTAATTCAAACCAACTAAATTCTTGGAAAATCATAAAATATTTACGTAGGTTTAAATTGTTTACTAAAATACTTGATACGAGTACGTACACACTTCCTGCCTTCTTTATTCTTCTCAACAGCGGGGTTGCTTTATTAGTTTCATCAAAGATATTTCTCCTATTGTTCGCTATGTACACTTCTTCTTTCCCCTGTGGATTGCATTGCGAGATTGTGTGGTTGGAAGTACGTGGCTAGGAATATTTCTACATTTTCTGAGCATATATGCGGACGATCTATAATTTATTTTTATTTTACATCCTCTTGCTTTATTTTTAAAGCTTACTTGTTATATCTTGGATCCATCATATTCCACATACAATAGGATGAAGCAATAGCCTTTTGGTTTTTTTGAATGGGTAGACTTTGATTTTATAAAACTATCAAAAATAAAAGTAAAATACTATCAAAAAAAAAGTACATTTTGAGATTTTATTGATACATTGTGCCCTTTCTGTGGACCCAAAATGCCCAGTACAAATGAATAGATTTTGACAATTACATCATTATTTGAAATTAGACAGAAGCGCTGTGGATGCCGCTTGTCTATTCCGTGAAGTTGACTTTTCTCTCGGTCTGCGCAAAATTGGTGTAAGAAATTCAGAAATGGTCAAACAGATCTTCGAATCGAACGACGTTAACAAAGAATTGAGGACACTCCGGCTTCCAGTTTGTCACATGAGCAATAGACAATAGGTCGCCATCTTCTCAAACTGGAAAAGTTAAGCAGACGACGCAGAGAAGTGCCTCATGATCGACGACAGAACAGTCACAGCAACGACTGCAAATCTTTAATCAACGTCTTGCCAATCCACAGGTTCCCCATTTCTATCGACGATTTGTAACGTATGACGAAAAGTGGATCTACCCTCGTATTCTAAACAAATCAAATCAGTGACCAATCTGCCTGTGGCCAAGGACAAAAGCTTTGAAGCGAGGGTCATACTATGTGCTTAGTGGAATTACGAAGATAGTTTACTTTGGGTTGGTATCAGAAGGTAGAACGTTAAGCTCCGAACTATACTGTGAGTAATTGGGTCAAATGTATGCAGCAACAGAAATCGCGTGGTATTCCATCAAGATAATGCTAGGCCGCATACGGCTCAGAGAACTCACCAGAAACTGAAAGAGTTTAATGGGTTAAGTTGCTACCACATCTGGCTTACAGTCCGATTATCACCTCGCTGGGCGTGTTTTCGCAAATGTCGTGGAGGTAGAAGAAGGATGCCGTGAGTTTTCGTCCTCTAAACCTTTAGAAAGGTGCAGGCCTAGAATCGAAATCCTTACCAGAGAATGGCATATATCTATCGATCACAATGGATTATATTTTAAGTATTAATTATATTTGTGTTTTTTATATTGTCAAATTGAAAAAACGAAAGAACTTTTGCTCGATCCTGGTATTTCGAAGACATTTGTTTACCAAAATTCGCACTCTTTCCTAAACCGCAGTGGTAACAGTCAGTACCATGCAGGACCACCGATTTAACTAAGGAGTTAGATGCGTTCACTTTCGTGGAGAATTTTAAGTTCTCTATCTTTAATTCAATTACCAAATCATTTAAATTAGACTGCATACTTCTCATATCGGGTGAAAATACACAGATATTATTTTGCTGAATATGTAGTTTTTATACCATTCACTTATTACTGCCAAGGCTCCTTCCTATTTGAATTCTCAGGTGTCTTCGAACAGACGTCCATCGTATGAATGTTTGTTCACGAAAGTTGATAACGCCACCCCTGCACAAGACGTCATTATTCAAGCGATTCGTTTCATCCAATGCTTGCAAAACACGCGATTCTCTGCATTAGTCGACAAAGAGATTTTCATCTACCACGTTTAAAATACGTATTTATGCGAGTAACAAACATTTTTTATTTACTTCGTTTTTTAACATTGCAGAAATTTGGATTTATTTTCAATATCCATGACTATCATTTTTTTACCTTTCCGTTTTTACAGAGTTGAGTGGAAGAATGGTTGAAGTTATAGGTGTTTCAACTCAACCTAACCCTATGATTTCATTCATCATGACTGACATTACGTGCACATTATATCATATATTATGTATCTTGATATTGAAATAAATAGATAAATACCATCTGCATGAACTATATCTTATAGCACACCACAAACACAATTTAGTTATTTGTATTATTTGTTAGCTTACATCATCTTCTTCACGCATAATTCTTTGCATTTATTCGAATTTAATATCATAACATCATAACAGACACAGAAATCATCCGCCAACTAGATGGTAATTCAAACCCCAAAAGCTTGGATATGCCAAATTTGCCGAATACCAAATTTTATTTATTAATAATACTAAGTAGCGCTCAACTATTCCATGTTTACGGGCTCTCCTCAATGAACGATGTCCCAAATAAGCTTACTTGAGAGAATACTACAAAAAACCGTGTATTCACCTCCCGGTAAATTAAAAGCGACAAGTAGCTGCACTTACTGGCCAGTTAATTTATAGGCAGGTTAATCCCACATATAACTCATTAATGACAAGTTTATAACCTCACTTCATTGTTCATATCGCAAGGAGAGTGCGGTGCTGGTGTGGTGTTTGTGAATAAAATTACCTTGTGGCAATCGCTATTTGAAAAGATGGATATAATTGATGATATCCTTATTTTTTATGAAATACAAGGAGTAAATGTAATAGATCCGATACGATGCCCTTATAATGTGGAAAATAGATTTCAACACGAAAATAAAAAATGATCTAGATTTTTTAAGACGCTTTAGATTGTCCAAATCATCAGTACTTGAGCTACTACAATCGATTGAGAAGCGCAGTCACCTAGTAACAGGTATCAGTGATTAAGCTATATTTTCTTATGATCCGTACAGTTATATAATAGAAATTAAAAATATTTTAGAAAATGTATTTTTGTAAATACTTCATTATTAAATATATAATTGTTTTCGTAATATTGCTGCTTCAGTTTTAAAATATCAGTTTCCAAAGAATGCTTTTCTTCTTCCTTTGCCTTCCTTTCTTTGAAACTCCTCTTCTCCAAGCTCTAATTCTTTCTTTGCAATTCTTACTTGTAAATTAATCAACTCAGTACAAAACCAAATCGAAATGCTAATAATAAAGTAATAATTTAATGTATTAATTCTACTTATACACCACGTGTGGTCACAACATGACATCTGCAAGCGAACACCAATAAAAATGCAAACACCTTTTATCTTTGTTCAACAGGTTAGGTTAGGTAGGTTCTGCATTTCTTTTTCACAAACGATTACATATATACTATTACATAAAGAACATCGAAACTTTCAAGCTAGAAGATAAAAAATGGTGGTTAGACTCGTTTACAAATGTCACTTGAAAATTTACTTGACCAGTAGCTACTTGTCACTTTACTAACACATGAATAGACCGGCCCTAATAGACGGAAATCGTAAAAAAGTAGTTCCGCAAGCAGAGCATTCGATAGTATACTTATTGAGCGACAACGGAGCTATTATTGCGTTTCGTCGGTCGTTTGCGGAACTATCGGGATAGAGTTCATCTATGTTTCAGCAATAAAATTGCAGGGTCTTCGAAAAAAGATCGTATCTTTGCCAAAACACACCCCATTTGAACCGTACCGCGTAAACGGGGAAGAGCGAGAACCACGCTTTCCGCAGTGACCTTTTCTGGGTACGGATGACCTACCCTGTAGCAACTCTAACGCTTTCCTCTACTTATCCCGTAGTCAGAGTGCAATAGACGCCTGAGACCGAGCTATCAGCAATAATTATCATATCATGTCACTACAATTTTTAACCCTCGCTCTTCACTTGCGATTTCTAGTCGCGCGATTGTTTTGTGGCAAGTGCACGCATATGCGACCTCGTCGCATGTGTGTGCACCCGTATTTGAAACAATGAGTTTTATTTTTGCGACTAAAAATCGCAAGTGAGAGCCGGCACTAACAGTGATAACGACAACGTATTAAACGTGAAACCGTGCCTTTCGTTCGGCTAAATATTACGAAATTTTTCGACGATACCTCACGCATGAAATCATTTACATATCCCTTAACATTTTTCATAAATTGTTTTCTAGGTCGACATTTGTTGTATGGTGCCTATTTACCTACCACCTATTCTTCGACAATATACCATTCATCCATCGTTGGCGGACATATACATATGTTTTGTTTTTTTTTTCTCTTCGCAGTTGTTGCTTCACATTTCACACGCACTCTCCGCCGGTGTTGTTGAATGTACATACGTCCGTAGTTATGCTGTAAGTATAAAATTTGGGCCATAGCGAAAGGTCAAGCGCCAACGCACATGGGTTAGATAGACCGTCCACATCAGTACAGTTGCGTAATAATCGGAAAACGGGTATTAGTGGGGATGGATACCGGGTTATTGTGCATGCCACCTCTTCGTTGCATCATCAGCTGTGTAAAAGTAGAGAAGAGTCGCATTAAAGTCTAAATGTAGAACTACATAGCAAATGCGCGATAGCAAACATATCCTATCTGCGTAATTTGACCTCTGTTATGCGTGAATATGAAAGATAAGTCTCTAATATCTATAACAGTTAAAGTATTTGAAGTGACTGTAATGTTTAGTAAACAGGGAGTAAAAAATGAGTGAGGAAAGTCGTAATACGAGGCCGCTTAATGAATCGTATGATCAGCAATTAATACGTACATATATACAGAGTATTTCACGAAACTCGTTAGTTAGAAGTTTTGATGATGTTATTATGAATGGAACTCTGAAATTTTGGAATAGGTAATTATAGCATCGAACTTATTAGTTTAAAATATTTCGCCACTTCCTGTTGAACCGGAAGTGGTTCCAAACTTTTTTATTTTAAATACAATGGTATATTCTTTATCAGCTTAATCGATTGTACACATCGCATGTAAATAATTTGTATTAGGGTGCCTTACCTCTAAGTCAATTGTTTTCGAGATATTTACGATCATGAAATTTTAGCATTAACACCGCTCTTGTTGAAATTAAATATGTGAGAATGCCATGAAGATTAAGGTATTTACTTTTGTAGGAACGAAATGAAAGGTCGTGCGTACCACGGTTTATCGTTATCGTTACTAAATTTTATACAGGGTATTTACAAACTATTTCCAAATATAAATGTTTTCCAATTAAAAAAAATAAACACTATTGGATCGGAAAGGAAATTCCACATCGATTCATATTAAGGTTTTAAATAGTTTTCAAAATATTAACGATTCCTTCTTTAAACTGCATGTAATGGGTTAATGTTTTACAAGATTGTGCCATGAAATTAAGTGACTTTATAATATCTGAATATCTAGCATCAATAACTGTCAAGCAGTTGTCAAACAGCACGACCTTCCAAGTAAAGATTACAGAATGAATGCTATACCACTCCTTGCATGGCACACTATTGTAAAGCATTAGCCCATTATATGCAGTTTAAAGAAAGCTATTAAAAATCGAAACCTATTAAAAATAGGCATATCAAACCTTAATATGAATCGATGTGGAATTTCGTTTCCAATCCAATAGTGTAGCCAAAGATTTACATCCATTTGAAGAAATTAAGTTTGAAAATATCTATATTTAGAATATCCTGTATAAAATTTAGTAGTAATAACCATAAGATGCGGTACGCATGACTTTCCATTTCGTTCTTATAAAAGCAAATACCTTAATCTTCATGATATTCTCAAATATTTAATTTCTACAAGAACGGTGCAAATACTAAAATTTCAACGTGATCGTAAATATCTCGAAAACCGTTGACTTTAGGGGTAAGGCGTCCTAATTCATACTATATACAAGCGATGTGTACAATGGATTAAACTGATAAAAAGTATGGCGTATTTAAAAAAAAAAAAAGGTGGGAACCACTTCCGGTTCAACGGGAAGTCTTAAAAAATTGAAAGAATATAATATCAAAAATTCAAGTTATCTGGTTGTAGTATTAAGAGCACGATGTAAGATAAGTCCTCGATACTGAATCATAACATTGCGCGTAACAAGTTTTCCTAGAATTAAAACCCTGCACTTATTATTAACAATTGGAAACTAGATTAAAGCAGTAACTCACATCATAATTTTCTTCTTATTCTGTAAACGCTAGTGACAATATTAGTGTTCCGCGTCAACTAAATTACGTTCATTACTTATTAACATTAGCTATGTACAGAATGAGTTAACAATCTAGCAAAGTCGATTTATTCTCCAAATAACGATAAAACTAAAATTTGACATATCGCCTATCCAGAATAATATTGTCTTATTACCCCATTTGTTTAGCTATGGAGTTAGCAGATTATTATCCGGGGCAGGCGATATATAGACGTATACACGTTGGTCCAGATACGAACGGGGGATTGCCTTTGTGAAAGTCAACAGCGCATTCGAATCTTACTGAGAGATCCCATCCAGTCGCACTATATCATAAAGCGAGCAGCGGTACGCCCGCATATTATGAACACGCATGTCCGCTCAACCACGTAATATTATAATTCAACGCCTTCTGACAAAATGTGTTAACACAGAATTACTGCGTAATTTTTCTGTATTCTCGAATTATGTTAGAAAGTACAGTTTCTTATATTCATTTTGTTGCTGCTATGCGATGTAGAATGAAAAAGTAATTTTAAGTAGGAAAATAAACAACGATTCTTATAAAATAAAAAGAAAAATAAATTCGTTAGTTATACAAAACAAATTGAAATTCTAACAATGTTACTTCATTAAGGGGAAAAATTTCCTGGCAATTTTCAACTTTGTAACTTTTGTATTTATTGCATTTCAAAATACGTTTCACAGTACTTCTACTAACACCGATTTCGTCTGCAATTTGCCGGCTAAAGCAAGGTTCACTCATTTCAACCAACGAACAAACCCTCACTTCTCTCTCCTCCCGCTTGGGAGGCATTAGAGGGATTTAAGGCTGTTCGCCTATTTGTTGTCACGCAGCCAAATTTCCTAAACGCTTTGACGATCCCTTCAATCGTCGATTGCGAAGGAATAGGACGATCCACGTACTTCACGGCAAATACATAGATCGGCCGTGCTTTGGTAGGAATTTCCGGCAAGATACCATGTAATTTGTACCTTTTCTGCGGTTGTATAAACTAACATAGTGTACCCAAAATCCACGATTACTTGTTAGAACTTTGCGAGCGCATAGATAGACAAAGCGTGCGCCAAATAAGCCTCTCAGAGCCTCGGCAGTTGCGCGCGGCGAACTGGCCGGCGGGGATAAATGCAAGTACGCCAGATCGCGCTACGTACAATATATCTCGCACTCCGGTAAGACCTGGGCCAACGTGTATAGGAATTGCCAGTGCATAACATAGAAACATTTATAACAATTATAACTTCACATGATAATTATCTACAGAGTAGCGCAACTGAGGTAATTTTTTTGACAGAGCATCCTGTATGTTGTATCATTTTTGCATTCTACCCTACATTCTGAACATTTTTCGTTAAAAATTCATGTTGCCATTAGTGTAGTAGTCTTAGGGGTATTTACAACTGCTTGAGAAATTTCTGTTTTACATGTCTTGCATTTCTAAAGTGTGTTGATCAAAGACTAAATCATGTGGTAGACTGCTAATATAGAGCATGTGATATCTCATCGCTACAATGAAATAGCCTGCCGTTATACATGATGCTTTTAAAAAATTGTTAAAGTGAACAAATTTCATTGGATATATCAAACAAAGCACCCTATACATATCAATAGATTTGTAATGGTTGTCTGAATATCTAAAACTTTTATCATATGCTGTACCTATCCGCAATAGTTTAGGAAATATTCCGATTTCTTGTTAAATTAATTATGTTTACTTACAATACATATATTGCCAAATCGTTCACTCACCTTATATGTTGAGCAAATTCAGTATAAATGAGTAAATAAAGTAGAAGAACGTAGTAATTTTGCAAAAAAAAGATCTGTAAACAAACAGTTATGGAAACGCTGTTTAATATTGCAAAACAACTAAGAAAACATATTTTATTACAGAAATAAGCTGAAACCAACCATTACTGAAAATGTGTAACATAAACAAGGACATGTGGCATATATTCCGTAAATTAATTCGTTATTTTTACAAAAAATAAGAACTTCGAAATTAATAGTAGTACGTACATAGGATTACTTGCTAATGCCTTGCAAGTTAATACATTTTGTATAGCTAATAACGACTAAGGCAAATATACAAGCTTGCTAAAATTCTAAAGGTAAGGTATAGGTTTAATGTGTGCTATCGCCTCCAAAATGTTTAGAACATTTAACCAGAAACCAATTTATATACGTAGAACACGACCTTGCTATGTACCCGCATACCTGCAACAAAATAATTAATAATTACCCATATATACACTACCGGCCATAATTATTTGCTCACCCAAAGAAATACCCGTAAATAAAGGAAGTGCTAACTGAAAAGGAAATTACAGTTTTGCATTTAATAAAATACTCTTAAAATGAAGAAACTGATAGTCTTTATTCAATAACAAAATTTATTTTTATTCAATAACAAAATTTATTTGACGCAAAAAAATTAAATCTTTTGTTTCGTCGAAATGTTCACCTCTACTCTTAATAATTGCGGCACACACTCGCGGCATTCTCTCTATCAATTTCGTCAGAGTAGCAGGTTCCATTTTAAGCCAGACTTCTTGTAGTTGTTTCCACAATGATTCCCTGAAAGTTGGAGGAATTGTTTTCATCTGTCTATCGAGTTCCTCCCACGAAAGCTCTATGGGATTAGCATCTGGGCTTTCAGGAGGCCATTTCATTATTTTGATATTGCCTTCGCGTTCCACCGACTCTAAATATTCGCGGCACAGTTTAGAGGTGTGTTTCGGATCATTATCCTGTTGAAATATAAAATAATCGCCGATTACTCTCATTCTAGATGGTATAGCATTTATTTCCAAATTTTGTTATTTTTTAACGTTATAGTCACCAGTTCAGCGTCTTAATTTGAATTATTTTTAATTAAAAGAACGATAACCACTAAATCTAAATTCATAATTCTAGTTCGGATAAATAGGGAATTGTCATCTTCACCTCCACTACATTATATATTTATTAATGAGGGACAATTGTATTACATTTCAGGTCTTTTTATGACCCTACTTGCATCCCTAATTATAGAATTAAAGAGATTGAATCGCCAACTAAGTATGAAAAGAGTCCTTTGCTGATTTATTGAAGGTGGTATGTTTCTTTTACTTATGGGTAAATAATTATACCCCCTAAATTACAATAAATAAATAAATTTCCAAAATCCAAGCAAAAATGTAGGTGGGCAAATAATTATGGCCGGTAGTATATATACGCCACACATAAAAATACAACAGAAATCCCCCTAGGTATTTGCGTGATTCCACGAAAAAGATACGTATGCATGTCTGTTAAAATTCGTTATTATCGATAACAGCCTGTAGCTAGTTACAAATTCTGATTAATTTCAACGTGCATAAATACCTTTACGCTTACGATTTTTATTCTGAAATGCAAAGTATAAGGCATGTAGAGACTAAGCTTTTACCTGCTTTGAACTGTTGTAACGTTAAAGCTAACATACACTTTCTAAGAAAAAAGTTGCAATAAGTATAGGACTAGAGCTCTGCTTTTGATAATGCTATCTTGGGCAACACAAATATTTTCAATTTTGAGGATGTTAGCAATTTATCGTATACGAGGTGTGGCAATTAAATAACCGGACTGGTGCTACTATCGGCAAACAGCGAGCACGCCAGGCAGGTTTGTCTGTGCTTGTAGTTGCTTCCCCCACCCTGAGCTTGATGGGCACGGTTGTACGTCGCTCAGTCTCGCTGTAGCAATCGTCCATTCAAGTTCTTACGAGTTAACCTTAAGTTTCTTGTGAAATTGGGAAAAACTGGGGTTCTAACTACCTTCCGTGAACGAGTGAGAAGACGAAAACCCGATTTGTGGAAAAGCAAATCCTGCATGCTCCACCAAGACAATGCGCCAGCCTATCCCGCCTTGTCTGTGAAGGCGTTCTTTGCGAAATCCGGCATCACCGTGTTGGACCACCCACCGTACTCGCCCGACCTGGCCCCCTGTGACTTTTTTTATTTCCTAAGGTAAAATCGGAGCTTAAGGGGACAAGATTTAACAGTGTGGAAGCGGTGAAAGCGAAAGCGACGGAGGTTCTCAACAAGCAGACAGAAACGGACTTCCAGCACTGCTTTCGACAGTGGAAAATTCGTATGGGGCGTTGTAGGGATCGGCAAGGAGAGTACATTGAAGGGGATAAACTTTGTAATGTAATTGGTGATCAATAAAATGTTTTATAGCACCAGTCTGGTTATTTAATTGCCACACCTCGTATGTAACCAAAAAAGTTCAATTCTTTCTTGTAGAATTCTTTTATATAGATTATTTTATATTCGGTATCTGTTCTTGCTAGTAATAAAATTTATTTACGTATAATATACTAAATTGTTAAATATTTAGCGCCTTTGCTTAATATGGCACTTGCAATGACTTTTTAATAATGGAGCATAGAAAAATATCATACTTTCAGTCTAATAAACTTGTAATAAAGCAACAATTTCACTTGCTAGCAGACGCATACATAAAAAACTGCTACTTCCGCCAAAATTAACAACAGATATTTAAATATAACTGCGTTGATTCTAACTACTGTTATGTGATTATCTGCTAACTTTAGTTTATGTCCTTGAGCATACATCATTAACGGTTAACTGGTAACATTAAGAAAACTATCGAAAGCTCATTCAATATGTCATGTCACTTTTTTAGAAACTACAATATACGTGCAATAAATCTTTGTTCATTACAGGCTTTAGGATGTAACAGATGTTACCTTAGCTACTGCTTAATTCCTTAATCAGTATATTCCCACATGCTGCACGTTCCACTACCATTTTCTATTTAAATACGTTCCACATGCATAATCCAGACCAGTAAATTAGTAGATACATCTAAAAGAAGCTCACAATCAGATCCTGATACTTATATTACCACTATTACAATATTTACAGAGTGCAGGTATATAATTTACTAAAAACGTTAAAATCTCGATCCTCGTCGTCATGTTACTAATATTTAATATATTACCTTAGCATTCTTTGCAGTTAAAATCATCACTAGTCATACTTTCTGTGACTATTTCCAAATATTATTTCTATTGTGTTCAAAACGAAAAATAAACCGCAATACATTATTTTTTATCATTGTTAAAATTGCAAATAAGCAATTTAAATAAATACATAAGATGAATCATGAATAAAAAATTCCCTGTTAAATTGTAATGCTAAAAACTAGTTTGCATTTAAAATCCTTGCTAACAATTACAATATCTCGTCGATTTTACAATTTTACAACAAAAGATTAGATAAAGACAATCAAATTATTTTAAACTGATAATAATAAAGGCAACTTCCTTATCAAACGTAGATGTTGTTAATTATTTTGTCAGAAAAATTAATTTACTGGAGGGATATTGTCAGACCACGCATTACCGGATATTGCGTACTTGAAATAGGTATTTATATAACAAGTATTCGTAGAACTTCGATTAAAATAGTATTTAACTGAAGAGAGTTTCAATGGGCTCTATATTTAATAGTGCTTGTGCACTAAATATGTGGAATCTAAAATTATAATTTAGCAAATTTCTTAATCTACCTATATGATCTTCTTGGAATAAGTAATTAGCTCTTAAAAATACAAACATTACACATTTTTTACTTATTCAGACAATCCTTAAATGTTGCACCTACATTGTAAGACATATTCTTTCATCAAAGTTACTTTTGTTAATTTTACACTCCAGGTCGCCATATATTTGCTGTTTCATATTTTCCAATTACTCTTACAGATTTATCCAAAATAATTGAAGGTATTATCAAGTTAAACAAAGCCGGCGTATTCAACCAAATAAATTGCTTGAATTTGTTGAAATTTAACACGTATTGAGAGGGTATGCACCACTTTTTGATTAAAAATACATATGCATATACATTAATCACAATCTTTAGCACAAAAAATATGTACTTTATTCAATTCTTAAAATCAATCTTAAAACTGCTCGGTGTTCTAGTCGTGACATGAGGGCGTTAAAGAGACCAGCCAGGAATGGTGGCACCTTTTCTGACAGCTCCGGTACAATCTCGAATCACCATTCGCAGAGAGATAATCAATTGCGTATAACATTTTATGGCAAAGGGTAGACAATTGTCTAGCATTTATGGCCAATCTCATCGAGATAACTTAATTTTTAACTTAACTAAGCATCGCTGAAATTACAGAAAAGCTTGATTTTCTAACCTGGTACATGGTGTTTTGAAAAGCGCTCAATCTAAGGATGACATCATTAAAATGGTTGTACATTCACATAACGCCACAAAAACTCACTCATATTGCGCTTAAACATCTCCAAACGTTGCTTTGAAGTTATCATTCCGTGTTTGATCAATCGTCAGCAAACACGGCACCCATCTCGCCGATAGCTATCTCATACTCAATTTTTCGTGAAGAATGTTTTGCACACGTTCAATTGAAGTGTTTACCATACTAGCAGTCTCTTTAATCTACACACGGCGACCTACTAACATGATATTATGAACTTTATTGATCATATCGTCCGTAGTTACCTCAATAGGACGTCCTAGTTGCTCTTCATCAAAGACGGATGTTCGATCATGCTTACATTAATTAAACCAGTATGTGGTGGTAGTCATCGAAGGTGCATGGTCCTGCATCCAACTTCTCTTTGATTTCTGCACGCGTTTTCCCATCAAAAAAAAAGAAATCGAATCACTGACCGGTGTTGTTTTTTTCCATGATTTCACAAATACATAAATCTGATCACTTTCAACAGCTCTCAAAACAACACTACTCCACGAATCTCTTCGAAATTTTGACAGACGTCGACTAAGGAATAGCACTCACAATCGGTGATCTAAATTTTGTCACAAAGCGCCATCTGTCTCCAAACTCGGGTACTTCTCATACCAACCTCGTATACTTTTAATTTTCTTTATGTTTCTTGAACAAAAATTTATTACTTCTATTGCGTTAGTTGGTTAGAACGTCTTAGATTTCGATGATGTGCTGTGCAAAATAGTCACATAAATAACTACAGAAAAATACACTAAAAATGCGATATATTTTGCGTTTCACTTAGAACAATTACTGTCCATGAAGTAGACGTTATACTAGAGGCTTTAAATGTGAAAGTTCATTTCATACTCCGATACTTTTGATTAATCGATTGACCCAAGACCTCATTTGACAATCACTGCAACAAAAATTCGAAACGTTTTATTGAAAGGCGTATCATAAGATTTAATAGCTATACCGTACGGGTTACTAAAGTATGAGATCTGTATTACTACTTTTGCTAGTGGTTATAGATCAATGTCAATGTAATTTTGCAGATCTGCATGGAATATACATACAAATGCTAACTAATAAGAACAACAACTTATTATCCGTATCTTATACAACCCCATACTCAAGTTGGACGCGTACCAAACTGATTGTCGACAGCTGACTTCCAAAAAATTATCGGTCCTCTGAACGTAGCAAATTGCCCAAATTGTTGCGAACCCGACAGCCCTCGGCTATTGCGCTAAAGTAATGTTGATCAGTTGCTTCTGAGCCGACGATAAACGGACAACACACGATGCATTATATGTAGGCTATTGACGTCACCGGAGAACGGTTCTATTGACAGTAGCAACGAATAACTCTGGGTGTAAGTGACTATTAGTAGCGCGACCGTCGAACGGCAAGCGTCTGTCCGTAGCAACGCTCCTCAGTGTACGAATAGAACGGGGACTGCACAACTCTCTCTCAGCCTTAATACACGATCACCGAACGTTAACACGCAACTCTCACGAAATATAACTGTTACCTTTTCTTTTTTTAATTTTCTAGTGCTCTAAAGCGACGACATTTTCTTCCCTGGTTTTAACCGTCAAGACCAGATCGACAATTTGAAAAAAAATAGAGAAGCAAGATTTAAGGCAGTATTACGAGCGTGTCAGTACTTTCTTTGCGTTCGAAAAGAATTAACGGTGTTTCCTGCTTTCTTCCTTCGATATCGCAGTTTTTTCTTCAAACCACCCTATTCACTGATTGATGCTGGTGTCAAATTGTTATCCGATGTGGACTGGTGGTGTTCTTTTTGGTGTTTGATATTGTTGTTTCGCAAGTGCGGGTGTTAAAGGTGTGTAAAAGTGTCTCGACGTGGCGTATTTCGCGGTGGGCGTGGCGCTAGTCGACGAGGAGGGATGGTGGCCAGCCAGAGTGTAGTACAGGAACCCCAGAATGACATGTACTGCTCTCCAATTCATTCACATTACGGCGAGTATTTCGCGGCGGACAATTCTTCATTTTACATACCGCATCATGATATCGGCCCTACACATATGTGCGCCGTCCATGGAGAATACGGTGAGCATCCCTTTCGATAATATGAATATACTGAAGGCGGTCACCAAAAAGGACCGAAACGTATAATGAGAAAAAAAGGAATACGTTGCAATTCATATATATTAAAAGTAATCATTCATTTTATTTGAATTTAAAACACTTTCTTTAAAATTTTTAAAAAATTATCAAGGCCTTTTTGTTCTTGACTTTTTTAACTATAACAACCTCTACTACACAGCGGAAAAATTTAAAATTATTATTAATTAATTAATATCTTATTAATGTTACAGGAATAAAAATGTCAATATAAATATTACTCTGAGTCGACCAAATAGGATTCGAAAGTAAAATGCCTATTCCAAATTATATTTGTTACAATCAATACATTTGGAGAGTATACACTAATTCAGTACTAGAACTTACCAACTTACCAACCAATTTAAGCATATGCAAATGCTGCTACTAATGTTAAGAAAAAAATGAAAGTGGTAACGTAAGAGATCATCATCGTAACACAGTAATACACATAAATAATCGAGAGCTTTGCTAGAGTAACGCATATATTGTTGCTGTTTTGAACATCTCAGGCGCTTTAATTGTTGATCAACAGAATGTGAATATCAGAAATACTTGGGCAGTTTACGTCATTGACTAAGTATTTTTAACTGTTCCAGACGGCATGCTATAGCGAAAATCCTTGAACATATATGCAATATCGCCGACTTTGTTTCTTTGTGTATGCTCCAGCATTTGAAGTAGTGAGGCATATGTAGTGGTCTTGAGTGTTGTTTATTTCGAAAATAACTTTATCCTATCGTCGTCGGATTGAGAAAATATGCTAAACGTCTTGAATTAAATCATCAAATACTAATTATTTTGTTATAGTCAGTAACATTAGGCAAACAAACTTTTACATTTTTGCCGGATAGTAATTTGCATTGTACTTTAGTTTAATTTAAACTAATTGCTCATTGGAATAAATTGTGAATGATGTCATTTTCTTTGAGTGAAAAAAAATATAATGTTATTTGTATAGACATATGGCAAAAATCCAGTAACTGAAGGATTACTGAATTGCTAGGTGAAGGATAAATGATAACTATGCAATTATGTACCCTTCAAACGTGGTTAGCATTTTTCTATTGACTGACTATGATATGAAAAGACACGAAACCTACCAACGCTATCATTATAAAAGTTGCTGAACAATGAGATCTTCTCACATTCATAATCAACTGGCGCCAACCATCAGTATAACGCCCACATTTCCGCTAGAAAATGATTAAATATACTGCAACCGCTTTATAAAAATATACAATATATTAATTTAAATTATACGTCCAGACCAGACACACATTTGGTGACATTTTGAATATTCATAATTTAAAACGTTCCGATTCAACGGGGATTGACGGTATCAGTACGAACATCTTAAAAGGTGCAGCGAAATCCATTCTTGAACCTCTAACCTTTATCGTTCCTTGGCTGATGACGTATTCGCCGATGTTTTAAAAACCGCGAGAGTTGTTTCTTATTCAAAAACGGAAGTACTAATGGAATGGATAATTATAGGCCCATTTCAGTTTTGTCATCGATTTCGAAAGTTTTGAAAAATGTAATAGTTTAAAGATTATTGTCTTTCTTCTTAACGAATAACATTTTAAATTCGTCTCAACATGGCTTCTGTGAGAAGCGTTCTACTAAAACAGCAATTTTACAATTTTTGAATAAAGTATACGAACGTCTAAATAACGGTCCTGAATGCACAAATGATGCACAAATAATAATAAACTTTATTTGCCCAACAGATTTATAAAAAAATCCAATTACAGGACAAAATATACAAATAATCAAAATAAAGTACAATATACAGAAATTATACAAAAAATAATATATAAAAAAAATCATTTGCTAAAGTTAATATCTAATACAACAATAAACAAAATAACACAGTGGAAAGAAAAAAAAAAGAAAAAGACTCATGAATAAGGTTCGACAAACGAGTGCAACGTCAGAGGCGTACGCGCAAAAGTAGGTACGTGAGATACACTATTATTAAAAAATAATATATTCTAACCTTTTATTGACGTTTTGACGTCTTGGGGCAGTAGTATTTTGTTGCAGTGGATATCAAGACGTCAATAAAAGGTGAGAATATATTATTTTTTAATAATACTGTATCTCACGTACCTACTTTTGCGCGATACGCCTCGTTGCACTCGTTTGTCGAACCTTACTCATGAATGAAAGAAAGGGTCATTATATAAGCGGTTAGCATTTCTGGACATATGTGTCAATGGTGCTTTTCATAAAATGTTGGTACGTGCCGTAGGCGTAAAAAAAGTATCTGTAGATCTACAATTGCATCGGGGTAGGATAAAATTAACTTGACAAAGCAAAGCGGGTGAATCAATATGTTGGTTCATTAATCTTATGCTTGCCGCATCTCTTCGATGTGACAGCGACTCGAAATCATGTCTGCAAAGTAAATTGGTGTAATCCGTACCCCGAGGAGGATAAATGCCATCGGACTTATATAAAAGATATTTAAGAAACCTCTTTTGGATTCGCTCAATTGATAGCTGATGGTAATGGTAATATGGGTACCAAACAATTGACGCATATTCCAATTTGGAGCGGACGAGTGAGTGGTAGACTTGAGCGCGCAGCTGTTGTAAAAATTCTTCTAGGTTCTGAACAAAAATCCGAGCGATCTAGATGCTGCAGAGATCATAGCATCAATATGTGGAGAAAACAAGAGCTGGGAATCAGATATAGCTCCAAGACCATTAAAAACGTCCATTCTTGGGATGGAAGTACGGGAGACGCTATAATGAAATAATTGCGGGTTGAATGATCGGGGGTAAAAGTAAGTACAGCACTTTTATTAATATTTAACTGAGTTTTGTTAGTACGACACCAATCGTCAATGACTGCAATGTTTCTCTGTAAACTTAACGAATCAGAAACAGAGTGATGGTGCTGTAAATTTTTAGATCGTCTACGTAAGCAAGCGTATTACAATCCAAAGAAAGTAGAATATCATTTATGTAAATGTTGAAGAGGAGCGGACCTAAGTTGGAGCCCTGAGGCTATGGATTTCATCAAAGCGTTCGATATGGTTGATTATTCGCTGTTATTGGATAAGCTCTGTAAGGCGTTGCTTACCCGTGGTTGGAATAGTACCTGAACAACAGAATGCAAATAGTTGATATTAAGGGTGTTAGATCTGAAAAGTTATTGCTACAGCGTGGAATTAGATAAGGCTCAGTTATTGGCCGCCTTATGTTCATCATATTTGTCAACGACCTGCTGAATATATGTATTGACGATTATCTTGCTTTTTTATGCAGATGACGCTTTTATCTACTAATGACACATCAGGCAGCGTGGTTAAGCAAAGTTGAACATTGTTGAACAAATGTTTGAATTGATTTAACAATAATAAACTTTATTTAAATCTAAATAAAACGGCTTTTATGTACTTTACACCGGGTATTAACAAAACGATTATGTCATCTAATTTTCGCTAGTGGTAAGCCTATACAACAAAGTCAATTTGTTATATTTGAACGTTTATATTTTTATATTGAGAACAGTCTAAGCTGGGGAACCCATACACGACACCTGTGTACTAATTTATCTTCCATCTGCTTCTCTTAGATTGCGTCTATTCGTTTCAGATGATCTGTTACTGTGTTACTATCATACCAGTTTTCAATCTAGAATATCGTTTGGTATAATTTTCCGGGGGTACTCTAGCTTTGCACAAACGCTATTCGTACAGCAAAAATATCAATTAGAAACATGTGTGGTGCTAGAAGACCTTCATCTTGTCGGGCGCTTTTCAACCAGCTGGGAATATTATCTCTAAGCGGAACTCTACATCTTGGAAGTCATAATGTATGTAGAAGACAATGAGCGTAGACGTGAACTAATAGTTTGTTTCATGATTATGTTTTCTATCCCATCACATGAACTCAATACATATGAAAGGTCACAATACACTGGAATCAAATTATTCAATGCATTACCTCAATACATTACAGACATTTCTAACAACAATGTACTGAAAGAAGCTTCAAAACAGTACCTTATCAATAAAGTTTTCTATTCAATAGACGAACTTTTAACTAATTAATTCATCTTTTTCTCTTTTGCTTTGTTGTTGCTGTCTTCAGTTTTCGTTAATTTGGTCAGTTGTAGTTTTGATCAGTGTGATTACTTGCTATAACAATTTGTGTGAATGTCCTTCTATAATTCTTTCTTTGTGACATGTCTTATGCCCATTGGATCTAACGGGACAGTAAATCATATTATTACATACAACGAATAATAGCACAGTTTATGATAATATTGAAAACTGATTTGCAGCCAACAAATTATATATGAACAAATCCAAAACGCAAATTTTGGCACTACGTGTGATCGGTAATGTCGATTAAACTAATCCTGTAAAGTTTCTTGGTGTTATATTGGATGAGCGACGCTATCACAAAAGTACCCCATTACCATTTACTTGGTTATTTGCCACTCCGTTATGAGCTATCGAATATTTATGTAGGGTCATTCCAACCACGATCAGAAGGTTTTCAAAACACACAATATATAGATGTGTACGATTAAAGTGGGGGTCTTGATTATACAGCCGATTGTAGTGATCTTTTCAGATATTGACAACACCTTGCGTATGTATACATCTTGAAATGTATTACTTTTATCATTTTGGCAATTACAATCTAAATAGTGACTATAGCTACTTGACAAGGTCTAACATCGACATTAGAATATTTCACAATCCCTTGAACAGAAGTAACGATGGGGGCGAATTATTTTGATATTAAATCTTGCAAGGTTTTACCAACCAACATTAAAAATTTAAAGATCTTTTTACTGAAACGAGTTATAAGAAGATACTTAACTCCTAAGGCCTTTTTTATTTGTATCTTGCTCTTTGCTTTCTGATCTGTGTAAACTAGCATGAATAAAGATGATTATTATTATTAATGACTGGAGATATTGAAAAGGCTTCTACATTTCCACAGAATATCGTTCTTGATAGTATTAAAAATTGAATTGCCAATAGGATAATTTAATAGTATCCTCATAATATAATACTGTTTTTTGCATAAAATCTAAATTCTTAAACTAGATAACATTCTTCGTCAAAATATCTAATCAATTCTTTCTTTCGTATTTCCTTTCGCAATCATAGATCATAAAGATTTCACTATCTTTGATTCTTATTAGCATTATTTGAGGAACAGTATTTTTACGCCATTCGAAAGTTACTTCTTAATCTGCACAAATTACTAATCAAAATAAAAACCGAAACCTACATACGTCAGCGGCAGGAAATTGCAATATGACGCATAATGTGTGATAACTGATAAGTGTATTGTTAATTTCTTATAAAATTATATAAGTGTGACATATTATCTCTTCCGATTATTCATGCTTTAGTCAGACGTTGTTTGTTTATATGGGATTTAAATCGTAATAATTGTGTCAATATTTTATTCATTTTACAGCAAATGTGTACATTTCATAGTTTATAGAAGACAAAACACTACACTTAATCCTCAAAAGAAAATAATTAAACTGACGGACGCTTTATTAATATTCTAAGAATTATAAAAGAAACTTGTATTTTCCTGCTGTATTTCCTAATTTATGATTATAGACATTTCTAACTGTACTTCTTGGCCATTTAAATGCAATATTGGATAAAAAATCTTTCAAGTAATACCAAAATAAACTTTCTATGATGTAATAAAGTATTGATGAAATAAACTCTAGGATTATAAATTTTTCGAGAATGGTCAATCGAGTTTGATTTTATTTTCAATAAATTTTCACAGGATGTTGCTAATATCAAAAACATTTTGGCGAAAAGCTTAATTCAGCTTTTTACTCAACCATTTCATTTCGTAATTATAAACTACAAACTTAGTTGAGTTTTTGCGCTAACAATGTGTGTTAATCTACAAAGTTCCACGAAAGTTAAAGTTTTGGAATTGGCAATGTTATCCTACTAACAAGGGGAACACCAAAAATTCAGATTTCGACGAAAGACTAGAGACTGAAAAAGTACCTTGATATAAGAGCAAGACATTTTTTAGCGACTAAATCAATCGATATCGGGGTACAGCCCCCTCAGAAAATTTGCACAATTTTTATATTTTTGTAAATATCTCGGAAACTATAACAGATATAAAAATTATTTTTAGAACATAATTTGAAATATATTACATAGTCTCAAAGATTATGCAAATCGTTTTCGGAAAAAAAAATATATAACGACGTACCCGGTCCCCCCGTATATATATTTTTTCCGAAAATAATTGTATGAAATATACCTATGTTCTAAAAAATATATCTGCTATGGTTTCTAAAATATTTACAAAAATTTAAAAATTGTGTAAAAATTTGGAGGGGGCTCTACCCCAAAACCAGGCGATTCAACCGCTAAGCAAATTGTGTAAGATATTCCTTCAGTCTCTAGAGTTTTATCGAAATTTTCTAGTTCCCTTGTGTAATTTGATATATTGAAAAGAAATGTAGTATACCCGGCGTACGTTCCAACAAATATAAACCCATAAATCTACACCATGCTAATAATAGATGTAAACTCTATACATTTTCTCTTTCCCTCTAAACATCAATCCGCAACTTGCATTAGGTTACGCAGTATACATACATATGTATATTTAAATTCTATTTTCGATAATGGTAATGTATAAATATACATATTTCTAAAGTATATCGTAATAATTTTGAAGAAATGAGTCCATATAAATGTATATTCAATACTTAACCATAGGAATTTTTTAATATCTTTAATGCGAACTACCGCCAATATCATTGTACATTTCCAAGATGTGAACCTGTAGTGGTACAGTGGATTATAATAAAACTAGTGGAGGCATATAGAAAGTCTGTTGGTTGGAATTTAGCAAGCTGTCGCGAGGCAAAGGAGGACAACCGACTTCTGATGCATTCGACTTAAGAAACCAGCTGGAAGGTCAAACGCTGGGGACAACGACTTTCTCAAGGTCGTCTTTGATCGTGGTGCCAATTGGCTTCGCATGCGTCACACGGAGAAGCAGAAGAGAAGAAAAGACTAGAAAGATATCGAGAATGAAGAGAAGAAGAAGTCGAGAAGCAGAGAACAGGTCCTCGAGCGTTCGTTTCTCGCCTGTCTTCTCGGCGAACAGGAGAGCAGAAGGTGTGGTATGTGTGTAATCGTGTCTTCTAGCGCAAGAATTCCATTAACCGCTGCTTCTTCTTTATTCAGCGAGCAATAGAGGAATGCAGAGAGTGTTGATTAGAATATCAAATTGCCGAGTATCCGTAGGCAGTGAACACTTCGTTTTATACAGTCCTTGATATTGAACATTTTACACCATGATTTGGAACATCTATTGTCTGTCTATTGATTTGAACAAAACAACTTTTTAACGTATTACTAATATTGTTAAATAGAGAAAGGCCGAAATGGTAACATTTATTATGATGTAAAAAATGTTTGGATTAACATATTAAGGTACAGTAAATATATTAGATAACCGCTGTTAAATAATGCAAACACTGTACAATAATAGAGAAATGATTTTCAGTATTTGAAACTTGTTTAACAGGAAGTACGGACATTACTGATACATACATCTCTCTGCACAAGTTTTATTTAGACAATGAAATGTTTTATCAAGTTACAAGGTTATAGAAAAATAGATATATAAAAATATTTATTATCTATATGCCTACACATATCCACGTATGTATATAAATCATAAATAAGTTGAAGTCTTATAGACTTCAAATATAAGCATCAAGGGAACATAATGCGTAACTACTATACTAATTCCAATTCACCCGAAACATTCTTTACTTTACGTGTACTTTGAGTGCTTGTAAACACAATCTACTGATTTATTTTATCTAGATTTATAAACAAACCGAAATAACAAACAGTATCTCGTAATAAGAATTGTGCCATTAATGGATTTGGCTTTTTACGTTTCATGAAAATATGTGATTACAGGAATCTGTCAACCTAACAATTTTTCCCGTCCTTCGTACTTTACACAACATTTGTATTTCAGCAATTATTTTTAGTAAAAATGGGATAAAAACTGTTGAAAACAAGCAACATTTATAGAAATAATCACTTTGCTCTCCATCTCTGTCATCATCTCTCTCCGCCAGATATTAAGAATAGATACGGGAAAACTTTAAAACTGATTTTTTTCTCGGTCCGATACGTTAAGATATACGGGAAAACTTTCCGAGCTAAGTACTGTTATGGCGTAGATCTCACGATTACCGGACGAGTACCAAAAAATAACCCGATCTTTCGTGAATCCATTGTGATATATCTGGTTCCGTTGCATCGTACATAGGCCAAGAAATTAATTTTTGTAGATAATCGCTACTTGATATGTAGCTGCTACATATCAAGCAGAAGCAGAGATCTAGTAAATTTCATATGAAAGATAATTACACAGGTGATATCCTCTTGGTGACGAAAGTCCTAAACATGAAATTTTATATTTTGGTGTTCTATTTATGAACTCTACATCTCTCCGATAAACTTCGCTGTAAATTTTTAATTAATTACTTAATATAAAAGAGTTTAGTAGAGCTAATAAAATAACTCAACATTCAAAAGGCTGCCCTAACCTAACCCCGTACCTTCACCCAGTGTTGTTGCAAAAGCAGCACAAATATTTATTGAGTGTAAAACGTTCAGTATATTTTCCACTTATTGTAAGAAAAATTTACAGCTCCTTTTCAGTATTGCCTGATACCCCAGTAGCTATTAAAACAATGTATTTTATTAGTAAGACGATACTTTTTAACATAAATCGATAGACTTCAAAATTCTGAATAAAAAATATCATATGACGTTTTGATTCCTGGAGTAGCCACTTTAGAGCAATCCATAAAAAGGACTGAAATAATCTGCAGTATTAATCACCTAACGTAGCAGAAATAGGCCTTAGGCATAGGGAATATTAACAAGAGTTGTGATGTCTGAAAGGAGCTATTGTGCTTGAGTCAGGTAATAAAAATAACATTTTTATCTATTTGCTAAGATGAATCAGATTACTCCACAAGAGAAAATCGAATTAATGTTTCTTCATGCAGGACATCCAGCTAAGCTTATTCTAAATCCGGAGTTTTTAAGATTTAATTTAGAAAAACTGAGAGCAACAAGTACTGCGTGTCAAAGAATTCACAATTGCCGCAAAAACGTTGCTACTGAAGGAAATATTCATGTTTGTAATGTGGGAAATCCCCAAATCAACATACAAAATTCCGCAAGAAGAAGCTCTCGATGAAAGGTGTGGACGTCTCGACATAGAAACAAAATTCATCCATACAAATTGATGAGTGTCCAGGAATTGCTTGATGACGATTGTGATAGAAGACTGGATTTTTGTGGCTGGTTTTTAGAAAAGAAGCGGCGGCAACCCACTTTTGAGAACAATATTTTTTGCAAGTTTTTATTTAAATGGTGTGGTCAACAACATGACAAATATTGGTCTAACAAATCCTTGTTGTGCCGAAGAATGCAGAAGCCAAGACAATCCTAAAACTAACATGTGATGCCAAATTTGCAATCAAAAAGTGATAGGACTTATTTTTCTACAGCAAAAGTTAAATGGTGAAGTTCATTTAGAATTATTAAGAAACGAACTTACGCCGTTTATTTCAACACGAGGAGGCTTCACCTAATTTTACGCGATATGAACGGGATTATCTCAATGGGCTGCTGTCTGGAAAATGGATAAAGAGAAGTTGTCCAGTTGAGTGGCTTGCTAGGTCGCCTGACCTCACACCAATAAAAACATTTTTGTGGAGCTTTCGAAAAACTAAAGTTTACGTAGCTGCCCCTAAGACTCTTGGTGATCTGAAGGAATCCAAGAAACCAATACCACTGCAATTGATTTTTTTTATAAAAACTTTAAACCACTGAATCTCGAAACTAAAATCAATCTTTACCTATTGTTTAAATTTTCGATTATATCTAAATGAAATAAATGTGAATAAATATTACTTAGACCGTCTATGTTGGATCTAAAATACATAGCGTTAGGATGCTGATTTATGTAAACCATTTCTAGAAATAAATGGGGTTTATAATTATTTCTCAATCGTTAAAACTTTGATATTGTTAAAATCCATTTCATGTAAAGTATTATTTGTGTGAACAGCTAACGCACTAGTTTGTTTGTTAATGTTGCAATCACTACAATGTTTGGCAATTCTAAATTTTAACCAAGTTGATGTTTGGCCAACATATATTTGGTTAGAAAATTTACAAGGAATGTCATAAATGACTGATTTAAAATCAACTGGAGTGGGGTGTCTTCATTTTGTGAACTATTTAGTGGGTTTACATTGTATCTAGAATTTTTTAAATTATCTTTCCTTATGATGTCAACAGTGAAATCTGTGAGTCCAGGTAATTCAAAATATGAAATATCTAACGGTACAGTAATAGGGTCTGTTGCTCTCGTTTGAGTTCGATTATGTGGTGGTAACGGTAAAGGTAAAGACAAGCCATGGACCACCCTAATCAACAGAAAATAAGGATAGTCATTGAGGAAAGGATCAAAGAGCCTGCTCAAATTTTGTTTATGAAAATATGGATGAGATCGTTTGATTACTCTGTTTCTCATAGCTTTAATTAAGTTAATTTTTTGATTCGTAGGCTATGTCGAGTGATAATTTATGTATCTTGTTGAATGTATGGGTTTTTGATACCAATCTAATATAATAATATTAGGCTCTGTTCTACAATTTTCGTGTCAAGAAAGGGTATTGACTTATTTTCCTCTTTTTCCACAATAAACTGTATATGAGGATAAATTTGGTTAAATGTATTTAACATCTCCTTTAAAATCTCCTCAAACTACCCAAAACACCGAAATCCCATCACAACAGGTCTAATCGTAAGTTACTATCGCGACTTGTTTTGCTCTTAATAAGGAGTCGCTAGACAGAAGCGATATACAGAAATACACAAAGGCAACTAAAGGTTAATAGCACTTGGCTATGGGAAAATATCTATGTGTTTATTTTAGTAAACGGCTACTATTAGAATCAACAGAATCCTATTAATTTGCAGTGTATGTATATGGTCACGTTTACTTGTGTGACTGGGGGTGTACTCGCTCTAGTTTTAATCTATTGAGAGATACTTACCTGAAGTTCTACTTATCGTTCCTCTTATCAGGGTAGCCACACCATTTGTTACACTATCTTTTTATTTTTATTTTCAATTATTCTACAGTTAGTCCAATGGTTCCGATTACATCTACTGCTTCTTACTCTAATAATTCTAACTGACACCAATTTCCCGACTGTACTGATTACTCTATTAATTCTACGCATACTCCTGATTTCCACATTTTTTTCTAATTTCTAACTTTTCCTTACTCTCCTACCTACATATCTTCTGTCTTTTTCTTACTTTCTTCCTATTTCATCTACGTCTGAATCATAGTTCAATGCTACCTTCAATAACACATGATTTTCGTCAGAATCGCCGTAGGCTGCAGTACATCCTGTAGATATGAGATGCTGACGAGGATCCGGCACATTGAACTATGATTTTAACTATTTCGCATTTTATGAGACCTTCGTGGCATTACCCCTTCCTTCCAAAAAATATGCCCCCGCCTGTTCGGATCAAAAAAAAAAATTCGGGCGCTGCCACCAAAGTTTCGCTGCTTCTATTCTTAGTTTAATAATTCTAATACTCTACTGGACTGATTACTCTGCTGATTCTACTCATACTCCCGACACTCATACTAATAATAATATAATATCCACCTTTTTTCTAATTCCTAACTTCTCCCTACTCTCTTACCTTCTTCCTATTTCACCTACGTCGGAATTATAGTTCAATACTACCTTGAATATCGCGTGATTTCGTCAGCATCGCCGTAGGCTGCAGTACATCCTGTAAATATGAGATGCTGACGAGGATCCGGGACATTGAACTATGATTTCCACTATTTCGCATTTTATGAGACTTTCGGGACAATATATACGCTCTTAAAGAGAACACTACTTATTATTTATGAAAATTCCCCACACTTTACAAGTATACAGCGATCGAATTTTAATTAGGATGCTAGAGAAAGGACAGATGCCACAAACCGAACTGCGCTAAAGAAAGAAAAACATATTGCAATGATGCCACCTGTGTAGTGGATCAAACAAGCAATCACGCTTCGCTTACGGCTGCCTGATAAGTGAATAAACCACTTCTACTCGCTCCCGCTTTACTGCTAGCATTAGGCTCTTGGCTTACAGGGAAACACAGGTAAGTGCATCTCACCGATTTAAATGAATGTTTGTGAGTTTATAAACCAATATAGTGTAAGAACAACGGTAACTATTTTAGCTACCCAATCGCCCACTGGCGAGGTGTAAAGCACCCCAAGCTTAACACTACCCTTCGCTGTTTGACTTATGCCCGTTTGCACCGTATGCATTAAGTAAGGCTTAAAGTTAAGAATGACTTAAAATGTCAGTTTCCGTTGTACCGCATTTTAAGTAATACTTAAACTACCTAAGCTGTTCTTAAATTTAAGCCCTCGAAAAGAGCGGCTTAAACGCTACTTAACCTAGTTTCACTTGCATCAGCTGACGTATTATTCTGTTTATAGTAGAAATATAACCAAACTTTGGCTTTTCGGTGGAATGATATTTTGGAAAGTGATTTGCATATCTTGGAAATAATTGATTATGGCTTTCCCCGATTAAATTATTTTCATGATATGGACGAATTTAACTTTTATGAGATTTCGCCTCATGAAACTAACTAGTTTGAACGTTCTGATGTTAATAGAAGATGTATTAGAATTTCCAAATAACTTGGAAACGTCGCTTTCCAGTATTGGCATATGGTATGCGATTAAAATTATCATCTGTTACGACCATTATAGTTGCTACGGCAGTGCTACAAAATATTGCATGACAACGAACCACCAGTTCTACCAGAAGATATAGATATAAATGAATTGAATGGTTTGATTGAAAATGGGCAGGTGCATGAACAAGAACCACAATTGCTAGGAAATGCAGACATTAATAATACCCGTCATGATTTAATTAAAAATTATTTTACAAATTTATAAGCGTTAAGTATTTATTTTTAGTAATTTATGAAAATGTTAGGTATTTATTAATTATTTAACAAGTTTATAAGTGTCAGGTACCTATCTGTTTTTAGTAAATCAGTCATTGTAATGTATGGTAACTTCAAATAAAAATCGGATAAAGTTATAGCAATATATTTTATTATGAAATGCAGAGCGTTTTTCGGCAGGCGTATGGAATGCAAGATCATATATTCACATTACAATAACTCAGTGAAAAAGCTCTCAAACATAACCGAGATTTGTACTTATGTTTTATAGATCTTGAAAAAGCCATCGATACGAGTACCAAGAGAACATATATGGTGAATCTTAGAAAGTTTAACAATGAACGAACAACTAGTAGGTGCAATTATGTTATCGAAAAAATGCAAAGGAATTTTCTATTGAGTTTTTACTCTAAATTATCTTCCCACTCACTGCCCATATCCGCTAATTTCTATGCGCTCTTATTTTAAAAGCTTACGTTTTATAATAATTTTAGCTTATATGAAAAAAAGATCTGTTTAATTACTTATAAATATTATATTATTACATTTATTGCCATCTCCTCTTCAATTTCATCATCCTTAAAAAAGTACATATTAATAAAAATTTGTTACAATTAAATTATACATACTGTTGAATACATATTTATACTAGCAGCAATAGGTTCATCTGAATCGAATAGGTTTCCGTACCCATATACGGTTTTTAGATTCTTTATCTCTAAAATTAGGTCTTTCTGGCAAGTAATTTTTTGTGGTCACACTTCCACCTCCTATAAACATTCACATTGTATAATATATCACTATTTTTTTGTTTTATACAAACCAGTTAAAGCCTTTTCTTTATTTTCTTCAGCCACCACTTTCCTAAAGCTAGGTTAGAATATACGCTTTTAGCGGTAAATATGAAAGATCCAACATATTCTATTAAAATGTTACCAAAAAGTACCGAGTTTCAACACTGTTGTCAGATCAAGTGTCACTTTGTTAAGCAACGCCTTTCTATTGAACGGTGCAACGCGAATCGTATTTAAGTCTTTCCTAACTTTAAGAATAGCTTAGTTAAGTAATGCTTATTTCGCATACGGTGCAAACGGGCATTAATAACTTAGAGACTATAGGAGATATAAGAAAAAGTTAAGACAAGATTTAAACTGTTTTACATTTTCTTGACGATGACGTAACAGTCAGTTACAATCTTCAACTCATAATCAATTGTCATCGCCAAGGTTCTTCAATCTATTTAAATATACATGGTATAAAAGTGGATACTTCGCCGAACGGCTACCACACAATTAAGAATATTTCGTGGCAGGCGTAATATACATACATATTTGTAGTATATAAAAATTCTGAAATTTGCAAAAAAGGAAGGTGAGGGTTGTTTCCCTAAATAAATATTTGTTATAGGGAAAATATTTACGCTATCGTTAAGAGCATGTAAAACAGTTTAAATCTTGCCTTAATTTTTTTGATATCCTATAGTTTCTGAGTTATTTAGTCAAACCAGCGCCGTTCCTAACAACTTCGCCGCCTGTGTGCGAAAATATTTTACTCTTGTTAATCGTGACAACTGTGCGTATTGCGATCGCTCACAGACCCTAAGTAAATTGTTTATATTGCTGTATATCTTTGCTTTTAATACAAAAATTATCTATCTTTTAAATCATTGGTTTTACTATAAATATACTTTTTGCGTGATTACTTGTACATTTTTATGGATATAGATATAAAATTATGACATTCATTTTCACTGTATCTAGATGTGAATGATATACATATTTTATATTAATATTCTTGTTTTAAGTTTTTATAAAGGTCAATGAAAATATTACTAAACAAATTATTGTGATATCAGTATATCCTTTTTAATAACATTAATTTCTTATTAGTTCTAAAAATATGTCGCCTAAAATATGTTCGTCGATTTCTCGATAACCCCTGTGTACTTACGACGTACACGTTATCTTCAATAATAAACTAAAGCAGCTTCTGTAACCGTGCAACATTTTCGTTGTCATAAATATATAATTAATTAAGCTTAACAAAAACATTTTTGAGATAGAATCGCTTATACCAGACTACGAAGATGTTATAAAATTTTTATATTGTTGAATAATAAACATTTATATCGTAATATGTCTCCTTTAATCATTTCACTTACATAATACATAAAAAATAACCTTGAATTAACTTTGCTAATAAAATGATTAAAAGTAAAAGCAAAAATGAAATACAACAATTTTCTGTTGATAGTGATGTTTATTAAGAAAAATGTTCATAAATCTTAATATAAACAATTGATTAAATCAATTTTACAGTCTTCAATTGGTATATTGGTTCGTGAAAAAATTATACTTTAACGATTTTTTCTTATGAATACCGAAATAACGAGAACTTAATGTTAAAGAAGTTCAGGGTTTTCAATATTACGATAGCAACGCCCTATTGCATTAAAGATACCCTCCATATTTCGTCCTATAGACTTTGATTTAGCAGAAAATCGATACCTTACGGAAAGTGTTCAAATGATTTGGAACACTTGCTGATAATCATTTAGCATTCGCATCCATCTTAAGCCTGAAAAACATGTACCTACTTAAATATTTTCTCACCTGAACCGAAAAAGTGCAAAAGTATTCCCAAATATCACAATAACTTATCTATACTGATGTTTTTCGTTGCGAGCAAGTTTAAGTTACTAGAGTGTGCCTTCTTTCTAAGCATTTCGAATATCAAATTAAAGCAATCTTAGGAATTAATGTCGTGTGTGTGAATATTCTGTGCTAGTAATAATAGAAATTGAAAAACACTGTCTTAAAAGCCGTGAATAATGGATGCATGTCAGAAATTATTCATTTGAAATTCTGTATACCTCAAGGACCCATGTTAGGCCCTACTCTTTTTCTAATTTTCATTAATGATTTGCCTTCGTTTTTAAGGATAAATAACAATTCATTATATGCGGATAAAACGTTATTATTCAATTGTCAACTACATAGGAATTAATTAAACACAAAACGATTTCGCAATAATATATTGTTTTGGATGTATTTGAATACGTTAGTTGTAAATGAAGAAAAACTACTTATATACTTCTGTAAGTGTTGTATGAGTACTTGTATATTGTTCACAATAGAATAGGTTATAATTTATAACATTATAAAGTTAAGTCAAGTTCACCATCAACTGGATTTGTCATATGATTATCATTAAAGCAACGCAACTGTGCTGAAAGCCAGTGGCCGACGCATAAAAGTTTACACAAAATAAATTAAATGTGATAGCGGCGTGAAGAAAAAGTGTTTTTGTATGCCGAAAACGAACGTTCTACATCTAGTGACGTTATATTTGCGTAAGTAAAATCACCTTCACAAATTTGTCTTAATGTGCCAAAATCAGAGTCTTTATCTAAAACACTTTCAAACCTTTCTAAAACACAAACATTTCTTGCGTCTTCTATCGCGCATAGCTGTGCGTGAACATGTTGCACTATTTGCAAAGATTCCACTAATGACACCGAAGAATTTTGTAGTTTTTCTATCGCATCCGCTAGTCCCACGTAATTGTTCTGAATAATTTCCTGTTTTAACTTGACTATCCTGAAATTTCAAGCGGCTTACTTTGATAGCCGCAGCTTCCTTTGGGTCGAATTCTAAAATCACGTTCTTTATATTCTCAAAATATTTAAGATAATAAAATGCAGCCTCTAACCATGTCACTTTTCGACCAACACATTAAATCTATTTTACACACTACACATTGAATTTTAGCGCCATCACACTTTAAATCAGGCATTTCTGCAATAAATTCTCTTATTGTGTCCAACTTTGGTCGTTTTCGCGACGTAGGAAACATTTTCAAAACAACAGATCGGTTTTCGAGTCGCAGTTATACTGACGCTTATACCGAATTGTCCCGGCCGTGTTTATTTTGTGTAAACTTTTATGCGTCAGCCACTGGCTTTCAGCGCAGTTTGCGTTGCTCTAATTGTCATCGATGAAAATATAAAATGGCATAATCGTATTGATAGTTATTTAACCACAACGTTTTGCATTGAAATATCTAAAAAGGTCTCATAACTCTTTTATATTAAAATCCTCTTATTTTATTAATTTCTATTCTGGAATGCGATAAGGACTAATTGGGGCTCTCCTACTAATGTTTTTGTATTCATGATTTTTTGAAATCTAATTATTATTATTGTACACATCTCCATTATAAACAAGATCTTCAATAGTTTCCGCAACATACACTATAAGCTAAGAATCCTTTAAATTGCAATCCTTTCACTACAATTAACTATTTTCAAAATTGCAGACTAAAAAAGAGTTTATTTTTAGAATATACACGTAATGATATTGAAATTTTGACAATATAAATTTCGATTGCTATTGATATTTATGACCTTTGGAATAACCTAACTAATGGAATGTGGTGACTAACGGTCAATGGACCGTACTGCTCGCCGATATCATGTTCTACTAAATAATGTGAATGCACAAACGACGCTAAAAAAGCACACAACGAGTTAAATTAGTGGTATATTAAACGGCCCCATTAATTTGTATTGTTGACGCTTCTATTTTTGGAACGGCAACATAGGAAATAGTACCGAATGAAACATCTTCGGTTTCATCTAATGTTTGCCCGCGAACTAGACACTTACACTACCGCTCATAAGTATTTGGGCACCCTTGGATTTTAGATTTGTGTACACAAAGAATGTATTTAGGAAATACATTCCAGTATTATTGAATAATACGCAGTATAAATCAGTAAGATTCACTTAAATTCATTAAATAATATCGGTCTATTTACTTCTTTTATCTGTATGAGAGATAATGCGCTCATAAAAGCGCAGGTAGTAGCGACAACAAAGAGCGTATTTCTTGAAATTCCGGGAAAAATGTAACAGTTGATAATTTTACTATGAATCACGAAGCTATAATAAAGCCATTTGAAATAATATTTTTCAATTACGGTCAGTTATCGTTCCATGTTAGTAGCGATAACATCTCTTAACGAATAGTGTTCTATAATTTCGTTTAAAATTTAAAACATGCCGAAGGAAAGAAATTAGCATTGAAACGCGTGCTCTGAGAGTAGCACAATATAACTTAGGCATAAGCAATCGTCAAATTGCTAGAAAATTACATTTAAATTTGATCATAACATCAACATACAGTGAAAGTGGCAGTTTTCTAAATAAAGTAAGAGGCGGTAGACCAAGGGCGACAACATCAGCTCGTGGTGTTCAACACGCGAAATAGAAGATAAACAACTCCAGAAATCGCCACAGAAGTCAATATTGTAATGATTGTAATGATTAAACGCCGTCTGCAAAAAGCCGACCTATACGAATGAATTGCGATACGAAAGCCCTTACTTCGCCAAATTAATAAGAAAAAGATGTTACAATGCCCACGTGAACATCGAAATTAGATTGGAGCAAAGTATTGTGGACCGACGAATCCAAATTCGAGATTTCCGATTCGCGAAGACGAGTGTTTGCAAGATCTGTGGGTAAACGTGCACTAGAGCAATGCACAGTCTCTACCGTCAAACACGGCGGTGGTTCAGTAATGATTTGGAGTTATTTTGCTGGTACATCCGCAGGTGATTCAAGGCCTAATGAGAAAAAAACTATGCAAATACCCTCTGGTGTAAGAATTTTGGTTCAGAATTTTGTATTCCAACAAGACAATGACCCAAAACACACTTCAAAACTATGCAAGCAATATTTAGAACAGTTGAAAGAGGGAGTGACGCTAACAATCATGAAATGACCACCCTAAAGCCTGTACTTGAATCCCATCGAGTTATTATGGGAAGAACTCGATTGGAAAGTAACAAAAACTTCTCCAACTTCAGCAGATGACAGGTGGAACAAACAAAGCAGCATGGGCTCGAATCACTCCGGAAACATTGTTAAAATTAATTGCAAGAATGCCTCGATTATGCGACGCAATCGTTAAAAGTAAAGGTGGTCACATAGACAAATCTAAAGTTTAGGTTAAATAAATAATTTTAATTGTTAAAATTGTATATTTGTGTATATTTAAATACCAAATACATATTTTAATATTTCCATTTAAATATTTAATGATTTACCCTGAAATTGGAGGTGCCCACGTACTTGTGAGCGGTAGTGTACATTTGACTTAAGGAGCATTTGGAGCGAAGTCTAAAGCGATTAATTATAATCATCTCGGCGAAATCTACAAAATTTAGTAGTTTTTCTTTTCTTGCAATTACATGGAGGTCAGCTCGTTAGCTTCTGTGTGAATATTTGGAAACAATAAAATTTCATACTCGCATGGCAAGCACGTATGTGTTTTTCTATTTACCTTTCCTCTGCTTGGTCTATAATGACAGGAAATCCTAACATTCTTTTACATTATTCATAGGGTTTTTACGTTTTCTGTTTAGTACTCTTTGTATGCTGGATTTCGCAGAAATTTTCTGTTACTACTTTAGTCATAGATGCAAATAAAGCATGAGGGAAACGTTACAACTTATTTTTTTCAAAATGTATTTGGCAGTAGTAAATAAGAAATAATGTGCATATAATGCAACAATTCATAAGTTCATAAGACAATGGAAGCAATAGATTTATCGCATTAACTCGTTGACAATAACGTAGTACACATTCAACCACCGTGCCCGGGTTTGGCAACCCTAGATTTCTATTTACCCTGATACAATAGAACTTACCGAAGGTATAAGAACTGTCTGTAAAGGTAATTCCACCACGAAATTTAGCGAAAGGTTTCGATGACTCAAAGCGAAACGTAGTGTTGTGTCTTCAAAATGAGAGAGCTGGCTTTAAACACTTATTGTCCATATCTTTTTAATTTTTTTATTTGTCAAAATAACGTACCTCTAACTCACTTATATTGCCAATTTAAATTTAAAGAGAAACAATTTTGTGGCATTCTAAAACGTGGGAACCTTCAATTAATCACTATGTTAGTAACAGCAGACTTGCTGAAATAATGCTTAATAAACTTAAAATCTTGCTACTACCCTTTCAGTGAATTTCTAGTACCATTCGCATTGCACTGACATGTTTTAAGGTGCCAAGCATTCAGAATTTATGCATTGCATGGCCTTTTTTTCTAGATGTTCCTTTTAAAGATTTTAGGAGAAGTAAATTATATGTCTATATACTCTATTTTTTTAAACCCCGACATAGGGCAACTTTTTTATTTGAAGTGATAGGCTAGTACTTCTAAAAGCAAAGTTGTAGGAAATTACTTAATTAAGAAAAATTGACAAATAACTTCCTTTCATTGTTGTCAAATATCCCAACAGCTACCAAAACAATGCTGTTTATATGGCCAACCATATTTTTTTATATAATTTGATAGCTCCCAAAATTCTGAATAAAAAATGTTATAACATTATTTATTTCTCAGTAACAAAACATCACAACATGATGATCAAAAATGAAAAGAACCAAGTTGAGAAATTACATGTTTCTTCAAAAATGAATTCGTGTAACAATACAATTACTAACATTTTCCAACATATCGGATGCAACGTTATTGATTTATTGTCCAACGGATACCTTCAGATCATCAAGTTCTTAGGGACAGCCATGTAAAGTTTTTGAAAAACCCCACAAAAAAAATTAAATGGTGTGAGGTCAGGCGACCTACCAAGCCACTCAACTGGACCGTTTCTCCCTATCCATTTTTCAGACAGCAACTCATTGACATAACCCGTACATATCGCGTAAAATTAAGTGATGCTCGGTTGTGTTAGAAGTAGAACGGGCCTCTTTCTGCTAACAGTAGTTTAGCAATAAACGGACCCAGTTCGTTTCTTAACAATTCTAAATAAACTTCACCATTTAAGTTTTGGTATCCTATCACCTTTTCACTGTAAATTGCGCACAACAGCATGTTAACTCTGGGATTACTTTGGCTTCTCCTTTCTTCGGTCCAACAAGGATTAGTGTCAGACCAATGTCTGTAATTTTCTCTATTGACCATACCATTTAAATAAAAACTTGCTTCGTCGCTATAAAAAATATGGGTTGCTTCTTTTCCAAAAATTGGTCACAACACAGTTTTCTATTACAATCATTATCGTGTAATTCCTGGACGCTTATCATTTTGTATGGATGGAATTTGTTTCCTTGTAGAGTTGTCCACACCTTTGACTGACCTACTTGTGTAATTTCGTAGATTGATTTATGAAGATTTTCCACCATTTTTTGGTCCATTTTTTTATTCCTTCCTTTCAAGAATACTTTCTTCAGTGGCTACATTTTTGCGCCTCTTGTGAAGTGGTCTGATTCATCTTAGCAAATAAATAAAAATGTTATTTGTATAACAGACTCAAGCACAATAGCTCTTTGCAAACAACACAATGACATCCATCTCCTTTCAGACAACAGCTTTTTTGTTCATTTTCCAGTGCCTACTATTGCTACCTTAGCTGCAGATTATTTTAGCCTTTACCGATTTGAGATCTATCAAATTATGTTAAAAAATATGATGCCGTTTAAAAAAATACTGTTTTAGTAGATAATGGGATATCTGGCAACACTGAAAAGGAGTTGTTTGTCAGTTTTTCATAATTAATTAAATTAAAAATAAAAGTGGTAACTTTCCATAATTATGATTGTATTATTTAATTTGTATGAGAAGAAAATGGAACGGAAGTATGATAACTAAATAAAACAGTATGAATCATCTAAACATGTGCGTTTTACGTAACAGTCTAATGCCCAAGAAAAATTCACAAATCATCAGCTTTTTGTCTAAAACCATAAACCATGATAACTGGAAATTCAATTTATGAAATTGCTATTACGAAAACCATGATAAGCATCGTAAACTCACATTTTATATCTGATTTATGACTTGTTGCATTGCTCAAGATCGTCACTTCCAAATTTCGCCTCTATTTTACTCATTCACGCAGAAGGTTATCGTAACAGTTCCTCATCCGTCTATCTTTAGTTCTTTCCTATATTTAGCGCCTACTGTTACGTTCACTTGTCTCTTAATGTATTTATATACACGTGTTTGTAAATGTGTGCGTATGCAAGTTTATTTCGGTAGTGTTTCTGTGTGAGCCGATGTAAACAAATCTTTGCCCTAGTTTTTGCACTATTAACAACCGCGTCTTTCCTTCCATACTGTTTTCAAATGACGGCATCCGCAAGTATACACATACATATCTTTATACAAACCAAGGAATCTGCTATTTTTTCGTTCCATTTTGACCCAACTACGTTCGATGTATAACTTGCGCTAATTACGTCATTTCCTCATATTACTAGATGAAACAAGTACATCAGCGATAAGGTTAATTTAGGCGATAAAAATGGATTTTAAAACAAAATTATGGATTATGCTAACCTATCTTATTTAGATGCCACACTGCAGAAAATTAAGAGATCTTAATTGATAAGACAATGATCAGTTTTACGATATTAATCTGGGAAACTGCTTTAATTCGTATTTAAAATTATATACTAGCTATTAATTGAATATGGTAACAAGCGTACAATAATCTGGTGCTTTGAAGACTTTAGAGAAGCGAGCGATAAAATTGTGAGGATAAGAGCAGAAGCAACAGGGCAAAATGAAGTCCATAACAGCGTCAATGATAATGTTAATATATCGCTTGATGTATTTAATATCCACTTTACATAAGTTCCAAAGGTCTTCGAGGATTCCAGGACATAGGAATGACCCCTCTTCGTCTTTTGTCCCGTCGAACCTTGTTTTTCCAACCAGTAGCGTCAATGCATATTAAAATATTAATAGAAAACCTAAAATCAAAATCAACTTCAAATATTTATGGCTAATCAACCAATATAGCGAGATATATATCTAAACCACTGGCGAATGCTTTGTTACAGAGAAATGATTTACTGATGAACTTGAATAAAATAAGACCAGTACATAAAAAAGAAGTGAGTAATAAAATGTTTCGATTTGCGGGCATTTTAGAGTCCAGCACTGTAGGGTTTTAGGAAGGAAAATCCACACTAACAGTCATGAAACAGCTGCTCCCAGAAATAGCAGCAGCTCTTAACAATGCATAGGAGTTGAAACTGACGATCGCAGAGAATTTGGTCTTACCATATCGCAGGGTCTGCAGAGCGCGAAGTGCTCCCAACTACTATGGAGTCAGGCTGTACAATATGATCCCACTGGATATACAATGAATGGGTGATAGACAATTTAAAAAAAATGTGATAGATAAACTAGTCAACAACCTTATACTATTGACGAATTTTTACAAATTAAATTTGTATCTCAGAACAAAAATAGAATCGTTTAAATAACGGAAACAAATTATCTAGTGCGGTAACCAAAATATGTTCCAAAACGATAATAGATTACGAAATTATTCGACATCATGGATTACGAAATACATACATACACATATTTCCTTTGCGTTTCATTATGCTTACAAACTATCACCATCTGTTGTACTTAAGGCTGAAAAGTATTCACCGCTATGCAGACGAAAAGGACAACTTTTTGAATTCAATTTTCACGGGTTATTGGGCATTCCGCCCTACACCTGAGACCAAACAACAATCTATGTTTTGGGATCGAAAGGGGGTATTGTTGATCCACTTCATGGCTCCTGGGACCACAATAAACGCTGACAAGTATTGTCACACGTTGAAAAAACTCAGATAATGATTCGGAACCGAAGAGAAATGTTGAGCAAGGAAGGTTTTTAGAACAAATAAGTCGATTTCTATTTTTTATGAACTAACTTTTGACGTTATCGGTTCAAATGCATCTCCGATGTCATCGGAGGTGACGTCAACTTTTTTATTTCAAATAAAACAGCCTGTATATTATTACGTTTTTGTAAAGGTAACCGAAAGGCGAATCCAACGATATCACATATGTTATATTTTCATTTAAAAAATACAACGATATGCAGCAATAAATGTTTTGGTAATTGCTTTTGTTGTTACGCAAAGTTGGCTAGGAAAGAGCGCCAAATTGCTTCTTGTGACACCAAACTGATCTAAAGAGCTCGTTGCTAAGTAAAGTTATCATGACAATTGCCAAACTGTCAAATCTTAATTCCAAAAGCGTAAATTATTCTTATTATTTATTGCTATTAGAATCTGCATTTGTTATTTTAACTTGTTTTGCTAATTGTTGTTTCACCTTTACTTTATCGAATTTTATTCTAATTAATTAATTATGGTAGGTTAGTTTAAATTTGTTAGTTTTTTATAGGCAATGTGCTTAAGTTTCAGTTTGTATGTTGTTGATTTTACAATAGCTTCCGCATGAACCACGTAAGATAAACATCAAGTACCTCATTTTAATATCCGGTGAATTTGGCAACAATTACTACGAAGTGGAACATAACGAACACTGCCCTTGTACAGCCGGAAATATTTGAACCTTGCGCTAAGTAAGGATGGACAGTATAAAATTTGCACGGCGAAATGCTTTAACAGAAGGTAATATGATTTAAATTATTCTACAATTTGTTGCGCAACCATGGCAGATAAGGTGATGATTGTTGCCAGAATTACATGATATTAAAATTGACCCAAAAACGCTAGTTTTTGTTGTTCAAAAGTTAGCATGGGGAAGGGGACACATTAGACCTTACTGTATAATTATTTAATACTATACGAGAACTTCCATCTCATTTATTTAAACATCGATCGTAAAAGTTCCATAAAAATCGTTAATTGTGCCTTATAGCACAAATTTCTATTCATGTTCTATACAAACGTTATAGCTTATTTTAGCGTAAAGAAGGCCAGGATCGATGTTAGCTAAGTGAGTAATTTAACTTGTTAATTTTCTGGATTTGCGGTTGAAACTCATAAGTATTTGAACGTAATTAGAGCTGTATATAATTAACAAAACGCACAGATTGATCGTCTTCGAAAATACCAACTCCCAGATGTTTATCACAACTTTACGACATCCTGTTTCTTCATCTGCAATTACTGCTATTCGATTCGCTTTACACTGTAGGTACTACTAATATACAATTCAATAATTTTTATAGTGCATGTGATAATTGATGTATGCCATTTTAAGAAACGATTAATATATAATTTACATATGGAAAACGTGACGTGCAATATACCTCCAAGCAAGTAGTGCTTTTCAACAAAAAAGCTGGGAAACGGATGGACATGTAATTAACTGATTCGTTAATTTAAATCAGTAGCTTTAGTCGAAATGGTCAACAAGCTCTTGGCAGTAGAACATTTTTCAAAGTAAACTTTCAATTTATGCAAATAAATAAAAGACGAAAAGTTATATAAATCGAACGCATCCAGTATTGAACAAAAACTAAAGAGAGTGACGAAGTATCATTGTAAATATAGGAGTACAGTGAAGTCCTAGTAGGGGATATCTCCAGTAGTTCGAGTTTCGATATTTCGAAGTTCTGTAAAGTTCGAGCCTGCTCGCTGTAGACAAAAATTACCGTACCGTAACGTTTTTTTCTAGAATCTTCTTCAATCGCAAATCGTATTAACCAAAACCGCAGCGTTTTAATGCATCTACCTACCGCATTTACACAAAAAACTAAATTTCAAATTAAAATTAATTAAAAGGAAACAGCTCTTAACGATTTTTTCAAATAAAAAAGAATTAAATCATATTTCTGTTGCTGGAATATGCTAGTAAATTACTCATTTTGAAACCTTTCGTATACGTAGGTCCGAGTTTTCGATAATTCTAGAAGAGTCCGCTTCCATTCAACTCGAACTATCAGAACTCCGCCATACTAGCCGCCTTCATTCAATCCATTGCAATAATGCATTACAGCTTTTTTTCCGAGATAAACTAACAAATAAAATGCTTTGCATCTGCAACTTTACACGACGATGAATTATTCATTCTATAGCAAATAAATAAAGCAAAATTAATCCTAGAAAATATGCGTACGTTCGATAAAATATACATCAAGGTAACAGCGCAGTTATAAGTATGCTGATCCGCTATGAAGGTTAAAATAAATTATCTGTAATTGATCGAAAATATCTGGTTACTCTTTTTATTTTAAATTGTATTAATTCACTAAAAAATAGAATTTTCTATCCAGATTTAAAAATTGTCACATCGGAAGACGATAGCAACTTCGTTATATTAAACGGAAGCACGTGCATATTATAAAATTTTTGGATTGTACACAAAATTTTAAATCAAGTTTGTGTAAGATGCCCCTACAATCATATGCAATTCTTTACGCGTTATTTAAAGATATGAAAAAGAGTTGACAGTTTTGTGCTACTCAGAAGCAAAAAATGTTAATTTACTTTTGCAATTTGTAGTATATATAGGTTTCGATATATCACCATGTAAACTAATTCTTTTTGTGATACCAGGTGTATCCCTACGACGTGTAAATTAATGTCAAAGCAGGTGCAAATTTGAAAATTTTTAATTAGTCGAGTTTTATATGGAGCAACTGGACACATTAATTTGTAAAAAAATAATATATTAAATTCCCCTTTTTGACTTGATACAAAATGTTATTTCATATTGATTGACCTTACAGAATCAAATGAATTAATACAATGAATTATCAAACATTAAAAATACAATCCCAAAGGTAAGACGAATTCTTGTAAAATAAAATATTTGTATAGAAATCATATTAAGGCATATAAAAAGGTATACAGGAGTCTTTCCATGCCCCAGCCTTACCAAAAAAAGAAAGAAACAACATCAGTCATTTACAATCAAGTCTTAGCCTGAACGGTAGCAACTGTTGATGAGTGCATTCAGTAGTAGTAATAGATACAAAGTTTTGAGCAAATAATACAATATAATAAAATTTTATGTAGTTAAAAAACAATATAAAATAACACATTTAAATTACATTTGAATTTATTTCGTTAAAGGAACCGCTGCAGTGTTGCCAAGGTAATTCTTCTTTCCTATCTTATTAGTAAAAACTACGACTCAGAGAAAAAAAAATCGTTCCTAGATATTTATTCGGAAAGCATACGAGAATACTACTACCATACTTGAAGCCTTAGAGAGATACTCCGTATTGTTAACTCGTATGCACGCGAATTCTCAAATCAAAAGACCCCGATCGACATGGAAATGCCTAGATATCGCAACACCTTAGGTATTAACCACTCCCGCATGCTAATTATACTATCGGATCGTTTATATCTCGTTAGGCGCGTATACATATGACCTCTACTTAGAAAATATGCTAAACGTTCCTAGCACATCACGATCTCTGCCAGTAAGTCACCGAGAGAGAAGAATTCTTTCCGGACATTGCTGAGACTAAATTGTTTTATTGGTTAGCCAATAATGTATACGTGTCTCTTGTATGCTCATCATCTACTACACTAGAGTAGTAAAACACATTAGTATCTGATCTCAATTTACGAAGTATTTTCTTTAATAATATTAGGGGTTCATTAAAGTTCTTTATTACTTTTAGTACGTCAGGGTGATCCAAATATACTGAAATGTGTTTTCTCAGGGGAATTTTGTTAAAAATTTGAATTTTCTAAATTTAATTAAAATTCTAAATTCTTTGTGGGATCGGGAGTATTCCTAGATTATCTTTGGGCAATTTTGTTTTGAATTTTGAAGTAAATTAATGGAAATTAACGAATTTTAGAATGAAAAATACAAACTCACCTTGAATTCGAATGAAGCTATTACATAAACACTCTGTTTATTATGACATTTACAGGAATCTGCCTGCCCTAACCTCGAATCTGTTCTTCTTGGAAATTATACTCTAATTTCTCTATTGTACACTTTAAACTCAGGCCGCAGTCAAAACACTCGTTAATTCGACTAAAGCTGAATCAGAATTGATGAAATTTCTGGCGTCCCTCTACTCCTTTATTTAATCGAGATTGTTTCATTCCACAGCAAATTTTGACGATTTTTGTCCGAATATAAATTTTACGAGGAATTTCGATGAAAGAAGTTATTTATAAAAATAGCATAAGAGAATGAATGTAGTAACGCTACCAAATGACTGAAATTAGACGACTCTATGATTAAAAGAACCACTGACAATATAAATATGACGAATTTTACTACTGAAAATGAAGATACCTTAACGAAATATATTTAATGTACGAATGTACGAAATAATGTTTGAAATACCTTTGAATATACCCTGTTGTCTGTTTTAGAAGAATTTTACATTAATTTTAACGCATTACAAAAGGAGAAATTGCACAAAAGATGGAGTTTTATCTACGTTACCCTAAGATCGTCGTTATCTGGACTTATATATTTTATATAATGTCCGCGCTCCAAGGCTAGTCGGCCTGGGGGGAAATTGTAGCTTGGAAAATTACCTTTTTACCCGCTAGAGGGACTTTTCATTACTATCGGGTGGCTATCTTGAATACCTTATACGTCTGAGATTGACAGCTGATATTCCCTATGTAAATATTGAACATTACAATACTTTCCCAGTATAATCCACCCATCTGTGTCTTTTATAAGAATGTAAGTGTTATTATAATACAATTCATTTACCGTATTTAAACTCTCACACTTTCAATGTGCGATTGATGATTCTCTCCCTCATTACCCTGACGTTTCATTCCCTTACTGATTGGTCTTTTACTTCTACAACGTGTTTTTCAAATATAGCACCGTTTTATTAGTGTTTGATATACAACGAGATAGGCGCCATAAATTCTCAGCCTGATATAGGAAAAATAAACTTAGTAAAATACAACAATTTTTATTTTTCAACATCATCTCCCCTAACTTCAATACATCTATTATAACGATCATTTAATAATTCTATATCCTTGTAAAAATAATCTAAAATGTTTCCGTCAAAATGTTGTATAGCTCACTATCGTCCTTAAAACGACATCCCCTAAGGTCTTTCTTTAAATGAGAAAATAAATAATAATCACTTGGAGCCATGTCCGGACTATACGGTGGATGTTCCAATTCTTGAATGCCACATTCGCGGATGGTAGCTTGTGAAATGTTGGCAGTAGCGACAGGTGTATTATCGTGCAATAATCGAACAACTTTTGTCAATTTTCCTCAACGTTTTGCACAAATATTGTCCCTCAATTTATACAGCAAAGACGCATAATACCATTTCCTCAATAATTGATGTGCTTTGAGACGTTATCAATTCAATGGGCCGACCGGGGGCTCATCATCTTTTTGGAATTCTTGCCCCAAACGGAAACATTTTTCCCACTTTTTTACAGTGGAATATGAAGGAGATAAATCACCATAGACGCCATCTAAACGTTGTTTAATGTTATTAAGCGTATGCCCTTCTTTTGTTACAAATTTAACGACCGCGTGGTGCTGAATTTTCGTTACCTGAAATATTTTCATGCGCTAATCACGTTGTCTGGCTAGCTACTAAAAACTACTATTCTTCGAGCCGTAATATATATAGTGTAGGCTTCGCACATGTGCAATTATGACGCAACGGAGTTTGAACACGCTCGAACCTGTATAAGCCTGTCAGGCCGAGAATTTATGTCGCGTACTACGTACATATAACATAAAGCTATATAATGTAGTAATATGTATGTACACTATACAATAAGTACTGTTGTATGGGACTTCTTTTCATCTACAAATTTCGTTTTTGTAAACATTAAAAACTTGCATTGTTTTTCTTCTTTATTTAAGAAAATACCCAAGAAAAATTCACTTTGTGTTCAGGTTACAATGGTATTGTTTCGCTTCAATAAACTTCATGCAAACTATTGTATTACGTCCTCTAATGATAGGACATAGTACAAAACATAATTTCCATTGACGGTTTATATTAACAAGTGGTTAATATAAACCGTCGTTGGAAATTATGCATCCCAAGATAATAAAAAATAAGATTTTTAAAAGTTCACTTTCAAACAGAAATATTTTCTTTTTGCAGTTTAGGTTGGTGCGCATTGATAAAATGGTTAAAACGCATAAAAAAATGTAAGTAAAAATATAAGAACTTAGTCTTTCTCTGATGTGGAACTTATCCGGTACCTCCACCAAATATTACAAGAATAATATAAATAAATGGAGGTCAGGCATACTTTGCTACAGAATTATTGATGAATGATAAACGTGGAAATGTTTGCTAAAACTTATATGAGATACCGCTGAAAACGCGGCACTGTTTTTTTTATTTCGGATAAAGTCGTTGCACGTTAAAGATTTGTATCTGATACTTTAATTAGGTAAATGCAACAATATTCAAAAGAATACTCAAGGTACCACCCAAGAATCAGCGACAAACTTTCAGGGATGGTAGAGAATTGTAATTCTCATTATATTTTTTCCAAAAATATCTTACTTCAGAATTAAATAATATTAAAGTCACAAAATCATATACGGGTTTTTACTAAGCAAATTGCTAAGTGTAAGTTTATTTCAAAATTATTTAATTTTTTTAATTTCATCAATTACACTCGTTATAAATTAAGAGTATGTTATTTTTTATCAATGAATTTTACAGTCGGCTTGACAATAACTTATTTATGCAACATTAATTTATGAGGTTTAAATAAGAAACTTAGAAAATATTGTTAATTGGTTTTATAATTTTTTTACTACTCCTAAAAGTCTGTCGATGACTTTTAGTCAGAGTATGGGTGTCTTCTTTACGCTACAACCTACGATTTTAACTTTTTTTCCATGAGGTCCATCTGGGAATGTTTAAATTTTGACTACTTAAACATACAATATACCGACTGCACAGTCAGTATCTTACAGTCTCGGGGAGTATAACTGCAATAGAACCTCAGTTATCCGAAATAATATGGACCCAAGAGGTTTCGGATAATCGAAATTTCGGTTAAAACGGAGCTTTTGGATTAATAATAACACACTCGTAATTGGTTAAAGAAATTTAATTAAACATTATTATTTTAAGAATATGTCGTATGATTTGCATGTAATGTACATAGGTAAATGTATATACATAATGAATCATTGGCGAGCTAAAAATTGCGTTATTTTTTGTTGTACCCGGTTGGCACTGACTCTATTTTTTGCAGCAACGTTTCTCCAACATCTGATAAGTAAAACATCAGTTGCTGTTGCATTTTCCTATTGCTCTACATACATTAAGGCTTTCTGTAAAGCTTCCAGTCCATCTGAGTGAGAAATTTTCGTAGAGAGATCGTTAATTGCTTCTAGCTGATCGCCTTCAACATCCAAATTTATTTTGTCATCATTATTACTAACAATTTTTATAAGGTCATCATCTGTTAATTCTTCGTTCATATCATCACTATTAAACCATTCCTCGACATCTTCAGGAGTAACATCCCCGCATCCTGATAATTGTGTTATAATTTCAGGTAAACTTTCATTAGTATTTTCAGCGTCTGTGTCGGGTGATCTTTCTTGTTCAATTATTTTTTACCAAGATTTTTGTAGAGTAGAACTTCTTACTTGAATCCTTGAATTCTGCTACCCAATACATCACATCCTTCAGATTGATTTTCTTTAAACAGTTAACTAGATTACCGCCATTACCAACTTGTTCCAAAAGAAATTCCAATAATAAGTGACTGTAATTTCGTTTTAAATTTTCCAACACACCTTGATCCATCGGCTGAATTAAAGAAGTCACGTTAGGAGGCAGAAACTTGACTATTATATCTCCACTTTTGAACTGATCTTCACTTGGGTGAGAAGGTGCATTGTCTACTAACAGAATAACTTTTCTAGGGAACCCTCCTTTTCTCAAAAATCGTTCTACTCTACGATATCCTAATAACTCTGAAACCTTCACTTCACAATACTACCATGCTACTTTTAGCATCAGAATTAAACGAGTAAGGGTAGCTATAAATTTATAGGACACCTGTATGATTCCATATAGTTTTAAAACGTGCCCCTAATCGGACTTAAGGACAAAAAAAGTTTTGAAAAGTCTATATTCATAAATGCATATCTAATCTTCGGAGCCCGTAGAGAAGACTCGCTCTGTATAATGTTCTCGTTCAGATACTTTCGTTACGTATTGTACTTAAAATACGTGGAAATTATTTACACGTAAAACCAATGCCTGGCATCCGAATCGGTCAACCTTTACATTGATAGTCGCGGTATAAAGACCGCCACGTTATGTGTATATTTTTATTCGATTGCCTGTTCGCGTTCGTCTCAAAGTTTATTTCTTGGCAAATTTGCATTTTAAATGCACAGTGTATTCTTCGAAAACCGTATAATTTATATGGGTGGATGTAATGTGTATTCCGATAAAGTAAACACCGAAGAAACCTTGACGATTTCTATTCTCATAGCGTTCCATGATTAATTGCTACAGGGAAAGAGAGTGTGTATGTGCTTGTATGAATGTATTCGGTATGTTGTTACTTACATTATTCTGATACCGTTGCACTAGATTTTCTTTGTCCTCGCATTATTGCGGCAATTTTTTTTATTTATGCGGCTATAAAGTACATGCACTGTATGCAAACGTGCTGATATGATCCTAAGATTTGTTTTAATTCGTATTATGCGGTTGTTCAATATATAAACTTCAGTTGTGGTCACGCATTATTGTTTAACCTGTAATATTAATTGTACAAATGCAAAGTCAAAATATATGTATGCATTAAAAGCATAAAATTACCTAGGCAAAAAATAATCAACGATTCAGGTTTAAACAGTTATTTAACGCTGAAAAATACTAAGCATATTCGAAGTACAACAATTTGGTGCTGTGAATGCAGTTTCCAGCTTTTTCCCAGAAAGCATTCCTTAGTTCCTTTCAATACTCACTACAATGACTAAAGCTGGCCACGAGCGGTACCGCGCAGTAGCGTAGAGTCGACCAGGCCTCGCGTTCCACTAGAGTTATTCTGCTAATAGAGATGTTTGCTGCCGCAAATAATTTCGCTCATAGTAAGTAAAATAATCTTTCAAATAACTTAACGATTCTGTTGACGCACCTTCACAAATGTGTCTTAATGTGCCAAAATCAGAATTTTTCTCAAAAACACTTTCAAATTTTTCTAGAACAGAAACATTTTTTGCGTCTTCAATCGCGCATAGCTGTGCGTGAACATGTTGCACTATTTGTAGAGCTTCTTCTAACGGCACCGCAGGATTTTGTAATTTTTCTATTGCATCTGCTAGCCCGAAGTAATTGTCGTGAATGAGTTTTAAATCCATTTTGACCTGACTATCTTGAAATTTCGACTGGCTTTTCTGGATAGCGGCAGCTTCCTTTGTATCGAATTGTAAAACCACGTTCTTAATATTGTCAAAATATCTATGATAATAAAACGCGGCCTGTAACCATGTTCCCCAACGAGTTAGAATAGGTTCTGGTGGCTCTGGTATACGGGGGTACAGTCTGTGAAATTCGCGAATACGTTTCGGTGATTTGACAAATACGGCTTTGGTATGCGCTATTAAAGCGTCTACCTCAGGATAACATTTTCTGATACTATCCGCCACAAGATTGAGAGCATGAATTTTACACGTAATGTGTAACAAATTAGCAGAATGCCTTTTAAGAGACCGGCCTACAGAAAGCATGTTAGCAGCACCATCACTCGCTAACATCAAGAGTTGGTTTGTTGAAAGTTCAAACTTGTCCAATGTATTTAACACTAACTTTGAAATTACTTCGGCAGTACACTGTTGTATTCGTTTGGAGACTAATAGAATTGAAGGTGCCGATTGATGAGGTTCCAATTTGCGTGCCATTACATTAAGAACAGAATGTTTCTTCCGATCTGTTGTTTCGTCGACACATAACCACAATTTTTGATCTTTCAACTCCGATTTTATTTTTTGTTCAATATGTTGGCGCGCAGATGGCACAATTCTTCGTAACGATGTTCGACTTGGTAATTTGCACTCCGAATAGTTATTCCAAAAGCAGATAAATGGTTCCTTGTCTAGTAAATTAAACGGTATATTACATGCGATAAACGTAACTCATAAATTAAATATAAATTTTTCATTGTCTCGTGCGCAATTTCTTTTTGAGACATGCTTTTCACTATTTACGTGTCGTAGACAATGCTGTCTGGACCAACACATTAACGGGATTTTACAGATTACACATTTAATTTTAGCACCTTCATATATTAAGTCTGGAATTTCTGCAATTAATTTTCGAAGTTTGTCCGACCGCGGTCGTTTTGCTGACGAAATCATAATTTTTCTAGGACAGATAAACAATTGCGCAAATGACCGGCAGCGAAAATGTCCGTACTGCTCCGCAGACGAAGTAATACTACCGTTCCTCTCGATGCGCGGTACCGCTCGTGGCCAGCGTTAACAATGACGCTTACATCATTTAAGCATCTTTCTTGACATTTTGTAACTTTCACGCAATAGGTCTCTATATCCCTTCAGCAATATGTTCGGAAGCTCTGCAGATTTGCTTCTAATACTTCTTCGGTATTGAACACCAAACTTTGTCAAATTCAAAAAAATTCTAACACCAGAATCCACTTGGATGTTATATCCAAATTCAGGACTCGTTAGATATAAGTTTCCTGTAGGATAGATGCAGAAAAAAATATATGTCTGGTTAATATATTTTGGCCTCCGTCGGTGAATTATGAAAATCTGTAGTTTTCCTCACATCTCCCGCTTGCCGACTGGGCGTGCTAACCACTACACCACGAGGATCTTATGTGAGGAACGTAGTCCTCCTAGTACCTAGTTGTTATTTTTAGATTTAACGTTTCTAATGTTTGAATTTGGCAAGGTTTGGTGTTCAGTACTGAACACCTTTTATATTTCAAAGGCGTTCTAATGCAATATCTAGATAGAGCTAAGTACGCAATCTAATCTTGTAAAAATTTATTCTAAAATATATTTTTTGAAGGAAATAGATGTTATCTAAATTTAGGACAGATTTTTAAATATCTCTAAATCTGTTAGAAATAGACACATTAAGTTAAGTACATAATAATATACGGGCTGTTTTTATAACAAACTAAGTGCCTGGTTTGCTTGTCGATCGTCCTATATATACGGAAATTCATTTGGAAGATACCTTATGGTGCCCATTACATTATCTGCAATTTTTTACTTTCTACTATTCACACAATAGACAGAATTCTACGGTTCCAGAAGATCGGGACACTGTATATAATATTGTCTGACAAGTACTATTTTCAATATTAAAAAATTAACACTTTCAATGATGATTCACTTATTTAATTCGAACATGTAACATGGATATACTAAAACACGAAGGGGTTTTTCCTTCTTTATGACAACACTGTTTTAGTTTTGGGAAATTACATATTTTCCTAGGAAATTATCGATAATAAATTTATTATACTTTACAAAGCAGTGTTTTTCACGACTAGTATCCATACTGATACAATCGTCATCTGTAGCAACTAATACTAGCGAACATCTTCACTTGATAGTAGAAGAACGTCCTTCTAAGTGACCATATAAATTACATCTTTTTATTCTTTTTATATGCTTTGGTATCAAATTATGATTGTATTTGGACAAAACAAAGGTTTGGGAAGAATAAGTATGAATTTGAAAAACGAATGTTCAAAATGCGGACGGGCTTAACGGGCCGAACGGCCGCCAGTCGCATTTTAAAAATTCTCGACGCGGCCTGCATCTGAGATATTGCAGCCCACAAGTATACACAAGTTGCTGAAAAACGATTTTCAAAAAACCTGGGAAATGGCGGGGGATACCAAACCAAACATTTTTAAGCTTAAGAACAATAGATAATTTCTTTGCTAGATATTAATATTGCATTACGTTCATCTCCTTAAAAACAAGCAACTTTTTAAGCGCACTTCTATTTTGTTTTCGTGAATTTGTGTCTGTATTGCGACATTAAATAAGAAGCAATATTAAGTAAGGTCTACGTTTATGCAATACAAAAAATTAACCTTAAAAGATTTTGACCTCCACAGAGTTAATTATCAATTTGTGACCTGCGGTATTGAAACTTAATATGTTGACCTTATCTTCCTTCCCCTGTTTCTCTGATCCTTTAAAAATTTTTAAAGCCTGTAAAAATTTTTGTTACAATGAGTGGAAAAATCACACGAGGAAATCTTTAATTATAAATACTGGATCCATCCGGTTGAAATGTTTCAGAATAATATATAAAGAAATAAAAATATCCAGCGTAGAATGTAGTCTATATCAGACGCGAAACATTGGATTAAAAACAAAAATGACCGACTTTCAAATTCCTAAATGCCAAATGCAAAATTTTATTCCTTTTATGGATGGTTCTCTTTTGTTCTTTACTTTAGCATAAAGAAATAGTAAAAAAAAATCATGTGCAAATTTACTGTAATATCTACTAAAAAATGCTAACACAGGCAGTTTGTTTAGCTTCTTTAAACAAACGGGGGTAAGGGGAAGATATCACATTACATAATTCCCATAAGACTTCTCCATTGAATCTCCTTAATCCGATAATTAGGGGTCCAAGTAGGGCCATAAAAAGACCCGAAATGAAATACAATTATTCTTCACTAATAAATATTTAATGTAGTACAGATAAAGATAACAATTCCGTATTTACCCGAACTTGAATTATAAATTTAGATGTGGTAGTTATTGTTTTTTAAACAGTGAATATCGTTAATAAAATTATCTAAAATCAGTATTAAAATGCCAAAAACAGGAGAGTTACCTTTAGAAAGCCGCACAATGACTATGCAAAGCAACTATGCTTTGCATGATCCTGGCCGAAGTAATAGAGATATCGCAAGAAAATTCAAATTATGTCGCCGATCTGTTGACTATAACGTTAAAAAATGTCAAGAGGCTGGCACATTATTAAATAGACGACGAACAGGACGACGAAAAGTGACAACACCAGCGGAAGATCGTCGAATGATTATGACGAGTAAACGGAATAGACGAAGAACTGCACCTGAAATAATGGCTGAAGTAAATATTGAGCGTGAGAAACGAGTTTGTTTAACCACCGTGGAAAGGAGATTAAGAAAGGGTAGTTTATTTGGCCGAATAACGTTGCATAAACCACTCTTACGCAAGCAAAATAAAATGAAACGGCTGTAGTGGGCTAGAGAGCATCAACATTGGACAGTTGATAGGTGGAAAAATGTTTTATAGGCCCATGAATCCAAATTTGAACTCTTCGGTTCCAAAAGAAAAACTTTCGTTGGAAACTCGAAAGGAGAACGAACAGCAAAATCGTATAGTACCTACAGTCAAGCATGGGGGCGGATCGGTAATGGTTTGATATTGTTTTGGCGCCGCATCGGTAGAAGACTTGGTTGAAATAAATGGAATTTTAAGAAAAGAGCGCAACCACGAAATTTTAGAAACAAATGCTGTACCATCTGAAATGAGAATAATCAGTGACTGTTTTATATTTCAACATGATAATTATCCGAGTCGCACCTGTAAACCGTACTGCGAATATTTAGAATCGGTGGAATGCGAAAGCAATATCAAAATAATGAAATGGCCTCCTCAAAGCCCAGATACTAACCCCATAGATCTTTTGCGGGAGGAACTCGGTAAGCAGGTGGAAATAAATCCTCCAACTTCAAAGAAATCGTTCTGGAAACAACTACAAGAAGCCTGGCTTAAAATGGAAGCAGGTTCTATACTCTGACGAAATTGATAGAGCTAATGTCAAGAGTGTGTGTCGCAGTTATTAGTAGTCGAAGTAGAAATTTAGACGAAACCAAGATTGTGGCAAATAAATGTTATAATTGAATAAAGACTATCAATTGCTATGTTCTAAGAGTACTTTATTAAATGTAAAACTACAATTTCTTTTTCAGTTAGCACTTCCTTTATCTATGTGTATTTCTTTAAGGGGGCAAATAATTATGGACGGTAGTGTATATACAAAGCAGAGAACTTCATATACATACATAAAATATCAGTATTCTGCAAGATTTGAAAGTGCTTATACAGAAACTGCGACAATTCAGACCAGTCATCAATCTCTCAGCTTATTTTTGCAGCAAAAGAACACGCTCGGATGAGGAACTCGTACCTTAGTGCACCACACCATACTCCATTATGGAATAAAAGTTGGAATAGTAAAAAGTTGCGTAGCTGCAAGACTTTCTAATATTAGAAATAGCGTAGCAAATCCGAAATAACTCCCCGCAACGCACCTCAACAGTAAAGTTCCACATTAAATGTTAGCTTAAAATAATTTATGTTTTTCATATGACATGTATATAGATACTGCAATGTTTTAAAAAGCGAGAAAAATTGATTTTCCTAAATAAATTTAAATTAAAAATAAATACCAAATAATGAGGTTTTAATTTGAAAAAAGAAAACTAACCTCAAGTTGTGACGTTTAGCATAAACTCTATGATTACGCATTACGAACTCACAACCCCGCGTACTTTTAAATTACCAAAACTTGACTTTCACTTCGTATTTGAAGTAGAATTTAAGCACTAAGCACTTGTGAAAGAATATTTAGCCAAATACGTGTTACCTAGACGCATATTTGAACTAAACTGAGAAATTGTTTAGCGTCCCCTAGCTGCTTTGTTCGCTATAGCGATTGTTTGATAACAACCAATTAGGATATACTTTTGGAATAACAATATTTCAATTAAATTTTCTTATTATAAAAATGAAGTATTTACAGTGGACAATCTGCCATGCGAGAACGCAACTTAAAGACTGACTCTATGATCTTAGACATTTAATGTTACCGGCAACCATTAAATGTTGACGCTTACTATCGGACTAGACAACTTCTCAACGTGTAGTATTTAATTTACGATATTATGACGGGAATACAACTGAATTTATACTGTGAACTTTTGTAAGGAAATAGTACATTATAAATGAAGATTTATGATGTGAAAAAAATGGAGAGAAGACGAGTTATCTACCCGTTTCACCGAAATCATCATTGAAGGGAGATATAATTTGCTTACAAAATTTCCGCGACAGGGAGAGGAGAGCACGAGGCTATAAAAGCAGCCGGAAACTCCAAAAAAAGGTCAGAAAAACTGAAATTGAATGAACCGACATTAGTACACGGATCGCAGTTGGTTGAACACGGCTACGCTCGATCTCACTATTATATAATGCATGCTCTTCAATCGCTATGCATCAAGCATTAATAATATCCTCGTATAGTACAACTAACGTAGGCCAAAATAATCCTCATTGCTTTGTTTCGCAGTTTCTATAATTTACATAATATAATCTACATACGGTCGCCAGAAGCAAAATGATAGCAATGCAGTATTCAAAATGTGAAGTTGTGATTTTCTTTATAGATTAGTACATTTGCCTGTACGCCTAATTATAACCTATCTTACTAAAGAAGTCAACTTTCTAGCAACCTTTTTAGCGATATATTTTTGTAACCAACAATAATAACACCCACCTATTTCACTGCAGGGGCCAATTCAATAACGGTATTGTCAATCACAGTTTAGTGAAGGTACTCTATTAGTAATCACCATTGTTTTAGTTTTCAGTTTATTATAGTCTCTATTTTATTAAACACTTTTGAACATTTAATGTAACTTTGATTTTATAGTTGCTATGTGTATTTCATATGTATTTACATTAAACGACATTCACATACACATATCTATGATTTTTAACGTTTTGATCCAATTAAGGCCTGTTTTGTAAAGTTCTGAAGAATTATGTTGACGTGTTGACAAGCTCTATTGTTTCAATTAGCACCCAGCCTAAGAAATCATACTAATTCTATATTCTGCGTTATTTAATTTTTGTTATTAATTTTTTTTCAGGTCCGGTGACAGTTCCAATGGTTTCTACAAATTCATCACCGCCAGTAGCAATGCCAGTCCAGGTTCCTCCGGGTCACGTCGTCCAGCAAATTGTGGACGAAAGTGGCACACTCAGACATGTCATCATATCGCCACAACATCCACCAGGTGTCCTCGCAATCACGTCGCACAATCCCCAACATTACGTAAGTCATGCAGTTGATTTCGTATTATCTGTCCTTTAAGTTGGATTGGAGAATGTGTCTGTTTTCGTCGTTCTCCTTTTGCACAATTCTCGCACAATACTCACTCCGATCGTTTTACCGCGTATAACAATAACTCGTTCGAGCTGTTGATTTGTCCTCTCAAACCGCCAAGTACGATGGAGTTTATCGACCATTCATTTCGTAACGATTAATAATTGCATAACAATCCTAGATTGCGTTATAAAGTAAATGTCAAATGATTGCCGTTATTACCGAATTTAATTACGTGAAAATTGACGCGGGGCATAATATTCGAATAGACGATTTCGTCAGTGCTTCTAACGATTGCAAATAGACGCCAGTACGAACCTAACTATTGGAATATGGCTGGTTGATCAAATTTGTCGCTATTGCGCAAACTAAAATTTCCAGAACGTGTACATTTTGTAATACGAATTTGTCAATATAGCTGAATAGATCAGCGTTCGAAAACATGAACTCACCTTAACATAATTTTGTCACTAATTTGCAAACAAATTGAAAATTATTTTAATTAGATCCTTATTGCTAAAGGAAAACTAATTCAATCGTTTGATTTGAGCACTGGACAAAATAGAGATTAAATTGGTGCGGATGATCGTTGTTCAATATCTAGGGTTATATAGAGGGTGTTCGGAAGAACGATGTAAAGTTTTGAGCAGTCGATAGGTGAAGTCATTAGGAACCATATGAACCACATTGACCTTAGTCCAAGGTGGAATGGATTGTAAGATATCTAAAGTTTTAGTAAATTTTGATTTTCCCACAAAAATTCATCATTAAACATTAATAACTTTGATTTTTCTGAGATCACGCTAAAAACTATTTTTTATGGAAGTTTAATGTATCTTCCTTTGAAAAGAGACAATTAATTAAAGTCCAAAGTTATTTAGAAAAAAATATTGGCTTAGATATCTTACTTAATGAGATGGAAAATATATAATTCTCAAGTTTGTGAATTTTCTCTTTTTTGATGAAACAATTCGAATGTTAAAATTATTTTAAAAACTTCCTTCATGCCCTATGGAATAGTAGGGCATGCGTTAGATGGTCATTAATATTACGAGGATAATCAGATATTGTGTTAATAAAGAACGCTAAAAATCCTAAAGCGTATTTGTTAGTGTTAGATGTAAACCTAATAAAACAACAATAATTAATAGTTAATTTATATAAATATCCCGCTCGAAATATCCTCCTTCGTGCCTTATACAAGATCTTGATCTTTTTCTCATCTCTACCGTGGTAATTTTCAGTCATTTCTTCCCACATTCTATCGAATGGAGTATTGATTTTTCTAATCAGATTGTCCAGGTTTTGAATTTCTTAATTGTAGTCAAGGCACTTAGCACGTCCCCAAACAAAGAAATCGAAGGAAGTCAAGTCTGGTGAGCATGGCCACAGAACGGGACCATCTCTTCCAATGCATTCGGAAAAGTATTGTTTTAAAATTCTCTCAATGTTAAACGATAATGGGCCGGACAGCCATCATTTTGAAAAAAAAAAAATTGTGGCAAGCCCTGTACCAACTTTGGCAGAATTTTATTGCTGTTGTATTGTTGGACGAAGCGTCGGGGTACGGAATACACCTTGCACTTCTAGGCATCGATTATTATGATCATTAGCCAACCCTATTAGAATTTTGTCACATCCAGAGGTGTTCCAACCTTTGCCAGAGATTTTTATCATGCCAAACATCGTATTGACACGGGTCCACTGTTTTACTTCCTTATTTGAGAAGAAGACATACTCCGATGATTTTTATCCGTAATTAAAAACCAACCGTCGCGGTCGGGATATGAGCCCGCGTCATGCGGATCGATGCTAACCATTCGACCACCGAGACAGTTGATCGTTTTGTAAAAAGCGAAAATAATATTCTCCATTAGAACTCTCTAATAACAGAAAAAACTTCTTCGCGCCACCATCACGCTGACAGACAAGACTTGACAAGTGTTAAAAAACCGGGTTACAAAGTTACTCGTAGTGTAGAAGACGGGATATGACAACCAGATAGAAGGGTAGTGGTCCCTGTTTTCTTATCGCGCAATACTGATTTATTGCTTTGTCGTTGAATTTTTTGGTATTATTAAAAGTTTGTGTTACAAGTGAGATACTATTCCAAAGGGCATAAAGTAAGGATGTTTTTAAAGTGATTTTAACATTCAAATTGTTTCATTTAAAAAGAAAAAAATCACTACAAACTTGACAATTATAAATTATAATCTCATTGTGAGAGATATGTAAGCCTAGATTTTTTTCTAAATAACTTCTGACTTTAATTAATTACCTCTTTTCAAAGAAAGATGCATTAAACTTCTATAAAAAACAATTTTCAGCGTGATCTCACAAAAATAAGAAGAGTTATTAATGTTTAATGGTGAATTCTTGTCGGAAAAAATTCATTAGATTTTAGACTAAGGTAAATGTGGTTCATACGGTTCCTAATGACATCACTTATAGGCTGTTCAAAACTTCACGCCATTCTTCCAAACACCCTATATAGATTTACATTGGCGCAGTACTCTATCAAATCGGTAATAATTTGAACAGATTTTAGTAATATGTCCGTGAGAATCTTAAAACAAAACAAATATTGTCGACATTACAAGCCAGTGCAATAATTAAGCGAAATTGTCAAATTATGTTCAAGGAATTCAATGAAGATACTTTTGAATCAAAGCGTACCTCCAGATAAATGAAATAAGTACAGTGAGTTCTGATTAACGTGGTCGCGATTAGTATTAACACCTGCTTATTATTATCGTTTTAATCAAGACCAGGTCAACAATACACCAAGGTGTATATGCAAATGGTTCGTTCATTGCGCACAGGTACTACTTTTCTTATCATGTTCTGACATAATGGCCTCCAGATTAAGATTAGATTAATGCTAAGAAGCAGTCATTTATCCTGTAAAACCGGCAGTTAGTAAAATAACATTTTAGCCCGTCCACTACATGTTGGCAGTTAGTAGTTGAAGGTACAACCGCATAACCTTTATAATAAAACAATGTAATACGCTAGCGTTTTTTCTGTTGCAAATAAGAAAAGATAAGTATTTTAGGAAAATATGGCAAATTGTACCAAACTTGAATGAAAGGAATGTGATCCTGCATTATGCTTCTACTAGAAGTTTTTATCTTAGTGGATCTTATTAAGTGTTGGTACTACAATGACTTCATCGACCCTTCCATTTCAAACAACATCGATAATGACTTCAAGATCGTAATCAGAAATAAGTGGAAAGAATACCATATCATGTACATAGCCGGCTCACGAGTAGAAGAATCTATTGGTTGTGCATGATCATTAGAAAAACGTCCATCAGAACATTATATTAAGTACTACAGTGTTGAATTGAAATCTCTGAATTAATAGCTAACTACATATAAAGCTTTACAGTATGTCCATTCCATTGATCCCAAAATTAAAGCGTATTAATTGTTACGGATTGCAAAAGTACTGCAATACAATTACAACACATGAATATCTCCTTTGAGATTAGCCCTATTTATATTCAGATTGATTAGGAAATTGGGAGATATAACTCAAAGATAAAAGTTTTATGGATAAAAGCTCACATTGGGTCGGAAAGCAACGAAAAGGTGAACCAATTTGTCAAATCAGTTTGCAAAAATTCTGTCTAAAGAGTTATTCAAATCAAGTGTGGTCAGCACTACGGAAGTATAGCAACTAATCTACCAACAACACCACGGTTTCAGAAATGTTACATTCATGATCGTTTAGTTAAAACCATACGCCCATTAAGATCCAATCATGGTATGTGCAGTAATTACCTCAAAAAGATTAACTTAAAAAACAGTGAGACATGCAAATGTGGAAAAGTGGAAAATCAAGATCACATTATTGCTCTAAATATAACAGGCATCACATTATTGCTCTAAATATAACAGGCCTGTTACAAAATCCATTCACCTACAGGATATTGTTAGGATCGTCAAACATGCAAATTTTCCCATTTATGTACGAGGCGTGGCAATTAAATAACCGGACTGGTGCTACAAAACATTTTATTGATCACCAATTACATTACAGTTTATCCCCTTCAATGTACTCTCGTTGCCGATCCCTACAACGCTCCATACGAATTTTTCACTGTCTTAAGCAGTGGGAGTCCGTTTCTGTCACCTTGTTGAGAACTTCCGCCGTTTTCGCTTTCACCGCTTCCACACTGTCAAATCTTGTTCCCTTAAGCTCCGCTCTTACCTTAGGAAATAAAAAAAAATCACAGGGAGCCAGATCGGGCGAGTACGGTAGGTGGTCCAACACGGTGATGCCGGATTTCGCAAAGAATGCCTTCGCAGATAAGGCGAAATGGACTAGCGCATTGTATTGGTGGAGCATCCAGGATTTGCTCTTCCACAAATCGGGTGTTCGTCTTCTTACTCGTTCACGAAGGGTAGTTAGAACCTCGACGTAATAATGTTGATTGACTGTCGAGCTCACGGTGGGGGAAGCATCTACAAGCACAGACATGTTCAAACCTGCCGTGGCGTGCTCGCTGTTTGCCGATAGTAGCACCAATTCGGTTATTTAATTGCCGCACCTCGTATTACTTTCTTAGTGACAATAAAGTAAAAATGTAGTTTCCTGCTTTTTTCTTGAGAAAACTGATAGTGTGTTTGTGTAGTACAACTGCGCAATCCCTCCGGTTCTTCCTTTGTGAGTTTTCGTTTGTACCGTGGTTCTTTGATGTATGTCAGTTTATTTAATAATGCCCGCTTTGAATCTTGAGCAAATGTAAGATAAAGACCATGACTAGCATTACAAACTAACTAATTGACTACAAGTTTTTACCTCTTAGCTATGTATTTTAAACATCTCATTATCTACTTTTGTTTTTTTATTATTATATGATGGTATATTAACAGGCAAATGGTCAGTTATTCCTTTTATTATCGATTATTGTTATCAAGAGTTTCTAAAGTGAATACTAGAGTGCGGATCGACACGGCGCCCTAAATAGTGCACGACGTGTTGAGATAGCAACCCATTCGTAGCGTACAAATGAATCACGCGGCAGCGCTATCAGTATCAACTTGTTCTACTCGACCTGCATTTATAAAACTCAACTTAACAGTAGCGCGCAGAAGTTTCTTTATAAAGAATTTAAAAAATAGAATTGTATTTACGTAATTTGCGTAGGTACAACACAAGATCAATATTAAGTAATAATAGTAAGGTATGTTTCTTTGATATACTTAGTGCTTAAAAACCTAATAAAGTTCAAAGAAACTCTTTGTTCACGCTGATTAGCAGAACTTTCTCTAAATTCTCCTCGGTAAAATGTGTTCGTTTATTTGTGAAAACATTTTTAAATATTGAAAAGCTTCTTTCCACGTCGCAACTAGTAAGAGGTGTATATTGAAAGTAAGGTATAATGTCGTGATATCTTTTATCAACATGTTGAAAGTTTTTATTGCCAATATTTTTTAATATAGTCAAATCTGGATTGCGGTTAAAGACTGCATCTACTTTTTCACTTAAACGTCCATATATAATTAAGAATTTGAATAAAACCAAAATTATCGTTCTTTATTCTTAATTCTATTCTGCTATGTTATGTCAATGTTGTTGCAAGCTCCCCTTAATTAATTTAAAAAAAATAAGTAACAATTTGTACCGTCGCCTTGTTCTTCTAATGAATATATTTTTAAAAGAGGTATTTGTATTATGTTGACAACCTTGAAACTGTGTGCCAACAATTTACGGGAACGCTAAAAAATGCCAACTATTGTCGGCAGAGATAGCCAATTACATCAAATGCTCATGAACTTGTTCTTGATTTTTCTTTTCACAAACACAAATATCCTTCACATGTCGACTAAAATCTATTACTAAACAACATTTTTAAAAGTTAGAAAGCAGAATACAAATATAGTACGTAAGTAAGTCATTGGACATCATATTAACGCGAAGAGTATATTTAAAAAAAAAAAACGAGAAACTCTGTAAACGTGGAACCTCTTTATCCGTTTGTTTAAGGCTAATTTTAGATCACTGATTCATACATGTCCGGTTATTGGAAATCACCGCACCCACGAAATACTAATTATTGAATATACAATAGCTACAAGCGGCTTTGATTAACACACAAAAGAGGGAATTTTGTTCGCCCCACGTTACCGAAATGTCAATAGTTATTTTGGCATTGAGGATAATTACCAGACAAAGGTCTACTTTCTAGCTTCCGTTTCGTAACACACAGCAGACAGAATTCAAAGAAAATACCTATTCTGATTTCACTAATAAGTATTGTTTGTTTTTCTAATGGATATGTAATTTTCGTGTATCTTTAAAAGATTGTAATAAGTGTTTCAAGATACTAATCATTCAAAAAAGAGGTTTCAAAAATGCCAGAGTTTGATGTACGAGGTGTATTCAAGTTATAAAACCTCCGATTTTATTTTCCTCACTAATCACACGAAAACTATGAAACTTGTGTCACTTCTCGACGTAATCTCCCTGCAGCCGTACATATTTTTCACAACGTCGACGCCATGATTCCATGGCCGCTGCGAACGCTTCTTTAGGAGTCTGTTTTGACCACTGGAAAATCGCTGATGCGGCTGATGAATGTGCGGCCACGGAGATGTGTCTTTCATTGTTGGAAACAACCAAAAGTCGCTAGGAGCCAGGTCAGGTGAGTAGGGAGCATGGGAAATCACTTCAAAGTTGTTTGCCCGATGCGCTGGTGCGTTGTCTTGGTGAAAGAGCACACGTGCAGCCTTTTCCGGCCGTTTTTCACTCAATGCAGGAAGGAGCTTCTTCTTCAAAACATCTTCGTAGGATGCACCTGTCACCATAGTGCCTTTTGGAACGCAATGAGTAAGGATTACGCCATCTTTATCCCAGAACATGGCCACCATCATTTTTTCAGCACTGGCGCTTACCCGAAATTTTTTTGGTGGCGGTGAATCTGTGCGCTTCCATTGAGCAGACTGGGGCTTCGTTTCAGGATTGAAAAACGGCATCCGTATCTCATTCTTTGTCACAATCGATGAAAAGAAAGTCCCATTCATGCCGTCATCACGCGTCAACATTGCCTGGCAACATTCCACGCGCACACCCTTGTGATCGTCTGTCAACGTTCGTAGCACCCACCTGGAAGACACTTTTCGCATTTTCAGGTCGTCATGCAGGATTGTGTGCGCAGATCCCACGAAAATGCCAACTTTGGAGGCGATTTGTTCCACACCATTTGAAGTATCCAAAAACAGTTCTCACTCTCGCCGCTGCCACTAAAGGTTATGTGTGCCGTACAGTACTGCCATTTCTGTCACGCATTGACAAAGAGTGCCCGTTTATTTTAAAATAAACCGCCTGTTTCTGTGTGTTTCCAGTTCTGAGAAAAAAAAATCGGAGGTGTTATAACCTGAATGCACCTCGTATAAAACACAGATTTATCGGCAAATGTACCTTATGTAATAATATATGTCTATACAAGCATAAATTTAATAAATTACTAACCTCCTATAATGAGCTTCAGTGTGAGTGATCTACCCTCCAACTGTTATTTAGCTTGGGAATAAATTATAGCGTTGTCATATCTTGCACCGCTTCATTGTCTCATTAATCTACACAATTCTAAGAATTATAAATAACCTAGACAGGGAGTTTAAGCAAGTGTTTAACCATCGATATTGGAATAACACAGAAAAGATATACTAACGGGAACTACTTTCAAATTGGATCAAGCTTCATTTTGCTCTACTCAGAGCAAGTTCCTTGCGTAATTAACTCCCAGAAAAAGAATTTTTGGCGTAAATACTACTGAAACTTGTTTAATAGTTGCTATAGTAAAATACATACTAAGAAATTTTTAGTAAATATTTTGCTCTAATACAATTTGAGCCAGTTAGGGTATAATCAACTCTTAGTAGCCAACTCAAACAGAGAGAAATTTATGCGCATATAAGAGTTTCTTTGAACAATTGAACAATAACTCTGTAAGTACTAGATTATCACCCATGAATGTAAACAAATTCACCCTATGTAGAATGCATGCTAACTGTAGTATGAATATATACTCTTACTTTGTGTCAAGTAGTCTAAAATGTAGTTTTTAGAAATTATGATTCAAAGTATCCAGAAGATAATGGAATCAATAATCAAAATACATGGTGGGGGAGAAAGGTAAAGGCTTTACCAATTAAAATTTACTGATTTATAGATATTAACAAATATATACATTGTAAACTAGGTAGTATTAAAGTTAAAAAGCGGTTACGTGGTTTGGAATAATAGAAAGACAAATCTATGTTTCTCTGTAAGTAATAATCTGTATGTATATTGTAGTATTATAAATCAATAATTGTTTATCTAACTAAAAGATAATTTTAAGTCGTAGATTCGGGAGTATCATCTAGATAATCTTTCGGCAGTTTTAATTAAAATAATATCGTTTACGAGAGATAAATCGGTTCAATATACATAAAAACTAACCTCAAAACTTGACGCTCACGCGCCCTATCGCGTCATGAAACAAAATCGCGTATTTTTTCAAATGATAGAACTTGAATTAACCTTGGTCTTGAAATACAATTTTAACACACTTGAAATTACTTTTTAAATAAACCACTTAGCGAAATATGTCTTTTGTCAAAGGACCGATTGGCTTGGTGTCTGTTCGCTTGTTATCGATACCATTTGTTAAATATTGGTTACAACCAACTACCATACATATCTCATACTGAGAATACCTTCTATTCTTACAATTTAATTTAAAATCCACCAATTTTTTTTACTTTATTACCTGTCATATGCTATGCTATACGAGTTCACCATCTAGCGTCTAACGAATGACATTAGTGAGTATCGGCAACCCTAAAACAGGGTTACCAGGTTTTATGTATGCCATGCCACCAACTTTTAGCAACCAAATCGCCACCGATCGCCAATTTTTGTTGACTTGTTGTATGTTAATATGCGTTTTTGTTTCTGACGTCACGAATCTGATCGATTTACGATGGAATAAAATTTAAAAAACATCCTAATGGAATTACCAATTGTTTGAATTTCATAACCTCAAAATTTGACAATGTAATGATCTTTATAACATTTTTTTCGTTCTAAATATTGAACATATTAAAATCTGGTTAAAACATTGGTTTTCATTTAAAAACTCTTATCCTAGCAACTAGATTCTAAAGATTCTACAGCTTTGTACCTATATTTGTAGATAAAATAACAATTAGGTATTAAAAAATAAAGGTTCCTAACATAAGGTCCAAGAGGTGTAGTGGTTAGCACGCCCGTCCGCCAAGCGGGAGGTGTCAGGTTCGATCCGTTACCAGGACGAGATTTTTTCAAGTATTTAATTACGTCGGAAATTCCAAGGAAATTACAGATTTTCATAATTCGCTGACGGAAGCCAAAATATATTAATTTCGTCACCATATAAAGACACCCAATTAAATTCTATTAAGTATATTGCATTTCAAGTTTGTACAAGTCTTTGCCTTCAACGAAAATATCAATAAAAGGCAAATCGGAAAATTTGTGCCAGGTAGTTTGACTAAGACAAAATTTTGGGCTTACGCCTTGTAAACTCTTAAAATGTTTTATACTAGTTGGGAACCTAATTTATAATTCACTTACTAATTTTCTGCGCGTTGCTCGACAATATTTATGTCATCATGACTAATTTTGGAATGCCGAAAAGCTCTTTCTTGGTATACCCCACCAAAATCTACTTGATTTGCATCAAGAAATGCTAAATCATTATTAATGTTGTTATTCATATCACTAATCGTATGGAATGCTGATTTGAATATTTTTTTACCTAAGAAAAGTATCAAAAATGTTATATTCTCTACAGCATCACCTATTTCAATATTTGTTAGCTGAAATAAATAGTTTAATTTATAAAGCTCATGTAATATGGGGCGCAAATTCAAGAAATACGAGGTGTGGCAATTAAATAACCGGACTGGTGCTACAAAACATTTTATTAATCACCAATTACATTGCAAAGTTCATCCCCTTCAATGTACTCTCCTTGCCGAAACCTACAACGCTCCATACGAATTTTCCACTGTCGAAAGCAGTGCTGGAAGTCCGTTTCTGTCAGCTTGTTGAGAACCTCCGTCGCTTTCGCTTTCACCGCTTCCACACTGACAAATCTTGCCCCCTTAAGCTCCGATTTTACCTTAGGAAATAAAAAAAAAGGCACAGAGGGCCAGGTCGGGCAAGAACGGTGGGTGGTCCAACACGGTGATGCCGGACTTCGCAAAGAACGCCTTCACAGATAAGGCGGAATGGACTGGCGCATTATCTTGGTGGAGCATCCAGGATTTGCTCTTCCACAAATCGGGTCTTCATCTTCTCACCCGTTCACGAAGGGTAGTTAGAACCCCAGTTTTTCCCAGTTTCACAAGAAACTTGAGATTAACTCGTTGCTCGATCTGAACACACACATTTTTCCGACGCAACGCTAGCGTAAGGACTTGAACGGACGATTGCTACAGGGAGACTGAGCGACGTACAACCGTGCCCATCGAGCTCAGGGTGGGGGAAGCATTTACAAGCACAGACATGTTCAAACCTGCCGTGGCCTGCTCGCTGTTTACCGATAGTAGCATCAGTCCGGTTATTTAATTGCCACACCTCATATATGTAATTAGAATTATCTTGGAGCATTTAATTAATTATTCTTGCTGAATAACACTTTTCCTGCAGCAACTACCGTGCGTGAAAAACGCCAAATTTTACGGGTAGCTTCGAATTCAGCGGCCTCAGCACGTGAAATTAGGGATGCTGTAGGTACGTCGGCATCTGTAAGAACAGTGCAACGAATTCTGAAAAGGGCACCAAACATTATTCGGCGAAAACTAAAGAAAAGCCTGTTTTAACAGTCAGACACAGAAATGAGCGACTGAACTTCTCCAGGACGCACATGCGATGGAACGAGACATGGCGAAAAGTGATTTTTACCGACGAAAAGCGTTTTTGTCTTGATGGGCCAGATGGTAATCGGTATTATTGGCATGATTTGAGGAAAGAAGAAAAAATTATTTCTAGAAGACGTCAAGGCGGTGGAGGTGTTATGGTATGGGGTGCAATTTCTTACGCTTGGACAATAGATATAGTTTTTATAGATGGTACCTTAAATGCTAGAAAGTACTTGGAGTTACTTCAAAATGAACGAGTGAAAATCAAAGAGAAAATAGGAACCCAAAATTACATTTTCCAGCAGGACAATGCACCAGCGCATAGCACCCGTATTGTAAAACAGTGGTTTACCGACACAAGGATGACTTTGCTGCCATGCTCCCCAGATTTAAACATTATAGAAAACGTGTGGGGATATTTGTCAGGTAAAATCTATGGCAGCCGAAGTCAATTTGGGAATCAGGACCAACTAAAACCAGCAATTTTGAAAGCATGGAACGAAATACCATTGGATTATCTACAAAACTTATACAGTTCCTTACCCAATAGATTGTTTGAGGTAATAAATAACATTGGTAGCCATACCCATTATTAAATAATTTTTTTTTAGTAAGTTTGAAATGTTTTATTATCCTACGTTCAATCAAGTGTCGCACTAATTTTGGAGAAAGGCAGTCTCTTTTGTTTCTTCTTCATTCCCGTAAGTTATTACGAATATTTTATTGAAATTGCGATAAATAATAAACAAGTACAAAAAAATGAACTATTTCTTATTATTTTTAAAGTTATAAGTATTGCGTTCAATTAAGTGTCGCGGAGTGTACATATATCGATATAACAAACAGCTATTTATTAAAATGATAAACTCCTTCGTTGAATCAATTTTGATAAAAAAATGGTTACGATAACGTACTTTTTTATTGTGTAGAAGTCTGGATTCTGTTAAAATATCGCGCGTGTATTGCGGACATTCACATCTATCCAACATAAAACTACCTAAGTATATTTAACCGGCAAGGATACCAATACATTATTGAACGTAATTTTTCCAATTTACAGTTAGTAGTTAATAGAGCTAAATAATATACAGCAATATATTATATGTACACATAACACGTCAACCGAAAGATATACATTGTATCGGATGGCCAAATAAGAATGGCAGTCGGCTATATCTCAGAAACTAGTAATCATAGAGCTTTCAGGTAAAATCTTTTTTAATAAATGTGGCCAAAAGAAAACACTGGAAATGATTTTGAAGTTTGTAAGATGACCAGAAGAGAGAAGGCGCAACGGTCACGACTAGGTATAAAATTAGTTTTCATCGTATTTTGTCGAAAATATATGCATTTTATTCCCAATCCAATTCCCTTTCTTTTGCGTTGAACACATTTTGTCGTATCTTCTAAAGTAAAGTGGTGGGGAGACGTCAATTGCTTTTTAAAATAAATGTTGACTACTCCAGCTAGGTTTAACCTATTTTAACCATCTTGGCCTCGTTTAAAAGAGCATTATTTAATCTACCGAATGCAGTTTTGGTCTACTTCTTATGAATTGTATCCCCACCACTACCGTATATGTATCTTTTCACCCGGAAAAGTAGGGAATTAAAAACTCAAGATGTCGGTGAAAACCGCATCTCGATATCTTTTCTCTAACTGGAGATATTAGCGAAAAAATGTAAATATTTGTTGCACCTGGACGACCCGGTTTTGCCGACAGTCTACTATTTTTTAAAATTTCTAAATATAATCATATTAGTAAAAATAAAAAAATATACGCTATTTCTAAGATAATTATTTATTTTAATGCCTCATCAATAAACTCGATCTCATTCTTCTAACGATTCCAACTTGAAATAGACCATAAAAATTTGATTAGCTTACTATGCGAATTTCGAAAAACAATATTATTTAATTACCACTGTGATGCGCTTTTGTAGAATATAACATAAATGAATTATCAGTAGCTTCCTAAATGTTCGCACTGTCTTCCATCATTTTCTATGCATGATTCTATTCTCTGTCAAGTGGACAAAACAGCTGTCTCGACTTCTGCCTGTGAAATGCTTCGAATTGCATTTCTTATTTGAAGAATCATGTCTTCTTTTGTAATGGGCCTGGTAGCAAAGACGAGGTTCTTTAATCTTCCTCACAAACAAAAATCTAAGCAAGTTAAGTCCGGAGACCTAGCTGGTCAGGGAAATATTTCTTCGTCCTATCTACCTGCTAGTTTAAGCATTATCTAAAAAGTCCCGAACATTTACCGCAAAATGCGCCGGGCACCCGTCATGCTGAAGAAAACATCTGACGGCGAATTGCCGGCGGTACATCTAAAAGAAATGGCAGTACGTTTCTTAGAAAATTTAGGTAAACGTATCTAGTAAGGACTTCATTAAATATAAAAGATCGAATAATTTGTCCACCTAGAATTCGGCACCACACGTATGTATATGGACCAGTGACCTTGGTACTGGAATTCCTGCATCCAGTGTGGATTCGTGTATGACCAGTAATACATGTTATGGAGATTTACACTTCCATCACTATTAAGGGTGGCCTCGTCTGTCCGCAAAATCCGCGATAGTATTTCTCGATCCTATGGTGTCGTCTGTCAAGAAACTGCAATGCATATACCCTGGCGGCAACGGTTTAATTTCTCATGTATTCAAAATAAACTCGTATCATGTCAAATACTTCATTTGTAAGATGCATATTTTGATCATTAAAAAGGCGAAAAAATAAAATTAAAAGCATTAACAAAACGGCCCAAACGAAGACATGAGCCTTTTCAACGTTGTCCCATAACGTGTATTTTTTTCTTATTCTACATCTTTTACTATTCAAAGCCTACTATCAAATTTTTATTGTTCACTTCAAGTTGGAATCGTTAGAAGAATGAGATTATTTTTACTAATAAATTTTAAAAAAATAGTAGACAGTTGGCAAAACCGGGTCGTCCAGGTGCAACAAATATTTACATTTTTTTGTTAATATCTCCGGTTAAAGAAAAGATATCGAAGTGTTGTTTTCACCGACATCTTGAGTGTTTAATTCCCTACTTTTCCGCATGAAAAGATACATATCGTTCTATTTAACATTTTTGCGAAGAGCCGCTTTATTTGTTATAAAGTCAGATAACGCCCTATAATGGTGAGAGTACAATTCATAAGAAGTAGACCAAAACTTCATTTGATAGATTAAATAATGCTCTTTTAAACGAGGCCCAGATGGTTAAAATAGGTTAAGCCTAGCTGAGTAGTCAACATTTATTTAAAAAAGCAATTGACGTCTCCTCACCACTTTACTTTAGAAGATGCGACAAAATGTGTTCAACGCAAAAGAAAGGGAATTGGATTGGGAATAAAATGCATATATTTTCGATAACTCTTATAACGATTTCGATAACTAATTAGACAAAACACGATGAAAACTTTAATTGTATACTTAGTCGTGACCGTTGTGCCATCTTCTGGTCATCTTACAAACTTCAAAATCATTTCCAGTGTTTTCTTTTGGCCACGTTTATTAAAGAAGATTTTACCCGAAAGCTCTGTGATTACTAGTTTCTGAGATATAGCCGGCTGCCATTCTTATTTGGCCACCCGGTACATTGTACAGGCATAAATTCATACATCATCGTACAAATCCGTAGACGATCTATTACAAGACATAGAACAGATCATTAGACCATTATGTCCGTTGATGTTACTGCCACATATGCAAATGAAATTGCAATATACATGTAGGGCCGATCATATAGTGAAGCGAACATATTATTTTCCACTCTGCAGAAGTGCAGAATATAAATGCGCTCATATTATATTGAAGGGAATTCATAATTGGATTATTAAAATCTCTTAAGTAATAATTTCATGTAAAAGCATGCAAAGTGTTTACTTAATTTCAATAATTAGATATAATTCAAATTTGGCACTACACTAAGTTGGTCTTGAAATTACTACTTGTAGGAAAAGGAAATGCTAATTTATTTTGTTCCATTTCTTTTTAATGTACTTTGTGAATCTTCCAGCTACATTTTCGAACGAGGTAACGCAAGCAAAATTGATTCATCCGGTCAGTGGTTTGGTAGGCTGACTTGCAATGCCACACACTGATAAGAGTCAAAACATCTCGTCTGTGCGTCTACGAATTGTGTTGGTCCGTGTACGCGGTTGCATTTGAAACAATGGTCCGCCGATCTGCGACTGCTTGAAGCTGCCAACTACGGCAGCTCGTTGCTGCCCGTGTATTCCGGCCCTAAATCTTCAAAGCAACGCAGCTTTTCCCATAAATGTTCATACAAATTACGGAATAAATAAATGATCACTAGAGTCCAAATCTAAAGAATAGGGAAGCTACTCAAAATTTGGAAATCAACGTTATGGATGGCATGCAGCCAGTGAGCTAGAGCGTTATCTGTATTTCTTTTATTGCTTCACTTTCGATATAAAATCTACAAAAAATTGGCTTATAATAGTGTCAGTGTGGTAGATAATGAAGATGAAGAACTTCTTAAGAATCTAATATTATAATATATCAAGGATCAAAATAGCACTCATACGTTACCACCGTAACTAGAAGCCTCCCAGCTCTTCGATGACGTCACGCTGTTTAGGTGATGTATCGATGCACGATATTAGCCTAAGCGGTAAAAGAATCGTTTTTTTTTTTGCTTTTTTTGAGTTTTGAAGAGCTTCCGGTTTAAAGAGGATGCCAATCGTCAACTGCGCCCTTTTTGCAATCCATTCGATTTTTTTTTTCTTTCAAAGCAAAAACCAAACATGTAATCGAGCACCGTTTTCGTGAAAGATGTATTTGTGGTGGATATTTAATCGACTAATTATTATTATTTGTAATTGTACATGTATTTGGACGAAACTATGGTTGAAATGATACAGTAATTGCAATTTTATTCGAAATTTTGTTCAATTTCACGAGAAAATTTACAGATACGCTGTTTAACCAGGGTCTTTAATTTCTTATTATATTGTGTTTTACCTAATCTATCTTTCCTATTATGTGGTGTTTTTCCTAATCTATCATTACTTTTCCCACAATAATAATAATAATAATAATAATACCACTTATTTGTCCAACGGTATACCCAATTACCGGACAACTAAACTTAAATACACTATAAATGAAATGAAAGGAAACAAGAGAAAAAAAAAACTAAATTATGAATTGAATCAAAAAAATGTCATTGTAAAATATTTCCGCATTACGGCACATGGCTACTATTGGGGAACTCTGGAGTAGGTTGGTACGAGGAAAAAGCAATGAAAAGGTAGGAGGAGAACGGGAGGAAATGCGAGGCACGAGGAAATTAATAGAGGAAAGTAAATTAAGAGAATCAACATAGCCATGCGCGACCTTCCAGATAAACTTAGCTCCTGCAACATCACGGCGGTGTTTAAGTGACTCCAATTCTTGTCTTTCCAGGAGCGAATCGTAATCTGTGCCGCGTCCCGGATAAACACCATCACTTTTAAAAGACACATACTTCAAGAAGCGCCGTCGTACCTTTTCGATGGCTAGCTAAAGATATACATAATGCGGTGACCAGACAACTGACGCATATTCCAGTTTGCTGACAACAAAGCTAATGTATACAGTTTTCAACAAAGACATGGAATTGAATAATTTACAAGTACGTAGAACGAAACCCAACGTTTTAAAAGCAGACACACAATTGCATGATATGAGGAGAAAAACTCAGCCGAGAATCAAACAGTACACCCAAGTCTCTCACAGTATTAGCCCTTTTAAGAGCGGAATTATGTATCGAGTATGTCAAATCAATGTAGTTACCTTTTCTGGTGCAAGAGACTTATTAATATTTAACTTTAGTTTAAAGGTTTAAAGGTTGAACACCACACTAGGACATCGTTCCAAGATCTAATTGGTAGATAGATTTTCATGTCATCGGCATAAGCCAACACAGGACAGAATAGAGATATTAATAGGTCGTTAACAAAAAGCACAAACGGAAGTGGTCCCAGATGCGACCCCACAATCATTTTTAAATAGGGTATTTGCAAAACAAGTTATTATAATTGTTGCAATACGTTCACTGCTGTGAATATGACATTTGCATATGTCAGTATCTAAAATGGCTACATTCGGTGATATAATTTAAAATATATAGTATTAAAACAGAACGTTTTTTACATACATTTAAAAACATTTCTTCGTGTTCAAAAATACTTTCGTTAAATATAACGTAAGAATATAAAACTACTAGTCCAATGGAAAAATTACATAAACTGTACAAACTCGCATATTGCAATAAAATAAATATAATTTATCCGTGCATACGCATTGGTTTTTATAACCGTATGTGAATTGTCGATTAAAAAGTAACCAAACGATTAATTGTGTATTATACCAGAAATAATTCATAAATTACATTTATATTCAAAATTTACGACTTTCAACCGATATACACGATTCGAGTTTTTTCCATAACCAGTTCACGGACTTGTTGGCATGGAAACAATATTCAGAACCGAAATTGACGCAATATACTCACGGAAATACCCACACACATCAACGGGTTTCTTGCACTATGTCAGTTTGGGATCGACCTCACGCACGGAGCGAATATAAAAATGCTAATACATATCGCATATACACGACGTGAATCATTAATTAAAATCGAGTCAGCAATGTCTGAGTCACACTACAACTATTAACCTTACCGTTCTATCCCCTCGCCGCTTTCTATTGTCACACACAAAAGAAATTAGATACCATAAGAAGGATCTAACACTTATCTTGATGGAACAATTTCTCTGTTATGGTGTGGTTAAACGAACGAAGTATTTCTCTATTTAAACCAGTTCAATCACTATTGTTAAGATATGTTAGGATACCTAAATAGAAACGGGACGGTAACATTCTAAATAAGGAGAATTCCCGTTTCCGTGCTTTCTGTCCTTTTTTTACATTGCACAAGACGCCACCTAACTCAGATGCAATCAAAGCTGACGCAAGACGAAATCTGCATGACGGCAGTGCCTATTTCTCTAAGCAAAACCAAATCTGTAACAAAAGTTAACCTCGTTTGAAATATCAAGTTTATCGCGATATAAAGGTCACATTAACATATCGTCATTAAGTTTGGCCAAAAAAAATGCAAAAAATTACTACAATAGAAGAAAAAGGGCCAGTCACAGGATAAGCTGTAAGATTTATGGTTAATAAAAGCACAATTCAAAGTGGGAAAGAGGGAATTCTTCAAAGGCAAAAGAGATCCGGTCGAAAGAAAATATATCCCGAACAAGATGTAAACCTCTTAAAATTCTTAAGAAACCAACCATTTTACACGACGGTAAGTGCAATCCATAAAACCAATTTCCCTAGTTGCTGTGTTCGCACTGCAAGAAACCACATTAGAAACATTCAAATTTAAGAAATCGAGCAGTTACTAAAAAGGTTTTTACGAAAAGATTTGCCAATCCACTTCTAGCATTCGAGTATACAGATCACCAAATTTAAGGTTCCACTTACATCCAAAAAACTGGTGACCGCGGATAATTCCTAGTAAATGTTTGGGTGTGGATTTGTGTGCAAGGGCCAGAACTCCGCTGGAAAATTGAAAGTAGATTTAATAGTGATGCATTTATTACAATCTTACAAAACGTTTTCCAAACCGTCTACAATTATATTTCCTGTTAAAAATTTTATATATTAAGTCACAATTGTCCCGCGAATGGTTTCGGGAAAATAATGTATCGGGTTTACCGTGGCTTTCTAAAAACTCGGATTTAAATCCAATGGAGAATGTGGTATGGGGTTACATCACGAAGAAAATAAACACCATTAACTTTAGACCCCCAGGAGTCAGTAGACAGGATTGAAGACATTTGAAATGAACTTTCTCGAGACTATATTTGTTAGTGTATATTATATTCATTGACTCGGTGTTTGCAAAGCATATTAATTAGCAATGGAGATGCTGTAACACATTAGCTTTAGATTTACCTATGTGCTATATCTTTTACACTTTTATCAGAAATATAGATTATAGCATTTTGTATGAACTTCTCATTTGACGATTGTGATCGGCCCAATCGTTGACTTGCCGCAATCTAAATTCACCGGAAGTGATGTCAACTTTCATATTTTAAATAGAACACCTGCTGCATATTTTTACGCGTTTTGAAAGATAATCAAAAGGCGAAACCAACGATATCACATATGTTATACTTTAACTTGGGAAATATGCAACAATAAAGGTTTTGATAATCTGTCTTTGTTGTTACGCAGTGTTGGCTAGAAAAGAGCGCAAAATTGTTTTTTGTGACGCCGGACTGATCTAAAGAGCTCGGTGCTACCATTACAGTTACCAAAGTGTCAAATCTCAATTCCAAAAGCGTAAATTATTCTTCTTGTTTACTGTTATTATATACTGCATTTGTCATACTTTCGTTCTTTGTCCTCGTTATTATTTTCTCTCATTTTAATTTGTTTTGTTAAAAACGCTAGCTTCTGTCGTTCAAAAGTTAGCATGGGGGAGGGGACACTTTAGGACCGCACTGTTACATATATTAATTATTAGTGTACACTTGGCACATAAATAAATGTGTCTGTCGAGATTGCTAAAATCAAAGAGTAACTAGGAGCCCACAATTTGGTGGAACACACCAGAAGATCTGGGAACTATCATAGGACACAGACAACCCCTCTTGAGAGCGATCGGGGAATCGCAGAATCATCCACCACCAAGAGTTAATGTCAAAAGAATTGGTAACATTGGTAATTTGGAGTCTAAGGAACTGATCTCAGGAGAGCCACATACCAACCTGAACCACCCACCCCGATGATCATCGTTTAAATTTCTAGCAGTGCCATGAGACTGATAAGGAGTGACAAAAGAGCTGAAAGACGAAAGTCTAGCTCCAGGAGGGGTAGACCGTTGTAGTATCTATATGAAATGGGGAAATTTTCAAGTTTGTATAAAAATTTTATTGCCATATTTGAATTCTATGCAAAAATGTACCTTCGTAATGTTAAAATATTATTTTGAAGTTTTCTTTTTAATACAAAAGTAGTCCCTGACGTCATGCACTTTTGCATTATTTAATCAACCCTTTACTTCCTGCCGTTTACACGATCTCAGCACACTAACTGATGCGTTCTAAAAATACATTGTTTGCATTGTGTACTAGCTTTTGCGAATTATCATCAAGTATTTACCTTCTTAAATATTTCACAAATGGTCAAACTCAACCTTCAAAGGAAACGAGAACGTTATAAAGTGAAGTACCATTTACCCAAAAAAGAAAGTTAGAAAATCACAAACAAGGTTTTCTCCTTACATTCCCTCGCAAATCTTTCGAGTTAATAATGTCTCTCTTAATCTTTAACCGCTCGAAAAGATATTCTAACTGGCGGACAGCTACGTAGTACATGCTTTATCTTCTTCCTGTTAAGCGAGCGCACTCTCACTGCATAAGAAAACAGATGCCTTGACAAATTTAAGTGATAATCCGATTTTATGTGGGCGCCCGTCGTAAAAAGCCCGACGTCGTTGGCTGGCGCTTTGGGAGGGTTGCCCTCGTGTTTCATCCTTGTTTATTGAACGACCAAGCTAGTCGCGTACGACGAGCGCACTGCACTAATAACCACTGCCGGGACAACTACTACTGATGATGTTTCAAAAGGATAAAAATAGGAAGCGACTGGCACTGGATGGCAATTCGTCGACATTGATTTATGGAACATACAGTACCTGTCTGTTGATTCAGTATTATCAACTAACTTTGATTAAAAAAATTAAATTTTATGTAGATCAAGATTATTGTAGCAATTTATTCCTCGATTTGACTCAATTTCTCTTTTCTGCTAAAATATTGTAAATGTCCTGATCGTTATTTTCTTCAGTTCAGAGCGTCCTGAGAAGCTTTTCCATAAGACACTTCTATTTGTGGAAAAATCTTAGCTATTAGCATAAAGCGATACAAAAAGATTAATTTCCCGTTCGCAATATTTCCAACGCTTATAAATTGTAAAATTGTCAATCTGCACACAATTTAGACTTTTATTTCTTATCTTTGTATTTTGCCAACTAATCGTCTTTATTAGTATTAATCGTTAGCAAACTGTTTCTACCGTTTTCAATCAACCTGTTTAACTTGTCTAATTGAAAGAGCTAATTCTTCAACTCTTCCAGTTCAATTTGTTGACACATAACGTTTAACTAGTGGCTTAAATTTACTGTAATAAAAAACTATAAATTGATGATTTGAAAGACCTTTAAAAATATACTATACTTACCGTATTTGTATCCATGCGATGTCGCTTTGATTCCTCCCGAATCCACTTGTAACTATTACTTCTCCAAGTATCTACAGTTCTAACTAATCTGCATTAGAACTTCATTGTACTGAAGTGTTTGTCCTAAAACAAGGCAAAAATGTTAATGTTAGAATGAAACACAAAGGGGGAAATACAAAAAGACTACCGGTTTCTCGATAATTGACTTTCGAACAAAGAATAGTGTTCAATAGATATTGACAAGCAAACGATAGAAATAGACGAAACAATACTTAAATCTACAATTAATTAAAAACCACAGAGTTGCTAAACCAAATTTTGCAAAACGTCACGTGGCATCGGAGGCAAAATAGAACAAATTATTTTTTTTTAACGAATAAAAAAGAAATCAGTTTTTATAGGGTCTTGATGGATTCAGATTGAATTTGGGTGATGTTATCGAAAAGAAGCAGATTGTCATGAGTCGTAATTTGGCAGAGGAGCAGTCTGCGCGGCTTATGAAAAAAATCCCAATATGATGGATATCTACACTGATAGAAGAATTTCTTTAAATCAGAGAAGTCAGAAAAAATTCCTCGTTTCAGTAGTGCAGACTAAATATTTCTTACAACATAATAAATTATTTTTTGAAATACTTGTTTAATCAACAAAAATATTGTTTAAATGTACACATAAGGAAAGAAAATGCCTAGCTATACGAAAAAGCTTACGGTTACCGATGTGGTTAGTTACGAGGTAGACTGCATTATGCGCGGACGATCTTAGTAAGAATTTCTAGAGTATTTCTTTTTATTTCATCAAAACCTGCTTTTATTTTCGTCTTTAGGATTTCTTATTAGCTTCGTCTAAGCTTCGTAGCAACAACAAAATAAATATGCGAAACTTTCATTTCCAGGCGACCATGACTTCAAATTATTACGTGCGTTCTTGCACACAGTAGGTCTACATACCGACGTTGTTACAAGCGTACTAACTACCCGCATCGAATCGATCGGATTCCACTCAATCCCCTCCTCGCTCTCCCGCCATACATATATAAATATAGCTAATTTCACATTTTCCCGATGTGTATAGTTGCAATTTTGCGGGGCGAAGCAGTGTGATGGCCTCTTCCCTCGTTCCTCCCCTAGTTTATTTTTGTCTCTGTCTTACACATTACGGTAAGACCAATTTTTGTTCTTAAAAAAAAGGATCCAATCAACAACTCTTAATGCGTAACTTGAAATTCACTAACGTAAAACATAATTATATTATTCAAATAAAAATTCTTGAATGTATTGTGTGTTGGTGTTCGTATTATTACTCACATGTAGTATTTGAAATTCTAAATTAAACATCGAAACCATGGAAACCATATCGACCTTAAAAATTTGACATGCGTTGCTGGGGAAACGGAATGCTTTTTCAGTGTACAAATTAGAATCATATAGGTAGTTTCCTAACTTCATTTATGCAGTGAACTTTGAATTTGGGAACAAAACAACAGTAGAGGGATTTGAATAATTTTAATTTAATAAATTTATCGTCCACTTTTTAAATACAAAAATGTCAAACAGTATATATATAATTGTTTAAGACTATTAATTTGGAATATTTTGGAACCAATTCATTTGGAAATCGTAACTGTGGGGAGGATCTAAGAAACAACAACTATTTTGGAGCTGCTTTGGAAATATTGACACGGCACGAATTTCGAAAAGGATTTCAAACTTTATATTCACTTGAAGAACTACTGTGAGTAGCAAAAAATTATTATTTTGGCCAATAAACTTAAAATTCCAAAAACATTTTATAAAACAAAATCAAATTTAGCTGTCGACAAGTTTTCTGTTAGGCGATTGTCAAAAATATCTCCACTAGGAAAATTCCAAAATTCATCTACATCCCACTTTTCCCAATTTTTCATTTAAGTAATCCTTGAAAAAAGTTTGAAAGTCTCGTTACAATATGGACAAATTTTGCGAGTGCATCAGTCTATGGATAGTTAACTGAAAAACGAACAGCGAATGCGTTGGATTACAGAAAATGGCTGAAAGAGTTAAACGGAGCTAATCAATTACAGTTCATTCTTCATATTACCATATACATATGACTCGTAGATTCCGCAAATGTAAAAATATACAAGGTGTTTCATTTAAAAAACCAAAGTTTGAGTCATTTCCGGCGAACTGGTACAGTCAATTGTTTTTTTTATAGGAGATTCTAAATCTGCGGCAAAAAATGCAATTGTCATGTGATTTAACCGTCTTTAGAAACAAATAAGGCACCCGTAGAACTAGGTTCAAACTCAACACTCTATATTTAGCTGACAACTTTGTTATTTAAAATGAAACACCCTAGATATTATTTTTTTGAATTCCTAATTCAATTTTAAGGTTTGTTTGATAATACAACTATGTTGCTATTTCTAATTTATTCTATTTCTATCTATTTATTGAAATATTTGTATTTGTTGAACATTTTTAACAGATGAACAAGTGCATGTGAACGTTTATAACTGTGAAAATGTTCTTGGAAAATTGAAGTTTTGCGGAACTGTTGACCGTATAGGTTATCCATTTTAGATGCGTAATGAATATGACATTTCTTTATGTTTTTGCAAGAGCAACTTAACAAGAAAGAGAAAAATAGGTAGTTGTATTTAAAAAACAAGGTTGTGTCAGTTTTTCCATTTGAAAGTTTAATCGTAATGGCCGGACACGCTGTATAATGTTTTCGAAAATTTCATTCGGTTTCTAATCCTCCCCTATGCAGTCAAAAGTTCTGCAAAATTTCAATTTTCCAAGTTAAACACTTTCACAGTTGTAATAGTTCACATACACTCATCCACCTGTCAAAAATTTTCAAAAATGCAATATGGTTAGAAATAGCAACATAGTTGCTTTAATCAAACAAACCTTAAAATTGAATTAAGAATTCAAAAATATAATGATATATAGAGTGTTGTATTTAAAATAACAAAGTTTGCAGCTACATACGGTATAACCGGAAGTGTTAGATTATTACAAATCTTAGTTCGGTAGTACATGTTGGGTTTAGTGCACCGCCAAGTTTTCAACATTTTTCAATGTATTCTCTTTCTTATATCGATTGATGCAGTTCCTCGCGAGACGCTCTGTATGTGGTTATGATTACCACTCTTATAAACTTCCTTCAAGGCAGTTTTCACTCAATCGGTGGACTTCGATGCGGTTGGCGAGGTATGACAAAGAAAAGAAATCGTATGTAGAAATTTGTGATATCTTTGATTTGAGAAAAACTACTTTTTCATTTTAATTAATTTTAAAATATGCGCTAAAGAAATTAAAATGTCTATCTAAGTACATTACTTTCTTGATTTAAATTGATATTTTTTTTAATGTCTAGTCAAATATGCCATTCCACTACAGAAGTATCCTCAAAAATACCTTCCTTTGACCTAACAATACAGAAACTGTATACAGCTAAGTTGATGAATTGGTGGTCACAACGAAAAGAGTCCTATTGGGAAGTTAAAGGAATTCTCTATTTTTATTTTTTACTGTAATGTAGTTTTTTTTTTTTTAAGGAATACTATCAACCCTTGATGAGTGTGTACATCTTAAACAGAATGCAAGAAACTTGTTGTGAACGATAAATGTGTTCTTCGTGCTAAAATCACCGTTTACCTAACAAAGCAAAGTAAAACAATCTCATCATGTAGATGCGCAAAAAAAAATTATCAAAGGTGGGCTGTGTGTTAGTTTTTCGCATAAAGACGTGCTCGGAATTCCTCCCATGCAATCCGTGCCTCGCAATACTGCTCGTCCTTCTACGAATTTCGAAAAGAAATTCTTTCGGACGGATGCGTTTTCATGCCTAGCATATTATACGGAACTCCATTCTATTCCTACGCCAGCTTTCGGTTTGCCGCGGTGACCCATTTTAACCAGGCGGACATTCTTGAAAAGTTTCCGCTGTAAATTCATGCATCGTTATTTGCGAATTCGCTACCGCTGTATTGCACGATGCACCATTTTTCGAAATCTTACGGAACTTATGTTGTAAACACTAATAACTTCAGAAAATCGATAAACATGGATTTTACCGCGTGCAAAACCCCGCCCGTGTGCAAAATATAAACTGTGAAAATAATCCACGTTACGTACAATGCACACATGTAAGAGCGGTCACTGACTTTTAAAGTGTATTTTTTTCAATAAAGATTTTCACATATGATCTCATAGAATAGCTGTTACGCTAAGGAATGAGCAAACCATAATTCTCTACTATTACAGTAGATTTAAAAAAAGAAGATCTCCATAACTTATCAAACAACTAACCTGTTCAAATTGTATCTTTCAAGCATTAACATGCCTCTTTCATAACCGCTAACCAAAATATATTTTTGGGCTGCAGTTTGGTCACATTTAACTTAATTTAGGGAACTTTTCTGCAGGGTACAAATTATCAATGCTTGGTAGCAATGCATTATTTAAAAGTTCTTGATATTTTTGAGCATTGACCGTTCCATCAATAAATTTTTAAATTCCTAAACCCTTCGAAGACATGGATTTTACTGCTCTCTTGATACAATCTTTATGAAAGGCTGTTCTACTTCTTATTACTCGTTTTCTAAAATCACGAACCCATACATACATCAAATTTGGACTCATCACTAAAAATTACTTTTTCCCAGTTTTCAACGGTCCAATCACGTTTTGATTTTACCCAAACTAACCGCTGTTTCTTTTGCTTTTCGGTAAGCTAAGGCCTTTTTTTAGTTTATAAGAACTAAGTCCATTTTTATAAATATATTTTCGGCAACATTCTCTCGATACGTGTAGGTTTTCTTCTGCATTCCATTGTGCCGTAATTTCACAGAGAGTATTTCGTCTGCCTTTTTTGTATATTTTAACCAATTGCCTTTGATTTCTTGGTGTAACGACTTTTGGACGTCCCGAACTTTTTCCCTTAACGTCAAGACTTGCAGTTTCACCATAGTGTTTAATGATGTCTTGAATTGTAGTTCGTGGCATATTCAAATTTCGTGCAATTTGACCCATTGACTTTCCTTGGTGAAATTGAAATAAAATAATTTTTCGGGTTTGCTTATTTGTCGCAACACCTTTAACCATTCTCTCAGCTTTATTTTAAATATAAATGAAATTAAACTGCAAATCTTGCAAAGACTGACAATCATTTGACGTTTGTTTTGTGAAAATTTGAATTTGCTTACTTCATGGCTCACTTGTATGTAATATAAAAAAAACCAGGTGATGGCCGAACATATAATTGTCAAGAATAATACGTATTATACAGCTCTTAAAAATAATTTTCTTGTTTACTACTAAAAGTTTTATAATTTGTGCAAAGAGATTTGTTAAAAAAAGGTCAATTGTTGCAATTCATTCAAATAAAAAATTTAAATTTAAAATATTAGAGTTGGCCGAATATTTAGTTGTTAGGGCTCGTAGCTAGTCAAAGCAATATTAGGTAAAATGTGAATATATTTAGGGAAAAAATATTTTAAAATAACTTTGCATTTTGAAGGCAGAGGTCCGACACGTCATTAAACGATCATCGAAATATTATAAGATTCACACTAATGTTGAACGGTTAATCTTGAAGTCGTACAAACAGGGTGTTTCAGGAATAACTGCAAATATTTTAGGAGGTGATATTAAAAGCTAATCTGAACAAAAAGTTATATGAACATATGTTCAATCCTTACTGATTACGGATACATCTGCTTGAATATTCCCTACAAAAGAATTTGAAAAAAAGTTAATTGCAGTTACTAGTTACGTAGATTATAAAACACGAATAATTATTAGCAAATAGCTCAATGTTGAAATACGAAAATGTCGACGTATTCAGAACGTGTTAAGACTTTAGACATAACAGTGAAAGGTATTCACAGGAAATTTCTACACTAAATTTAAATAACTGTATCTCCGTAACCATTTTAAAATGGAAAATATCCTCCTGAAACACCCTATAAATATGTATTATATCATAAATTATTATGTTCAAAATACAACGTTGAAGGCCGCTGTCATTAGCACCATGTGGAGCGTCGTTCACCTAAATTCCGCTCGACCAACAGCTGGCATAGATAAGTAGTTCTGACTTCTTTTTTGACTTCGGCGGCTTTTATAACCGGGAGGTTTCCTCTCTCCCTGTCCCTGTTGTTTTATTATACCGTATGAGCGAGCGTACTATGATCACCCGATATTACACGAACTCAGCGCATCTAAACGTGTGCTGTGTTGAATGTCACTGTGGAATGTCATTTGCTTGACAAAATTGCGTAAACGCAAATTCATTTGTGCACCTTGCTCACGTTATAAACGACATATTCGTTCACGTACACATGTAAACCACGACTTTGCTATCGCATTTCCGAAAAATGCCGATTATACTGGCTCGCTTTTACGGTATAAATCTATCTCCAGCCAACGATAATTCCGGGGGAACGGCTAAATAACTCGTTTTCACTCCATTTTCTTCACATAGTAAATGTTAACATTTTCCTACATACAGATACAGAACAAATCCTATTTTGTCTTTATCATAGTTTCGCAAAATAAGTATTATTTGGTAGTAATTCAACAAGTCCGGCAGTAAATGTCCACGTTGTACAGTTGCCAGTACTCGCAAATGTCAAACCCAAACCTTAAATCACGAACTCGCGTAGCATATTACAGGCAATATGGTATTTTTAGAGAAAAGAAATGTTAGCTGATTTAAAATTGTAGGAATATAAAATATTGTCTGTTCAAAACGACCATCATAGCTGGCCGTGGGTTTTGGCTAACGACAATCTGCCTCTTTCGTTCGAGTTGCTTTTTAGAGAAGACATATTTGGTGGCTAAGTGATTGATTTTCCAAGCAAATTCAAATGTTGTAGTGTTCAAAGTTTACTTGAAGTACAAGTTTAAATTAATGTTTTATTATTCAAAAGCCAACTGGTTTGTTCTTACGTGACGCGTTTCCAGAAGGGACGCGTTAACCTAAAATTTTGAGGTTAGTTTCCAATCTATCAATTTACTTTTTATAGTTATTATTGGCAATTTACAATTTATTTAAACTGCCGAAAGAATGTGTAGAGAACACTGCCGGATCTACGACCGTGAATATTACCTTTTTTCATTAGTCAAACGATTGTTATAACATTACAGTGCATTGTATAGAAAATGTACTATATCTATAGATCGTTTTTATTTTTTTGTCATTTAGTACATTATTATTATTACTAAATCCTGCAATAGTTAAACAGGCAAGCTACTCGATTTTGTGTTTTTATAAACCTTCCGTTGTACTTTAAATTGGGCACTTCAGTGTCAAATTATTTGTCTTGTTTGAAAATATGTTTCACTATAATAGTTTTTTAAACGCTCCAAATATAATTTAAAAAGGTTTACGAAATGTTGGAAATTATCGGAAGTCAGTTCAAAAAACTCGCAGCTGTTGAACAACATTCCCCTTGCAGGTTGGCCTTCTTGAATGTTAGAAAATAGCGCCAACATCAGCATTGGATTTAATTATTTTACATCCTGTTATTGAATATACAATATCTTCCATTTTATGTGTTAATATTTTCCACAGATGTACTTACAAGAAATAGTTCAAAACAAGAGTAATGAAGTTTTAAAACGATAAATTTAATTAGACAAAGTTTTGCGATTATATTTGTGCCAATGCTAATAGGCTCAACAGTATTTCATCAGAACAAGTTTGTGTGAAGGACAACTATTTTTAGTTTTCGTGATTGAATTTCTAGACCAGGACCTGTTCCACGAAATAGATGTTATGGCTTGTAAATATCCAATTACATAACGTTCGTAACATGGAATAAAGTAAATGACAAATATAATTTTGAATTGGATCCCTATCGAGGCCAAAGAAAAATGCTATAAGGATATGTTGTGAAAATGTAAACGTTTATGTCCTCTGTATTGAGGTATGAAACAAAATACATTCATAGAAAGAATGATCGCAGCAACCAATATAATTGACATTTTTAAATTCACACACGGAATATTTATATTATTTTTTAATTAGACAAAAACATTTTATAAGGAAATTCCTTTTGTCAACTAATCAAATAAAATTAACAAAATTCAATTTGTATGGAAATGCTTAAAATTTTAAAAGTTATTTAACCAAATAAGTAGATTTTACTGAGTATAATCTTTTTTTTTATCTTTTCATAGTTTCGCATTTTAAGAATGTATTTGTTCGAATTGATTACCAATTTGCAAATGGTTTTAGGACTATTTAATTTGTTGTGTTTTGATTTACTATTGTGTATGAAGCTATATATTCTCTCTATGTATGGGATTGAAGTCCAATTACTAATTACTGTATGCTGATCGTTTGTTGTTGATTGAAAATTTATTGAAGTATAAACGCTCAAATTGATTCCGAATTTATGGTGAGCTATTTTTTTCGTTGCTTTAAAACCCGGCCAACATCTCAAGTATGTTTCACAATATTCTAGATTGGTGATTTGGACCAGAGCAGTAATACAAATTTCTGTAGGTGTTTTTTTTTGCTATTTGCACTACCGCTCAGAAGTATTTTGGCACCTCAAATTTCAGGGTAAATCATTAAATATTTAAATGGAAATATTAAATATGTATTTGGTATTTAAGTATACACAAATACATAATTTAATAATTAAAATTATTTATTTGACCTAAGTCTTAGATTCGTCTATGTGACCTCCTTTACTTTTAATGATTGCGTCGCATAATCAGGGCGTTCTTGCAATTAATTTTAACAATGTTTCCGGAGATATTCGAGCAGTTTTTCTTGCTTCCCGATCGAGTTCTCTCCATAATAACTCGATGGAATTCACGTCCATGATTGTTAATGTCCCTTCCTCTTCCAACTGTTCTAAATATTGCTTGCATAATTTTGAAGTGTATTTTGGCTCATTGTCTTGTTGGAATACAAAATGCTGACCCAAAATTCTTACACCAGAGGGTAGGTATGGCATTTTCCTTTAAGATGCGTTTGTGTTGCTCTTTTCTCATTATGCCTTGAATTTTTACGAGATCACCTGCGGATGTACCAGCAAAACAACCCAAAATCATTAGCGAACCATCGCCGTGTTTGACGATAGAGACTGTGCATTGCTCTAGCGCACGTTTACCTACAGATCTTCTTAGAAACACTCGTCTTCGCGAACCGAAAATCTCGAATTTGGATTCGTCGGTCCACAGTATCATGCTCCAATCTTCTACTGTCCAATTTCGATGTTTACGTGCCCATTGTAACCTCTTTTTCTTATTAATTTAGCCAAGCAAGGGCTTTCGTATCGCAGTTCGCCCGTGAAGGCCGGCTTTTTGCAGGCGGCGTTTAACCGTGGACACGCTAATCGGTTCCCGAAATACAGTTATTGATTGATTGATTTCTGCGGCGATTTCTGGAGCTGTTTTTCTTCTATTTCGCTTGTTGAACACCACGATTGCAATATCCAGCTGATGTTGTCGCCCTTGGTCTACCACTTCGCACTTTATTTAGAAAACTGCCACATTCACTGTATTTTTGATGTTATAATCAACAGTAAATGGATTTAAATGTTATTTTCTAGCACTTTGGCGATTGCTTGTGCCTGAGTTATGTTGCGCTACTATCAGAGCACGCGTTTCAACACTAATTTCTTTCCTTTTCGGCATGCTTTAAAATTTTAAACGAAATTTAAACACTATTCGTTAAGAGATGTCGCTACTAACATGGAACGATAACTGACCGTAATTTCAAAATATTGCTTCAAATGGCTTTATTATAGCTTGATTCATAGTAAAATTACCATTTTTCCTGGAATTTCAAGAAATACGCTCTTTGTTGTCGTTACTACGCGGGCTTTTATGACGGTATTACCTCTCATACAGATAAAAAAAGTAAATAGACTGATATTATTTAATGAATTTAAGTGAATCTTACTGATTATTAGCATACTATTCAATAATGCTGGAATGTATTTCCCAAATACATTCTTTGTATACAAAAATCTAAAATCCAAAGGTGTCCAAATACTTATGAGCAGTAGTGTAGCTCTTCATTTCATTATACCTAAAATCTAACAATAATAAATTGATCAAAATCGTTTTACTAGAGGAGTAAAAGATCATTAAACAAACAAAAATTCTTACAACTCAGTATTTAGACATAGATTTATACAATCGTTTAGTTTTTATTATTATTGCTAATTCTTCTATTATCTTGAATGCACAGCTTAAAAAGAAAAATTCCTATTGTAAGCAGCCAATAATACTTTCTTTGTGAATACATTTCCTGCCTCTCTTTGACGGAAACTTCCTCTGCCGATGCCGTCTCGTTTTCCCTAAAGGAATACCGCATTCCGATAACGGTTCCTTGAATGAGATCCGAGGTGGTCTTCGTAAAAATGCCGCCGGGTTTCCTCTCTCTAATTCCGCTGACCCTCTCTTCTCTAAATGATCGTCCATCATCGACTATATCGAACCTTACGCTGGATGTCTGGCATACCGACATAACCGACAGACATTACACACACGCACAGTAAAACAGGATTCAAAACATGTTCAATACTCTCTCTTTTTTACTCCAGAGGGACTCGTATAAGAATGGCAGTGGACGACTAAATCCCGCGGTACGCTCACAAAGAGGCGAACAGCAAGAAAAGAATATACAGTCTTGTTCACAAAAATTACGTCTACAAGATATTGAAATTTGTGCATTCCGCCGCTTAGGAACTGCTTCACTTCAATAAAACATCTCAATCTCATACACAAAAAATTTATTTACGAACTTATCTTTTAAATTTTATGATTCTTCGTTCAAATCATCACTATTAAGCCATTCCTCGACATCTTCAGGAGTAACATCTCGCATCCTGATAATTGTGTTATAATTTTATGTAAACTTTCATTAGTATTTTCAGCGTCTGTGTCGGGTGCTCTTTCTTGTTCAATTATTTTTGACCAAGATTTTTGCAGAGTAGAACTTCTTACTTGAATCCATGCTTCTGCTACCCAATACATCACATCCTTCAGAATGATTTTCTTTAAACAGTTAACTAAATTACCGCCATTACCAACTTGTTCCAAAAGAAATTCCAATAATAACCGTCTGTAATTTCGTTTTAAATTTTCCAACACACCTTGGTCCATCGACTGAATTAAAGAAGTCACGTTAGGAGGCAGAAACTTGACTATTATATCTCCACTTTTGAGCTGATCTTCACTTGGGTGGGGAGGTGCATTGTCTAATAACAGAATAGCTTTTCTAGGGAAGCCTCCTTTTCTCAAAAATCGTTCTACTCTAGGAACAAAATCATCAAAAAACCACTTTTTAAATGTGATCGCGTCCATCCACGTACTTTTCTGTTTTTTATACACAACGGGGAAAGCGTTGGAACGAATGTGTTTAAAGGCTCTAGGGTTTGCTGATTTGCCGACACACAATAAGGGAAGTTTGTGTGTACCACACATTCCTTGCTACGTTTGTATCCAGGAGCAGCAGATTCTTGTTTTAAAAGCAAAGTTTTCGATGGTAGCATTTTATAATTTAAGCCTGTTCCATCGCAGTTGTAAATTTGATGTTGTACATAACCGTTTTCTTCCATCATTTTGTTGAATTTTCTTTTAAACTCTGTTACAGAAGATTCGTCGGCGGATAACTTTTCACCACAAACTTTTAGCAGACGTATACTGTGCCGTTTCTTCCATCTATGCAGCTAACCTTCACTTGCTTTAAAAGTATCAGGTGCTTCCGTAATCGGCAAATCTTCGCTTAAACTTATTGCCTTTTGTTGCAAAATTGGATCAGAAACTGGCATTTCACATTCTCGCTGTTGTGTGAACCATAGGTGTAAGGCATCATCCACTTTCGGATATTCCGCCGTTTTCATAGTTTTTCGCGAAGGTGCAGGTGATGTCAGAACATTAGACCACTTTTCAATTTTATTACGATTTCTTTTGTAGTCTGCAACAGTACTTATGCCTACACCCATATCACTTGCTACTTGCTTTAACATTTCACCTTTATCTAAACGTTTAATTGCTTTAAGTTTCTGTTCAATCGTAATAACATCGCGTTTACGCTTAATACGGGGTCATTCCATGTTGAGATACTTCCGTCAACTGCAATTCAACTGGTTGAATAACATCATCAACATGTGTCTAGGTGATCTATATCAGGGGAAATACCTTATTGTACAATACATGTAAACGATCTAATGTCGGAGAAGTCCCGTATTAATTTAAAAAATATGTTGGTTTTGTAAGAGAATACTACGCCCTATTTCGAATAACGCGGAGATTTTTTTTATTGCTTCGGTTAAAACGGAGAATTTGTTGTTTAGTATTGTTACGGTTAAAGCGGAGTTCGGTTAATCGCGATCCGGATAACCGAGGTTCTACTGTACTTTGTTTTAATTTGATTTGAACTGGAAATTAAAAAAACATTCAAAAGGGGATAAGGATTCAACAAGCGCAGTAATGTCGATATCCCTGTCTATGGCATTATTGAATAACTTCCCTATAAATCTTTGTCCGCAAGGTGAACGCAAATCTTGCATCCTTTTTTGACATCAATATTAGAGAAAGATAACTAGATTAAAAGATTGACTCTGCTTATGTAGTTAGTCAATGACGTGCGAAATTAAAATAGACGTAGCACCAACAACCAACAAGTGACAGGCATATGTTAGGCAGTTCTCCATCACGATTATGCCACATTTCACACGCGATACAAATATAGGCGAGTTCTTTTATTCATCGATGGCTCATGCGCTTTAAGCAGAAATTCATTTACTGGTTCCTATTTTCCGCGCTTAATTTATGATAGAAATCACTGCCGCGTCCTCATATTCATAAATGGGTTTATCGCAGATCCATCGAATCCATTGGCACAGCTTTACAGTTGCCTAATTCCATGTTATTATTTGGACACTCATTTTTGAAGACGAAAATGCTTTAGTTTGGAGACAAGGCACTGTCAGAGGGACGCTGGCGTTGTACTTTTAGTGTGTTTTCTGTGGTCTTAAATGTCCGAATTTCTATATTTCTGCATTATCATGTGTGAATTAAATATGGACACGACATCTGTAAAATGTTCTATCCTGATGCGTTTCTTTCTTGGTGGCAAATATGTATCAAAGGCTAATTTCCCTATACTACTGTCACTTGACCAAAAGTCTAAAGAGTCTTCATCTAAAGCATATTTCTAAAACAACAAATTAATTCTTACGTACAGCACGCAAATAAAATTGTGGAAAAATCTTACCAAAAGAACAATTCTAGTTTGACAATCCATATCGAGTACAAGTTTCCTGAGTAATCTGTCTTAGTTCAGTCGTTTTTCCTTTAACTACGCAGATAAGAGTAAAACAAATACAAACTCTTAATTATACCTCACTTAATCGTATTTAAGTTGTCTTACTTCGGTCTTACTTGTAAGACGCTTTTCTGATAAAAAGAATACATTTATTTAATACTTTCCAAAGAAGGTCTTAACAAAGCCATTTGTATATTGTTTTTAGCCTACCACTTCTTCAAAACAAACGAATATTAAATCATATATTATTGATCAAAGCTCAATACTCAAATTAAAATTTTAAGATAAGATGAAATTACCTTACGTTAAATGGGAGCAGGGAGCAGGGTGTGATATGTTCCAACATCCTCTCTGATTATGTTAAGAATATGCCTGTTTTAGTAATAATATGTTGGGAAGAGATACTAAATTTCGCCTGTTAGAATATTTAAGTATTAATTTTAATGATAGTTTTCTCCATAAGCACTATGTAAAACAGAGAACTTTTAAATACCTTTCTTTTTACGTCCAATAATACGCAATATAATCCATCAATTAAAACAATAATATTATTTTTGTGGACGTGGCTGTAGAACCCGCAGAAATATGGTAAAGACAGAACCTAAGTATCTACGAGGTAGACGCCATTAATTCTTGGCCTGATATAGAATAAATAAACTTGGTAAAATATAATAATTTTTACTTTTCAATATAATCTCCCCTAACTTCAATACATTTATTACAACGATCCATTAATAATTTCAAAACCTTGTAAAAATAATCTAAAATTTTTCCCTCAAAATGTTGTATTACAGCTGCTTGCAACTCACTATCGTCCTTAAAACGACGTCCCTTTGGATAAAGGATCATAATACCGAACCATTGTTTCATCTCCGATGACAATGAACTCCAAAATCGATTTGGAGTCGTTTCCACACATTTTTAAAAACGAGCGCACACATTCGACCCGACGTTCACGTTGGGGAGCAGAAGGAAGATGCGGTACCCATCCCGCACTAATCTTATTCATACCCAAATGGTTATGGAGAATTCGGCGAATACTTGTTTCAGAAATGTTAGACATCACTGCTAATTCCTTCACTTTCAAATGGCGATCTGCTAATACAATTTCTTCAATAATTGAAACGTTTTGAGGCGTTATCAGTACAATTGGCCGACCGGGGCGCTTATCATCTCCAAGGGAATTTTGCTCCAAACGGAAACATCTGGCCTAGGTTTTACAGTGGAATATGAAGGAGACAAATTACCATAAACGCCGTCTAAGCGTAGTTTAATGTGAATAGGCGTATGCCCTCCTTTTGTTAAAAATTAAATGACCGCATGGTACTCAATTTTTGTTACCTAAAACATTTTCATGCATTAGTCACGTTGTCTGGCTGGCTACTAAAAACTACTGCTCTTCAAACCATAATACACACCGTGTAGGCCTCGTACATGTGAAAGTATGACGCAACGGAGTTTGAAGAAGCTAGAGTCTGTATAAGCCTATCAGGCCGAGAATATACTTATAGCGCCTACCTCGTATGTATCATATTTTTCGAATCGAAGCTCCTCAAATCTTCGATTGCTGTTTATGCAACCGATGCTACATGTACTGCATATCTAGGGACGCGTAATTCTGAATTTTTGGTAAATAATTATTACTCAATATTTGATTGTGACTATTATTTCTCACGTTTTTATAAGATTTGTGGAGTTTTGATTCGAATTTAATTTAAAAAAGATGGTACATTACTGGCCCCCTCTTTACATCGCCCTTTGCGTTCTCTTCACAACCTTGGAGATATTTCTGAAGAGTGGCAATTAAACCGTGAACCGCCTCGGATTGCTTCAGATTGTCGTTATACGATGTGCTTTTTAAATTATTATCCGTTGAGTGGTGGACTAATTGCGATGGTAAGATTTCATGTTGTTATTACAGGAAATGATTTATGAGGACGTATTCCCTCGACAGTGTGAGTTATTGCTGTTTATATACTACTGGTTGAAGCAAATTAGGTACCTACTTGTTTTTCTTTATGTATTATGGCGCTTGTTATGCTTATACACAGCCGAAGGGCAGATCCTTATTTAATTGTATGTCTCACGTTACTTATTTGTTTTAATATGTTCAATAAATGCTTTGAATGTGTTTGAATTTTTTAACAAGCGTTCCAATTTAAGCTAGATTAACTTGTGTGATTACTTAACTCTTTTTTTTTGTTTTGGGATTTTCCATGTAACAGATTGTTAATTATTACAAAGTCCTAAGAAGAATTGACGACATTCATCCAATCATCTTTTAAGAAACTAGTATAGCAGTAACAAACATTTGAGATTTATGGGTGTTTCTTTAAGCGGCGCTGAGATATGGGCACTCGAAATGATCATATTATTGATATAATACATCAAAAGTAAAATTCATTTAATAATCACAAATCTTCGACTAAATTTACAAATTATACATATACAGTCCCTGGCCAAATTACTTGAAACACTCAATATTTTGTAGTTTCTTCATAATAAAATATAAACTATTCATGTATTATATTTTTTATTTATAAAATATATTGTAAAAATATGTAACACATGTAAATATTAAGTAATTAATATTTAGTCCATAACCCATGATTTTTAATAGCACCCTTAATTCTTCGGGGCATACTTTCAATGCAAGATATGATTGTCTCTTTTATATCTTCATCGTTCTCCCATACATCCTTTATATTCTTCATTAATATTTCCTTTGTAGGGTTTTCTCTTTCATATCCCTTACTTTTTAGTCGATTCCATACGTTCTCGATGGGATTGAGGTCCGGTGAATTTCCGGGCCAACGTAAAAGAGGTATGTGATTATCTTCAAAGAATTTCTTAACCTTTTTTGCCACATGGCAAAGAGCATTATCTTGCATAAATATACGCCCTGTCGGTATGCGACGTCCTGGGTTAAAATACGGTAATAACGTGTTTTTTAACACATTTATGTACTGCTCTTGACGCATTGCACCTTCTACAAAATACAAAATACCGGGTCCGTCTCCACTAATCACTCCCCAAATCATTACCTGCGGTGGGTATTTTACAATTCGAAGAACTGTGGACTCTGTGAGCCGTTCGCCAGGTCGTCTACGAACAAACACACAGAGCGAGCACTCGTCACTAAAGAAAACCTATTAAATAATGCAAACATTAATTCAGTAAAAATCATGTTGTTAAGTTATTCACCTTTTTCCAATTCTCGTCTGTGAAATGTCGATATTCTCTTGCAAAGTTGAGACGAGCAGATTTCATTTTTTCTGTTAAACGCGGCTTTTTTACAGGTCTTCGGCCCATTAGATGATTTTCCCACAATCGGCGGCTGACAGTTCTGCTCGAAATCTCTATTCCTCTCTCTTGTAAATTTTTTTGAATCATTTTAATTGTAGCAAATCTATTGCTTAAAGCCTGATGAACAATTTCGCGGTTAGATCTCTTCGAAGTTTTTTTTTTCCGACCGCACTTTGCCCGTCTTTGTGTCGATGTGCTAGCTCCTTCGTTTAAGTTTCTAGCTAAACGCGACACAGAAGAAGGAGATACTTTCTGTAATTTTGCAATTTCTCGTTGTGAATGTTTGTTTGATTGTAGAAGAGCTTGTATAGCGGTTTTTTGTTCACTTGTTAAATCTTTCCCGGGCATTTTCTACAAAAAACCCCAAATATTTCAATTTTTTTCAAATTCCAAATAATTAATTATTAAGAGAGAGATAGAATAACAATTTTACCTTTGCAATAACGATATATCAACACAAACCACTTAACGATACTCCACAACTTAGCTTTTATACGGTTACGACGAAATATTTTAAAAAATATCGATGCATTCTCTAAACTGTGAACTCGCTAAATGTAAGCTGATAATTGAAATATTTATATATACGTACTTTACTCTTCTAAATATCATTTCTCTGGTATTTTTATTTATTGATACAATAATCTAGTCCCCCTATAAAGGATCAGATTCAAAGCAAAAGAATATCACTATAATAGGATGGAAATTTCCAGGTAAAAGGGTTGATTTATGACATGTTTCAAGTAATATGGCCAGGGACTGTACTTACACATTTTTAGAAGTTATTTTTATGTACAAACTGATTTAAGCTGGTTTTATACGTAATCTGGAAGTACAGCTATAATGAGATTGTAAATATGCAAATTAAATTTATGATACTATAATCTAATTAATATGCTGTAACTGTATCATCGATACCCCAGTGCATTTTTAGCTTGAGGCATGCAGTACTAGGCAAATTTACTGTCAAAAACGTTCTCGCAAAAAAAATACGTTAAATGAGCCCAAATAGTCAACAATAAATACTGCTTTGTCCCAAACTCTAGCATGAACAACCAGATGAGTGTAAGTTTACCAACGCAAATATAAAATAATCTCTTAAAATTATTTGCATACAAATACATACATAATTAGTGGGCAGGAGCTAAGTTTTCAAAAAGTCGAAAAATTACGAAATAAGCAGGAATCTCCAGGTTATCGATCAATGTTGGTTCTTAGTAGAACTTCTTTACTAAATCGACCAACTTCTCGGCAAAGCGAAATAAATGATTGAATCAATAGTCCGACTGTCATCCATCAAGGCGTGCAATACATTATCGTCAGCTCCCTTTATCAAACATCTGCGCTTAGGAAAATGTACATTACGATAAGGCTTTCCTATAAATATCACAACTGCTCCTCTGCTTAGGTAACCGCGCTGTTTCTGACTTTTATGTTATGTTTATATTACCTGCATGTCTGGATCTACCTTCTTGAAATTCGCGAAACTGTTTAGGGACAATTGGTCAGAAATGCTCGTGAGGCACAGTGAATGTAGGACGAATTTATTCGGTAATACCTAAACTGAAGCATGTATACAAGGAAAACTATATAAAATTGATGAAATTACTTAAGTTGGTATTCATAGTAACCAAGGTAGATGAATATAAATTCAATTCAATACCAGGTAAAGTTTTGTTTTAATAATTGGCTATCGATTTTAACATAATGTCATCGTCAGGCCATCTGTAAGACATCGAAGAGATATAAATAGTAGCAGCTTTTTTGTATAAAATATAAAAACTATAAATAGGTTACATGGTCGGTGTGTATATACACATATCAAAAGGAAAATATGTCAAATAAATGATTACGAAGAAATATTATGGTTTAAAATCATAAAAATTATTAGAAGTTAGTATAAAATTGACTAACATTTAATAACTTCTATGATTTTAAACCATAATATTTCTTCATAATCATTTATTTTGTCATCAAAGACATCAACTTTGTTACTATTTATGTCTTACAGATGGCCAGGTTGTGGTACAGGAAACTACATGTAAACCTGCACCTCCCCAGTTGAAAAATGAACCGAACGATTTTCATTTTTTTTTTCCAAAATACAATCTTTGAACCTTTACTTGCGATTGCACCGGTTATTTCTACAAAATCATTAAAATTAAGGGTAAAAAATTGATTTAAATACTTCAAGTTCTTTCAAATGTAAGATAAAAAGCTATTGATTTTAATTTTTAATGTAGATGGAAAGATGTGAAAAATTAAACCGGTGCCATCCTAAGTTTCAAGATTCAGAATTTAATATATTTTATTTGGCGCAAGTAATTAACACATTTTCAGAAATTGAAACTTTATGACGTGTGTCTTAAATATAAGATATCTAATTGATTCATAGTCTCGTCCTGGTTAAAACCGTGTACGGAATAGCTACCAGTTGTTTTGTAAGTTATGAACTTCAAGTACCTTCTCTGAATCTGCTCCAACACGTGGGAGTGCGGTGTATAAATTGGGCACCATATGATGCTGTCATATTCGAGATTACTGACTATAAGTGTTATACAACAGCTTAATCGCGGCGATATCGGTAAATTCCCCACAAGTTCTTAAAACAAACCCCAACGATACGCTGACCCACGTAACTCGTTAGCTCGTAATTGAGTGTAAGCTAGTTTTAAATTAAGTATGTATATCTTCAATCTGACTATAACAGTTTCAAAATAATAATATGCAACTTTAAACTGGCTCTTTGAAGTTGAATATATTGATATTCTTCAACTATTCAACTAGGAATGTATTTTTGTGTGTACACACTTAAACTTAGAAGTCAAAAAGAGATACTATACGCTACTCTCACTAGACTGTACAAGGTAAATGAGATTCTTTCATGTAACTTTCTTATTATTCCCTTTAAGATTTTAGAAATTCGTAGTACCAATAATGACAAAGATAATTACAATGAGCTGTTAGTTTGGATCACCCTGTATAGTTATTTGTTTTAGATTTTGCAATGGAGTCTTACTAAATATCAATTTGTTTCATGTAATGATTAAGGTTCGACAAACGAGTGCAACGTCAGAGGCGTATCGCGCAAAAGTAGGTACGTGAGATACAGTATTATTAAAAAATAATATATTGTTACCTTGTATTGGTGTACACTGCGACAAAATACTACTGCCCCGGTAAGCCCCGTTGTCGCAGTGGAGATCAGGACGTCAATAAAAGGTAAGAATATATTATTTTTTAATAATACTGTATCTCACGTACCTACTTTTGCGCGATACGCCTCTGACGTTGCACTCGTTTGTCGAACCTTAGTAATGATATATAACTACTATGTCTACATTTAACTTAATTAGAGAACAGAACTAAGGCGTAATCTACTTTCTTTGGATAGAACCAATTCTAAAAATCAAAACAAGAATTAAAACATAAATTTTGAAAAAACAAATAAAAGCAACATATCAAATATTCCAGAAAATACTGCAAAACAGTTGGATTTAGATAGAAATAATCTTATACAGAGACCATGAATTTTTCAGTGGTAGCCAAATGTGTGGCAAGATACTAGGTTTTACAATAAAAAAACATAACTTTAATAGAGGTCTCGCGTTGTAGGATGGCGAGTTCCGTCCGAAGGTACTGTCGGACATCGTTCGGGAAAATTCAAGTTTCAATGCAACATGTAGTGGCGTAGCTCGACTTATTTTTTAAATTATGTTAGCATAATAAAAAGCTACTATAAAATAAAGTTTTGTATTTCCACCGCGCATCTGAAGCGTTCGCTTTCCTATAACGCCTATAACTTAACCGTTATTGATTCACCCTGCATATCTCAAAATAATTTTGGGTTTTAATATTGACGGAAAACTATAATTTTTTCAAAAAAGGTTGTTTCGTATTATGAATAATAAGAGCACTGTCGAAGAATATAACACTATGACCACATCCTTTATATCAAGAATGTCGTGTGTAGTTTTCATTTGCAATTAAAACAAAATTGCAGCGTCGCCATAGCATTATATATACCCATGTTTACAACGCACTAACAATCATCTTTATCGTGACACGTGCAAAAGCATACTGTCTGTATATATGTACATATGTATATTAACGTTATCCGTGAAAAAATTCCACCGTATCGATTTACCGCTAATCTAAATAATGTATGACATTATGTGCGTTGCACTCTAATCTCCTCCTTATCGTTATTATTAAATTTAACTTTCTACGTTTTTGAACTGTGATGCAAAAAAAAAATAGAGAAAACTTTTACTTTACGCGGAATTTCAATTTTACATATGGACAACTTTCACTCATTTGCCTATGTTTGAACACCATGAACATAGAAAGTATGTACCATTAAATATTTCCAACGCGGTATATTGGAATGAAAGTGCCTTAAACAAGGAATACCTACCTCGTTAACTGGATGGTGCGATATGCTACAGCAGGAAATTAAAACCGATATTATGGCAAGCATGAGTACATACATATGCGTGTATGATAGTACCTTCAATGTCGCACTGGTGTTCGTAAAACAATAGATAAGTTTCGTAGAAATCAAAAGGCTGGACTCAATAGCAACCTATGTATTTAATATCTCGTGCATTGCTATAACTACAGTGACAAAAAAAGGTTTTTCCCCTTTGCCATAACCGAGTTCTGTATAGTGAGTGTTGGCATTAAATAATCAAAAGCAAATAATTAAACAGTATGCATATGTAAAGAACAAACATGGTTGTGCTGCCCGTCCAAAATAATTTAAATCTAAACAATATGCAAGGTCAACACTTACATATAACCAATTACGTTGATTAATTTCTTAATCCCATTAATATCTTGTTTAAAATTCATTGGTCTCTCCTGTAATGATTACACGTTAGCGGGAAATACAGTACAAGTTTGAATAATCATAGCCACTATAATACATAAAGCATGGTTTCTATTTTTTAAAACAAATACATAAAAAACAAGTTTTTTCGAAATTCTCTGAAGTTTCCATATACTAGTACTATGTTCTCAAGTATCTATGTGTAGATTTTCTTGAATCAAGTTAACAAACGTCTTAAACAAAGAAATACAATTATTTCATTACAAGTATGTATATACATCTCTTAAGCGGAAAAAGAAACGCTAAGAAAATATTTCTTTTGATTTAAAACATTGCATTGCGGATAATTGAAACAGTAGTTGTCTTGAATTAAGGCGGACAGCTTTGATACAAGTAAACGTTTCTCTGCGTGCATGATTTTTGCAGTAGATCATACATTCGTATATCACGTATATTCTTCCAAACTGAATTTAGTAAAGCCTAACATTGTTAGTACCTTTAAACATGCGTACTTAATTATAATGGTTAGTCTAGTAACCAAAGCGTTTACCATATAAGCTTAAATTCATATCACAACCTAATTTACACAATAACCAACTGTAATATGGATCCCATTTTCACTTCCAGCATTAGTTATCATGATCAGTAAAGCAACTTAGGCCACCCAAAAATTCAACTAAGGATTTATAGACCGTCATAAAAACGGTGGTAATTTGTTTAGGTGATCAATAGTGGCAATCGCATTTCAGCTGAAATCTATGGTTCCATTTGCACTGTTTGGCTCCAAGAGGGCGGAGCTTCCTAAGGATCGGGCACCATATACTGCAACATAAAATAGAAGCGCTTGCAAGCTGTAAACAAAAAGGAGGGGAAAAATTTAAAGTTATTAGGAAAAGTTATACTTTCGATAATTGCCAGGCTAGCTGCTAATTTAGTATCAAGGAACAAAAGAATCAATATTTTCATAATTCCAAAGAAAAGAAAAACATTAGTGATACGAGGGACTACCCAAAAGTTCCCAAAATGTAGCGACAAATGAAACAGCGGAATACATTCTTGAAGTCTTGTTTTCTTAATGTGTTGAGCACCGTTTACGATTCAACTCCAATCTCCTCTATCGTGTCTAATCTTCGTCCCTTCAACTTGATTTTCGTCTTTGGAAAAAGGACAATGTCGCAAGGAGTCAAGTCAACCAAGTACGCTGAATGAGGAACAACGGCCATGTTGTATTTCGCCAAAAATTGTTGTACAATAAAAGTGGTATGTGGCCTCGCGTTACCATGGTGGGGAAGTCAGTCGTCCCTTGGCCACTTCTCTGGACGTTTCCTTCCCATACCTCCCTTAACCGCCTTAGAACGTCACAGTAGAGCTATGCATTAATCGTCTGACATGGACGTACGAACTCTCTGAGAATAATTCCTAAATATCGATAAAACGTCAATAAGAACTTGGCGTTGCTTTTGATGAGCTATCTTTGTCCGAGGTTTCCGTATCATAGCCATAAACCCAACTTTCATCAATTACCTTACAAAGAAAGTCTGGTTCAATTCATAGTTATTCTTTCAGTTCTTTACAAACATCCTTGCTACGTTGTTTCTATTAGTCGCTGGCAGTCGCAAACTTTGCTACTGTCTTTCTCATGTTTAATTCTTCCGACAAAATCCTCTCACATCTGCTTTAAGATAATTCGACAATGTTACAGATGTCTTGAATGGTCTGCCTACTATTCCGAACAACAACAACATATTTTGGTTTAATACCGGTTAATGGTCGTCCGGAGCATTCATTGTCGTCAAGTAATGTACGGCCATTTTGATACGTTTAAACCAGTCATAAATCTGTGCCTAATCCAAAGCGTCATCCCAAAATGTTTGCTTTAACATTTAGTTTTGCCGAGTTCAAAACGGAACCTGCTACAGATAAGCTGTTCCCTCAAATAGGCCATTGAAAAATCGTAAACAAGCAGACGCAAAAATGAATAATTGTTCACCTACAAAGAGCGTTTCATCTTACAATAACGCCGCTTGGGAGTTTCTGCAAGCAGTCCGTCTTTTATTCGCCTAGGTTGGTACAATGCCTAAGGTCAGCGCCGGTATCAACTTGGCTCCGACACCAAGTATTATAGCCACACAAAAATTTTCAAAACTTTCAAAATGGACATTCATTAAAACATATTGATGTGAATTTAATTTTATACCACTAATTTGACGAAAATGGTATAAGGTTTCGCTATAACATATAATGAAAAAACAAAGTTTATTTCTTGTGTATATTTCTGTTGTTACTATCTGTCAGGGTTAACGTTTATTTTCCGGCCTTTATTATTTGTTTATTGTTAAACATACTGGAGTATTGTAGTGTGGAGTATCTATATTAATTCTTTTATTTCATATAAAGTTTTTACATTTTAATTCTATTAAATAATCAAAATCACGAATTATTTTCAAGAATTCATTTTTCAATAATATTTTTTGTCAAAAACGCACTAAAGTCATGCGCAACTCTATCTACATTAGAATAGCAATCAAAATTCTTCCTTAGTATCATTTTCAACATCGCATACGATCATTGAAAGAGACCAATCACTAAAATATCGACGTCGTTGGATTGACATTCCTGTGATAACGAAGTAAACGAACAGACAGAACAGATATTTTTCTAATTTTCGATTAAACTATGTAGAAATTATTTTAAAAACAAATATGATGAATATTTTAGTCATCAAACAACATTAAAACAAATTTAAAATCATTTGAAATAAAGAAAAAACAAATTGTGGGACTGAAGAAAACAGCCAAAACAAATTTAAAGAGGATTTTACACTAGAGGATTCATCCAAAAGGACCTACAACATTTATAAAGGGAGGGAAAGGGATTTTTACTAAGAGTTTTACAAGAAACACATACACTGCACATACGGGGGCTTACAGCTGTAAGTAGTTTTCTAAATTTATTGCAGTAAATAATTGAAAATAAAAGAACGTGATTATTCTTAGTTCTACATTTCATTTAAACTTGTAGCATCTCAGTATTTTTGCAACAAAACCAAATTAGTCACGATGTAAATTTATGCCAAAGAGAGTAGAAAGATAGTTTAAGGTTTGTAGTTTTTTTGCAATAAATAGCTTTTTCTGTATCTGTACTCGTTTTGTTTTTATTACCAAACGGAACTTAGTTTCTGGACGTGCCTCGTATTATGATAGCAACAGAGAGAATTACATCTCAAAACAAGAGAATTGCTCATCAAATCTAAATCCACCTGATGCTGATCTGCAACCTACATCTTCAAAAAATGTTATAACTATGATATACCTGTACTTGAAAACCTCATTTGCTTTTTTATTTTGTCGCTTTTTAATATCGGAGCCATTACAACAGTTACCGCGTTCACGCAAATATTTTTAAACGCAATCTTTTCGACTTATCCTCGATAGACCCGGGTATCATTTGCCAATTGCGGGAGGTCGACATTTCGTAAGTTGCGCGCACGGTGGCGTACCGCTCACATTCCACGATACTCGGCTTTAATGCCTCCGGGGTTCTCTCTAGTGGTCAATCACCTCGTATACGCGAGGACGTCGCAGGAGAACGGAGAAACGACTTAAATTGACAAAGAGAGAAACTACCGGAGCCTTCAGTTATATACTCTTGTCTGGCCATCGACATGGGCTGGGAACTTCCCAAGCAGACTAACATGTTATTTGTTTACAGGAGATTTTCGCAACATAGCAAAGGTTTCTTGCTGTTGATCTTCATATGATCTTCATATACAAATCGTATGGCGATGTGTACAGGCTGTTCCCTTGTATATTTGTTAATAGCCAATCTCCAATAATATTGGTCTTACAAAGTAGTTTGAATTAACAGAATGGTAACATTGTGACTGTTTCAAATTTGTTATAAAAACAATTAAAGGAGAATTAGAAGTGTGAAATGTTGGTGTATGTTGTCCTTTTTTAAATGGAACATCATGTACATTTGTAATTCGGTGTAGAATTGTTTTCTGTTTGCAAATATACCGTGCTTTTTAACTGATCGACCATAGGTTTTTACGTGTTAATATTTCAACCCCGTGTTAACTTTTTTTCTACATTGTAGGGGAAAAGTATTGTTAATGAGAAAACAGTCCGAAAAGTTCTACTAAAAAATATTTACGAATTGGTTCCTAAAATTTTCTGAAAAAATAAAAAAAATTGTACAAAATAAGATTAAAACCTAGACCTCCCATATATTTTTCCTGACTAAAGAAACAAAGCGTCATTGTGTGAGGTTTAAATATTTAATTATAAAATGTTTATACCGTTCAAAAACGAACATTGAAATATATAGAAATAGAAGTAAATAGAAATAAACAAACTAGCGCACAAAATATGGAACTGAAGAATATATATATATATATATATATATATATATATATATATATATATATATAAGCAAGCCGTATAGTCAAAAGTAAACCACTTCATCCATTAATCGAATAAAAAATAATAAATGCACAGGATTATTTAACAGTTCATGCACACTGGGCACCAAACGATGAGATAGATTAAATCTATCTTTCTCTCGCTACCATCAACGTTAATAAAGTAACATAACATCTTTGTCTTTCTTTCTGGAAGAGTAAGCAACGCTCTAACGTGGGAAACAATTGAATTAAGTCACGGATGACGCGACCTTTGTGAGAATCTTCGGTAATTGTCCTCTGGCTTTTAGTATCATTCGCGTTGTAGAACGTGTTTTTCATATGTCTAGTACAAAGTATATGGAAAGAGAAATTTGTTGAAGGAGAATTCGGAACTTTTTCTAGAAGTTAGGTAACATATATTGAAAGTTATAATGGCTTTCACATCAGTTACAGGCTGCGTATAATGACGAAAGAAGAAAATACTTTCATACCTCGTTATTAGGGGTTGTCGGAATATTGAAAATCTACCCTTCAACTCTGGTGGAAACTCTGGTAGTTTCTCGCGCTAACAAAGAATTCTACATTGCAGTTTACATATACCGACTGGTCGGAAACGACCCGAATGCTATAGTTGAATGTTGCACTGCGAAACTGTCATGCACAGCATTTTTTATCTAAACGCGAGAGTCATCAAAAAGAAGAATTATTCAAATTAATGATTCATTGAATTAAAGTTTTTATAAAATACAATTAAAGTTTTTATAATATACTAAAAGGCTTCTTGTATTCATAAAGTTATTTATTTCAAATGAATGGAGTCACTTGTTCATTGAACCTGGGAACCATAGTTTATTTGAGCCAACATTATTTTTTTTTGTTCTTTCAACTGCGACGGCTTAACTACAAAGCAAATGACCATATAAATATTGTACGTACCTGATCGAATCGTCGATTTCCACACGGTATGTATACTGGGGAAACAACCTCATGTTCTCTGCAAGTCATAGTCTAGGCCTTCGGTTACACTTGGCGTTTGCTCATGTTTTTCCACTTTAAACCCTTCGGCTTAACTTGCGAATATCATAATATGTAACGTCTAAAGTAGTATGATGCTAATGTTACAATGTTTGAGAGTATTTCAAATTACAGAAAACATATAATTTTATTTAATCAGCACAATGGTATTCCTTTTAACGTTTGAATTAATTTTCTTGCAGTTACCTGTTTGATAGTTTATTAATTTATAACTCTTCTATTCAAACCATTTGTGACGTTTAATGCATTATTTATATATATAGGTATAGCTTTGTAAGAAAATAAATAATTTTAACAAGTTTAGGAAAATCAAAGCCACATCATTAATATTAATGTAACAGGTTTATTTATATACAAATGGCAGAAGTAATAAAATTCAAGATAATAATCAACTGTCATGTGTTTGTATATTTTTTACAATACATTAATTCGAAAACATATTTTAATATGTTGTTGTTTTTGTATAGTTTTATAAGTGTGATGGGATGTTTTAGCAGAATGGGGTAACAAAAGGTCAAAAGAAGAAAAATAAACCAATATCTTCCCTCATTATTGACCATTACTGAAATAACGGTAATTTTTTGATTTCTTATTTCATTCAATAATATTAAGGTAACAATATTTATTACAAATACCAAACATATAGCACAATTGAAAGAATATTTTCGAAAACATCATATAGAAGGAACAACTTTTTTATAAGCTGATAGATCTTTTGCCTGTGCTTCTTCTTTATTTCTGTAGATGCCTCTGTATACATTTTATTCCTTTAAACATTTTTTTGGATTTTACATTCATAAATTTAGACGGACAAAAAATACTTCCCAGTTGGAGATTTTATGCTTTTCGTGTGTTCGTCTTATTTAAGTCTGTTGTTTTTTTTTTACACCTTAATTGTTTTACATTTTAATTTGTGACCGGAGTAATTTTTGAAGGAATTCATCTGGAGAATGTTAGACACCAACCCTTATCAAATAGACATTTTATCCATATTATTTTTTATCCACTGACCATTTTGTGCCATATTTTGAATATTATTATTTGTTTTAGCGAGAATTTTACTCATTTTAACCATTTTATAGTATTACTTCTAATTTGAAGCTTTTACATTTTCGATTTTATCGCCAATTTAACTTTTTTAATGAAAAAAAATCACTATTGTATTACTCAAGTTTTCAATCAAGTTTGTTGCTGAGATAATTATTCATTTTTCCTTTTGTTTTCCTTTCTACTACGTCCTCATGTATCTCTACACGAAAGCGATCGTTATTAATTTTAATAGTAAATATTGTGAGAAAATAGACTAACTTGTCTGATTTGCCCTTGTACATATACACATAAGGAAAGAAAATGTCTAGCTATACGAAAAAAGCGTACATGCGACAACGGTAAACGCGAAAGGGTGGTTCGCCGCAAGCGGAGGGGTTAGCGGCAATCGACGGCAGACGACGGTTAGCGATGTGGTTAGTTACGAGGTAGACTGCATGTGCGGACGATCTTATTAAGAATTTCTAGAGTATTTATTTTTCCTTTCTTTTATTTCATCAGAATCTGTTGTTATTTTCGTCTTTAGAATCTCTTATTAGTCTCGTCTAAGGTTCGTAGCAACAACAAAATAAATATGCAAAACTCTCATTTCCAGGCGACCATGATTTCAAGTTATTACGTGCGCTCTTGCACACAGTAGGCCCACATTCCAACGTTGTTATAAGCGTACTAACGACCTGCATCGACTCGATCGGATTCCACACAATCCGCTCCTCGCTCTCTCGCCGTACATATATAGATATAGCTAATTTCACATTTTCCCAATGTGTATAATGTATCTAGTGAAAGGGCGGAAGACAATGCCTTCCCTGGGCAATTTAGAGAAATACTTTTCAGATAAAAGACATTCGGAAACAAGCCCTGCAGCATTATGATCAAACATACAGTTTGTTCAGTTTCTGTTATCCACCAGACAAGTTTGGTTTTTTAAATGGAATACCCCCAATACTATTGCATTTTTGGATGCATCCCTTCAATGCTGCATAGCTTTTGATATAATTTGCGATATTTGCGAAGTGTTGTTTCTTTTACAGTCGCTACAGTCGTGATTCAAATGTTATTCAATTAAGTATTTCTTAAGCTGATTTTACACGCCACGATTTATTGGTCATTTAATTGAACAAGTTGATCTTCGCTTTAATCGTACCCTGCAAAACAGTACGATTTCTTGAACAATTTATCGTACGATTAATTGAATTGAATAAGACGTGCTCTATTTTTGCCACGATTTTTCACTAATTTCGCTGTTGTAACACCAACCTAGTAACAGAAAGGTACCTACCAATTTTGTTTAGTGTTTTTAAAATAATGTGAAGTTGAATTTCGAAAAATTAGCATGATTATGATGTGATGGATATTGTAAATTAACTAATCGAAACCGAAGTAACCTTAACTATATCTGCCTGTATCAAAATTACCAAAACGTTGCACAAAAGCAGATTACTAATCTATTTTTATATGCAGATGAAAATTTCCTATTTAATAATTTCCTCGTCTAACTATTAACGAAACTAAACGAATGATCCCGATGATTAAAAAGTTCTTGGTCAAGAACTTGCTCAGTTCATTGGACAATAAATCGCGGCGTGTAAAACAGGCTTTAGAGTTTTCGGCAATACATCGAAAAATGTTTATATCAACTAAATTATACAAGATGGCTATCGAAATCGTTGCCAGGTTTCTTTTATAAATTAAATATGAATAAATACTAGATTTTAATAGTACTGCAACAAAATACCATAAACTTTTGTTTTTCTAAAAATATTTGTGAAATATAATCTGTAAAACTATACTTTTGGTTTCCGTGTTGGAACCGCATCGTTGTCGTAGCTGTGGCTGACGTTTCGTCCACACTTTTATAGGACATCTTCAGAACTGTTACTGCACATTGACTGGGGATTTATTCATTCCGGAGAGGTTTATATAGGGCTTGTTTTGGGTCAATGGAGCGGAAATGTTATGCGTCGATGAAGCCGAAATGTTATGCGTCTATGAAGCGTGGCAGTTGCTAGGAGCTTCAATTAGTTGGGATTTCCACGTGTGATGTGAAGGGTAGCCATCTTCGCGATTTAAATTGTTGGAATGTTTGAAAATCTCTATAGATTCACGGATTTTTCTACTATAATAGTAAGGATTGCGAGATAAGATGCGGGTAGAGTTAAATTGGATTTGGTGGCCAGTTTCCAGTCTATGCTCAGCCAGCGCGAACCCGTCTACACGCAATAACCGCGTATAACTCTCGTGCTCAGTAACACGAGTGCTGACTGATCGCTTTGTTTCACCAATGTACACACTACCGCACGAACATGGAATCTGACAGACACTAGGGGCTTCCAGATGATTGCGGTTTTTGATGGGAAAGTAGTCTGAGAGCTTGAAATTGGGTTTGAAGATGGCCTTTATGTTGTTCCTGAAGAGAATCTTGCTGATGCGATTCGCGACAACGAGGCGGTTCCAGCCCGGAAACCAAGAGTAAGGTATTATTGACGACCGCGAAAGCTTACGGACTAAATATAATCTGTAAAATTTATTTTATGCCTACAATTTCAACATGTATTCGAAGTGATCACCATTCTCCTTCATAGAAACTGTAATGCGATTCCTATTTTGTTTAATGTTTACCAACATTTCGGAAGTAACATCTTTCGAAAAACAGAAGATTAAAATATTTTGTCACAACACTCGTATTTAGATGAAAAACTTGTCTGCATAGTTTCATATTTAAGAAAACCAAACTTGTATCGTGTGTAACGAAAACTGAACATCCTGTAACTTGAGCGTAGTTCTATACGGTGCAGGACTCTTCTCGGATTATTTGTTATTTGAAAAGTTTTTCTATAAATTCTCTAAATTCAGTGAAACGCTTAACTCTTACGCAAGAACATTTTATGCTCTCAAAAATAAACACTTTTCTTGTCTAGCACATATAGGTTCTGCAGATATTATTTCTAAAGCCGGTGTTATGTTGATGTGTACTACAGTAAACTCATAAAAACGCCAAGAGATTTAGAGCGGGAAGAACCTGAGCAGCAACCGAATATAATCGAATGCCTAGCCGGAATAACTGCGACTAGCAAGGTACATGATGATTGTCTTCCAGTGTACATGCATAGTTCGACATATTTTATGTACCTACAAATATTTGCTGCATGAGTCATTCACGTAAAACGAGCACATTTAACTGTCGACACCATTAAAACATTTTCTGTGGTGTTTTGCATTTTAAATGCATTACGGCTTTGAAATTATCTGGAAAAATTCCTCTAGTAAATATACGTTGATTTATTCCTCTCTCGAAACAATTACAATACCAATTTGCAATTCACTTGAAGCAGTTAATAGACTCGTTACTTACTTACTTAATCCTAAGTCTATCTACCTAGGGTGTAGAACTGGGGAGTTATTTTTCTTTTCCATTCCTTCCTATTTTATGCCAGCACTTTAATCTCTTCTTTTCCTGCCTTTTCTACTTCCTCCTGCCATATCCAGCGTAGTCTTCCTCTTCTGTTTGTTCCATGCGTGCGGGCTATGAAAACCCTCTTGGTTTACCTATCCTCTGGCATCGTCTGTACATGGCCCAACCATCCTAGTTGGCTTTGTTGTGTCGTGTTTACTATCGGTTTCACCTGCAGTGTTTCATGGAAAACTTCGTTTTTTATCCTGTCCGTCCTAGATTTCCCTCAAGAGTCATTTCCGCTGCATTTATTCTACTTTTATATCTGTTATTCAGCGTCCACGTTTCGCTATTGTATATTAGAGTTGGGTTTATAACTTTTTTCACCACGTATGTTTTTATCTCCCTGGTGATCTCTTTTTTATTAAAGAACGGTGGTCTTAGCATGTTGTACATTCTCCCTACTTTTCCCACCTTGTCTGCTATTTCTTTGTCTTGCCTACCGTTTCCTTTTATTATCGCTCCCAAATATTTAAATTCTGATACTTGCTCGATGTTGTGTCTTTCTACTGAAATATTGTGACTTTTGTCTCTGGCCGAAATAATCATACTCTTTGTTTTGTTCACGTTCATTCTCATATTTATGCTTTTTAATCCCATATTCAAACTTTCCAGGTTTTCTTGTAGGTTTCTTTCCGAGACTGCGATTATCACCATATCGTCTGCAAACAGCAGTTCTGTCGACCTCACTCCTTCCATTCTCCAGTATTCCATCATCAAGGACTTCATCTTTTTTGCCATCTTATTGGCCTCATCTACTAACACTGAAAATAATAGTGGACTGTGCACGTATTCTTGTTTTGGTCCTTCCTTTATTTCATTCTTCATTGTTGGTTCTTACGATGTTCCTGGTTTTATCGTACATAGCTTTTATCACATTTATAGTTTCTTCATCTGTGCATTTGTTCCTTAGGCTTCTCCATATATCGCTTCTCCTAATCCTATCGAAGACCTTTTCAAGACCTACGAAACAAATATGCGCCTCCTTATTTTTCCAATAATCTCCTCTATTGTTTGTTTTAATATAAAAATGGCGTCCTATGTGCTCCTACCTTTCCGGAAGCCAAATTGCGTATCTTCCAATATGTCGTCTATATTTTCTTTTATTCTCCCTTCGACTATCCTTGCTAGAACTTTTGCAGGTACTCCCATTAGCGTTATACCTCAATAGTTGTTACAGTTTCTTACATCCCCTTTTTTTGTGTAATAGATGTGTTCATACATAAATCACAAACCAGAATGTATCCGATTACGAACAAATCCCAAATCGTTGGGAAACGAATATCACTGCATCCAATTGGCTTTGCGATCTTTTCAGGAATAAACATACATAGATATTATTTTCCCGAGAATGTTGAGTTTATTTTTAAGATAAAACTGTCGGTTTTAATTGCTTATTGTTTTTTGTTTGTTAATAGATTAGTTATCTGCTGAGTGGTACATTTCGCAAATGTAACAATAACTAGGGATTTCCCCTACCTTTTTGCTACTTACACACTGACGAAAGTTAAACAGAAATATATTATTACACCAACATATTATTATTTATAACTTAAGATCTTTCAAGTAACAGAAAATGTTCAAGTGATCCAATTCATAAGTAGAGAAAGCTTTTTTGCTCTAAAGATATTTTGGAATTGTTACATTTTTAAATGCACAATATTGTAAGAACATTGAACGCGAGAGAGATCTCTATATCGCTTATCACTTTTCTCTGAATGACCTGACCTTGTTGATGTTTTAAGATAAACTTTATCGCTCATTGCAACGTACGCACGTCGCAGTGCCACCTACACTGTTCGACTAAACCTACGTATACATATATAAAATACCTCGTTTTATGTTGCCACATGTTTAAAATGATAACGAACCAGCGCTCTCTCGGTTATTGTTACTGAACACTTGGCATAATTGCACATATGGTAACTTTGCGCTGTGTGAATACAACATTAGTGCCTTTCTTTTGCTTCTTCTCCTAGTGATAGTTTTCATCGATACAAGGAAGGTGTTAATAATTGTCTATAATGGCGGAAGAGGAAGCCGAGAGAAACATCACCATCACCTTTAAGTTGACTTCCACGGTAATTTCATTCGACTTACGTTCAGCTTTGCACCTTGCTTACGTGATAATGATAAATAGAATAAAATCCAAGATGATCTCACATAGAAGTAGTTATTTGTTTATCTGAGAAGTATTTGTTTACTATTTGCTGATAGATATTATTATAACATTTGCTGTAGATAATATGAGGTATCGGTTACGAATAATATGAATAATCCTAACGCAAAACGGATTGGACACTAAAATCCGTTTTGGTTGAATGTACAAAATAATTATATTTAATTAATATTTTACATATATTTTAGAGCATTTGTAACTATAAATGTTATTTTATTCCTAATGAAAGTAATACATATATTTTTCTTTCTAAAAGCAATTCATTATTATTGCAGTAACCCTTTCGTGCATAACGTACATACATTGTAATGGACATAAAATGAAAGTGTCATTCATGCACGACGTCGTCCACCAAAGTATACCAAAATATTTTTCGGTCTTCTTTGTGAAAAAATCTAATATTTTTGTTACAAAGTATGATTTGTTTTTATTTTAATAAAGCCATCTACATAATTTTCTGTGTCATTTTCATAATATCATTTTTGTAAATTCATGTGTGAAACCGGTATTAACTTAATCTTAATACCTGACCATTTACATATTCTATTACACGTAAACCGTGTATCAGCTATAAAATACACTACTCAAAATAATTAGAGGAACACTTGTTTTCATCTCAATAATTTTTTTTTAGTTGCATTAAAATAGAATTATTATAAAGCTTATCTTAAAAAGTTTTGTTTGAATAAATTTGAAAAAACAAAACAAATTTTTCATATCATTTTTGAGATAACAATAATAATTCGAGGAAACTACAAGAAATAAAGTGAACAATCAGTATCCTGCTTATATAACGTAAAGTTATTTTGAAGAATTGAGTCACTAATAACTAAAGCGTGACAAACGGTTGCATCCGTAGAGTCGCCGTGAAAGGAGCTGTGTTTACTATGTACATACGAGGAATCGAGTGGACGTTCGGTTATTATCGGTTGATCGGTGTGCGTGTACTATTTATAATGTTCGAGAAACTAGTGGAACCGTCCGGGGTATACCGCGCAAAAGTAGACACAATAAAACAATAATAGATAGTTACCTTTTATTGACGTATCGATGACCACTGCGGTAATGTGCGACTGCCATGGTACGCCGTGTAGTACTGCAACATAAGCAATGCTTCCATTGTCGATTCGGTCAGGCCTCGTCGACGGTCTGAAAACGTTCTCGTATACTTTGATCGTTCAGCATCTAATGAAGTAAGATTTGCGAAATTCAAATACTCCTGTATCTCTTCTGTGCAGTCTTGAATTCTATATATAGATCGAACCTTTTCTAAATCCAGATTTTTATTTAAAACTGCACGAAATTTTTGCGCGACATCTAGTCCTATAGGATCTGTCAAGCTTTCTAGAGCGGCTGCTAAATTGTTGATGTTATTTAACGAGTCTTGTATAGATAAGTGAGTATTTTCTAATTGCGAAATAGTTTGTCACTACAGAATAGTTTATGGAAATGTCATATATTTCTTTTTGAACGTCCGAATCGGAAAAAAGTTGCTGACTCTCCCGAACCGCTTAAGAATTTGAAGAATTATGTTTGAAAATGACATCTAATATTCGCGATTGTAAGATACTGCCTCGATCCATGTTCCCCATCGCGTCAATACAGGCTGAGGTGGTAGCGGAATTTGCGGATACAATTGCTTGAATACGCGGATATGTTTGAGAGATTTCACAAACACTTTCTTGGTAGATGATATTAAATCATTCACCCTAGGATACTTGCTTCGAATTGTTTCTGCTACGAGATGACATGCGTGTATGAGGCATGTTATGTGAAGAAGAGTCGGAAAGCATGCTTTTAACATCCTACCAGCTTTCAGCATTGTTGCGGCTCCGTCAGAAACTAACATTGTGATTTGAGCTCCTACGATACAAAATTTTCTTAACATATTTTTTATTATGTTTACAACGGTTTCGGCATCAGTTCTTTCAATCCTTTTACTGGCTAACAACAAGGAAGCTGCTGGACCATTACGTTTTAAAGGACGAGCCACAATATTAATCACGGTGTGTTTCTGAGCATCAGTAGTTTCGTCCACAGTGAGCCAAAGTTTTTGATTTCTCAACTCGTCTTTTATACAGACTTTTACTGTACTTTGCACATATGGTAAATTGTACTGCAATTGTCTTTTTGTTGGTAGCTTCCATGATGGAACATATTTATCCCAAAAAAGACGAAAGTTTTCATTATCTACTAGGTGTTGTGGGATGTTGCACGTGCTCAACATGAAAATAAAGTCATACAAAAATTGCCAGTACGGAATATTGTTCCTTAAATTCAATACATGACGTTTACTTTTAATATGACTTTTACATTCAAATGTCGTGCGACCTAGCAACCTTATGCCGCAAAATTTGCAACGAATGTGCGAACCTGTAAATTCCAAACCAGGGAAACGCTAAATATATTTCTTCACATGCGATGCAAGAGGTACACTAGGCTTACGTCCCATGTTTTCGAAAACACACAATGAGAATCCGATAACCTTTGCGGGTGCAACCGTTTGTCACGCTTTACTAATAACGTGCGTGTCTTCGATTAACATGAATTATTGCTTGACACCCCCGAGACATGCTTCACACGAGCCTACGAATATATTCTTGGGATATATTCTCCCATTTTTTGATTAGGACATTTGTTAGCTGTTGGAAAGTCTGAAGTGGGGCTGGTCGCCTTCGAATACACCTCTCTAACAAATTCCAAAGATGTTCAATTAGGTTCAAATCTGGAGTTAGTGAAGGCTATCCATGGTTTGAATTTCCTGGTACTGAAGGAAGCTTTTGGTGATGGCCGCGGTATGGAGCCAAGCGTTATCTTGCATTAACACAAAATTTGGGCCTATACCATAAGCGGCTGGTATAATATAATCCTCCAGAATGAGATCAACGTATCGTTAAGCGGTTAGTTTCCTTGGAACTACCACGAAATCTGTTCTTTCATCAAGACTACTTCCAGCCCAAACCATTATAGATAGACCCACCACCAAGTTTTTCGACTTTTTTACGGTAGCTGCAAAATAACGTTCATGTAGCCGTTGGTGTACACGTACTCGACCATCACAACGAGTTAATCGAAATCGTGACTCATTTGTAAAGAATATTGGAACCCATTGTCGAAGATGTCGTACGGCATGTTCACGAGCGAAATTTGAACGTCACCTTACGTGGTTTGCAGTTAAAACAGGTTTTCGCACGGGTCTTCTTGGTCTCAAGTTTGCTTCTTTCAATCTTTTTCTAACTGTCTGATTGGAAATCTCCAATCCATGAGTAGCTCTGAACCCGATTTGAAGATCTTCTTCTGCGGATGTGCAAGAACGCAAGAAGGTTTCCGGTTTCTAAAGAAAGGCTAATATTAAAATTTCTTGCAACTTCTCGAATGCCGGTGCCACTCTCAATAGCAGCTACAACACGTACAACATCTAAGATGCCCCATTTCGATGTACCTGGTGTCCAGTTTGACACTTTATTACTACAGTAAACCCTCGTTATTAAAGCTGGCCACGAGCGGCACCGCGCAGTAGCGTAGAGTCGACCAGGCCTCGCGTTCCACTAGAGTTATTCTGCTAATAGAGATGCAAATAATTTCGCTCATCTTTTAAATAAAAATTAAATAACACGTGCTCAAACACTTACCATTTTAAGAGTCCTCCGTGAAATCACAAAGTGAATAATGTCTGTTAAATATCTGCAACATTAGATATGTTTCAACTGTTGTTTCGGCAAAACTAGTACGGCATGAGGAAAAAATGCGTTTATATGCAGAGAACGAACGTTCTACATCTAGTGACGTAATATTTGCGTAAGCAAATAATCTTTCAAATAACTTAACGATTCTGTTGACGCACCTTCACAAATGTGTCTTAATGTGCCAAAATCAGAATTTTTCTCAAAAACACTTTCAAATTTTTCTAGAACAGAAACATTTTTTGCGTCTTCAATCGCGCATAGCTGTGCATGAACATGTTGCACTATTTGTAGAGATTCTTCTAACGGCACCGCAGGATTTTGTAATTTTTCTATTGCATCTGCTAGCCCGAAGTAATTGTCGTGAATGATTTTTAAATCCATTTTAACCTGACTATCTTGAAATTTCGACTGGCTTTTCTGGATAGCGGCAGCTTCCTTTGTATAGAATTGTAAAACCACGTTCTTAATATTGTCAAAATATTTATGATAATAAAACGCGGCCTGCAACCATGTTCCCCAACGAGTTAGAATAGGTTCTGGTGGCTCTGGTATACGGGGCACAGTCTGTAAAATTCGCGAATACGTTTCGGTGATTTGACAAATACTGCTTTAGTATGCGCTATTAAAGCGTCTACCTCAGGATAACATTTTCTGATACTATCCGCCACAAGATTGAGAGCATGAATTTTACATGTAATGTGTAACAAATTAGCAGAATGCTTTTTAAGAGACCGGCCCACAGAAAGCATGTTTGCAGCACCATCACTCACTAACATCAAGAGTTGGTTTGTTGAAAGTTCAAACTTGTCCAATGTATTTAACACTAACTTTGAAATTACTTCGGCAGTACACTGTTGTATTCGTTTGGAGACTAATAGAATTGAAGGTGCCGATTGATGAGGTTCCAATTTGCGTGCCATTACATTGGTAATTTGCGCTCCGAATAGTTATTCCAAAAGCAGATAAATGGTTCCTTGTCTAGTAAATTAAACGGTATATTACATGCGATAAATGTAACGCATAAATTAAATATACATTTTTCATTGTCTCGTGCGCAATTTCTTTTTGAGACATGCTTTTCACTATTTACGTATCGTAGACAATGTTGTCTGGACCAACACATTAACGGGATTTTACAGATTACACATTTAATTTTAGCACCTTCATATATTAAGAATTTCTGCAATAAATTTTCGAAGTTTGTCCGACCGCGGTCGTTTTGCTGACGAAATCATAATTTTTCTAGGACAGATAAACAATTGCGCAAATGACCGGCAGCGAAAATGTCCGTATTGCTCCGCAGACGAAGTAATACTACCGTTCCTCTCGGTCCGAACTGATTCTACGCCGATGCGCGGTACCGCTCGTGGCCAGCGTTACTCATTATAGCGAACAGGCATGGGAGAAAGGATAATGTTCGTTATATCGAGGTGTTCGTATAAATGAATTTTCGTTAGTGCGAATTAGTTCGTTATAAAGAATAATAAATGAATATCTTTTATTGGATGCATGTTTACCGGAAGCAATATCGTTGTCAATTTCCGCGATTTTAGTTTTGGACATTTCTTTTCTACCTCTTCTAAAATTTCCAATTTTCTTTTTAAAGTAATCCCTGGTTTTTTGTTGCTCGTTTTTATTACATTATCTGTACTCGCATAATTTATGTTAACGACTAAAACCTTAACTCTAAAATAATCTCCCAAACCTAGATGGTAATTCTCCAACCATCTCAATGCACTACGTGCACGATTGTCGAAATATTCACGCGCAGACGATTTTGTCGCTTTGTAAACGAATGTTCACGCAAATTAGACTATGTATATTTGTTTGTATTAATGGAAATTTTTTGTATTAATTTTTGCGTATTGGGAGATTAAAATTGTTCGCATTTCGCTTAATTAAAATTTCGTTATAATGAAATAAACTGCTTTAGAAATACATTAGAAGACTTCGTACAGTAATTCTTGTTTGTAAAATAGGCGATTTCCCAGCATCGGTGTTCGCTATAACGAGGGTTTACCGTATTCCACAGTAAATTACATTTTGATTGTTTGACTCACTTCTATTCCTTGTAGCTTCTCTGAATTGATACTGTTATCTCAAAAATGATATGAAAAACTTGTTCTCTTTTTGCAAATTTATTCGAACAAAATGCGAGTTTTAAAGATAAGCTTTATAAGATATCTATACTTTTACACAACTTAAAAAGCTATAGAGATGTAAGTAAATGTACCTCTAATTATTTTGAAGATTGTATATTATTATATGAAAAAATTACATGAAAAGTCGCTGTCATTAGCGCCACAAAGCGTGCAGCCAAGCGCGATCCGACATCCTAGGTCACGTGACGCGCTAACATAGAGAGTAAACATCACATTTTGAGGTTAGTTTTTTTTTTATTTCATCAATTTATTCTCGTAAACGATATTATTTTGTAATTTTCAATTTTAAACTGTATCTAAGTGAAAATTATATTTTATTTAGAAAACAATTTCTCACTTTTATAACATTACAATATACAGCCTTGGACAAAATTATTAGGCACCCTCGCATTTGGTTTATATCTCAACTTCCACCAGTAAATAAATTAAACGGATGGTATAAATGTAATATTTTATTTAAAAAAAAAATAAAATTCAATATCGAGTTGATCCTCCTTGGAAGTTTTTTACAGCAGTTATCCTCTTCGGTAAACTAGGAACAAGTTTCTCGCAAGTAGAAGCTGATATTTTATTCCGTTCCTCTACTACCGCTCTTTCTAACTTTTGTTTGGATGTATATTTTTGAGTACGTACCTTGCTTTAAAATGGCCCACAAATGTTCTTACACCTTCACATTACTGTCGTAACTGACAGCGCGAAACATAACAAGCTCTATTAACTTCCAAACGTGCGGTATAACTCGGTAATTCCCCGAGGAATATTTAGATATACTACTTATAATTTCCCGAATGATTAAACAACTGCTTAGATGGCATCAGTTTTCTAATATAACGAAATATAAGGGGTGCCTAATAATTTTGTCCAAGGCTGTATGTATACGCAATATAAGTTCTCTGATAGGCTTTTAGGAATGAAAAATTATAAACTGAAGGCCCTTTATTAGCAATATTTTTCAAATAAAAAGTTGTAAAAAGTCAAATAAAATTTCGTGCAATTTCCTTATTAACAGTAAATAACTTTTATTCTATGAATGTTATGAAGTTGGATTAAATCTAAGAACTAAATGTTAAAATTAAATTATTTTCGGGCTATATTTTGCAAATGGCTTAGTAAGAATTCAATCAGTTAACCTTGTAACGTATGTGGTTTTTTATAGCAATAGAGGCTGGTTAAATGGAATCATCCCGTATATACCTATGTTGTAATACAGATATCCCAACCTTCTGGAATTGTTAAAATGCGTCTAAAATGCGTATAAAATTCTCTGATGACATAATAGACCTCATAGAGTATCCTCTAAAATATATATATTCATATATATTCATATATACAGAATGATCGCTAAGTCGCGAACCAGGCACCTACTTTATTGTTTTAAATAGAATAGCCTGTATATTATTACACTTTTGGATTCTCCGTCTAAAAATAAACCAATACAATATGGGTTTCATATAACTACTTCTAACAGATCTTGAGATATTTATAATTGTGTCCTCAATCGCCTAAATTTGGATATTCCTATTTCCTTCAAGAAATGCGAAATGCAAATTTATTCCAACGTAAATTTTTACAAGACTAAATTGCATACTTTCCTCTATCTAGACATGGTATTAGAACGCTTTGCAAATATACAGAGTGTTCAGTATTGAACACCAAACTTTACCAAATTCAAACATCAGAAACGTCAACCACCATATAGGAAATTTATATCTCTAACGCTTTTGTATAATGATGCATATGCCTAACATTGAAAGTGCATTTGCATTCAAGTGGTTTCTTATTGGTATTGCTTGGTTACCATGACAATACTAAACAAAACATACTGACATTGCTTTTCTTGATGCAAAATTTTAAGACTAAATAGTAAATACGTATGATTTATGTTAAAGATAATGCAAGCATTCTGAAGTGCAACACGTGTGCTAAGAAAAGTGCAGAATTGCTTTTACAAACAATTGCGCAAATGTATCGGGGTGGAAGGAATGAATTTTGAGCGTTCACTGTGGATAAATCAATAAGTAGATAGTCATCAATTATTGCAATAAGAATTACAACAAAGGTTATTAAGTCTGTCCACAGTGCATTTCAATTGTGTTGGATATTATTGTTCTTCTTTTGATTTTAAATTTATGTTGACATATTTATGTTTACATCACTTATTATTAGCCTGTGTAAAGTCTTATTAAACTGTTGTTTCCCTAGTTCTTTTTTGCGAAGATGCATTAGCATTGTAATTCTTGTCTTTTATTTCTACATCAGTAGAATGAATGTTTCCGGTAGCCTCAAATCTTAGCTTCAATTTAGCAAATGTTTTCGAATATAGACATCGACGATCAGGATAGCACACTCGACTAGGCTAAAATACAGGATTTCTTTCACTGTTTCCAAATGCATAAATTATACCTACTACCTAGCTCTACTTAGGCTTGAAATTTGGATCAACAGTCTAAGATCGTTAATGTCGATATTCGCCAAGATTCGCCTTTAACTGCAAGTAGCAAGTTGGGCTCAAAATTATTAAATAAATGTTTGAAAACGTCAATGTCAGTACTTTTTATTTACTGTTGTCATGGTAACCCAACAATACTAATGCTAAGAAACCATTTGGATGGAATACCCAAATGCAGGGTTCCCACCTAACTGTAAATAACTCTTTTTACTTTCAACATTAGGCATATGCATCATTATACAAAAGCGCTAGAGGTATAAATTTCCTATACGGAAGTTATAGAAAAAATATGTGGTGTTATTTAAAAAATGACCTTTCTGGTGTTTGAATTTGGTGGAGTGTGGTGTTCAATATTGGGTATCCTGGACATGTCGAAGACATTCTAGATAGAGACAAGTATGCAATTTAGTTTTGTAACAATTTACCCTAGGATGTATTTGCATTTCGGATTTTTTTAAGGAAATGGGTATCTAATTTTAGGCGATTGAGAACAAAATTATAAGTATTGCAAAATCTACTATAAATAGATAGATAAAACCATATTATTTTGATTTATTTCTATATGAAGAACACAAAGGCGTAATAATATACAGAATGTTTTATTTAAAATAACAAAGTAGGTGACTGGTTCGCTATTTAGCGATCACCCTGTAAATATGAAAATATTTTTAGAGGATTATGCCAACAGAAAATTTTAGCTTCCTCCTATTTATATTATATTTTACAAAAGGTGCAATTCTAGAAGGTTGGGACAGTCTATATACGAACTGACAAAACTTCAATGTAGAGTATAGTACGGTATGGCAGACATAACTTAATTTCTTAAAGTTCCTTGCCGCATTCAAATCTATACAGCTGCACTTAAGATACCGTGGAAACTATAAAGTAGATGATAAAAGCTGCATCGCAAATGCAGTTTATATTTTGAAAGAGAAAAAGTTATCTCGCGCCGCGCATACTGTGTATTCAATGTATGTGCATTCTTCTACAATTTACAACTGGTGAATGTAATTTTATTTATTTAAACAGTGGCATCCTTGAGTAACATCAGGATACTATAAACCGCTTCTAATATAAAGATGCACTTAAGTGTATCTCGTTTCTTTCAAATCGCTTCTTTATGATCGGGAAGGATCAACGCTTCACAATTTTATTACCGTTTCAAGGCTACCATTCTTGGAAATGTGTGTAAAATTAAAACATATAAATGGTAATTACGGCATTTCAATAGTGTATCGAAATAGCGAGCCATTGCTTAGTTAAAAAATAACATGCACTTTGAAAGCGTTTTATTGCGTATAAGTTACTTTTAACTGCCTCTCTAACGTATTTAACTCTACAACTGCTCCCACGTGAGTTGCACATTATGTTTGCCACTTGAAATGAACATAAATGTAGATACTATTGATTCTATTACTAAACCACACATTACAAAATTTCCTAATGAGTTTTATAAATATCAGTCCAAAAAATTCTCTATGACATTTCTACTCTGCTTATACTCCGTTAATCTCCAATCACTAGCAATACACTGCCGGCCATAATCATTTAAATAAAGGAAGTGCTAATTGAAAAAGAAATTGTAGTTTTGTATTTAATAAGATACTCTTGAAACAAAGAAATTGATAGTCTTTATTCTATTATAAATTACAAAAAAAAAATAAATCTTCGTTTCGTCGAAATATTCATCTCGACTATTAATAATTGCGGCATTCTCTCTATCAATTTCGTCAGAGTAATGGGTTCTACTTTAAGCCAGACTTCTTGTAGTTGTTTCCACAACGACTCATTGGAAGTTGGAGGATTTATTTTTACCTACCTATCGAGTTCCTCACACAAAAACACTATGGGATTAGCACCTGGGCTTTGAGGAGGCCATTTCATTATTTTGATACTTTCGCGTTCCACCGATTCTAAATATTCGCGGCACAGTTTCGAATGTGTTTCGGATCATTATCATGTTGAAATATAAAGTAGTCATTAATTATTCTCTTTCCAGACGGTATAGCATTTGTTTCCAAAATTTCACGGTAGCGCTCTTTTCTTAATATTCCATCTATTTTAACCAAGTCTACTACGGATCCGGCACCAAAACAACCCAAACCATTACCGATCCGCCCCCATGCTTGACTGTAGGTACTACACATGATTCTGCTGCTCGTTCTCCTTTCAACTTTCGAACGAACGTTCTTTCTTCTCTTGGAACCGAAGAATTTGGACTCATTGGCCTACAAAACATTTTTTCACTCATTAACTGTCCATTGTCGATGCTCTCTAGCCCACTACAGCCGATTTATTTTATTTTGCGTAGGAGTGGTTTACGCAACGCTATTCGGCCGAATAAACCACCCTCTCTAAACGTCCTTTTTACGGTGGTTAAACTAACTCGTTTTTCACGCTCAATATTTATTTTAGCCGTTATTTCAGGTGTAGTTTTTCGTCTATTCCGTTTACTCGTCATAATTATTTGACGATCTTCCGCTGGCGTTGTCACGTTCTGTCGTCCTGTTCGTTTTCTATTTAACAATGCGCAAGCCTCTTGTTGTTTTTTAACGTTAATTTTCTTGCGATATCTCTGTTACTTCGGCCAAGATTATGTAAAGCAACAATCACGTCTAAAGGCAATTCTCTTCTTTTCGGCGTTTTAATACTAATCTTAGATAATTTTATTAACGATATTCACTTTTTAAAAGAACAATACTAAATCTAAATTCATAATTCTAGTTGGGATAAATAGGGAATTGTCATCTTTACCTGCGCTACGTTAAATATTTATTAGTGAAGGATAATTGTATTACATTTCGGGTCTTTCTGCGGCCCTACCCCTAATTATCGGAATAAGGAAATTCAATCAACTATCAGAGGAGTCTTTTCCGGAATTATTTGATGTGATATCTTTTACTTGTAAGTAAATGATTGTACCCCCTAAATAACAATAAATTAATAATTTTCTAAAATCCAAGCAGAAATGTAGATGGGCAAATAATTCTGGCCGGTAGTGTATGTAAAATTCGCTTACTTAACTTATATTGTAGCTCTCTAAGCTGTACTCTATGAATTTCATATCACCTATGTACACCGAGAAAAAGAGATGATTGAGTCAATGCAAAATGCTTTCAACGAACTATAAGTTTTCGTCACCTATTGGCAATGCATTTTAATTCTACTCGGAAATCTATCTGAAAAATGTTAAACTATGTAGTTTTATTGAATCATGTTTGGTTTATAATTAACAATATTACTCTGAAACAGTTCACTAAAACCCTTACCACAACACTTAATTCGTACTGGACGCACGTTTCGATAGCCAAGCTATCATCATCAGCAGCAAGACTGAACAGTTCAGTCTTGCTGGTGGTTGAATCACTATACGGTAGTTATAAAGAGGAACACATTTGCCACAGCTTCTTAATAATTGTCACACACACAAGAAAAATAAAGTACAATGAAATAGAGGTTACCTCGCTTTAGCTTCCAACAACCGATTAGAAAACAAAGCGTCCGTTCAATGTTACCTACAAATATTATTCACAATAGAAATCACCAAAGGTCTTCCCATTAAGGCATCTACTAACAAACACTACCATAACACTGTAACCATTAACGTATTAGTCTTAATAAATTAATTTAAATATTACTATGGACAATATGTGGAAAAAAGTATATAAGAAAACAATGCAAGTTCAAATTCAAACAAATTTATTTATGTCTAAGGTGCAATAATCATTTTGCTGTTGGTGATAATGATATTGAAGAACATCCTTCATGTCAATTTCACCTTAGTTATAGATAGCGTTTGCAATAATGTCTCCTTCTGATATTTTGTATCCGTGCATGTGCTTCTCAAAATAAAAAGTTATACACTAGAAAATAATACTTATATCAATATGGTGTTAAGTAATTTATTTAACTTTATTTAACAATTTTAACCGTTTATCGTATTGTACTTATACGATGATGAGTTAAGCAAATATTAAGTTAAGCTTACTAACATAAAATTGTTTTTAGGTTATAAAGCAATTGTGTAGCAATTTTAGCAACATTTTTACAACAAAATCATAAACCAAACATAAAACCGTTGTTACTTTGTTGATACATGTTGTCAATAGTATTTCGCACTTCCATTTTTCAAATGTAATAAAGGGCCCCAGTTTTCTTTTTCCATCTCAAAACATGCCAGAACATTAACCACGAACTCTTGTGCCTTGGAATTCAACCGCTTTCCAGGCATTCTTCGTAATAAATGTAATAATTAGTGTTGGGCGATTATGAATGATATAATCGAGATATATCGATTATACCCGCATAATCGATCATTCGATTATGGTTCAGAAATCATTCATTATACGTTTCGACTGCGCAGGAGCACACTAACAGGTTAGGATTCGAGATCTGTATTCGAAACTTCGAGGTTTCGAGTTTCGAAATAATTCACTCGTCATTCGGATTCTGTCAAATAATCATGGGAAATAATCGAAATCGTTAGTAAATTTCGAATGATCATTCGATTATTTTAAACGATTATTTCGATTCATTCGATTATTGAAATATATCGATTATGGCCAACACAATAATAGTAAAAACATCAACCTCTATTCGATGCATTGCCTTTATTCAAAATAACTTGCTGAAGACTTTGCAGTCGTACTCTATGTTCTAAAAAGAAAAGTTTTTTCTTGCGAAGTTACAGAATGAAAGTAAAAAACGGGCGAGAAATAACTAATAATAAACTAAATACAAAAACGATGCTATCCTACGTTTGACAACTGGCAGCAGACGTTAAAAGGTAAACAGTGCACTAACAATTGGAACAATGCACGACTTGCACACTGCTTGCTTACCTTTAAAATCATCTAGCAATTCAAAAGATTCCCAGTCTCACAATAATATCTATATTTCAGAGGGATTCCTTTAACACGCTCACTATTTGTTCAAATAAAAATATACTTAACTCAATTAATTTGACATTTGCAATGTTCGGTGAAGATACTGCAAGTACTAAAAATCAGTTTGCCCAAGTACAAGCGATTTAACATCCATCAGGTTGTTGATTTGACATTTATTTTTGTGTGTTTATAATAGGTTGTGGTAGTGAACCTACTCACTATTGAGTTCTCGTAAGCCGTAAGAAATAGAAAATTGGTTAAAATATGGACGTCAATTCTTTTATGCAACAAGAACTTACACAATTGAAAGATACGTGCGTTATAGGGGAACAACTAAAAAAAAGTATATGCGAATTATTGCTACAACTTTGTTATTTCTGTAAATAAACCCAAGAAGTTATACATCAATGGAATCAACAAATTATACTCTTTTTGATACAAACAAAGCCAAAAAATGAGCCAGGCGCCATATATTGAAACACTGGCTAATGAAATGTTATTATTAATTTTTCTTTCATTGCAGGGCGCTGCTCCTCCAAATGGTACGAACCAACCACCACAACCCATCCTTTATCCACCGCACGCCATACCACCGAGTTTTACGCCTCATCATTTCCATTCCAACATACCGCCTGGACACCCGGCTCACGTGACTTCCAGCCCAAACCCGGGCCATTCGCCTCCACCTAGCCACCAGTTTTACAACAAGGACGAACGAACGCGGCTGCAACACATCAAACTGAAGAAAAAACTGCACCGACAGCAGAAGGGCGATAGCATATCACCGAGAAAAGACCTGATAAATGGTCTTCGGAGAAATCAGAAAGAAAAGGGAATGAATAGCGTAGGTACTTCTGAAGACGGCGAAGAGAGCAGTAGTGTTCAAGATGAAGAAGATTCTGTACAAATCATTACGGACATGTTATCATCCGTCCAGGCTCCAAAGGTAAACATTTGCAAAACTTCCGTAAAAAATTAAGTTTATATAGATGCATAATTTCAATATTAGTTTAGATTTTACATGAAAATCAAGCAGTGTTTATATAGAAAAGAAACAATTAATGAAGTAGTAGAATTATAACATGGATTTCAAATACGTGTCCCCAATTTCTACTTCTCAACTGCATATCTTAAATATATAATAATTCAATAATCATGTTCATGATAAAAGAATTACTATTTCGCAAAATTTCGTGCAATCAATTCCACAAAAATAATTCTTTCAAATCTTCCAAGGAGGATTTACTGCCTAAATGAAGCGATGAGAATCATATAGTCGTTTTACCTTCTTTGCTTAAAATCTGTCGAGTTATCCCTTGTGTATTTTACGTATAGTAAAATTGGTAAATGTATATCATGGAATGCCAAGTACTCTCCACTCATATTTTTGTTAACGTGTGGTTACGGCCCAACGGGGTGTATAAGCTTTGCAGCATAACCTCAAGAGCCTTTAACGTGTAAATTGTGTGTGTAAAGTGTTCCATGGCTTTGTTGCTATCACCCCCACTGTACCGGAGCCACTAAGAAAATTTGATCCAAGTAAGGCTCGAACGCATTTACCGAATTCTAGTTGCATTTGTAACCCTATATTTCTGATTCGTTTGATAAAAATGTTGTTCATAGAGGAAACCCACATAAACAATAATGTTTTTAAGAAAACTAACTAGCTCATAAATTAATTTAGAATAACTTCAGTGAATAAGTTTAACAACGCGAAAACCCTAATCATTTTATGCGATACAATATAACTACTAATTTATTTAACGCTAGAACACAAAATTTATTTAATTAAATCTAAACACATATTGTATATTGCTTCGATCTGCTTATATTTAAAATTGTCATCTTTCAAATTGCTTCCTTGAATTGCTAAATACTTTACCAAACAATTCGTGTAAGTCTAGTATTGGAGAAGCGTTTCATACTACCTCTATAGTACGTATTATTTCCCGTGTGACCGATGTCAGAATCGCGACTGTTGCGGTGTTTTGCAAGTAGAACATGTTGCAATATTTATTAGGTCTGAAATGCTCGGGATAATTTAGAAGCTTCAAACAATACAGCGCGTTACCGTGAGAAGGTAAAATCACATAAGAGAAATCACATTATATAAATTTAAAAAATCGCAAAAGATGGTTTCGTTGAATATGTTTTGTAATGCCATTAAAGGCTTTAAGGTTATTAGTTATTAGATATAAAACTAAGTTTTACTTGAATAAGAGGAAATTTATCGCAAATGTGTGTGGCGAACAAAACATAACTCGATAATGCATCGATGAAAGTGTGTAACATCTAGGTCAAGTAAACCTTCTTATTTTTCTCAACACGAAATTAGGTTATTTTAGAGAAATAATTGTGCAAAATCATACTTGAACACGTATCTTTGCAAATTTTTCTAAAGTTTACTTTAACATCAACAAAAATGAAATACGTGTCCAATCTGTAAATAACTTGAGCAAATGTTGACAGAGCTAAAGCAATACTACTTTTTTGCTGATTCTGTAGTCTCTCTTGTCCACGTACGTACTGCACCCAACATTTAGTAGTTTACTGAATTGGGACAAATGGGATAAACATGGCTTTACGGATTTTCACTTTATGAAAAGAGAAAAGGAAAGTAGAGACTGGCATCTAAATAGAGTTTCAAACGGTCCCAAAAGTACAAAATGTTGGTATTATATATCCACTACGTAGTTTCAGAATAATTTTTGGTGGAAAATAAGTATATAGTAAAACAAAAATAACACCAAAAAATTGTTATTTATGTCAGAAGGAACGTAAGTGCAGTTTTGTGGTCGAAGATGTTGTTTGCAATACATCCGAGACTGCTTCGATGTTAGTGTTTCAGTAAAAATGGAGAAAATCGAATATCGAGCCGTTATTAAATTCTTGCATTTGAGAAGCGACTGCGGTAGGTGAATTGGCTCCGAAAAAGGCGAAGACTGTTCCATCAGCCGAGAAAGTGATGGCGCCGGTTTTTGGGGATAGTCATGGAGTTGTGTTAATCCACTTATCTTGAATGAGGAAAAACAATAACAGGGCATTACTTGTCAGGCTGAAGGCAGACATTACGGAAAAACGGCCGCACTTGAAGAAAAAGGAAGTTTTGTCCCTCCAAGACAACGTACCGTCTTACACTTCAGTGGTCGCCATGGCAAAAACTCAGGAATTGGGGTTCGAATTGATAGACCACCCATCCTATTCACCAGCCCCCAGCGACTTTTTCTGTTTCCTAGGCTCAAAGTTTGGCTCTGAGGACAGAGATTTTCATCGAATAAGAGATTTTCATGGAGGCCATCACGTTTGGACGGATCAAAGAGATGGTAACATCGCTTTGAGAAGTATGTGGACTTACAAGGAGACTATGTTGAGAAATACAACTGAATTTGACAAAAAAATACTAGTTTCTGTGTTAAGCTGGAAACTTTTCAAACTACCCTCGTATATAATATTTAATAAGGAATGTTTTGATGAGAATGTTTTTGCAACTATAACTTTCTAGTGGAATTTCATTTCGATTGTTCGGTAGCAGTCGAAGTATCTCGTATAAAGTCAATTACCATTTAGCAATATTAATTTTTTGTACATTTGCAACTACAAATACCTATCTGGAAAACGAAAGACCATTAGGTGAAAGTACACATTCCAATAGTCAATTACCTAAGAAGTTATGTTAAAGCTTCTGCAATCTAAAATTATCGAATTATTACGCATTAGACGGTTGTTACGAAAGAGTGAATAAAAATATTATATGGTTAATGGGTGTAATATTGCTCTATTAAACGATAAATTTTGTCTGTCTAATTGCATATTTCGATTGTTTTCTACCGCATATTTTCTGAGATTTAATGATTAGAAACGTTAGTTGTTGCAGTGTATTTGAAACTGCATTTTTCCAAAAAATAAAAGACTGGGTATTTGTGTATCCTTAAATTTGATTCTTCCAGAAGAATCAAATTAGAATTACTAATCTGTTCTAAATATTATTTCATTATTATAAAACTCCTTGATTTAGTAAATGTACGGCAACTAAAATTTATTCTAATATCCCCTTCCTTGTATTAAAAAAAGTATTTATCAACGTAAAAAACATTACGCGTTTGATAATTTGTTAGGAATGCCAAATAAAGATTGTTTATAAAGCTTTTATTGCCTATTTTAAACAAATCTGTTTCCAAAAAAGGCAATGTGGATGAGGTGAATAATTACCGGCCTATCTCAATTACACCTCTTTTCTCAAAGATTTTTGAAAAACTTCTTAAGAATCAGATAACTTTATACTTTGAGCAGAACTCTTTATATAGTCCTTGTCAGTTTGGTTTCCGTAATAAATATTCTACTATAGCTGCAATTCTGAACTACAAATACCATCCTTAAAAATGTTGAGGAAAAGAATTATACTCAACTTACCTTATATGACCTTTCCAATGCATTTGATTGCGTAGATCACCAATTTTTTTTTTTAGTAAGCATAAATTTTACAATTTCTCTGAATTGAGTATAAAGTTGCTGATTTATTTCTTAAATGACAGGTTTCAGTTTGTTAAATACAATAACAATCATTCAAAGATTCTACCAATTAAACACGGCGTTTATCAAGGGTCCATACTGGGACATTGTTTGTTCGTATTATATATAAATGACATAGAGTATTGTGACCTCAATACAAAATTTATTCTTTTCGCGGATGACACTGCCGCAATTAATTTGAATAACCCTTTGGACCTTTTAACCAACCAATCTGAGGATATGAGCAGTAAAACTGAAAGCTGGTTTTTAGCCAACAAATTAAGTTTGAATAAATCTAAACTGCAAATACAAATTCTATCTTTACGACCGATCAATGGCGACCAACGGGATAAGCACTATCTAGGTGTTAATAGCCTTTGCAAGAAATTAATAAAAAGATATTCTTGATAAGATCTTTAAGTAGTATGTTATCTGTAAACTATCTTAAAATAGTCTATTTTTATGTTTTTCATTCTGTTATGAATTATGCAATTCTGGTTTGGGGTCATTCGAACCATGCCCATAGTTTTTCAATTACAACGTAGGTGTGTAAGATTAATTGCCGGTATAGGCTACAGAGACGATTGTAAAGATACTTACAAATGCTTGCAAATTCTAACGACACCAAGTGTTTATACACATAAGGAAAGAAAATGTCTAGCTATACGAAAATGCGTACATACATGCGACAACGGTAAACGCGAATGGGCACAATCGGAGGGGTTAGCGGCAGTCGACGGCTCACACCGATGTGTACCGATCTTAGTAAGAATTTCAAGAGTATTTATTTTTCTTGTTTTATTTCTTTAGAATTTCCTATTAGTTTCGTCTAAGCTTCGTACCAACAACAAAATAAATGTGCGAAACTCTCATTTCCCGGCGACCATGACTTCAAAGTATTACGTTCGTTCTTGTACACAGTAGGTCTACATGCCACGTTAATAGAAGCGTACTAACACCTAACACGCGACCCACATCGAATCGATTGGATTCCACTCAATCCACTCTTCGTTCTCTCGCCGTACATATATAGATATAGCTAATTTTACATTTTCTCAATGTGTATACTAGAATGTATTGTTTTTATCAAAAACAACATTAGTAATCACAATATAGGTAACTAACAACTAGGTACCAAAGCAACATTAGAATGGATTACTATAGATTAAGTAGAAATAGAGACAGTGTCAATTATTAGGCTTCGGCATGTTATAATGTATTGCCAGATAATATAAATAGAGCACTGCGCGGGCCTATTTTTCACGGCCCGGCCCGCCCGTGGCCCGTTATAGCATGGAGTAGGCTCGCCCGTTGTGTTCATTATATCGGAACAAGGCCCACCCGGCCCGGCCCGTTTGGCCCGTCTAAATTATTTTAGCCTATTTAAGTAATTATATCTGCACCGTCTATTTCTAATCATTTTTTAATTACTACATTATAACGGCTAGAATGGAACATTTATTTGGTTTGTTCTTGTATACTATATTGTATGAAACCAAAAGAAAACGTAACATAACATTGCATACATTAAAATTGTTAATACAAGACGATAGCGTACAAACTAAACAGCATTTACTGCATACGTTTTATGCATTCGATGTAGTTAATAAAACATTCTCGGCCCGTCAGGCCCGTACAATTTTAGGCCCGGAACGCAATGAAAAGAGACGAGGCCCGCCCGAGCCCGCCCGCGGGCCCGGGCAAGCCGAGCGGGCCGGGCTTTTCCTAGCCCGTGCAGTGCTCTATAACATAATAAGCCTTCCTTTGCCAAAACTGAAGCATATCATGAAAAATTATTTAATTAAAAAGGCATTTCACTCAGTACAGGAATACTTGCTAAATCACTTCAGTGATATGGTTGATTTCATTCCATAAGTTTGTAATAGTTTCTCTCTTTTGTTTTCCTTGTAACGTATGTAAGCGCTATTATATTATTAGGCATATTTGTGTATTAGCATGAATAAAGATACTTACTAAATCTAGTTTTCCAGATTGTTACCGAAATAACTAGCGTTTGTATTTTATTTGCAGGTGTCTGAATTGAGTTCTCGCAGTGCCTTACTACAGTGGGCTCCACCACTGCGTCTCTCGGAGGCTTCGAGTAACGACAGCCACGAACTGGAGGTCTCCGAGAACGAACTCCGTTACGAAGTCCTGTTGAGTAGCGACAAAAGCAAAGAAATGAAGTATAAGTCAATATATAGTGGCGATTCGTTATCCTGTCGTATACAGGACCTTCGCCCCGGGCAAGAGTACTCGGTTTGTCTCCAAGTACATCTGGAGGAATTGCAAGGAGCCGCTTCGGAGCCTACTAAGTTCACAACGCCGCCGTGTGAGCCTGACCAACCCCAACCGCCGAAGCTATTGCATCGTGCGAAAAATAACTTACAACTTAGATGGAACGCTGTCAACGATAATGGCTCGCATATCCAATATTACGTTCTAGAATATGATGAGGGAAAAGGGGGCGATTTTGTAGAATTATATAATAGTAAAGGAAGGCAATATAATTTGCAAAAACTGCAGCCGGCGACTAGTTATAAGTTTAGATTAGCGGCAGTGAATGAAGTAGGTAAAAGTTTATATTCCGACCTAGTAACGTATACAACATCGGATAATGCACCACTCCAACCCAGTCCGCCGATACTGAAAGAGGCAACTGTAAATTTACTACACGTTCAATGGCATAAACGACCCAGGGATGAAGAATTCGTTCTGCAAGTGGACAAGAATCCGTACGGTTATATCGCTATTTACAATGGTCCGGACACGGAATACGTACATGAAAATCTACAGCGATACACGGATTATAAATTTAGGTTACGCGCGACTAATGACGGTGGAATGTCACCGTGGTCGGAAGAGGTAATTCCAGTAAATTAGTTTTTACATGCCTAAGATGTACTCTGTCGCAATCGCTATAAGAATCAATGCTAATATTGTAGAACTTAACGGTGAAAATGTAAATACAGCCGTCAGCTGCCCTATAACGTATCACACGGAATTTTGTACTCTTCGCATACCGATTATGCAGGTACAGACTAGACAATAATTTGCATTATTCAATAGGTAATTAACATTTTCCACAACGGTGTACTGTATTAGTAAGTTGTACTATATAAATATAATCGGATCTGTATTTTACGATTATACAAAAAATGGAAATGTAGAAAACTTGAGTAGCACAAACTACACACAAGTTTTTGAAACAGAGTAAAATATAAAAACAAATCCAAGGAGGTTCCTAAATAAAGCAAAGCTTACAATTGACATCATTTTATTAGCAATTTTTCTTCTGCTTTCCGGATACTTCTTCATATTGAGCGTCGAAGCTTATTACTAATTCATACTAGTAAATATGAACATAAGATAGATATAGTAACAATAACGGTAGCAAGGACTGGGGTGGTATGGCAAATAACACCAAAGTATCGGTACACTCCGCACCACACAAGTTATTATTTGATCAATCCGGAGCAGCTCATTATCAATCGTTCGACCGGACCATTTGCCAATTCGGTCAACAGATTTATCTCCGAATGATTTCTTTCCCTGGGGTTATCTTAAATCAAACGTTTACAATAATATAGCGATATTGGACATCGACAATCTAAAAAATCGCAGACGCAACATAGCCTGCAAAGAATTACGGACCAAACCAAATTATCTCGCAAATTTCCTTCGGAAGTTTCACAATCGGCTTGCAAACTGTATGGAATGTGAAAGTTGGACACTTCGAACACTTGTCGAGAGATTAAACTCTACTTATTCTATTTTGTATTTCCATTTCGATTCCCTTTTCAACATTTTTTTAATACATAATAAACCGCTACTACAAGGCCTTTTTGTGACCCGTTAATTAGACAGGATTGGATTAAAAAGTAAATGTCGAATTTGAAGTATTTATGGTTCATTATAATAATCCCAGTAGCTGCTCGCTAAACGCGTCGATGCATGGAAGGTAAATGTAAATGTTCAGTAGTAGAAAAATGCACAGCATTTAAATAAAGCAAAATCCTTTTGTAATAGTGTGGATAACATTCAATTAATGGATTACCACCGTTCTGGTTTCAGTGGTACAGAATACTTGCTCGTAATTAATTTCAAGCTATATGAATACTAAATAAAATAGATACGAGCTAATTGGTCAAACCCCGTAACATTTTAGTTACTAAATGGTAGCGGTACTACTACCCATAATGTTATTTAAAATATGAAATTATGAAATTACATTTTACTATGCTCCCTTGGACTTTAATCTAAGCCCTTCAATCTAAGCCCCACAACACACAGGATGTTAAATTTAAAAAATTATAATTATAAAACATTCAGTTGTTTTTCTGCTTTCATCATAGCAAATTTTCTAATTTAATCGACCACATATTAAACTTCCATATTAATTAAAAATAGTCGGCAGATAATTTTAGGCGCTCCGCAGATATATTAAGCCCTCGCTCTACATTCATTCTGCATTAATGCAAGCCGTTCCCTTCTCTTCTCAACTCTTTTAGCCTTTAATATCTTCAAAACTTGCCTATATCATTCACTTTAGATATCTCCTTCATCTAAGTTGTGATTTTTTGTATGGTTATATTGAGTTCTTAAGTAATAATGAAAAAACTACGAAATACCAAATGATTTATCTATTCATGTACAAAAAAAAAGAAAATACATAGGTACCTACAAATGAAAAAATTGTAAAATTCTACGCTATTTGAGTAGATTTTCCCAAAAGATGAAAGTAGGTTTATTCAAACCCTATTCCCCAGGCTGGTTCTAAACCGTTCGGAAATCGTAAATTCTTAATAGTTGCACTATGCATGTCTACCAATTCCAGCTTCAACATCAGGAATAGGTTGAAGCGCATTTATGATAGAGAAACAAAACAACTACATTCTGAAAAAATGATATTGGCCACAATCGAGGTTTAGTATGTATTTTTTGAAATTTAAAAATCAAATGAAACTTATTTTATAATATTTTGTATCCTGAATACTATTTTACATACAAATACAGTACATATCGGTACATCATCTTTTCCTGTTTGATATCAATAAATTCAAACATTAATTAAAAGAATAACTGAAAACATAGTTGGTGTATGTAGACAGTATGTTTTCCTTGTTGTAAAATAACGATTGCGCATGCGCAAGTCTGGCGGGAATTTCAAATACATGTTCTTCGGCAAGAACTGTTAAAGGAAGTGATGAGTACTGGTCTAGAATTGATCAGAGCTACGAATTTGAACAAACCTATCAGTATTTTTGATATATTCTATACCAGTCTCACATTTAGTCTCGTTTCAGGTTACATTCCAAACGCTGCCCGATAGGCCAGCCAGACCTTCCAAGCCAGTTGTCAAGGGAAGGATACATGCGCATTCCTTTAAGTTGAAATGGGAACCGTCTAGCGATACGGGCGGTGCGGAAATTACCAAGTACATTCTGGAGGTGAATTCGGGAAGTGGTTACGAGACGGTTTATACTGGTACAGAAACGGAAGCGGTTTGCGATAAACTGACACCGGGAACTACCTATCAATTAAGAGTGAGTTGTGTGAGCGCGGGCGGTAGGAGCAACTACTCAGATCCATGTACTGTAACGACGGACGCCATCAGCCCAGGGCAATGCACCGGTTTAAAACTGCACTTGAAACCAAAAGCGACCAGTCTCTGTCTAAGATGGATCGAACCCGATTACAATGGCGGGGCGCCCGTGCAGGAATACGAATTGGTTTCCATTAACACAGACTCTAGCCGGAGTCCACTTTATAAGACTAAGGAATGTGAATATGTCGTAACGGATTTGAGTCCTGGTACAGAATACACTTTTACAGTACGAGCGGTTAATAGAATAGGTCCTGGCCCATGGTCGGAACAAATAACTGTTACAAGCGGTGCAGCACCGCCAGAATTTCCCTTAAATGTTACGGTAGTTAGCAAAACGGCTAATCATGTATTTGTGTCATGGTCAGAGCCGAAAGATAACGGAGCTCCGATTAAGGAATATCGAGTAGAATATAGTTCTAGCGAGTCGGAGGACCAATTCCAAATTGTCTTCCTGGGTGCTGGTCAAAATTGCGATGTGAAAAGTAAGTTTTTTGTATGTTTGTAAAAAGAAACATTGCACATGTTTTGCGTTACTCCACAGATAACTTCATAGATTCTCATCGATCTTCTTAATATCCGAAATCATATAAATTACAAATTTAAAACGACAATTGCAACAGTACTTTTTGCTAGTCATAATTTGTTCTTTAGCGTCGGTAAATTTTTGAATACCTTGCAAATACACAAACAGTATATTCTTCTATAGCCTCCTATAAAAGTTAATAGACCAAATTCTATTTCGCCAATTTTTAACTTCAAAGAATCATATTATTTCTAGAAGTATAATAAACAGCAATACATTATATTTTATGGTTAATTTATAGATTTGACACCGTCCACCACCTATTACTTTAGGGTTCAGGCATGTAATGGTGCTGGTTATGGTGCATTTTGCCCAATAGTAGCAACGAAAACGCCACCAGCGCCACCGTCAATAGTGCAAATTAAAAAGGCCGAAAGTACCCCAACTAGTATTAACCTTAGCTGGCACGAGCCAGAATCCAACGGTTCACCGATCATCTACTACAATATTGAAGTGGGCGATCAGATGCTCAAAACAGAAAGCGCCGACACCGCATACACAATTGAATCTCTCCTCCCTGACACGAACTACAAAATCAAAGTTCAAGCCGTGAGCGAAGTTGGCACCGGACCCTTTTCGAGCTCGTTGAAAATCAGTACTGCAAGATTGCCGCCAGCAGCGCCACATTTAGAATGCATAGGCGTCGGTCACAATCACTTGAAGTTTAAATGGGGCGAGGGTAAGAATCAAGATTACACAACATATTGCTTAGAGATGGAAAATAGCAGAACTCACGAATTCCAGTGTATATTTAAAGGGATAGCTTTAACGTTTAAAGTTAATAAACTGCAAGAGTTGACCACCTATAGGTTTAGAATTAACGCGGTAAACGATGCTGGAGAAGGCGACTTTTCAGATGTTTATAAATTTACCACAACGATCGCCCCACCTATAGCTCTAAAAGCGCCTAGAGTTGTTGAAGTGGACCAAAGAACATGTCAATTGGAATGGACCCCATTGCGCAACTCCACTAACGATCCCATTGTCTATCTTGCTCAGTTAACCAGATTGCGTGATCAAGATTATAAACAAGTAAGCATAAAACACATTAAACACATGAAGGGGTTCCTTCAAAAACTGCACTTTTTTCACAAAATTTCCAAATTTGTAGCTAGTATTTGAAGAAAAAAACAACCAGTCAGAGTTGTTTATGCCTACGAAATAGATATAACTCCGCAAAGCAGCACTTGTCAGTGACTTTTGTTGTTTTTATAAAACTTACCGGTTAAAATGACTACTATAACATATCTCAGTTTTTGATTTTTTTGTGTGTTGTGCTAATTTGACTGACCTAATTGTGTAATTTTTTTGTATAAATCGTTGATACAATCGCAGCTTAAATATTGCAGCTCAGTATGAAATCCATACTTTAAAATACACATGGACATACTTAAATCAGTAGAAAGAAAATTTATTCGATATTTAAATTTTTTATCGTGAAGAGTCCTAGAGTATTAGTCTTCGAAGGTTAAATATATTATCTTCAGCTGCACGTCGTATTATTGCAGATATGACTTTGCTTTATAAAACTCTCCATAATCATTACAATTCGTATAAAATGTACTTTTTTGACTTTCATATTCCATCATATTTTTGAGTCGAAAAACCACATTACCATTATCACCTTGGAAAACCGTACTAGGCCATTCCTCACCATTCAGGCATCATGCAGACATTCAATACAATGTTTTCAAATTGTGATTTATTTTGTAATACTTTACCTGCTTTCAAAGTACATATTTGTTTATTGCCATCTTCCACATAGGTATGCTGAGGAACTGTGATACAGCGAAACGCGCGTCTGACTAGCTTTAGTTTTGTAGTCACTGCATTGTATCTTTCTGCTACTAATATTTTGTTATTGAAATTTCTTCCAGTTATTGCTCCATAGATAATAAAGTAAATAAAAATTCTTTCGTAACGAAAGTTAGCATCATATTCTTTCAATTGAATTAATAGTAATTACTAGAATAACCAAAACTTGCGGACTCGCATAGGCGTCGGTATTACGGGTTAATATAAGAATACGAAAAATTCATAAATAAACTTACTTGCTAATTATTCAACAAATTAGAGGCATCAGGATGTGAACTACTGTAAACTTGCATCATTGCATATGTTTCCACAGTTACTTCTTTAAACCTTGTGCGTCGACAAGAAAAAATATTCTTATACATAGAAAACGATCTCTCCACATCTAAGGAAGTTACATTTGCATGTAGAAACTGTTTTTCAAAATCACTTAAAAGTTCACTATTCTTACACTTATTATAAACGGCCTCTAAAGTATTAAAATCGGGATTTTTCCTTAAAACATCTGCCAACTTTTGACTAGCACATAATCCTGGCGTATCATTTAATGTGTGTAATTTATTTTTTACATTCTCCACTATGTCTAATGATTCCTGCAATGACAATTCAGTATATTGTAGTTTTCTGATGGCATCTAGTAATACTGTATAATTGGTACATATTGTTGTTAAATCTTCTAAAGGTTGAAATTCTCTTTGACTTTCTCTAATTGCTTTGGATTCATTCCGATTAAATCGCATTATAACTGATTGAATATGTTGAAAATGGATTAAATAGTAAGAAGCTGCTGTTAGCCAAGTACCCCATCGCGTTAAAATTGGTTCAGGAGGTTCTGGAATACCTGGACAAAATTTACGAAATTCGTTTAAACGTTTAGGAGATTTACGAAACACTGCTTTAGTACTTCCAATCATCCGATCAACGTTTCCGTAATGTTGTCGAACAACTTCACCAACTAAATGCAAAGCATGCAGCACGCAGGTTATATGTATTAAGTTAGGAAATGTATGTTTTAAGGATCGCCCAACACTTAACATCGTTGCTGCACGTTGATCTTGGACAATTTTAAATTTTTTCAAAGCGTTCATTATCACTTTTTGAATATTTTCCGCGGTACATTGTTGAACACGTTTGCAAGCTAACAAATATCGAGATGCTGTGTTCTCGCTAGATAAAACGCGAGCTATTACATCCACAATACTGTTTTTCTTTATATCGGTCGTCTCATCCACGGTAATCCATATTTTTTTGGAACACAAATCACGTTTACACACATTTTCTAGCATCTCTTTCATTCGCGGCAAATGATTCTGTAATTGTGTTTGTGAGGGTAATGGGTACTTTGGAACGTATTGTCGCCAAAACGTTTTAAAAGCTGCTTTTCTCACCAACGACAACGGAAGATTACAAGAGGTAAACATAATTAATAAATGTATGAGGAATAGTGTATAAGGTATTTCAGTTCTTGCATTTCTCATATGCTTAATACCACCTTAATACCGTCATTTTTTAAATGGGGAAAAAGTGACACATACTTATGTACATTAGTAGCAAATCTATTACGAGGCATTGTTTTCTTGCGTATGTAAATACTAGTTCTATATGAAGTGATACACTAATTATGTACTTGGTATAATACTACAACACACAAAAAACACCAGCTATATTTTCAAAAGCGGCACGTAAGTACATAACCTTGACCGTTCGACTAATCTCTGCAACAGCTCAACCGGTACTAAAACGAAATCTCTCTCAGCGCGGTTTAACATGATTTATATTCAAGGTCGACACTACATGCCTGCTTCTCTACCGGTTTAGTTTATTTATGAATTTTTCGTATTCTTATATTAACCCGTAATACCGACGCCTATGCGAGTCCGCAAGTTTAGGTTATTCTAATAATTACAATACCATATAGGCTGTTTGTCACATTTTGAGATATGTACCAATCTTCAATAAATCATACAGTAAGATCCTAAAGTAATACTTTACGTTAAAATTTCAATTTGAAATTTTGCATTTATAAGAAAATAATTCGTTTTCCATTACAATTGAAAATTCCGTCCTAGTGTTAAAAAACCCTTCACATTTGTTAAGTTCGCCTTGGTTATTTAAACGCCTTCTTGTTGAATTGATGATATCTTGATGCGTTTTAGTGCTGCTTAATAAGCTGTTCTAATGGCTTTACCCAGGCAGGTATATCTAATTCTAACTATTCACTTACGAAATGATTCCGGTTCAAGATGTGCAGATCCACATAAGTTCTAAAGGGGTCAAATTTGCATATCACAACGGTATTCGCCATGTCACACAAAAAACGCCATCCACATTTTTAAATGGAGTACGATATTCTTAAAATGTTTCACTTAAAAAAAGGTCCAAATTGATTTCGATGTGGCGATTATTAAAATATGACCCCTTTCAAACACTATCAGCATGTAGGCAGATTTTTAATTATTTATTTATTTTCGCAATTTGAATCGACTATTTTACAACGATTTTGATTCTTATAGGTATATAAAGGCACAGAAACATTCTGCTCTCTGGATAATTTGGAACCTGGCGCGGAATACTGTGCCAAAATATGCGCAATTCGTATGACATCTACAGGAGAACTCCTGGGACCCTTTTCCCCAGCCCAGACATTCTCAACAATTGCACAGGAGCCTAGGGCCATCTGCAAAAATTTGCCTACGTCCGTAGGTGGTACTCCAATACATTCTCATAAACACAAAGCCCACTCGACATGGGCACCATTAGTGCATCTGAGATCGATAACAGACCAAGAAAAAGTATTCCTCGTGGCACTCTGCGTGGTAATCTTGGGTATAGTGATATCAATGATAATTGCCAGCGTTTATATGAAATGATGAAATTAGGTGCAGTTAACTGCGGATGCTTATGCTCATTTCTCTCTCTATTTTAGACTAGAAATTTTTAAAGAATTAAAAGAAAAAACCGAGAAATCTTCTCTTGGCTGGGTACCAGAAAATCCCGGCTCCAATCTTAAGTATTATTAAACAGGGCTTATATTTTATCAATTAATTATATATATATATATGAATATATATATTAGAGGACCAAAGCGCTTGTTTTGGTATTTTTATACGTGTTTTCCGTACTCTGTTTCGGTGCTAAGTGATGTGATGCTGGGGCCCGTTGCTGGGTTACAGCGTGCTATGTGTTTTGTTATTCCAGTCAAATGTATATTAATATATATATCATATATGCGGTTGAAGGTATAATTAAATTATTATGTTATATAATAAATAAATAAATGAATTTACTATAAATATATAAGTGGCTGGAATTGTATTGTACCTATAGATAGATTATTATAAATAATATTGTACTACAAAAAATAATAAAATTGTGTATAGAGATGATTTAAACGAAAAAAGATGGCAGATCACATCATTTATATACTATATGATGTTAATCTATTGTACTACAGTCTAATCAGTTAATTTGAGTTGGCTATAATGGGATTTATATGTGCTATTCGCACAATTGGAAAGAGATATATTAATATATAGATATATATACATATATAAATAAATCAATTATATTTTATGTACTAGTACTCTGTGTTTTATTTCATCACTTACCAATTTAATCCCTACATATAAGATTTAGCGAAACTACGCTCTTTTCGCCTACTTTTAAACGTGAAAAGTTCGTGATAATTTTTTTTATAAATAATTCAATCCCAAGAAAAAATATACAGAAGTAGCAAATAAATTATAATAAATCACATATCCATGTAATACTCAAACATCAGAAGACGAAATTCTCTTGAGAACACCATTTAAATATCAAAAATATTCCGTGGTGTTCATGTTTGTTCCCCCTTACGCACTCGGAACGTTAAAGCAGAGAACACATACGCGATCACGATCGCGATAGCGTTGGCGATTGCGATCGTAAGAAGGAGTGAACATATACAGTAAGCCCTCGTTACAACGAAGATATACAGTAAACCCTCGTTACAGCGAACACCTCGATATAACGAACAATATCCTTTCCCCCGTGCCTGTTGGCTATAATGAGGGTTTACTGTATACGCGAACGCGATAGGCATGTCATTTGCTATATGATGTTCTTCGCGCGATCTGCGATAAGCGCATGTTGCGTCTGCATGCGAATGAACGCTGCACAAATCGATTATATCGCCAACAGATCACAACAAGTATGTGCTGTGCTCTTTCGTGTGATGCATCTCCACTTAAATCGGTTCATCGTTGACGTGGGTTCTGCGAGAAATATGATGATTGTGCATCCCTGGTGGTTTTATTAGGTAAGTATTAAAACTATCGAAATGTACGCAATGATACACCTTTAAAGGGCCTATTTGAAATATAAAATATTCTTTTCCTGTCCTGTATTCCGTACGCCATTTTAAATTGCGCGGCTATACGCGAAGATGGTTTGAAAAGTTCGTGCAAAAATGAAAAGTACTTAATTTTTCGGTATAAACCACTTATTTTTCAACGTAGTCTCCTCTTACGCTTCGACCAACGTTACTCCAGTTTGTTGCACGCTTTTCTTGCAATTCGGTTTTCAAACGGTCTAATAACGATGCATAATGCGGGTAGTAGTTTTGCCATTTGCCTAATCAACACATTACTCCTTGGTAATCCTAAAAAAACCATGGTAACTTATTGTTTGGACTGTTCTTTGGGGTCAGATGCGTAGTGGTGTATCCGGATTTCGTCTATAGTGATGGAACGACGCCTAAAGTCCTGTGGATTCCGCTGAAACAGCTACAAACCGTCCTTGAAACGTGTCCCACGATTTCGTTTTTGGTCGACTGTAAGGAATCACGGCATCCAACCTCCGGACAGCTTTTTCATAATTTTATATTATGTTCCCATTGACTTGAGATGCCCACAGCACTACCAATCTTACCACCTTTATTTTGCTCGCCCGTCACCAGTTGGGATTTTATTAATGATTTCTGGAATAGTGGTCTCAACAGGGCGTCCGGAATGTTCAGCATCACTATTGCTCATATGGCTACTCAGAAAATTTTGAAACTACTAGTAAACCGTTCTAATCGAAGGTGTAGATTCACTAGTGTTTATCAAGCTTCTCTTTAGTCTCCCGGGACGATTTGCTTTTCATGCAGTAATGTTTCATCAACACACAAAACTCTTTTTCATCCATTGTTTGGAAATCACTCGATTTGCACACGCTAAACACAGAGTAATAAACCAATATGGCTGAGATTTGGTGCGAGCTCCAAGAGATGCTACTAACTAACAATAACCTCGATACCAGTGGTGCCATCTCTCTGACTATACGGACTTTTTAAACCACCTTCGTGGGCTTCGTCCTCAGATTATAAAATTTTAATGGAGCCGCTCGAACCTGAGGGGTTAAATAAAAGCGACCATAAAATATGGAGCTACAAAGAAGGCTACGTCACTACACGATAATCGACCTTCCCTACTCTCGGTTTGGATATAAAAAATATTTAAAATAGACAACTATAACAACGAACCTTTTGGAAGAAAAACTTCCAAAGCGTCGGTAAAATACTCAGTCATAAGTACACATAGATACCAATTTCTAATAATTGCGTCCACCTAAAGTGTTATTTCTCGCTCAAGAGCTATATCCATAGATCAGCAACCTTTTCCGTGTCACTATACGTAAATAAACAATACAGTATGTAATATCCGAGCGTTTTTATTTCTTGAAAAGGAAACACAAAAATACAGAGTACATTCTATAACTGAAAATAGATATGACCTCGCCGTAAGCTGCATATAAATCAAATTATAAATATATGGATCAACCATTCTCCAAGTTACGAGCTCATGGACATGTTTTTTTTTTATCTTTAGATCATACACTTTCAAGCATTCTTATTACTACAACAGTAAAAACAAACTTTCCTTTTACATTTATTTAGATTCGTAAATATCGAATATTACATGAAACAAAAATTATCTAAAACAATATAAATTTGTACTTATTGCACAATATGTATCGAAACATTAAAGCCAGATTCTTGCTAACACGAAACGTTCTCGCCTTTCTCTCCAACTCCAACAGCATTTTGCCCACAAATCTAATAACTCGGAAATTATAAATATTAACAATCCCTTGTGCACACTCTAATATTGTGAACGAATAATATTAAATATAAAAACATTTACCTATACATAATGTTGGACTAGATATTATAAAAAATGGCAGTTTTATTGTTTGGTTCCTTGGTTAATTAAATTTTCAAATTATACTACATACACCCACGTTTACACCAGAGTACTTACTAAAGTCTTTTATTACGCTTTCTTTGCTTAACCCAAATGCCTCGATGCAACCTTCGAAATTGTATGGGAATATTCCTTTTACCGAATTCATGTGGTCATTTGATGGAATACCGCCTAAATAAAATTCACCATCGGATACGAAAGATCGTTCATTAATTTCTACATCAGTATGTACATCTATGAATTTATCGTCCAATTTTAGCATAAACGGATTAAATGTAATTTCTAGTATATGCCACAAGCCGTCCGACACTTTAGGAATATCCAATACTTCTAAAATTTCATCGTAACTACCAAGGGAATATACTATTTTTATATGGCCCGCCTCTAAGCCCAAGCCCAGATAACTCTCTCCCTACAATGATCAAATTTAAAAGTCAAATATTAACCGTGCTATTAACACCATTCACCTTTCGACTCCAAAAGATCAAACCGTTTTGATTAGCAGTTGTAAAATTTAAGAATATATTTTTAAATCCGTAATCCATTAGGTCCCTCTTTTTATCATTCGGTTTACTGATAAGTAAATAACTGTTTTTGTTGAATTGTGGTGTTTTAACCACAACTGCAACTTCACAAAACGCTCCAACCCATCCTACATTGCATAAACATTTTCCTAACATACATATCCCATCGTTTAGACAAGGCTTTTCTTCGCAGCGTGGAATAATTTGACATCTTTTTCCATAATAAGGATCTTGGCAGGAGCAGTGAGGATTAAGATACGGGTCCAACCAGCAAGAACCACCATTTTCGCAATATTCTCCGCCACATGGCGTGCCATCGCAGTCACCAATATTTCTCGAACGTTTAATTTTGTCAACTGTTAATGGTACTCGAATTGAATTTATATGCAATTGCCTAAGGCATCCAGTGAAATGGACTGGGTAAAGTGACATAGCTTCGTCTGGAAGCATCGACATATCGGGCAGCCCACCTAAACAAATAGATTGTTTGTGAAATAAAAGAAAAGCCTCAAAGGAAATAGGCCAAAAAAAAACAACAAACTTTACTTACCAACATAAATGCTTTCCCCAGATAGGTTTAAGAGATCACCATTATTCAGAATTGCTGTACTAATAATACCATCCACAAACATGTATACTTTTCTACCGTACATTCCAACTCTCACTTTATGCCACACACCAACGACCAAGAGTTTATTACTTCGAAGCGAAAGTACTTCGCTAAGAAACAACTTATGTCTACCTTAAAACAGATACCAAATCAATTATAACAAAAGGTGTCATTATTGTAGTACCAAAAATGACTTACTTGGTAAAATTCTCAATTCCAAGAGACCACTCTGAATGAAAACCGAAACAAAGTCCCTTTTTCCTATAAATATGACCAATCCACGGTCATTCAACGGTCTCAGTTCGAAATCGATATTAAATTTTATAGCATCGAATTCCATCGGAGTCAAGGACAAAAAGGATCTTATTCCAGAGAAGCTTACATCGGAAATCGTTATCTCTATCAAATCAATAGATCAATTTTATGATTTTCTTGCAACCATAGTATCGTACCTTTATCACAAAATTTACCGCTTTTACCAGTTACACAGTCACACTCGTAGCCAGCTATAAGGGGTACACAACTTGAATCCGATGAACATCTACTTCTATTCTTATTACACGAGTTAAATCGCTCAGAGCACATTGGTCCAAACCAACCATCTTGACAAAGGCATCTAACAGGTTGAACAGTTTTCGACAATCAATGTTTCGATTTAAATACATTAAAAAATCTTACGTAAATGTTCCACCGTGGTAAAGGCAAGCACCTCCATTTTGACAAATTTTATCGTAACATTCGGTGGTGTCACACTGTCCTAAAGCTCTTCCGGTGGCGTATCTGGACCTATCTAAAGCTATAACAACAGATCCAGACTTATATTCCACATCGAAGATACAACCAGCAAAACCGGTATGTAAAGGTAGGTCGTGCGGTAGCATAGTAAAGTTTCTTGAATTATGACCACCTATAAAGAAGGAATGTTGCTTCATTTTAATAACATTTAAAAATATTAACAATGTTTAACAATACAATATTTGACTCTTAAGAAAACCACAGAAACACGGACAGCTCGAGAATAGAAGGTGTTGGAACAGGTATAGGCATTAGCGGTCCTAACTACCACCTAAAATTGCCTACAGGACCCCACACCAACATATTTCAAGCAGAGATTCCTGCATTAAACCTGTGTGCCATAAAGAACCTCGAGAAAAGGTTACGAGGCGCAACTATAAATATATACAGCGATAGTCAGGTAGTTCGTACACATACGAATCTGCTCTGATACACGAATGTGTACACAATTTAAGGCAACTGAGACGCAATAACCACATTACTTTGCGGTGGGTCCCAAGCCACAAAGGGATCGAAGGAAATGAAAAGGCAGATAAGTTGGCCAAAGAAGCAGCGAACATGCCTTTCATTGGTCCTAACCACTTCTGTGGTCTCCAAAAGAGCCACATGAAACAAGCAATTAAAGCATGGGAGGACAATCAAAAGTCCTCGTACTGGGAACATGTTCCAGGACAAAAACAGATGAAAGCACTTATATCAGGCTTGCCAAAGGCAGCAAAAATAGCGCTATCGTTCAGCAAAAGGGATCTTAGATTACTGGCCGGATTTCTGAGAGGCCATGTAGCCCTAAAATATCACTTATTTAAACTAGGAAAAGCTGAAGATCAAATCTGTCGTCTATGCCAAGAAGATCTGGCAGAACACATCCTATGTAAATGTGTTGCCATTAGTCGCACACGACACCAACATTTCAATAGGCCATTTCTTGCACTTACTGAACTGAAGGAAGCAGATCCTAGAGTAGTACTAAGGTTTATTAAAAGCATCCAACTATTCTAACACACGTAAGGGCATATAGATCTATTAAGGTCGCAGTGACTAAAGGCATCTGTGCCATAGCCCCTCTATAATAATAATAATAAAACCACCGAATATTGGAATAGTTTTAGTTTGGTAAAACTATGTAATAGTCTAAGTACTCAATTCAATTCCAATCTAGAATTGGAACATTTCGCGGCTCCAACATAAATAAAATGTCTACAGGTATCGCAAATTTGTAATTTCTCCTTTATTGACTAAAGTAACTTATTATAAATTTTGAGAGTATGATGGAAGCTCACGAATTGTTATGTATAACAGGGAAACAAATGGGATATTTAGAACAATTTTAGTCTTCAATATAATCCTCCAAAAGATTAATACAGTTGGTGTATTGATAATGATACGAAGCAGCGATGAAATCTTCGTCATAAAGTAATAAGTTTTTCCAAATATATTTTCATCTTATTTTTGGTATAAATCTAGAGAACATAAATATTCCACAAAAATTTCGATACCAGCCTCTGAAACATTCTTGTGGGTTAAAATGCTACCATGGAGCAAAGATTAATAAATCTCGCATGAATCAAGACAGACAATTTAAGCTTGAAGTAAGGCCACGGCAGTAACATAAAAGAACTTTCTTTAATAGAATTTTTTTTACATTTGTGCGAAAAAGGCTGTTATGTTAGGGACATTAGTTTGCGAATTCTCATAGTTTTCCTAAAAGGTATACACGTAGGTTCATGCTTCACCGGGCTGCGAGATATGCTGTACGTAGCTGCGATCTGGCATCCTTGCATTTATCCCTCCCGGCCAGCCTCACCGCGCGCAACTGCTGTAGCCTATCTGACGCACTCTTTATCTTTCTGTGCGCTCGTAAGGTTCTAACAAGAGATCGTGGATTTCGAATACATTATGTTAGTTTATACAACCGCAGAGATGGTACATATCATTAAATGGTATTTTGCGAATTGCCGTAAATGCCAAGAAATAGACGAACAGCCTCAAATCCCTCTAACGCATCCCGAGCGGGAGGAGAGAGAAGTGAGGGTTTGTTCGTTAATTGAAATGGGGGAATCTTGCTTTAGCCGGCAAATTTCATACGAAATTGGTATTAGTAGAAGTACTGTGAAACGTATTTTGAAACGCAACAAATATAAAAGTTACATAGTTCACTACTGCCAGGATATTTTTCCCCTTAATAAAGTAAAATTGTTAGAATTTCAATTTGTTTTGTATAATTATCGAATTTTTTTATTTAATGTTTATTTTCCTACTTAGAATTACTTTTTCGTTCTCCTACGTCGCACAGCAGCAACAAAATGAATATAAGAAACTGCACTTTCTAACATAATCTGAGAATACAAAAAAATTACGCAGTAATTCTGTATTAGTACATTTTGTCAGAAGACGTATAATATTACGTGATTGAACGGACAAGCGTGCGTACCCCTGCGATCTATCAGTGGGATTCGAATGCTCTGTTGCCATTCACAAAGGCAATATCCCGTTCGTATCTGGACCGACGTGTATGTATATTTTGCAATGTTTGTAACTGGGACCTTGTACCAAAAAAAATAACTCAATATTTATATAACCTGTCTAGTATTATACATATGTAATATGGAGGTAAGTTTCATAAAAATAACTCAGGTAAATGCTAAGAGGAAACTGGAAGAATTTGAACTTCGAAATAGAACTTTAAGAAATTGTATGTACCAGTGTCTACTTACCTAAAAATAACAAAGGCACCACATCTAACTGAACCAAATTTCCTGGTGATCTGCCAGTAATATTTCCTAAATCATCTACATGTAACCAAGCACGTCTTCCATATCTACCTAGATGGATAGTATAATATTTCTTGTCGGATTTTATAGGCTTTGTAGTGAATATTCTCCTAGGACCTATTCATCATTGTAATATACTGCATACAATTAAATAGTACAGCTTACCTGAACCTAAATTCCATGTAAGCATAATGTATCCTTTTACGAAACTAACAGCCATATGATCAGAATGTAACCCGTGTTGACCTTTTTGACCGATGAACATCAATATTGCAATTTGGTCCATTGTTGTAGGAGAAAATTTAAATTTGAATTCTGACTTGTTGCGTACAGAACCCGGTATTGGGTAGGCAGCAAATGATGAAAATCCATGAATGGAAGATGAAAAATATGGCTTACTTATTTCCAAATCTAAAATTCCGTCCAAAATGCTCGATAAAGTACGAACATTACAATTACACATAAATTCACAATCACAACTGAAAATACCTAGTTGCGAAACATACCACTCTCGCAAAAGTGGCCATGTTTACCAAATGGGCACAAGCAAATGTAACCACTACCAGTAAAAGGTAAGCAAGTTCCACCAAATTGGCAAGGATTATTTTCGCAAACCGACTGCTCGCACATCTTTCCCACAAAACTAAATAAACGAGGCTTCAATAAATTTGAACTTTAATGGCATTGAACATAATTTACCCATTTTTGCAATTACAAAACCATTCTTCACCGTTAGAAGAACATGTAGCACCATTAAAACAAGGATTAGAAAGACATGCTAGTGATGAACATTCACTCACACCTACACCATCTTGAGCATCTTTGAATATAAGAACTTTTTTCCCAAAGATCTAAATCATAAAATCTGCCAATAATTTAACATTAATCAGCATAAAACCTGACCTTCAAATTGTTCATACAACCGATAAAACCTTCGAATGGTAAACCTTCCCTTTGATGCTGTTGAGGTATCCCACCAAGATGTAACAGAAAATTTTGTTTCAGAAAAGGATCAACCAATGCAATTTGATCACCACTCATCGTCAACGTCTCATTTATATTAATGTAAGCATCACAATGTTTCAGATCCTTCCCAAATTTCAATCTGTAAAAGTGTATTACAAATCGAACACGCCGCAACAAATATACTTACTCAGCCTTGACTAGCATCTCGTATCCATTGTTAACTGGTACTTCAACCTCACTCAAGAGCATAGTTTGAAATCCACAAGAAAATTTAAATTTTAAATAGCCATTCTCGATATAAAGTGCCATGTAGGAATTTTCTGAATTAGTGTAAAATATGAGTCCACTGGATGCTAAAGTTTTTGCTTTAAATTCGATAGAAGTATGGGAAATATTTGTCAGTTGATGAGTTAGAAATGATCTACCATTAAATGCAGCATTCCTAATACCCAAATGTTTTTCACACAACAATCCATCTGCATCAAATGGACAAATACACTAAAAATCGCATAAGTATCAGTGAGATATTTAATATTAGATATAATAAATCCTTACTCGATATCCTTCTGTAGTAAATGTACATGTTCCACCATTTTGGCATCTATTTTGAGTTTTAGTACAATCCGGAAACTTTTCTGTAGTGACTCCGTCCATACTCATAGTAGTGAATTCACCAACGCTTACACTCTCCGTTGAAAAAATTGGTTCCTCAGTAAAAAAGGTAGATATTGGCACGGAAGTACTAACACTATACGTGGTACTTTCATATTGCACAGTAACATTACTTGTTGTAGAGTATAATGTCGAAGTACTACTGAAATCAGTCGATGATTTTTCTAAATCAGGTACTGTAACCGTTGAAGACAACTCAAACTCAGTTGTTAGAGCTGTTGAAGTAGTCATATCCATCGTTTCCGAAGTATTAACAAAAGGCGTAGTTGTATACTGTGTAGGTAGGAATGTTGTTTGTGAAAATATTGCTGACCATGTGGTCTCCTTTGGGATTGAAGTAATATGCGTAGTTTCCATAGTACTGTATATACTAACCTGTACAGTTGAGGATGTACTAGTTTCGTTTGTGGTGTTTGATAAATGTTCCGTTGTATAGATATTTGGCACTTCGATTGTAGTAGACTCCGTACTCAATGTAGAAGGTAACATAGTAGTTTCTGCCGTGGTAACCGGAAATGTTGGTCTAATATAAGTACAATCTAAGTTATTTTCGTCCAAAATAAGGCACTCGCAGAGAACACCGGTTAATTTCGAAGGACATGAGCACGTAAAATTATCTACGCCGTCAATGCAAGTTCCTCCATTCATACATCTGAAAAATATTTTAATATAAAATAAAATCGCTAAAAACGTATACGATACAAACAGTACAAGTAAAATTACACACGGTAAGATGGAAAAACTAGGTAATTTATTTCTTTAGTTGAGTTTAACCAACTCCCAAGAGGTGAACTGCAGCTTAATAACTTTTAGTATGCTTTTCGAACGTAGTTACATTATTAGATAATGGGGAAGGATGTAAGAATGTTCTTTTCATTCTACAACGAGTAATGTACATACATCAATAGCGAAGCGTCAATGGAGACTTTGAGACTAAGTTTACCCAAAAATAATAAAGCAATGCTTTGCATTAATTACGAAATGAATTACTTATATTTTCGTCGAAAAGAAACGCTTATAGTAGAATTACAATTAATTATGGCAAACAACACTAAGTATCGGCACACTCCGCATCACACAAATTATTAATTAATTCGGAACAGCCGTTCGAGGACCCAGAAGTCCTCGATATGGCTGTTCCGAATTTGAACTTTTAGCAAATTTTGGTTTTCCGACAAAAAATCGCCATTAAACATTAATAAGTCTTCTTATTTTTGGGGGATCACGCTAAAAGTTGTTTTTATGGAATTTTAATGCATCTTCCTTTGAAAAGAAGCAATTAATTAAAGTCCGAAGTTATTTAGAAAAAAATATAGGCCTAGATATCTCACTTAACAAGATAGAAAATCTATAATTCTCAAGTTTGTGGGGATTTTTTCTTTTTAAATAAAACAATTCAAATGTTAAAATTACTTTAAAAACTTCCTTACTTTGTGCCCTTTCGAATAGTACCTCACTTGTAAGACAAACTTTTAATAATACCTAGAAATTCAACATAAACTATGGCAACGCAATAAATCAGTGCTGCGGGATAAAGGAACAGGGACCACTACCTTTCTATCTAGTTGTCATATCCCGTCTCCTAGACGATGAATAACTTAGTAACCTAATTTTTTGACATTTGTCGAGTTTTGTCTGTCTGCTATGTATTCAGTGTGATCGCGACGCTAAGAAGTTTTTTCTGTTATTATTGTTGTTTTTATCATTACGTTACATTGTTATTATTTGTTTCTTTTTCGTTATTATTTATTACACCTGTTATGGCTACTTATGGCAACGAAGAATACAGCGACATACTCGTAACGTATGGTCGTGCAAATTGCGTTGCAGTGGAAGCGCGACGACTGTATAGACAATTATATCCAGGGAGAAGATTACCCAATCACCAAGATTTTAGCAATACGACGTATTGACGTATGCGTGAAACCGGAAGCGTTCATCACAAGGAACCCCAAATTAACGTTCGACAACATAATGTTGATGAAATTATTTTAGCCGCACTTGAAGAGGACCCTACTACTAGCATTAGAGATGTAGCCGCTAACCTTAATGTGTCACCGTGGAAGGTCTGGTTTTTTATTCCGCACGGAAAAGAAGCATCCCTTTCACTATACACCATTGCAAGGTTTAGAAGCAGGAGATCACGTCTAACGGATACAATTTTCGCGATTCCTTGAGGACATTGAAAATATTTCTTTTGCGCAGCATCCTGTGGACTGATGAAAGCAGATTTACCAGAGAAGGATCAATTAACTTACACAATTTGCATTATTGGGCGAACAAAGGAGGGAAATTTAATGTAAACGTGTGGGCCGATGCAATAGGTAATTCTCTCGTTGGCCCATATTATTTGCCCGACAATCTCAATGGAGAGATTTATCTACAATTTTTACAAAACGATCTGCCAGAGTTGGTACAGGACTTACCACCATTTGTAAATGAAAGACGTTCTATGTTTTTTCAAAATGATGATTGTCCGGCTCACTATCGTTTAACCGCGAGAGAATTTTTAAACAACGCTTTTCCGAATGCATGGATTGGAAAAGATGATCTCATTCCGTGGCCGCCACGCTCACCAGACTTGACTCCCCCCGATTTCTTTGTTTGGGGGCGTGCTAAAAGCCTTGTCACCAACGAGGAAATTCAAAATTGGGACCATGTAATTAGAAAAATCAATCGTGCATTCGATAGAATGGGGGAAGAAATGAGACTGAAAATTACCACGGTAGAGATGAGGAGAAGATTAAGATCTTGTATAAGGCATGAAGGAGGACACTTCGAGCAAGATATTTAAATAAATTGACTATTAATTGTTGTTGTTTTATTAAGGTTACACCTAACACTAATAAATATGCTTTACGTTTTTTAGCGTTCTTTACTAACACAATATCTCATTACCCTTGTAATATTAATGACCATCTAATGCATGCCCTATTATTCGAAAGGGCATAAAGTAAGGAAGTTTTTAAAGTAATTTTAACATTCGAATTGTTTTATTTAAAAAGAAAAAAATCACCGCAAACTAAATTATTATACTCATAATAAGTTTTCTATCTCGTTAAGTGAAATATCTAGGCCTATATTTTTTTCTAAATAACTTCGGACTTTAATTGATTGCCTCTCTTCAAAGGAAGATGTATTAAACTTCCATAAAAAACATATTTTAGCGCAAATTTCACTGCTATATTTCTATTAATAAGAAAGCTACAGATTTTTGACCATCGCAAAGCAGTTGCAAAATTTCGTACCTAAGAAGAGCTTGGTACTAGTTATAATTTATGTATTAGGAAAGAGGAGGATGTATAAGCAGCGCTACTCTGACCGACGACATCCACAACCGAGAACATTTGTCAAATTAGAGCTAAGATTTGATGCTACTGAAAGCGTTCATTTCACTGGCAAAGGAATTAAAGAAAAGGATTAGACGCATCTTTTTAGCGAAAGGGAACAAGGAAAGCAACATTTTAACAAAAGTTCATACAGACTAACAATATGTGATTTAGAATTAAAACAAAACATAAAAAAACAATAACAATTGAAATACACAAGCCTAATATAGTCTATTGTAATTTGTAATGCAATTGATGACCATCTGCAGAGAAGGCCCGAACGCCCCTTCCACCTCTATACACCTGGACAAGTGTTTGTAAATGCTGTTCTTGCCACAGTAGTTGTTGCAGCCCGGAATGCTTGTGTTAACACTAAAGTTATATATAAATCATATGTATTAGCGCTTTTTTATGGAATTCATTTTGTAAGTAGCTACATAGATTTAACACTTCGAATCGTCAGTTAAGAACAGCAATGTCAGTATGTTTTGTCTACTGTTGTCATAGCAACCAAACAATACTAGCAGAAACCACTTGGCTGCAATGTCCAAAACTGGAGTCGTATTTAGCTGTTAATATCCCTTTTATTACTTTCAATATTATACATAAATAGTAGAGATATAAATTTCCTGTACGATGGATACAGAAGAATTATATGGTGTCACTTATAAAAATAATGTTTCTGGTGTTTGAACTTGGCGAAGTTTGGTGTTCAATACCGAACATCCTGTATATTTCGACATTTTAATTTCACGTCTAGATAGAGCCATGTGCGCAATTTAATCTCGTCAAAAAATACGTTTAAATGCATTTGTACTACGGATTTTTTTAAAGAAATGCGGTGGTACTTCGATTTACGATAGCATCTTGTTACGGGATTTTGGGGTTGCGAAAGAAAATTTTGGTGGATTTTTGTTTCCAAAACCGAAAGGTGCTCCCGGATACGAAACTTGGGTTACAACCGGTTACAACTTTTACTGATTCGGCAGAATTTTCGCGCGAGTCGAGTACATGCTAAAAAGAGTTATACATATATCGTACAACGGAATGTGATCGTTTGTGTGAATAGTCTCCCACTATTCCACCGCTTTACATCTGTCTTGAATTCATAGTTCAACCTTACTTGAAAATCTTTTTACCTTGGTGCAAAATCGTTTTCAAAGAACAAGGTCGAAAGTTCTATAATTACTAACTCAAACAATCCTTTATACCGTACGAGCGAGCGTACTATGATCACCCGATTTTACACGAACTCAGCACAATGGGGCGCAGTGGGCGATTGGGCAGCTAAGATAGTTACTGTTGTTCTTACACTAGATCGGTCTATAAACCCACAAAGTTTCATTTAAATCGGTGAGATGCACTTATCTGTGTTTCCTTGTTAGCAGTATGTTGAAACAATATTTTCAATGATACTACCAAAATGAGCGTCAAGTTACTTTTGAAAAGATAAAAGATATTTCTTACAATGTCTAAATTTCTAGAATTCTAAATTATACGTTAAGATAATATTCATTTTTTTTTGAATGTGTAACCATTTTATTTGAAACTCGAATATTTAAAATCTTTAATTGTGTTTACATATTTACAAAATTATATAACGCTTAAACTAGCAGTAATTGTGAAAAAAAACGCTTTATTAGAAATAATTTCCGATGACGGCAATAATTGTTTCGAGATTTCGATTACCTTGGTCCCAATTGGCATTCATCGTACTGGTACTGGCACCATTCGCCGTGGAAATCCGGTACGCAATAGCATACCGGATGGCCGCTTTCCATTAAGCACAGAGCACCGTTCTTACATGGACTATCATCGCAAACCTTTATCACTTCCTCGCAATTTTTGCCCGTATATCCTGCCGAAAAGAATAAGTACAGAAAAACTTCGGCTACACGATGCATAGCGATAAGCAGCGGTCTTTGAACTGAGTAATTGTATTTAGCCCAATGTTACAATAAACTACAAAAATTTGATGACACAATCGGTCTATGTGAAATATTTGGAGGTCATCCGAATTTCAATAGTAGTCAAATTATAAGGCAATGTAGGTAATTTTTTGTTACGTATACATGTTTCTAAACACAAAGAGGAGAGCACATTTCAACAGTTTCTAATAAAAAACACAGCCAAAGTAGTTCAGAAACATCTCATTTTGTACTTTTAAGATCTATTTTTAATGAAGAAAATGGTAATACCTGACTTTCTTATCTATTGATAGCTGTATATGTATATTTTATTCAACAACTAAATATTATGCTTATCAATTAATTAAATTTAATTGTTACTATTCTAAATCCAAATTTGACTTACCAAACAAACAAGCGCAAGAATACTCAGCATGGTAATCTACACAAACGCCTCCATTTTGGCAAGGATTCGACAAGCATTCATTAACTTCAGTGTCACAAAGGATTCCTTCCCAACCTGTAGAAAATTTGTTAGATATTTATGATTTTATCTAATACACCTAATGCTATGTTATAATTCCTAAATTAATGTCCATTTTGAATATTACCTGCAGGACATTCACATGTAAATGAAACTCCTGGTCCTTCAACGCATATCCCTCCGTTAGCGCACCTGGTTTCATTTGTTACATCACAAACTGCTACGTCAATTTCACAATGAACACCCGAATATCCCGGCAAACAACTACAGTTATAACCATTTGTTACGTCAAAGCAACTCCCATTGTTAAGACACGGGTTGCTGTCACATTCATTGAAGTTTTCTTCACATAGTTCACCTAATACATTCTCACATGTAAAACTTACTTCTTTTACGATCTACGTAAACACAACTTACCTACAAATCCAGCAGGACATGAACAATTAAAACTAGCAATTCCGTCGTAACAAATTCCGCCGTTTTGACAAGGTGATGACCAGCATTCATCCCAATTGGTTTGGCATTGTACGCCTGTGTAACCATCAATGCAGTAGCAGGAATAGCTTGTATTCAGGCCATCCAAACATACACCATGAATGCAAGGATTGCTGAGGCACGCAAAACCGGCAGAAACTGTTCTTCCAGAATGATATATCGCAGTCAACAAGATACACACCCACAATGTGCTACCGATGGACTTCATTCCGCATTATTAAGGACTTTCTTTTCTGAAGTTAAACATCATGCACTAGAAAATATTAAGTAATTGCAGATATACTTTTATTTGTACTATACGCAGGTATATCTGAATGAATAACATCCGAAACATTTGCTCAACACTCTTTGCATTGTAACAAGACGACGGTGGAAGTAAAAACGACAAGTTTTTCAGATGAATCATCACTTGTTTAAACTGAAATTGTATTTTTTCAATGTCAAAGAGTAAAGGAGCACAAAAATTGTATTCGCGGTGAAGCTATAGAAATAATGAATAAATGTCCGAGTCTGCTTTTCATGCCAATGCCAAAGGTCGCATTGGACTTTCCTACTAAAAATGAGGTGGTGTAATTGCTACAGAATAAAGTAGAGAAAGCAATTATCAAATTCAATTAAGCAGCAGATAGGGGCCGCCTTTATTAAATATCTTGAAAGCTATGAAAGCTGATCCTAAACTTTAATACATCATTTTATTGCTTCTTTCATTCATTGTGTTGCAATTTCAATAAATGTTAAAGCAACATGATTCATTTGTGGTTAAGACAATATTAGTTAAGCAAAACTAAAAAAGGTTGAAATTAAAATTAAGTAATAATGATAGCAAGGATTATGGGGTAGTTTGGCAAACAACAGTAGTCTCGGCACATTCCGCACCACACAAATTATTAATTAACTCGGAGCAGCTGTTTCGAAGACTCGTGAGTTTACATCTTCAATCGGTACACGACTGAGTAGATCCAAGTAGATCGTCACTTCCGGTGAAACCGGAAATGCAATTCAAATGCCAATAACAGCAAAAGTTAACTCACAAAAAATAGAAATCGACCTATTTTTTCTAAAAGTGCTAGCTTTTGTCGTTCAAAAGTTAGCCTGGGGGATACTTTAGGACCGCACTGTACAGGAGCAACAAAAAGGTTTATTATCAAGACCAAGAAAAAACGCAAGAAAAGGAAAGGCATACAAGTAAGTAAATGCGCAAGCACTTATTCGACATAAAGTGTATTGTTTTTTTAGACGCAATATCTCACCCACTTTAAATACAATTCTTCCTGCTGTCAATGGTGAAGATGATCTCCCTGACTTCACACGATCAACTTCACATAGATTGTTACACGATATGGGTTTTTGAATTTTGAAATATAGGATGGAATAGCTTAATCATCGAACAAGATGGTATTATTCAGTGGAGGCATATCCAGAAAATTTAGAAAAGACGGTACAGTTTACTTCTTGACGTTTTATGCTTATTTGTTATACGTAGACAAATTATTAATTTACTTTATATTATTTCAGGTTGAACTATAATATATATAAGTGAATCATGGGTGAATACAGGGCACGCAGTAAATAAAAAATGGACAAACACTACTATTCAAAACAGTTGACAAGCTTTCATACATTGATTTGAAATCACCGACTGGTCTTGGGCCTAGATGATAATGGTTTTGTTCTTGGTACTACATCAAACATGTGAAAAACATTGAAAATGATGAGTGAATAGTGGATAATTTACAACATGACTTTGAAAAGTTTATTATTCATATAACACTTTCATCATCATCAGAAAATCAAATCGATTCCTCCAATAACTAAAACACTGTATGTAACTGCTACTTATTTTTTAAATATTATTTTCATATTATTATGTAGATCCTTGTTTGATTCGAGCAATGTTTATTACAAAAGTGAATACTACTATTTGTTAAAGGATATTTTTTTGTAAAAAATTCTATTATACTTCAATTTCTAAATAAACGTCAAAAAAGTAAGTTACATTTAGTAATAATAAATAAAATTGGGTGCTTTTTTCATGAATTATCAAATAAATAATTATATCTCTGTGTATATTTTAATATTATCCTTAAATTTTTTATCAAGTAGTGTAATCACAAAATTTTAACATATATTTTTGTTTTAATTATTGCTCATTCTTCCCCTTTAACCTTTTAGTGTTAATTTTTAAATTGATTTTATACACATACATACATATATACCTAACTTTAGCAGTCATAAAACGCCCGTAAAGATTATGTTTTAATCGCATAAAATGTCAAATAAAATAACACCGGAAATGTTAATGTACCATCGCTTTCATAAAAATCTGGGACAGCATTATGACATTATCCATTTTAAACATGTAAAATATGACCACTGAAAATAATTTAATGTCAAATTCTCTGTCAGTGTCAATTGTAAATCAACAAGTATTGTGCAGTACTTAATTATTGAAGTACAGGGTGTCTGATTATATTTTGACTGATTTTGCAAGCTTATATTTTCCGAACGGCATAAAGTATTAAGATGCGATTTTCACCATCGAGTTTTATATAAGTCCAAGTTTTTTTATGGCTTTTATGAATACGTCATTCCTTCTATAAAAATCGATATGAAAATGGTATAATTTGGCAGACCCGATACTGAATTTTTTTTAATTGAACGCTTTATTTATCCGCAGTAATTTGAAACGGCGCTTCTTTTAACCTTTAAATGTTGTTTACAAAATTCAAATCGGTTGAGAAATAACAGAGATAAACGTTTCTGAAGATATCACTGTAAAATCAGAAATGGAAACAACAGCGTGCCATAACTGACAGCAGAATAAACAAAATTATAAAACGTCAAATTTCCTAACGAATCCGTTAGTGTGCGATTTTGTTGATAATAGGTTTCACGAGACAAGAAAAATCTCAAGCAGTACTGTTGTCGCACAGACCAAGTCATTAATTCAAATAAGACGAAGTTTTAAAACACAGTTTAATAAAAACCCGCCTGCTGCAAATACCATAAAAGCACACGCAACAACCGCTTCATCGATGCATAACAATTCCATTTCTTTGATGCATAACATTTCCGCTTCATCGACACATAACATTTCCACTTCATCGACGCATAACATTTCCGCTTCATTAACACATAACTTTCCCTTTTCATCAACGCATAACATTTCCGCTTCATTAACACATAACTTTCCCTCTTCATCGACGCATAACATTTCCGCTTCATTAACCCAAAACAAGCCCTATATAAACCCCTCCGGAATGAATAAGTCTCCAGTCAGTGTGCAGTTACGGCTATGAAGATGTCACGTATGAGTGTGGACGAAACGTCGGCTAAAGCTACGACAACAACGCGGTTCCAACCAGAAAACCAAGAGAATAGTATTATTGCCGAACGCGGAAACCTACGGACCAAACTGAATGTCTGTTTTCTAGAAAATACACCTTCGATATGATTTTGAACTTTTTAAAATAAACGTCACTTGTAATTAATTATCCTATACTTATTTTCTTGTGATCGCAATTCAAAACCATTCAGAAAGTGCGTAGTAGAGCGTATCATTTTACTTAGACAGTCATGTTACCGTTCTTTGAATATTGTGGGATACACGAGGTGAGTCATCCAAGCGGGCTAGGAAGATTTTTCAAAACAATTTCTTTCTTGTTATAAGGTCTGGTTATGCGCATGTTTTAAAATTATATTGAAACATGCTATATCTTACTGCATTTTTGCAATCATCATTAAATACTGGGGCATACAGGTTGTTCCGTTAATAATAATAACTTTTCAACAAAAATATGTCATATCAATTAAACACAATATTGCGCGCATCTCATTAGCAATTCAGAACCACATAAGCGTGTGTATTAGGTCCTAGTATACCTAAACTAGGCACCAAAAATCACATCTGTCTAATGGGTACTTCCATTGAAATAACGATTTTTGTAAATATCGTCTTCTTCAAAGGAACACTAATATCTCTGAAACCTTTAATTTTAAAATAACGGTGCCTTATAACATTTTGCCTGAGAATTTAACGAGGATTACAAAAATGCAATAATATACAGCATGTTCTATTTAATAAAATACGACTTCGGGTAGGTACGAACTTATGAGGCACCTTGTGGGTTTGCCATGCCAACAATTAGACCTCATAACAAGAAAAAATCGTTTTGAAAAATCTCCGATCACAAATGCACAATCTTCCGAGCCCGCAGAGATGACTCACCCTGTATACATACGTCAATAACATGGTGACACTTTAATAGAAAGCATATGATAATTTCTCCACCCAAAACTAATAAATAAATTATAAATGCAAACCTGCTTTCATACGCATATGCAGGTATAATTGTATTCAAAGATAACATATTTGAATACTATATATGCGAAACAAATTCTGAAAAATTACAAAACAATACAGGAGAAAGTAAACTTATTCACACATTTCTTTTATTAGCTACTCCAATTTCATGGCATAAGTGTGTTAATTAAACTTCCTCCCATCGTCTTATTACTATCATATTACTCGTAATAAACCAGTTCACTAAACAAAAGTATTCCCACCGTACCTACTTGTAGATTTTTAAAATCTGATGTACATATGTATATCCGCTATACAGATCTGTACCACTTTTTTAAAGAAAACTTTATTTATATAGGAATTTATTATTAATTTTTCACTTAAGCCTTCTAATGCTAATCCTTCTATTAGCGCTCCATTGGAAAAAAACAAAAACGTTTTCAAAACAACATCCTAATCTTTTAATCACCAGATCAGACAAATGTAACATTACCGTTGCTTTAGATAAGGCTTCGTACATCTAAATTTGCTAAATTGAATAATTCTTTAATTAGTAAATTGCATCAGGAAGCCCAGATTGCTAAGAATCCCTGGATATTATTGCCTGTAGTGTATCCTACCAGAATCGACGGTTACTAGAAATACCCTATTATCGCACACTATATTTATAGTAAAAATACTCCAAAATTATAGTAAAAAAAGTACTACAAAATTGTAAGTAAATTACCATTCACTTATAGTAAAATTGTCGTAAAAGTAGAAAATTTGAAGAAAGAGATTCTTAGTATAGGCAAATGCACATTATTTATATCCACATTATTAATTGCACTTACCTTATTTAAAACAGTACGACCTATCCGTACATATTGCAGCAAATTATTCTCATGCTTGTTACAGAATAATGTTCAAACGAAAGTGAACTTAATGTAGAAGTACACATGAAAAAAGTGCCTAGAAACAATAACCAAGATAATACTGATATATAAAAGCTCATGGTATTGATAGAAACACTACCGGCAAAAACAATATAAGAAGAGAACAGCACTAACGCTTTTTCCTTATGCATATATTACTATTCGCGTCTCAATTTATGTCCCTAATCTCCAAAAGCAGCACTGAAATATTTCCCAGCATCACCTAATGACAAGAGATATAGTCCATGCCGTCCTACGGAATAGCGAATATAAAAACTGGAATATAGATGCCATACTTACCCATACTGTAGTGGGACATCGCGCATGAAGAGCGTGCGTTGATACATTACTATATTCATTTAAATTAATTTTATATTAAAATTCATAAAATATTAAAATTTAACCGAGCATTTGCGAAATTCGAATTATTTGGGGTTAAGGATTCGAATTTCGGCATTTTGATCATTTATATTGTTAGTCTTAAAAAAAAAAGACTCCGTTAATATCTAGTAACGTACAAACGCACGCTCTTCATACGGGATGTCCCACTACAATAATCCTTAACGTACGTTTAACCAACGTTTCATAAACATTTTCAAAAGATACCGGTTAATGTAATATTTTTTTCCTTATTACTATTTATCACGTGTAGGTACTAATTTAACTATAGCTTTTTTAAATATATAGTAAATAATAACAATAAAGAAAGGGATAAATAAACTTAAATATTAACTCAATAATTATTAAACTACATAAAAATAATCGCTATTTAATTACATTATTAAAGAAATAATTTAATTACATTGTAACATTAAAAAAAACTTTTTCATTAGTTCATTCATTTGCTCCTAATTTTAATTTTCTCTTGAAAGTTTATTTGTATTAGATAAATATTTTCTTAGGGTTAGGAAATCAATCCAAGACAGAAAAATGTTTCTTCCAAGTAAATCATTTATTTTTAAGTTAATAAAATATTCATATTAAAGGTAGGAACAAAAAAATGGTCCAGATCTCACAAAGTTCTATTGAAAATTAGACGACTGGTTTCGTGTTAAAAAAAAACACATCAAGAAAGCCAGCTACAAAAAAAAGAAAAATTACAATAATGGAAAAAACCTAAAGTTAATAATTAAAATTAGGAGCAAAGCGAATGAACTAATGAAAAAGTTTTTTTTATAGGTTACAGTATAATTAAATTATTTCTTTAATATAATATAATTAAATAGGGATCGTTTTTATGCGGTTTAATAATTAATGAGTTAATATTTAAGTTTATTTATCCTTTTTTTATTATTATTTATTATATATTTAGAAAAACCATAGTTAAATACACGTGGTAACTAGAAAAAAATATTTTATTAACCGGTATCTTGTGAAAATGTTTATGAAATGTTATACGTTAAAAGTTATATCACTGTATGGGTAAGTATGGTATCTGTGTTCTGGCTCCGTCGCTATTATCTAGGACGGCATAACTATAACTACTGGAACTAGGTGGCGCCATAAAATATTTCAATTGTTGTTTTTGAAGATTAGTGGCATAAACTGAGAAATGTAGGAGCAATGCGGCCAGGAGCAGGAAGCTTTAATGCTTTTCTCTTCTCATATTCTTTTTGCCGGTAGTGATTCCATCAATACCAAGTGCTATTCATATTATCATTATCTTGGTTGTTATTTCTAGGCACTCTTTTCATGTGTACTTCTACATTAAGTTCATACAAATTCATTAACCTGTATCTTTTCAAAATGTTAAAAAAAATGTACGTTAAAGGTTATATCATTGTATGGGTCAGTATGGCATCTATATTTCTGTGTCCGTCGCTGGGCGGCATGACTACATCTCTTGGCATTAGGTTACGCTGGGAAATATTTCAACGAATCCATCAATACCACGAGCTATATATTAACATTATCTTGATCATTGTTTCTAGGCACTTTTTTCATGTTTGCTTCTATATTAAGTTCACTTTTGCTTGAACATTATTTTGTTACAAGCATGAGAATAATTTACTGCACTATGTACGGATATGTTGTACTGTTTTAAACAAGCTAAGTGCAATTAATAATGTAGATGTAAAATATAATTATTTCATTACAAGTATATACTTCTAAGCGAAGAAGAAGATGTTGAGAAAATATTTCTTTTGATCTAAAACAGGTATTGTATTGTAGATAATTGAAGCAGTAATTGCCTTGAATTGAGGAGGACAGCCTTGATATAAGTAAACATTTCTCTGCGTCTGCAATATTAAGAACAATAATAATAATATTGTAGTGTATGTAACCATAGTAAGTAACTACAAATATTTTGTTTTTTTCACTACAATATGTCACTCATTGCCACATTGCGTGCTCATAAAATCTACTAAAACTTGAATTATAAAAAAATAGTTTGTATTACGTTTATTGTAGTAAGACCTACGTATATGTTTGTTGCGAGAACCATAAATGGGGTGGATATTACCACAACACGTTAACTACAAATATATTGTATGCCTTACCACTACATTTTCCTCAGTGTACATATAGCATTTCAGAATTTCTGAGAATAAAAAGCTAGAAGCTATTATGGTATTCCATAATAACATCTTTATAGCAACATATACCTATCTACACATTAATCAACGCAAATAGATCTTGCTAATCATTACTAATGATAAAAGTACGGAATATGACACTTCTATTCTATTTTGAAGTGGGATGTTATTAAATTTGCGTTAGATTTCTTTAATACATAGACATATTAACTAAATTTATGAATACGTATACTTCCACTCAGTTGTTCGATAATTTGCATCTTTTATGTAGTTATTGAAAGTAGCAAGTTCAAATACCGGATAGTGAATCGACAAACGAGTGTTTATGAATCCGGATCCGGACAAGGAATCTGAATCTCAAGAATCGGGTTCCAAATCTGGATTGGAAAGCCGAATAACGAATCCGGAGCCGAATACCGGATCCGGATCCGAGAGTCGGATAGCGGATTCAGATCTGAGTCCCGGATAATGAATCCGGATACCCGGATCTCAGTTTTATCGGTTACCAGCAGCACTGGTTTATTCCTTTTCTAATTGATGAAATTAAGCCTATATAACTGTTTTCCAGCTAATGGTTAACTTACCAGTTATTAGAACAAATCACTTTTAATATCTAATATGTATAGTATCCACAATACACAATTTGCAGAAATCGCTAAACAGCTACATAGTTACGGGATATCAACTGAGATAGCGTATACTTGCTTACTAATGACATGTATATTCTCATATGATATAACAATAATAATTAATAAAATTGTGTATATGTTTCGTTCTTTTCTTAAACATGCAAAAACAGGAATCTGTAAGTTGACACTTTTCCTTGATTCATATTTCACTTTACAGAAAGTGATTACAGATATAGTTTTTTGACACTTGTATTGTAGTTTATTCCCAGTTTATAGAACACTTTTAATCTTGATTTAAGATCTCCAATTAAAATTTAATTTATGATTATTATTATTTTAACGAGGTGGTCCCATTGCGGTTTCCTGCATTGCAGTTGCGTGACCTATTGTGCCCTCTGAATAATTTCTTAATCCCGTAGAAGATTTGTAACCTTTAAAAAGCCCAGAATTTTCTTCGGCTCTATATTTGGGAGTTTTCCCGGGTCTACCTTTCGTGCCCCTAAGCCGTTGTGTTTTATGCTGCTGAATGCTTCACAATGGCCTATAAGGTGTAGAAGAGTTTCTTCCTCACCGCATCCTCTAAATACTAGAGACTATTCCCATTTTGTGCAGATGCTTCTTTAGTGGACAGGGGCCAGTTACGGCGCCCATTAACATTCTAATATGGGATTTGCTAATGGCTAACAATTTTTCCGACTTTTCTTTTGAGGCTCGCACTAGGAAAGCCGTTGAATGCACATTCTGTGGTTCTTCTCTCCAATGTCTTTCATGCCACTGATGTAGCTGCCTTCTGATCTCCACCTTAGCCATCTCCAAAGGAATCCCACAGGAAGTCTCAGGGTCAATCCGCGGGAGTGCACCCCAGCTCTTTGCTAGTGGGTCTGCCTTTTATGTTGGTGTGCGAAGGTGCCCATACCAGTTTTTGTATAATCTTTCCTCCGAGTATATTCAGTATCTGAATAGATTCCTGTACCATCCCTGATGTTGTCTCGAACGCATTAAGCGCTTTTAAAGCCGCTTGGCTGTAATAATAGCTGTTTTCTTGGTATTTTATTTATTTGGATATACGGATAAATTAATTTAATCGAGGATTAAAGTTAATCGTGATCAGTAACGTTACAAAATTAAGTTAATCGGAAATTAGCGTGCTAATCCATGACTAAATATTTAATTCACTTTCTGTAAACCAGGAGTTAGTATATAAGTTAATCGTTGTATATTTTGCTTTCTATGAAATATCAATAAATTACATTACTATTATTATTATTATTAAATTATATACTTAACCCCAAATAACAACATTCATTGTATGGCTTCATCTGATTCTCATTCTAACATAGGTAATTGTTTTTTATGAAAAATGACATATAGATATCGTTTTAAATTTGAATTTCTGCATGAAGTAGCCTACTTATCGTTACTTGCACGAGTTTTGCAATAAATTTATATACATACATGCCTACATGGCCTACATCTCGAAAAATCTTAAACAGTAATTACTCGAGAGTATAACAGTGAAAAACCTACTGGTGCATGTATAATTCATAGCACAAACTAATGAGTTATGCCCGGGTTTCGTTACTAAAGTGTACAAGGTGTAAATAAAATACGAACGTAATCCTGCGTCAGATTAAAACATCCTATTATGTATTTAAATTTCCATCTGATGCCAACTATTTTCTTTTATTATCAATAGACAGAAAATCTAAAGTAAGTAGATTCGTTACAGCTTACCAAAAAGTATCTTACAAATTGTGAAAGATATAAATTTTACGTTTGTAAAAAGGCTTGCGCGAAATGTATTAAATATATATATTCATTATTAATTTTCATTTTTAAAACTGATTCTAAAAGAAGCCATTCTAAAAATACTATACTTTGGACTACTTTCCCTTCAATTTCTGTAATATGTCAATGAATAGCATTCACCAATTTCGCAATGTCTACCGTAAGAGAAATATAAAATCTTTTTTAGATTTTTTATGTAATTGATTTACTTTTTTTACTAAGTTCTTTATTTTTAAAACGCGATATAATTCTTTATCGATGTGAACAAGCATCCTAAATATGAAATACTTCACTATCACCCTTACCACAGCGCTTCGCTAACACCGGATTCACGTTTCGATAGCTAAGCTATCATCTTCAGCAGTACAACTAAACCAACAAACTAAGCTAAAACAAACCTATCTGTACACACTTTTAACGTTACGACTGACCGCGGTTATATTTGATTTAACAAAGAATAAGAGCTGGAATTTATGGGTCCTAAATTTGAATTCATTAAAATATGTTTGTTTTTATATTGTCCATGTCCATAACAATTTAATTGCATATGCCTGTTTACATTCTTAATTAACTTTATATTATCAATATTGCGATTCTTTTCAAGCATAGAATGCTAGATTTGTCAAACTTTCTGAATTTAAGATGAGCCAGATGCGCAACTCTGACTGATCTTTTTGTTTACGAAATATATACGTGATATTTTATAAATTCCGGATTTATGCATGTTTTCTACCTGATCTTTAGGGTATCCTAAAGATTGAGATTATTATTTGACGAAAAAACAATTTTGCAATCAACTTTAGAAAAAAAACTGTGTAACTTGGATAAAAGGGTAACTTAAAGTATTTCTTATTACATTTATTATAAGAATAGGTTAGTTTTAGCTTAGCTTGTTAGTTCAGTTACTGCTGAAGGTGATAGCTAAGTTATCAAAACGTACACCCACTACTAGTAAAGTGTTGTGGTAAGGGTGATAGTGAAGTGTTTCAGTGTTCCAGTGCCGCAGTGTTTGAATACGTGATTTAATCCTAAATAGAAAGTGAGTTTTTTCCGATGTTTAGTATAGGAATCTCAAAAACTAGGGGAGATAGAGAACCAATCAAATGGGGAAAGAATTGCAGTTTTACGAGCTCAAATGAACGGGCCTTTTGTTTTTTGGAAAAAATGCACAGGTAACTAGATATCTCGTAAAAACTATATAGTTGTTTACTATACTCTTGGTTTCCGGGTTGGAATTCGCGTCGTTGTCGTAACTTTGGCCGACGTTTCGTCCACACTGGGCTGTTACTGCACACTGACTGTACAGTCAACGTGCAGTAACAGCCCTGAAGATGTCCCATAGGAGTGTGGACGAAACGTCGGCCAAAGCTACAACAACGACGAAACCAAGAGGATAGTATTATTGACGACCGCGGAAACCTACGGAGCTATATATTTTTTGTTATTTCGCTGGGTGCCTATAACTCTTTTTTTTAGTGGACACCATAGTCCGCCATGACTTCATAAAAAAGATGTTTCGATTCTTTCTGGCCACCATCAACTTTCTTACTTCTTATCGACGCCATATTGGATTTTGGCACCATCAGAAAGTGTTTTTTTTTTCTGATTTCAACCATGTATTACATGTTGACAAAATTTTTGATGTTATGCTTTCATTGACGAAAAATACATTATAAGATTAAATAAGGTAGCCATGAAATTCAAACAAAACACTATACTAACAATTACAGTAAATGTTCAAATAACTGACCATTTTCATTAATGCACGCTTTCCGGCATTTTGCACTGGTCTTTATGTGGTTTTTCTAGGAGTTACATCGGCATTCTGGAGTCTATTTCGAAGTTCTTCAATGTTTTGTGGGACATCAACTTTATAAATATAATTTTTAACAACTCCTCATAGAAAAATAATCCAGAAGATTTAACTCAGGAGTTCTCGTCGGCCACACAGCAACTCAACTACTTCCAATCCAATGGCTTGGAAATTCTTGACTTAAGTAATTCTTCACAAGTGTCGCATTGTGAGCCAGTGCGTCATCTTGTTGCCACCATATAGTTGATTTAATTAAAATATTGTTATCTAAGAAGTTAAATACGTATGTACGAAGAAGGTTTAAGTATCTTTCCCCATTTAATGTTTCTTATACATAACTGGTCCTATACGACGGTTTCTCAAAATGCCCATGCAAACATTGAATCCAAAACGAGATTGTGTTTTCCTTGCCCAGTTTTGTCTTGGATTCTATACTGCCCTCTATTTTCCGTTAAAGATTCCAGAATTGGTAAATTTTAATTCATCTGACGAGATGAGTTTGTTTAAAAAATGTTCGTCGTCTTCTAATCTTCCCACTAGTTGCAGTACTCCAGTCGTCTCAAATTATCACCAGGCTGTGGCTAACATCAATGGTTGTTTGGTTTAAACTTATTTCGATGTCAAGTTCTCCACACTCGAGTATGAGGCAAATTCAATTCTGATGCCATTAGGCGTGTAGATGTTGACGGATTATTATTTATTTATAAAATACAAGATTTACATAAACTTTGCAAAAACACACCTTCAATCTACCGTTTATAAAATATCCTGTTGGTTTTCATTCAAATTCCTGTAAATAAACATTACGCGGCTCGGTGAAGGATCCATTCTCGACCAGGTTTCTATCAAGCTCTAGAAAAATGACACGATGTGGCTGTTATCGTTCTGGATACAATTATAAATATCTTCCTCCCGCTATTGTTGTATTTCGGTTCAATTAATAAAAAATACAGAACATTTCTGGTTCCTCTTCGTTGATTGTGTATGACATTCTTCTATTGATAATGAACGATAATTAAAATATTTAACAGTATTAAATTATCATGGCTACCTTATTTAATCTTAAAATGTCTTCTTCGTCAATTAAGGCATAATATCGAAAACTTTTGTTAATATGTTATACATGTTTGAAATTAGCCGACAAGAAATAAGTTGATGGCCAGAAAGAACCGAAACATCACATAAAAATTTCGACTACACCAGTGAAGATTGAAAGTAACCTTGAGAATGACCAATGATAACATATGGCTCGGTGGTGGACAAAGACATTGCAGGTGGAGGCAATTAGGCAGCTAAGTGGCATACAAAGACTAGCATGTATGTGTGCCACAGGGGCCATGAGAACCACGTCGACAGCTGCTTTGGAGGTCATCCTTAACCTAGAACCACTACATGTACATATTCAAGGAGAAGTCAGGCTAATGAATGGCGAACCTCCCATAATTAGATCGCATGGTGCAGATTATCAGAAACTGTTAAAGGAACTTAAGGCGGGGCCGATAACAAGCGGGCCCAGTAACCCCACGAGTCCCAAATACAGCTTCGATAAGAATTACAAAACGGTAATACTAGATAAAGAAGAATGGAAAAAAGGCCCGCCTATCAAAGCCGAATCTATCTGGTACACAGACGGTTCAAAGACGGAAACTGGAGTCGGAGTCGGAATTTGCGGGATTAGACCAAAAATAGCTAAGTCGCTAAGCCTAATTCAAAGCACCACAGTATTTCAAGCCGAAGTAGCAGCAGTGCTGGAGTGTATTGAAGAACAAGACAAGCAAGAAAGAAACTATCGATCTATTGCTATCTATTCAGACAGTCAAGCAGTGATAAAAGCACTGAACTCCACAGAGGTAAAGTCGAAACTAATGTGGGAATGCATGAATGCCATCAATAGGCTGGGCAGCCGATCTAAGGTGACCGTGGTCTGGGTACCAGGACGTGAAGGTCATCGAGGGAATGTTAAGGCAGACGAATTAGCTCGAGCAGGCTGGTCAAATGCTGACAGAAATACAAAACATTCGGTGGGCATAGCATATACGGTAGTTAAGGCAACTACTAAACAATGGAAAAATTAGAAATCTCAAGACTGGCGGAAGAGTATCTCAGGTTAGAGACGGGCCCAGCAATTTCTGATTGGCAGGTCTTAATTTCAGCAGACCTACTAAGCAGGGACAGAAAGTCTGTTATAATCATAGTAGGTCTGCTAACAGGACACTGTATGCTTAAGAAACATATGAGCAACTTAGGCCTGACAGAGGAAACAGCGTGTAGATTCTGCCAGGTGGAAGAAGAGGCTGCCATCCACGTGCTGTGCGAGTGTACAGCACTAGTAGGAATACGGCTCTTAGAAGTGGGATCGGAATATCCAAAAGTGGAAACCTACACTGAGAGAAAAGAGTGGTTGAGCCAACCAAAAATTGATTGACTCAACTAATTTGTTTGTTAAATGTACTCAACACTCCATATGGTTTAAAACAACAGTTAGTGTATTCTGTTAAGTTGCAAGGTGATTGGAATGATTCACTAAATATGCAATACTTCGTGGTTTGTTGGATGAACCAACTTCTTTCTCTCAGTGTACGCAGAGGGATCGCTCACAAGTCTGGTGAAAAAGGCAAAGCTAGCGTAATTGATCTAATAATAGAGGAACCACAATAGATCTGAAAAGGTCGCAATAGAATAGGTCAACCACCTCGAGAATGAATCTGAACCTGAATCTGAACCTTGAGAATGTGTTTTTAATTTTTCTCCGCAAGGCCAAATAAAGGTGCTAGAGGTAATAGAAAAAAATTAGCTTTTTTCATTTTTCTTTTATATTGAATATCATTTGTCACAGGTCCATTTTCTCTTCGAATTTATAACAAACATAACATTTAGTAACTTTGCCGAATTTAAACTTGCCCTTTGCCCCTAATAATAAACGAAATCCCCACGGAACACAATCGTTTCGTGAAAAGATTTCACATCTAGGAGAAATTCTTTTTACGATTCTATATGCTCGGAAATGCTCAATAACAGTTTTCTGGCGAGTTTGGACCTGTATGTACCACTTTTAGGTATTAATATTAACACTCGATTCTTTACTGTGTATTTAAGGAAATGTTAAATGTTCATTAGTTGCACACTTAACTATTAATATTTCATTTACAACAAATACATTTTCGTTGTCGAAAATCTTCCCTTTATTCCTTAGTCCTTCTGTTTTTTCATACGTAAATTTACCTATTCAAGCAACATGTAAAATATAATATTTCTCCGTCGTAATTTAAGCAGCAGTAACAGTAAAAATACAATGTAGGATATCAAACGGACAAAAAAATATACCGCACAAAAGTAAAATTCCTGTTATACTGTTATATACTAATCTTCCGGTAACCTTTGAAAAATACAGTTTTTTTACATATGGTAACGTTTCTATGTGTATGATTTTGGAAATATGTTTGTGTTGCAAACATCTAATAGTTTATCGCTATCTGCATCGCCATCTTACATAGTATACTTCAAGAGTTGAATATCCTTAGTATATTGAAATAAAAAGTAAACATCTACGAAAAAGTGCTTCCTGTCGCTCTATTATTATTATATCAACAATCATTATCTACCAGAGCATTTTCGTATAACTATTGACGACTGTTGGCTTTAAATTGCGTTAGAAAAAGTAGAATGTATATGCCGGATACGCCATTAGTGTGTCAGCGAAGTTTAGCGTGGAAACTACTAAAGATTGAGAAATGAGATTTTCTATACAACAGCGCATTTTGTAAAAATATTTTTAAATCTGCAGGGAGTTCAAATTTTCGTAACCGCCTTCAACTTTTTATTTTAAATGGATTTGAATTTTTTATTAATCATTTTGATAGCCACTTAAATCACCTTTGCACTAATATATGATTTCGCGCACTTTCAATAATTACTTTTGGTTATATTGCAAATTTTGTTAAAATGTTGATAGGTGCAGACTCTGACGTTTTAAGACCTAGTCTGACAACGGATATAGTCTCTGAGTTACTCTTTTGCTATCAATTTAGAGGCTAATACTTTATATGTTTCAAGGTGGTATAATGTAAAAATACATACTGGGTGTTAAATATGTCGTGCAATATTTATCGAAATTCAAACGCGTTTTTCCGATTTTTTTAAATAGAACCTAGATTTGCTCCGTAGGCTTCCGCGGTCGTCAATAATACTATACTCTTGGTTTCCGTGTTGGAACCGCGTCGTTGTCGTAACTTTGGCCGACGTTTCGTCCACACCCTTATGGAACATCTTTAGGGCCGTTATTGCACACTAAATGGAGTGGAAAGGATTTTCGAAGATATTACACTTTCATGGGAAATACGTTTGTAATATTTAATGTGAGGGACATCGAAAGAGGAGTTCATAGACAAAGTGTTTGTACCTGGCTTTTGCAACAGAAATCCATTCTTAGCATCACGAATGTGGAATACCCCTCCTGATCTTTTTCTATGACCTATTAAAAAAAACTTTGTTTATACGACACCCCTTATAGTGGCAGAAAACATGCAGCAGGGAATAAGAACCGCTTTTTTCAATTAAACGAGGACAACTTGGCTCAAAATGTAAGCCAATCCATGTAGAGACGATTTAGAGCAGAATGGGGACATCTTTGAGCGCCTTCCGAATTAAGATTATTTCATTATGAAAAAGTCCAAAAGTGTAAATTGCATTTTAGAAACTGAAAATAATAATAGTTTTGTATTGCGTACACTTTTTTATTACTTTATAAATAATCTAAACAATTTGCATAAAAAAGAACAATTTAGTAAAGATAAATGGTTCCGTTTTTATTATCTTGCAATTTTAAAACCAAGTGTAACGTGGTACTTAATTATTGCCTTCTGGATTATGTAGTGATACATATTAGAATTATCATACTTAGGAACGTGCTGGGAATAAATATAACAATGTAATGCTTTTTTGATTGACGATAAATATGGGCGCAACATCAAAGGCACCATTTGATATTTGATTTTTAGTCATTTACTGTTAGACTGCATATCGAATATTATAAACGTATTTCCCGTAAAAGTATAATATCATCGAAAATACAGGAAATTAGTATTACGTTATTGGTACCAATTTGAAGGTAATTTTACAAGGAAATTGCTAACGATATAAAAAATGTAGGTTCTATTAAAAAAAAAATAAATAAAAAAAGCGTTTGAATTTCGATAAATGCAGTACGACATATTTAACACCCTGTATATATTTTTACATTACACCACCTTGAAACATATAAAGTGTTAGCCTCTAAATTGGCAACAAACTCGCGACACTACACCTCTTTCTAGGATGTCTTAAAACGTCGCAGTCTGTCAAAATTTTAAGAAAATGTGCAATATAGCCAAAAGTAATTCTCTAAAGTACACATAATCGAATATCATTGCAAATGTAGTTTAAGTGGCTATCAAAATGATTAATAAAAAAAAAAAGGTGAAGACGATTGCGGAAATTTGGAGCACTCAGTATATTTGGAAATAATTTTACAAAATATGCTATGGTATACTATATGCGTACAGGAAATCTCATTTCTCCATCTTTGGTAGTTTTCACGCTAAATTCCGCCTACACATTAATGGCGCACACGGTATACGAACCCTAACAGCTATATATTGGGACAAAATAAAATACGTACATGCGTAGCTTAGGTATTTGACAGTTTATTTTTTGAATTATTTTTTATTAACTATAAAAATGGTGAATAAGCAATGGTTTAAATGTCAATTAATCACAAAACATACTTATTCTGTCTGAATAAAAGACCTTATACCATGTAAAAGTAACAAAAATGCGTGACAACTAAATATTGGAACAATATCAAGTAACTGTCAAAAATGAAACAAAATAAGATAAGTAAGTGAGCTGGGAAAACAACGCAGAACGAAACGTCAGATTAATCGACAGTTGCTTTCTTATTGCATTAAGTGAATCGCTGCGTTTATTGAACAAAATGGTGCGTGGTATCTCTACAAATTCAAAAATTCGTAAGTTAGTGCTTAGAAATTATTGCCACAATAAAACAAAACGTGAAGTGGCGGATGAACTTAATATTCTTAAAACTACAGTTCGGAATATAATTAAGCATTATGGAGAAATTGCAAATATCCTCAATAAAAAATGCAAAAGTCCGGGCTGTCCAAAATTAGTTTCTGATAAGGGCAGAAGAATATTAGTAAAACTATGCAAAAAAGGCCGAAGAAATACTTTAAGGCAAATTACAGCTGAATGGAATCACGAAACTAAACTGAATCTGTCAAGGTAATGCTGTCGCCAGTGGATTCATAAATGTGGATTCAAGTTTTATAAGGTTGAATTACAAGTAACAATTTAAAAGAGTATTTAAAAAAAAAACAAAAGAAAGTTAGACTCACATGGGCAAAATCTAAACTATTGGTCGGTAGAAGATTGGTCAAGAGTAATTTTTAGCGACGAATCGAAATTCGACGTATGAATTGGTGATGACCCCAAACGCGTGCTTCGCACTAAACATCAGGCTTTCCATAAAGATTGCCAAAAACCGTACTGTAAAATTTCCTAAGGGAGTAATGATTTGGGGCTGCATGACAGCTTTAGGTTTAGGATGCTTTCAATTTTTGATGGTACCGTGAAAATTAAATGTTGGCGAAAATTACGTTTTTCAGTACGATGAGGCAGCCCGTCAAACGACCAAAACCACAAAAAAGTAGTTTGGCAACCACAACGTAATTGTTCTTTCTTGGCCTTCCAACAGTCCTGACCTTAATATCATTGAAACAGTGTGGCATAAAATGAAACAAGCATTGGGGAACAACCCGCAACGGACATTACCGGAACTTAGAACAAAAATAGAGCAAATTTGGAATGGATTTGCTCCTGAAAAGTGTAGATTCTTAGTTAATTCAATGCCCAACCGAATTCGAGCGGTCATAAAATATAAGGGCCATGTTATTCCATTTTAAAAATAAAAATTCGTGCTATGTTCCAATATTTAGTTGCCACACAAAATGAACACTTTTATTGTTAATTAGAGATGATAGAATAAGTATTTTTCTTTTTTGTGTTGCTGATTGGCCCCAATTGTTGTTAGTTAACTAATTACATAGTACTCAATTGAAAAAAAAAAAATGAAAAAAGTAAACTGTCAAATACCTGAATTATATATGTATTTTATTTTGTCCCAATATATAGTTGTTAGGGCTCGTAATAGGTATATTCTATAGACTATGGTATAACTTACGCCGAAAATTAAGAACAATACTAAAAGTTACGAAAATCATTATTAAGGGTGCCGTAAGATTTTAGTTGTTAAATTAGGCTTTTTGAGATTATTTCTATTGTTAGGAATGCTAAGGAAAGCACATATCGACATAATTACATACACAGTTCTGAATATTTCGCTTTAATTTGAGTAACACGTGTAAAATACAGAAACCAAGACAAATATTGATTATTTTCTTGGTTTTAATATTACCTAGGTTTAATTTACGCAATCCAGGAAGCACTTGTTCATTGCAATGCAAATCAAATTGGATTCGTGCAACAAGTGCAATGCTATTTTACTAAATTTACTCACATTGAAAAAGGGCTAACACACTTCTGCTTCTTATTACTCTCTTTTTTTCTGGAATGAAGTCACCCTCTTACTTACCCATTGCTAGTGTACGTTAACGTTGCCATAACAACAAGTAAACACAACCGAAATAAGTACAAAAGTGTTTGACCGCAAGCCAAGTACTTACGACGCGACCTGGTAAAGTTTCTAGTTTAGTAACGCGCAAGCAGCCGCAGTGTTTACAACTTTCTATGTGGTTCCTCTTGAATTATTGATTTGTTTATAATAATCAATGTTAAGAAAACACGTTATTGAAGTAAATTTCTTCATAGTGAAATTATTTTCCATAGTACTAGTTTAAATCTAATTGCGTTTGTGATGTTTTTAATAAAACTGTAAGTACAACAATTAACAAATACATTACAAACATGTTACAATAATATTTGTAAAATGCAGGATTGTGACATAACATTTCATTTCAAAATAGCTGCTGTTGCGAAATATCGTAGATTCGAACTAATTAGAGCGTGGTTCTCTGTGGGTAAATAGGGCAACATAACCTCAAATTTCACGTAATGTATTAGGTATTGTTGTCTAATTATCAACCATGTCAACTAACAATAGCTGTAGGTATACTGAAATAGTATACACTATCAATCTCCAATTTTATTAACTTTAGCTTATCCTATACTTAACATGACTATACATTTTTCTTTCGCTTCAACACCTTTTTAATAAATTAACCCTGATGATGCTACTTATTATCTAAGTCACATATTAAATTCCTATTTCAAAATAGGTAAACAAAAATGTCCCCACGTGCAATTGCCTTGAAAAAATGTAACTTGGATACCTATTTCAAAGAACGAAAACGACCTCAATACAAGTGACTTTAATGCAAGGTTTAATACATGTTCTCGGTTTGAAATGTTATTTTTAATCTTGGCCTTTGTCGAAATTAGGAATCCCATAAAATGTAAATGTACTTACATTATAGATTTGTGGCAAAATCCAGTATTTCTCTAAAACGTGAAGATAGCTTGTTCCCTTATGTTAGAAATTTGATAGATTCATTATAAAGTATTTTTATACATTTCACAATCGTATTTAACTATATCCCTTCACGAAAGTTCTATATTTTGGTCGTCAGTTTCTTTAGATTTGGTCCAATTTGATTGATAATCAGTGTAGGTACCTTTTAACGTTTAAATGCTGCATCTTATCTTTGACAAGAAGTTGTAATTAAAACCATTAAAATGTAAAATAAACCAAAAAATCGTGGATTTTAAATTTTTAATTCGTACCAAACGCTGTTTCTTACATAATTTTTAGATTATAACTTCGTTTACCTCAAATTTCAGGTACTATTCAACCGTTTGTGCGTTATAATTACAGCTTGCAGAGGTAAAAGTTCGAATTTTCTTATAGTGTATGCTTAACCACAAAGTTTCAGAATTAAATTGCTATTACATATTTATAAACCTTTAATGGAGCAGTTCCGTGAATCAGCCTCTATATCATAGAATAACAGAACCACTATTACCGATTCATCGAAACTACTGACGAGCCATTATTAAATTCAATTTGCACGTAGAATCAACTAATAACACTAATCATTCGTGTACATAATCTCGAATGAATATTTTTAGAGATAAATGTTATGTATGTATGCGTTTAACTTTATAAAATTTTGTAAAGGGACATCATTCAAAATGGATCCCGGCATACTTTGCTTTCAACATTGTGGTCCGAAAGTGTTTTGCTTCTCACTACCTGATAATTGCCCAGTCTGCAATGTAGACCTCTCTGAAGCAAATTTCTCTTTACTACCGTTCAGGTAAGAATATGATTTAAAATTACAACCAACATAATGTAATATAATATACAGTGAGGTCCTAAAGTATCCCTCCTCATGCTAACTTTTGAACGACAGACGCTCCGTTTTTAGAAAAAATATGTCGGCTTCTATTTTTTATGAACTAACTTTTATCGTTATCAGCAATTCAATTGCATTTCCTGGTTCACCAGAAATGACGTCAACTTTCCTATTTTAAATAGAACACCTGTATATTTTTTACATTTTTGGAAACTAACAAAACAAGTTAAAATGAGAGAAAATAATAACGAGAACAAAGCACGAAGGTATGTCAAATGCAAGATGTAATAATAAATACCAAGAATAATTTATGCTTTTGAAATTGAGATTTAACAGTTTGGCAATTGTTATGATTACTTTGCATAGTAACGAGTTCTTCGGATCAATCTGATGCTACAAGAAACAATTTGGCGCACTTTCCCAGCCAACGTTCCGTAACAAACAAAAACAGACTACCAATACCTTTATTACTGCATATTGTTATATTTCTTAGGCTAAAGTATATATATATGGTATCGTTGGATTCGCTTCTCAGTTGCCTTTCCAAAAATGTAAAAATATACAACGGATTCTATTTAAAATAAGAAAATTGGCGTCACTTCCGGTGACACCGGAAATGCAATTGAACTGCTGATAACGCCAAAAGTTAGTTCACAAAAAATATAAATCGACCTATTTTTTCTAAAAACGCTAGCTTCTGTCGTTCAAAAGTCAATATAGGAGGATACTTTAGAAGCTTACTGTATAGAATATAATGCTATTTAATCAAATTACGTTTCCGACGTTTGAATTCGGCAAAATTTGGTGTTCAATGACGAACATCGTCTATATTTCGAAAGTATTTCAATACCACGTGATCCAATTCGGATTTTTTAAGGAAATAGATATTTCTACATGAAACTATTGAAGACAAAATCATAAATATCTCGAAATCTATTAGAAATAGACACCTGAAACCCATATTTCATTGATTTATTTTTAAAAGTGGAAACTGAAAATGTAATAATATACAAGGTCTTCCAAATAAAATAACAAAGTAGGTGCCTTACTTGTTACTTATACAGGGTGCGGAAAAACAACTCCTAAAAAGCTTGAGGAATAGTGGAGAGAACCAACATAGACATTTTTAGCTCAGGAACGATAGGTCAAAAATGTATAATTTCTCTGTGGGAGACTAAAATTTGCATAACTCTAATCTCCTTAAGCTTTTGAACGCTTGTATAAGTTATAATCTATAATCATCTTGTGATTTTAATGAATACTGCGGTACTACTGATTGTATGATTAAATAAAAACTGCGTTCTATTAAAGCTTATAAAAACCATTCAAAATTTCCACCTCGAAACTATACACAAAAGTGCACCTGCGGAGAAGGGATTGTCGGGTTCGTTGGAAGACTCCTCGTGTCTGTCTAATACTTTCTGCCGCTTCGACAATGCGAGCAACAAGTTCTTCCTCTGACTCAACTGATGTTAAATAAACTAAGTTCCTTGCATGCCCCCAAGAAATCAACGAACGTGAGGTGTGGTGATCTTGGAGGCCAAGAAAGGGGTCTTGCTCTTCCAGTCCACCTCTCGCCAAATGTTGTCGCATGCCATCAGCAAAATGTGCGGGAGCGCAATCGTGAAACCACATATCTCGGCCACGTCTAATGGGACGTCTTCCAGCAGTTCTGGCAGAAGTTGTAAAAATACTAAATAATTCTGTATTTGATCGAGGTAGTAACAAGTACGGACCAGTAAAAAAATCGTCCACAATACCTGCGCGAACATTTATTGAAAATCATTGCAGATGCGAACAGATGTGAATGAACATCCCGTCAGGATTGTTTTCGGCTCAAATATGGCTATTATTGCGGCTACTGAAAATTCCCACTCCTGAAAGTAAAGCCGCATCAGTGAAGAGTGTAATAGCCGGAAACTCATCGGTTTTCATTCATGAAAATCACCTGGAAGTAGAGCATAAATATTCGGCATGTAAAATGGATGTAATTGCTTCTCGTGCAAAACATTCCAAATAATTATGCGATCGACACCCATAAAATTTGCAATAGCACGTATGCTCGTAGAAAGATTTTCTTCAAAATGACGAATAACCTACCGTACTGACCGCCTTCTGCCTAAGTTACGTTTATTAATTTTGAGCGAGATCCACGATAGCTTCTTGTCGAAGACGATACCAAGGCATTTGACCTCCGAGCTAAAGCTAAGCGGTGTATTCATAAGTAGAGGTGCTTTCGTCTTGCTTATCATTCAATACTTTTTACTATCATTTGCATATGCTCACAGAGTATGCTACTTACCGCTTACCAATATTGTCAACTCGTCAGCGTAGGTGGCCGCGTGGAAGCCCTCTGCGTCCAGGCGGCAAATCAGGGTATGTATGATTAGATTCTACAGTAGTGGTAAAAGCCTCCCTTTGATCAACCCTTAGCTACCACGCCTGGGATGCTGTCGGGCACCAGTCTGACAGTAACAACTCATTTGGCAACCATGTTGAGCCAACCTGTCTGTGTGTATACAACTGCACGTTTTTCCAGCCCTGTAGTAATTTTCGAGAAGGTGGTCTTATCAAAGGTTCTTTTCACGTCGATGAATACGCTCAAGGTGGATTGCTGTGCTATCGTTGAATCCTGCCAGAGACAATGTTCAAGGCAGAATCTATGGATTTACCCAGAGTGTGGGCGTATTGGTTTTTGTATAGCAGATAGCTGCTCTGAATTCGCTCCTGAATGTATCGCTCGCACAGTTTCGCAACCACTTTCAACAAGAAGGAAGTGAGACTAATTGGGCCTTTACCTCTCTCCATGCCATAGAAATACGCCGCAGAACAATGCTGGCAGTATACGGGACCTCCAAATGAGGTGTCAATATTTCCACACCCCACTTTAATAAAGCGACGCCACCTTGCCCCAGGGATTTATACGGTGAAAAGCTATCAATACCCCTTTAATTTTGCATCTACTAACTATATTGCTAAGAACCAGTCGTCTGTCGTAGATACTTGATGTGATCTACCCATCTACCCATTTTTCGTCTGACAGAGTGCAGCCCGGGAAATGTGTGTTGATCAGATGCTGCCAAGTTTCTTTGGTGCTATTTGTATTGCTGCCGTAATCCCTTTTCAGCAACCTGAAGGTTGTTGATATGTCTTTTGAAAGTCGCTTTAAGTCTTGCTGCGTCGGAGACACTATTTATCTCCTCGCAGAGTGTCAAGATCCTCCCTGCCTTTGTCGTACGACTTTTCTGTACTCCCTGAGATTGCATTTATACGCTTCCCAGTCGGAGTGGGGCTTGCTACGCCGAGATCTCTGAAGCGCCTTCCTGGTTGCTTTCCTGAGAGTGTTGAGCTCGGGACACCACTCTGATCCGCAATACGCTCATTGAAAATCCAAATAAAGCAGCACCACCTCTTCAGGTAAGAGAATTACTGCAAAGAAACCAATACGCCAGTAGCAAACAGAATTTTCAAGCATTGCTTCTTCAATATAAGAGAAGGAAACATTCTATTAGGAGAAGGATACATTCCATCACACAAATGTTCTCTCAATAATAAAGAATCGTATTCTTGAAAATATAGGCGATTACAAATGAGACATACATTATGAACGCTATGAAATAGGTACTATTTCTTTTTACCTATATTTTAGGGATTTGTATGCCGAGTGATTCATTTCACAGATTATTTATTATTATTCACTGCGCTATGACTAGAACAACAATTGATTTGGCATATAAACCAAACAAAACGGGAACAAAAATTTTTCATGAAAGAAGCGTGCAATATAGCAAATGCATTCTCCCTAACAAATTAAAAATTATATACTGCAGCAATTTCACGATAATTTATTGTTGATAGGCACTCTTCGTTACATTTAGAAAATAAGTAAATAAAATAACAAGGTACATAATCCAACGCAGACAAGAGAAAATGTAGGGGATAGTGGGGCAAAGCGGATAAAGCAGTGTATACAAAACTTTGTTGCTTGTTGAAAACTGCCATATAATTACCCGTTCTGAATAGACAAATATTTCGTAAAAGAACTTTGTACTGATTGCGTTCGTAAAGTAAGATAAGTTACTAACTGTACCTTGCAATACAAGTTTATAAAATAACGGGTTTTTAATAATTTTTAAGAGTTTTTAATAATGTTTACGGGTTTAAGTTTGTCATGTTTTTAGAATAAAATTTACTATAACTTTTCAAACACCCAGTATAACGTAATGAAACCCTACATTGGAAGTGTGGGAGAGATTAGCTTAACCAAAATTGAAATTAATACATAGGTGTCCCATTTAAGAAGACATAAGTTAGGTTAACCCTTAATGGTTCTTCTAAAATAATTTTAAGGTTAAGAAACATTCACAATTACTTTTATCTTTAATTAATTTCTTATTAATTCTAATTCCACGGACCCTTTTGCGATTCAACTAACAAAACACATAAGCGAATTCGATTTATTTGAACTCAGAGTGGACTAGAAACACTCAGCCATCTGGCACCCCTGGTATCTGTTAGTTCAAATCCGCTATCCTTGCATACGAAAAAATCAACACTTGGTGCAATTTTAGTGTAAATTTTTTAATAAATAAAATACTTTTCACTAAAACGGTACCTACATCAATCATTTGGATAGTAATCACATAAATTGCACTTAAATATTTTCAACGCTAGTGCAGTAAATCGAATTCATTATTGGATACAATATCCACATTTTATTTTTTACATATTGTTTTAGAGTTCCCTTTCCATTTATACGGGCTTCACAATATTCATGTTCAATCGTTATTAAACCAACTACAGGCGATTTTCTGAAGTAAGTATCCTACCTATTTAATTACAATTACAGCAATAGTCTACATGAAAATAAAGGTCTAGAAAAATATCATTCACGAAGTTTAAGAAAAATGTAAATTTTCTGACAAATTTTTTATGTTGGCATTTTATTATTAGTAAATGGTACTTAATATATACCCTAAAAAAATTGGTAAAAATTACCTCAAAAATAGGAAACAACTTTCTACCTCCTATAATACGAGTAATTTTGTGAATTTTTTTCCCTGTGCCACAGTGGTCTAAAATGTATATTTAGCGGGAAGAAATTATTAGCGTTCGTATAACAATGAAAAAAGCAATGTAATTTTAATAAAATATTTAATATCAATATTTAATAAAATATTTAATAAGGAAATATGTTTATAAATATACACAAAAAATATTTCTTTTTCATTCACGTATGTTTACAACGATCTAATTTTGGGGGCGCTTTAATTTATTTTGTTATCTAGAGCAGAGATTCTCAACCTGTGGGGCGGGTCCCCCTAAGGGAGGGGGCGTGATTACATTAAATGGGGGGCGCGAACATATCGAAAATAAAAAAAAATATATTAAAAAGATTGTTTAATTTTTACTGAAAAAAAAGCAATAAAATACATTCTGATATAATAATAAATAAAATACACATTTACACTCATATAATAAACTTGTAAATAGGATTGTGTACTGACATAATCTTATTGTGCAGTACTAGCACAATGTATTTAATAATTAACTTATCAATACTGAATTAAAAACAAGTTTAATCATTATTAGTGACTTCCTTGGGCCTGTCTTGCAGAGCAGTTTTTCGAAAAAAAGTTTAATATTAGAAATTGACACTCAGTTCTTTTTCTATATTTAGCCGAGATCTGCATATATTTTGTCTTCAAAGCAGCCAAATTTGGTTCTACAAAGGTAGGATGTTGAAAATGGTAATAGTATACGAAATGCCCGTCTTTTCAGTGCAAGAAACTCATCATCCACCCCTGCCCAAAATTCAAAGAGTGATTTATTACTAAATTGTCTTTTGATTTGCCACTTGCCGTGAAGTCTGTGAAGATTTCTTTTTCAGCAGCTGAGAGACCTTCGGGAGTATTTTGAAATGGGTCCGTAACCCACTCGTAACTTCTTACCAAGTTGTCGTCAGCAAGAAAATACTTTTTAAAATCCTCTGCCGGCATGGCTAAATGATTTTCAATAGTTACAAAAACAACTTTCACATGTTGTTCTTCAGCCTTGTAAGTTTTAACACATTCCTCCACATTGGCAAACATTTCTAGGTTTTTTTTTGCTGTACATTTCTGTTCCACAATTCCATTATTCTACAAAAACATTAACTTTATAATTCGTATCCAACATATGTGTATTTGCTCCTTGGAGTCGAAGATTTAAGGTATTTCATTTCGCGAATATGTCCACTAAGTAGCTCAAATTCATCGCAAATAAATCATCTCGAAATTTCTCGGCTTCCGGTCGGTTTTCCTCTTCTAGAAAAATGGCGATTCCATCTCTTAATTCATAAACACGCTGCAAAAATCTCCCACGTGATAACTATCTTGTCTCGCAATAAAATAGTAAGGATGAATGTACTGCAACCATGTCTTTACAAAGTTCAGAAAAGATTCTTTATTTTAGGGGTCTCATTTCCTTGATTTTATCTTCGGAACCACGTTCGTCTGTGCACTTGTTGATGCTTTATTATCGTCTAATGCTCGCTTACGCCCACTTAAAAATGTATCCATGATTCTGTATAAATCTACTGCTATTCGAATACCGTGAATTGCAAATTACAACGTACACATTCACGATAGAAAGAACGACTTGACTGAGACTCCCTGGAATTGAACGAGGTGCAACATTTATATGCGCAGCATGGTTGCGAAGACGTTCGCGAATGTTCGAGACAAAACGGAACTTCTCGCGAAGCCGCGAGAATGTCCGATATGATGGACGTAAGACAGCGCAATAGAGAGGCATCGATTCTGGTTTTACCAATGTAGCAAATCGGTATTACCAAATATCAATAAATTTACCTGTTCGTGGTAATTTTTAAGGTTTGTAATTAAGGTCCTAGTGCAGCTTTAACGTCAAAATACAATTAAATAGAAACTAATATTACAATTACAGCAGGATTTCAGTGAAAATTATTGCGCGAGATGGGGGGGACGATGGAATTGTGATTGAAAATTGAGTCGCCAATGCTAAAAGATTGAGAACCACTGATCTAGAGCAATTATTAAATATCAACATCTACTGATTGAAACCAAACATACACTATTGGTATTAAATAAAAGAAAAAATAAATAAATGTGAAAATATAGTTTGACGTTAGTAATGAAACTCTTAAAATTAAATCAGTAATTAATTTATATAATTTATTAAACTAATTTAGTTGATTAGGTTATGTTGTAAATGTGGTGTGTTAATTTAGAATTACCCAGAATGCCAACGTCAAATAATTACATTTTTAAATTGTTTTTTGTTCAACTTTACAGTCCCCACGCGCAAGGTGGACAACTGTATAAGTAAGAACAGTATGTTTCATCTATAAATGTTAAATATTTACTATCAATCTTGGTTAGTTTGGCGTAAAAAGTACTTCCACTTATGGATCGTTATATATAGGCATACAGTCGAGCATAGTCGATCATATGGAAAGCATGTATCTGCTAAGTGGCTAGAGAACTAACAATGTAATGTTCAACTATAACCGTACCCTCAGTGTTAACAAATAAACTTAAATGTATATAATGGGGTCTAGTTAATAATTATTATTTTTACTAGAAGACAATACAAATAAAAGCAAAATTTCTTCACCCGTAAATATGCACCAATTTTATATGTTATTAATATAAATTGTCTTAAGGCTGATTTACACGGTCAAAGAAATTGTACAGTAAATTGTCCAATTTCTTGTCGAATAAATTCAACAAATTATTGCAACATAGTATTTGTGTTTACACGATTCAATTTCTTGTTTCAATTTTCTGGGAATATACATTACTGCCAATCACATACAATATAATCTCTGAAAATTACTAAACAGTTTCTAAAAAAACATTTGTGATGGTTGATTGTGGTTATGCACTTAAAATTTAAATTTAATTGCCTTAATTGATATATATCTTATAAATACAGTATGTTGTGTAATGTAACTTGTGCTATCAAGGCTAATTACTAATTACTACGTTCATACACCAACCATGTGCTAATGATAGAACGATATAGGTTACGTTACTATGTTATGACTTGTGACATGAACCAGCCGTGTATTTCAATCAGCACAGGTTAGGCACAACAAAATCTTCAGTTACCATTCACAAATGTTACACTAATATTCCCCAAAAAGATTTAACGAAAAATTGGACCTGTTCTATTACGTCCAATTTCTTGAACAACTTCTTGATTCAGCTTATTGGATGTCAATTGTCTGCTTTACACGGTTCAATAAGTTGAATATTCAATAAATTGTACAATTTCTTTGACCGTGTAAATCAGCCTTTAAGATTTCAAAAACTTTTTCTTTGTTGTCCAGTGATTACTACAATTCAATGGACCTACATATTGGAGTTACCACCTCTTCTGGTACTATTGTAGAATTCGATAGACACGGTTTAAGACGTCACAGAAGTAGTCATTGGGGACAATGTTTGCTTCTAGGACAAGCCAGTTCGCCATGGATGGAACACTGGGATAACACATTGATGCAAGTGTGCAAACAGAAATGCTGGTCAGCTCGAAATTATAGTGAAGACCGCCATAACTGTTATTCATTTGTATTAACATTTCTACAGTCTCTTGACTATGGCAGTATGAGTAAAGCAGCGTCAAGTAGAACAGCATTCTGCGAAAAATTTATTGTACCTAGGACAACCTCAGCAGGAAAATATATATCGCTTTATAGAAAACTTAAAGATAACGGTTATTATATACATAAAAATAATAACTGTAAATAAATCAAGCTGTTACGTAGGCAAATGTTAGAAAATGTTATGTATTATATGTAAATTATATTCTTGTTGTTTTATCTTAATAAATTAAATTATTTTGTTAACTTGTTTTTTCAATAAAATTTCTCAAAACCTGTTGTCTTGATAAAGTAAATTAAACATTTTAAAATACCGTGGTTGTTTTAATTGTATACGATTGAAATTTGAAAGTAACTTTGAATTCTTTAGTTAAGTACAGTATTTTAAAATTATATTGCTTATATATATAAAATTCTCTTATCATAAACTCAATTTGTTTAAATTAAATTACATGCCTGTTATTAAAATTACCTGAAATTAATTTTACTCAAAAAACAATATTTTCTCAACCCTTTTTCTTATTAAAATCATTTTTTTTCTTGAAGTGATCAATGTTTTCAAATTAATTTTTCCTCCAAATTAACACGTACAATTTCTTTTTTCAGAATATTAATTCGAATAATAAATCTTGTGGGTTATTTCTTTTTGCACTAATAAAGGAACACCGGTAATTGATACTCTCAAATTTAAATTAAACTTTGTGCGTTTATAGACAAATTTAGTGTAAGAACAGATAATTTATTAAGTGCCCGTTTTTGGGTTTGCAACACCTTAAACGCAGCACAACTCGCTATTTACATTGATATCTCTGAATCTATAATAAGTATTAAAAAATACTTTAGATAGTCGTTTTCCCTCAGCTACTACCAGTTTGCGGGGACAACCCTCCATCTCCCTGTTTTTTTTTTTTCAAATGCCAAAAACATAAAAATTATACATACATACTAAGTTTGCCGTGAAATAATCCAGCAAAAAAATGTTATCGTAGGCAAGTCTACTGTTAAACATTATCTTCCAATCTGCTATACATACAGGTGTCTCACAAGGAATTGCATCGATCGATATACGAAAGAGAACACATTGGAAAATTCTGAAAGCTTGGTAAGATACTATAGCTTACATCTACCATCGCTTTCATAAAAATCTGGGACAAGCGATACTATTATGACATTATCCATTTTAAACATGTCTTGTAAAATATGACAATTATATAATTTAATGTCAAATTGTCTGTCAGTGTCAATCGTAAATCGACCAATGTTATTGAAGTATAATAATAAAGAATTTTATTTCTCAATCAATATAACAAGTATAAGAAAAAAAAATAAAATCAAGCACATATTAGAGTATTCTCCCGCCTTAGAAATACATTTTTCCCATCGTGTAGCCATTAGAGCACAAACGCTTCCACCGCTTTGTTGTCGTCGAAACGCTGGCCTCCAAGCGCTTCTTTGAGGGGTCCAAAAAGATGGAAGTCACAAAGTGACAAGTCTGGACTATATGGCGGATGTTCCAGCGTTTCCTATCCTAATGCATCCACTTTTGGCATCGTGGCGTTATCCACATGAGGCCTGGCGTTGTCATGCAGAAGAATGACACTTCTGGCCGTTTGCTTCTTCCTTTTCCTTCGAAATGACAATTTCGTGGCATCCAGTACTTCACAATAATATTGCGTATTAATTGTGCGTCGATCATGGAGAAAATCAACATGAAAATGCTGTTAGAAGAGGGGACTTGCTGTGAAGACGGGTTGGTGTAGCGGTTAATGGTAGTTTGAATATCTTTCCTAGAATAATTATTGCGGATCAGAGTTTCGGTGACATGGTTCAGTTTTTGAGGAAGCGAATTAGATTTAGACAGGGAAATGGCCCTTAGGATAAGATAATTGATGTCACCGCGTTTTTGGGCTGGATGATGGTGTGAGAGGCCATTGAGATATCTATCCGTGAGCGGGGGTTTTCGGTAAACGGAATGTCCCAGCGCACCGTCAGGACGCCGGTGTATTTTAACATCTAGGAAGGCAACCGACCGATTCGATCTCCATGATGAAGCGTATGGAATCATGGGAATTCAGAACTATAGGAAATAATTTAAAGATTCGTGTCTATGAGGCCAGATTACGAAGGTGTCATCAACATACTTGTACCAACACTTTGGCTTAAGACTGTAAGATAATAGGGCTTGTTGTTCGAATGCATACATAAAAAGAAAATGTCCCATAAGAGTATGAACGAAACGTCGGCAAAAGCTGCGACAACGACGCGTTTCCAACCCCGAAACCAAGTGACGACCGTGGAAGCCCACATACCAGAATGTTCTGTTTTGTTCTTCATAAATTATGTTTAATGGTTTGATTTTTGTAGCAATACCGTTTAATCTGTTAAATCGAATTATAATTATAAATAACCGGGCTGATTTTGTTTCCTTTAAAAGTAACCTTTAGGTGAGTTCGCTTGCTGCACGGAACATGTTCGGTGCAAGTCCGCTGTTCGTTTAACAAGTGCCTAGTTGTATTGTGTTCATTAACTTCTATCGTGCAAGAACTGAACTGAACTGTACTTGGTCTGGAGGAGGTGCAAGTTGAACTAAATGATCGGCTGTTTTAAATCCTAGCTCTTCATGCGTTTGTTGATAACACAAATTGTAAGATCACCGAACGGTGATTATTATGTTGTGGAGGATGATCGTTATGCATTTAACATAGATAATTATTTTCATAATTGGAACAGTTTTCATAATTGGAAATTATGTTTTTATTGCAAATTTGTGTAATACTGGCAAATTCACTGTGCTAGCGACTGAAAAAGTATTTTCTTCCATTTTCATCGCCACATAATAAAGGAAAATCCGTTTTATCGGTTATCAACAGTATTGTAGGTTATGCACAACATGAACTGTAAACATACAGCGTTCGTTTAGCTACAATTTTAGTTGCATAAGTTCAGTTCAAGTTGTATTGATGACATAGATAGTTCAACTGAGTACAAATAAATGCAACGCAAACGAATACACCTTTTGATAATGCTTTTACCACTGTCTGTACAGAAACTTTCGTAAGGTAGCGCCATCTAGTACGCAGGTAGGCAAAACCTACGCCAGTAGTCAAAAGTAGGTTTAGAATGAGTTGGTACGAACCCATTTTTCTTCCTGGTAACCACTGGTACAAGAGTTCCCATCACATTTGATCACAGTTCCCACCTGTTCCCTCCACAAGAACTGATAAGAACGGTAAATACAGTACAGCGAAGGTCAAACAATTGTATACGATTAAAAAAATAAACATTTCTGAAAGAGAAAAAATAAATATCACAGTACAATGGGAAAGTAGGTATCCTTTTTAAAGAAATAAGTTAAATTAAAACACGCAGTTGTAAGTATAAATCTCTGATATTTGAGGTTATGTTTTCTTAATCCTTATCTAGACACACTGAATGGAGAAAATTAGCAAAAAAAGCAAGACGAAAAAGAATTCGGCGGATATCGGCACAGAAAATATGTGCCATAAAAGAGAAAGGTAAATATATTTACAGGATATGAACCAAAAATCAATATTTTATTTTAGAACAACAACAAAGGGAAGCCTCCCCAGGTTACCAACTATGGCTGGAAGAGCAGCAATCGTTAGAGGAACACCAGCGTAAAGAAGAAGAAACACTAAGGAAAATAGCTCATCAATGTTGGATACAGAATGAACATAGAGCACAACAAGAATGGCAGTTATTACAACAAAAGTTAAAATTAATAAAAGAAGAACGTGCTAGACATCATGCTTTGATTAAAGCAGAATGGGAAAAAGAACAGCAAAGACTAAAAGAATTAGAAGAAGAAAAAAGGAAAGAAAAAGAGTTGAAATTAAAAGAAGAACTATTGTTGAAGGAACAACTTGAAAATTTTATTGAAAAAGGTGGAGAAATGCCTAGTTATTTAAGAAAAATATTAGAAACTAACCCAAACAAACCTGTATGTCCTTTTTTTAAAAAAGTAGGGGCTTGTCGTTTTGGTGATGCATGTTCTAGGAATCATCAACGGCCTTGTGTCAGTAAGATTCTTTTAATATTGAATTTTTACTCGCATATCAGCCTAGAGCAATCAACTGAAAATGAATATGGCTGTGATTCATTAGAATTTGAATCTCATGAACGTTATAACCATTTTAAAGAATTTTTTTATGATGTTTTACCAGAATTAGAAAAATTTGGTCAAATAAAACAATTCAAAGTATGTTGTAACGAAGAACCACATTTAAGAGGAAATGTTTATGTAGAATACAGTGACACACGTCAAGCTGTAAAAGCATACAGAGTATTTCAAGCACGATGGTATGGTGGAAAGCAACTTAATGTTGAATTTTGTGGAATAGAATCGTGGAAGAATGCAATATGTGGTAAGAATATGACCATTCCTTAAATTCAGAGGATTATTTCAGTTCCAAAATTACTATAATGCTACTAAAGCATTATGGTCTTACATTATTTGCTATTTAATATTTGTCAAAGTTAGAATTGATAACCATAATGGAAGATGTACACCTACAGATTCCCTACCAGGAAGGAAGTAATTGATATCTGGAAACGAATTGATCAAAGAAATCTGCAAATTTAATTGTGTAGATGAGAGCAACTCAATTAAAATGTTTTGTCTACCGCTTTCCGTTATGTCAAAAGTTGATATCAGTTTGATTATTTTACATTGAACATCCTACGCAGGTATAGCGGATGAAGCTTGCGATAGCCATGTGGAATAAAAAAGCTTGCTTATGCACGAATGATGCATTGAATCCCCTTTTATTGGATTGACCTCTAATCACATGATTTACAGTGGCGGAGCGTCAATATAGACTTTGAGACTAAGTCTTCCCAAACATAATAGGGCGATATTCTGTGTTAACTATGGAATGAGTTATTTAATATTTTTATCGAAAAAAGAAAAGGTTAAAGTAAAATTACTATTAATTGTGGTAGGCTAAAAGAATTTACAATATGTATTTGTTACAGTTATCCATAAATCCACATAATTTACTTCAACGCAAAACAGGCAAATCGGTAACACAATAGTCCCTTCACAGTATCGTTAATATGGCATAAAACGTCACGCGAAGTTGGTAATGGGGGAGTCAGTGCATCTATTCACTGCATACGCACGACTGAGATTAGTCTCAACCACAGAGCGCAGGCCTTGTATTTAAAAAATGCCCGCCACATTATCCTGGACAAGAACCATACAATAAACGTAGACATAACGTCCGTAATGAGCGATATAGCCTATTTGTTTTTTTTTTTAATTAATATTGAAAACGCCAAGATTACGTATTTTTTAAATGATTTACTAGGTAATTTAATACACATACGCAATATGCCTTACGCAAATAGGTTACAATTTGCTTTAAAATCAAATAAAACATCTGACAAATCTGTAATCTCATGCCTCATCTGTTTAGTGTTTTTCTTGTCGTCTTTTATAACTTTGCATATGTGGGAATTTATTTTACTTTCCAGTGCATCCCTTTAGTTACTTCATATCTTTATGAAAAATATACTTAATTGAATTCTTTTTAATTTAATTAATTCACAAATTGTACAACTGGAGGTTTTGCGAAATAAGTTTTACTGACATTTTAAATGAAAATCACGTTTTGGAGTACAGCAAAAATTTTCCCCACGATAAATTAGATAAGTTATAGAAGTACTGTCAATACTGAACAATCACAAAATGAATTAGCCAATATTTTTTCCATAGAAAAACACTTAGTGCTCACAATACTTCCTGCAACTCCAAGTAGTGAAAGGCGTATGGACAAACTTAGGCTTACTGAAAACTACATGAGGGATTCTATAACGAAAGACCGAATATTGAATTTAGGAATATTGTCCAGAGAAAGAAAATTAAACGAAAGTTAAACGAAATGTCTAATGATTACACATTTAAAGAAACGTTTTTGATAAGATAAAAGAAAGACCATCTGCACAACACTGACCACACCTAAAAGTCCATTGGTAGGGTTTATTACGTAGAAAACAAAATATATTAAGTCGGCATTTGTTCTAAAAAAGATCTATCGTTCAAAATAATTAAGAATCGTCTATAGATATCTGTTAGCTATAGAAAAGGTAATAGGAAATTAGCTTATTTATTAGCGAAAAGGTAAATGTATCACGCCACAGAACATATCTTCCAGAAGCATAAGCTACGTGTTAAAAGTTTCGAACAATATTCAGCGTCATCTAGCGTGGGGACATTGAAATCCTGATTTAAAATGGTTTGCTCTTTTTTAATTAATTGTATTTTTTCTATTAATATTTCTGCTTTGTAATTGGAAACAAGATATCTAAGTAAAATAATTTATTTTGAAATATAATGTAAACTGGTACAGAAAATATAAATTCAACAAAGGAGATGATATAAATACTAAAAGAAATATTACAGTTACTAAACAATAATTATTTTGATCCACTACGAAATTTTATACAATTTTGTTGCATGAAATTATACATAGTTGCACAATTATTATTTTAGATTCACGGTCACTTTTCACTCTTTTCCCAAAGTTCTAAAGTAATAACTTTATATATTTATCTAAACAAGATTCTTTAGATGTTCTATATGTATGCATGATAGAAAATCAAAAGTAACATGTAACACAGCTAATTAAAAATACACAGCAACTGTAACTGCATATATAAAATCTGCTAGATAACTCGGGATATTACAAAAACAACTGAAGACAACACGCTGATCCCCATGATTTTTGACAATTTCGACAAATCAATATATATTAATGTACTGTCGGTAAAATCAGTATCTATATTAAGATTACAAATAATATTAGGAAATACACCTACAGTCTCATCTAGCGTGGGGACAAAATATGAAAGTACCACGTGCCACTTGACCAATAAAAACGAGGCCGAATTTTCCCTGTCTCGCTTATACCCCCCTGCACAACACTTGAAATTATCTTACCGTATAGCTTTTTTATATCAAAACTTGTACTACCATATTCCAAAGGTACGTTTAAGAATAAATAACTGAAAAAACTATGGCATATTTAACTTAAAACAGTTGCATATACATATATAAGGAACCTTGCAAAAATTCGACTGATGCAATAATATACGGGTAAATATTCCATTCAATATAAGCAAGTTGGTATCGACTTTTAGGAACCGAGAACGCTAAAATATTTTACCGTCTGACGTTAAATAAATCACAAAATTTACCTATTGAGACACACTGTATATCTTCTATGCTTTTAGTAGCAAATTATTTGTATTAAAAAATAGTATTGTTGTCTAAACACAAAAAAATACACATATTATTTCCTTGACTACATTTTTAGGTCTATTCTTTAAAAAGGCGTGCCCTAAAGGATCTGCCTGCAATTTTTTGCACGTGTTCAGAAATCCCGAAAATTTGTATAACCAAATTGAGAAAGCTGTGCAACCCGTGACCTATGTTGATTTTGACGAGGAAAAGTATATTATGCTCAAAATTGTAAAAAATCCGTACATATAAGTCCCACTTGTTTTTCAGTGATCCAACCGGAAGAAATTGGAGATGGTCAGAATCACCAGAAAAGTCCGTTAAATCCCATATTGAGGATAAAATGCTTGCAAGATATAAATCTCGAGAAAATAACCAGAAGTGTAGATCTAGAAGCCATAAATCACGCTCCAGATCAAAACAACGACATAGATCGAGATCGCCGCACGGTAGATCGAAACACATTGCATCACGGAAATTACATAAAAAATCAAAAAGATAATTTGTGTTTTTTAAATAAAGAATTCTTTCTACAGAATAGTTACAATTTTTCTTAAATAAATATTTGTTATTTAACCTTCTACTGGCGAGGTAATGCTGGTGAGCCCTCAACAGAAATTTAAAATAACACAATTATTTGCTTCTATACCGCTAAAATATTGAGGAAACGTCTCCATATTGCGCTAAAAACATGGCTCCTAAACTCGATTATCTACTTGTGAGTGAAAATTTATATAAAGAAAAGTCAAATTCCCATGTAAGTTACCCAATATTTCAATTCAGGGCTTGTAAAAATACGATCAATAGATTGTGTAATGCTTTAACCTGCACAAAAATTAAAAGCTCTTTTTGAAGACATTTGAGTAAATCATATAATGAAAAGGAATACAGCAAAAAAAAACGCTAAACAATTTATCTAAACACCTCTAGCCTTCTCGGAAACAATAACGGTAAACTACTAAGGCACGGTTCACCCCTTGACGAGTGATAATCAACTTGCCCGACTAAAGAAAAACCTTGTGCGCATATGACGTAATAAGTACTTCTCTAATTGGGACTGCTCTACCTACCAAAAAAATAAACTGACGTTTCCGAAACATTGGAATAACAAATGAAACATATCCAGCGTATTGTGCATAGAAAATTGGTATTGTGGTACCTACGCAATTTATTTTCTAATTGTTCCAAATTTATAAAAGATATAAACAAATCGTAATTACAAAATCTTCGTTCTTCGGGTATAACTTAGTAGAAATCTTTGCTTGATTATTTGTTGGAATCTAACTCGGGAACTTCGTTAAATTTACATAAGTGAAATGCTCATAGTGCTCGCGAATTTAGGACAGCCTCTACATACTATAAAATAAGCAGCTTTCTTACTGCACAATATCCATTCCTTCAAACAAAATAATACTATGAATTCTGCAGCTTAAATTTTGTAATTATTGTTTAATACGCTTGTCTATTATAACTAAGTAATCAATATTTCGTATTGACATTGTTTGAACTAAAACACCCGGAATGGTCCGGACTCCGGTAAAATGCCTGACAGTGATAATTTAAAAGGAAAATGTACTTATTAGAAAATTGAATCAATTTATTAATTTTTTCTTATGTAATTATTTTGAAAAATGTGGATCTTTCATTTCAATAACACAACCCATATGGCATTTTTAAAATTTCGCGGATGATTTAAGTTGGTGGTTCCGATATTAAAGAAGATATTCTCCATTTCTTAAAGGCTGTTTTACATGATCATATTGATCGTATGATCGATGATCATACAGATCATATAAATTGTGAGTCATACAGATGTCGTGTGTAAATGCCTAAATGGTTCCTATTTAACTTTGCCCAAAGTTGGTTTGATTAACATTACTGATTTACACAATATGTGGATAATTCTGCGCAGAATTATGCAACACGTAAAACAGGTTTAACTACCAACTTAAATCGCGAAATTTAAAAATGGCCAAGTGGAAGTAACTGTGAGGCAAATGTAGAATTACGTTAAATGTATTAAATAAAACTAAAACATACATAGGAAAAATAAACACAAGCATGTATTTTATTTCATAATAGGGCTATTATCAGTCAACTTTTAATTGTACAAAACTAATTAAATAAAAGTAATATTTGTTCTGTAAATGAAGTCTAGAGAAGAAATATTACTTTCTCCCACTCAATCTTCTTTTGATTACGTCGGAAATGTGTTAGTCCAATGAACAATCAGGTAAACTTTTTTAAAAAAATAAGTTTGCACTATCTTCACCACGTGGTACATGTTATACGACACTGATTCATCATCCTTTGCAAAACGTTAAAAATAATGTAGTTCTCACGCCACTCTCGCCAATCTTTCATCACACGCAGTACGTCCCTGCAAAACGTCTGCACTGCGCTAATGACACGATCGTGTGCTTGCGCCAGTTTTCATTTCGATCTCACATAACCTTAAATGTTCAAATTTAGGCATTTTTAATCGTATTATTTTAAGTAATTTACCAAATCGCAGTAGCCCTCAAACATTGCGAATAGTGTGATGGGATTAAATGACTGGAGACCATTTATTTATGGTGGCCTAGCATCGTGTGTAGCTGAATTCGGTGAGTTTACCTTTTGCAGCAATGTATTAGGTAACGTGTTATGCACTTAATTTTTTTTAGGCACCTTTCCGGTTGACACCTCTAAGACGAGGTTACAAATACAAGGGCAGAAGGTAGACTCCAAACATGCTAAGTTAAAGTACCGGGGTATGATTGATTGTATTTTTAAAATCATACGATATGAGGGACTAAATGCGCTGTATGCAGGGTAAGTTATAATACTGTAATACATGCATGCTGTAAAACATAACTGCCTAAGAAAAAAATTGTTGTCAGCAGACTAATAAGATATTAATTAAATAAAATTTTTCTGTCAGTCTTTTGAGATGTATTAGTTTCACATACCGCAATGATTTTTATGTTATTTAGCCATTGTTAGTTAATAAGCAAAACTTCAAAACTGTCTTAAGATTTTATTAAATGTTTTCGAAAAAAAATTTTTTTTTGAACAATATGTGCTATTTACAAAAAACTAAATAAATAATTTGATGTGGTGATAAATATTGATTAAAAAGAAATATGTATCGAATTCCTTCGAAAAAAGCTTTTATACTATAATTTGAGATATTAAGATGTGTTTCAAAAAGAAGCTAATAAATCTTTTTGTGCACCTACATAGAGAAGAAGTCATTATTAAAGAATGATAAATATAAACAGCAACATTATATTAATAATAATATGTCTTTATTGCTCAAAACTGTCTGTACATGCAAAATAAATACAAAAATATATACTAATAAGCTAGTGTACATGTTACCGTTACTTTGATAAATGTGTTAGTATGCATAATAACCGGGTATTATACATAATAACCAATAAAGGTGGTTAATGTAATAATATGTATGTAATTTATTATTTTAACCGGTTATTTTACATACAACCTAAATGAATATTATTCATAATAGCACGTTAATGTGATTAATTCTTTAAAATATAAAATATTTATCACATTAATCAGAAACGCTTGGTGTTATGTATAATACCCGGTTATTATGCATACTACCGTCATTTATCAAAGTAACGGTAACATATAGAAAAAGAAAAAAAAAAGAAATACAAGACAAGTAACGCTTATAGCAGCAAAGTGCAACTACAGGGCGAAGCCCAATTCCATAATGCGAGAAAACTGCTGCTGTACTATAGTGTGTCTCAAAAATTAATGAGAAGAAATGAAATGAATTAACTTACGTGCCGTGTGTGCGTCATCTACTGCTATTATCAATTTTGATTTCTCACAAAAAGGAAATAAAAGAAAACACAAACACCAGTTTATAAAAAATTAAACATATGTTCATTTTTCTATTGGGCTTCTATCATTATAACTAACCTGGGCAAATATGCGGTAACAGCCAGAGGCGTGGCGAGCGCATAAAAGTTTACACATAAAATAGAAGGTAAGAAATAAATTATAAAACGTGTTGAAACACTTACCGTTTTAAAAGTCTTCCGTGAATTCACAAACTGGGTAACATCTGTTAAATATTTGAATCATTAGATATGTTTCCACAGCTGTTTCAGTCAAGTGAGTACCACGCGCGGAATAAATGTTTCTTAATGCCGAAAACGACCGTTCGACATCTGGCGATGTTATATTTGCATATTTAAAATAATCTTTGACATAACTTAATGCATCTTCACACGCACCTTCACAAATTTGTCTTAATATAAGAAAATCGGAGTCTTTCTCTAAAACACTTTCAAATTTTCGTATTACACACCAATTTGTTTCGCCTTCTACAGCGCATAACTGTGCGTGAACATCATTCACAATTTGAACAGAATCCACTAGCGATATCAAAACATTTTGTAATTTTTCTATTTCCTCCGCCAGCCCGAAGTAATTGTTGTGAATAGTTTGTAAATCTCTTTTAACCTGACTATCTTGAAATATTTCCTGGCTTTTCTTGATTGCTGCAGCTTCAGTCGGATTGAATTTTAAAACTACCTTCTTTACTTGATCAAAATATTTGTTGTAGTAAAACGCAGCCTGCAACCATGTTCCACAACGTGTAACAATCGGCTGTGGTGGTTCAAGTGAATCAGGACACAGTTTGTGAAATAGTTGGGTACGTTTCGGGAACTTTAGAAACACTGCCTTTGTACTAGCAATCAATGCAGCTAGTGGAAAACATGTAGGAATCATTTGTGCCGCAAGATTTAGAGTATGGATTTTACACGTTACATGTAAGAAGTTACCACTGTGTTCTTTAAGAGATCAACCCAAAAAACGCATGTTTGCGGCACCATCACTCATAAACATTAAAAGTTGCTTAGTTGAAACTTCAAATTTGTTCAATGAGTTCAACACCACCTTTAAAATCTCATCGGCAGTACAATTTATAACTCTTTTGGAAGCAAGTAAGAAGGAGGATGACGGTCGATGTGGTTCCATTGTACGTACCATTACATTAACCGCAGAATGTTTTTGACGATCTGTTGTTTCGTCCACACACAACCACAGTTTTTTATCTTTCAATTCCGTTTTCATTCTTTTTTCTATATGTTCACGAGCAAATGGCACTACATGTCGTATCGATGTCCAACTAGGTAATTTACAGTCTGCATATTTATTCCAGAAGGAGACAAATGCTTCTTTGTCTAGTAAACGAAACGATAGATTACATAAAGTAAGAGTAACACATAAATCAAATGTAAATTTTTTCTTGGTCTCGTATGCCACTTTTTGCAGAAGAATGCTGTTTGCTTTCGATGTGACGTTGACAATGGCTTCTAGACCAACACGTTAAAGGGATTTTACAAACTAGACTTTGAATGTTAGCGCCATCAAAAATTATGTCCGGCATGTCCACTATAAAGTTTTTAACTGTGTCTGCCATTGGTCGTTTTCGCGACGTACCTAACTGCGACATTTTTAAAGCAAACATAAGCGTACAATTACGAAATAAGTTACGACAACCTACATATACACAGAACTTTTTGACGAATTCTGTTATCCTTGGATACTTGGATTAATAAAGATTATTATTATTATCATTATTATTATTATTATTATTATTATTATTATTATTATTAACTACTCGCATACAGCATTGATTTAGTACTGACGCTGTGAACGCGTGAAATAAATAATCGCCGACTCCGCACCACATATCTACTATACTGACTGTTACCGCTGTTTACCCATTACTCATTACGAATGTTGTGTTATTTACCAATATTTTAGTCACTTCAATCTGCATAGGGACATCAATATGTCCTTTAAACAAAAGGTGTTACGTGTAATACATATCATTTTTTCTTTCTAGTCCAAACCAGCGTTGGCAATTCCGGATCATTATAATCAATTTGGAGCTAAACAAAAATTATGAAATGTATCTGATCAATAGCGATAATATTCACGCATTTCTTGCTCGTAATCCGGGATATATGCGAAAGTTTTACAGCGAAAAGCCATTATTTGCGATAAAATTCTTACTTTTAATATTATAAAATTAACCTTATTCGTCACTTTAATATTTACTTAAAAAACTGTATAACCAAAGCAGCAATAACAATAAATTTATAGTAGTTTATGCAGGTAATTTATTTTTAATCTGATCTCTAAAAGCTATTAATTACTTTTCAATAAATTTCCATGAAATATGATCATTATACTAAGTTTTTCAGGATTTGCTGTGTCATTCATTTAAACCGACGTTTCACTTTTCATATTGCCAACTTCTTCAGGATCTTCCAGTAGACTAAAGATCTGAGAATGCTGGCAGTATCAACAGCGAAACGTCAATTCAAATAAGTGACAGCGGTAAAACCCGAAAAAAGTTAGTATGATTGATACCAGTTGTGAAAGTATACAACTGAGTATTACGTTCAATGCAGGGATGTGCCTCTACGCGTAAACAAAGGTTGTCTACATTTTAGTGTAAACAATGTGTAGACTACGTAATCTATGTAGACAACGAGTAAACTATAAAAATTTTGCATCATGTTGACTTTTGATGACATTTTTAGGTTATGCTTACCTTTTATGTATACTTCTGAAAGAAATTCTATCATTGATTTGTTAAAACTAATTTAAATATTTAAATAATTTTGTATAGTTTTGGTATAGTTTAATTAGGTTCAAGATTTTTCTGTTTACGAAATTTACTGTTCTTGTTATTTGGAGAAATATACGCACAGTCTTACAATACAACACTAAATGTCTTTCTCACGCTTGTTTTATCTTTTATTAAGGATTTTTAAACTTCTCAGTTTAGTAAAAAATTACTATAAAAAATATTGTTTAAAATGTTAAAGAAAAAATTAAAAACTTAAAAGTAGGCACGTTCAAAAATAAGTAGGATTGTTGACGTAGATTATGCGTAGACGATCGGCGTAAAGTAAACTTCATAGTTTACGGCACATCCCTGGTTCAATGTGTTTTACGTAAACAAATAAAGGCGGGAAAAAGATCCTTTATAAGTAGGAATACCAGATGCAGTTTACCCACCCCAAGACATTTTCTTTCAAAATCGAGACAAAATCCGGACGATGTAATATTTTCGTGTTAATTGTTTTTTTTTCTTCAAAAATTAAACTATATTATTAGATACCGTAAAATTAAATACTAAAAGTGTGAACCTTTAAGGCTTAATTTTACATATACTTATACCTACCCATTACACGTACTGTAAGTAACTTGTATGACTCTCTTAGAAAGCTACTTAAGTTTATAGCGCCAAATAGTAAACAAATGAAAAATAAAATTTTTATTCGATTTAATTTTACTTCTCCATAGGTAACTATTATCCATTTAATGGATATAAATTTTCAAGTTTAAATTGATTATTTGGATAAAAGCAGTGTTTCAAGCTTTTTGTTCATAATTCATAAGTAGAGTTTGTTAAAAAGGTGGTACCGGATGGCAGTAGCGTAGCGGTAGCGGCGTGAGTAGGGGTAATTTTCAACTCGTCGATCTCGACAGTACCTCGAGAGAGTTTAAAGCGACAGTACGTTGCACGCTGCACGCCAAATAAGTACGCGGAGATGGGACACCCAAAGGGTTTAACGTTCCCTTCGTATGTGAATAAATATCTCGGGCATTTCCCTGGATTAGAATATAGAAGTCCGCATATTTATTGCACAATATGCAATAGCAGATTGCTAAGTCGCGATAGGTTTGAATGTAGAAAACATTGCAAAAGTAAACGTCATGTATTGAATTTAAGAAACAGTATTCCATACTGGCAATTTTTATGTGATTATTTTTATGTTAAGTGCGTGCAACATCCCACAACATCTAGTATCTAATGAACACTTTCGTCTTTTTTGGGCTAAGTACGTTCCCTTATGGAAGTTGCCAACATCTATGCAATTACAATGCAATTTGCCACGTGTGCAAGGTACAGTAAAGGAATGTATAAAAGACAAGTTGAGAAATAAGAAAATCTGCCCATGTGTGGATGAAACAACTGATGCTCAGAAACACAGCGTCATTCATGTTGTAGCGCGTCCTTTTAAACATGATGGTCCACCAGCTTCATTGTTGTTATCCAGTAAAAGGATTCAGAAAACTAATGCAGAAACCGTTGTCAAGATAATAAAAGATTCGTTGAGAGAATTTTGTATCACAGGAACCCAAGTCACAATGTTCGTTACTGACAGAGCCGCAACAATGCTGAGAGTTGGTAGGATGTTGAAAATATGCTTTCCGACTCTTCTTCACATAACATGCCTCATACACGCATGTCACCTCGTAGCAGAAACCATTCGAAAGAAGTATCCGATGGTGGATAAGTTAATAGCATCTACCAAAAAAGTGTTCATCAAATCTCCCAAACACATCCGTTCAAACAATTGTGACCGAAATTACCACCACCACCTCAGCCTGTAATAACGTGATGGGGAACATAGTTCCAGGCAGTATCTTGCTATCAGAAATATTTTTCACAAGTGAAAAATGTCATCTTGAAACTTGATTCAAATGATTCTGCAGCAGTTCGAGATAGTCACCAACTTTTTTCCAATTCGGACGTTCAACAACAAATAGATGAAATTTCCATGAACTATTCTGAAGTTGCACAAGCTATTGAGCAATTAGAAAACAGTCACTTATCTGCACCAGACACATTAAATTGCATAAACAATTTACAAGCCGCTTTAGAAAACTTGACGAACACTATAGGACTTGATGTTGCTCAAAAATTTGGTGCAATTTTAACGAAAAATCCCGATTTACAAAAGGTTCGGACTATAACTGAAAATCCAGAGTGCCCAGATGAGGAAAAGGAATATCTGACATTTGCAAATCTTACTTCATTGGATGTCGAACGATCATTTTCGAAGTATACGACAACGTATTCACAACACCGTCGACGGCTGAATGAATCGACAATGGAAGCGTTACTGATGTTGCAATTCTACGCAGCTTACCAGGGCGGTTGCCAATTGCCACAGTGAACATCAAGACGACAGGAAAAGGTAACAATATTATTTTTCACTAATATTGTATATTACGTACCTACTTTTATGCGGTGCGCCACTGTCGATACCACCTTTTTAACAAACTATTCAAGCGAATTTCTTTTCTTTCACAATATAAATGGATTTCCCCAGACGGCAGCATCATCTCCGGACGGCCGCATCGTCTCCGGACGACCGTGTCATTCCCAGCCGGACGTCCTTGGACATGCTAAAAATGCGGACATGTCCAGGGAAATCCGGACGTATGGTAACCCTATTTAAAAACCGTACCAGAAATTTTTTAAATTTGCGTACAATTCAAGTGATTAGGTTCAACAATAAAGATCATATTGGTACGTGCTACGCTAAATAATTAGCAAGTATGTCCTTTATTATCGGAACTAGCAACTTAAAATATTCCGCAAAGTTTAAAAATTTTGACTTGGGTACGTGTATACGTCGCTTGTTGGAAGCTTTTAGAGTACATTTATTAGGAGCCACATTGCTATCATCCGTTGATGGGGAAGAAATTTTTAAAGCGACTAGACAGACTCGTGTTTTGTCGACTCTTGGGAAAACCGGTAGTGTATCTAGTTGCTGCAAAAATGTAGTAATTTCCTCTATCTGGCCCATCACTGGTATCATCCATGCAGAACTACAAGTCAATATCAGTCAACATTTAAATATAGTGTTTAATATATGTGAATACAAAAAAGTTCCCATTTCAGTAAACATTTTTCTAAAATGTTTTTTTGCGCCATACATCGTAGGCAATCAATGTCAATTTGACAACAGTTATTTTTATCAGATATGCGTGCGTTGTAGTTTATTTATCAAAATATAGATTACATCGCTGTTTAGAAAATATGCATCAGATTTATTAATAGAACGGGCACTTTTTAAATTTCGCGGATGGTTTAAGTTGGTAATTCCGGCAAGAAAGGGTATATTTGTCTGTATTACGTTAAGAAATTAGTGTATATGTCATTTATTGCCGGAACTACCAACTTAAATCATCCGCGAAATTTAAAAAGTGCCCGCTCTATGTGATGGACACACTTCTGATACCAATGGGACAACTTAGAGAGGAAGCCCTAGAAGCAAGACATAAAAAATGTAGATACTTCCGCGAGCACAATACGCGCTAAACAGGGAGGAAAGACAATATTGAAGACGTTCTTCATGCCCTGCTTAGTTCTTCTGATATGTGAGGTGTTCTAAGAGGTGTTAAAAATGCTTGAAACACCAGAACTTCACCCACTTACACCGACTATGTCGTCGATGCAGACAGCTGATGAAGACGTCCTGGATTTTTCATCGAGTGAAGATTCCGAGCGCTAAACACAATTAAATTTTGGAGTTCATATTTTGTATAAAGCCTTTTTATTTATTTATACCTACACTCTATTCCACAAAGAAAGCAATTACAAGATAAATACAAAGTGAAAAAAATTAATTTTCAAGGGCGATCTTATTCATACGAGGGATTTCTTCCAGCCAAACCTTTTATTCTAATTTTTGTGCGTAATTACTGTTCAATAATATGTCGATAAGTGAGGGTGTATTTCCATCCATATTAAAGTCATCGTTAGTTATTCCTATTCATAAGAAGGGCGATGTATCTGCGATTGAGAATTACCGCCCTATATCAATTCTAAATAAATTTTCAAATATTTTTGAAAGGGTAGTATATGTTCGTCATTGATTATTTGTCACGATTCTCGATTCTTACTGCCAGACAGCACGGTTTTCGCCGAGAGTGCTCTACAGCTAATATTAACCCACAGCTCGCGATTAAGCGGCTTGAACTGGTACAACTTGCGCAATAAAAAAAGGAATTTGTTGTATTATTGGGCGAAGCGTCTGGTTACGGAATACACCTTGCACTTCTAGGCATCGATTACTATGATCATTGGCCAACCCCACTAGAATTTCGCCGAATCTAGATGTGTTCCAACCTTTCGTAGGGATTTTTAACGTGCCAAACATCGTATTGACACGGGCCCTACGGTTTTACTTCCTTGTCCGAAGAAGGCATACTTCGATTTTTATCCGTAATTAAAAACCAACCGCCTCGGCCGGGGTATGAACCCGCGGATCGAAAAACAAGTATGCTAACGGTCAAAAGAAAAATAATTTTGGAAATATGTGTATACTAAAAGAAACTAAGAATCTACTTTCTTCATTATTATAGCTTTAATAATGAATGTATAGTGTTTACTAAATGAGTATTTCATTTAATTTTAATCTTGTTGCAGGATATGGCCAGCAGTATTAAGACAGTCTACGTACGGTACCATAAAATTTGGTACATACTACTGTCTGAAGCAATTTCTTATAAAGCACCATGGCAGTGAAACTATCCAAATAAATGTATTATGTGCTGTGATCGCAGGCTCTGTTTCAAGTGCCATTGCCAATCCTACGGATGTACTGAAAGTTCGAATGCAAGTCGATGGATCTAGCGGCAACGTATCGTTGTTTGCCTGTTTTAAAAATGTTTATATGCAGGAAGGAATCTCAGGATTATGGAGAGTAAATATTTTTGAATACTTATTAAACCATGTGCAAATAAAAGCATATTTTTAAATAACAAACCATACTATTTCAAAATTTTTGCAATGTAGCCTATGACCTAGACCTTAAGTAATTATTGCTTAAGCTAGTTCACATTTGAGACTAAATCTTAACATGCAATTCTGTTTTTTATTAATCGAGCGATTTCACAAGAAAATTAAGAATATTTTGTATTAAAATTACGTTTGTTTACAATTATTGCAAAATTTGTTATGTTTCTACTAACAAATTGCGTTATTTCAGGGTGTGAGTCCTACAGCTCAAAGAGCTGCCTTAATCGCAGCTGTTGAGTTGCCAGTGTATGATTTTTGTAAGAGTCGTTTGATGGATCTTCTTGGCAATAATATTTCTAATCATTTTATGTAAGTAAAGAATTCCTTAAAAGAGTACCACGAATAATTAAAATTAAGCTGGAAATATCATAAGCAAAGAAGGGATATATGGTTTCTTGCAGTGGTAAATATGTAAATGATATTAATTGAACTGTCGGCACTTGTTGAAACATTTTAGTAAGATTGGAAAAGATAGAAAAACACTTGGTATAGTTTCACAATATATATATCGCGAAATTATACCAAGTGCTTTTCTACCTTTTCCAATCTTATTGTAAATGATCGAATTCAATGGCAAATTCAATTTAAAAATTAAAGATTGTATTAAAGATTTTGTTTTATATCTTGTAGATCTCATTCATTCTACACAATACTCTTGCTTTGATATAACTAAGCTTATTTTATTCATCTCTTTACTCCGTGCTACGAATAGATTTTGGGGTACCTCCCATAAAGCTTTAAACCTATTTCTTAAAAACCGTATCAAAAAAAAAGTATATCATTACCAGTAACCTTCTTAGGTCTTTCTCCTTTTAATTGATCTTCAACACTTTCTAAAATTCTTCCCATTTTAGTGAAATTATATGTGACGTGGACATAGAAAAGGGGTTATCGGTCGAATATGCATATGATAATTAAGAAAAAAAAAAAAACTAGAATGCATCTACATTTTTTAAATGTCATACAGAGGTGTATGGAGCTACACAGGATCCCATGATATAGAGTATTTACTGCAAATTTTCGATGAAAATTCTCAAAGTGTTAATTCATTAATGTACTGATAAACTAGAATTCATTCAACACTACCCATTCATAAGTATGTAGCCTGTCCATCTAATGCGTGTGTGGAAGATACAAGTGTTTTTTATGGAATACCCTGTATATTAATATGATTTTAGACGCCTCTTTTCAATTCATGTCAATTTTCATGAATATTCTCTATACCCATCTATCTTAGTTTTTGAAATAATTGATATAATTTTTGTGAAATGCCGCTGTTTCTTTATCGACCGATATCTTAAACGCCTCAAGCGCGTCAGCTTGACAGTTGTCAAAAATTTTAATTGACGCCTTTCGAGTTTGATTTGGGTGCTTTTGGTCCCGTATTGGGGGCCTAAGATAAATTTCACTTATTAAATTCTCGATATCCACTAAAACTAGAACTGATGAAAACAGATAAAATTTGACAGTTTGATTATAAATGCTCTTATCTTCGCTTACCATCGCTGTTTTGCTAACGCATCGCTCTTATCGACTATCACAGCTTCACTATAAACACACCCTTACACGCTAGAGCAGTGATTCAAATTTTATTCGATTGAGTATTTCTTGAAGTCTTCGATAATACATCGAAAATTTTTTTTATATGAACTATAATGCATACCAGATGGTCATCGAAATAGTTGTCATGCAATTTGATTCATGCCATCTGATTTTTCTAATGGAACACCCTATATATTTTTATAAAATCTAATGGATAAGTTATAGCAAATAAGATAACGTTTATATATTTGCTTTAATGAACATCTTTAGTGAAACAAAAATTCATAGTATTTCGTCGCAGCGTTCTATGCATTTTAGCAAAAAAAAATTATCTGCATAGCTTCATATTTAATTTACTAAAGAAGGACGCATTTTAGTTATATAGGGAAATATTTATAAAACAAATTCTAGAAGAACTCCATTAGATTTTATAAAAATTAACAGGGTGTTCCATTAAAGAAAATTAAATGGCATGAATCAAATTGCACGATGGTCAACAATTTCGTTGACCATCTGGTAAGCACTATAGTTGATATAAAAAAATGTCGATCTATTGCCAAAAACTCCAAGAAATAGTGAATCGAATAAAATTTGAATCACCACTCTAGCGTGTAGGGTGTAAGATATCGGTCGTTAAAGAAACAGCAGCATTCCGCAAATATCAATAATTATATCAATTATCTCGAAAATGAAGATATATAGGGTACAGAGAATATTGAAGAAAGTCGACATATATTGGAGGGAGGCATCCAAAAACATAATAATATAGAGGATGTTCCAAACTTGAATAGTGCGCAGCGGAGACTGAGCACCCTGTATACTTGAATATAATTTTATGTTGTGCAGAACTTGTCTTCGAATTAATATGTATGGCTTCCATCGGTGAATACTGACAAATCGATATTTCCTTGGGTTTACCGATGTAATTATATTTAATTAATGAAATAAAAATATCATTAGACGCCGTTAGGATTCGAACTCCCGTTTGCCGGCCGGGCGCGTTACCACTGCACCACAGTCTGTTACAGATTCGAATCCTTTTTGTTAAATACCTAGATGTATTGTAAAATCTAAATAACATTGTAGCATAGCACAGTATATGGACACATAGAACTTGTTCCCATTGAAAAAGGTATATGAGGCTAGTGTGCATATATTACATCATGTACCTTTCTCTATAGCAATACGTTTTAGATACATGTGCATAAGAAGTAGCCGATAAACATCATCTTATGCAATGTGATCATTTAAAAATTCTTTAGTAAGTAGTCCTTATTGGTTAAAAACACTTATTGTTTAAACTTAAGTATTTATTCTTTTGGAAAACGTAAATAGAATTACATTTATAGGATCTAACTCGTAACATAAACGCAGCTAATGTTTAGGTACTTGTAATCGATATTAGTGGTTTTCTATTTGCATGAAAGAACTGATCAGAGCTGCTGTGAACAGTTTCACTAAGGTCGTTTCACGTTCTATTTGGATAGTGTTATACGCACCAGTACAACTCTACTTTTCACTCTCATTTCTGCTATCGCACCACCCGGTTTAAAAGAAGTAAGTTGATCGCGCATATCCTTGATGCAGCATAACTAAACATCTTTTATGGCCGCAAGCTGATACTTTCAGCCATATTTTTGTTGGTATATTTCGTCGCTTTGGAATGACGGGTTCTATCTGCGGTTTTTTTTATGAGTTTTTAGTCTGACAAGGTTCTATCTGCGATATTTTCTTCGATTTTAATCGAAGATAGAACTTTATCAGACTAAAAAACTCATTTTTTTTAAAACCGCAAATAGAACCCCGTCATTCCAAGGCGACGATTTACTCAGGAATTCTGATCCTCATTTATTTTAAGTCTTTGTTATATTCAGTTATTCACTGAAAAAAGTTGGATTCCAAGTATATTATCTAATTATAAAAATCCATAATTAAATCCCAAGATACAAAACCATTTAATATTAGGATAAATTAATTTATTTCTGATGAGTAAAAATACGAATGGACATTATAATGATAGCAACGGAAGCTTAATTTTAAATACAATACAAAATATCTGTGGAGACTAGTATAAATGATGTAAAGTGCATTTCAAATTTTCTGAACATGATATATGCCGTTTTCACATTTACCGACACTATAGTAGCACGACACCGAAAACGATACCGGTGGACATCAAATCTCATAGATAAATTGTATCCTTTCTCACTTACCATCGTGGCGTGTCTTTGCAGTAGCCGATCAGTCATCCCATCGGTATCGTTGTTAGTACGATATATTACATTAATAGAATTTGTGTTTTGAAGTAACACCAAGGAAAATAATAAAAACAAAATACTCGGCACTGATATCGGCTGAAAACTGGTCGGTAAACGTGAAAACGCCCATATACTATGAGAATTTGTTTAAATAACATGCTTTACCTCTGAATCTTCTGGGAACTTAAAAAATTATTTTAACAATCGCCCTGCTTATGCAGTTGGTAACTACACAAACAGTGCCACAATTGTTAAGGTAAAATTATTCAATATGATTATAAAACAAAAAAAAATGAAAGATAACTGAAAAACAATTGCAAATAACTGTACTATAGCCTATAGACTCAAGCACAGGACAAACATAAACGCCAAACAACGTGTGGAAGTACAGAAACCCGCCATATTTTTGATGGTATCGCTTGAATATGCAAACCGAAATATATACTGGGGGAAAAAGCTTTTGGATATCTTTTGTGATGCTGATGTTAGCAAATAGAAAGCCGCTATCTGATAATTATATAAATGGTGAATTGATGATTTGGTTCAGTACCAATAGATATTAATACCGCTACTTCTGGCCCTTTGGTCTTACATTTAAAAAAGGATAACTTCTAAACCAATAACATAAATTTATTTTAGTTCTAGTCTTTCTGCTGGCTTAGCTGGTGCTGTTGCTTCTACGCCTATTGACGTTGTAAGGGTATGTATATCTAAAAATCAATGAACATGAATTACTACAAAAAACTTTATCCTTTTAGACAAGATTAATGAACCAAAGAAAGATTAAATTATCAGAAGGAGGGATAAGAATGCGCATGTATAATGGAACATTAGACTGTTTTATACAAACGTTCAGAAATGAAGGCTTTTGGGCATTTTATAAAGGATTTATTCCTACTTTGTTTAGACTAGGCCCATGGAATATTATATTCTTCATTACATATGAACAACTTAAAACGCTGTATTAGAGAATTTTAAACGATTATCTTGGTTGTTATTTAGAAAGTTGTGAATCTAATAGTACAATTATTATTGAATTTTGCATTTTTATCTATTTTTATTTATTTGTAATTTAATGTGCATATTAAAAAAATTAAACTGGTAAATAGAATACGTGTACAATTATTATCTACCTAATTATTTTATGTTGCTTAATCGGCAATATCAAGAAGGCATTTTGTTTTTGAAGGAGGTTTGTAGTTTGGTGAAATTGCCTTTCCTCTATGGTTAAACATGTAAAAAGAAGAGACATTTCTGAAAGTCTCCCAAGTTTTATTCTCTAAATCTGCAGACGCTTTAATTTCTTTAAAATCCCCAGCGATATAAAGAACTCCATACATAATAACAAAAAAACTTGCAATTGTTTGGATGGTAATCTGAAATATTACAATTAATGACATATTTGCAAGTTTTTACGCCAAACAACATACGTCTAAGGGTAAGCCAGTAAATTCAAGCTCATTTAATCTCAAATAAGAGCGATCTGAAAAGTAACAGATAAAACAAATGTCTGTTTACAATATATACATGCTTACGTTGAGCAGCTGAGTAAGCTGCATGGAAAAGTGAAAGAAATCCCAGTGTTAAAATTAATCTATGAAAAGTTGTTGCAGCCATTATCACTATATTACAATTATTAACAGAGCATTAAACGTATCTACTTTTGACACGATTTTGGAAATGCCATGGATAAAAAAGGGAAATGCGTATAATCTAACCTCAATAATTTACTGACAAGGTAGAAACCGAATAAATATAGCCAACATTTATAATCTAAAAATACTAAACGCAACTAAAATTTAGTTTAAATGCTAAATAATTAGATTTATTTCTTATACGAAGAATGCCTGTTTACTCGTTCTATTTTACTTCATAAATTATTGCAACAATAAATATTTATATGATTAGAATAAAATTTCACTTAATTACATTGGTACCAATTTATCCAATAATCCAATTCAAAATGTCTGGTTGAAGGTTGATTCGATTTGTCATTTTGTCTTCATCTGGAATTATTTTTTAAGGTAAAAGCGTAACTTATATCTAATTAGCATGAAATATTGATACAGCTAGTTACTTGACCCTACAATTTTCTTTTCAGCAATAAAAATGTCTGCAAGCGCAACTTCCGAACAATACAATGAATTAGAAGATGCTTTTATTACAGATGCAAATTTTAAAGTCGATATAAGCCAAAAAATGAAAGTACCAAACAAAATTAGTTTTAGTAATGATGCTGTAAATGGTATTAATCCAAGCAGTTGGCATGAAAGTATTAATATGCATGTACCTGAAAGAATACTAGTTATTGGCCGAGATCAACATGTTGGTAAGATGCAATTTGTTTGTGTCAGGTAAAAGTGACAGAAGTTTGGCGTTAGTTTAATATTGATGATAAATTCAAATGACTATTTCGTGGGCTTCGTCCCACAAAGTAGTTATTTTAATTTAAATTCTAAAGGCAGCTTCAGTTTTATGTTTGGTATTTATACATTACTTTGATTTAAAAAAAAAACATGATTAATAACTTAATTTAGGTACAAGAGCTCCTCCTAGAGAAATTGTATTTGATAATTCGTTACTGCAACAAAACGAGGTGCATTCATCTGATCCACGAGTAGGAACCCCACCTCGAACATTAACACTAGATAAGTATCCGTTTCCTGGGGTTGAAGATTATGAAGAACCTATCAAAGCTAGTGTTCCAATTGTTGAAACATCTAAAAATGTGGTATCCTATAAAGTAGATGCATTGAATGATAGCAGAATAATGAACCGCGAATCCACTCCTCCTATAGTAGCTGGTGGGGAAGGACTTACAACAACTGAAGAAGTAATTCATTTACGTAGACAAATGGCAAAACTTAATCGTAGAGTAATGGCATTAGAATTAGAAAACTTAAATAGGCTGCAGAAAGAAAAGATACTATATGGATTAGGTATAGCATACTTTTTGTTAAAAGCTATATTATGGTTAAATCGTAACAATTAATCTACATAGCTGTTTAAGAATTTATTTATTTTGAAAATCATTTTAATGTGAACTGTGTACTACCTATTTTCCATACATAATATCCAATAATGTACTACTGTAATATCTATTTTGTAAACCGTTTTTTTTATTTTATAAAAGACTAAATATGATTTTTGAAATAAATAGATTTTCATTGTTTAGTCGATATAAAACATTTTAGATATATTAATATATTTTTAAGATTTTCTTTCAATGAGCATATTAAATTTTATTATTGTTTCAAACATAAAGAATTAAAAGTTTAGTTTATATGTAGTACTTAATGTATACCCACATACAAATTTCAGAAATATATACATTGACTCATAGTCACAATTATATAGCACGCATAGCAATACCATTAGGTGGTTCAAATTCATATTAACATTCGTAATATGTGCAATGTAACATAATTATTCAAATATTTCCTCTTGACATAAAGAGAACCAGATTTCTAGCAATAAATAAAACAAACTCTTAAAAAATTTTAAAACCAAAGTCACAGTCATACTATACACTGAAAAAATTATCTGCAAAAACTAACAAAATATTTGGCAGGTATTTTCGGTGGTATGTAAACGGTTAGACATTCCTTGGACTAACTTTTCTTCATCTATTCTTTCATTCTATTGACATCAAGCCATTCTTGTTTAAAATGTGATGAACTCTGATACAGTGATCTAATTCGGTCTACAGATATTCAAACAAGTGAACAAGTAAGTAGTCTCGCTTCAAGTGATCTGCGAATGACGCTAGTTCAATGGGACGTTGTACAAACAGAAATGAGAGCCTAGTCGACTGATCGCCCGGGTTGGTAGACAGAAATGTATTTGTAGTAATGGCATTCAATAGAAAAAAAGCGCGCCAACGATGCTTATAATTATAATTTACCGATTTGTATTTTTGGAGTGTTACGATATGGTGCGCAGATTTTTCATTATCGTATCAAAAATATTTTGGGGAAGTATTTGCTTTGACGTCTGCACAGAGTTAATCTTTATTCGCCAAAGGTCAATGAATGCTACCTAGAGAACATTATTCAGCACCATGTAATGCCTTTTGCACCATTTTTAGGGAACAATTTCATGTTCGTGCAGAATAATGCGAGGCCACGCATCACTAGACAAGTTTTGGATTACTTACAAGAGGTCAATATCCAGGTCATGGACTGGCCACCACGAAACCCAGACTTAAATCCTATTGAACACCTTTGGGATGCTCTAAAAAATCAGTAAGGCTTCATTTACCACCTTCTGGTAATTTCCAGGAATTGGAACAAGCTGTTCTTTTCGAGTGGGATAATATTCCCCAAGAAGTAATCCAAAATTCGATAGTGAGCCTACGACTGCGAATCCAAGCAGTTATCAGAGCTAGGGAAGGTGTCACGCGTTATTAGCTTTTATTCTTTTAATCCCTTTTTTTTGTTTATAGGTTTTTTTAAGATTTCCAATAATATCGTTTTGTTTCTGAATCTGTAATTGAACGGAATTTGTATTTTTTTTTCATAAGTTTCCATTAAGAAAGAAGTTAATTGATGAACCTATGTTTAATTATCTCCAGTTATATTGTTTAATTCACCAATTATAAAATTTTGTTAAAATTTTATAGAATTATTTGAGTGGTGCATTAATTTTGAACATGAGTTTGTATAAACTACTCAAAAAAATTAAGGAGTCAACATTTTCAAAACCCGTATTTAGTTAACTAAGCGAATTGCAATACTAATATTAATAAATTCTATTAATTAACCAATCTGCTGCCAAATATAATTTTTGTTGAATTTTCTCTATTTCTTTTAAAACGGTGCAGTAGTGAAGCTGCTTTATGCAAAAATCAAAATGGATTTTAAGATCAAAGACTTATTATTCTTGTGTGTTTTGTGACATTTTATGTTCGTTTTTGTTTGATATTGATTGTGAGAAAAAATAAGATGGGGCGTCATTTAACGGAGGCTGAAGCAGCTCAAGCATTTACCTTACTCGAAGACGGCAGAATTTGCTGAACGCCTTAATGTTGTACAAGGTGTAATTTGGAGACTGTAGAAACGGTATCGCGAGACTGGACTTGTTACGAGAAGACGTAGGCATGGCCACCCAAGATCAACTTCGGCTGTGGATGACCAGTTTTTAACAATTCACGCTCTTCGCAACTGTATAACAGCACGGGCTTTTCCAAATAATCTTTCTACAGCTAGGGATGTACGTGTTTCAAACTAAACTGAGAAATCGATTGCGAGAAGACAATTTACGCAGCAGAAGGCCACTTAAAAGAGTAAAGCTCACAAGAAACCATCGGCATTCGAGAATGGTGTTAGCTCAAGAACACCAACGTTGGCACTTAAGGCACTGGAGTCGAATAACGTTTTCAGATGAATCCTGGATTAAACTATTGGTAAATGATCGTATAGAGAAGGTCCTATGAACGATGTACACCATCCACAATTCAAGAAACCGTTGCTTTTGGTGGTGGATCGGTAATCGTGTGAGGAGGCATCTCTATAGACAAGCGTCATCGTCAGAAATGGATTTCTGACGGCATAGAGATACATCGATGGCATTTTAGAACTTCACATCCGACCTCTGGCAAATGTTGATAGAGAGAATTTTTTTATTTATACAGGATAATGCCCAACTGCACGTAGCACACGTGGTAAGGGATTATTTTTGAGTTCATAGTATTACCAACATAGCATGGCCAATGCACAACCCAGACTTAAACCCTATAGAACATCTATGGAATCAATTGGGACTAGCCATTAAAAACCGCCTTAATCATCCTAGTACCCTCCGAGAGTTAGATGTTCTTGCCGAAGAATGGAGCCAAATACCGCGAAACAACATCCACAGACTTATAAGGAGTATGCCAAGGAGATGCAATACAGTTATTCAAGCTCATGGAGGTGTTACCGTTACTAATACAGTGAATCATTGCAAATGCAACTTTTATTTCCGAAACAGCAATTTCAATTTCACTCAATTTCTTAATGTTAGTTACTTTAGGTTGACAAATTCTTGTGTTCAATTATTTTAAGTTTACTATGTGTGTTGTAACAAGGTAACTTGCTAAAGTAAAATGAGAATATATTATGTAATTGGAATGTCTCTTAAGAAAATAGAAGTCGACTAACTTTTGACTTCTTAATTACTTTGAGTAGTTTCTTAGGTGATCATTTACTAGGACCATTCTTTATTGATGGTTTCTTAAATGCCAACAAATATCTTGCTGCAAAATCAAATACTTCGCGATATTGAAAATACTGGAATGGATCGGGGCATTGTGTGGTTCCTACAAGATGGCTGTCCTGCACATAATGCACTCAGAGTGAAGCATATTTAATAATAATATTTAAGCATGTTTTATTGGCGTTCGCAAAGTGTTGGAATAATCATCCATTTACAATACCCGCCGTACGGCGGGATAGAGGAAAAGTAGGGTAAACTGGTCATTCGCACCCGGCACTGACACCGACATAGAGTCGGATCCTTCCTCTTGCCCGTTTAGGCGGTATAGTTGGTCCCGCAGTTGCAAGAGACCTGCGCTGAATTTTTTTCGGAGACTACGCGCGATGAGTTTTAACAAACAGATTTCAAATGAGCACATAAAACTGGAAAACTGCTCATTTAACCTAATCTCCATCTTCAATGATAAGAAAGTTACCCATGGAATCCCACTCGATCTGCTACGCCTGGTATACACATAGTAATAACAGCTAACATTAATTTGTGGAATTAAACTGCTTTTACTACTTGTCTGCATTCGTACGCTTTTTAATATACACTTACACTAGTTCATAAAATCAAACAATGTTAATTTCTTGCTTTAAACAACCAACAGTTTTTATTCAGTAATCTGTAACATACACAAATTAATTATTCTGTCGTGACTAATTCTTTAACTTCAACATCTCTACATTTTGCACCTTGCAATTCTCTTCTTATCTCCAATGATATCGTGGGGTGTGACTGTTTCTTTAACAGATGCAGTAACGCATCTCTCTGTTCACTTGAAATATCAGCTTTGTATCTCTGAACAAATGTCAAAAATGCTTGATGCCAAAGCACTGGTAATTCTCTACTATCTCTTTCAAATCTGCAAATATTGTAATAGCTATTGATAACACAAAAAAGGTTACAATTCTTTACCTTAAAAAATGAAAAACTACAGCATCTACAACTCTATATGGTAAGGCATATTTTTTATCAAGAAATATTCTCAACATTATTGAATTAGCACCAGTATAATCCATTTCAGCTATTTTAAGTATTGCTGCTGAAGAATGTAAAATAGGTATTGAATTTTTGGCGATTACAGATCCCACTATAATAGCCTCCCGCAATGTGCATGTACCACTTTCAAGTAAAGGTAATAAGAGACCTATAATATTTGTTCTTTTTCTGTTAACTGCACAAGAAAATGGTATGAAAGTATTACCTTTCATAAAGCCTCCTGGTTTGAAAAGTGCTTTACGTAACGCTTGATACAGATGAAAATTTAATCTTTTATATTCGGCTAAATCATCCCTTATTCGTGGTAGCAGTACCAAATTATAAAATCTTTGAGCCATCTTTTCCTTTAGATTTGACGCAAAGATTCTTGTTGCTTGATACATCGCAGCAGCAGACCAACTAGGTGGATCTAGAAATATTACAAAATAAAGGAAAATATGGCAAAAAAAAAATTACCATGTATACATAATTATGACATATACCTGTTATATATAAAATTTGCTCCCAATTTTTTAAACTAGGTATAATTTTAAAGGCCTTTGGTAGCTTTCCACTTCTATATTTTCTCAATACATCTCTAACACCTTCATACATTTGTTTCACTTTTAAATCAATATCTTGTACTTGGATTGTACCACAATCACTAAATCTTGTTTCCAATTCAGTTTGTTTTTCAGTTATTTTTTCTAGAATTATATCTGCCAGAGTACGTCTTGGACCAGGATTTTTGCTCATAAACTTCAAGACAGCTTCTTCATCCACTTTATTTATTTCAATATTTTCATAAAAGCTTTCCGACTCCAAATCATTATTGTCAGAGTCTGATTCTTCATCGGAAGTGTCGGCATTTAATTTAGTAAATTTTCTTCCATGTCCCGATTCTCCTAATATAGGAAATTCTGATTCTAACTCACGTTGCTGTTCTCGAGCTGCTGTTAAAATTTTGCGAGAAAGATCTGAATCTACAAACTGTGTAAAGTTAGCAAAACATTGATTACTCTATCACAAAAATATGCTTTAGATGATTTTCTAACCTCGTCATCATCATCTTTGCGTAGACGTATTTTATTTCTATTCTTATGATTAGCAAATCTAGTGTCTGCTATTTGTTGCTCTAAAGGTACCTTGGTTGCCATTTGAGATGGCTTTATTTTCTTTATTTTGCCCATTTATAGAAAAAAAAACGTGGAAAATGGGTGATACTAACCAACAACGTTCCTAAAAAAAAAGGAAAATATTTGGTCAATTTGGTTAAAATTTTGACAGCTTTAACTAGTGTTGGCAGCAGCAGCGCCAGCAAAAAGAATAGTTTGTACCAACCTTCATGTTTGTACGTATTAGATTTGGTCAAATACGTACTAGATGGCGCTTCATTTTTGTATAAAGTTTCCGGATTTTGTTAGTTAAATTCTCATTCTTATACATAGAAAACGATCTCTCCACATCTAAGGAAGTTACATTTGCAAGTAGAAACTGTTTTTCAAAATCACTTAAAAGTTCACTATTCTTACACTTATTATAAACGGCCTCTAAAGTATTAAAATTGGGATTTTTCCTTAAAACATCTGCCAACTTTTGACTAGCGCATAATCCCGCCGTATCATTTAATGTGTGTAATTTATTTTTTACACTCTCCACTATGTCTAATGATTCCTGCAATGACAATTCAGTACATTGTAGTTTTCTGATGGCATCTAGTAATACTGTGTAATTGGTACATATTGTTGTTAAATCTTCTAAAAGTTGAGGAATTTGAAATTCTCTTTGACTTTCTCTAATTGCTTTGGATTCATTCCGATTAAATCGCATTATATCTGATTGAATTTGTTAAAAATGGATCAAATAGTAAGAAGCTGCTGTTAGCCAAGTACCCCATCGCGTTAAAATTGATTCAGGAAGTTCTGGAATACCTGGACAAAATTTACGAAATTCTTTTAAACGTTTAGGAGATTTACGAAACACTGCTTTAGTACTTCCAATCATCCGATCAACGTTTCCGTAATGTTGTCGAACAACTTCACCAACTAAATGCAAAGCATGCAGCACGCAAGTTATATGTATTAAGTTAGAAAATATATGTTTTAAGGATCGCCCAACACTTAACATCGTTGCTGCACTATCTGTCACAATCATCACAACTTGATCTTGGGCAATTTTAAATTTTTTCAAAGCGTTCACTATCACTTTTTGAATATTTTCCGCGGTACATTGTTGAACACGTTTGCAAGCTAACAAATATCGAGATGCTGTGTTCTCGCTAGATAAAACGCGAGCTATTACATTCACAATACTGTTTTTCTTTATATCGGTCGTCTCATCCACGGTAATCCATATTTTTTTGGAACACAAATCACGTTTACACACATTTTCTAGCATCTCTTTCATTCGCGGCAAATGATTCTGTAATTGTGTTTGTGAGGGTAATGGGTACTTTGGAACGTATTGTCGCCAAAACGTTTTAAAAGCTGCTTTTCTCACCAACGACAACGGAAGATTACAAGAGGTAAACATAATTTATAAATGTATGAGGAATAGTGTATAAGGTATTTCAGTTCTTGCATTTCTCATATGCTTAATACCATTGACATGCCTCTGGCAATCAGTTCTGTCCAATGCAGCCAAACGAACATTGCATGTTAAGCAAAAAACTGCACTACCGTCATATTTTAAATGGGGAAAAAGTGACACATACTTATGTACATTAGTAGGAAATCTATTAGGAGGCATTGTTTTTTTAGGTATATAAATATTAGTTCTATATGAAACGATACACTAATTATGTACTTGGTATAATACTACAACACACAAAAAACACCAGCTATATTTTCAAAAGCGACAAGTAAGTACATAACCTTGACCGTTCGACTAATCTCTGCAACAGCTAAACCGGTACTAAAACGAAATCTCTCTCAGCGCGGTTTAACATGATTTATATTCAAGGTCGACACTACATGCCGGCTTCTCTACCGGTTTAGTTTATTTATGAATTTTTCGTATTCTTATATTAACCCGTAATACCGACGCCTATGCGAGCCCGCAAGTTTAGGTTACTCTACTAATTACAATATCATATAGGCTGTTTACCACATTCTCTTGCGAAAATTACACTTGATCATTAAAGCGTGACAAACGGTTGCACCCGCTGTACATACAAGGAATCGAGTGGACGTTCGGTTATTATCGGTTGATCAGTGTGCGTGTAACCAATCAACCGATAATAACCGAACGTCCACTCGATTCCTTGTATGTACATAGTAAACACAGCGGGTGCAACCGTTTGTCACGCTTTACTGATCATAGCTTACGTTCTATCAGGACGCATGCTGTGATCAATGTGGTATTAGTAGAGTGAGGAATCGTCTCTGCGATACATAAGCCTTTCACCATAGTAGCGGGCTGTTAATGTTCCGTAATTCCGATGCAACTCACTTGATAACGCTGCTTAAAAGGGTGAGTGTTTCACAACTTTTCAGATATTAGAATTCTTGATTGGTTCTGTTATTTTTATTTGATTTATTACTTATTTTTTTGGGATTGTGCTTACTAAAGGAAGCGCACACCTATGCCGCACAACATTACCTCCCTTTAGTAATTAGTAGAGCTGTTATCCGTATTCATTATCCGAAACCTCAGATCCGTTATTCGGAACTTCGGATCCGAATCCATTTTCCGAAACCTCGGATCTGGATCCGTTATCCGAAATTTTAAATTCGGATTCTTTATCCAATCGAATCCATTATCAGATAACGTGGATCCAGCCCCGTTCTCAGACAACTTTTCCGAGCAAATACCTGCAAGAGGTCGAGTAATTATCAAAAAATATAGCTGTAATCACCGCAAGATTTATTTAACATCTATGTAAAGCCTGTTTTACACGCCACGATTTATTGGTCAATTAATTGAATAAGTTGATCAATTTTATCGTACCGCGTAAAACAGCAAAAATCGCTACGATTTCTTGAACAACTTATCGTACGATTAATTTAATCAAATAGAACATACTCTGTTTTTGCCACGATTTTTCACTAACTTTGTTTTAATATCAACCTAGTAACAGAAAAGTACCTATGAATTTTGTTGTGTTTTTAAACTAAAATGAGGATACATTTCGAAAATTTACGCGGATCATGATGTAATGGATAATTTGAAGTAACCGAAATTAAAGCTACCAAAGCTAATCTGTGCATATACCTAAACTGTCAAAGCATTTGACAAAAGCAGATTGCCAATCTATTTTTATAAGCAGATGAGAATTTCCTACTCAATAATTCCCCCGTTCAACTATTAATTAAACTAAACGAGTATTTACGATCGTTAAAAAATTCTACAATTAATTATAGCGTGTAAAGGCAGCATAGTTCTACCGATTTCTTGGCCAAGAACTTGTTGAATTGGCCAATAAATTACGGCATGTAATACAGGCTTAATGCAAAGTGAGTTTGAATTGTGCGCATGGAAAACCGGTATTATTCTGAATGCACGGATTTTAAGAACTACTTCACTTTTTCTCCATATCTACAACACCAATGCGATTTCTTTATTAAACATTTTCTACATTGCAAAATAACGAATTCGGATCCGAGAACCGGATAGCGGATCCGGATCCGAGAATCGGATAACGGATCCGGATCTCAATTTTTTTTTCTGATACCTACGGCGCTAGTTGTTAGTTCGTATCTGTTGGAACCTTGTTACGAGAAACCATAAATATTTGCAGTAGTTCTGCCGCGTGTTATTTTTTGTAAATAGAACACTCTGTATATTATTACGATTTTAGATGCCACTCTTCAATTCATGTCAACTTTCGTCAATGTGCCCTATAGCTATCTATCTTAGTTTTTGAGATAATTGACATTCTTTGAGAGTTTGGGGAAATGTCACTGTATCTTTAACGTCCGATATCTTAAACGCTAGGGTGGTGATCCAAACTTCGAGTATTTCCTGGAGTTTCAGGCAATACATTGAAAAGTTTTTATAAAATAAAATATAAGTATGCTCACAGCAAACAGTCCCGAAGCTGTACTAGTAACTAGCAAATGTAAATGCGCAGAGAGCATATTGTAAACGAGCACACTAGCTAGTAGCAACCAAGTATTTTCACTAGGATATGTATTGCCGGCCTAAAGCACATACTTGCTAATATAATTAAGGCCGTTTTACACGACGCAGAATTGACAAATAAAGAATTCAAAAATTACAAAGTACGCATGCGGCATGCATAATGATGTATATAATTATGCATCGTGTAAAGCCACGAATAGTAGATGATGAGTAAACGTTAGAAGAATTGCTAAATTGCTCCTACCCGGCAATGTAATCGATCACGACAGTGACGTCAGCTGCGTTCCACATAACGTCGTGTATCGTATACTACATTGTGTTTTGACTGTTTTATTTCCTTTTTTTTTTTCATGTTTAAATACTTTTAAATTTGTCTATTACATTATTGCTAGTTGTATATTTTATAAGTGATAGTTTATAAGTGAAAAGGTGTGTTAATAAATGGAAATGAGAGGTAAACATTGTGTAGTGCTGACTGTAAAAGTAATTCGGTCCCAGCTAAAGCTAGCAAGGAATATGTTATATGACATCGTTTTCTCGAAGATTATCAGGGAGGTCACTCTGTAAGGATCGAGTGTTGCTTTTCACAATGTCGTGCCGGAACATCAAATTTTCAATAGTACTTTTCTGATTCAATTATTTTGCGAGAGTGCATACGTTAATGGTGTCGTTTCACTTGTGGTGCAATTGTTTTCGACACGTTCCAAGTAGTTACATTAGAAAGGTGATATCGATTTTGGTGTTTCGTGTCCAATCGTGTTTGCGTTATTTGCGTATACTACACAAGATTAACAACACCCATCTGCGCCCATCAAAACGACATAAACACCACAACACAACACTTTTCTATAAAATGTGAGGTTGATGTCACAAATTTTGTTTTAGAGCGATAGTGCATAAGCGGTACGACAGCGCACGGAAGTCGAAAATGTCTCGATTCTTACAGAATAACACCCCAGGGAATAATGGGTTATATGCAGAAGAGCAGATACATTTAATCAGAGGGGTGGGCGGGCGTGCTAGCCACTACACCACGGGGACCCGCGGTGTAGTGGTCAGTACGCCTACCTGGCAAGCAGGAGATGTCAAGTTCGGTTCTTTACCAGAGAGATTTTTTCAATTATTCAATTTCGTCGGAAATTCCAAGAAAATTACAGTTTTTTTACATACACAACTACATAGTTTGCAACAAGTTGCTAATGTTTTTTCTTTATGGCTATTTATCTGTTGAATTTACTTATAAAAATAAGTAAAAGTGTTGCTTTTAAGCTTAAGGTGAATATATTGCCTTATAATCCCTTTGTAAAAGTTCCGAATAATATATGTATAGTAAATATACATATTATATGCGTAGAAGAAATATTTAATTATGTCAATATCGTTTACAGCGGCGCTCTTGAGTTACATATAGTTTATACTTTCTTGTATATAATAATCTTGAACACTTTTTTTGGCAAGAACGTATTCATCGCTAACTACTTCTGAAAATAAATTATCATATGTAAATGCATAACTTTTGCACTTATAGGCATCGATTATTTGCCGACCTTACCAAAATTTTGCCGAATCCCTGGGATCCCGACCTCCGGTATGAATTTTTAACATTCCATACATTGCAGAATGACACAGGGCCTACGGCTTTACTTCCTTATCTGAGAAGAAATCATACTCCAATTCTTATCCGTATTTAAAAACCAACCGTCTCGGCAGAGAAATGAGCCCGCATCCTACGGATCGAATGGTAAGTGTACTAACTGTTCCACAGAGGCAGAAATGACAAGAGAACACAACGTAACCGCTCGTGAGTTTTCGAACAGATGTTTTCTATTGGCATGTAATCATACCGTAAACAGCACGTAATCAGAGTTAGTGTGGTTCCTTGGGATATGTTTTTGATACAAGTTGACCTCACAAAAATCTTGCAGTATTGCTCCACCTTATACAGTACTGTGAAAAAGTTACCGACCACTAGGTGTTGATAGAAATTAATTATTCTTACTTAAATGAAAATACAAAATACTAGTAAAAAAAGTTTTAAGGAGTTTATTATATACTGAAATATCTTTCTCGGGAGTTTTTTTTCAAGTTTTGTTAAATTTTCTAATTTTAAATTGAATAAACGATTCCTGTAGGTTCGGGGGTATCCCTGGATACCCTTACGGCAATTTTTTGAATGAATTTCCAACTCAGTAAGATGAAATTAACGAATTTTTAAGATTTGAAAAGTAACTAACCTTTAACTTTTGAACGAAGTCAATGTATATAAACCCTCTGTTTATATACCCACTACAGGAAACTGCCTGCTCTGGATGTTTAACCCTTTTCTCTTCTAATAAAGACTTTGGTTTCACAATCGAGCACTTATATGGGGACCGGAGTTAAGACACACTTTGATTCAACCAAGGCCGAATAAAGATTGATGGAAAATTATGGCGTCGTTCATCTATCTTTTATTTTAAATCGCGGCGATTGTTTTATTTCACAGCCAATTTTGATAATTTAACCCAAATAGGAACTTTTTCGATGACTTTCGATCAAATGATATTATTTCTGCAAACAGCATACGAGAACGAATGCAGTGACTTAACCAGGAGGTTGTATGTTGATGATTCTGTGATCTAAAATGTCACCAACAAGCTTTAAACGGGAAAATCCACTGCTAATTTACAGAAACCTTTCAGATAAAAATTTAATTGATGAAATATTATTTGTTGTACCTTTCAATTTACGCTATTGCTTATTCCAGACGATTTCTACATTAATTTGGACGAAATAAGTGAATAGAAAAATTAACTAACGAGTAGATTTGTCCATGCTACCCCACACTCGTCATTATCTGGACTTATAATATAAATATAATGTCCTCGCTCCAAGGACAGTTGGCTGAGAGGGGATGGTAACGAAGAAATTTCCAATTTTCCCCGCAAGAGGGATATTTAGTTACCAACGAGTGGCCAGCCTGACATTTAGTCGTTCCGAGGTGACAACTGGGAGAAGTTGTTGTCGTAGATACAAAGTTGAACATAACAATACATAAAGAAAGATGAAAACATAAAAATTAAAACAAATATAAGTACATAAACAAACATAATTCAATATTTAGTGTGATCCCCTTTGGATTTAGTAACTGTAGACATTCTTCTTGAAAATGAAGCGTACAGATTACTGATGAAATCGATAGATATTTTATACCACTCTTCTCGCAATATCTTAAAACACTCACCTGCATTCCTGAGTTGCCTCTCAGCTATTTTTTGTCTAAATATTCCCAAACATGTTCAATAACGTTCAAGTCCGGGCTCTGGGGCGGCCATTGTATAATTTCTAACACACCTTCTTCTGGTTTCTCGTTCAAATAATTTTTCACTATGCTACTAGTGTGTTTTGGGTCATTATCTTGCTATATCATAAAATTTGGGCCAATTAAACGACGTCCACATGGTACAGCAAAGTCTTTTAAAATCCGCAAATAACGCTGAGCATTCAATTTATCAGTGATTCTCACTAAATCACCAACGCCTGCGGCAGATATACACCCCCAAACAAAAACAGAACCTCCACCGTGTTTAATAGTAGGTTGTATACACTGAGAAATGTATCTTTCTCCTGGTCTCCTTCGAACGTATTGTCGCCGTTTTGAACCAAACAATTCGAATCTTGATTCGTCGGTGTATAACACACAATTTCACATTTCAGCTGTCCAATCTTTATGATCCTTTGCATACTGTAATCGTTTTTGTCTGTTACCTTGTCGGAGGTTTTCGAATGGATACACGACCCCGCAATTCTTCCGATATTAAATATTTTCTTACGGACGACGATGTTACTTCTGTACCAGTTGCATGCCGCAGTTCCGAAACCAGTTCCCGTGAAGATTTGAATCAATTTCGTAAACTTTGAACTCTTAAGAACTTCGTGTCAGTATCGGATAATTTTTTCGGTCTTGCACTTCTTTTATCTGCAACGTCTCCAGTTTCCTTAAATTTTACAATTATATTTTGTATGGATGATTTAGCATATCCTTTTTTTTGTGCAATTCTTCTTTGGCTGTACCTTTCCTGATGTAAAACTATTATTTTATTACGTTCTAATAAGGGTATTCTACCCAGTACGGTAATATTTTTTGTTTATGAAACTTAAAAAAAAATAATCTTCAACACTAATAACTAAGAAGGAAACACGATAAACACTGTCTGAGTGGCACTAGATAACTAAACATTTCATTATTCATCATTAACTCTGGCCACGAGCGGTACCGCGCATCGGCGTAGAATCAGTTCGGACCGAGAGGAACGGTAGTATTACTTCGTCTGCGGAGCAGTACGGACATTTTCGCTGCTGGTCACTTGCGCAATTGTTTATCTGTCCTAGAAAAATTATGATTTCGTCAGCAAAACGACCGCGGTCGGACAAACTTCGAAAATTTATTGCAGAAATTCCAGACTTAATATATGAAGGTGCTAAAATTAAATGTGTAATCTGTAAAATCCCGTTAATGTGTTGGTCCAGACAACATTGTCTACGACACGTAAATAGTGAAAAGCATGTCTCAAAAAGAAATTGCGCACGAGACAATGAAAAATGTATATTTAATGTATGCGTTACGTTTATCGCATGTAATATACCGTTTAATTTACTAGACAAGGAACCATTTATCTGCTTTTGGAATAACTATTCGGAGTACAAATTACCAAGTCGAACATCGTTACGAAGAATTGTGCCATCTGCGCGCGAACATATTAAACAAAAAATAAAATCGGAGTTGAAAGATCAAAAATTGTGGTTATGTGTCGACGAAACAACAGATCGGAAGAAACATTCTGTTCTTAATGTAATGGCACGCAAATTGGAACCTCATCAATCGGCACCTTCAATTCTATTAGTCTCCAAACGAATACAACAGTGTACTGCCGAAGTAATTTCAAAGTTAGTGTTAAATACATTGGACAAGTTTGAACTTTCAACAAACCAACTCTTGGTGTTAGTGAGTGATGGTGCTGCAAACATGCTTTCTGTAGGCCGGTCTCTTAAAAAGCATTCTGCTAATTTGTTACACATTACGTATAAAATTCATGCTCTCAATCTTGTGGCGGATAGTATCAGAAAATGTTATCCTGAGGTAGACGCTTTAATAGCGCATACCAAAAAGCAGTATTTGTCAAATCACCGAAACGTATTCGCGAATTTCACAGACTGTGCCCCCGTATACCAGAGCCACCAGAACCTATTCTAACTCGTTGGGTAACATGGTTGCAGGCCGCGTTTTATTATCATAAATATTTTGACAATATTAAGAACAGTTGAAACATATCTAATGTTGCAGATATTTAACAGACATTATTCACTTTGTGATTTCACGGAGGACTCTTAAAATGGTAAGTGTTTAAGCACGTGTTATTTAATTTTTATTTAAAAGATGAGCGAAATTATTTGCGGCAGCAAACATCTCTATTAGCAGAATAACTCTAGTGGAACGCGAGGCCTGGTCGACTCTACGCTACTGCGCGGTACCGCTCGTGGCCAGCTTTATTCATCATTTACCCCACTTGCACCTCATCAAATATACCATTCATTATATTTATTAGTTTTATTACTCACTTACGAATACCTTTATTGTGTAGCCGTAACTTACTATCGGTGAAATTTTATTACTTTCAATGCCTTTTCCTGGTAAAATTCATTGAAATAGATAATCCCTTCAAAAAATAGCGGTCCCATGCCGATCGCACAACGAAACATGTTGTAAAATGCAAATGAAAATTACGTGCAATGGTCGGTAACTATTTCACAGTACTGTATATAAAGCATACAAACTCTCTCATTAAGCAAAAATATTTCCAATTTGGATTAAATTTATATATGTATATATGAGTGGAACAAGTACAAATTGCAAAAAAGTAAGCACAAAAATCAACTACAACAATAACCTAGCTGTCATCATCAGCAGTAAAACTGTTTCAGTGAAGTATTGCAGTAAGGATTTTAGTGTTTCAGTGCCACAGAGTTCGAGTACTTGATTAGTTACAATAATCTACTTTTCTAGTGTGTACTATTAAAGCATATAAATAGTTAGTTCTTTCTAACGAAAAAAAAAGGAAAAAAAAAACCTATTCAATTACATTTTAATTACTGCTATAGATAAATACAGTCTTAATTGAATTTTTAAAATGTATACAATAAATAACAATAATTTACAGATTAACAATCAATTCATTTACATAAAATATGCAGATTGACTTCAGTAATCATACTATATTTTTGATCAGATTAAAAAAATACCCGTTGGAATTTGATATTACTAAAATACCTAACTATTGATTTTCCTTACAGGGTGCATCTTGGTCATCTGAGTTCTTCTCTTTCAATTTTCGTTTTGCTTTGATATCAGCCATGGTTTGCTCTATAGATCTACAGTCCTTTTTATTTTCACTTGGAACTACAACAAAATTTATCATAGTTAAATTTCAGCAACAAACAGATATGCAGATTATATATTACCAAATCCGTAACTTTTGTTTGTTTCAGTTTTTCTAGCAGCCTCTAAAGCAGCTTCCTGTCCTATTAGGTGTGCATATTTATCTTTATAATTAGAATTAGGCACAAATTTTTTTGGTTTCCTTTTCAATTCCTGTTCAGCTTCTAGTTGTTCTATTTTCCTCTAAAAGTAATAAATTATATTATCATTGCGCAGTTGCTAGGAAGAATATTTTAACGGCATTAATTACAGTGAAATTATGTGAATAATTAATTACGGTGAAAATGAATCAATAGACATTCGAAATCAGAATTCAATAATAACGTACAGATTATATTTTCGAATAAATTTGTTAAGATATTCATCACTTACTAAACTAAATTATATGCTTTTCACAACATGATTTATTTACCTTTCCCGTGTATTATATTTATTATACGTTTTCTTTTTAGGCGTGGTAACGGCCCTACAGGTTACATAAGTTTAAAGTTTGTCATAGCCTCAGAAGCCTCTTAGTGTGTAAATAGTGTAAGTGTTTCATGGCTTTCTTGCTGTTATTTTTTGTTAATTATTTCCCAACATGCGTATGGTGATTCGAAATAGTACCGGACCTACCAAAAAATCTGCTTCACTTGACTTTGGCAGAAATCAATTATTCGTATAGAATCAAAAAAGAGAGAAATACATACACAGAGTGTTTCAATTAAAAATATATGTGACGTCATAACGAAAGCAATTATATATAAAAAAAAAAAAAAATAAAGACTAAGATGGGCAAATAAAATTAAAAATCGACCTACACGAAAATTTCTCCAAAATATATTTGGTGTGAGAAATAATGAATTTATTCCAAACTTTAGAGACATTGTCTAGACTTCCGATAGTCCGGCATCCAACGGTCCGGAATGCCCGATGGTCTGGCATCAACGAAGAATGTACGAACTTGGGCCATTTGATTTGTTCTACAACTTAGCGTTTAGAGATCGCGGAAGATACCGACCGCCCGATAATCGGGCATTTTTGATAATCCGGTACAACTATGTGTAAACGAGAGACAGTATATTAGATCTTATGTGTATGTATACGATATTAGGTGATGTGAGTATTAGTACAGTGAGTGGAGACGTGACGTAGCGGGTCGGAAAGAGAAACAAGTTATTGTTATTAGTAGAGTTGGCCACGCGCGCCAGCAGGCAGCTGCGTCGTATCTATGCGGTTACATACAAGCCTCAGTGTAGCTTCGACCTTCCATTAGCGCGGTACGTGTTGTTTAGAAATGTTGCGTACGTCACGCAAACGACCCAAGGCGGACCAAGTTAGAGAATTTTTAGCCGAAATTCCTAATTTAACGTATGATGGCGCTAAAATTGAATGTGTAGTATGTAATGTCCCGTTGATGAGTTGGTCCAAAAGGGACTGTCTACGGCACGTAAACAGTGAACGGCATGCTTCAAAAAAAACTTGCTCACGAGACTATGACAAATTTATATTTAATTTATGTTACTTTTATTGTATGTAATATATCGTTTAATTTACTAGACAAGGAAGCATTTGTCTTGTGTTGGAATAACTATTCGGAGTACAAATTACCAAGTCGTACATCGTTACGGAATCGGAGTTGAAAGAAAAAAAAATGTGTGGACGAAACGACAGATCGTAAAAAACATTCGGTCGTTAATATAATGGCACGTAAAACGGAACCGCATCAATCGTCACCTTCAATTCTATTAGCTTCCAGACGAATACAACAATGTACTGCCAAAGTAATTGTAAAGTTAGTGTTAAACACTTTCAACAAACCCAAAACTGTTGATGGTGCCGCAAACATGGTTTCTGTAGGCCGGTCTCTTAAAAAGCATTCTGTTAACTTGTTACACATTACGTGAAAAATTCATGCTCTCAATCTTGTGGCAGATGGTATCAGAAAATGTTATCCTGAGGTAGACGCTTTAATAGCGCATACAAAAGCAGTGTTTTGTCAAATCTCCGAAACGTATTCGGGAATTTCACAGACTGTGCCCCCGTATACCTGAGCCACCAGAACCTATTCTTACACATTGGGAACTTTGTTAAATGCTGCGTTTTATTATCATAAATATTATGAGAATATTAAGAACGTGGTTTTACAATTCGACCCAAAGGAAGCTGCCGCTACTATCATGAAAAGCCAGTCGAAATTTCAAGATAGTCTGGTTAAAACGGATTTAAAAATTATTCACAACAATTACTTCGGACTAGCGGAGGCAATAGAAAAGTTACAAGATCCTTCGGTGTCGTTAGTGGAATCCGTGCAAATAGTGCAACATGTTCACGCACAGCTATGCGCGATAGAAAACGCAAAAAATGTTTGTGTTCTAGAAAAATATGAAAGTGTTTTAGAGAAAGATTCTGATTTTGGCACATTAAGATACATTTGTGAAGGTGCGTCAACAGAACCGTTAAGTTGTTTCAAAGAATATTTTAATTACGCAAATATAACGTCACTAGATGTAGAACGTTCGTTCTCTGCATATAAACACATTTTTTCCTCGCACCGCGCTCGGTCTGTCGAAACAACTGTTGAAACATATCTAATGTTGCAGATATTTAACAGCCATTATTCAGTTTGCGATTTCACGGAGGATTCTTAAAATGGTAAGTGTTTGAGCACGCATTACTTTATTTTTATTTAACAACTACGCGAAAGTATTTACGACAGCAAATATCTACACACAATAGCTCTAGTGGAACCCGAGGCCTAATCGAAACAACACCGCTGCCCGTTGGCGCGCGTAGCCAACTATAGTTATTAGTTGAGTAAAATCAGTATTGTATTGCGTTAAAAAATAAAGTTAACATATGTGGCTCTATTTTTATGTCTTGATTACACATACCTACGTTTTTTAATATCTGTTTATATAGAAATACAGTGTCCTATGATCTAATGAGTTACAGCTTTGCATAGAGTACGCAACATGCAATTTTGTAGTAGTACCAGACGCAGAGCAAACATAAATGAGTTAACTTGGGCCTTTCTTAATTTAAAATATATTGCAGGAGTACAAGCAGAATAATTCTGAGAATCGCCCCAAGAGTTCTTGCCATTATTATTGCATTAATTATAATGATGATGGTTACCGAAATAGAATCAAAATGAAATGTTCAGCAACTTTTAGGAACGTTGGCAAAAGTTTTCAAATAAAAAATATTCGGAGACAAGTGCTGTACAACACAAAATTATATTCAAGTATACAGTATGTTCAGTTTTTGCGATTCACGATACAAGTTTGGTTTTTTAAATGCAACACCCTGTATATGTTTACATTTTTGGATGCCTCTCTCCAGTTCATATCAACTTTCATCAATTTTCCCTATAGCTATCTATCTTAGTTTTTGAGATAATTGACATAATTTGAAATGCCGCTGTTTCTTTAACAGCCGATAGCCTAAACGTCTCTTGATTATCAACAAGCATAACTATCAAAAGGAAAAAACTAATGGAAGCAATGAAAAAACTAAGCATACCGAAAAAGCTAAAAAAGTTGATGGAAATGACGATGGGAGGAGGGGTGTCAGAAGAATCTGTAGTGAAGAGGGGACTACGACAAAGCGACCCAATGTTCTCAGCCCTCTTCAACCTCGTTCAAGAGGTGATCCTGAGAGAAAGCAGTATAAGAACTAATAGCCTACTCTATGGTAGTAAACATCAATGCCTAACATATGCTGACAATATACGAGGCGTGTTTTTAAAGTACCGTTTTGAAATTCTGTTACCGTGAGCGCTGCGGCGGCTTTCTACGCTTGCGCGCTGTGTACCTACATCTGTTGACAAGCCACAGACGCCATTACAGAAAGATTCGACCGTGTTTACGTTTATTTGTCACTATTTAAAATGTCTCCGCCGATCGAGAATCCCGCCGACTGTGAAATACGCGCTGTGATTCGTTTTCTTAGCGTTAAAGGTATTAAATCGGCCGACATTTATCGTCAGATCTGTGAAGTGTATGGAGAAAACATGAGTGATGGAATGGTACGGAAATGGGTGAGAGCTTTCAAAGATGGCCGCACGAATGTCCATGAGGAGGAACGAAGATTTGGTTCAGAAAGTTGACAAAAAAGTGAAAAAGAACAGACACTTTACGATTTCATCGTTATCTGATGAGTTTCCTCAAGTTTCCAGTTAAATCAGGCGGTAGACTTCTATGACGATGGGATTGTAAAGCTGATTGTACGATACGATAAATGCCTTAATATTTGGTGGAAATTATGTAGAAAAGTAGAATAAGGTACAGGCTTTCATGTAAAAATAAAATTGTTAAGAAAAATTTACTTGTTTTTGTTTTATTTGAAAACGGTCCTTTAAAAACACGCCTCGTAGTACTCATAGCGAGGTCCAAAAGGGGAACAAAAAGACATCTTTAAATTACTTGAAACAAAAGCCAGAAAATATGGACTACGAAGACAAGGTACATGGTGATGAAAGACAATAATAAAGAAGAATCACCCACCCTGGTAATCAGTTGTGCAGGAAACAGGCAGTACAGGATAAAAAAAGGTAGAGCAAATAAATTATCTCGGGGTAACATTAACGTGCGAGCGCGAGGAAGAAAAAGAAATAGACAAAAGGTTGGCAAAAGGAAGTAAAGCTGCTGGAATGTTAACATAAATTTTAAGATCACAAACGATTGCAAGAAGAGTAAAGACAAGAGCCTACCAAACAATATTAGGACCAACAATAACCTATGCTTGTGAAACATGGACAATGAACAAAAAAGACAAAAGCAAACTTAAAACCCGGGAAAGAGAAAATATTAACGAGAATATATAGAGAAATTAAATTAAATGGAAAATACAGAAGAAGAAAAAACAAAAATCTTGAAGAATTATATAATCAACCAGGTATTGTCCAAATAACAAAGGCACACAGAGCTAGGCGGCTGATGATGGCAGATGGATTAAAAGAATATTAACAGAAGGAGAAGGAGGAAAAACAAAAGGGCGACCCAGAAAGAAATAGTTAACAGAGGTAAAAGAAGACTTATGGAGTGTGGGAGTGAAGCGCTGACGTATAGGGTGCGGCAAAATTAACTAAGCTTCTTCAATCATAATTATTTTGACTACCAGCCACATTGATCTCATTTATTTTGCACATTAAAATTGCAAATGACCGCTGGATTTAATTCAATCTTAGCTGAGTTCAAAAATAAAGTGTATGCGGCACCTGTTAATACAAGAAGACAGTTAATTTTAAGACTGAAGAAAATCCAATACAAAATATCCGGCGCGAGTGATTTATTGGTTCGGTGTTGTAGAGAATACACTGACATTAACGGATTGCATTTTGAACACCTTCTTTAATAAAACTAAGACGTAAGACTACTGACTGAGATTCTTTGTTAATAAAGATTAATTTTGCTTTAATATAATTTTCCATTATAAAAACTTTCAACAAGCTGTAGCTCGAAAGCGAAGCAGTTTTGATATACATATGTTTATATATGGTTTTTTTCATCAGTTTGGTTGGTAGATTACGCAATTTAAGTTCCCAAATAAAACTGAATCACCCTGTATAACATTCCTTATAGATGATTTTGTAGCATCATCGATACCTGACACAGGTTTAGGTCGATTTTCTTTGGGACCAGTCAGGACTCCATTATTTTTCATTGCTTCTGGTGTCGCACTAACAGAAGATACGCTAATATTCAAAGCTGTGGCAACACGCCAAAATAAAAAAATACGTTATAATTCTTTGAACGCTGTGCTTGAGCAAATACACTACTTACTTCCCTCGCTGCCTCAACAGGTATCAAAGGTTGTCCGTGAATGCGAATGCTATCACGTTCTTGTTCAAAGAACGTTATTGACGCTGCAACCGTTTCTTTTGCTTGATTACACAAAAATGTCGGCATGTTAACGTAATAAGGTGTAAGAAACGTGATTAATTTAATAAATTCCTGATAAGGGCTAATTTTAATAAAAGAAGTAATATAATATAAAAGAAAATAGGCGTTCAATAAGCAATAACTTAAACGAACGGCACAAATGTCAAAAAATGTTGACAGAAACGACAACTGTGTACTTCAATACCAACAATTGTAAGAAAATTCAATTGCGTTAATTGACAATAGGGGCTTTAAAATAATTAATTAATTATGATCAAGTGATAATGTATGCTAAACTAGAGTAATCTAGAACTATTTGTATATTAAACTATTGATTATAACTTAATTGACATGTATTTTAGAATGTGACAAATTCATATTTTTGCTACGTCATAGATGCAGCGTACATGACGTGCATCGAAAGTAAGGCTGTCTGTCCTATAGTGCTGCATAATGAATACCTAACGTGTTACTTGTACAACTGTCAAAGCACGACTAAAATTTGTACTGCTGTCAAGTACTGTAACGATTTAAAAGCATTTAGTTATTTTTGCCGCACCCTTTGTATCCTAAACGACTTACACCCTAGAACGGTGATCCAACTTTTTTACGTACACTGTCTATCAAGTTAACACAAGTTACTTGCTCACTGAACATGTGAATCGCAGATTTTCTTGTTTTATCTTGTTTAATTACTCGGTAATCCTGCAATTTACGGCTCCCATTTCGCGTCGCTCATCTGCGCAAGTGCATAACTAGACAATGTTGTCAGATTACAATATAAGTATTAAAAGAAACATATTAAGTAATCTTATTTATTTATTAATTTCCCTAATTAAAAGCACAAAATTGCGACATGACACATATACGGTTATTAATATAATCAAGTGTCCAATGACTTTTTGCAAAATGTCTTTCCTGTCATTTACCGTATGATCTGCTGCATTATGACAGTAATGATCATTTAATTGCCTTCTCTCACTATATGATTAGATTTACACCTTCAATAGAAAGTATTAAACTAATCTAAAAAATATAAACACTTGTAAATAAAATATTTAAATTTCCTTGAACGATTCTCAAATGACAACTAAGTAACCAATGACAATTTGGCAACATTGCATTGGTTTTTGTATGTGAACAGTGGTCGTATGAAATGGGGACCGTGAAGTGCAGGATTACCAACTGTTCATATGAATATTGTAGATCTCTCTTTCGACATTGTATATCTTACATGTAAAATAACTTTATAGCTATAAACTGGTCTGATTTTCTTTTTATTGATATTAGTATGAAAAAAATAGGTATGTGGTATAAGTCACATACAATTTTATTTTCTGAATATTGTAAAATGATCATTGCATAATGAAAATTATTTACCTTTTCTACTAACTGCAATTTAATATTATCATTCCATTGTTCCCCACGTCTTCGTGCTGCTAACTCATCTTCACAAGGAGCATGTAATCTGCTATATACACGAACATATCTGTCAATGTCTTCTGTTCCAAATGAATATGATAAAAGTCCTAATGATTCAGCTACTTCATGTCTTAAAAACCAATCTCATATGAGAGCCAGCAGATAATCAAAAAGTATATACTTACATAATGCTTCTGTAAATGTGATCCATTGGCGAGAATTTCAAATTTTTATTACTTGCATCCATAAAATGTGATTTCATCTTATTCTCTATATTTTCTTTAAATCGTCTAAGTCGTTCTTTTTCTATTGCTTGTCTCTTTTCTATTTCCTCTTTTCTTTCTGATAATAAAAATTCATTTGAAGTATTGTCGATTAAAGGTATTAAACGTACTTTTTATTAACAATCTCTCCTTTTCACTCAATGCAGGTGGTTTATCCATTGAATTTATAATAGAACCCAGAAGATCCATAGTGTGCTTTAAATTTTTTTGAAATATTCATAAACTTATATAAGTAATCAATTAAAACCTTGTTTTTAACTACAAACTAACCAAATTACTAAAATGGCTATCTACAAAAAAAATAATAAAATGACAGCAACAGACAGCAAATATTACGCTCTCTATGCGAAGATAGAGTACTAACAAATAACAAGCTGACTGAATTATATTAGTTCGCAATTACCTGTAATATAAAGTACCTACACATGCACAAATGTAATAAATAACAAACAAATCTAAAAATATATATTCTGCTAGTTCAAATATGTAGCAATTAAATATATATAATTCCAGTAATTCTCTTATCTACAAAGATAAAAAATCAACTACATATTTGAAAACAACTGGTACCAACCTAACGCAATATTGGGCTAGACGTTAAAACAACTTTTGCATATACAAGGATAGTGAATATTTACAATACTTAAAAAAAAAAACATATGTACTGTTAAATAAACAAAGAAAATCTTTAAATGCATTTATGAAGGTGGATATAACGGGATCTAATTATCTACTGGTATTTGTATTTAAGCAGTTGTTAGACCTGTTGGGAGTCGGCGTTTGTCAAATGTAGTTGACAAGTGGAAGATAACTGAAAATGGCAGCAGAAATTAAACCTGCTACACAATCAAATGATAAGTTTTGCACAACCAAAAAGCCACAGTTACTGGCTAAACTAGAAGGTTGTAATGACGAAATAAATGCTGCGGTAATTATACCTGGAGAGGATGGAGTTATCAGTGTGTCAGATGATAAGTAAGCAAAAAACATTCTTGTTTATTAACATTATTTAACATTTACAATTTTAGAACTGTTCGAGTATGGTTAAAACGCGATTCTGGTCAATATTGGCCAAGTATTTGTCAATATATGCCAAGTGGTGCAACATCACTTTCTTATACAGCAGAGACAAGACAATTATTTATTGGTCAAGAAAATGGAACTGTATCTGAATACACTTTAGCATCAGATTTTAACAGAATGATGCCTGTCAGAGAATATTTAGCACATCAAGCTAGAGTTACTGAAGTTCTATTTGCTTTAAATTGTGAGTGGGTTTTAAGTGTTAGTAGAGATAAAATATTTTCATATAATTGCACACAAACTGGTAGAAATATAGGAACATTTACAACAGAGGCTTGGTGTTCAGCACTTCAGTATGTATAGTTTATCAGAAAATAGCTTTTATGGAAAATGATTTTATTATTGTAGATTCAATAATCAAACAAAACATGCTTTTGTGGGAGATTATTCTGGACAGATTACAATGTTAAAATTGTCAAATAATGGTGCTAGTGTTATTACTACATTGAAGGGTCATGCTGGTTCTGTGCGCACATTAGCTTGGGATGCCGAAAGACAGATGTTATTTAGTGGATCTTTTGATCACATGGTTATTGTCTGGGATATTGGTGGCCAGCAAGGAAATGCGTATGAATTGCAAGGACACCAAAATAAAGTAAGACATTTATTTTGATTAAAATATTTGGGAGGTGTTGCTTTAAAATTGTCTTTTTCTGTAATTTAGTAGTTCATGTAAAGACCGGGTACATAAATATTTACTTACTGGCAAAATTATTAGGCATCTACAAAATTTATTCATGTTGTTGAAGCCACGCAAGTAGAAAGGTAATCGACTATGTGAAAATAGAAATATATTTACAAATAACAAGAAAAATTTAAAAATATACCAGATGTCTAACAAACACTCTAAAGCATTTGCGAAGATGCATTTAGATAGAGATCTATCAAGTTGGGCGATTCGTAAGATCTTTGGTTTTATTAAGATATCTTTGTGTGTAAAACAAGTGTTTGATAATGCAGCAGCTGTGGCTCCCATTCCATACAATCACTGGTCATATACAGAAACTAACGCAGTGTGCCAAATTTTCATTGGTTTCTTTGTCATTCACGAATTCTTTGACGCAATTTAAATATTGACAATATTTAATTTACAAAAACAAACATAACTCAATGAATTTATATTTAGGACCACTAAATTCAAGGCTTTATCCTTTGTTATATCATGCATGTAACTTTAACTAAAAATTTTTGTATAATTTGGAATTTGCATATTTAATTATTTGTTTTTAAAATTGCTTACTTTAGACTTACATATTGCATAATTTAATTTACTATATAAGGTTAGTTTCTCGCTTAGTTTGTTAGTTCAGTTTTACTGCTGATAATGATAGCTTGGCTATCGAAACGTGCGTCCAGTGCGAGTGAAGTATTGTAAGAATTTTAGTGAAGTGTTTCAGGAGTTGGTCGCAAAATTCGCCGCTTTGATACCTTTCTCAGTTTCTTTGATGGATTCCCCGCGTTTTTCGAGAATTATCTGTATTCTTCCCACCATATCGCTTTAATATTTTATAAGTCGATCTTGTTTGCGCGTCTACTCACTTTACAAGAATGTTGACAACCAAAATATTTCTTCCATTTCACGAAAATATATAAATATAAGGTTCGTTCCAACACGCTTATAAAACCGTAAATTTACCTGCCGGTACCTGCGTAGTGCAAGTGAAGTGATCCAACTGCATGATGCACCGTACCTTGAACGACAATAATAGTGTTCCAACTTAACTTTGTATCGTACAAGAACCAGTTACTGTACCGTCATATCGGTACATAGTATCAAGCAAGAACCGTTTGTACTGACATGCACAATGTGTATCTATATCAATAGAAAACATTCATATTGCATGTTACACCCTTGTCTATCATTTTCTTTCTCAATAGCGATATACAATCGAATCCAAAAAGCGTTTCAACATCTACGACATCATTTACTGATTTACAAACGATGTATATCTGACGCACGCGCAAAAACCTATAGAAAACGGTTGTAAACATAAGCAGGTGAAGTAAAAGGATGCGCCGATATGTGCGAATACATGTGGACGGCGAGTGCTGAATCAGGGTCTCCGCTCAGAGTAATTGTCAAACATGTGTTAGTAGCGCACTGTACTGTTGTATATCAGTGTTTTAGCGTTGCTATTTAATTATGTTAAACGTACACTGTCAGTATTATTATGTCTCTCCCTTGCGATGGTGTATATAAGGTTTGTTCCTGCAGCCGATTTGTGATAGTTTGATCAGAAGTTAATTTGGATTAATCTACGCATGCGCAAACTAAAACTCATTTAACTGCATGAACGCTTTTTTTACAATTATCAGGCGATGTATAAGTTACAAGCGTATTTAATAGACTTAAGAGAGAAAATATACTCAAATATGCAGATGAAAACAATAGATTTATCTTACATTCAAATATTACAAAAAGAGGTAAGCGAAAACAGAAATAAACGCGAAATGTTTAGACAGAATTACAAATTTATTACAACTTTAAAGGAAATGTTAATTCCTAACAAAACCACAGACATGAATAAAACACGCGTGAAGTGTAACATATACAAAAAAACCTATAACAACCTTTCACTTCACAATACAACAATGCGCATGCGTCTGATGGATCACTGGACGATAATCTTCAAACTGGAGCAACTATCAGCAAACAGTTAGAAATTAATTTGGAGATCTGCACGAACGCCAAATCACGTCAAACTAGTAGTCAGAGTTTGGCATTTTAACTGCACGAACATTATTTTTGTAATGCGCATGCTCTAACGGTTTCAAACGATCATAAATCGCTGCAGAAACAAACCTATAGATACATCATCCCGAAAAAACTTCGCCAATACAATTATACAAAGATATTTAATGCTACAAATGTTCAACCATGTAAATGCAGCTGATAACGTTTAGGTGGGTAACCGTTCTATAAATAATGCATTGTCACATTAAGGCGGCGTGTATATACAGCAACCAGCGTATATCTTGGCGAACGATGGAGATGCCTCTGCGCAGGTAGGGTGAGGTTAGGTACGCTAGCAATTAGTTCTGGAATATACCCCTGATTATCATTAACGTCGGAAAAATTCTATTTCACCTATTTCTTCAATTAATACATATCGCCAACTTCTTTAATACAATGTATTGTATAAAAGTACGTTTACTCACAAATCATTTGATTAAAGATAATATTAACAAATATGTAATTAAATTATGATTTAAAAATATAACTGAAGAGCAAAACATCCATAATCATGTTAAAAGTACTGCTATTACATCAGTAAAATACAAACAACTATTCCTCTTCATCCGATAATTCAGCGAAATCATCACTGTTGCTATCACAATGAACTTTCTGTATGAATGTCAACTAAACCTTCGTTTTCTAAGAAATACTTAGATTTGTTGAAACAAAGCTAAATAAGCTTTATTACAACAGAAATCACAAACTAGTAAGAACCAATCATATACTGTGAAATTAGTCAGAAAATAGTTCGGATTTTTTTGGCCAATCGAACCGCGTTTGACTTTCTGATTTCTATTGGAATAATCCTTTTATCTTCAATTTTTATAGCATGTTGACATTTGCCAATCTTCAACAGAAATTTTATCAAATTCTTCCTCCACGAACACTCTCATCATTCATTTAAAAAGTCATATTCCTGGCAGCGTTATTTTTTGCAGTAACCCATATCATTTCTATTGAATTTAAGTCAGAGTGGTATGGAGGTAACCTTAAAATTATATTCCCTTCAGTTTCAATTCATCGAATTTATAAGAGATATTCCGACTTTTATAAGGCTTTATGAGTTCATGTAATTTAGGTTTTAACACATTGTTGACCGGCAATTTTACCTAGAATTTATCTCATGTCACCGGCTATTATTTATAATTAAATAAACTTCTTTATAATGGTTTAATATAAATAAATTTTATTTGATATTTAACTTTTGCTATTTCATTTTGGTGTGATAAACGGTGTAGCAATTACCTACGTGTAATGGTACACAACAGGTTTTGCAAATATATCTTGTTTCGCCGCGTTTTCCTTTTGAAGAGCATACTCTACACGTTCTAGTTGGATTTTTTTTCTACCAGTGACTATTTTTTTTCTAAAATGTGGTCTCTTAGCTATCCGGAAAGCCTGAAGGGTGGATCATTGTAAGGAGCCGTTGTAGAAATACTAGAGGAAGCGTCACATATTATGCTGCATTCATTGGAATCCCAGTTATCCATTCCCTAGCTACTTCCAGTATCTTAGTTTATTTTGTGACTGATAGTTACACTAAATTTTGAATGCATTGAACAAAGTGCAGTTTATGAGAAAGAATGCTAATTTATTTGACCACTTTAAACTTTTTCGTAAGATACTACTGTTCGCCAAATACTGATCTGCGCGATCGACTCCTTTTATATGTTTATTGTATTGTAATATGCACGTAGGTTTAACTGTATCATCCGTAGAATTTCTTTTTCGCTTTTTACTTGATTCCAAAGAAGCATCATGAATAGTTGTAATCATGCGCACTAGTCTTTTATCCTTCCGCGCGATAAGAACAATAGGTCCTTTCCGTACAAAAGTCATTTCTCCTTTGCGTAGATTTTTGGACTTTTCTATTAGAACCTTTGGCAAGTCACGGTTTTCCCATATGGTGCCACAGACTAGTGTATTCTTTCTTAGTAATACATCACCTGTAGAAACGCTGTTATAATAATTATTTTGGTATATATGATGCCAAAGACCAAGGTATGGCTCCAACACAGACAATATGGTTTCTTGCAGCTTTTTTCCTTGTCCCGAATAGATTTCGAAGATGCATATGTTTTATTGCATTGTTATTTTGGCCACCCGAAAACTTTCTTATTTCCTCTAAACTACCTTTTCATTAGATGTCAAAATATACAATCTGGAGCCCCCAAATCACTTTCTGTAACGTATTTGATAAATATAAAACTATTAATTGTCCCGCTACAATTGTCTAAGAAAGAAGCATAAATGGTTGCACGCCAATATAAGTAACGTAGCCACTCGCCCACCGAAATTTGGGATGTAGTCTTCTATTTCACTGTGTTCTTCTATCTTGCCAATAGCGATGTAACCCATTTTGACTAAATTTTCTTTAGACACTTCTTTTTCAGTCTTCACCCGATGACATGATTACTATTACAATCATTATTATCGAAAACTTGCATTTGTGCTTTTATAAATATTTCTTTCACTGAATTACATGAAACATTTATGAATTCAATTGAAGAAATAAAACAGTACAATTATAGCAAAAATGCTTACTACAAAATAGAATAGTGAAACATATGTAATCCCAATTTGTTAAGATTTAATTTCAAAAATTTATGGTTTCATTTAGTATCTCCTTCAATATTTCAGGTTACTGCACTATGTTACCTGAGCAGCACAAAACAATTAGTAAGTGCTGGAGAAGATGGGGTTATAGTATTTTGGGATATGAATCAACAAAGAAAAGAAACTCCTGAATGGGGTGAATCAGATAGTTGCCAATTATGTAGCAGACCATTCTTTTGGAATTTACGGGCGATGATGGATCAACGACAGCTTGGACTGCGTCAACATCATTGCCGTCATTGCGGTAAAGCAGTTTGCGATAGATGTTCTTCAGGAAGGTTGAGTATTCCTGTTATGGGATTTGAATTTGCAGTACGAGTTTGCGAACCTTGTCATTTAAGCCTTAAGGATGCTGAGTAAGTACATTATTTGATTTTATTAAATATTTAAATTCTTTGCTAAAGTGATCAAATATTTTCTTCTTTATTTCTACAGTCGACCATCGCTTGCAACATTTCATGATCCGAAACATTCTGTATTAGAAATGAATGTAGATGAAACTCGGAGTAAATTGCTCACAGTTGGCCAAGATCGCCTAATCAAAATATGGGATATTTCTGCTCTGCTTTAATCCTGACTGCTATTACCTTAAGTACTGGAATGTGATTCATATATTTTATTATTAGTGTGCTATCATTTATCTGTAAAAATCCATGTTAATATTATATTTATATTGTATAAGATCTATAAAGCGAAATAAAAACTAATGTTTATGTTACATTAACTTTTATTAAATTTTAATGTATAAAATTGTACTACAAAATCTAATTATGTACATAAGTGAAATAAATACTTTTTCTCACAAAAATTGCACATAATTTGCGAGTGTATATGGAATAAGGGCAATTGATATTTTTAGTTTTTCGTTTATCATATTAGAAATATCATTTTAATAATTAGATTTATTAAATTTTGGTATCTTCTATACAATGCATTCGTTTCATATTGAGACCTACGGGACTAAAAAATGCAAAATTTAGATGTATTGTGCTAACATTATGGCAAAAAATAATAGATGTAATTTGCGTTAAATTTAAAAAATAGTAAGGGTTACTGGATGGAAATATATACCTACTTGTAACTATCGAGGGATGCTTTCAACAGAATATACTAAGAATATCTTAATGTAGTATATATAACATACAGGTCTTGTAAAGCGAATGCGTACAACAAAAAATGTGGGCGTTAGTCCGAGCAAGTAAGAGCGTACATATTTACGCGTGAGCAGGAGAGGGCGCGACGGCGTGATTAACTTGTGATTTCCAATCGCTGAGAGGGAGCGGGTGACATTATTTTTTGCTGTACGTATTCGCTTTACAAAACCTGTATACGGATTTGGCAAATGAAACTTGCAACTATTAGCAGTGAGATAAATAAAAAATGTGTTTATCTATATATAAACATAGATAAACACAGATGATGGATACAAAGTAGGTATGTTGGTAGGCATGTTACTGGACACTTGTGCGCATGAATAGTATGACTAAACGGTTGGTTCGGTCGTAGAGTTGACGATGGGAGTCCACGAATTCCCGAAACATGTCTGCTAAATTAATTAAATATTTTGTGTGTTGCGGAATGTGTCTATACTTTAATGATTGCCATATAGTTTTTTATTTATCTCACTGCTAATAGTTACAAGTTTCATCTGTCAAATCCGTATATAGGTTTTGTAAAGCGAATACGTACAGCAAAAACTAGTGAGTCACTCGCTCCCAATATACTTCAGAGGACTATTCATAACGTTTGCCAACACAATTATTTGTGTTGGCAAACGTTATGACTTGCTAATACCTTCATTGCACTCTAAATTGATAGTTACTATATTGATGGTTAAATTCTAGATACTTAAAATAAACATGAAAAAAAGACGAATCTAGTATGATGTAATTCAGGCTTTAAACGTAGTTACGAACAAGTGTACATTTTACCAACCTTGATTGTTACCTTGACCATACATTCCATAAATCTGAACGCATCCCAATTCTCCCCATACTGTGATTCAAACAAAATTGAGAGTTTTGTTTGAAGTTTTTAAACGTTGGCTACCATTACATGACTAGCACAGATAGTACGAAAAATCCATCATATCAAAAGTAAAACCAAAACAGTTTATTGTCAAATTAAATTTTTCACAGAATATTTAATTTTTTAACTATACTGTAATCGCAGATATACTTGATTGCAGCTTATATATTGACAATTATTTGCTACCTTTCATTTAATTCATTTCAATAGAATGAAAATATAAAGAATTTTTATTTCTGCTGCTTAACCTCAAAGCCGAATATTATTGTCATAGAAGTTACATTTCGGTGATGGGCTTAAGTAAGTAATTAACATGTGGCCACTATTACTTGATATGACAAAAGAAGAATCCATGCAGAGTTTGAGATGTTTAGGTAAGTATAAGTCTTCATGTAATGCTGATATGTACATATATTTATTTTAGAATTAGAGGCATATGCTGGTTTAGTATCAGCATTAAGAGCACAAGGTCCTTTAAATACAGAAAAAATAAAGCTATTAAAGGATACCAGTACTTTGCTAAATATATCCCAAGATAGGCATAAAGCAGAAATTCGTAGAGCAGTAAACGATGAAAAATTAAATACAATTGCATATCAGTAAAAGCTATTCAAACTTTTGTAACAAGTACATAACTAGGATAAATAGTGTTTCAGGTCAAAAAATTACTTCTGATGAATGGACACAAGAAGGCCGTAGGTTGATCCCTTTAATGCCTAGAGTAGCCCCTCAAACAGCATATTCGGCAATTGCTGATGAAGTTGCAGACAGTGCCAGTAAAAATAACAAACTTTTGCCAAATCCCTCCAACACTGAACGAAAACGCCCAGCACCAATATGCAGTACAGCTGGGTTATCTGATAATAAACCAATATCCTTTAGAATGCCTGAACCACCAAAGTTGGATGATACAAAGAAACGGAAATTATCAATTCCAATAGAATGCAGTAATTTAGCCCAACATTTAATGGGACCTCCAAAAATAAGCAAAATTCAACAAATTTATAGGTAAAACAATGTTTGCACTTATTTTTTTAGTACATACAATTAGTTGAATAAAAAAGGCTGAGAAATTGATGATTAAAAACATGGTAATTAGTTATAGTGTGTTCTGTGATATAACGACCTGCCAAATGTATTAAAATTACTAAACCTGTTACGGACTAGTACCTGAGTGTCACGAGCACAGCAGGAGGTATGTTTGGGAAATTAGAAATGCAAATGTGTAGATGGACCGTACTTTATCTAATTTTACAATAATTTTTATAAGTATATAAATGGTTCTACCGATTTTATCCTATTAAATGTATACTTCCAATGCATTCCAATTCAATTTTCTTGTGTACGGTCCTGGTTTAATGCCGAAATTTTCAATTCTTTAATGCATATAATAGAATAGAAACTCATAAACGGTAGCAACAGATTAGTTTATTATACAGTATTATTATGCGACAAAACGTCGGGTCGTTAATATCGTGTAACAACCTATACCAACCAATTCCAGTTCTAACATTGGGCACTATATATAAAACCAAAATAATCAGATTCCAAGAATTATGTTAGTGGCAATAAATCTTTATTATGTACCTTTTGGAATTTATATCCTAAATACTATGTTAGATACAAATACAGTACATACAACCTTCATGTGATATTTTCCTAGTCGAATATTCTGTAAATCTAAACACTAATTACAAGAACAACTCTGAAAAAATATTTGTTCTTCTTTCTCAAGACTCTGGTACCCCGAGGGTGGTGAGTTTGCTGATGTCTTCAGCTGTCTCTCACACATTTCTTCCATTTTTTCATACCTCTGACCAGTCTTCTCATGGTCTGTACTGTTTTTCCTCTTCAAACCTATCTTTTTTATTCTCTCCATCCATGTCTTCCTCTTCTTTTCTTTCCCTCCACTCCTGCCTCTGTTATTCTTTTAACTAGTCTATTTTGCTCCATCCTCACTACATGTCCAAACCAGTTCAGCTGTCTCTCTCTATTTCTTTTATTATTGGTGCTTGCTCTATCGTCCCTCTAATTTCTTCGTTTGTTAACCTATCTTATTTTGCGACTCCCGCAATTCTCATGTACTTCATCTCCATGGCATTTATTGGTGATCCATACTTCTGCTGTACTACCTATGTTTCGCATCCATATGCGGTTGTTAGTATAATTGATCTATTATATACCTGCAGCTTCACTTTCTGGTCTATTTCTTTCTTTCCGAAAACTATTTTATTTATACCATAATATATCCTTGTTGCTTTTCTGATTTTACTGTTTATATCCTCTTCCGTTTTTCCATCTTCCGTTAGAATATTTCTCAAGTATTCATATTTGGTTTTGTCAATATTAATGCCCATTTCCACCTTATTTACATTGTTGCTGTTTACATTTGCTAATCTCTGCATTTTCTTGTACGCATCCGCGATCAACACGATCATCGGGATTCAGAAGGGAGTCTAATTTTATTGGGACCAGATGTTCATATGCAATTGTTGTTTGGTTGTCGCTTACCTGTTTTCTTGTGTTTTTATGGGTCCGTTATCGATATAAATAGTAATGGACTCTGGCTATCTCCTTGTTTAATTCCTCCTTCCATTCTGAATACTTTCGATCTTTCTCCTTAAGGTCTATAAATATCAAACATAATATTTAGGATATATAGATTCCAAAAGGTACTTAATAACAATTTAATTTAATTTGGTTTAATAGCTCTTCCCCTTTTTGTAATTTTCTCTTGATTATATTTCTTAGTATATGAACGTCTTGTTCGTCTTCTAATTTCCCTTCGGTTTCGATCCTGAGTTGTTTTTCTACAATTCTAGTATAGACATTAGAACTTACTGAGGAAAAGCAGATTGATCTATAGTTATTGCAACTACTCTGTTCCCCTTTTTTATATGTTGGTGCGATTAAGTTATTTTTCCAGTCTTGTGCTCGCTATTCCACGCTTTCTTATGAATCTCCCACAACCACTTATTTCCTTTACCCCCATCCATTTTACCATTTCGGGACCCATCTCGTCTTCGCCTGCGGCTTTTTCTAGTTTAATAATTCTAATTGCTTCCTTTACTTCTTCCATTCATATCCCTTCCTGTACTATTTCCTGTGTTTGCCTTTCCGATTGTGCACATTCTGTTTCATCATTATCTTCCATGAATTTGTCTGTGTGGTATTCCCTCCCCATGCTCTTAGTTTTTTTGTAGGCCCTATGCGGATATTATTACCTTTATCTTTAATTGTGTATACACCTCCATTTCTCTTCTTTCTACATGCCCTAATTCTATTCCAGAATCTCCTATTATCGATTCTATAATGTTCGTTAAGTTCTCCCCCACATTTTTCCCAACTTCCCCTTTTTGCTTCTTTAACAGCATTTTTGCCTGTTTCTTTTCTCATAATCTATTCTTGATCTTTCATCCCTTTTGTGTTGAATCTTCTTTCATACTACTTTCTTCTCTTTTATTTTTTACGTCTATATTCCACTAATCTGTTCTCTTACTGTCTTCATTTACTTCTTTTTTCCGCATGTTTCTTTCATGTGCAATAGTGATGAGGCATATTCAATTTCGGAGAGAATTTGTAGTACCTGCTTGTTGGGAAGAACTGTCAGAACCGTTCAGAACAGAATTGTCCTGAGAATTTGTAATTCCGGAACTGTATGGTTCAAACAGTGCATTAGTAATAGCCATGCGCACTACTACGGGTTTGAACAAATCTATTGCGTTTTTGTTTAACTATCTTTTCCAACTTTTTGATTTTATTTATGTCATAAAAAGCCTGTTATTTCTATGGATGTTTTACTGACAACAATCATCTATAGTGCAGTATAGCACAATTAGCAACTCAGTAACGTATTCCTCTCTATTTCTCCTTGTTTTACCTAAACTTTCCATAGCCTTGTTCGATTCAAGTAAATAGCAGATCTTTAGTTTTTATACTTCATTTAGTTATTGTTTGCCTCAGGCAGAAAACAAAAGCACGACAAAAGGAACTTCAACTTAAGGCTAAACAGGATCAAGCAAAACCAGATGGAAATTTAGTGCAACAAAAATTACAACCACAGTTACAACAACAAACTCAGCAAAAATCGTTTACAGCAAATCAATGTGACAGCCCCAAAGTTAATATTATAGAAAATATTAGCGTATCTACAACAGAAGCGGAAGATAATGAAATTAAAAAGGAAGCTGCAGATATTGCCATAGGAAAAGCTAGTGAAAGCAATAGTATCTCACCTCAACCTGGTTGTTCAAATGAAAATCAAGCGCCAAAAATAAAAACAACAATGTCATGTCCTAAACTAAATCAGCACATAACATTGAAACATATTACACCAAGTCCAAGTGGTGAAAAACAACTTAAAGTATGTGGTACAAGAAAGAATCTCACTACTAAGTGCATTACTACTGGCCAAAAACTGATAGTTGTTTCTAATCCCCAGAGTATAACAACGTCCAGTATTTTACAACGTACCTTAACTATTCCGTTTGTCAAAAACATCTCGGTGAAGAATTTTGATAAGTTCAAAATTGTAACTACAAGTGCTACTCCAAACATACAGCTAACAACACTCACAACATCAGGTCAACCAACAGCTACAAAACATAAAGTTGTCACTGTACGTACTAACCCTACAGTCAAAAAAGTTATACCACTCTCACAATTACAAGTTCTAAATGCAAAGGGTAGCATTAAGGTATTGCCTCTTGGTGGAAAAATTGTGACGAAAAGTAATACTGGTACTACACCTGTATACATAGTTAACTCGGGAAATATACAATGTATAACAAAAAGTACTACAAGTACACCTATAATAATGACATGTAAAACACAAGATAGCATAGACAATAAATCATTGTTAGTACTAAAGAATCCAGATACAATTCCAAAAGAAGCTGTTGATTCGTTAGAACAAAATGAAGAATTACTTGTGAAAGAAGAGTCTCTAGAAGAAAACAAATCTAACCTATTAGCTGATATTATGGAAGCTGCTGGTGTAATGCCATGTGATACCGAAAACGCTGAAGAAGTACAAATGAAAAATGAATCTGTAAATGAAAATATGTGTCTAATTGAGAACATAGAGAAAGTTGAAGAGGAACCTGGTTCAATTAAGGAGGAACGGACTGATTTAGATGATAATAGATTGTTTACACAAAGCATAAGCATGGAAAATAATAGTAATGAGAAATCTCTTACAAATGATCATTTTACATGCATAATTGGTGAGTTTGTTTGCAATTTATTTTATTAAGTAATAACTTAAATAAATAAGTATTACAACAATTTCTATTTCTAATATGGTTTCAGAATTACATAACAAATAATAGTTAATATATAATAACATTGGTGTACCATACGAGCCAGCGTACTATGATCACCAGATTTTACATGAACTCAGCGCATTTAAACGCGTGCTGTGTTGAATGTCACCATGGAATGTCATTTGCTTGACAAAATTGCGTAAACGGCAATTCATTTGTGCATCTTACTCATGTTATAAAACGGCGTATTCATTCACATACATGTGCAAGCCACAACTTCGCTCTTGCATTCCCAAAAAAAAACCTTGCTCACGTTACAAGCGACATATTCGTTCACGTACACGTGTAAGACACAACTTTGCTATCGCATTTCCGAAAAATGCCGATTGTGCTGGCTGATTATAGTACTCTCGCTCTTACGGTATACAAAAATTACATGTTACAAAACTTATTGCAACTGTGATAGTTTACACTGGAGGATTAAACACTTTCTGCTATCCTAAAGCCTGCTTTACACGTCGCAATTCATTGAACAAGTTCTTGAGTAAGAAATCGATAGAACTATGCTGTTTTATGTTCTACAATAAAGTGGACAATTTCTTAACGATTGTGATTACTCGTTTAATTTCGTTAATAGTTGAACGGGGCAATTATTAAATAGGAAATTTTCATCTACTTATAAAAATAAATTAACAATCTGCTTTTGTCCAATGTTCTGGCAGTTTTGACATAGGTACAGATATAGCTTAAGTTACCTCGATTTCAGTTAGTTAATTGGTTCATTCAAATTATCCATTACATCATAATTGTCGTAAATTTTCAAAATTTCTCCCCACTTTACTTTAAAAACACTAAACAAAATTCGTAGATACTTTTCTGTTTCTGGGTTGGTATTAAAGCAGCAACGTTACAGAAAAGTCATCAGAAAATCGTGGAAAAAATAGAGCATGTTCTATTCAATTCAATTAATCGTGCGATAAATTGTTCAAGAAATCGTAAATATCAACTTGGCCGATAAATCGCAACGTGTAAAACAGGCTTAACTCAATTATTCTGAAATGTCAATACATCCAAAATACAGCATTATTTAAAATTAATCTTCCGCATTTTATGTTTTTTTAAATATCTTAGGCCCGTTTGTAACGATGCAATAATCTGAAAGATTTTCTACAAAAAATGCGCAATCTGACTGACATCCGTTAAACTGTTTACAACATAGCAAGTGTAAAAATGACACAAAATATTGTTTCGGGGCATGCGCACAACTATTATCGCTAGTAATATTGGAATTGTAAGGTTAATTTAGCTCGGTTAGCTAGGTTGGTGATACCTGTTGTTCCTTTATCAACATTTCAAAATTACGAAAATTTTCCTATTATCAATGTAACTGTTACCCAATAAAATTGTAGGTAGTACTGAAATAAAATTGGAATTATTTCACTTCGCTAATAAATTGTGATGTCGCATTTAAATAAATTATTTGTTAACGCTTTTATGCGACATTATAATGAATAAAGCGTCAAACACGCTAAGCACGCAAAGGCATTGTAATCTAACGCATAGTAAAAAAAAAAAGTAAAGAGCGCGAGAGCAGCTGAACGTCACAGCATGTTTAGGCCATGTGGGCCCATTATGTTACCCTCTCTGCCGGACACAGAGCCACAGTGCTGAACTGGTTGCATATGCATTCAAGTGGACGGTCACCCATTCAAGGCGTGCCTGGCTACAGGATTTAGATGACACCCACCTTACCAACACTGGCGTACTGCCAGCTGTGACTATACGTTTTCTGCGTCGATTCATGCCCAGAATTTATAAGAAAAATTGAGTAGTCTCTAAATTATTTCGTATTAATTATTGCACAATAAATTGCAACCTATTTACACACTTGCCACGCTGCAATTTTTTGTCCTTGAAAATTTTACAAAATGTACACATTTTTTCATCGTTACAAACAGGCCGTAGAGAATATTTGCAGCAACTTGATTATTACATTGAAGCTTATTAAAACCGTAAAAGACAAGTCGTATGTTCCTAAACTTATAATTGTCTAATCTTGTTTTTTAAAACCAATACAAAAATCGATTGATTAAACTAAGATTAAGATGCTACTGTTTTTTGTAAATGAACTAAACTATGTTTATTTAAAAATCAAATAAACTAGATAAGAAGAAGACATCTCCACCTATTCTGTTAGCTCATCTTATTTGATGGAAGAAAACCACGTTACACATTTTTAGCTAGTTACCTGTATTTTATTGTATCCCGTTTAATGTGGTCGCGATTAATGTTATTACTCGCATATTGTTATGGTTTTGCCGCCGTTATACCAAAATATGCAAATACTTCTGTTCGTTATATCGCAGATTTGGTCTTTGTCATTGTTTTGTTTTTTATCCACTTATATCAATGGTTAGTAATAAACTCTTGTATTCGTTAATACAAGCTTAACCTGTTCAGTATATCGCTAGTCCGGAGCTAGACAGTCATATCCAAATCTCGGTAAAGCGTACGGGATACGCAGCCGGCGAATATGAATGGAATACGTTATTTTTCTCACTTCCATAGACGTGCGATGCAATAGGTTTTATCGTTCTGGTTTTAGAATCTGTGGGTACTTATTTGTAATATTAATTAAAATCATGTTTAAATAAAAGTCATCTATGATTACACGGTATTACGTTTTGCAAACATGGATGAACTAGGTAAAATGAAATGTATTAACATTTTTAATTTATAGAAAAAAGTGCAGTATTTTATGAATACATCGGTATTGAGATTTTTATTGATACACAGTTCAATAGGTATACGTGAATCTGTGTTTCTGTTATACGCTGACATAATTTTCTGATTTCCTGTTCGTTTCCAAATCTCCGGGAATAACTTTTAATTGATTTATTTTATCCTATCTACAAAGCAAACTCTAGGACAAGAAACTAAATTCACATATGTTTGAAACCACATACTAGGGCACGTAAGGATTCGTTTATAAGCGCTGGTCCCATACATATAGCGAATAATATTGTCGCTTGTGCTTGGAACGCCCTCTTCACTCCTCTGTCCCTAGACAATCCCCAGACAGACCAGTCAGTTGCCTAGCGTAGGTGCTCGAGGTAACTGCTCAACACAGATTTATGGAAACACGTAATACATCTTATTTAATTTTTATCCTATTGATGGACTTTAATCGTTTATTATTTCCAAATAGATACTTAAATGTAATATTGCCGTATATGAAACAAAGAAAACGTTCTTAATTTAAAAGGAAAATGACGAACTCCAAAACTAAATAGAACCTCTCATTATAAAATATCTAGATTACATTTTTACATTTCCAAATATCCAATGTATTAAATGTTTAAATGATAGTAAGTGCGTTACAAATACATCAACTTTTAAAGGTTAATTCCAAAACGAAAACATGTTTTCTAAATCTAATTAAGGAATTTTATGTCAAAATGAATCTTATTTGTATGTGTAAAAATTCAGATGAACCTATTATTATAATAGATGTTCAAATAAGTCATTTCCAGTGCTATCCCTAATGTGGTACTATTGCATGACTTCATAGTTTATAAGAACGTAATTAAAAAGAAAAGTTTTGCACAGTATAATCTCGAGACACAACCAAAGCAAATCAAAAATAACCAAGGAGGAAAGTTGAAAGGCAAGGATGATCAAATAAAGAAATAAACTACGGACTCCCCACCTTATATTTTCATAGCGGGCAAACTTTGCAACACTGCCCATATATTTTAGCTGTTCACTTTACTACGGAACTTACTAATGCGGTATGTACTATGTATATGAAAAACATCTAAACATAAGAATAATTTGAAAGACAAGCAGCGATATATAAAATAAGGAAGCTTCAAATGTCTAGAAATATAGAATTCGGTATCTTACTACTTCTACTATTTGTGCAATACTGCAATACTTCCTACCGCTAAGCACAAACGAACGACAATGCTAGAAATGACCTGTTCCCGTACGGCTTACCAAGCCTTAGTCATATCTCAAAATAAAACGTATTTTTCAAGAGAGCCTTTCAAAGATTGGCAAACGCAATGTGACACCTAAAAAATTGTATTTTATGAGATATGACTATAGCTCCGGACTAGCGATATGTTACATTTCACAACCTCTATAATACAGCTACTCCATGTACCAGCTTTTTTAATTTTGGGTAAAATAAGATGTCTCAAATACGGAAAAACACGAAAACAGAAGGAAAGATGAGTATTTTAGAACAATATGACAGATTATGCCATACATGAGTCAAAGAAATACAACCGTTCATTTACAAATTTCGCAGCCGTTACACAGAATCATTCACGATGACGGGCTATTAGATGTATCTATTAGACGTATCTGCGAAAGTAATTAAAATACCTTTTTGGTGGAGAAAATGAATAAGGATGAAATTTCAAAAATATTTTCAACTTCATAGCACCTCGCTTTGGCAAACTTCTAGGTGTCAAAGTGATTACAGAAAGCGGGGTCCGCCGTATTTTTTGTATATATTTAACATGAGCACTAAAGTATCGACACACACACCGTACGAATTATTTGATTAATTCAGAACAATTGTTCCGGGAATTCGTGGATTCCCATAGTCAACTGTACGACCGAATGATGTGAGAAAAAATGTTAACATGATTTGTTCTATCCGTACTTTAAAAGATATTTCTGAGTGTATTTCGCTAACTGAAAACACTTTTTTTTATCCTTTCAGTTCGCGAAGTACACCCAGAAACCTTTTAGGCAATCCGAAAGGTAAAGCGGATACGAAAGTAAGGTCGGGAATTTATAAAATTGCATGCGGTTACTTTATCACAGTAACCGCATGCAATTTTGGCTATATTGGATAAACGAGACGGCACCAACTCTATTACAGGCACCGTATTCAAAGAACACATTGCGCATTATCGCTGTGGAAGAATCGAATCGTCAAGTGTAGCAGAACAAACGAAACCGGACATAATATTCAATTAAAAAACTTCAAATTAATCAAGAATGTAACTTCGCTGCGAGAGTTAGACTTTTACGAAACCATTTATATTGAAAAGGACGTAAATTTGTTAAATCGAGAAGAAGATCCTCTTAGCCATCCCGTGTTAATTGATTTATTGCGGGAAAATGAACTCGTGTATATGTTTAGTGCTACAGGTCAGCTCTTTTTTCTTTAGTTCCGAGTATTTCATGTCTTAGTTTTAGGGTATATAGGCGGTAAAAGTACGTACTTGTAAATATCTTAGAATAAGGATAGAAGAGGGCAGGTTAAATTTTTTCCTCGCATCTTTTGGTCATACGGTTGACAATGGGAGTCCACGAATTCCCGCAACAATTGTACCGAATTAATCAAATAATTCGTGTGGTGCGGATTGTACAGATACTTTAGTATTTACCATATTACGCCACAGTCCTTGCCATCATTATCTAACACGAAATTTATTTCCATTTTGTTAATAGAAGAGAAATCATCTGAACAAGATATTCCCGATATCAACATTGAAGAGTCGTTCGGGGACCCCAGCTGTGATACAGGTACCTTAGATCCGACCACAGGGCTATACACTCTAACTACGATAGACAATGCAACGTGCGAGTCTTTAAATGTAGAAAGTGGAGAGACTGTTATTAATGAGCCAATAGAGGAGAGACTAAATGACTGACAATTGTATTTTAGTTTTGTTTTACCTTCTGATATGTAAGTTGATGTTTCGTTTACAAAGGTTGTACCGATTCGAGTTGTTCAATATTTGTTATAAATGTTTGTGATATCAAAATTTTGAAAACAGTATTTTTGTATATTTTGTATTCTACATTTTATTAAGCATTTTATAGCAAAATAAATTCCGTTTAGTCATGTTAATATGACAGTCTAAAAGTTTTTACTGTTATAATTTATTTATCACATAGGTAAATTATTTATGAATGATTGCTCAACTAACTTATAGAAAAACTATTGTAAATATACTAAAGGAAATAGATTGTACATAAACAACGGCAAAAAGAATGTACTACGGATTGTATAATTAAAAATAAAAGCTTTAAACGTTTCATTGCATTATAATTACATTCATCGTCTATTTTGAAATGCACATTCTTCTCCACGGCCCTACTAATAAAAGTACTATACGTGCTTGATCCGATAGTTCGTAAATTAGGTTTCACATTGAAGTCAATTTTTCCAAAATTTGCCGTTCATTAACGAAGGGCACAATGCATTGCAATATTTGAAAATCAAAACCTAACCCTTTTTATTCATAAGATTTAATATAACAAGAAGCGCATTTACCTAAAACAGCACAAGTGTGTTGTTTACATTTTTGATATTGTTTACAGTTTTCAGTGTCCACGTGGACAAAGTTGAATTATCTACATGCGCCTAATTCAATGCGTACTCGTATAAAATGATCCGCGAAAATCGAAGGTGCCAACACAAAATGAAACTATGATTGATGTTAAGGAGAATGGATAGAGCATTCGCATCTAGTTTGTATGGTGCAATTACTGTATCGAAAGTAAGAGAAAGAAAGATTCGTGTAATAACTAAAGCGAGGCACTTTGGAACCTCTATTGTACCATCACTTGCACAAGAATCTGGGACAACTCTTATGACCTCATTTTGACGTTTTTTCAATCGTGACACTGACTTGTCCATTTACGATTGACACTGACAGACAATTTTACTTATTCTTTCATGGTTTACAAAAGACATGTTTAAAATGGGTAATGTCGCGAAAAGCTTCTGGTATAAAGACGAGTGAAAGTACTGAATTGACCGTTAGCGATATGTTAAATTGGTATAACTCAAACTAGAATTAGTAATCCTAAGGTTGATAGAACATGGGTACTTATTTTGTGTTATCAAAAGAGTAAGAGAAATGAATTTGCGGTACTTACATATTGTCTATCTTTTCGCTACTTTTGCGTGTAACCAGCATGCGTCAATCCTTTCATACAACCGATATACAACGAATACAACGGATTTGGTTACTCGCCATAGTCTAAAGATCGGCGATTAAACCAAAGAATTTTGGAACTAACATAAAACCAAAATATTTACGTCCAATCCTTGCAAGAGTGGGAAACAAGATTGAACTTCTAATCATAATTCGTCGTAATGTCAATCTTTGCCTAGTGGTTACCTTCTATCTACGGTTAACGTTGGTATCGCATCATACATTTGACCGTATTAAGATGATAAAAACGTGCAATATGTTGGAAAACATTGTAGGATATACGAGCAGAATACTTTTCATTTGTTTCTGTTTATTTTCATTAAATTATTGTCTTATGTATGTTTGTTCTAAATTTATTAAGCATCTTACACCACCAATAAAATATCTCGTAAGCAAAAACGATACCACAGAATGACGATACGCTGCGAAGTTTGGGAAGAAAGGCCATATTGGTGGGTTCACTACGGCAGGTAGCGACTAATGTGCGATGCTGCTTCTATTACCCCAAGTTCTTTGGATTATACTGAGAATTTTCGACTATTACTAAGTCATATAAAACTATATCTTTCTTACTTTTGATAGCGCAAACTGTAGGCGAATATAATACTTCACTTTCTTACGCATCGTTGATATTACGTAATAATTGGGTTCTATGCGGCGTTGCCAAAGGTCGAGTAAATGTTGAAATTATACGCAAAAAAAAAAATTATTGCACAGTATTTTTAAGGATGCTTTTAAGCTTTACAGTATTTCTTTGCGTACTCTACGTATTTAATAAAATAACCGTGTTCTCCTGGAGATACCAAGATTGAGAAAGCGTTTAAAAGCAGCCAGTGTGACTCTGTCGAATGATTGGCTAGCTTTAACATTTAAAAAAAAAATTATTGTGGAGTGGGATTTTATAGAATCTCTCAAATCTTGCAGTCGCACTAAAATTATTTATGACAATTTGCGTATCACTCGCTTGTGGGGGAGGAGTTTTGGCAAATTAAAATTAATTATGAACTACTTAAGATCTACAATAAGCAACACAAGACTACCCAATCGTACCATAATGAATATCGAACACAGAGAATCACAAAACATTTTGAAGATGTGATTTTTGGTGGTAATTAAGTAAGTTTTTCAAACTTTCTTTCCATTTTCAATGAAAATAAGACTTTACGCTCGTTGGATTTTTTATTGGGTGCCACCCATGCTAGGTACGCCACTGCTGCATATAGAAACGTATATGGAACTTTACGCTGTATCCGAATAGTCAACGAACCAGTAGGCCACGACACTCCGAGCGCATATGAACGGCACGCAAAATCGTTAGCATTGAAATAGAAAACACCGACTCTTCGCAACAAGCTGTAATGACTCTAATTTGAATAACACATTACAATTGAACAACTACATACATGTCGTTAAAGTTTAAGGTCATTATTTCGAACTGTCAAATTCAAAACTACTCGCGCACCTACTCGGAATTTGTCTGATCTGTATACATGTTGGTCCAGGTCTCACCGGGGTGCGAGATATATTGTATGTAGCGCGACCTGGCATACCTGCATTTATTACCGCTGGCTAGCCTCGCTGCGCGCAACTACCGTAACTCTGAGAATCGTTGTTTATTTTCCTACTTAGAATTACTTTTTGGTTCTCCTACATCGCATAGCAGCAACAAAATGAATATAAGAAACTGTAATTTCTAACATAATCTGAAAATACAGAAAAATTACGTAGTAATTCTGTATTAACACATTTTGTCGGAAGGCGTTGAATTATATTACGTGATTGAGCGGACATGCGTGTTTATAATATGCGTGCGTACCGCTGCTTGCTTTATGATATATTACGACTGGATAGAATCTCTCAGTGAGACTCGAACGCACTGTTGCCATTCACAGAGGCAATCCCCCGTTCGTATCTGGACCAACGTGGTACGTTTGTTGGTATGTATATACTTTCTACGATGCTAGCGCGCCGCCCGAAAATGCCAACTCTAGTGTTTTCTGTGAAGCAGTAAATTGCAATACTATTTTCAACATAGAAGAACAAGTGTATTATGTTCAGTAAAGAACCAGCTCTTTTCATTTAAAACAGTTTTGTAGGTACAAAAATTTTTTTTTTATAAATTAATAAAATTCCAATGTAATCAAATCAATCAATGAATTCTAGTTCGAATAATCCTTACGTTTAAATAAAAATTGCCATGTCTGCCAGCCACGCAGCTATGCAATATGTGGACTATCGCTGCACAGAGTATAAATGATGTAGAATCCAAGCGAGAAGTAGAATGCTATTGTGCACAGAGTCCCATCGATCGAATTGAAACTTGGTAGATTTGTAAGACTCATCGGGTGTTGTAAAACACCGCTTTCTGGTTCGGCGGAACGCCACGCTTAGATGGTGAAATCTACGCCTGAAATTTCATCGATTTTAAAGTTTTTGCAATTTACATCATTATGAATAAAAAAATATATATATTACCAAATGCGTGTTCTGTCTATCAAAGCGGCGCAAATGAGATTTCTTTTTGGTCTTCTTTCCACTACCTCGCGACTTCTTGAGGAATGGAGGTTGAACGGAAGAAGGCAATACACACGCACAAGTAATGCCCTGAACGTACCATTTACGTCTATATACATACTTGCTTCTCCCTCACCCCTACCTACCCCCTAAAAAACGAATGGTGTGTTATAAATCAAATGCAATTGCAAATATACATACCAGTCGCTAAACCCACTTATATTCAGACCATTCCCAAAGAAACAACTAGTTCAACCGCTGGCGTCCGTCTATGGAAAGCATTTGTAAAAACATTTTCAGATCAAGTTTTACTCCGTAATTTGCATACTGATTTACATCAACGAAATAACAATAAAATTGCAATCTTTAGTCCATAATCAACTCTTTCCCAAAATATTGTAATCTACTTTTATATGTATTCCTGGTATAAAAGTTGTAATATGGAAACTAAACCAGATCTCTTCATCTACCCAGTAAAATATGCTTTTTTTACATAATCATGGAAAGAATCTTACCGCGCACTGTAATGAATATTTTTGTTTTAAATATTTCTTTGATGACTTTATTACATCTTTTTAAGAACATTTTACATTCGCCACCTTAATACCAGTTCCGGACTCTACCTAATGATTCTTTTTACACTACTCACTTTTATCTTAATTACAATGATGTACAAAATAGAACATACCTAGTCTTGAAGAGTTAAATCAATTTATTTCAAAACAATACTGTTTTCGTTCCTAAAATTAAATAGATATATAAGGTTATTTCAAATTGTTTGCATTTATTGTGTGCTATACAAATTACTTTTCATTTTTTCGGGGTAGTTAGGAGTGAAGTAGACGCAAGTATGTATATAGGCGTAAATGGTGTTTCTGAGGAATCACTTGTGCGCATATTTTTTTTTATTTACAATAACGGTAAAAATTTGCAAAAACTAAAAAAATCGTCGAAATTTCATCTCCTAAACGTGGAATTCCGTCGAAACGGAAAACGACATTTTACAACACTCGATTGGTTCTACTTTAAAATCTTCCTTCGTACCATATGTCTTTGATAACTTCTCATTTATACAATTGCACAACTCACAGAAGTATCGTAGCGTTCCTTATTTACGTATTTTAACGTAAAGCAGCTTTTTCATCAAATTATACATACGCTCGATTACGTATATTTATAACACAAAAAAAAGATATTGTAAGCCATTTATTTAGATCGATAAAATTAATAAAAACATAAAGCATACGTTAAGTATATATATACAATGAAGATCTATAGCAAACAATAACATTTTTAAAAAGTATATATAAAGTTTATATAGTTTACATGATGTGCGACTTTCCATTGGAATTTACTTTGTAACTTGATGCATGGCATGAGCCAAATATTCAACATTCTTAGATGTAACACCTGCCATTGATATTCTTCCATCTTTTGTTAAATAAATATGGAACTCTTTAGTAAGTCGTTCCACCTGCAGAGGAAATAATCGTCAATTTATATAAATCATATATTTATAATAGTGCTATATTTACATGCTGGGGAGTCATTCCTGTGAAGCAAAACATTCCAATTTGATCTGTAATATGTTGCCAATTTAGACTGGAGCCCTCTTTTTTCAAATTTTCGCGAAGTTTTGTACGAACTGATATAATTCTATCAGCCATTCCTTTGACTTCCTTTAACCTATTAAAAAAAATATATATATATATATATACATCAAGTTATTGTAGACATCTTTTTTACAATTACATAGTGAGATTTACTTCAACTAGTTTTGTATTCTTTTCATTTTAATTAGAAATGGCACATGGTTTAAAAATATGCATTTTTTAATTGAAGTAAATTGGATGATAATAACAGTAAATTTCTTTATTTCATAATACATTTAGAGACATAATGGTTACATGGAAGAAGAGAAAAAACAATTAGCTATTATGAAATCTTAAGGAGGTTCAGCTGAATAACCTAAGTTATCCTATGTTTTTAAGCCCAATCCTTAAAGGAAAAAAGTATTATAAAACTGAAAGACATGCCTACATAACTAAAACCTTGAACTAAATATTCTGTAATTCCCAATCTAACAAACAAAATAATATTAAAAAAAAAACTGTAGGTTGGAAAAAAGAAAAAAACTAAATCCAAATTATTCATAAACTACTGTTTATGACGTAGATATTGCCTCATCGCACATCTGGGGCGCGTTCGAAAATTCAGTAGGTAGTCCCCAGGTACTCCCCTACCCGTTCGAAAATAGCGGATGACTTGCTCTGGACAATGTTTACCCTACTTTTCGAACGCGGGTAGATGCTCCACCGTTATCCAAATGTTACCGACCTCCGGACGTCGGGAAAAATTACCCGTCATGCGCAGTGTTATTTTATTCTTTAAAAAAACAAAACAAAACTTTTGAAGGATATATGTGGAAAGGTATTTGTTATAATATGCATGTTTAGGTAAAAATATAAGTGGTTAATATGATAAATACTACGCTATATTTAAGTAAAAGAATAAACATAGAATTATACAAGAAAAAAACTTTTAATAGAAACACAAAAAACATGCAACCGATGTGCCAATGATTACAACGCGTTTTTTTCTTTGCAAATCCATATTATATCAAACTATAAAGGGTATACAACTAACAAATTTCATAAAATTTCAAAATATTGAAATCTAACCTTTCTAACAATATTTCAAACTGCACCCCACTCCAGCATCCATCGCCCGTTTGCGTTCGAATAGTCGGGGTAATAGAAGTCACGTGACCATTACCTCTATTACCAGCACCTTACCTTTACCCAGCTTCTTCGAACGCACCCCTGAACGATGCTGGTGATAAGCATTTCAAGTCGCTGGGAATAGAATTAAAAAATTTGTGTATGCTGTAAGTAAACGACCTCTCAAAAAAGGCAGTATTGTGAATAGGAGGGGTTATAAGATTTTTGTTTCTGAGATTAATGTTATGGACATCTGTACGATCTTGTTCCATAAATAACAAAGCTTCCTATAAAATAAGATCTTGTTATATAAATTGAAGCTGAAAACAGTATAAGATTTTTCATGTTAAGCCATTTCAAATCTGCGAGTTTGTAGGAGATTCTGTCATATTTTCGAATATTAAAGATATAGCGTACACAGGTATTCTGCACTTTTTGTAATCTAGCAATTAAGCTTTGATCTAAGCAGGGACCAAATACGGGAAGGCAGTATGAAAAGGAAGATAAGACAAGAGTTTCACAAAGCATGGTTTTTGTCTGTATGTTAAAAATATCTTTATATGGATACAACAACTTCAAGTTACAGTAAGCAATACTAACAGTTTTCGCTACATGTTGCCTGTACGTAAACGAATTGTCAATAACCAGTCCTAAATTTTTCGCTTCGGTAGATACAGGAACCGTAGAACTATTAATAGGAATAAGCACATTATCTTTGACTCTGTCTATATCACCCGGCTTACCAAAAAGCACTGCCACCGTTTTAAAAGGGTTAAGTTTTAGGGAACGACTCTCCGCAAAATAATTTATAGCCCGCAGATCACTATTAACCTTAGCTATCGTTTCAATGACGTCATCAGCATTAAATGAGGTGTATAGCTGGATATCATCTGCGTACATCTGCAGTTCAGTATATTTGACACTTTAGTGTAAAAAGGACGTATAAATGGAGAATAGTTGCGGACCCAATATCGATGCCTGTGCAACGCCGTTGGTAAGAGGTAATAAGTGAGATACGCTCCCCGAAAGACGACTATACTGACACCTTCCAACAAGAAATGATTCTAACAAAGAAAGCGTATCCCTTGAGAAACCTATGTAGTATAGGGTAGAGAGCATTATACGATGACCAACCGTGTCAAATGCTCTACTGAAGTCCAGTAGTAGCAATAAACTAAGCTCGCCCCGATCTCTAGCAGAGACGATGTCGTCTGACTTTAGTAAAGTTGTGGCGCAACTGTGCCCCGGCCTAAATCCTGATTGGCACTGAGGTATTTCTGCAGGTGTGTATTAATTTGGTCGTACATAATTCTTTCCAGAACCTTATTCATTGCAGGTAGGACACTAATAGGCCTGAGGTCTTTAAATTTAACAGGTTTAGTAATTTTAGGTACAGGTATAACAGCAGCAGTCTTCCAGATAGCAGGGAAAACATTACTCTCCAAGCAACAATTACTAATGTGACATATACGCCAAAGTGAATGGAAGTGTCATTTTTATCATATTTGTCGTTATACTGTCTGATCCCATAGCGCTGGTCTTTATGCTTAAGAGGTGTCTGAGAACTATGCAGCTTTCTATGCAATGAAAGTTGAAAACTGACCCTATGTCGTTATAGGTCGACTGCATGTAGCTGGATAGAGTAACATCATTAGATGTGCCACATATTAAGTATGAAATACTTTCAATGAAGAATGTGTTAATATCATTGACATTGGATAAGGATTGTGGTATTTGAGAAGCAGCCCGCCTAAGATATTATAAAAACGCAACAACGTTATTTTCATCAATCTAGAACTTCTTGTTTATTTTTATATCCGTCAATAAAGAGTAGCAGAGGGTTTCAGTTTTACACAAAAAGATTTGCAGTAAAATATTTGACTCATGAAAATATTACCGGATACGCAACATTTTCACCCATTTATCGCAATAAGTACAAAAAAATCAATATCTACGCGCATTATGTAATTATATTTGTTTTGTTAATGAGTATATCAAATAGAAGATAAAGAAAACTGTGAGCCCGTTATTATAAAGTAGATTATTTGCAATGTTATGTTGTAACCAATGCTTTATAACGTGACATTCTGTACTGATATTGCATGCTTATTAACACCGAAAGTATGTTTGACTTGATGTGTATGTTTAAAGTGCAATTGACTAAAATTACTGAAGCTTAATCACCAAAACGCATGATAAAAAAGTAACGCGATATTTCATTGCATAGCTTATCGTATACGAGGGGAGTTTATATTATCTACCTAGCTATGAAAGCAACGAGTTAGAAAACAAATAAAATGTTATTTTTCAACGTAAGAGCCATTAACACTAACACCGTTGTGCAAACATTTTTTTTAATAACGCTGTCTTCGAAAAAAAAATCTTTTGGTAATTCTCAAAATACGACTCTACAGCGTTTTCCAAGTCATCATTTGATAAAAAAGGTTTTTTGAATATTGGAAAAAGATAATAGTCATAGAGGGCAAGGTCAGGACTGTAAAATGGATGTTATAATTTCTCAAAGCTGCATTCATGGACTACTGCTTGAGCAATTCGTGCTTTATGCACCCCGCCGTTGTTGTGCAGAAGCATAGCTGCTTTCAAGTTCTTAATTGTCCCTTTGTGGACATTCTCTGTTATTATAGTCCCTTTTGGCATATACTTAATTGAGAGAATCCCCTTCGCGTCCCAGAAAACTGGCAAACACATTCTCAGCAGAAAATTGCGTCTTCGCCTTCTTGGGTGGTGGAGAGTTCTTATGAATCCATGCATGGACTCTTATTTCATGGAAGGGTCCCAGTGGTGTACCCAGATCACATTCCTGGTTATAATTCTATAGAAAAAGTGTTCATTTTGGCATAAAGCAGTCAAATTCTCCTCGCAAATTTGTCGTCTACAGTTTTTGTTAGGGACTGGGCAGCCTGGGAATCCATGGTGCTGACACTTTGCTCATTCTGATATTCCTATGTCTCTAGCAATAACTGAGACTTTTACTCGGCGGTCAGTCAACACCAAATCTTCAACTTTGTTGATTTCTTCAGTTCGTGCTTCCAGAGGTCTTCCACACTTTGGATTATCATGAATGGATTCCGTGCTCCATTTGAACTGCTTGCACCAATATTTGACTTGGAAATAGGACGGACTCTTTCCTCCATACACTGTCACAATTCTTTCATGGATATTCTTTGAGGTATTGCCTTCTTTCGATAGAAATTTCATGACGTTTCTACGTTCAAGATTCAAATCACTCATTTTCGCTTCTCTAAATAGATATATAAATGACAAATAATGTTAAGCGATTGAAAGCAAACTTGGAGATGATACTATAAAATGTCACAGAAACTTGGCATAAGAAAATTGTCATAATAGCAAATTGTTTTCATAGCTAGGTAGATAACATAAAAAAACTTTCCTCGTAGCTTCAGCGACACATCACACTATGAGTGTAAAAGTGACAAACTATTTATTTGGAGAAAATGAAACTAAGTCATTTGTTAAGAAAAAATGTTAGTCAAAATTATACGTTAAATATAAAACCTATAAATAGTTCCTAACGAATTCGATACTATTACACGTATTTATAAAAAAAATAGAAATTAAGAAAGAATGCTCTTCTGTAAGTCTCATAAGATTGAGCAAATATGATTCTGTTGTAAATAAATAAACTCACCACACCATTCTAAGTTCTTTGTCACCAAGAATCTCATTCACAATTCTAGCGCCATGAAGAGGTGGATTAGAATACATAGGCCTAATGAGGATCTTTATTTGTGATAATACTTTGGAAGCTTCCTCTTTGGATTTTGTTACAACCGTAAATGCCCCAGCTCTTTCGCCGTATAGACCCATATTTTTGGCAAAGCTTTGGGCAAGAGCAATTTCATGACCATCATTGACAAACATTCTCACCTTGAAACACGGCGAAGTAGAATTTTATTAGAAATTTATTTACGCTTGTTTTGGGGTAGCACAAACCGCTGCAGCGTCCTTATTGATGTCACCTGAGGCGAAACCTTGATATGCCATATCAAGAAATGGAAAGAGATTTTTCTTTTTGACAAGCGCAGACATCTCTGCCCATTGTTGAGGATTTGGATCAACTCCGGTTGGATTATGAGCACATGCATGCAATAGTATAATGGATTTTTCTGGAATTTTCTAAAAATAAACCGTACATTCTTTAGAATTATGGAAATAAAATGTAATGGCTGAAAAAATTGTTTTCAAAGCATTATTGCGTGTTAAGTGCATGAATAACATTTATATTTTTTCATAGTATACATTTTTGTTAGTATTATCAATTTTTTTGCATAAATATCTTTAGCACTATATTATTGTTTTTACACTTACTGATATGTCTTCCATAGCCCCCTTGAAATCAAAACCACATGTGTTTGGGTCATAAAACCTATAAGATTTGACATCCAACCTTGCATGCTTAAAAATTGGTGTATGATTACCCCAGCTAGGAATAGGTAAATATACCACTTTGTTTCCTGGGAAAAAAGAATTTAAGAATGCTGCTCCTATTCGTAAGGAGCCTGTTCCAGATATTCCCTGCACTGTGGCATTTGATCCATTTGCTATCACTTGAGAATCATCCCCTAATGCAAGTTTGATACTGCGTTCACAAAATTCAGCAGTGCCAGAAATAGGCAAATATTCTTTATCTAATTGTTTATCAATTAAACGCTGATCTGCCTGGCGTACACAATTTAAAACATATGGTTTGCCATTATCATCACGATATGCACCTACACCCAGGTTAACCTTTCTCGAATCTGGATCCCTTTTGTAAGCTTCAGTAATCCCTAGAATTGCATCAGGTGGTCCCATTTCCACATGGGACCAAAATGAGCTATAATTTAACAAAAGCAAAATTAAAGTAAGGCTGTAACAATTGAATAGCTACATATGAAAATAGAATCAGCAGATTTTCACACATTTTGGATATTTTATTAATCACATAATAAGTAAAATACCTAGATCGTTGGCATATGGATGTAATATTGCCCCTATTTGCAACATATAACAAAGCACTTCTTAAAGACATACTGCTAACACACTTAACTGCTTCTATACCAACTACACTCAAAACATAGCACCACTACACCGCCTCAAATTGAAATGATCATGTACTTAGAACAACTTGGAAACTACAATTTTTATATCCCCACCTTTCACTATTATCCCAGGAGTTTTACAATGCTCGCATGTATGTATATTTACACTATTTGATTTAAGGCCATTTAAGCCTTATTCACTTAAATACCACAGTTTGGTAACTCAATGAATCCAGTAGAAATCTTCAGCTATTTGTATCTTCCGAATAAAAATGTATTTGCGTGTAGTTATTTCTACTATAGGGCTATTCCTCACTCAATTTATTGTTATCTTGTAAAATTGACTTTAGGAATTGTATAATACCATATAATACAATAAGGATGCAAAAACCTTTATCTGTTTTTCGTTCTCCGAGACCTTTTTGACCTTTAAAATGACACTATCTCGTAATAGCGCACTTTTTTTTTTAATAATTATTCTTTTTCTAATCAACTTTAAAAACTAGGAATTTTTAATCGTGTAACAAAAAAATAAAAACTGTGATTGTGAAATCGGGAATAGCACTTTATTTTGCCCATCTTACAATTTTTTATACACACTACATTAAAATTTTCAGAACATCAAAGTAGTCCATGTATTTCAATTACTGTTTCGTCACTAAATGCATACAATGTGCTACATATTCCACATTTTTCATATTCAGCCCACCAATAGAAATTCGCCCATTTTTGGTTAAATATATGTGATGCTCTTTAACTAATTTATCCACCTAAAAAAGTGAATAGAAGTGAGTTCGATAGAAAAAAAAACATTCCAATAAGTAGATACATAGGTATATATGTAACTAAGAAATTAAATGTAATAAAGCTGGAATTCTTACACGACTTAACATGTCCATATTCAATATTTTTTACAATAAAATTTATTTACAGAGCAGTGTTACGGGAACCGTGTTATGTTGTATTATTTGCGACAATTATTGTTAGAGCTGACACTCTGGGCGGCGCGACAGGTTCGGTTCCGCTATTGCGTGTACTGTGTAGATTTATACACATAAGCACATAAGTAAGGTTCGACAAACGCGTGCAATGTCAGAGGCGTATCGCGCAAAAGTAGGTACGTGAGATACAGTATTATTAAAAAATAATATATTCTTACCTTTTATCGACGTCTTGATGTTCACGACAAAATACTACTGCCCCAAGACGTCAATAAAAGGTAAGATTATATTCTTTTTTAATAATAATCTCACGCACCTACGTTTGCGCGATATGCCTCTGACGTTGTACTCGTTTGTCGAATCTTACACATAAGGAAGAAGAATGTCTAGCTATACGAAGCGTAGATGCGACAACGGTAAACGCGAATGGGTTTACAAGTGGAGGGGTTAGCGGCAGTCGACGGTTACCGATGTGGTTAGTTACCAAGTAGACTGCATGATGTGCAGACGATCTTAGTAAGAATTTCTAGAGTATTTATCTGTTTTTATTTTCGTCTTTCAAATTTGTTATTAATTTCGTCTAAGTTTTGTAGCAACAACAAAATAAATGTGAGAAACTCTCATTTCCAGGCGACCATGACCTCAAATTATTACGTGTGCTCTTCACACAATAGGTCTACATCCCAACATTATTAGAAGTGTACTAGTGCGACCCGCATCGAATCGATCGGATTCCACTCAATCCCCTCCTCGCTCTCTCGTCGTTCATATAGCGATATAGCTAATTTCACATTTTCCCAATCGGCATATAGAGTGGGCATTTTTTAAATTTCGCGCATGATTTAAGTTAAGGCTTTTTTGTCATTTATTGCCGGAATTACCAACTTAAATCATCCGCGAAATTTTAAAAGTACCCGTTCTATTTATATGTATATATATATATATATATATATATATATATATATATACCATACAAGCGAGCGTACTATGATCACCCGATTTTACACGAACTCACCGCCTCTAAATGTGTGCTGTGTTGAATGTCACTATGAAATGTCATTTGTTTGACAAAATTACGTAAACGCAAATTCATTTGTGCATCTTACTCACGTTATAAACGGCGTATTTGTTCACGTACATGTGCAATCCATGACTTCGCTCTTGCATTTCCGAAAACATCTTGCTCACATTACAAACGGGATATTCATTCACATACGTGTATAGAGTTCGTGGAAAATCGGGTGATCATAGTACGCTCGCTCGTACGGTATATATACGGTATATACTAGGGTAGGTAAAGATTCATTTATAGGCGCGAGTCGCATACATATAACGAACAATGTCCCTTGTGCTAGCAGCGCCTCCGATTCGCTTCGCGCGGCTCCCCATCTTATACTTTCACAGCGGGTAAACATTGTAACACTGTCCATATATTTTAGCGGTTCACTTTACTACTGAACTTACTAACGCGGTGTATATACGTGGTATATACATTAATATTCGCTTCGCACAGTCGGCTCGCTGCTTGTGGGTACGTATATACTTACCAGGATGACGGCGTGCCACCCGAAAGTGCCAACTCTAGCTATTACCCATCAATATAAATGTTTAAGAAGATTATACACTTGTCAATGTATTATAATCAATTTCAATATCTTAAAATTGATCAAATTCTAGCTCCTTATTAGAACTCGTTTTTGTTTTACATCTATCAATAATTCCGAGATCTTAAATTTGATCAATTTGTAGATCTTAGATAAGAACTTAGTCCTTGTATTACACTTGTCAATAGTGACAAATTGACATGTCATAAGTTGTGTCCAGTGACATCTGGTGTTTGATAGATACCTGCTCCTTAACAGTATTGAATTTTTGAATTATTTAATTTTATTCACAAAGTAATTACTAACTTTCCTTTCGCAGTTACAGAAATTATCTTGATCGTTTTGATTTTGCTGTAAGGTTAGTAATTTAGCTAACAGCAGAGGGAACAACTTTTCTCAAATTTGTTATTCGCTTTCTTTGCCTTACCAACTTTATCCTCCTCATTACATGTACAAAATCACAACCCACGTACTATCACTTGCATAAAAATCTGGGACCAGCGACATTACCCATTTTAAACATATCTTTACTATGAAAAAATATGTCAAATTGCCGGTCAGTGTCAATGGTAAATGGACAAGTCATCGTCACACGATTGAAAAAACGTCAAAATGAGCTTTCTCGCGTTTAACAGTTCAAAATAGTTCGTTTGACGATATTTATTTCGCTCATAAAAGTTGTCCCAGATTTTTGTGCAAATGATGGTACATGCACTCCTTATGTGATACAGTGACAGTAATGACGACAACTAGAAAATTGAAGCAAAAATAGAATATGTTCTACTTCGTCAATTTCTACAACTTGGCTAAGTTCTTATAATAGATCAATTTATTGACAGATGTAAAGTATTACGTCAATAACTTGAAATTGAAGTAAACTAGAAATTAAAAATCGAACTGGAAATTGACAAATGTAAAGACATAACTTGAAGTCACGCCATCTAGTTCTAGAAATTGATCAATAAATTGACAGGTGTAAAATCGTCTTAAGCGTGTTAATCTGTACATTATTTCAAATTATACGCACTACAACAAAATGTTTTTCGCAAGAAACTGTTTACTTTCAATTAAAGATTTAATTGTTAGCTATAATCTCAGTAAATTGTTAAGATGGAACGAAAATACTGCCAAACATTTGAAAACTTATAATTAAGCAAAATTTTGAATACGTCCGATTAGTGGTGGCTGCTGGTGATGTAAGTGGGAAGTCATGGAGAAGGCTTCGATTCCTTCGTGCATATCTTGTACATTATATCCAGTATGGGTACATTTTCAAAGCGATTAGACAGACTTTGTCGACTCTCGGGAAAACCGGCAGGCAACACAAACACCTTCTCTCTTCTGAGATGAATATGCACGAGTGTATCTGATCGCTGCTAAAATCTATTCGGTTCCCCTATCTTGCCCATCACTGATTGTACTTGACAAACAATAGACGAAGAAGTCGAAGCGTTGCACTTGACATCCCATTCACGTAACTACCGGCCGCCACTGCTTCCGATATTAATAAAGCAAAAGTATCAAATTAGTGTAGACATATGTTTAGGTAAATTCCAAAGTTAAAGTAATAGAAACAGCATCGCACACTACTCGATATATGCTAACGTGAACCCAAAATAAAGTCGATATTATACACAAATATGGCGTTTCCCCCACAACTCAGCTGCGTATCATTTTTTGTTACTTCCTCTGTCCGAGAATAGTTACTACATTTCAATTTAATATTTGTCCGAAAATAGTTGCTACATTATGTTTTATGTGAAATTAAATAAAGAAACAAGAAACTACTAAACATGACTATTGTTTCAACTAAAAACAAACATTATTAACTTTGCACTACATTTATACTCGGTTATTTAAAAATTCTTGTCCGGTTTTAATGGAATTTTCGTCGCATTTAACGGATCCAATTGATGAAGCATTTCGTTTTAATATCATTTTATTTATGTGTTGCAATTTGTAGGTGTTACAACCTTTACGTAATAATGTACTTTCCATAGCTTTCTGGAAGACAGAAATACATTATCTAAGGTTTCCCAATTTGTATCCCAATAGGTCTTTTGTACTGCTTCAATCAGTTCGACAATATTTTTTTGTGATAACTGATGCTGTATTGATCGAATGAATTTGAAAAATCCCAAATCCAATACATTAAAATCTGGGCGGTTTAGTGGCTGAGATTTCAATTGCATATCCCAACCGTCTTCAGTAAACGCCTACGTCAATGCAGCATCATTATAATAGAGACGCGGTTTTGCATTATCTTGCTGTATGTATATTGCACTTTTACGAAAACCAAGGGGCCATTCGTCGCGTATAGCTGATACTAAATCATGCAGTATCATTTTCCTTATGTCTTCTTTATTGACAACTTCCACAGGTTGGGTTATTAATGTTCCCTTTGGTCGATTCTTGCTATTTCTCTTACCTGGTGAAGAAGACACAAATGGCCAAATCCCTAAACCCCATCAAAATAAGCTTTTCTGTGTGTATCCCAGCGTGGTCGAGCAACTGCTGCCATAAACATTACTTTGGTGATGAATCTTTTACTACTACAGGGTTTATATGGACGATCTTCTTCGGGAGTTATATAAAATCTTCTCTTAGTTTTAGTTAGATAGAACCATTTCTCATCGATGTGTACATAATTGAGTAAATCCTCGAAATATCCAGATGGTAACAAAAAATTTAAACAAAACTCAACTCACTACCACATATTCTCTTTTGTCAACAACGGTTTAACAAAGGGGTGAAGGATGCATATTTTGTAACATACAGATATACTTATTCGTAACAACGTTTAAATTGATGGATCTCATATGTTGTATATTCCACTACCACTGATGCCATTGCGCACGCTATTTTTAAACAGAGACCACCCTTAGAGAATTTATTCTACCAACCTTGGAGCACACGTAGGTTTCAGTAAACGAATAATGTCCGTAACAAGCACTCCTCGTTGGTATTTCCCAGATTACCACGACATGTTTCTGATATACGAACACTGTTCTGTTTCAGAGCGGTTATTATGTTCTCTATATACACATTGGGAAAATGTGAAATTAGCTATATCTATGTATGTACGGCAAGAGAGCGAGGAGGGAATTGGGTGGAATTCGATCGGTTGGATGTGGATCGTTAGTACGCTTATAACAACGTTGGCATGTAGACCTACTGTGTGCAAGAGCGTACGTAATAATTTGATGGTAAAGATGGTCGCCTGGAAATGAGAGTTTCGCATATTTATTTTGTTGTTGCTACGAAGCTTAGACGAAACTAATAGGAAATTCTAAAGACGAAAATAAAAACAGATTCTGATGAAATAAAAGAAAAATAAATACTCTAGAAATTCTTACTAAGATCGCCCGTACATAATGCAGTCTACCTCGTAGCTAACCACATCGATCGGTAACTGTCGTGAGCCGTCGACTGCCGCTAACCCCTCCGCTTGTAGTGAATCACCCATTCGCGTTTACCGTTGTCGCATGTACGCTTTTTCGTATAGCTAGACATTTTCTTTCCTTATATGTATATATTTTTAGAATGGGTAAAAATAAATTTCAAAACTGCATTAAATAATGTATTGATTTATTATTTGTATAACTATAAACGAAACAACAGAAAGTATAAATAGTAAGAATACATTAGAAAATAAATGTAAAGACATTATGAAAATCCTAAAAAATAATCGTTAGAAAGTCAATAAAAAAAATTACCTGATGAATGCAGAAAAAGGATAAATCATTGTCGTCCAATAAAGAAAAAAATATTTGCTGAAATCACATAAAATACTAAAGTAAAAAATTACATTCTGTAGGTGTAACTTACCAAATAAGAAAATATCTAAATACTTTTGGGAAAAATGTTAACTTCGCTTGGCGAAACAATTCACTCGCTGTTCCGTCCAAGGCATTTTCATTGCAATCTTTAAACTAGGACGTCGCAAGTCCTGAAAGTGAAAATATATCCTCAAGAACATTATTATCTAATAAATCTAATGAAACGGGATCAACTATTGAAGTCATCACCAAACGACGTTGTTGTCGATCCGATAATTTATGAAATCGTTTTTTAGACACAGCTTTCTGCGACTACATGCACAAGTTTATCTTAACTGCTTTTTGTCTACTTTGAAAATAAAAGTCGGTAAACAAATTCCCAAAACAATAAAAGCAGGGCTAGAGCGGGCGCTTTACAAGCATCGTCGTTATAAATAACAAGATAGCCCAGAAAATATAATTTTATAATGTAAAAACGTACTTACGCATAATACCTGCTGATGGTACTTTCTAATTCACTAGCCCCACAGTTAAACCAGTCAATAATCTAAACTGAAAACAACGACATCACCAAACTACACTAGCATATCACATCCATGCTACCACAAAGCGTGCGGGAAACACAAAGATATGTCGCGAACAGAGATAGTTAGTGAATAGTACTAGAACAAGGATGCGCGACATATTATAGATATATCCATGATATATAACTACAATAGCTGAGTTCGGATATTTGATTGGAGCAGATCATGAGTAAAGAGCACGTGGAGTACCGAGTACTCCCTTTAGCAATGTTCTATCATACTCGAACAGGTAACATGCAGGTTGTATACATCCCCGAGACATTTACGTAACCATGTTACACCGTTCCTTAGATAAAACTCAGGAGAGATGTAGCAGACACTTATGTGTTTATTGGGTATTATATTAATTTAATAAAAGTTTTAAATATTAGGGCATCTATAACAAACCCACAGAAATATACGCAGTATGTTCCATTTAAAATGAACAAGTTATCGATCGAAATTTGTTCACTTGTGTAACGATAGGCCATTGTCTACCACAGGTTTCAATATTTGAGCATGAAATATAAGGAACGTTGTAAACACCTGCAAAACGGAAATCTTTTGCAAGTATCTCCATAAATATTACACTAAAGCATAATGTATTCTTAACAAAAAAATATTCAAAATGTAATGTAGAATACAAAAATTAATGCAGACGCATTAATTTTTGCAATTAACGTAAATATGCAGGTGTTCTATTTGAAAAATGTGCCACTATGTAAGTAGATAATTGTCCTGTGAAGTCAAAAATATTTTTAGATCACACAGTGATATATGAAATTTTGGATTCATATTTGTTTGGAGAATTTTGGCAAGCCATTAAGTCGTTCTGTATATTTCTTGCTGCGCCATGAAACAATACAGGTTTTCTTATGAATGTAATTACTACGCTTTCACACTTGAGGGAACTTTATGAATTCCAGCCTTAAATCATATCAGTTCTAAAAAAGAGGGAAATATTTGTTCTACAGTTCCAAGGCTTATAAGAAAATAAAGCCGTTTTAGACCGTTGCCATATGATAACGCGGGACGACATAGGTGACTTTTTTAAATTTTACACGAGTTTTAAGTAAGCAACGTGTATCGCGAACTATAAACTTGAAAAGGATAACTGAAAATCGTTTCTGTCCGAAATTTTCAGAAATTACTTTCTTTTTATAACAACCAACACTCACCTGTGGTACAGATAAACCGCTGAAACAGAACATTCCAATTTGATTAGTAATGTGATCCCAATTTGTTGTGGAACCCTCTTTTTTCAAATTATCTTTTAGTGCTGCTCTTACATTTTTCATTCGATCCGCCATTTGCTTGAATTCTTTTTTCCTGCAGGAATGGTTTCCGTTAATTTTGTATTATTAAATAGTAGTTTGATGTCTGTTTAAATCAAGCATACTACCAATCATTCTTTAATACGGGATCCTCTAAAACTTTCGATACTATCCTGGCACCAGCCAGTGGTGGACTGGAATACAAACTCCTCACTATTATTTTTAGTTGAGACATAACTTTTGCGCACTGATCTTTATTCTCTGTCAATACATGTATAGCTCCAATCCTTTCACCATATAAACCCATATTTTTTGCAAAACTCTGCGCTAACATAACCAAATGTCCATCTTTAACGAACTTTCTTAGCTACATAAATCGTTCAGAGTGATTTACAAAGTTCACCTACTAAAAATATTTATACATACACTATAGGCATCATTTTCTGCATCACCAGATGCAAACCCTTGATATGCCATATCAAAGAATGGTAGAATTTGTTTCTTTTTGCATGCTGCTGAAATTTCGTCCCACTGTACAGGAGAAGGATCAACGCCAGTAGGATTGTGAGCACATACATGAAATATGATAGTTGCTTTCTCTTGCATTTTCTGAAAAAGGAAGTTCCTATATTCAATTCTTCTAAATAGGTAACACCGGTAAATGTCGCATTTATTATATAACGCTGTTAATAAATATATAAATAAATATTGAACAAAACAAATCATCAAATAAAACTTTTAATATTACATTAATATCATCCATTAATCCTTTGAAGTTTAAAGCACATGTTTTGGATTCGTAGTATTTATAGTGCTTCACTTCTAAGTTTGCGAATTTTGACATTTGAATATGATTTCCCCAGGTCGGTGTTGATACGTACACCAGTTTGGGACCATTATAAACGTGTTTTATAAAATCAAATCCCAATTTCAAAGCGCCGCTTCCTGATAAACTTTGCACTGTTGCTAATGCACCAGTTTTAAGTATTTCGCAGTCATCGCCAAATGCAAATTGCGCACTATGTTTGCAAAAATCAGGCAGACCCGACTGAGGTAAATATTCTTTGTTTAATGCCATCCCTTGTAATATTTTTTCAGCTTTTAGAACACAGGGTAACACATATGGCTTATTATTATCATCTCTATAAGCGCCTACTCCTAAATTGACCTTTTTTGGGTTTTTATCTGCTCTGTATGCTTCAGTAACTCCTAAAATAGGATCAGGAGGTCCCATTCTTACGTCGCTCCATGCAGACCTATAATATTTAGTAGTGTATAATATAATGCGTTTTAGTACTTACACACATTCCTACATTTTTCGATGAAAACGCTGTTGGAAACATTTACGAGAATTTAGTACAATGCTCTTAGAATGCATTTTGAAAGGGAAAATGGAAAGCAATCAGCAATTCAAAAAATGACAGAAATACTGTTTTTACGACGTTGTTAATTATATGATGAACTACTACGATCGCCAAAAGTTAACAATATTTTATCAAGAAATACAACTGAATTAATAAAATTTCACAATATTCTTTTAATTGGTGAAAGGTTTCTATAAAGATTAGAAAGAAATATTAGATTAACTAGGATTTTTACTAGTAATTCTTTTCTGGATGTATAACTTAATAATTATTTATGTATTGTATTAGAAAAATAGGAATTCAAAACATTCGTTTGTTAAAATTCTGTAATTACTAATTACTAAGGTAAGAATAAACGAATTTTATCTGAAATCTTAAATAATATATATGTCGCGGTCACATGGCGAAACTCGCCATGTCATGAAAATCCTAGGCAGTTCCTTAAACGTCGGCGTATCGTGTAAACGCTTACGATTTCACTTTCTGTCAAGGCTTATCATGAACTACCCAACTAGCTTAGTCATATTGTGTATTAAATCTTTGAACACCATTTGCCGCATCGTAAGTATTGAAGTTTCACGAAACGCCCAGCATAAACGATTCCAATCGACAGATTGTGTTTCTGCTTGCGAAGTAGATATCTACCAAAACGTATTAAAAGTGATACATACCATGGAAGAAAGGCATGAATGGAGTAGTGAAGAATTATTTAAGGAGCACTACAACCGTTACTATGAAGAAAAGCCCAATAAGCGTCCGCATATCATGAGTCAGTTGGAAGGGGTAGGTGTGATTTGATTTGCTTTTGAGGTTATGATCTACAATTTATAGATTGCCAGGGAAATTACACGCGCTAAAGAAACTAACATAAAGAAAAGTAGAAGGGAATATTACTTATTGAAAACGTATGATGTTGTGGAAATAAACGAACAAAAGCACGTTATCAGAAAAGTCACCTAGTTCCAGAAGAAGAAATATTTCAAAGACTACTAGACATTCACGTTAGTTGTGGCCATGGATCCAGGGATAAGATGATCAGCGTAGTTCAACAGAAATTTGTCATTCCACGGCCGTGCGTAGAATTGTTTTTGAAGGCATGTAAAACCTGTCAAGTTAAAAAGAGTAAAACTGTATAAAAAATCGTAGTGAAACCAATTACATCCCAACATTTTATGTCAAGAGGTCAAGTCGATTTAATTGACTTTCAGTCTATACTTGACGGAGAATTTAAATGGCTCTTGAACTACCAAGATCATGCCACTAAGTACACATGCCTGAGACCCTTACGTTCAAAGCATGCTGTAATTGTCGCTGAAGAATTGATAAAGATCTTTTTACAATTTGGAGCCCCTTCCATATTACAAAGTGACAATGGACGTGAGTTTATAAACGGGGTAGTAGAAGAATTAAAAATCTTGTGTCCGGAATTACTCGTCGCTCATGGAAGACCACGCCATCCCCAGAGCCAAGGGAGCGTTGAACGTTGTAATCAAGACGTGGAGCACATTCTAAGGTCTTGGATGGTTGACAACAAATTTTCTAATTGGTCAACTGGATGTTACTTCGCTCAGTGGCAAAAGAATAATTTATTGCATAGAGTTATAGGCCAAATTCCTCATAAAGCAGTTTTTGGCAGTGAGCCGAAATTTGGTTTAATGTCTACTAATCTTCCGCCCCACGTAATTACCATTATTACAACGGAAGAGCAGTTGCGAGTTTGGAGATATGAAACAGGGGCTTCCGCGGAAGAAGAAACTTTTGGAACTAAAACAGAAACTTCCGCGGAAGAACAAATTTTTAGAACTAAAACAGAAGCTTTCGCAGAAGATGAAACTTTTGGAAATGAAACAGGAGCTTCTGTGAAAGAAGAAACTTTGAGAAATGACATCGAAGATTTCGTGGAAGAAAAAAGCCTAGGAAATGAACTAAAAGCTTCTGCGGAAGAACAATTGAACATAATGGATAAAGATGGAGGATATTCAGCATTAATTATGGAACATGTTGAAGCAGCGGAGATAGTTACACAGAATTGCACACAGACGCTTCGGCTTGAGGATTAGCGGGAATGCTGATGCAACGTGACGAAGATACCGGAAGAATGAAACTCGTTTATTGTGTATCGAAGAAGACCACCGACATTGTATGGCGATATCACTCGAGTAGATTGGAACTTTATGCTGCTGGGTGTAGACGATTACGAATGTTCCTACTCAATATAGACTTCGTGGTAATAATAACAGATTGCGAACGTTTGATGCACATAGATCATCAAAAGCAACGGAATCCACAATTCGTAAGGTGGATGACAACGTTGAGTGAGTATTCTTACAAAATTAAACACTGACACGGCAGTAGAATGTGACACGTAAACACGTTAAGTAGAGCTCCGCATGAAAGGGTAATGGGTACCACGGATTATCCAATAGACCAACGGATGAGCGCGCACATTTTCCTGTGTGCTGAAGAGAAAATCGGCATGATACAATCGAGCGATCACATGCTGAAAAATATTAGAGACATGTTGAAGAGAAAAGATAAATCTAGGAAGAAAACAAGCTAGTGGAAGGATATGTTTTAGAAGAGGGAAAGCTATTATAGAAGACCGTACGTGATGCCGGATAGTACATATGCGAAAGAGTGTGTGCGTGCGAACACACGATTTAATGGGACACCCTGGATTAGAGGTGACGGTACAGATAATTTTACAAGATTATTGGTTTCGAAGCTTGAGAAAGTACGTGAAAACCCTTATAGGAAGTTGCATTGAATGCTTGTATGCCAAGATACCAGCAGGGAAGAAAACGGGATTCCTGAACTCAATAGCGGCTCTAAGCAGACCATTTGAAAGAGTTCATGCCGACCATTTAGGTCCATATCCAATTACAAAGGAGGGTAATACGCACATCTTAATGCTTGTGGATGCGTTGACCAGATATGCGAGACATTATGCCGTCCAGGATGCAAAGACGTCGACCACTGTGTTTTATTTGCAGCGATACATAATTGAATATGGTACTCCTCGAAGACTAATTACTGTTCGCAGAACTGCTTTTACTGGGAAAGAAATGAGCAGATTCGTGAGTGAAACCGCGATGCACGTTAAATAGCGCGAGGTACCCTCAAGCGAACGGTATCGTGGAAAGACTAAATCGCCCAATTATGCCAATGCTGTCAAGTGACACAGAAGAACGGCAATGGGATGCTCTCTTGAATAAGACTGAAAGAGACCTGAAAACTACAGTGAATAAAACTACCGAAAGAACATCGAATGAAATTGGGAGTTCATACGGCTTCAAACCAAACCATTATGATAGAAAATTAAAAGAATTAATCGGGAAGGATTGTGAGTGGTTACCACCACCGATTATACAACAAGAGGTTCAGCGCGTCATAAAGAAGTCAAGAAGAGCAGAAGAAACAATACGATAAGAAGCGTTACGAAGGAGTGAGATTCGAAATTGGAGACATCGTTGTAGTAAGATCTGCAAAAGAAACAACTGGAGAATCCACAGAAATGCAACCGGAATGTAAAAGCCCAATGGTTGTCATATAGGTATATTACCAGCTGATACTTATCGATTAGATAGATTGAACATAAGAACTACAGGGAGTAAACCGACTGCTCATATATCCCAACTCAAACTATTTAAACCGCATGTAGATGACGTAGACAATAAAAGCAGCGATGAAGATGAGGAAGAGAGAGAGAGGAAGAGATGGAAGAATTCCAAGAAGATTCTGATTGGTTCGATGAAACAAAGGGTGTGACCGAACCAGTAGCAGAGGTCGAAAAAGACGTGCGTCCGAGGAGAGAGGAGATGAGACCAAAGTATTTAGCCGATTTTATACAATGAGGGCATTGGTCGCCAGGATGGTTGATTGTAAGGAATTTTGGGTATGCGAGGTTGGCAGCGCGAGAGAGGAAATAGTTCTAGAGATTTAGAAGTCGTTATAATTGATATTATTTTGTATACGTTATTTTCCATATTTTTATTAAAGCAATATAAAACAATAAACAGTGTCGAGTGTATTTATTAAGAAAAAGTTATTTCTTACAGTACATAAACAGATTCCGCCTCTAATAAAAGTAAACTGCATCGGCATTGGCGAATACATTTACTGCAGTCTATGGTGAGACATACCCACACATACCGCAATGCAAAAATAAAAAACATTTACGAGAATTTGAAAAAACGAACGAAAGAAAACTTTTCACAAGAGAAACAGTAATTATATAAAAAAAGATCCGCTGTTATTAGTATAACTAGTTGGTGTTACAAACTTACAGTTTGTTATCGCATTATAATAAGTTCAAATCAATAAAAATCAAAAATTACATTATTACGCTTCATCTTATTGATTTCATACTTATTGAGCGACCCTCCTATACTACAGTGACATTCATTTTCATCACGACACTTGTCATGATAACAAATCAACTGTTTGGATTAAGTGTTTGGTATAGATGATAACCCAAACCTCAAGAGTTTGGCAAGGAATAGTTATCGAGTTCTATACACACATACATTTTAGAAGCTATAAACAGTTACTATTTAGTTAACTGGTGTTACAAAGTTAGAATTTGTTATAAAGGTTACCATAACTTTTATCATAACTTAATATCAGCAAAAAATAATCATTAACAAAACGTGTAAATGTGCGCCCGCGGTAATTTTATGATTTTGTTTTTAGATTACCTTTATTATGAATAAAAAATATAAAGTTAATATTAAATGACAAAAAGAACATGTAACGACAGTTACTACGTATATTTGCCACTTCATTTCACTATATCAAAAAATCACTACATTTAAAATGTATATTTGTAGTTTCATCAGTATCCCAATGAATTTCTCCCTCGTTGTTTATAATAGAAGCTACAGGGGAGATATATCTTGCCTGCTCAGTATGACCCAAGAATATACATATACCGATTGGGAAAATGAGAAATTAGCTATATCGGTATCCCCTCCTCGCTCTCTCGCCGTACATGTGACAAAGCGTGGAGGGGACTGAGTGAAATCCAAGCAATTAGTGTTAGTACCATGTTAGTACACATCGAGCAATGAGGGATGTAGACCTACTGTTCGAAGAGCGCACGTAATAATTTGAAATCAAGGTCGCCTGGAAATGAGAGTTTCGCATATTTATTTTGTTGTTGCTACGAAGCTTAGACGAAATTAATAAGAAATTCTAAAGACGAAAATAAAAACAGATTCTGATGAAATGAAAGAAAAGAAAAATAAATACATTAGAAATTCTTACTACGGTCGTCCGCACATAAGGCAGTCTACCACGTAAGTAACCACATCGGTAACCTTGAGCCATCGACTGCCCGCTAACCCCTCCGCTTGAGAGCGAGAAGGGGATAGTGATATGGCTAATTTCACATTTTCCTAATCGGTATAGAGAGCCCACGCAATGTTAAAAATTCTTAATAGATTTTTAACGAGAGTACCGGAGCGGCCTCGTTAAGAAGCTCAAGCGCTAGTGTCGCTAAGTTTGTTCCTCGTAAATCTAGATGTCTCTGAATTAAATTATTATTTTTTTTTTCTTTTATATAATAAAATTAGTTTCAACGTTTCAAGTAGCAAGCTAAAATAGGAGAGATTAATTTAACCAAAGTACCGCTATTTTAAAGGGCGTATTAAATATTTTAACAATCGATTTGATCCTAGTATTTTAAGCGAAAACAAACCAGAATAAGGGGTCTATTCTGCAACATTTCCGTTAAGTGTGCTCTCTACTTGCTTCATTGTAAAACCCTTGTTATGCTTTTTTTCGTATTTCGTTCGGTTTTTCTGGTTGAAGATAAGAATTTCTGTATTCAAAAAATGCAGTAGGTACGTTTTGGATGATAACGGCTTTTCGATATTTCCTAAAATTGAATTTTGCGCTAACACATAAGATCTTGATAAAAAATAACACAATACCTACTTGGAGAAATATGTATGTAAATTGTTAAAGAATATTTTTTAAATATGAACTTACAATACAATTAAATTATTTTATCTTTTACCCTTATAAAGAGATGACAATGCTCTTTTTTTAAAGATTGATAAATTAAATATAAACAAGATGTAAAGATTTTTATTAATGTACTTTAGTTTTCAAAAACAAACATATTTATATAGTAAATTTCTTTATGTAAACGCATATCTGAATAATTAAAAGAAAAACAAATTTTAAAATAAATAAAAATAAATAAAATGTTTCTAAATTTGCCAATCGATGTAAACCAAAAAAAATTTTTCTAGGTTTTTCTTAAAATTTGTATTTTGAACGTATTTAATTTCCGAATGGCACTGTAATTTAGTTTTTCAATAATGTTACGAGTTCTTATGAATTTTAAAATCCTTGTTATACTCACATAGCCCGTAATGGTGGTAAAATGTCGGTCAAGTTAGCTACACAAGTTTTTAGTAGAAGTGTTAGTACTGCAATGGACTTTGCAATATGCAAAAGACTGTTAACAAATAATACTGCAACGGAAAGATCCAAATTTATTTCTAAAATGAATAATTTGTTTGACGGTTTAAACAGTCGCTGCCTATAAGACAGCAATCCACTACGATGCTCTTTATCTAGCAAAAATGCTCCGTACCTGAGCAAAAAGGTGGATACAATTATTATTATGAATTAACCCAAATTAACTAAATTACCAAAACAACATAGAAATGATCAAACCACGTGATCAGTTATGACAGTTTCACTTTTCAAAATGGCGGTCTCCTATGCATCCCCATAAGACTGGATACGCACTCGAAAAGCGTTTTCCCTACCCCTATTTCTTTAGGTAGAAGTTGCCCTATTATTTAATCTGTGGTTCTATGTAGGGATGGAACATCGGTGATAGTGATAAAACATCGATCTCGATTATCGATGTAAATTTCGGACACCAACAATGATATTTGGAAATTATCGACTAGAATTATCGATGGTTTTCTATAACATCGATATTTTTTGTGTAACTATTTTTTTTTAATATCCCAAAACTAAAAAGAACTTATTTACAACAATAAATATTATGTTTGTTTCTGCAGCGATTTAAAATCATTTGAAATCGTTAGAGCATGCGCATTACAAAAATAGTGTTCGTGCAGTTAAAATGCCAAACTCTGACCACTAGTTTGACATAATTTGGCGTTCGCCGAGATCTAATTAATTTTTAACTGTTTGCTGATAGTTGCTTCAGTTTGAAGTTTATCGTCCAGTGATCCATCAGACGCATGCGCATTGTTATATTGTGAAGTGAAAAGTTGTATTATAGGTTTTTTTTGTACAATATACGTTTATATATATATATATGTTTATGGTTTTGTTAGGAATTAACAGTCCCTTTAAGGTTGTAATAAATTTGTAATTCTGTCTGAACATTTAATATTTAAATAATATAGATAACTCTGTTGTTTTCATTTGCATCTTTGAGTATATTTTCTCTCTTAAGTCTATTAAATACGCTTGTAACTTATATTTTGCCTGTTAAATGTAAAGAAAGCGTTCGTGCAATTAAATTGTTAAATCACTTTTAAATTAACCTCTGATCAAACTATCACAACTCGGCCGCAGAAACAAACCTATTGTTTTATAATCAAAAATAGCCTCCAGTAATATATAACAATATAGATAAAAAACAAACTCTATCAGCAATTGACAGTAAACTCCACTAACTCCACTTTTGGTTAAGTAACATTAATTCCTAAAAACACTGAATAGGGTATTTATAAATCCCAAAATGTTTCATTTATAGACCGAAGAAATAAAATTTGAGACACTGAATACCTTTCAGTCTATTTCATTGTTGTGTGAGCGTTACACCGTAACTAGAAGTCCTCACAGCTCTTCGATGACGTAACGCTGCTTAGGCGATGCACGATATTAGCGGTAAAGGAATCGTTTTTTTTTGCATTTCTTTTTTAAGTTTTGAAGGGCTTCCGGTTTAAAGAGGATGCCAGTCGTCAACTGAGCCCTTCTCCGCATCCCATTCGATTTTATTTTGGAAAAAACGAACTTTCAAAGCAAAAATTAAACACGTAACCGAGCACCGTTTTCGTGAAAGATGTGTTTGTGGTGGATATTTAATCGACTAATTATTATTATTTATAATTGCACATGCATTTGGACGAAACTAAGGTTGAAATAATATAGTAATTGCAATTTTTTTCGAAATTTTGTTTAATTTCACGAGAAAATTTACAAACGTGCTATTTAACCAGGGTCTTTAATTTCCCATTATGTGGTGTTTTACCTAATCTATCTTTCCTATTATGTGGTGTAATCTATCATTACGTTTCTCACAATAATTTTTAAGTAGGGTATTTGTAGAACAAGTTATTATAATTGTTGCAATGCGTTCACTGCTGTGAGAATGACATTTACATATATCAGTATCCAAAATGGCTATGTTGAGTGATATAATTTAAAATATGTTGTATTAAAATAGAACGTTTATTACACACATTTAAAACATCTCTTCGCGTTCAAAAATAATTTTGTTAAATATAACGTAAGAATATAAAACTATTTGAACAATAACATCTTCACGTTTTTTATTAAATACAACGGACAGTTAAGGAATTGAGTTGAAATAGCATTTTTTTAAGCCTAGGATTTTTTAAACTGACAGTTATAGTTTCCCCGGTCCTTGAATCTGCAGCTGTTGAAAAATAAATAATATCTTCTTTTATTTACAAAGTGTAACTTACACACAAAACACACCACGCCATGTTAAGTTAGGTTACGTCGTATTTATCATTTCAGAAAAAGATTTATCGCTTATACAACACTAGAAAAACATTGCGGGTTTCATCAACAAAGTATGGAAATATCACCACACAGTATTTTTCAAAATAAAACCAATATAATTTGGATAAAGCAATTCAAAACGCAGAGATGATCTCAGCGTGTAAACGCGTTTATATGGCCTAAATATAAGTACGTCACAGCCTGCGGGCGTCAAAGCTGTTGATCTTGTCTTAGCGGCAGTAACTGTTACACCCGCTTTTGGAAATAGACGCTCCGATATGATGGGTAAGTTTCGCTATTTGTCTTCCATCAATTCAGGGAATTTTGTTCAAGTGCTACAACAGGGTTTCTTATGTATAAAGACAATTCCGAGAGTTGGTCACTTTCCCCTGTTTGTGATAAGTTGTTTTCTACTAGCTGTTGATGATTCGATCGATGCGTAGTTACCATGTATAGTCCATTCACTGTAAGTTCCGTCTTTTTAAAGGGCACTTCCCCTCCACAGTGATGCCAAATCCGCCAAACTGACGTTAGCCAATATAGGTTAGAAATCACAAGATTTTTAAATCACCGAATAAAACCAATAAAATATGGGAGTAATTAGTCATTCTGTTAAATTTAGGCAAATTTCTGGATATTTCTATAGTTATTCCTGTTATCAATGCAAGATTTCAAAAATTCATAAATTACGATTGCGAAATTATAAACGGATTTACATTGCTAGAGGATAAGTAATGGTTTTAACCTGCAAAATTTTCAGATACAAGACGTTATATTAACTTGACCAATACACCTTGAAGTATTACTCTATCAGAATAACAAAAAAAGGGAATGCATCAAATACAGAAAGAAATAAATGCGAAACAACTACTGTTTATTAAATTTGTTGAATACATTATGCAAGACATATAAAATTCATTCAAGTCATTTATTGCTGTAGTGAGAAATATACAAGAGAAACAAGTGGTTATCTGGATTTTAAATACATAGGTGCGAAATGAGTACAAATGTAATTAAATATGTGAAAAACTCAATATTCATTCTCAGGTTCCGAACTTGAGATAATTTCTTCATCTGAAGATTCCCCTTCAAGGTTTATTATCAAAGGTAACACCTCTTCTTGGTCAAAACCAATTTCTCTCTCCCACCATTCAATGACAGTGTTTTCTGTATGGTTAACAGTATTGGACCACATTTCCGTTGTAATGTGGTCAATTGACTCTTGCCACATACTCAACACTTTTTCCATCCCAGATCCATCTCTTCCGATATGATTGTTATAGTAAACCTTACTTATACCCCAAATGTTCTCAATAGCATTGAATATGCAATGGTACGGTGGCAATCGCAAAACTCTATGTCCGTACTGGTGTGCCAGTTCATCCACAGCATAAATTTTGTTTGGTTTATGTCTAAAATAGATATATATATATGTATTGTATATATTAAAAAATAGTAAAACAACACTTACAATTGAACTAAATGTAATAGTTGCAATTTTAACATATCAGCAGCATATACAATGTTGTTTTGTGTCAGCCAAGTTTGAATGTCCTGTTTTTTCCAAGCTGCTGTTGGAGAAACATTGACGCATGTTCTGTGATATGGGGCATTGTCCATAATAATCATAGACGGTTTTTCCAAGTTTCTTAATAAATAATTTTCAACCCAGTCCAAAAATGTCTCTGCATTCATTTCTCCGTGGTAATCTGCATTTTTTGTTTTTGATGGGAAAATCAATGATGCACCAGGAATAAAACCACTGCGATTACCTGCATGTACTATGATATATCTAAAAATAATATTCATGTGGACCTCATGGGGCTATAATATCAGTTCACTAACCTTTTCCCATCAATTTTTGTTCTTTTAACACTTTGCACTCTGGTATCTTGCCAGGATCGACCAACTGTGCCATTCTCAAATACCCATGTTTCATCAAGGAATACCGGGTCCCAGAAATAACTATTTTTAATATTTTGAACGTAGTTTCGAAGGAAATCAATTCTTAAAAGAGCAATATCCGAACGTTCCATCATGGCTCTGCGAGGATCGTCTTTTTTCCAAGAAAACCCAATATTCTTTAAAATTTTCATTAACGAAGTTCTCCCCCAGAGAAAATTTCATCATCCTTCAATTTTTGTAAAAGTAAAGTTAATGTTACTTGTTGTTCTGAAAAGATACAAATTTAGCACTTCAAACCGCATTAGAATATGTAATAGTATTACTTTGTCTATACATAGTATAGAGTGCATTTCGGATTGCCACAACAGTGAAATCATCAACAGCTGTCACTGTTTTTACGCGGTGTCTGGTTTTCTTCGGGCTACTGAGGGGGCGGCATTCTTTTACTTCTGTCGAGATACCACAAACGGTAGATTTATTAATTGACAGGGCATCTGCAACTCTCTAAAAATTAAGTTGTAGTATATGTATAATACTTTTTATAATTTTTACCTGACGAACAGAGACTAATGGAATAAGGGGTCCACCATTATCACGTTCTCTTTCAAAATAATTTATAAGTGACGCGACCAGCGCTTTTGACTGCGAATTTAAACCTCTCGGCATAATGCACAATTTGTTCTGAAAAGAACAGTTATTAAAACGTATATAACACGATATATAATAACAAAATGCAACCAAAATGGAATAAAAAACGTCAACGCACGAGAAACAGTAAACAACTGATGTTTTGGTTATCTTGCAACGAAGCATTGTGGAGGGGTGAAAGTTATTTTATATACAATTTTCTTTTTCTATATTACAGCTTCAATAATTGAAATATTAGTTTCAATTTAATTCAATTACTATATTCTTATAGTTCCAAAGGTGTTAAATTATTTCTAACACAAAAAGCAATTGTATTCTTTAAATTATGTTTTTGGTAATTTTGTTTTTCTTGATTGGCATCATCAGCCCTCAATTTGGGGGAAGACGGAACTTAGAGTGAATCGACAATAGTTACGATACATACAACACATTTTTTTTATTAATAGATGGCGGTAGTAGTAGGATCTTGACTTGCTTTTGACATCGATATTCGTATCGATGTTGACTAATAACAATATCGATATTTGTGAAAAATTGTTTCAAAAACATCGATATACATCGCCCATCCCTATAGTGCGTCTCAACCTCGGTATGCAGTATACGTCTTGTGGGAATTCGATTCACGGTTGCCAAATCGTCCAATCATATGTTCCATTATTATTTCCAGTTCATTATTTGGCATTTCATGCGATCAAAACATAATCTTTATGCATGTTTTAGGTGATATGAAATCAATTTAAAAATTGGTACCAAAAAGTTAAAGAAGAATGGGCAATAATTAAAACAAAAATGTTAGAATTTTGTGATTACACTACATAAAAATTTGTGGAAAATATTAAAATATGCACAGGATACAGATTTAATATTTGGATTGTCAAATATTAAATTGGATGCACTTATTTGGTTTTATAAACTATTTGTGATATTGTACATCAAAAAAAGAGAGCTTATAGCAAAAATTCTTTTAAAAAATCCTAATACTGTTTAAATTACTTGACCAACAACGGTATGTAATGTGAAAAGTAAGAAAAATTGTTTTTATTTCAAAAAATTAAGAAATAAACCTACTACTCTTTACTGACATAAATATTCATTAAAAGATTAATTACAAAAATATATATATTGTTTTTTCTGTACATATTACATATGGCGCAATAAGATGGTAATTGAACTTTATGTCCTCTTCCTTTTGCAAACATGTCAATCCTGTTTTTATCATACTACCGTTTAATTGGTGGTACGCAAACCAGTAAGTCCCTTTGTAGCACATCATTGGTTGGCATTTGTTTCACATGAAACCATTCAATAATTTGGTTTTTACTCCATGCTATTGTTGGAATTTGTGCTTAGTGTTAGTGCTTAGGCTCTGTATAAAAATATAGGGACTAAGCACTGGTTTCAAATCACCCACTGATGTTGGGCTCTGTTTTGCATTAGTTCATACTTGTGTTGATAATGGTTTTGCTCTTGGTGCTGAATATACATTTATTTGCAAGAAAAGCACTGCTGATGTTCATCATGAGACGGATTCAGAAACATACAAATATACCGCAGAACTCAGTAATTTTTCATGATTATTCCTCCTGCTGCTGAAAAAATTACAAAAAAAAAAAAGAACTGGGTTTGTCAACTGTTTTGAATAGTGTCTGTACATGTTTTATTTACTGCATGTCCTATGTTCATTCATGAGTCATCTGTTTATATTATACTTCAACCTGAAATAATGTAAAATTGCAAATAAATTAACAATTTGTATACATGTAATAAATATGCAAATGAAAAGTATTAAATGTCAAGAAGTAAACTACCTTCTTTAAATTCCTTGATGTTTTATAAGCATTTGTGCCTCCACAAATATCATCTTGTTCGATGAATATACTTTTCCGTTCTATGTATTTAAATTCAAACCTCATGTGGTGAAGTCGAAGAGATCATCAACACCATTGATAGCAGCAGGAATTGTATTTAATGTAGGTTGCATATTTTGCATAAAAAGCCATGCTCTTTACATCAAATACATTCTTGCGTGTTCTTATTATATATATGTAATCAGTCGTTTACTTATATGCCTTTCCTTTTTGTTGTCTTTAGGTTCCCTTTCACATAACAACGAAAACACATGTAATAGGTTATTAACAAATATATTAAACAAACATATACGACACAATGTTGGACACTTATTATGATCTTTGTACTCTACCACTCCCTATTATTTCCCGCGCTCCTTCCCCACTTCGTTTACTGCAGGGTCGCCAACATTCGGCCATCCTAACGATTTTCGACCTCGAAAATCCCTGTAATATAATCGTCAAGGTACTTCGGTTTATTCTTACTCCTTTTTTTACTATCTTCTTCTTTCTTCTTGCTTCTGCACTTTTCATCGCCATCGTCCCGCTCTTCTATGGCTTCACCATTTTCAGCTTCTGCTTCCTCACCATTTTCTTCTTCCGAGGTTCCTTCAGGATCATCTCAATCTTCTATGTCATATCCCGTTTCGACCTTTTTCAAGGCATCGACAGCAGCTACACCCCTATAGAATTTTTGTGTTCTTTGGATTTCTGGTAAATCTTCAATTCTGTACCGGTCGTATGGCAAGACTTCGACAATAATGTAAGGTCCTCGGTATTTTGGCAACAATTTTCGCGATTCTCCTGCTAGCTTGGCGTCTTGCCTTACTAGCACAATATCGCCTACTTGGAATTGGTCTATTTTACTTCTCTTCTTATTGTAAGCTTCTTGCTGTCGATTCTGGCTCTCTTGAATTCTCTCTAAAGCTGTTTGGCGTCGATCATCAATATTGTCATCTGTTTCTTCCCACGTTTGTATTATGTCTTCTAATGGATTCCCGTGTAGATCTCTAGGCCGGTAGCCAAAGAGTAGCTGGAAAGGCGTTTCTTTCGTAATACTGTGAATTGAGTTATTTATGGCCCATTGAATACTGGGAATTTGTTCATCCCAATCTCGGTTCTCTGGATCTTTACTCATAGATGCTATAGCTGGTATTAGCATTCTGTTTACTCGCTCACATTGCCCATTTGCCCTTGGTGTGCTAGTGGAATTGCGTATATGTATTATAGCGTTTTCCTTGCAATATTTTTCGAACGGTTTACCAGTGAAGGAGGTTCCTCTGTCGGTAATAACTCTTGCTGGCGGACCAAAGATCTCGCTAATATTCTTCAAAAGGTTAGTTGTTGGTTCGGACTTGGTACTTTTTACAGCTTTCAGCATAGTATGTTTTGTGAACCCGTCTATGGATACCAGAAGGTAAGTATTCCCTTTACGACTTTTTACAAAGGGACCTAAATGGTCCATATGAATAGTATGGTATGGAACCCCGATTTTGTCTATGGAATGTAAGGCGCCTGGTCGCTTCCCTCCTGGCTCTTTATGATATAGGCACTCTAAACAAGAACCTATATATCCTTTCACGTACCTTCGTAAACGTGGAAACCAATAAGCTCTCAAGATTGTTGCAACAGTTTTATCTAAGGCCATATGAGCCATATCGTCATGACATTTCTTCACGATCCTCCACCTAACTTTATTAGGCACAACCCACAGTAATTTCCCATTCAACTTGCGATAGAGTCTCCCATCTTTAACTTCATATTCTTCTTCAATGCGCTTATCTTCTTTTGACACTTTTCTTGGTTTTTCCAATGTTTCCATAATCATCGCTATTTTCGGATCTGACCTTTGGAGTAAATACAAGAAATCTTCTTCCTCAAGGGAGTGATATAATACTGTCACATCCTTCACGACATCGGTATCTTCCTCGTCGAGTACTGGATTTCTAGAAAGAGCGTCCACGTGCTTCATTCGAACCTCAGGGCGGTGTTGAACTTCGAAGTGATAGTCTTGAATTCTTAGCCACCATCTCGCAATCCGCGGAATAAGATGCTTTTTACCAAAAGTGCTTCGTATAGCTTCGCAATCTGAAACTAAAACAAATGTAATTCCGATTAAATAAACCCTTAATTTTTCTAGGGCCCAGACAACACATAACGTCTCAAGTTCACTTGAATGGTACTTTTGTTCATCACTAGTAGTCTGTCTACTAATATACGTCACAGGTCGCAGTCTTCCGTCTGGTCCTCGTTGAAACAGGATACCGCCTAGTCCCAACTGGCTTGCATCTGTATGTAGCTCCGTATAAGCTTTAGGCGAATATAGCGTTAAAACATTTGCACTTATTAGTTCATTTTTTAACTGATTGAAAGAGTTCATTTGTAATACCAATAATTTCTCGCATCTCGGTCACTGTATATTCATCTCCCGTCGCTTTATCTGCCATAGCTGCTGTTCACTACGCCCCTATACTTGTAGCTACTCAATTTAGCTTCTATAATAGCTTTCGCGTCAATAACCTCACTACGTGCCACCTTCGCCAATTTGCACTGTTTCAGTCGATGAGCTTTTCAATCCCACTTCTGAAATGTTGTCTTTAGGTTCCCTTTCACATAACAACGAAAACACACGTAATAGGTTATTAACAAATATATTAAACAAACATATACGACACAATGTTGGACACTTATTATGATCTTTGTACTCTACCACTCCCTATTATTTCCCGCGCTCCTTCCCCACTTCGTTTACTGCAGGGTCGCCAACATTTTCTTGTTTTTTTTAACTGTATAAACCTTCTTGTTGCTTCTGTTGTATATTATATATTGTACGCTCTAAGCAACCTAAAGCTTTACTTGCACCAGCACTTACATTCACAGATTTATTAAAATAATTGAACACATTGGCAATCATATGTTTTTCCTTGACTAAATTTTTCTCTCTTACTCCGTTTTCTGCTTACAGGATCCATTAATGCAGTGAAAACTATAACAAAATGTATAGGTTATCACATTTATAAGAACTATGGAAAATGTCCACATTTACCTGTATACGTTTGAAATGATAGAAATATTCTAAACAGAACGACTTATACAATTACAAACAATTCAACTTAAAATATATAAAACTACGATAACTACGACTCTCGACAGTTGACACTATAGATATTTAAATGGATATTTGTTGACATAAACAGCGTACATATATCTATTGATATATGTACGCTGACATAAATATAAGTACAGTTTGTGCGTTATAGGATGGCGAACGCTTCAGATGCGCGGTGGAAATACAAGATCGCTCAATCTAAATGTTACCAGTGGCGTAGTAAGGAGTTATGTTTACACAATACATACCTTCCTACTGTATTTCGAGGAATGTGATATTATTTATGCATCTATTTTTCTATTGACCTGAAGGGTTTTTGTACCTCCTTCTTAAGTATGTTATTTACATACTGTATTAATGTTATTTACATATTGTATTAACGTTATTTACATATTGTATTAATGTTATTTATTTAATGCAAATGAGGGTTTAAATGAACATTAAATTGCTATTAGAAGAGAATTTTAGTGTTCTATCATCGCAATTTTGGGGAAAACATGAACTCAGTTACGCTAGTCTTAAGTTTAATTTTCCAATACGCTTTTTGCAAAGAAATAGCATCAACAATCGCTGCAAATAAAGTGCTTCACAGTCAAGCTCGTGAAATTGTGTATAATGTTTTCAATTATTTCAAAACAGAAGGCGATAAAAGTTTGACATTTCTTATAATTTTTTGTAACATAGATTGTTAATACACTTTATTTTATAGTCGTTTTTTATTATGCTCAAATAATTTAAAAAATAAGTCGAGCTACGCCACTGCATGTTGCATTCAAACTTGAATTTTCCCGAACGATGTCCGACAGTACCTTCGGACAGCGCCGGAATTTGCCATCCTACAACGCGAGACCTGTAAGTGCGATATCCCAACATCGCAATCGGAAATAAAGGATAGCATTATTGATGAGCCTCTAAGGGTAGAAAGAGATAGACTGTTGCTATTAAATCCCATACTACATACAGGGGTTGAGCCAACCTATAGTTCTATGGGTCAGAGTTAAAATTCCTGCCATCCTGTGTAGAAAGGCAGAAATGTATTTAAGATTCGATTATGTCGACATCTATAATGCAAGAATTAACTAATGTAGGGACAAATTCCCGCCAATTTTAGTGACATCGCAATTTGTTTAGTGTTGTTTTGACCGATTAAAATCGAATTTGTCTTCTGCTTGCATTCATCAACATTGAATTAATATTTAAAATAAATATCAGAAGTATGTCTGTATTTGAGGATCTTGATGCTATACAGTCCTTAATTGCGGGTGTAGTCGAACTAAGAAATGTAGTGAAGTGCCCAATATGGTAATTCTTTATTTTAAATTTGAAGTAAATTGAAGTGATAAAATAAGTTAACCTCTTTCAGTTTAGACATTATAAAGGATCCTTTGCAAATAAGTTGTAATCATATCTTCTGTGGAGATTGTATAAATAGCTTTATAAATAAAAAGCCTACTAAATTGCATTGTCCCATATGTCGAAAAGGTATAAAAAGGCAGCATCAAGCACCTAATGAGAATATTGATCAATTAATACAATTTGTTAATAAGGTTAATGAGAAGCTGAAAGGTCGTTTTGGAGATGACAGTAAGTTTAAAAATTGTTTTCAGAACTAAGAAATCATTTAGGATCTCTTATTCTATAAACAACTTAATTTTTAATTTAGTTTTAGCTTGCCACAAAGTTAACACAAAAGACAAAAGCAGTACTTCATCCAATGCAGTAAATAAAGGTATATTGAATATATCAACTAAAAACTTACCAACTAAAACAGTTTTGCAAAATAAGTTACCTAAAATAAGTAATACAGTTAAGAAAGATGCGTTTGATATGCTGTTAGAGTCGTCTGCAGCTAGTTGCACAGTTAAAAGACAAAGTAATTATAAAACATATACAAATAGGAAAAGTAAACAAAAGATTAATGAAGGTTCATGCCATAAATTAAGTTTTGAAGATGATGAGTATCGATTGAAGATAATTGAATGGCTATGTGATAATAGAAATGAATTTGAGAGATTAACACAGACGCAATCAATAATTGATGATGATTCTAAATCTTCAGCTTCATCCCTTGATCTGCCTTCCATTTCTCAAGAAGGGCAATTAATGTCATGGACTCCAAAAAATAAAAGGCTTAATAGGAGGACTAAATCTTTAGAAGTTAAAGTGAGTATGTATGCTGTTCTCTTGTAGTTACTGTTGCTATTGCTAATGGACTTAAACTGTTTATTCTATCGGGATAGATGCCTATTTTTTTACTAAGGTACTGTTCTGCCGGTATACGTTTGCAGAAATGTAGTATGCGCATGGGTTCTGTAAAGAAAGACGGAAAATCAGGTAAAGGATGAGAGATGTAAACAACTACCTTGGCAGCGGCGTTTTTCAAAACGTTTACGTAGGTTCTTAAAGGAAAATTGAATTTAATTTTGTACCAGTTTTATTATACAGCTATCCACCTAGTGTCCGTCTCACCAATTTTGAGAAAAAGTTTTCAAATATTCTGAGACAAATACTGCACAACTTAAAACTATACAGGATGTTCAGTTCCATAAAGCACGGTACAGGTTCGCTTTTTAAATGAAACATCCTGTATATATTGTATGCTTTCCTTTAATTCATGTCAACTTTCATGAATATTCCCTATACCTATCTGTCTTAGTTTTCGAGATGATGGACATGAATTGAAATTTTTGAGAAATAAGCTGCATGATCGTTTTGAGTAAGATGCCCAATGTGTTTGTGATCATATCGAGTACTTAGTGCTCTTCACAAATATTCTCGATCCTTGACTTCTAAATAAAACTATTTTGCACATAAATACCATAATTGCATATCAATAAAATTGTATATTTGGATTATACATACTGCTATTATTTCGCATACAACTGCATGTGATTGAAAAAACCATCAATCAAATAAGTAGTGATTGGGAAAGCAGTTGAGTGCATGATTTCCTCGCAGGCAGTTCTACACAAAGGGAGTGTTTATTTCATACATGTGATATGGCTGTCACAACTTTCATGATCACGTATACAACTACTCTAATTTAAAATATTATACTTTCATTTAGGTAAAACGATCTGAAATGGAACCAAAAAGACACAATAGTTTCTCAGGTGATAGTGGAAAAGATGTGGAAGACTTGAATATAGAAGATGCAGACAGTGATAAAGACATTCTGCACAGAGAGCCAAGGAATATTATACAAATGTTAGAGGAACAGTGTTTAAGTATAATAGAGTCTCAAGTAATGTTACAAGACAAAGAAATTGATTTAAAAAAACCGAAGAAAACTCGAAAACGAAGAAATAAAAAAAATGAAGGTAATGAAACAATAGGCAGAAGCATAGGATGGACACGAATTCAGCAAGTTAACAAATCCATAAATAGAAATAACCGGGAAATGAAGAAATTATGTGTAAGCTCAACTTCAACAAAATTGGACAAAAAATGCATTGCAGGAAATTCCTTTCAAATTCAGAATAACGTTGAAGAAGGCATTAAAAAAACGGGTGCCAGGCCAATTGTTCTTTTGAATAAATTAAGTTCTGAGTATGAATTATCTAGAGCAGATATAAGCAAAGGAAATGCCAAGACTTTTGGGTTACAGGAAGTTGAATCTTTTTTAGAAAATAATATAAATATACGCGGCAGTATCGATGAAAGTAAGTATGAATTGATTAATGCTACTTAGACTTAAATTTAATCATTTAGATAATAAGAACTGTCTAAAAAGTTGGTTATTGCTATGTATAGCTCCGCTAATCACTAAAATCACATCTTTTCTGGGTATGGAAGATAAGCAACTAGGGCCGGAATACCAGCTTCGAGCTATCCCTGTTGGTAGTAATTATGCCGTCGGCGAGCCGCCCGTTGCGACAGCTGTCAGCAGCTTCAAGCTGTTAAGTCTAGCGGCATTATGATGTCTGACTGAGCACCATTTTCGCTTGCTACTGACTAGTGCTGGCAACAAATCCAGTTTATCCGGATTTATTATCCGTTTTATTCGTAAATCCGGATTTTCGAATATCCGGATGTATTATCCGATTTATTCGTTTTATTGGAAACAAAAAAAACGAAAACAAAAAGAAACCGGAAGAAATCCGGATTTGAATATTCGAATATCTGGATTCTGAACGCAATACATGCTTTCATTTGTGATAATGACCTTTTAGCTTTTATAATGGTTAACTTTCAAATTTGAAACCTGAAAATTATCCGGATCTAATATTAAATATTCTAAGGCACAATTTTTTACGATTGTGTGTATATTTGCCCTTTTTAATACGCGAATTAATACTTATTAACCATCTCAACAACTACTACTAAGTTAAATCAACAATTGAAAAAAATGTGTAATTATTTTATTTTATAAAAATAAATTATTATTTTATGGAAATAAATTATTTTATAGAAATAAATTTAAACTTAAATACATTTCTAAACTTAAACTGAAATACACTTTTATACACTAATATTATTATAAATAGAGCGGGCCAAATTGCGCCATTCAACAGAATCGGAATCAGGCGCAACGGTATGTGTTGTAAATGGGATGTAATAAGGAAATAACTGAGAAACTGAACGCTTTTTTTATTCTGTTGTACTTAATAATGTAACTGTAAATAAAGATATAATAAATAAATTCTATCCTTAATAATGCGGATAGGCTTGTTTAAAAAGTTGCTCCATCAGATAAGTCCACATTTGCCTCGGTGAAGGATGTTCGCCGAGATGAAAAAATGTTCTTATATTTCGAAAACGACCGTTCCACGTCTATCGAAGTAAGACAGGCGTAATTAAAATAATCTTTAGACTTAGTCAAGGAATCTGCAGATGCCCCATCGCACATTTGTCTTAATCTCGTGTAGTCCGGATTCTTTTTTAAAACACTATCGAACTTAGCTAAAACTCGTCCACTTGTTGCATCGTTTATACTGTGTAACAATGTACTAACTTCGTCCACGACTTGCACTGATTCTACCAACGACAATCCAGAATTTTGCAAATTTTCTATCGCGTCTACTAACCCTTTGTAATTGTTGCTAATATTCTTTAGATGTGTTTCAACAGAAATATCGAGAAATCCCTTCTGGCTCATCCTAATAGCTCTAGCTTCGGCAGGGACGAATTGCAAAATAACGGATTTGACTTCTTGAAAATGTTCATTATAATAAAAAGCGGCTTTTAACCAGGTTCCCCAACGCGTAAGAATGGGCTGTGGTGGTTCTCGAATACCAGGGCATAACCTGTGGAATGCCCTAGTCCTCTTAGGACTTTTGAGAAACACTTTTTTTGTGTTTGCTATTAATGCATCCACCTCCGGGTAACATTCTCGAATAGTTTGTGCCACAAGATGTAAAGCATGGACTTTACACGTAACATGTAAAAGTCCTTCACACTTTTCTTTAAGGGAACGGCCTACACTACACATTGTTGCTGCACCATCGCTCATGAACAACAACAGTTGACTGGTTGACACTTGAAATTTTTGTAACGTTTCGAGAACTATGGCCGTAATTGCTTTACTAGTACACTGTTTTAATCTTCTGCTGGCTAATAGAATTGCAAAATTTGGTTTAATAGGATCTAATACGCGCACTATTATTCGAAATAGAATTTTTTTTGCAATCTGTCGTCTCATCAAGACATAGCCACAGCTGTTTATCTTTTAATTCGGCTTTAATTCGATTTTCAATGTCCTCACGTATTCGTGGAATATCTCTCCGTAACGCTGTCCGAGATGGTAGTATCCACTCGGTATTGTATGTACCCCAGAATTTTCGAAATGCTTTTTTATCAAGTATACGAAGTGGTAGACCACATACCATAAACGTTAAAAGCAATTCTAATTGAAATTGACGTTGTTGTGACACACCATTTCTTTTATTTCTGTGGTGTGCGCTATTTATATGTCTTTCACAATCACGTTTGCTCCAGCACAGTAGTTTCTTTTTACAAACTTTACAGAAAATTGTACTCCCATTGTAGTGTAAATCCACAAATTCACTAAGAAATTTATTAACTTTCGTAGGTAATCGCCGTTTATTTTTAATAGTTACGTCAGACATAATCACTAAAGTGAGCACACCGACGCTTGTTTCTAGTATGCTACGAAGTGGTGCAAACGTAACATCTGCAGACTCGTCATTTGTTGATGAATAGAGCGCGTCATCCGTAAATGAATAAGCGCGCTGTTAGTTCGTAGCCGTCGATGAATGAACTTTTTTTTGTAGTGGCCCACTGTGAACAACGCCCTATTTATCAACGAACACCCAAACTGCAGGTGTATATTTGCGCGTCTTCACGACGTAATAGACAGTGGTTTTGGTCCTCGTCCTAATAATTACATATTTAAATTACCTATGTTTACATACATATATGCGCCCGGCAGCCTGATTGCGAACCTGGCGCGTGGCGCTCTTGGCCCGCTCTAATTATAAATTATTATTTAAAAATACCAACTGGTTAATAGTTGAACCCTTCAAGCAACTTCTTTTGGCGGTTACTATGTATGTATTTATGCGTAAATGCGTAAATGAAACAAATAATTTATTATCTTGTGACCTTGCTATCGAATTAATTGTAGTTTTTCGACGTCAGAAACCAATCTTCCAATTTTCCATATGCGTTGTATATATTTTTCAACGTTTTTCTTTATACAGATTTTTCAGGAACTAATCTACCGTGTAAAAACAGGTCTGGGTGTATATTGTAAATTGCTTCTCGAATAATGAATCCGGATATTCGAATATTAGTTTATTCGGATTTTTTGAATTTACTGGATAAAAATCCCTACATTCGAATAAAATCCGTACATTCGAATAAAATCGGTATATTCGAATAAAATCCATATATTCCAATAAAATCCGGTTCGAATAAAATCCGTTAATCCGAATATCCGCTTTCCGGAAATTGGAATATCCGGATTAAGAAATTTACGGATTTTGCCAGCACTACTACTGACAGCTGTCAATAAAAGAATTTAAAAAAAATCTTGATTCCATTGTGTTGTTACCAAATGTATAATTAAAGAGAGCAACACAAGTAATGTTATGTATATAAATACCTACGTAAAAATGTTGGGAATATCCTCTTGCACTAAATAAAGTTGTTGCGTATATATTAAAAAAAATTAACATACAACATGATTCACATGGTATATGTTTAGATTAGAAGGTTTGTGTGTAACAGAGTTAGGCGAAATTTTATTTGAATAAAATCAATAAAGATATTTTATTTATCTATTATCTGCCAGCGATAAATAAAGTTATCTTTACCTTTATCCGTTGACAATAGATAACAGTATCTTTTATTTTTATCCGTGATCGAGAAATAAATTTGTAAATAAAAATGGATATATGCAATTTTTAAATATGTATATGTATTTCTAAAATATAGGTAACATAGGTAAATTTGCACAGTAAGCTGAGAATACTTTGAATACAGAAAGTTATGTATTTTCCATGAAACTGATTTAAAAGTCTACAGAAGTGGAAAAGGCGTCATTAATATATTTTAATTAAAATACATTTTATATACACTTATGTACGACATATATTTGTTTTTATTCATTATATTTAAAGCGTGACAAACGGCTGCACCCACTGTACATACAAGGAATCGAGTGGACGTTCGTGTACTATCGATATAATAGTACACGCACACCGATCAACCGATAATAGTCGAACGTCCATTCGATTCCTTATATGTAGATAGTAAACACAGCGGGTGCAACCGTTTATCACGCTTTAAATATATTTAATTGTACAAATTTCATAACCAATTGTATGCAAAGACAAATTAATTTATAGATTAGTACAAAAAGTTATTTAGAATGAAAAGTTATGACGTGATGCAATTTTTTTGAATGATCGGCCTACTTTGGTAATATCCATTATTTGTCAATTTCGTTTTAGGTTATGTTAATTTTCAGAATGATCGGATTACTTTGATAATTACGATGGAGTTCACAATAGGGTAATTCATTGGATTTTATCAAAGTAGGCCGATCATTCAAAAAATTTGCATCACATTATAACTTTTCATTCTAAATAACTTTTCTTAGTAACACCCTGACATACTATGAACGGAAAAGGTACTCTACCTGAAACAAAAATTGTTTTTCAACTGTAAAGGTCTACTTTATTTAAAAAAATCGAAAGCATACTAGAAATAAGTTTCAGACCAAACGGGACTTATTTGCCAAATATTAAGTTCCAAGTCAACAATTTTTTATCGATTATATCTATATTATAATTTACTTCAAATCTATGAAATAATCAAAATACCATCGCATTTTTACTTTTTTACTTTTACTTTAAGCTTAAGGTGTATTATTGTACTGCAAATTAAAATAGTGTATTTTGTAAATAAACTCATACACTTACTTTAATAGGTAATTGAGGAAAGGATAATATACAATGATGGTATCAGAAGTGCCTGTGTTTGGAGACAGATGGCGCTTTGTGTCAAAATCTGCATTAACGACTGTGAGTGCTATTCTTTAAGCGATGTCTGTCAAAATTTCGGAGAGATTCATCGAGTAGTGTTGTTTTGAGAGCTGTTGAAAGTGAGCAAGTTTATGTATTTGTGGAATCATGGAAGAAGAAAACGTGTACAGAAATCGAAGAGAAGTTGGATGTAGTTTTTAAGGACCACGCACCTTCGATGACTACCATCAGATACTGGTTTAATGAATTTAAGCGTTGTCGAACATCCGTCTTTGATGAGGAGCGGTCAGTCATCCTATTGTGGTGACGACGGACGATATGATCAATAAAGTTCATGGTATCGTTTAGGAGACCGCCGAGTGAAGATTTGAGAGATTGCTAATAAGGTAAACAACTCAATTGAATGTGTGCGAAACATCCTCCACGAAAAATTGAGTATGAGAAAGCTATCGGCGAGACGGGTGACCCACTGACGACTGATCAAAAACGGAATCGTGCGATAACTTCAAAGTAATGTTTGGATATGTTTAAGCGCAATACGAATCAGCTTCTGCGGCGTTATGTGACTAAATGAGACAAATGGATACATCACTGCACTCCAGAAACCAAAGTCAGTCGGCAAAATGGTTTTTTTCCCGACGAACGTGCACCAAAGAAGGCGAAGACGACTCCATCAAAAGTTATGGCGACAATTTTTTGGGATTCGCAAGGCATAATCTTCATTGATTATTTGGAGAAGAGAAGGACAATTACGAGACAGTACTATACTGTTTTATTGGACCGATTCGAGTCTGAACTAGAGAGAAAACGAAGACTCTGGAAAAAGAAGTCATTGCCGAAACAGAGACCTATTTTACAGAGTTCGACAAATTCCATTATTTGCATGGCTTAAAAATGTTGGAATATCGCTGGATTAAGTGTATAAGGTGATTATGTCGAGAAATGAATTTACTAAATGCAAAATAATTGCGCTGTCTTCCTTAACATAGGTATTTAGAATACCATCCTTGTACACGACCAGTTTACTTATTGCATACTGTTTTTTTTTTGTTATTTATCTGTTCTTCAATTTACTTACAAAAGTTAAAAAGCAAAAATTGCATGAGCTTAAGATGCATACCGGGTGTTGACGGTCAAGTGTAGGGATTTAGCATGTAATTTAGTTTTATACGATTTCCTGGTCTCTTATTCATTTCGCAACAAAAACTGTAGGGTATAAAGTTGTTCAGAATTAAATGTTGCATGCAAAACTGTTTCTACATTTTTTGTTGTTTTTGGTTTCTTCACAATTTTAAATAGAAATTAAATTTGTTGTTAATTAGTAGCAGTAGCCGTGACTTTTTTTGTTTCTCATAAATTATTTATAAACATAAATAAATTACAATAAACATTCAAATAAGCCACCGTTCTCAGTAAGACAGTAACCAAGTGTATTGTAAAATGAAACTTTTGCATTACAAAACACACTAACTGTTTGTCAGTAATTAGATTACATTCTTGGATTATTGCTTCCCTTAATGAATCTAAATTCCTTTCTTAAATTTTACTTTTAAGATGTTCCCTTAAAAAAAATCACAAGGAGTTAGGTCCGGAGATCTTGCAGGCCAGTTTATTTCCCCACCTCGACCAACTGTCTGTCAGTAATTAGATTACATTCTTGGATTATAGCTTCCCTTAATGAATCTAAATTCCTTTCTTAAATTTTACTTTTAAGATGTTCCCTTAAAAAAAATCACAAGGAGTTAGGTCCGGAGATCTTGCAGGCCAGTTTATTTCCCCACCCCGACCAACTGTCTGTCAGTAATTAGATTACATTCTTGGATTATAGCTTCCCTTAATGAATCTAAATTCCTTTCTTAAATTTTACTTTTAAGATGTTCCCTTAAAAAAAATCACAGGGAGTTAGGTCCGGAGATCTTGCGGGCCAGTTTATTTCCCCACCTCGACCAATCCGCTGATTAGGAAAGACAAAATCCAAATATTGCGTAACATTTAACCAAAAATGAGCTGAACACCCATCCTGCTTGAACCAAATATCCTGATCTGGGCGGACTGCATCTTCCAAAGCAGGACCAACATTATTCTGCAGAAGTTCTAAATAGCTAGCTGTAGTCAAATTTCCCACAATTTCAAATGGCCCCATTGTTCTGTTAAAAATTCCAGCCAGCAAATATTAATTTTTTGGGGATATTGGGTGTTTGTACAAACATGTAATCGGGGATTTTCTTTGACCCATGCACGAGTATTTTGAACATTTGATTCATTGTTTAAAGTAAAAATGCATTCATCCGTAAAATAAATGGATGAAATGAAATGCCGGTCACGATTTGCTTTCTCTATCATAATTTGTTTCTGGATTCAAAATCGAGTGGAAGCAATTCTTGGTGGGTGTGAAATTTGTAGGATGTTTTTTTTTTTTTTTAATTTTGAAAACTATTGAATAGTGGAAAGCACACTCAGACGCAGTATGTCTTATGCTATACAAAGATTCTTGATTTATCACAGCCAGTACCATTTCTTTATTCACTTCAATTTATTAACAAGTTTGTTGATATACTAAGAATTGGTTTGTCTTCATAATTTATGGAAAATATATATCGCACTCTTCTGTAACTATTACTAGCATAATAATTTTTAATAGTGAATACACGTTCTTTGTTCCTATAAATACCCATTATTATTACCTTTTGACATAAATATTTGACAAAATAAATAAAATATTTTTGTTTTTATTTCATTCAAAATCATGGTTACTGACAAAAAAAATTTGTAAAATTGCGAGGAAACCAAAAACTTAATAAAAAGTGTAGAAACAGCTTTATATGCAACATTCATCACGTCATAAAATGAATAGGAAAGCAGGAAATCGCATAAAACTAAATTACACGTTAAATCCCTATGTTCGCATCTGACCGTCAACACCCAGTATATGAAACATTCATCCGCATGGTAGTATATTGAGTGCGACTGCCTGTTCTGTTTAGACTCCCCTCAGCATCGCAACACTACGCTATTGTGAGAGTGATAAAATGAGCAACTTTTGTGATAACATTGAATTGGATACCTCAACATGCAAAAAAGGATAATGCACTATATAAACCGACCAACACCAATAGTTATTAATTTATCGTAACGTTGACCATAACAAAAAATCTCCACTTTGTATATTACGCCGAAAAAGGCTATCTTTCAGTAATTTTAATTTTTATTTTACATACCGGTTGTGTCAAAAATATCGGTGTAAAATATAATAGAACGTATGCATGTGCGGTACATATCTGGCAGCAGCGCGTTGGCGCTACATTGACCGCTTGATCACACGATCACATACGTATATCATTCCAGTTCGTTGCCTTTAAATAATAAACCAATGAAATAATATTATAGTTTACATGTCACGTAATAATCTTAATTTGAATTGTCAAAAAAGTGCAAAAAGCATGGTTGTGTGGTATGTTTACTCACCGACGATTCGATACACGAAAATTATGACAGAAAGAAGAGATTTTAGAGAAACGGGACTTAAATTAGTGCGGTCCATAATACTTTACATGAAACGTTCACACAAAGACTTGCATACTTGTCTCTAGGGATACGCATCTAAAAGAATTCATTCTTTTATAAATAAGATTTGACAAACGAGTGCAACGTCAGAGGCGTATCGCGCAAAAGTAAGTACGCGAAATACAGTATTATTAAAAAAATAATATATTCTTACCTTTTATTGACGTCTTGATATCCATTGCGACAAAATACTACTGACCCGGTAAGCCGTGTAATACTGCAACATAAGCAACGCTTCCATTGTCGATTCACTTAGCCTTCGGCGTTGGTTTGAAAACGTTTCCGTATATTTCGAAAATGATCGTTCTACATCTAGCGAAGTAGGATTTGTGTAATTCAGATATTTCTTAAAACTGCACAAAATTTTTGAGCGACATCTAGTCCTATAGGATCCGTCAAGCTTTCTAGAGCGGCTTGTAAATTATCTAAGGTATTTAATGAGACTCGTAAAGATAAGTGACTGTTTTGTAACAGCAATATAGCTTGTACAACTGCAGAATAGTTTATGGAAATTTCATCTATTTGTAATTGAACGTTCGAATTGGAAAAAAGTTGCTGGCTTTCTCGAATCGCTGCAGATTCATTTGATTTAAATTTTAAAATCACCTCCGCATTTGCGAAATATTTATTACAATAAAATACTGCCTGGAGCCATGTTCCCCATCGAGGTATTACAAGCTGAGGTGGTAGTGAAAGTTTCGGACACAATTGTTTGAAAACACGGATATGTTTGGGAGATTTCACAAACACTTTTATGGTAGATGCTATTAAATTATTCACCATCGCATACTTCTTTTGAATGGTTTCTGCAACGAGATGATACGTGTGTATGAGACATGTTATGTAAAGAAGAGCTGGAAAGCATATTTTCAACATCCTACCAACTTTCAGCATTGTTGCAGCTCCATCAGTAACTAACATTGTGACTTGGGCTCCTGTGATACAAAATTCTCTTAACGAATCTTTTATTATCTTCACAACGGTTTCAGCATCACTTTTTTCAATCCTTTTACTGGTTAATAACAAGGAAGCTGCTGGATTATTACGTTTTAAAGGACGCGCTACAACATGAATCACGCTGTGTTTCTGTGCATCAGTTGTTTCATCCACACTTGCGAAAATGTTCCTATTTTTCATCTCGTCTACTACATAGTATTCTACTGTACCCTGCAAATGTGGTAAATTGTATCGCAATTGTCTATTGGTTGGTAGTTTCCATGAGGGAACATTTATTCCAAAAAAGACGAAAGTGTTCATTGTCTACTAGGTGTTGTGGGATGTTAGCATAAAAATAAAATCATACAGAAATTCCCAGTACGGAATATTGTTGCTTAAATTCAGTACATAACGTTTACTTTTAATATGTCTTCTACAGTGAAATGTATCGCGACCTATCAACCGTATATTGTAAATTTTGCACTGAATGATAGTACCTGTATATTCCAACCCAGGGAAACGGTTAATATATTTATTCACATGCGATGCTAAAGGTAAACCTCGCTTACGACGATCCATGTTTTAAAAGACACCGTTAAACCGATACTTATCGAACCACCGCTCACTTCTACGCCTATCGAACGACTAAACTCTCCACTGGCTTCGCATCGACCTAAATCCCCTCTCGGCGCTTCTGGCGTAGCACGCGTTTGCCGAACCTTATTTATAAACTTGATTAATACTGTAATGTTATCACATATGTGATTGGAAGGTCTGAAAATGTAAATGTTTTGAGCTGGTTTTTGAGAGCCGTGCGACCCCACAACTTATATCATTTTGACGTTTTTTTAATATTGTGACAATGACAATGCTAGTATATATTGAAGCGGGGATCAATGACGTTGCCACCGTTAGTTCCTATCCCCAGAAGTTTATGACACAAGCGGTATACCTTTTTCAATACAACTAACTGTTAAGATAAATTCACGCACTTCAATTAATAACATATGTGTACTTCTACTGTTAAAAGTGAGGTTACATAGGTGGTTGTGATGGCAGACGCATGCGTATTGTTTTGCAGACAGCTTAAGTTCGCGGTCTTACAGGATAGATAGCAATCAAGCACTATTGATAACCATTAATTCGTATCAACTAAAGTTTTGCGATACGGTCTTATAGAGACAAGTGTTGTCAAGTAAAATTTAAAAATCCCGTCTATTAAATTTGTACTGACCACGTACTGACAGGATTAGCCTTGTTAACATAATCCCAAATCCGTGCAGATATACGTAATTAAAGCATTTTATTTTCATTGGTTATAACCACAATTTGAGGCGTCTTCCTTTTACCCTATTAGCGGAATATTTATCGATTCAAAATCACTTTATAGTTACTTTGATGCTGTAATGAGCTGAATAGTATTCCATCTGCATTTATTTTGTTGGATAGCTACGTCGTGGTCAGAATCGTGGTTACGTAAAATGCGTTCCTTTTCCTAACATCTAATCACTTCAATTTCAGTTGAGCTGGTTCACTTTCTAATCACTTGCAAATCATTTCAGTTAATAATCACTTAATTATGTTGTGAAAGGAGAACGCCTTTGCTTGTACTTTTTTAACACAAATTTAATATCGATTCCTTATAGATAATCTAGGCCTTTCTTCAAAAGAAGATGAGGATGCAATCAACATCCCAACAGCAAAGGCAAAGGAAAACTCAGTAACCAACATAGATAATATTCAAGCTGTTGTTCCACCAATAGAAGCGAGTTTGGAAGTCGCTGCAGAACACAATCATTGGAATTTGGTATCTGGAAGTAACCAAGGTACTAATAAGACTAAACAGACAACTTGTAGTGGTAATATATTTTCAGATAAACATGAAGATGTAGATCTTTTCACTTTACCAACTCAAAAAATTGTTCCTGAATCTTACATAGACAAGGTCGAGCAAGAACTAAGAGGATTATTTTCATCCCCTGAAACTATCGATAAAGATAAATCGCTAAATATTGATAAAGAAACCGCTTCCTTTAAAGAATTAGATGAAATAGGCGTTACTCTGCATCAACTTTGTGCTAGCGCCCATGAATTGGAAAAATCATATAAGGATAATATTAATATAGATGTCCTCATACTAAGTATAAAAAAATTAAAATCCTTAATAGATATTTTAAAAACTAAAGACGAAATACCGTTTGTTTTACAAAAAGAAAATAAAGTTTGTATAAATTCTGCCGTGCAAACTGAAGATTATGATTCTTCTGGATTTAAAATATCTTCAACAGTTGATTTCACAACGTTAGTACAATGTAATGCTGCAGTACAAACAGATGAGATTAAAGATCAAAACTATTTACGTAAATTATGGAAAACATTGAATAACACCAAAAATTATTTAAATACTAGCACACAAACGTTTGCTTTCAATAGAAAATCAATTGCTATACAGACAATCGAAACGTGCGAATTGGCTGTGAATCCTACAAATTCAGACGGCGAAAAAATGAAGGCATTAGAAAATGAAGAACCAATTTATATTGGATCTAATTCCAGTGTGAGTAGTAAAATGTCAGAGGTTTTCATAAATAATGACGAATTCGCTGATTACTATAAAGAAAATTATCAATTTACAGAATCATTGGATCGTATAAATTTTGATACTCAAACGGTTTTGAACGAAAATAAGAAATGTACACAGAATTTGTCGCCGAATAAAAGAAGTTGCAATACACAATCGCAGAAACAAATCAAGAAAAAAAATCCATTTAATAAAGTAGAAGTTTCTGCGAAACCTATTGAAGTTTGTACTAGTAGTAGTGGTGTTGAAATTCTCGAAATTGAAGAAGCCGCTCTTTCGGCTGAACATAAGTCAGGTGATAATCAAGAAGCAGCGAGGAACATATCTACACCGAATTCAACTATATCATTTTCTTTAACCCAGGAGGACAAAAATTGTGTTAATGATAGCCTTGTCAAAAGATTTAAACGTGTGCGAGCATTACTGGAAGACTGTGAGGATGGAGTAATAAAAAAACTCAAAAAACAGGAAAATCCATATTTTATGCCACAATTATCAGTAGAGATTATATCCCAAGCACCTGAAGAAGTAGGCGAAAACAAATTAACAACGCAAAGTAATACATCACCATCGATGCAAACAAGTCAAATATTAAATTATGATGTAAGTATCACATTTCTTATTATATGATGACATCAAAAAATGTACACAAGTTAGCATATTATACAGCGTGTTTACCTAGCTTGTGGCTGGAAAGTACTTCGTTTTCTGAACAATTTAGAGAAAAGGTTTTGAAATAAAAATGCAGATAAGTAATGTATTTCACTTAATTTATGTTACTTCAATTTTTTTAAATGGGATATCCTGCATATTTTTTCAGAATTTGATGGAGAAACTAGTCTTCTCATTTCTAGAGCATTAAGGCATTCTTGATTTATGGCATTTCTTAAACATGTTTCTATGCGTAGAGTAGAAAAATAGCGTCCCGATTCAGTGGTAGACATTGGCGTTCTTACAATAATATTTAATAAATTGTCAATTTCGCTAAATGTATCACAGAAACCTTTTTCAGGCATCCAAGAAAGGTTAGGCAGTCCACTACATTAAATTTGTAAAGTCTGCTCTTAAATCAATTACTTCTAGTCCAGTCTTTAGTTTTTGATGTTTCAACATTGTACATCGTACAAAGAATCGATGTTAGATAATAATTCTTTGCATAACATTCAAAATTGTTTACATTCACTAAAGATGGGGCTTCTAAATAACCCCTGTACGACAGTCTTTCTTTAATAAAAATAAGACTCGTTTTGTAATAATCGATTTTTTAAAATTTGGGGTGAAAAATTGTCTTGTCTGTCTAAATTTCAACACCGGCATTGATTTTCCACGCTGTTTTATTTGTACATTTTCAGCCAACGGAAAAGCTTTAAAATCAATATTGGGAATATAGTTTATAGCATTCTCCACCATTTATCCACTAAATACGTAAACAAATTTATAATATTAAAAACAAAATAAACAAGTTAATAACCCTATTACCGCATTATACACACGCGCAACACTGTTAATACTATTGTAGGCCAGATTTTTTTAAAAGAAAATTGCTACCACAGATTTGTCAACGCTATCATCAAAATAAATATATTCAAGTTCAAGAAAAAGCAGAGGTCAGTCACTTTAAGATAAATAACGATATAAATCGTACAATGTGTAAGCTAAGAAGTTTCCCCCACGACACCAGTAAATAGCAGTAGCGAAGCGTGTAATTTATGTTGGGGGACTAAAGATTGCAATGTGCAAGTGGTATCTGTCTATAATGAAGTTCAATTCGCCTTTCTTTCACTTTATCAAAAATGTTTTTTTGAATGTGTACATGTGTTGGACACTTCGCTTAATAATTCTTTTTCTTTGGACAATATTCTTAAATTCAATAGTCGGTTATTCGTCAGAGAATTCTTAATGTAGTTTTTAATACACCTAAGCGTGCCCATACTCATTTCATGACTTGGAGATGTAGTAAGTATTAGGTGCGTTCCAACACACCAGCAAACCACTTTGTGAATCGCCGGGTACATGCACAAAGCAAATTTGGCGTTTCAACATAACTTGTAACTGAAATGTGTACGAATAGTCGGATGCTCCAACATAAAATTTGACAATGACCGAATCTTTCGCTGAACGGTCGAACCGATCCGCAGATCTTTGTGGAACCGCAAGTCAGAGGCATGCCCAGAATGTTTACAGTTATTACAGCTTATTTGATTTTCGTATGTGCAATAAATGACTGCAGTTTATAATCTGCAAATAACGTAATTGTTTACTATTAGTATTTATTTAAGAAATCTGTTAAAATGAGGGATTTGTAAGGATTTTCCGATTTCTAAATAGTTCTTCCAGTGATGATGATGATTTAAACGTTCAGTGGTTCCCAAAAGAAATAATGAAATTTCATTATTTCTTTCAAACTCAGCTTATGAAGAGACTGTCCCAATTTCACAATACTGATTTGAGTGTTTTGCATTAGTAAATTATGTAGATTTGTTGTTAATTGCAATTAGTAGGAATTCTACAATAACCGTTTTTTTTTTTTTTCGTTAAAAATATAAAACAACTGATTCCATTATTAATACAGAATACTGCTCTTTTATTTTCTTTTAATGCTTCGCCACTGGCAAATAGTGTCTCATAGTTTCAATTTAAAACTGAACCAATCGACAATTAAAGCGGCTTCATTTTTCTCTCCATCGATAATGAAGTTTCTGACTACCATTGCTTTCATCCTCACTGTTAATCTGCAATCTTTTTATGTTTAAGGTATATAATGGATAAAATTTTAAAATATAACTTATGCACTATTAAAGTAAACATTGAAAAAATATCATCCTAAACAGAAATCTATTTTCGCTAAATATACAGCCCTACAACCTAAATTTAATAGATCTACCGAATTCGATTGTCGAGTGTTTCGTTTTAAATTAAACATGCATACCAATCAACAAGAAATTGATAAGCTGACGTAAAGTTTGCATAGTGATTCGTCGGTTGCATTAATAATAATAATAATCTTTATTTCATAAAGAGATGCAATATACAAATGATATCGCAAAACTCTAAAAGAAGTAGCGTCAAAGTACAACAAAATAATCTTATTGTCTATTTAGGTATTCACTCAAGTTATACGGCTCTAATTGCAAAAAGAACGCTTTCAGTTCTGTTTTGAATGTTTTTGAATTATGCTTATTAATAAGAGATCTCGGTAGATTGTTAAAAAATTTAATACCAGTATAAGCTAGGTGTTTTTCACTTAATGTTAGTCTATGTACAGGATAACTATAGTTTAAAGTTCTTACGGTATACTTGCTTTCCTCTTAACTGAAAATTATCTTTATTGTTCACGAAAAACATTATGCATTCATATATATATAAAGCGTAAACAGTTAATATACCCTCCGATTTAAAGGAACTGCGACAGGTCTGACGATAACCGATATTCAAAATTGTTCGTACGACTCCTTTCTGAGTCACAAAAATTTTTTGCACAAGGCTATTGCAGCCCCAAAACACTATTCCGTATCGCAATAAAGATTCAAAGTTAGCATAATAAACGCTTTTCACACTTTCTTTTTCATGTATCTGTTCAATATTCTTATACCATAGCAAACGGAATTAAGCTTTTTTAATAATTCCTTTACATGGTATGACCAGCCAAGGTGTTCATCTATTTGGATTCCAAGTAACTTTACATGTTCCTGAAGCTCTACTGTCTGGCTGTCTAGTTGGATATTAGTAGGTTTCTCGATGCTACGTTGTTTTGTAGTAAACAATATGCAATTTGTTTTATCGTTGTTTATTAGAAGTTTGTTTCGTTTAATCCAATTATTTGCTTCAGTGAACACGATTTGGCTATTGTCCCGTAGCTCTTCAACGGTTCTTCCTCCGATTACTAAATTTGTGTCATCAGCATAACAGCAGATGTTTACCGGTACTTCTGTATCAACAATCATATCGTTGAGGAAAATAATGAAAAGGAGTGGATCCAGAATGCTTCCTTGTGCTAGACCTATCTTTTTGGTAGAAATATGAGACTTATAAGTAACTTGGCTTTTTGTAATGCTAACTTTTTGCTGTCTATCAGTTAATTACGATCGATACAATTGCCAGGCTCGTTCTCTAATCCCGTATAATTGCAGTTTTTTAAGAAGTAATTCTAAGTTAATGCAGTCATATGCCTTGCTCAAATCAAGGTACAGACCCATTGCAAGTTCTCCTTTTTCTATATGTTCCAATATAACTCGGGTGAATTGAAATATCGCAGTATGTGTTGATTTGCCACTCAAATAACCGTGCTGATGTCTATTAAAGAGATTGCAACATTTGAAGAAATTGAGCAAACGGTCGCACATGGCCAATTCAAAGAGTTTAGAGAACCCGTTCAAAATGCTTATGGGTCTATAACTTTCCATTAGGCTGGGATATAAGGGTTTTATGAGAGCTATTTTAAGTCTCTCCGGAAAGATACCTTGCTTAAAACAGTTGTTTATAAGACTACACAAAACCTCCTTTAACTCAGGGATAGCTTTTTTTACGACTATTGTAGGAATTTCATCGATGCCACACGTGTACTTGCTTTTAATTTTATTAGCAAATTGTAATAGTTCCTTCACAGAAATGGGTTTTAAAAACATAGACTGATTATTTTCTACTATCCTGCAACTGAATCGAATGTCCTCCATGCTGCTCATTAGATGAGGTATGATGGACAGTAAATAATCGTTGTAGAGATCTGGAATTTGTGAGGGATTTCCCTCAATCTCAATATCTGAACTCGCTGACACATTTCCTAGTATCTCATTACATATAGACCACATACACTTTGATTTATTATCCGAGTTTTGAAACCGCTTTTCGTACTGTTTTGATCGAATTTAATTAATTTAATTAATGCTGTAGTGTCAAAGTTCAACGTTTGTCGGGATAATATCAAGGTTACACCGCACTCATTCTAAATTCTGCACTACACCGCTATGTGAATAAACTGTTTAATTTACATTATACAAAGTTAAGCACTACATCTTAATTCATACACTAATTTCGCACTACCTTCGTAGCATCAGTTCCTTTGACCGGATTGGCTGTAGGCTCGGCGAAACTGAACCTCTATTCACTATAAGCTTATAAACTTTTCCCTCCTCTCTTATGGCGTTTTACATTATGCGTCTATTTGGCGCGAAGACTCACATCTTAAGTGCCCACCGACTAATCACGTGCAGTTACGGATATCTGTCTATTCTACGTAGACTTATTGTTGAATATAGAAATAGGGAAGGACATTAATTTAACAAATATATAAATTTTTATAATTGTTTCACTGACTAATTTTCAGATTCAGGTAAATTTTAAAGTAATGAAATATATTGAGGACGTAGGACCGTATCCAATAGAATGTAATGAAATTTGCTTTTTCAAATAGCGATGGTTGGGAGGCTTGAGCTTTTGAGCCTCTAATAAGGAGTCGCCACTGCCTGAAATGTATTTAAAGATGAGAATTAAAATGTGAAATTATGTAGACAAATTTTTCGTTTAAGTACGTAGGAGTGCTAACTTGAAATACTATAAACTTTAGCTTCATTAAAAATATGTGTAATTTCCGATAATGCTTTTTTATTTTGATTTTACAGCCGATTTTGCTTTTCACTAAGTAGCTCATCATCACTGCCGACGTAACGATTGTTTGAAGGAGTACTTTTCATTACTTGAATGCATCCAGCGTCATTTGGGACATTGAAATCTAATAGTTCATTCTCATATACTCCTTCGTTTGTTAAATGATCAACATATGGCGGTATGATGGCTATCTCCCAGAATATCGGGTAGAAAGTTATAATATTCATGTAGAAATGTAATGATAGACATTTTTCATCCATAACTGTAAACATTGTAAAAATATATCCCACTGTACCTATCTGAGTACAAGCTGCTTGAGGGATAGGAGATTTTTTAAAATATTTTGTAAAAATTGTGAGTATGGTTAATATTTTATATCTATTATATGGATGTACAATGATGAAAAATAAACTGTTTAGTTCATAGTACAGCAATCTGACTAATTGTTTCTCTTTTCTTTTTAGGAATACTTGGACAGAATAATGAAGAATTACGAGCAAACTAATGTGAAAACATCAACACCTAAAAGAAAACTACCCTCAACATCGAAGCAAACAAAAAGCCAATATATTATAGATAAATGTAACGCATTAATTAAGGAAGCTGCCATTTCACCTGTTTCTTCGCCTACAAAAAAATTGTGTAAAGAATTTGATATCACTAGTGAAGATATAGTACAAGAATTTAATCAACCCTTTGATGAAACAGTAATCAATAAACAAGTACTTCAAGTGACTCCTAAAAGAGTAAAGACTCACTCGGAGTCAATATTCTGTAAGAATTTGAAAATTCTTAAAAATGGAGTTGATGATGAAATACCATTTTCTAATACTGTATCTATAGCAAACGAATTTGCAGAAGAAATGGAGCCAGTATCTTTCAAGTCGGTTACCCCCAACAAATCTTTTTCGGAAATAAAAATTTTACAAAACGTTCTTCTACAAAAAGATGTTACTGATGAAGCTTCTAAACTGCAGTATAATCTAGAAGACGAGTGGAATAAAATGGACGAAAAGGTTGAGCGAGGAAGTCAAACAAGTGAGGAAGTGTTTTCTGACACCGATGTTGACGTAGTCGAAACAACACCTCAAAAGGACAAATCTTCCAGTAACATGTAAGAACATTTTTGTTTGCGGTTAAATTGTTTTATTCTATTGTAATTGCGATCGCTTTTATTTTTAACGTTTGCCGACAGTGCGTTTTTAATTTCTCTATGGAAAATGGCTGCTTTAGGTGTTCACAATGTAAGAAAGTTTTATGCGCCCAGTCTTTTGATGCTGTTTGTTTCCTGCTCTTTAGACTTCGTTTCAAATCTAAGATTTTTGTTCGATAAATTTATGGTTCAACAGTGAAAATATTATTTTTTATAATTTTCTCCCTTTTAATATGTTAATCGCTATGATGCTCTAAAGCGGGGTTTCAGAGGGCATGATCGGTTAGATTGTGACACCCGCATGCCTGGTCTCACCATAGTCAATAGTCAATAACTTTATCGTCTAAAACCCAACTGCCGGGCGTTCAAATGCGTGCATACATATGACAACAACATTTTCCGGACCGGGTGGGTAAAACCAATAAATAGTTTTGGAGTTGTTTGCCGTACAAATATATATCTTCTATTTGAATAACACAAGCAGATAAGTAATATAAAAAAAAATGTTCATTAAAGTTATTTAATTATGTAATCTTGACTGTGGCAGAGTTAGGAGCTGTGCGTTCGAGTCCTATTACGATCAGTAGTAGATTTTCTGGGGTGTTCGGTACAATTTTTTGTCACCATTCACGTGTGCCGCGAGGGGCTGATAGCAAAGCCACTGGGCACTTTACACACTAAAGGCTCATGTGGTTATGATAAACTGAATAGCTTATGTACCTTGTTAGACCGTCATGTATAAACAAATTCTAATTCTTTCATTTACGTTCATATACAACGTGTCCACCTAATGGTATAATTCCTTTCCTGAGCAATTAAAAAAAAAATGTTAAATAAAAATTATTTTGAGACAAGTAATGCACAACATAAAATTATATTCAAGTGTGCATGGTGGTCAATTTTTGCTGCACGCGATATAGGTTTGGTACTTTAAATAAAACAGCTTTTATGTTTCTCTTCAATTTATGTAAATTTTCCTTAACATTCTGGTACCTAGGCTTCCGCGGTCGTCAGTTGCACATCTTAATTTCTGGGCTTACCTCAAGACGGCTCCTATCAACTCCTTAAACGTGATCCTATTTCTCGAATTAAGCCTTCCATCCCTATCGATATCCAGAAGTAATTTCTCCTTAGTGATTCTTCAGCTCTTAAATAATACAGCTTCCCTAAAATTCACAATATCAGTAGCCCTACTTACAAACTATCCAAGTACTTTTCTAACCTTTTAAAACCTTACGCGAAACAGCGGATCTTTATTCAAAATTCCTATTTCGTCAAACGACCGGAAGAGTTGATGGTAAATCCTAATGATTTACTAGTTGGGTTTGATGTCGAATCCTTATTCACCAAAGTTCCTACACTGGTTATAGAATCCGTTATTAAAGAGTTCCTTATCTCTAGTAACCAACCGGGTGATCTGGCTGATTTGGTTGAAGCATGTCGTGTTGAAGATCGCAGGTACATTCCATATACCGAAAACCCACGCACACGGATGTATATCTCAATGACTTCTCACATCATCATCCAACCCAAAAACGGGGTTTTATCAATTCTTTAATTTAAAAAGCCATTTCCATATCTGAACCCAATTCCCTTACACAAGAAATTAACTATATCACCGAAACTCTGATCCGCAATAATCATTCTAGGAAACATGTTCAAACTACCCTTAACCGCTACACCGATCCTCCTCCATAGCAACTTTTCTCGTCAATTATTTCCATTCAGTAATTTCCGTAAGCAAACGTATCTACCCTACATTGAAGGAGTTACCAATCACATCCGCATATTTAGGAAAAGCAAAAATTATCTTGAAATTCCATTCCAAACTCTCAAACTACTTTCCCATCAAAGACTGCAATCGTCTAGAAGTCCCAGGTGTCTGTCAGATTCCATGTTCGTGTGGTAGTGTGTATATCGGTGAAATAAAGCGATCAGTCAGCACTTATGTTGCTGAGCACGAGCGTTGTACACGGTTGTTGCGTCTAGCCGGATCCGCACTGGCTGAGTATAGAATAGGAAACTGGCCACCAAATCCAACTTAACTCCACCCGCATTTTGTCCCGCAGAAAGAAATTAGATGGTGTTTCTTGGTTCCTTAGTGACCTGCTAATCCCCAACTGAAGGGAAATATCTACAAAAAACTCTATGAAATTAAGTAACGCAACACACAATATTACTCTCGGAATATTAGTTAATGTATAGTTATAAAGTTTGCATGCAAGAAAATGATTATCGCTTCGAGTAGATGTAATTGCACAATTAAAATAACTTTTACACTATTGTTGTATTCTTTTTGCCAATCGTTTTTCTATACTGTGAACAAGTGAGATAACATTAATTAGGACTGACCTGAAAAAAAACTGATCTAAAAAGAACATGCGTAATTTGTTCGATCTTGAAAAAACCTAGAAATATTTATAAATTTATACTTTTGTATTAGGAAAGAATTCCATCTTTACTTGCTCTCAATCATTAGCATTAAGATGGTGCGATAAACTAAGAATATTAGTTAATCAAAAGTATATTTAAACAAAATACTTGTCGTCACTGATTCATATTCGATTTGTTAAAAGACATTTTATGCATTTTAAATTCAATTCAACATACAGGGTGTTTCGCTGGGAACCGCATCAATCGATATGTGAAAGAGTATACATTGGAAAATTCTGAAAACTTGCTAGTATACTGTAGCCTACATGTACTATGAAACCAAAATATTTTTAATAATCTGACACTTCCGGTTATACCAAGAATAGCCGCCAACTTTGTTATTTTAAAAAAACAGCCTATATATTATTACATTTTTGAATTCCTAATTCAATTTTAAGGTTTGTTTGATGAGGCAACCATGATGCTATTTCTAACCATATTTGAAATATTTGATTTTTTTTTTAATTTTTGACACATGGACAAGTGCTAGCGAGTGTTTAACTTGGAAAATTAACATTTTGCAGAATTGTTGACCGTCTAGGGTAGTACTGGGATCCGAATACATTCTTCGAAAACATCATACAGCGTGTCCAACAATTACGATTAAACTTTCAATTGGAAAAAGTGTCAAAACTTGTTTTTTAATACAACTACTTATTTTTCTGTCATCAAATTGCCCTTATAGAACTACAAAAAAAAATTATATTCGTTACGCATCTAAAGTTGATACTTTTCGAGATATTTAGGAAAATGTGTATTGTACCACAATTTCCTTATAAAAGAGTACCCACTAACGTATGTATGGTGTAAGGATGTAGCTTACGTAGTTTTTTTAAATATCCAACTTTGGTATATGCAACAAATAGGAAATTGTTTAATAGTAATTGTAGGACTTTCGGCTGTTCTTTGAAATAGATTTTACACAAAGATAAAAGGATTTTCGAATAAAATAAGAACAATATTAACTATGTATTCAATTCAGATGCAAAGCGGAGGAATAGTGGGAGGCTAACCAGACAAACAATCACGTTCTGTAACTATCTTTTTCTAGGATGTACACAAGTCGCGCGGAAATTCTGCTGAATCTGTATACGTTGTAACCCGCGTTTTGTATCTGGAAGCACCTTTCAGTTTCGGAAACAAAAAAACATCAAAATTTTCTTTCGTAACCCGAAAATTCCGTATACTTATAGTGAAATGTTTATAAAAGAATTGCATGGGAAAGGAATTGCCTTCCACCCACGTTAGGTGGACACGTTGAATAGCGCAACAGGTATATTATAGAAATTGTTAACGTTTATTTCAGATTGTTTTTATCACAATCTCTTCAAAAGCGTCATTCCATCAACAAAATTCCAGTTGAGTTACCTCCCCCTGAAGATTCACCTGACATAATTCTTGCAACTGATGTTACATCATATCTGAATAAGACATTCGATCCCCCCACCGCATTTCAAGATTGCAATCCAGTGCTTACAAATGAAAATCAGGACATTCTGCTGCATTTAAATGAATTTGATGACACATTGGTGCATTTAAATGACGTAATAGATGTTGATGACAATTCAGATTCAGATGATACGTTAGTAAATGTAGATAAAACAGTTGTAAATAAAGGAAACAATCAAAAGTACGTGAGGCAGGAATCTAATAATGCTTCAAAATCAAGGCGTATTGCTAGGTGCGAAAAATGGACAACAGAATGTAAACAAAACAGTAAACAATCACCTCAAGAGAAACCTAGTAAATCAAACGCAATAGATACGTCAAATTTCTTGCCTCTACGACGAGATTTAAATCTAATAGATTGCACATTGAAAAGCAACTACAATCCACTCGAAATAATTCCTGTAAAACCGCAAGTGAGAAAAGTATCTAAATTAATTAGTGTGGCTACAAAGCAGGAAAGCATATTAAATTACGTTAGCCAAACGAAAAGTAGTCAACAACCTAAGAACGCTGTTATGGAGCCATTAAATCGTTCTGATAAACCTTGTATCTCGTGTACTAGACTCGGCAGAGATCAGGTTATAGCAATTTCTTCTCTAACCAATAAAAAACTTGCCACTTACAGTAATACCTTTAATAGTTCTGTAACTCATATGATAGTTTCTGTAAATGAAAAGAATTGTATTCAGGATCATACGATGAAGTTTGTATCAGCTGTGGCAGCTGGAGTATGGGTTCTTGGATTTAAATGGGTTCAAGAATGTCTTGCTCAAAATAAAATAATTTCAGAGGTATGTTCTACTTTTTATAAATTGCAACAATTTTGAAATATTTGTTGTTAGGAGCCATACGAAGCCTTAGATGTATCAGGAGTACCAGGCCCAAAAATATCAAGGTTGACGAGATTGGAACAACCGCTTTTAAAAGGTTTTCTAATACATGCTGCTCCTCCATTTGTATCAATTAGCAAGCCTGATTTGGAGGTAAGAAATAAGAAAAGTTTATTTTATTTTATATTAACTATTGCCGTCTTTATGTTATTGCACACGTATACAAATACGTAATTCTTTTATTTTTATTATTAATAGAATGTCATTCAGATGCTTGGTGGCAAAACGGTTCCAACGTTGAAAGAATTAGGCCAAATGTCGGGAATACGGTTAATAATAACCGAAGCTAAGCAAACTCAAGATTTTGAAATATATGAAAGTAAGTTTATTCTAATACTTGTTTGCCCGAAATTTATATAAAAGTAATATCTACATTAATAAAATGAACGAACGTAAGTCAGTTTCTTACTTATACTACGTTAGTAACTATTCTGTATATACTACTAAAATATTTTTGTTTATTATATATCTAATTGCACACAATATCGTTTGGACTTAGTTTACAGTTCATTAGACACACTTTTATCGCGTTTATATTCTCAGCAGTGTAGTGATCACATTTCCTTTTATTATTAATCCAAGTTAAAGTAATCCCCCGGCTTAACCGGATCATCGAGGTACCGTTACTAACTTTATTATTATCGATGCTATAAGATTAGCGAAGTAATAACCTTTTAATTCTGATTAAGATACAATTAACACGGGCCAGAAGTGAAGTGCTGGACACGCTAGCCTTTTGCCAGGTTTTCTCCCCAAGATCACGACCAGGCTAGCCCTCCATGTTATAATTGGTCGAAAATATAGTTTGAAGACCGAGACTCCTGCACAACAGTGCCATGAGTGAATTCCTGGCCCGGGCGTACTTCATTTTTATTTGACATGGTCTTTCCACTTACATCTTTGATCAAAGACCAAACCCAAGGATTTGACTGAACCTGTCCAGTTGAGTTTGGTCTCGTTTATAAAGATCGAGAGGAGGAACTCTTCTTTGCGCGCAGTGGGCAGTAACACTCTTATTCTGATTGACGTGAAAGTTTTATCGGTCCATTATTATTATTATTATAGTCGGGTCATGGCATAGATGCCTTTAATCACTGCGACCTTAATACATCTATTGTAACAAAATGCCCTTATGTTTGTTAGAACAGTTAGAAGCTTTTAATAAACCTTAATGCTACTCTACGATCTGTTTCCTTCAGTTCAGTAAGTGCAAGAAATGGCCTACTGAAATATTGGTGTCGTGTGCGATTAATGGCAACACATTTACATAGGATGTGTTCTGCCGTCTCCAGATCTTCTTGGCATAGATGACAGATTTGATCATCAAATCGGCCCATACAATTAATTATCTCGTTTATGGACGTCTGAAGACGTCTTACTACTACTTTCTTAAAATATTTTCGTTCCTTGAGGACGAGTAAATCGCGGTGTCGTCCGCGAAGACCGCCAAGTCCACACCTCATGGTCTGCGTATGTCACTGGTGTAGACAATAAAAAGGTCTGGGCCGAGAAGAGAGCCCAGCAAGAATTTGCCGCTTCGAAGAGAATCACGACCCCATTCTGAGCGAGAAAGTTCTATCCTGTAGATTGAATAACGATGGATGTGCTAAAGCCGAACTTGGTCAATTTGTATATTATTCCACGGTGCCACACCCTATCAAAATCCTTTGATATGTCCAAGAACACCGAACCCACAGTCTCCCTGCACTCTAATGCGTTTATTGGAGCTTAACTTAAAGGAACGATCTAAAATAGCGGTAGCTACTTTAAAAAACAAAATTTATTTCGTTGAATATCTCCGTGTTTGTAATAGATTTTCTGAATATATTATATAAGAGTTTTTTATATTAGTTTAGGATTATAGGTGTATGGCTATCAACGTCGTTAATAACGATATCAGAATTATTTTACATAGTTAATACCGAATAGTGTTTTGATGCTTAAGCGAAACCTTACATTTTTGAGACAAAATTAAATTTCTTAGAGTTTACGTTCTAGTCTTACGATTTGCGATATTATCTAATCTGCATTAAAAAACTATTCGAAGAATCCATTATACATTTAATCAAAAATGCTTTACAATTGCAAGTATTTTAGGGGCTATATTATATTCCTTTTATTCATAATATCCTTGACCAAAATTTCAAAGCGATACTTCGATTACGTTTAGAGATATTTAGGTACGTTAAACTAAAAATAAATATTACTTTGATACATGAAAAATATTTACTATGCTTCTGACTAGAACGGGCACTTTTTAAATTTCGCGGTTGTTTTAGGTTGGTAATTCCGACAATAATTGACATATGTGCCAATTTCTTAACGTAATACAGACAAATATATCCTTTGTTGCCGGAACTACCAACTTAAATCATTCGCGAAATTTAAAAAGTGCCCGCTCTACTTGTGACACTTAAAAGCTGTAGTGCTTTTTTGTTTGTAGTATGTTTACACTATGAAAGTATACCTTTGATATAAACTAAAATTTATCATAATTTTTTAATATTCATTTTAATACGTTTAAACTAAAACCGTCAGGTATTGATGTATCAGATCAATTTCTCGAATATTTTTATAAACTAAATTCACGAATTGTAGGAGCAATAACAAAAGTAGAGTTGAGAAACAATTCCTGCTGCATGTTTTTTATGTATTTAGATTTTTTATATGTATTTAAGTTTTATATTTAGTATTAAGGGTCAACGACATCAGCAACATGCCCCCCTGCTAAAAATACAACTGTAAAACATATGTTCAAATCATGTCTTTTTTTTTCTTTTCAATAATGTTCAACAAAGACGTACCGTCAACTCGGGTGACTTGGAATATAATGCAGCTTTAACATATTAATTGTTCCTTTCTAAGAAAACACATAAACATAGGGTGTGTTTTTCTGTTGCCAATTATTTCAGACATTTATGATTTTACTATGGACCAAATCTTTAAAAAGCTGAAACCAATACATCGTAGGCGCGATGTCTTTAAATTTGATATTATTTAGAATAAGTGCCTTATCATCCTTCTATACTTTTTAAATTATTTGTTACTTTATAAAAAGAATGAATTCTTAGTTTTATAAAACATATATTTTATTTTTTGTTAAATAACATTTTTCAGTGTTTATTATTTATTAAAAACACCTTTTTTTATTCCAATTCACCCCTATCTACCTACAAAATGTCAAGTAGGTGCACCTTTCCGGAAAATTCCAAGTCGCCCTATTTTTCGGGTGAGATGGAATTTATAAAAGTAAAAAAATATATTAGTGTTTAATTTTTTTTCATCTTTTGTTATACAGTGTATCTGATGTATTATTTCATATGTATATCATGTACATTTTTCAAATTTTTGGTACTGACAGTTTTTAAGATAGAGGCATTTAAATGTCAAAACCATTACCAAATCTCCCGAATTGACGGTACTTCGTTAATAGTACCGATCCAATTGTAGTTTTGGTTGCCTGCTTGTCAGGCAGAACAGTTATGGCAGCACCGTATATTATATAATTATATTGCCAAGTAAAAACTTGGCAATGTAGTTTATATGAGATGTTTTTAGCATTTTTGAAAAAAGTTACCGTTATTATTTGTATTGCATTAGTTATAATTTTTATAAGTAATTTGATTGGCATTTGGAACTGCAAATATAATGTCTTGTCAAAAAATTTACATGAAAAAAGCCTGAGATTGAAGTAAAATGTGTAAGACATTTTACTTCAATCAACATTTTACATGTTTTGTAAGACCCTTACAAAAGCTCCTTCTAATACAATTTACAATATTTTTTAAATAATTTATTTGACTTGTTTCATGCTCGTCACAGTATTTCTTATATTGTTTATATTTCCTTTATTGTATTACTCTACATAGATACCTCAGCTTCCGTAAGATTTTCAAATAAATGTTACATATTCAAAAAGTTGTTAGGCCTTGTATCATTCTTCAAAATCAGAAAAGCAGTTGAGCATTAAGTGTTTTACTTGCAGTAAATACATTTCACATTTTAAACGAAATGTATCCTTTTTGTAATGTATCCCAAGATCACATACCATAGTTTTGTAATCAATTAAAAGCATAAATCGATAATGACTGTAAACTATACCCTACTATTATTGTGTGTGTACTACTAAACATGTAAACATATAAAATAAAGACGAAAGCTTCGTATTTATGCTTGCCCTCCATCTTTATTGGCAAATGAATATTTTTCTAGGTGACAATCTTAATTTTTTCAATTTTTTTTTGAGGTAAGATTGTTTTATCTTGTCTGCGTATTAATTATCGATTGGGCAATTTTAACAGAATTTGGAGAGTTATATTTCTTTATTTGGATACATTACATCACAAAGAAAACAACTTCTTATATCAGTTTTATTCAATCTCTCGATTTAGATTAGTTTAACCTTAAATTTGATAATATTGTTTAGTCTAAGATTCTCAAATGCAAGCGATTGCATTATAATGAATTTTATATTTTCAGCATGGTTAGAAATATTCAAAGTAGTAACTGTCGATATTGAATGGTTGAGTCGATCTGTTGGACAGTTTCGATTATTAAGTTTAAAGCCCTTTTCCTTATGCTCTGATGATAATATTTCCCAGTTAGGATATCCGGAAGAACTTTTAGCGGATACTCCATTTTCGTTTTCACAGAGTATGCATGTATAGTGCTTATTTTCATACTTACAACAGTGCCATACGTTGTTAAATTTTTTCTGATATAGACGCTTTTGAAAAAATTGTCCTTTTGTTAAGTAAATAGTTTATTCAATCTTATAATGACGATATCTGTTATATTTCTTTTGTTATAATTTGTTTTCACATACATACATGTCTAGACTTTATCCACTAAGAATAGCGAATTGAAATTTGGAAAGATGTTACGTTTTTATAGTTTAGAAGAGAATTTTTTTATACTGTAAAGTTTATGTATCGTGCATTTCGGTAGGGAAACGTACATTACGTCATTGAAACATGATTATTCAAAAACGAATTAAACCAACAAACATTAGCACTAGCCTCAATATCGAATACAATTGCAATGGTGATGAAGCAACACGCCCACCAAATTTGTTGCGGCGCATTTGACGTAAATGTACTTTTCTCTAATGAAATGCACAGTACAACATAAATAAATTATATTTATTTATTTTTTATTTTTTTGTCTTCTATATATATATTGAACCTAATCCTTATACCTATACGAGATGTCTGTCCCACAGTGAAATGTAATATTGTTATTTGGAAAAGTATGAATTGAAGAAATTTGAAAGTTTGATAGACTAGTAACCACTAAGCCAATTTGCTTTTTGTATTCAATTATTTTTTAGTTGATTGAAGTTTTGGAAAAGATGTGTTTCACTTGGGTGAAAAATGTCCCTCACAAATGCTCCCATATCTTTTTAACATGCTTTTGGAACATTGTAATATAGGTTTCAATGCGTCATTATACGAAGCATATATTTTAGACGTATACAAATGTTATGATAAATTGATTTCAAAAGTGCAGGCGAAAGTTGAACATTTTAAATAATAATCCCCCAATTCTCTTGATTATATTTGCAATGAGGTATAGGAGCAAATATCTGTTGTTTTTCCTGTGAAGTAGTGGGCTCCCCTTATTTATATTTGTATTTTATGCTAAAAAATTACAACTTCTGCGTTCGTCCTTTTCAAGAACTCCACTAGAATGACTAGAATACATGGTAAATTGTCGCATTCAATGGACGTAACTGTTGTGAGAACATTTGGTAGATGCGCTACCTTCCGTTATCGAATGATACGTCGACAGCTTTATGAAGCGGGCGGCCGCGCTTTGTAGTGCTTTTTTGCTTTTATTTTCCGCCACAAACCTGAAACGTTGAGCAATATGGCGTCCAACAGCGACATGCAACGTAACATCAAGCAGACGAATTAATACGCGCAACTGCTATCGATGTAAATAGCGACCGCTACCGATAGATAGCAGATTCGTCTGCTGTATGTGACAAATGACACTCGGCCGTTCTGTCAACCAATTTTTCAAAACGGTCTTTCGTTGGTTTAGAATAAAGTTGCGTTCACACAGGGTGACGCAAAATTAGTGTAAGAATTTGACAACTGAGATCAACGATTTGCTTTGTTTAACCAAAATTTATCTCTTGATATTAACAATAAAATTGCTTTTGAAATGTACGGAATTTCACACAAACATTAAATGGTATGTTTATTAGCTGTTTCTGCATTAATCATTACATACAAATTCAAAAACAAACTCGGAAAATAATGTTAAAGTTTGACGTGCGCAGAATTTCGTGTTACGTTAATTTCGCGGTACCCTATGTAAACGCTATCTAACCGTGGCAGTAGCAACAGGTTTGTTCGAACCCGACACCTCGGAACAGTTCGAGAATTATAAATTCTTAGTAGTTGTACGCATGTTTATCAATTCCAGTTCAAATATCGGAGTAGGTTCGAACAGGTTTGTAATAGAGAATTGTGTAACTATGGTAAAAAGCAAAATAACTAGATTCCGAGAATTATCTTTGCAACAACCGAGCTTTATTTTAGTATTTTTGTTGAATTAATAAATCAAATGAACACAAATACAGCATAGATGATTGGTACATGGTTTGAAAATCTGTGAATCTAAACATTCATTAAAAGAATGTCCTGAAAAGATAGTGGAATACCTTAATTTCGTAAATAAATTGGTTATGAAAACTAATTTGTATGAACAGTATATTTTTCTTATTGTAATAACGATTGCGCATGCTCAAGTTCGACGAGAATTACAAATACCTGCTCTACTGCAAGAAGTGTTAAAATCGTTAGGAACGGAATTTGGATTACGAACTGTGTGGGGTTCGAACTAACAGTTCTCAGAATTTGTAATTCAAGAAAAGTGCACTCGTAATACACATGCGCACTAGTTCTAAAGCGCGTTCGAAAATTCAATAGGTAGTCCCCAGGTACTCCCCTACCCGTTCGAAAATAGCGGATAACTTGCTTTGGACAATGTTTAGCCTACTTTTCGAACGCGGGTAGATGCTCCACTGTTAAGTTTAAAAGTTACCGACCTCGGTACGTCGGGAAAAATTACCCGTCATGTGCAGTGTTACTTTATTCGTTAAAAAAACAAAACAACAGTTGAAGGATATATGTGGAAGAGTATTTGTTATAATATACATGTTTATGTAAGAATATAAGTAGTTAATATGATAAGCATGACGCTATATCTAAATTTAAAAAATAAATATAAAAGTATACAAGTTTCAATAGAAACAGAAAAAACATGGATCCGATGTGACAATGATTACAACCCGTTTTTTTCTTTGCAAATCCCTATTATATCAAACTATAGAGAGCATACAATTAACAAATTTCAAAATATTGAAATCTAACCTAACTAACAAACTTCACCCCACTCCAGCATCCATCACCCGTTTGCGTTCGAATAGTCAGGGTAATAGAAGTCCTGTGATCATTACTTCTATTACCAGTACCTTACCTTTACGCAGCTTTTTCGAACACACCCCTGGAATTGCCCAGAACTGCGGGTTCGAACAAACCTAACAGCATTTCAAGGTCATCAAAACTGGCAGATATATTTCATTTATAATTAGGCCAAGTGTCATTACTGTATTCTTCCCATATTTTGGTCCACATTGTAAAATAGAACAATAGATATATGTTCAATTAAATACTTTCGCGCCAAAGGGTGTGTTTATAGTGAAGCTGTGATGATCGATGAGACAGTGTGGTAGCAAAACGGACCAATCAATGAACAGCGCTTCATTGATTGGACACTCAATAGATAAGCTGCCCCAACCAACAAGTTGCGTGTGGATTAAGGTGGGTTCGCGTAGTCGTTTAAAGTAATTCCAGTTACCTCAAGTACCCTACTCACGTCCTTGACGTTCGGCGGTGCGTTCAAATTTAACGCCGGCTATATGTCAGACGCATTCAATGTACTGCCGCAACGTCTCGTGCGTTCAGATTTGTCAGTCGACGAACAATTTTTCGTCCAAAGCTTTGTTCGCTCGGCCTACTCTAATTACACCAGAGTAAGATAAGGACACAACCATAACCTACTTGCACTAACCCTGGACGTTATTTCACACTACACTGAGTAAAAAGTGCAACCCTAGTGAACAAACCTGAAGTTTGAACTGCGGCGAAATATGTCCTACATGCGCAGATCCGTTTTTATTTAAATTTTTGTTCACATGTTTACATTCTATAGAGTTTGGTTATCGGGTATCACGCGTTATATTTGTATCAAACAAATACATATAATGCGCATATAATTATTAAAAATGTTCAATCCTCGCTGGTATTCTCCTCGGGGGTCTGTTTTCTTCAAATTATCTTCGCCGCTACTGCTCGATGAAAACATTTGAAATATTTCGTTAACTACACCAATAATGCCTTGTTAATAAATGTATTATTCCGATTCTTGTGACCTAACCAACCTAAACCTTTCTTACCTACGACAAAAACAAACAAGTTTAACTGTCGCAGCTTATATAGATTTAAACGGTTTTGGCGCCATACGCATGTCACAATCCTGATTGAAAACAGATAATTGTGGGTTGCCACCTTTAGGAAAAATTACTATATTATCCATCTCAATGAATAAAACTCTCCATATCCTATATTTTAAATTACAATTATAATTTAATTGTTGAAAATAATGGCAATCACGGTCTCCTACAGTTTTATGTAAGGTAAATTTAAAGAGAAAGTACAGTAAGTGCACATTCCGATCATAGAGGTCACTTTAATAATCAACAAATGCGTAAAAGACTGTCAAGTATTGATGTAGCTGTTAAATTTTAAAATTTCTCAATAATATTTTTAATCGTACGATATTCAAAATATTTATTAGAAGTTTCTTACAAGTTGTCATAATGACTTCACCTCTTTATTTAGAGCAATATTTAGATAGTACGTATGCATTTGTTTTTATAACCTAATGTTCATTTGAAACATATTTTTAGGTCTAGAACACCTGCCCATTGAATTACAAAGAAATTTTACTTTAATGAGAGATCTTGACTCACGAGCTCAGGTTTTAATGAAGACAATTGACGCACAAGCTGATGAATACTTAAGAAACCAGAAGAATTTCACCCCTGAACAAACAAAAGAACAACTAGAGAAAATACAAAACCTATTTAATAAAGCTAAGGTATTTCAGATTTGATCCATATATTATAATAATTCTTTTTTCAATGTTATAGGTAAATAAATATAAACATTCAAATAGCTTGATTTCTAAATGTTTGAAAATAGGTTTGATGTAAATGTATGAATATGTATGTACATTGAAATTCCAAATTTTATCATTGGTGCTGTTCATTTCACATTTTATCTTTTTTATTTATAATCTGTTTACTTCCTAACTTTAACTAGAGACATTGACAAAAAAAACGATATAAAATATATAGACATACAATATATTGAAAAAGATTCGATTTATTGTATTAGCTCTGCATTAACGTCATTTCAGTGCAATTTGTGTGTTCAATTTATGATTACTGTTAGAGTGATTGATGCACTGTTTTAGTGCCAAGTATTTTATTTATTAAAAAATGTACAAGAAAACCGAATGTATCAATTTTTTCGAATGAGTTTAATCACCTTGGGCTGCTTCCAATCTAAGGATGGTGGAAAATAACCTAGAAAATAAAACTATTGAAACTCAAGAAAGACATTCAGCTTTATGTGACATTGCACCATTTGATTTTTAACATTAGCACTAACACAGTGCAGAATATGTCGAATTCATTTGTGTTTGTCTGACAAATATTTACAGGGAAACATGATAAATAGGGATGATAATGATAGTGACACTCCTTCAATTGTTGAGTTACTGTCTTTCATCTCTTGTGTCAGTTGTAGCAAAATGTCCAAATTAGCACATATACTCAGGAGTACTTAACAGCTGTTCGGTATATTTGGAGTTGCATGTTTTGTGTTGCTCTCCCCTTGTCTTTCTTGCAGCAGGCAGCAACGAATTTTTTGAGCCTCTGCCTGCTTTGTTAGAGTAATCTGAAGGTAACTCGATTCACAGTGAAGTGTTCTATTTGAATTTGAATGGAAAGTTGCCGATTTTGTATTAGTCCTGGGTTTGCGATTTTGTATATGTTAATTTTCCGGGTAGTACTTATCCCCCTTAGTCAAGAATGCAGTGTCAGCAGTTTACGCCTTTATTGCAACGTAAGAAGAATTATTTTTAGAAGGACTTTCAGAGATCAGTAAGACACAGCTGGCCTGCCTCGGATTGCAAATCCTATATGCGAGTCACTCAAAAAGCAGCTATTACATCATGGCGGTCACCAAGCTAATACTTTACTTTCCTAAGTATTACAGACAAAAGTCGATGACGCGCGTCCAAAGATAAAATAGACGAAGTGTATTAATTTATGTTAATATTTATATTTTAATCATACTTTTTATTCATTTTGTAGTGGTAACCTTTTTTAAAATAGTATATTATACAACGATCATTTAATAATAGCCATTAAGACACGAATATGAGAATTACGACACGAGCTTTGGCGAGTGTCGTAATGAATACGATTGTCTTAATGGCCATTAAATGAGAGTTGTATACATTATTTTTTCTATGACCAATTACAATAATGAAAGACCTTTATTTTAAAAATTTATTATTTATACAACTAGAAATACCAAAGGAAATAAATGAACTGAAATATCAAAATATTTGAAGTTTAACAGTAACAAAGAAATGTTATTCTTTTTGGTAAGTAATGACATTCTGGATTGGACAATTATTAAAGTGCAATTCCATGGACGATTTTGTAATATTATGAGTGGATGTCGTTGACGTTGAGGCATGATGTTGATTGCGTTGGTAGTTTCGTTGTACTCAATTGAGTTAAAAATTTGATTTCTCACGTTCACTTTATTTTGAATTGATTCATCAATGTGTTTCAGCGACTGCCGTGAATTTCCATCCGCCGTGATGTTTTAATGAAGTTATATCACCACCAGCGTCAATTAGTATTGTGGCAGAACTGCGACGAAAGCAGTGTCCAGTATATAAATTGGGATTTGGAAGATTTAAGAAAGTGGCAATCTCTTTTCCCATGTTTCCAAATTTACTTATTCCTACGTTTTGTATGGTGCATTTACCGTTGACATAGTTGATAAAAAAAGAAGGGGTTCCACAATTTTCTGGGCGAAGACTTATGTACCTTTTACATATTTCGTAATACTTTCCTGTAATGGAAAATTTCCGTGTTGTTTTGGTTTTAGTATCTTTAATTGTGACTAAAAGGGTCGATCCAAAATCATTTATATCTCTATATTCCAACTTGTGCAGCTCAATTCTTCTGCAAGCTCCCATAATACCGAAAATACATGTGACCTTGGATAATATTTATTGTCGGGGGCTTCTCCAATAAATTGCTTTATCTCATTTGTTGAGAACGTGTTAGCCTTTTTGGCTACATATCTGTCATATTTTTAATAAGGCGTGTAATTTGGGATATTTCGTCAAGTCCACTTTATGTTTAATTGATAACGTGGATTTTAAAATTGAATAATGATTATAATGAATCCATAAGCTTGTTGACTTTATTTTCTTGGATAATTCATCGAAATGCACAATTAAAACATTTTCTGAAAAGTTGCTAACCTTGTTTTCCTTTCTCCAATCCATAAGTTGGGAATAAAACTTTTCATACGTCTTCCAGGATTTTGACGGCAATCAGTTGTTTGTCGTCCTGTTGGCGTGTTCGGTAATTTCAGGTGGTATTAAATTTTCACTATCACTTTCATCAAGAGACATTTTCACTGATTTTATTTATTTTAATAGAACAAATTAGGAGAAATGTTGCGGAAATGTTATCGAAACTGTCAGATTGACAAATTTTTGTTTCTCGGATGTGCATGGCATCTTTTATGGGTATAAGCTGTATTTCCATTGGTTATGAACTTGTATCTTAATGAACCTTCTTAAAGTACAGGTAGTGCACATGTAATATTCAGTTGAATGTATATCGTACAAAATTTTAATTGATCTCTAACGAAATTAACATTATATCGGAAAATGGTAATTGATTGTGTTCAAATTAAATAAGCCAAAAAGAATCTACTCGTTTTTCTGCTGTCTTTGCACACCTCTATTTTTAACATATTTGTTATAGAAATAAAGCATACCTAATAATTCCTATAATTTTGGAATATAATGTGCTAGCTATTTTATTTCCGTTATAATTTCAACTACTGCGATTTTTTTAGGTGCAATTAAACTCAGTATTATAATTGAAACTAGTATGTTTATATTAAACAAATTTATTTCAGGAATATGGTGATGACAAAGTGCAACTAGCAATTCAAACTTATGAATTAGTGGATAAGCATATTAGAAGATTGGACTCCGATTTAGCTCGGTTCGAATCTGAAATACAAGATAAAGCAGCGAGCTCAAGAAATCAAGAAGAAACTCAAGTTGGAAAAAGTTAGCTTATTAACAGCCTCCTTACTTTATGTATAACTTTTTTTTGCAGAAGGTAGAAAAAAGACGAAAGATGGAAAAAGTGAAAAGAAAAAGAGACCTGGAAATTCAAGTGAAGACGACAGCACGGGTACAATACGAGGTAGTAAGAAGAAAAAGCAGAAAGGGGCCGGATCAAATGATGGTACGGGAAATACAATTACCAGTGGAGCAAAATCTGCAACAGGTAAGAACTTTGAATTAGCGCAACTTTTAAACTTGTTACTGGTGTTAGGCGATTTGCGTACACTGAAGCAACCACGCAAAGATACCGGGGCTCTGTGCAGTTATATCCCCGCGAGCCAGAGATATTTGACGAAGTAGTAGTTGCAGCTAACCAGAGAATTCAGATTTAAATAAAACTATGAGTTTATACAGCGTGAGTTTTTTTCCGATGTTTAGTATGGGGATCTCGGAAACTAGCGGATATAGAGAGACGATCAAATGGGGAAACAATTGCAGTTTTACAAGCTCAATTATTGTTTTTCTGTTATTTCGTTCGTTCGTTCGTATTGTAATAAGCGTATAGTTTCTTAGAAATTATGTAAAATTGTAATTCCAATGGAATAAACGTTTCACACCAAAATAATTATGATTATAATTTCGAAATTAAAAGAAAAATGTTAACAACTAACTTTTTTGTTACCAAACGCTATATGTACATATCTATCGTTTCCATAGCTTACTGCGTGCACAGTTCGGCAATTAAAAGGAGAAAATGGCTGTAATGTATTTATTTGTAAAAATAACTATCAATAATGACAAGTGTTATGCCGTTGGAATCGTTGAAAAAATGCCTTTTTATGAAGTTATGGCCGACTATGGTTTCCATTAAAAAACGCATTTTTTACCTATACCTTAAAAGTTATGGCTTAAATAAAAAGTTTGGTTAGACTGTATTATTAAGCACATAATTGCTTACAACTTTCTCCTTTACGCTTTTTTTTTCTAAAGTTAGTAATAACTAGGCACCGAACGAAATAACAGAAAAACAGTTTTTTCGGGATATCCAGTTAGCTGTGCATTTTTTCCAAAAAACAAAAGATTCATTTAATTAAACTCGAAAAACTGCAATTCTTTCCCCATATGATCGTCTCTCTATCTCTGCTAGTTTCCGAGATCCCCATACTAAACTTTTTGCTCCAATACGGTATTACTTTGCGGCAATAGTTCTGAAACTACAAGAAATGTACAAAGAAAGCTACGAACGGGTTTTTAATTATCGTAAGAGAAACTAACGCTAACTACTACGTTTTTAGAGAAGCACCCCATTTCCTTAATTTAATTCAAATTTTAAAATTTTTATTTGCTGGGAAATCTTTACTTCTAACACTAATAGTGGCGGGGCACTTGGTCGGGTGCTAGTTTGTTCCATGTGGAAAATGTTAATATAGTTAAGTACATAATTTTAGCTATCAAATAACGTTTTAAAAAAAGTTATGAAATGCAAAGAAATAACACAGCTTCCACATTTGTTGCATGTTATATATTTGTGTGATTGTTACAAATTTAATCATAGTTATTCTAATGAATCACTTAAAAGCTCATCCAAATAAGTTCTTTTTTCTTGGAAATTGCCTTCTACTACTACCAAATTATATCAATGTCATCACACTTACTTATTGTCCTGAAAAGGACAGATTGTAATGTACATCGGAGTTATTAAAAAAAACTATTACCAAATAGTAGAAATGCTGATTTACATTTTACAAAAATTAGGTCACTTATTTACTATTGTTACTAATTTAATAACAATCCTTTACCGTTTTTTAATGAATAATTGAGGGAAAAAGCAATATGAATATTATCTGGTAGCACTCCGAAGCCAGGCACTTATAGCAGCAAACACGTCGAGTGAGCAAAAACGACCAAACAAAGAAGTACAGTTGTCGTATCAAATGTATATCCAAATATATGGTGCAAATCACAAACCAGTATAACATATATGCGTATAAGATGATATATGATATTCCGCAAATTGTTTTTCCCTCCCCTGTAATCTCGACAGGTGAAAACGTATGCAAAATGCCTAAGCCTACTTGTTACAATTGATTTTTGTTTTCTTTTCATAATTGTTACTTTGTTATAGTTGGAGATGTTGCATCAGTATTACCGCACCACACAAGTGACGTGTTAGACATGCCTGTAGACCCAAATGAGCCCACCTACTGCCTTTGTCATCAAGTTTCTTATGGCGAAATGATAGGATGCGATAACCCAGATGTAAGTTTATTATACTACATTGTTGTAATCAATTATTTACGATTATTTTTTATTTAGTGTCCCATTGAATGGTTTCATTTTGCATGCGTTGGTTTAACAACGAAACCAAAAGGTAAATGGTATTGTCCAAAATGTACACAAGATCGAAAGAAGAAATAAAGATTGTTATTAAATTGGCAGGTATAATCTCAACCATCTTCAACTTAGTATTAAAAGTAAATTTCATTGTATTTCATTACAGTTGCTTGTAGGATTTTCATTTTGTTTTTAATTAAGTACAAAATGAAGCAGATACAGCGGGAACCGTTCAGATAAATATAATGAAAAATTGAGTCACTTTTCAACCACTTTTACTTCATAAATATTTTGAGCTAATTTGCCAATTCAAATATTCGAATTGATTTACTTAACTCCTTAGAAGGGGCTAGTAACAATTTACACATTTATTTATGTACACGAAAATAAAGTGACCAAGTTGAACTTCTCAGTTTAAGTACACATTCATTGATATCGATTACGCCGAATCTGGGAAGTTTGATGCGAATGAGTATTTCTACTGATCTAGTAACTTTCACAATTCACTTTTGATTAGGTTATCCGTTTAAGTTTTATATTTTTTTGAAAATAGTAAAATCTTATTGCGATATTTTGTACTAATAATTTAAATGTAAAATCACAAACTGTCTACATAACTCTGGGTAGTCTGTATTCCTGTTATAGCAAATTAACTGACCTAATAATCCAGGAAAATCAACGAATTTAGATTAGATTTCTTTGTTTTCCATGAAAAATTTTTATAAAGAGAACAGTAGTATGAGCAACCAGATGTTCAACTTGTTTACTTTTTAATTTTTATACAACTTTAACGGTATTTTATGTAAGAATTCATTTAGGAATAAATTTTATTTTTGCTTTAGTAAATGACTACTTTATAACATTTCTTATATGAATTTAACTGATTACGATTCAATATTCATAGGTGTTACTATGCAATTATAAGATATTTTTATAAGTTTCGCATATAATTTCGATTCTAGATCAGTTTCAAAACTGGCTAATACTAAGTTATATGGTTGATGCACCTAGTATTAACCAATTGTTGAATATCTTTGTTTATTTATGTTCAATTCGTTTAACATGCTTCAATAAGTTATTGAGATGAGGCTTCACCAATGGTTGTGCTAAATTTATACATAATGCACAATAAAGTGTAAATTGTATTTGATGAATATGACAAATAATGATATGAATGAGATTCATTTATATAAAAAATATTGTAAATATTTAATTGTATATATGAATAAATTATGTACGAATAAATGTATTATTTTGATTTATTTCATACTTTAGATTATAAACTTAGTGACGATTAATTAACTAAAAAATAAAAATTGTTGGTTCTATTCAAATGAGTGGAGTAAATGTAAATCCTCTAGCGCACGTGTAAGGCAGTAACTGAAAACTATCCAGCAAACAAAAAAGACGTAAAAAATGTAAAGAAAGACTAGAGGCGAGAAGGGTTATAAGTAGAGCCTGGTAACAGGGAGCCGTGCCATAGCCGTACCTACCTAGTATACAAAAACAATAGTAAGAAAATAGAAACAAAATAACAGAACTAATACATAATTATAATATGTGAAAAGTAGTGAAACACTCACCCTTTTAAGCAGCCTTGGCTACGGAACAGTAAAACTAGAAGCACCATTATCAGTATTAACACCATATGGATAAGAGTGGCAAAAAGTTGACACCATTAGATGTGTTTCCACTGTTGTCTTGGTGAGCGATGTTCGCCGTGGTGAGAAAATGAGTTTATATTTTGAAAAAGAGCGTTCAACATCTACCGATGTTATACATGCATGATTAAAATACTCTTTGTACTTAGTCAGTGGATTATTCGATACACCAGCACAAATTTGTTTTAGCTAAAATCGGGATCTTTCTGTAGCACACTCGAACTTTTCTAAAACGCGATTATATTTTGCGTCATGTATAGTCAGTAGCTGTGTATGCACTCCGTCCATAATTTACAGAGACTCCAATAATGATAACGATCTATTTTGTAATTGGTCTATTGCGTCAGCTAATCTTTTATAGTAGCTACGAATATTTTTTAAATCTGTTTCAACGGAAATATCTTGAAATTTCGACTGGCTCTCCTTAATAGCTGCAGCTTCGGCAGGATTGAATTGTGCAACAACAGCTTCTACTATTTTGAAATGTTTAGCATAATAAAAAGCTGCCTGCAACCGTGTTCCCCAACGTATAAGAATTGGCTCCAGTGGTTGACGAATACCAAGACACTGTGTGAAATGATCGTAGGCGTTTGGAAGATTTCAAAAATACTTTTTTTGTGCTTGCTATTAATGCATCTACCTCGGGACAGCATTGTCGAATGGTTTCTGCCACAAGGTGTAAAGCATGCACTTTACACGTAACATGTAAACACTTGCAACCATGTTCAAGAAGAGAACGGCCTACCGGACCCATTATCGCTGCGTCATTGCTCATAAACATCAACACCTTGTCTTTTGAAATTTGAAATTTTTCCAATGTACTAAGAACAACCTTCGTGATTGCTGCAGCAGTACACTCTTGTAGTCTTCGGCTAGCTAGTAACAGAAGTAATGTAGGTTTACTAGGGTCTAGTATGCGGACCATAGTGTTTACAATTGATTTTTTTTACAATCCGTTGTCTCGTCAACACATAACCAAAGAAACTGTTTTTTCAATATGCGATTCATTTTCTTTTCCACGTCATCGCGTACAAATGCAACATGCTTACGTGCCGTTTTCTCCGTTAGCAACCGCAACTCGGGATTGCATTTGCCCCAAAAGTCCTTAAACGGTTGTTTATCGAGTAAGCCTAGTGGCAAATTACAGTTTATCAACATAAGAATTACATAAAAAAAAAAAATGCACTTCTCGGTGGCATGCCCAATTTTCGTTTTCTAAGCTGTGCGGAATTTACGTGTCTTGTACAGTTCCACTTCTTATTTGACATGAAATGTATTTTGCACACTTTACAAACTTACTTCCGTTGTAAAACAAATCGGGAAAGTTAGAAATAAACTTATTTACTATGTCTTGAAAGGGTCGTTTTTTAGCCTTCGACATGTTAACTAAAAACTACAATTAATAACTACGTCTGTATCAATAAAATCAAAACGCACTACACAAAATAATAACTACAATTAATAACTACGTCTGTATCAATAAAATTAACACGCCCTATCCGCTATCCAATGCTAAACTGAACTGAGTGATGATGATTTGTCGTGTCGTATCATAATCGACCAGCCCTCCGTGCCGACCTAAACACAGTTACACCGCCGCTGCGATTGTTCTCCAGTTACCAGGTTCTAGTTATAAGATTATAACTCGAAAAAGGATCAGGCACTGATTTATTAACTTTTATGACCATATGGCTGATCGGAACTTTTGGTAAGACATTTGTCCTCACATTTGGCACAGAAAACTGTTTACCATGTACCATATTTTGGGAAAATAATGTGTCCGATAGAGAACAATTTTGATGGATCTATTTTATGTTTTAGACCGTCAAAATTTCGTTAAAAAGTGCCTCTTGAAGGAAAGGTATTTTAGAAATCTTTGTACTTTTTTGACTTGATGAATACAACAGGGATACCATACAACCATAATCAAGTTTTAGACAAACTAGTAATCTGTAAAGTGCCTTTACTATATCCAGATATGAACAATTTCTGCAAGATCTTATAATGAAATTTAGTAAATGAGTGCCAGATAAATAAAACATGCCTCACCATATTTTATTACAATCGTCGATCAAACACAACGCTTGATTTATGAGCATCTTAGGAAGGGCATCTATCTTAGCGTGTATGAGTATGTTACTGGTTCTTAAAAATCGGTCATTTTCCATATTCTCAGGAAAGATGTTTTAAATGTAACAACGTTATAATCATAATTAAACGATTAATGTTAATTATTCGTCTTTAATTATGATTAATTTATACAGTCGTTAGTTCTCAATCATTGGTCACACTTAATTTTGCTCAGTATTAAAGCCGATATGTCGACTAATAACATTTTTTCATATAGGTTCGTCTTATATCTTTTTGTATAAACGAGGTTATAACTAGTCAATTGGAAAATGATTTCGAATTCGAATTACTTGGAACCCTTTTTAAGGGATGCTAACAGGTCGATTCGTGTATTAGTGATTGTGGTTTGTACAGACTTTCAAATAAATGGTGTTGAAGTTTTTCTAAAAATGAAATTCATTATAGATACAAACTAAAACGCATTGGCAAATTGATGTTAAAAACAATAGGTCGGTAGTCATTTTTTATTCAAATGCTTTCATGTAAACTAAATATTTTACAGAAATTCTCAAACACGAAAATAAATGAAATCTCTACACATCTCTTTAATATCGAAAGTATCAAAAATTATGATGTGTTGTCATATCGATACTACTTTTTGTAAGATAATATGTCGATATCTAGAGACATATTCATCATCAAGTGGATTTACATAGCACCTACAATTACATACTGTAATCAAATGATGTTCCTGTAGTAATTTAGTTTAATATTGATTTTTAAAATAAACCATTGTTATTTAGTAGAATATCATTTCTGAATTTTCTATTAAAGGGAGAAAGGATGTAGAAATAAGAATATAAATACTGTTATGCTACAAAGATCTATATTACAAAAAAATAATAAAACAAAACAATCAAAACTTAAAGATTACAAAATATACAAAATAACATTGATAAGATTGTATCTCTTCTTGACGTACGCACTGGTTGTTTATTACTATCTATTTCCATACTGTAATTTACGTCTATATCTAGTTTATAAAAGTACAAAAAATCCCAAAAATATTTGCAGGAAAAATAGGGATTTTAAATATACAATTTATTTCTACAAGTTTAAACATTTCTTTCTTTATCTAGGTACATACATACAGCCCCAAATAACAATTTTCTTCCAATCAAGTTTACTCAATTTCTTTTGACCAAGACAAAAAAATCGAACCAACGACAAGAAAATATATTCTATATATGTTAATCACGTATGAAAAATATTTGAAACATAATCAATTTGGAAACTAGTGAATTTCCTCGTCTTTGTAGTCGACATTCCTATCTCTTATCTTTATATTATTAATTCCTAACATATTTACAATTATCATCTAGTATGGCTTCATTCTTTCACTGGCATAATTTGAAGAACAAATTGTCAAGATTTCATATTCGAATGTTTTAGACGGCTTTTAGCACTTATTCAACAATGTTCTTCAATGCAACAATATATCAGTATTTTAACCAACTTCGAACTAATTGAATACAGAAAACCTACATATATGTCCCTGAGATTTAACTAAGCTATAGTTAATTAGTAATTACTCCTACAATATTTTATAATGAGCAAGTAATTTTTTTTCTCCTATTGTAAGATAGAAAATATATTAATTACTTGCGACATTTACTCTGCACAATGAATTATTTTCAAAATTCCACAAATTCTACTATCAAATAAAGATTTAGTCTAGAGTTTGAGAATCGTAATTTTATCATTCGATTTGAATATTAGTGATATTGCTTAAAAAAATCAATTTTTACAGAAATTTTAGGAGTTTAATATCAGAAATGAGAAGGAAAGAATTATAAAGTACTTAATACTAATATAAAGTTTCAGTGAAAATACGAAAATAGAGTCCCAAATTTAGAACTGACAAAATTGCTTTTTTGTTTTCGTGTAAAATATTTAGCTAACTTTCATTTAATTAAATATCTTAATACATTTTAGGTGTAATATATGTAAAATATTGATGTACTAGGATAAGTTTCAGTTTTTGTCACTAAATAATGCAATAAATTTGTAAAAAACTAGTAAATCAAATAAGTAATAGAAAAAAAGAATATATTATTCAGTGAAAATTATATATGAAGAGATATTATTGGCACAGTTGTTTAAATAGAGATGAAATAACCTTATTTTGCAGTGTGTGATCCTTGTTATATTAGAATTGATTACAAACACACGACATTTACCAAATTATCAATAAATCTGAAATTTAGACCAAATAATGTATTGTACACAGCAAATACATCACATAATAGAGGTAATAGTACGGACTTATCTTGTCTTTTTCAATAATATATATTAAAAAAAAAATAATAATTTTAGTAGATTTATTTCTGCAACAGTACTTGCAAACGATTCATTAAAGACATATGAAGTTGAGGTAATCGTAAATAAGAAATATATTAGAAAATTAGTTATTTCTAATACTATTTTTTCAATTACAACTGTGTTCAAGCGATTGCAGAAGCAAACCTACTAAACTCTAGGTAGTGGATAGAGTTGCATTGTACTATATTTCTTTTTTTTAATAGTAATGACAAACACAAACTTGTACTATTTGTCTAAAGAGTTAAGTGATCATCTTTAGAGTTTTCCTGTAAAGTAAAATTATTTTATCTCTGTTTTATCCTTCATCAAGGTGCGAATTGCACTAATTAGAAATTCCCTGTAAAATATATCTTCCTCCACATTCCGTAGACATCGATAGAAGGCAATAACCAGATAATAAGGAATACAATGCAACTGCAATCCTAATATTAGAACATTAAAATGATGTACTTAATAGAAATACAAAATTTGTATCATAAAATTACTTGTAGAAGTGCTTTTTATCATAATCAGATTTGTTTATTAAAAATTTGAGTAAATAAATTACCTTTACGCATTTTCTTTGCTCAAGAAAGCAGCAAGCATCTCACATTTCAAAACGTGATTTGTAAAGCGCTTTCCAACTACGGTACTTTATACTGCGAATTGTATATAAAAAATTGTGTCTGAAACGTGCGTAAATGGAACAAAAATTCGTTAATAAAATGACCGCCACGCTTATCCACGCGCAAAATAATTTCAATTATTTTCTATAGACAATTAAAACTACATAACTGACAAGCAAGTTCAAAAATCTGTGGTGCACGAGCGATAAAGGGCGAATAAAAACAGTACAGCCCCTCGCTAAACGCACTGGTGAACGGTACAACCTACGGTACTGCCCTGAGCTATAAAGTTGTGTAATTGGTAAACCTTTAACAATTACTGTTTGCTGTTATCAAGTCATTATAAATAAAATCTGCAAATACTAACTTTGGCAAATATTTTATGTAGTCAACTATTGTTTTATATAAAAAATAATCACATTTCAGAAAAAATATTACATGCCTTCATTATTATTACTAAATTGAGACTTACAAATTACAAAAATTATGAACTTTCATATGCGTGTGTTTAGTAAAATAATTCCCAACTATTTTTAACATATTCCTCTTTAGTGCACCTGTGTGTTTTGTAGAAATTCTAGATCAAATTTTTAACAAATAAATCTTTAAATAAGTACATAAGTAATCTATATCAACAATTTAGCCTAAATGAACTATTACATTCAAACACTTGCATTAGTCATATTTAATCCTATTATAACTTATTATTGTTTACACTTATGACTAGAAGTCACAATAATTATTAAATAAATGGCAGTGATAAAAATATCAAGGAATATTCTTGGAAGTGTATAAACATGTTGAAACCTATAGCGTTTTAGAGCACTTTACACAATAAAACTTGTTCGTTAAAACATAAATAAAGAACAATATAATCATTCAAAACAGACGATCATGTTTAATAAAGAATCGATGCAGGCAGCGGCGCATCGTGGTTGAAATTCCCCAATTAGCCGCTACTTACCTCAAAAATTCATATTTCTAAAGTCCTTACTTTACGAGTATGCTAAATGTAACGTAATGTACTTGTAGTGTAATTGTATTCTTTAAAATTATCCGATGTCTTGTTGAATAAAACATATTTTAGTTTCTTTGTTCTTTAATAGTCTAATTTTTTAGCAGAAAAATGCCGAAGTAAATTATACAGCATTAGATAAGCAATTTACCATATTGTTTGAAATATGGCGAATGGAACAGATTACCTTGAAAAATGTTCTATCAATCGAAATAATATTTATATTTTATCTGAAGCCTCAGGTTTCGTCTTAAATACGCCATTTCGACCACTGTGCGGCGGCGCGAGTGTGATAAATGTGTATTCTGTGTCAAGGAATTGTAAAAGAAGTCAAATTATACTTACATTGGCATTATAATGCTGACGTAGATGGTAATATTACACTAAGAAAAAAGCTTTTAATGTCTGTAAGTGCAAGGTTAGACACATATTTTTATTTAATGTTATTTATTTAATTAACGTTAACATGTTAACAACATGTACTTGACGATTAATAACCTCCCAATATTTTTCAACTGGATTTCCTTCATTGACATATCGTAAAACAACACTCATTTGACACTTTGAAGCGACATCGCTTGTTTCATCTGCTATAACAGCTAAATAATTTGTATCGTTTATCTCTGCTACAATGCCTTCTCTGCACACCTCTAACATGCACTGCAGGAGCTCATTCGGAATTTCCTTTAAGGTACCCTTAAATGTTCTGCTTTAAAATTGATTAAGCGACGAAATGCGCCGGGTTTGGTATATTCACGAGATTTACATGTCCTCGAAGAGTTAGTTCAAAAACGCTAAAGTGTATACAGTTTATAATTCGCCATAGCACATATCGATTTCCATTAACTTGTTCACTGCGTTTCTGTACATTAATCCAGTAAGCAGAATCGAACTGTTTTTGAGTATTTTGATTTTCTAATAAAGCAAGAATTACCTCGTTTGATATATATGCTTTTTTATTTCGTGTCACTTGATATTTTGACTTAAGCGGCCTATGTCTGTAACACCAGTGACCGTTCGGCTCTTATCACCGCCAAATAGCACGCACAGAAAACAAAGTAACGCCTGTTTCTCATCATAACCGCAAATCCACTTTGTATGTACTAAGATAAACGCTATTATGAAATTGACTTTTATAACCTTTATTTCTGCTGGAAGAAGCAACTTCAAGTTTTATTTCCAGTGACCGTCTGCCTAATTCTTTAATTTTAGTTTTATCTTCGCAACTTAACGAACTAAATGTATGCTAATGGTCTGCCATACTACCCCATCGTCCTTGCTATCATTATTTAAATTTATGCTGTTGTAAATACGATATCGCGTCCATGTACGCGCGAAAACTAACACATACCGATGAATCAGTGTGGCTGCATTGACAGCAGCCACATAATACGTACACTTGCAATAGTTGATCATGTGCAGCGTTAGCCAATGAGAAATGTTTATTTTAAAAATATTGAGCTATGAACACAATCCGATATGCTTTCGTATAATAATAATGCCATAATTTTATTGCTATAAGCTCGTGTTGCTTCGTTACTTGGCAGTTCGAATATGTAGGTATTATATTAAATAAAGATCGCGGTAATATGTGTACAGTATGTAGTTCTCGTTCTCGATAAGTTGTAAAGAAATTGATAAAACATGCGTTAATGTATATACAGTGTGTCCCTGGATTAACGCATGGATAGGTAAGGCATACAGGAAATTATTGAGTTCAATTTTCACCTTTTTGGGGTTCAGTCATGTATACGCACTAAGTATTAGCATAATTTATTACTCTAAACATTGCTTTTTAATAACTCTATTATCGTATCTCCTATAGAAATACATTTCACTAATTTAAAAAATTCCTTTTTTTGCAAATTTCCAAGATATACTTGATTTGTCGGCAATAAAAATATGACATACTTACTATTCAAGCATGGCTGAACGCCAAAAGAAGAAATTTCAAATCATTAATTTTCTGTCTGCCTTACCTATCAATGCGTTAATCCGGAGACACGCTGTATATACTAGGGTACGTAAGGATTTATTTATAGGCGTGAGTCCCATTCATATAGCGAATAATGTTGTCGCTTGTACTAGGAGCGTCCATGATTCGCTTCGCGCGCTCCCCACTTTATACTTTCATAGCGGGCAAACGTTGTAACACTGTCCATATATTTTAGCGGTTCACTTTACTACGGAACTTACTGACGCGGTATATACCGCTTGTGTCATAAATTTCTGGAGATAGGAATTAACTGTGGCAACGGCGTCGATCCCCACTTCAAAGTATACTAGCGAAAATAAAAGTCTAGTTCTAATGAAACCAAAAAATAAACTCTAACAAATTAAATAGTTTCTTTCAAAAAAGTAAATAGAATTGTGTACAAGAGGTTCAAAAATCCCTCCTTCCACAACAAGACATTGTCCGAGTCTGTTATAAAACTCTCGCACATTTCGAAGCATGTCGATTGCCACGGCTCTCAAAACCCAGCTCAAAGCATTTACATTTTTTCAGACCTTCCAATCATATATGGCATATCTTGCGAGAGATACTGTAGTGTGATAACATTACAGTAGTATTAATCAGGCTTATAAAAGAATAAAGTTCTGTTCATATTCTTTTAGATGCTTATCCCAAAGTGCAAGTATGCAAGTCCTTGTGTGAACGTTTCATGTAAAGTATTATGGAACGCACTAATTGTAAGTCCTGTTTCTCTCAAATCACTTTTTTCTGTAATAATTTCCGTGTATCGAATCGTTGGTGAATAAACATACCACAAAATGCACACAACCACGCTTTTTTGCACTTTTTTGACAATTCAAATTAACATTATTACGTGACATGTAAACTATTATTTAATTGGTTTATTATTCAACGGCAACGAACTGGAATGATGTATGTGTGTGAGTATGTATGTGATCAAGCGGCCAATGCAGCGCCAACGCGCTGCTGCCAGATATGTACGTTCTACTGTATTCTATACCCAGATATTTTTGACACAACCGGTATACATTATTTGCAAAGTAAATTTTATCAGTGTAATAAATATATAAATAAATATTCTTTGCGTTTTAATATGTTCCGCAGCTCTGCAGCTACAGTGCACCAGCCGCCCTTGAGTGCAGGCGTTTTACTAAAAAACACACCATTCGCCAAAATTTTCTTATATTCATGCATTTATGGATTACTTAGAAACGCTACACTGGTTAACCGAACATCAAAATAGTATTTGTGGTATTAGTGGTTGAGGAATTATCTACTTTAAATTACAGATATTTTGTTTTATATTTGGAAGCCCGCCAAAGATACATCTGTCAAGAATATTATCCATGTAAGTAACACAACCAAGAATATACCCAAAAGAGTTCATCCATCGTTATTCGAATAGATTTTCGTTACTTCAGACGATAAGTACTGAACGAAAAAGTATAAAAATTATATATCATAAACGTAATGATAAAATTAGACGTTCCATTTTTGAAATTATGGAGAATCAGTTCGTCGCGACAATCTTATATTTACAAATTTTACTAATAAGTTCATATACATATGCTGCATATAAACGCAATAGATTTGTTAATTATGTACAATTTAGACTTGGTCTCTTAACAAAGATTTCGTTTTCTACGATTTTTTACTTAATAATTGTGAACTAACAAGTAAAGCTTATTCGTATGATTTGTCAGCGCAGATCAAGGAGGCGGGTGATGCTAAACATTACTCCCTGATTTTCTCAGCTGGGTTTGGTTGAGGGCTGATGATGCATTTTAGAATCTCTTCTTATCACCATCTACAGAAATAGTTTACATGATTACACTTTAGGACCTCACTGTATAATCTGCATGGAAATAATAAACATTTGATAAAGTAAAAAGCAATATTTTTTCTATAACATCTATGACAAGTTTATAATACAGCCAAAATATAAAATTAATATTGAAATGTCTTTAGTTGTCGTTCTTTTAACGATAGCATACATACACAATATAGGTAATATTACTGTATTATACCGTTGTTTGAATATGTACCGACCGCGAAAAATTAATGACCCCTTTTTCCATACATATGTTTCAGCTCACACCGTTGCCGACTGTGTTGAATGCTTTTCATGCGCTTTCCCATCCATTCACTATAGACCGCCTTAACCTCCGTATGCAGCCTGCGATTTAATAACAACACTGTATCTCTTTCTGTTCTTAGAAGCTTATCAATAACACTACGTTTATTTTCGTTTGCGATGTTGCGATTTCGCATTTATATTTATGTCAACAAATATCTATTAATATCTATACTGTCAAAAGTCACAGTCACTGTAGTTGTATAAGCCGTTCTGCTTAGAACATTTCTATCACTTTCAAGCGTATACAGGTAAATACGAGTATTTTACATAGCTCTTATAACCTATACATTTTGTTATAGTTTTAATTGCATTAATGGAGCCTGTAGACAGAAAGCATCGTAAAGAAGAAAAATTTAGTCGTAAGGAAAAACATATGATTGTCAATGTGTTCAATTATCTTAATAAATCTATGAATGTAAGTGTTGCTACGCAAGAAGCAAGTACAGCTTTAGGTTGCTCAGAGCATACAATATATAATATAGAACATAAGCAACAAAAATGTATATTATCAAGCCTAAAAAATGCAACAAAAGGAAAGGCATTCGAGTAAATGACCGATTACATATAGTTTATTTCAAATTATAAGAATATAACTGTAGACCTACAAGGTCTTTAATACTTTTGTTGCACGTTCTGTGACGATAATAACCTGGCAATGCATATTGAATCTAGGGGCCGTATTGACTATAAATTACGGCCCTATAAGATAATTATATGTTTACGTATATATATTTTACAAACAGTATAAATTTACATAGTAAGCAATTCGATGTTACAAGTAATTAAAGAATTTACATATTAAATGAGATTTAAATGTACAAACAGGTAGTTACGCATATCGCAAATCATAATTCCATTTCTATTCAATTCCCTTAAATTTTGTCATTACGGTCCTCAGCAGTTTGTTTGCGTATCCAGGTAGTTATTACCGCAGGTGGTGCAATAACAGCATTTAAGCCGTTCAAAGTTATATTCTTATAATTTGAAATAAAAAGTGCATGGATTTTTATACAGAATATCCACCTACGTTAAATACAATTCGTAATTCTGTCAATGGTGATAATGATCTACCTGACTTCATCATATGGGTTTTGAATTTAAAAACTTAAAAAGAAAACTTGATATTATTCGTGGAGGCACAAATACTTACCAGAACACCAAGGAATTTAGAGAAGAAGGTACAGTTTACAAATCGCGGAGTATGGCGGTCGTTAGGAACTAACACGTGGTTCTAAACTGTCGGGATGACGACCAAGGTTTCAAAAAATGTAACTCTTTTAAATTTTCACCAATATTTCGCTTTTATTTAAAGCTTCATCAGGGTCAATAAATGAGTTGAGTAGATAGATCGAACTCGCGAACTAAAATTCTTTCCTTTACGATGTACATTTGAGAAGCGGTGATTGATGAATTGATGAATGATTCATCAATCACCGCTTCTCAAATGTATATCGTAAAGGAAAGAATTTTTAGTTTAGAATCACGGATACAGTTTACTTCTTGACATTTTATACTTTTCATTTGTTTATTTATTATATGCATACAAATTGTTAATTTACTTGGAGTTTTATATTATTTCAGGTCAAACTGCAATATATACAGATAATAATAATAATAATATTTATTTTCGTGGATATTAACAATTGTATATACATTGTTGTAGAATATAAACAGCTACGAAAAGTCACTAGGTCATAATCAATCTCAACTGAAGTGGTTAAGATTGTTCTTCTAAATGACCTAGAAGTATGAAATAAATGAGAAAAAGTAACATTAATGCCTATCCTAAAGAAATAATACTGCAATAATCACATACACATAACCAAACAAACAAAATATGAATTTATTACAGTAGCTATTCACACGGCATGTAAAGTAAAGTATTTGCAGCTTATCCAAGAGAAAAAAAAATCAGGACGAACGCGCACAAGAAAAATTACCGAATGCAAGTATATGACACTTAGAAAGCAATTTAAATCTACTTGTACTTGCCCTCTTAATATGTTGAGGTACAGAGTTATAAACACGAACAATCTGATAAGAAAAAGAACGTTGAAACAAAGCAGTAGAGTGCATAGGTGGTGTGAGCGAACCCTTGCACCTCAAATTCAGCGTGTGAACATCAGTACGAAAGCTAATTCATTGAAACAGGCTCGTGGCTCTTTGTCAAGTATGACTCCAAGAAACAGGGTAGCACTACGACAGAAAGCTTGTGGGATATGTGCTCATATTTTCGTATACCAAAGATTAATCGTATACAGGAATTCTGAACTCCGGCATTAGCAGCTGTAAGACAGGGACTCTATAACATACTGCAATAATTGAAATGTTACAACACTAATGATTCACACAAACCCTTCTTAGTCTCTGAGCTGAGCAGATGTCGATGGGGATACAACAATTTTAAAGTACAGTACCCAGACATGACACACTTCGCCACATGAGAGATGTTTCACAGCTATGCCCTGGTCTGAAGCCCGACTGACAGTCAGGTAAGATGTTATTAAGACGTAATAAACTTCACAATTGATCACAGATAATTTTCCCCATAATTTTTGACAATACCGGAAGAATACTTATCGGCCCCGGATCAGTAAACTGGCTAGGAGCGGATACTTTCGGTACTGGGATTACAATTGCTTTCTTCCAACTGGAAGGAAATATACTGTCAAGCAAGCAGTTATTAATAATGTGTGTTAAATATGGCAAGATAGCGGGACAACACATTTCCAACATAAAAACAGTGATACCATCACAACCAGCAGAGTTACTTGTAATTTGTATAATATACCTAGCAACTGTAGTTTCAGTCACCTCTCCAAAAGCAAATTCCGGGGTTTCATTACTGTTTTTTGTATAAAATGCAAACATTTCCGCGTCGTCACAGCATAAGGAATACCGTCAAGAAAAAATGTATTAATGTTGTTAACATCTAATAGTTGGTCAGGAATAGTAGGCCGCGGCCTATTATTAATATTCAAATATTTTAGTCTGTGCCATATATCTTTAGGTCGAAGTCTAACTATTGAAAAATTAAAGTATGCCTTCTTCTCACGCTTTATTGCCGTAGTATAATTACGCAGCATTGTATAATATTCCCATTGGTGACATAGTCTAGACCTAGACCTTTTAAAGTTAGATAAAACTTCGTCTCTTAGTTTTATCATTAGCTTTATATTATCGGTTAACCACGGAGCTGTATTATTTTTAACTCTAAGACGATGACAGGGAGCATGTATATTAAAAAGTAAAATAATATGATGTGTAATAAAGTTGCCCACACTAGACCCTCCACCCCCGAATCTAGGATCCGCACAGATTCAGTGACCAGAACGAGATCAATAAGAGATTGGCTCCCATTGGTAACTCTTGTTGAAATAGAAATAAGTTGATGCAGTTCGATCTCGTCAATCATATTATTAAAGTACAAAGAATTAAGAGAATCAGAACAAAGTAAATTGATACTGAAATCACCTAGACAAATTACATTATTATATTCAGACATCGAAGTAACGACATACTCACCAAACAAGTCACAAAAGTGCTTAAAATTTTGGAGGGGCGGTCTATACACCACCAAATGCCCTCCATTAAACTTTAAGACTACCCACAGCTGCTCAATTCCAGTAGTGGATGGGAGAAGATTCCATTTAAAACTATTTCGCAAGTACAAACAAATGAATCCTGGGTGAACGTAGTAAGAACGCAGTAAATAAAAAATGACTATGCAAAACAGTCGACAAGGACTAAACACTGGTTTGAAATCACCTGTTGGTTTTGAGCCTCGTTTTGCATTAGTTCATGCTCGTGATGAATATACATTACTCTGCAAGAAAAACACTGCCGATGTTCACCACGAGACAGATTAAGAAACATATGAGGGTTGGTCTATTAAGAAATTACTTGCAAATATATCGCAGAACTTAGTATTGTTCTTGATAATTCTTCCAATCACTGAAGAAAATCAGAAAAAATTCTAACCACTAATGAAATGCTAAAAAGGGACTTACCAGTTTGAGTATCACCAATTAAACGGCTGTATGATAAAAAAGGATTGACGAGTTTGCAAAAGAAGAAAGACATGAAGTTCTTCGATTACCACCTTATAATTGCGCCAAATGTAATATGTGCATAAAAAACAAAGTGTATTTTTTTTGTAATTATTTAATCTTTTAATGAATATTTACATATGTCAATAAAGAGTATTCAAATATTTGTTGCTTTATTTCTTAATTTTTGGAAATTAGAAAACATTAAAGTATTCTTACTTTTCGCATTACATACATATTTGCTGCGATGTATAATGAAATCATAATAATTACAATCAATAATTGTTAGTCAAGTAACTTAAACAATATTAGGAATTCTTTAAGGAATTTTTTGGTACACAATATCACAAATAGTTTATAAACCTTTATTGTTCCGGTGCATCTAACAATAAATATTTGATAACCTAAATATTAGTTAAATCTATCTGTATCGCCGTGTATATTCTGTATATTCTAATATTTTCCACAAATTTTTGTGGAGTAGAGTCATCACAAAATTTTAACATATATATTTTTTTAATTATTGCCCATTCTTCTCCATTAACTTTTTGGTATTAATTTTCAAATTGATTTCATATCAACTTTTAAATCGCCCATAAAGGTTATGGTTTAATCGCATGAAATGTCAAATAATGAACCGGAAATAATAATGGAACATATGATTGGACGATTTGGTAACCGTGAATCGAATTCCCATAAGACGTATACTGCATACGGAGGTTGAGACGCGCTGTAGATAACCTCCACATTGTCTGTGTGAGCGAGCACCTTCCTACTGAAATTTTGCGGCCAGTATAACTTAGACGCTCTATAGGAAATACAGTTAAAATAAAATGGACAAGACCACCAGATAGTGACAGCAAGACCAATTAGTAGTAAAGTAGTTTTGTAACTGAATCGTAAATGGTTTACTGGCCAATCTCGCCGACATGTCTTATGAGTAATTCTTAAAGCATTAAGTATCACTTAAACAAGTAAATTTTATCTATGGCGCATGTTTTTCTATAATTTAAGTGTTACTTAATTTAGTTAAAAATTAAGTTATATCGATGAGATTGGGCGTAAGAGAATGAATTTTTAATTTATACAAAATAAAATATTGCGAATAAACTGAGATCATTATTAACATTTCTAATTATTATAATAGATAAAATTTTAGTTAGAACTATAGAATTATAGTGTAGATTTGGGTTTTGTATCGTCCATACGCAATCTACAATGAAAATCGTGAATATTTATAATTACGTCATCCCAAATCTGAGCTAAATAAGTTTCACTAGCATGTACATAGAGCTTTATTAGGCTATTACATTTTATGCAAACCAATCTATATTGAGCAACTGTTGTGGAAGTCTACAAAAAGAATTGTACTTACGATAACACAATGATGGTAGCCAAAGAAAAATTGTTGCTTACAATTTGTTTAGTGAAGTACGATATTTACAATATATGCGGTTATCGTTTCTGCGAGTCTGCTATAAATTTACGTAATCATTCACATAATCGTGGCAAACAGTAGTTCAGCTTTCAGAAAGATCTTATTTTAATACTACCGTATCTTATAACGGGCAGCACTTCCCGATGTTAAAATTGCTAAATTCGAAATTATATTGGGTTAATCAAGTGTTATATTCAAACAACGGTAATACGCATTTACTTACACGTACATACATTATTTAAGGTTTATAAAAGAAACAACGTTTACGCTAAATTATATTACCTGTTGTTGCGAAGCAGAAGGTGGTTGATAAGAGAGGGGATAAGACTGCGATCGAGAACTAAAGCGACCGCTCGTTTCTGTAGTGTTCTGTCGTAATAGACTGTTGTTCGAATAACTAACACTACCAGCTGGGGAATGTCTGCAATCAAAATGATAATTAGAGATAGACTGTTTTAGGCCTTTAACTTCCACGACATCCTCACATACGTTCGGGCCATCATCGATATCCAATTGCCGTGTATGAATAGATTAGTCATAGTTACTATAAGAAGGAATTTTGTGGGAGGTATTTGGACGCTCATACCTAAAACCGCCTAGTTTTAATGACAATTTACAATATACGATAATCATGTTGATATTTAATATTTAACATCTTTTTCCCAATAAATGCATTTACATCAATTTTAATTAGGCAAGTTCATCATGCATGTTTTAAGTTGTCCTTTCACTTAAGGGTTAATAGTCTGATGTACTCTAGAATAATCTAAAGTGTTTTATTTTTTTATTTAAATACAAAGCACGTTAAGTATACCCTTGACCTAGAAACGCTTAATAAGAGGTTTTCTTATCTACGCATTATTGATTGTCTTTGAATCATGAGTACTCAATCGAGCGATTCATTTTCATGTTATTAAGGCTCAAAAGATTTACATATTTCCCACACATATACACATGTATTTTTGTAAATATAAATATGGAGTAACTTTGGGTACGTTTTGTTACAATAAAATTGAAAAAATAAAAATCGATCTAAAACATTTACTCTTGCGGTTTACCATATACTAATCATCTTATATACCGAAAAGTATATAACGCAAAAATGGCAATGTGCGTACAGTTTTGATTTGCTGCATTTGCTTTTTGTAAATCTATTGTGAGAATAAATTAAAAATGATAATTCACAAACCTGACGGCTTGGTTGGGACTTGGTTGTGGTTGAGGTGCGGAGGCGGAACTACGATGTTGATGTGAATACGTGTCAGGAGGTAATCCATTCTCCATAGGAGCCTGTGGGGTACCCTGCGAATGGGAGGAATAACTAACGTGACGCGTTCGAGATGATTCCGAATGTCCAGATGAAGCCACTTGCGGATGAATATTATTTACTGTAAACCAAAGTGTCATAAGCATTAATATTTCGTTTTTCATTTCTTACTAGTATATTTACCAGTATGCGGATGACTAGTTTGAGCTGGAACGGGCGGGCCTGTCAATGGTATCGCTAACCTCGCATTCACTGCTAGTAAATGGTCTCTTCTCTGTAGGAGAGCGCTAACGTGCTCTTCTAATCTTAAATTCTCTGCTCTTAATTGATGGAGACAAGATAATAATGACGCAACTAAAACATTAAATCACAAAATTAATAAAATTGTTTGAGTATAACATTAATTGCCTGCAGACTAGAGATGCACATAAAACTATAACACTGCACTTACTATCAAAATGTTGAGCTTGTTCCATTAAAAACTGTGACCCTTGTTCCCATTGCCTCTCAAGTAATTGATCCAAGGTTTGCGGTATAGAACCGCCACTTCCACCTAACATAGACGATAAACCACTTCCACTAGAAGAACTCGACGTTCCAGCATTACTTGCCCGAGCCTGAAATATTATAACAAAATTGATCTAATTACAAATTTCCCGAGTGGTGATGTATTATACTCGGGGCATGATAAATATCAATGCACGTCAATTATGCTATACATAGTTTTATACACCGTTGTCGATATGTTTCTGTTATTAGTAAAGCGTGACAAACGGTTGCACCCGCTGTACATACAAGGAATCGAGTGGACGTTCGGTTATTATCGGTTGATCATGTTTTAGTTATTAGTCATTGTCTGCCGTATGTGTCGGTCGTTTAAATTATTCAACGCCTATGTTCCATTAAGTAATCATATTCCGTCGTGACTGCATTACGTTAAAATGCCGTAAACAGGCAAATGGTTCAAAACTAACATATTGCAATAATTACTTGTATCAATTTTCATTCGTCAAGTTACTATTGAAACAAGTAAATATTAAACTAACGTATTACGGTACTAACTAATGATTTAGGGTAATCAAGTGCTTTTTTATATTTTCAAAAATAGATCGTTTTCGATTGTCTCGCAACAAAGCTTTATATTGAGAAAACTTTACACAAGTTTTTTTTTTATTTCATCTTCCTAATAGTTTAAACTGTGATCAAGAAAATTATCCCTATTTTGGTGAAAAGTAGATGTTATTTTCAATTTACCTAAATCAGGATTTTTGTCTAGTCTGATTTCTATTGAAATGGTTAACATACTATGTCACTTACAAATAATTGTTAGTGCAAGTATTGCCGCAGTGCATTATTGTCACGTCGGTCGGTCGATCACTCAATCACAGTATATTCTCACGTATGATAAACTGTGGCGGGGCGTGTCAGTTTCAACCAATACCGATGCTAGTACAGTCAAGTGAAAAATGTTACGCTAGTAGGTGGCTTGAAATCGTAGCCCTGATTATAACCTATGTAATTTTAGCGTGTTGCCGCAGCTTTGAATATTAGCATATCTTCTGTTAGTGTCATATCAAAAGCAGTGAAAACCAATGAACTCCTAAACGATCCCACAGCAAATCGACGAAAGCCTAGACCGATGTTAGATATCGATAATGCTACAAAATCATTTGTAAGGAATGTTATATATGAATTATATCGAAGTAACAAGTATATGATTAAATTTTGATATTTTAGGTAAATATATATTTCATGGAAGCTTTCCATCTCTAGGGATTATTTTAAAAGAAATAGCTTTCCGTGGGAGAAAAGATGATCCCTAGCAAGGATTCATGGAATTGCCACATATAGCAAATACTAGAGTCAATTTTTTGCAATTCTATGTTAAAAGTTTGCACACCAATTATTGGGCAGTTTGTCTATTTAGATGAAACATGGATTTTTGAAAATGATCCCGTTTGCCATTCTTGGCAGAACAATACTCGATAAAGTGTTAAGAAAACTTAAGTGTTAAGAATAAATCAAGAAAGTGGAGTTTTAGTAATGGATTACAGTACTTTATTTATTTGAAACACTGCGCAAGTGAGTTTCACGTTTCGATAATGTCCATATTAAAAATAATATGTGATATTAGAATTGAATGTAAGTGTATTATTGTTTACGACTTTAATGTATAGTATGCGCCAAAATATACAGTACTGGAGCTGTTCTTATTAATTAACGGGACGATAATGTAAATGTTCAAAATGTGCGCCATCGCGCTGTAGGCAGTGTTCATAACAGTAACGCAGATTTTCAAACGTATCCTGGAATGTAGGTTGCTGTAGATTCCTGAAAAACGAGACGATATGCTCACGTAATACAGGCACAGTTTTGGGTGGATCTGTACAATTGAACACTTTCTCCTTTAACATTCCCCATACGTAGGCGTCAGGTGGTGTAAAATCGGGAGAATGTGATGGATAGTTGAACTCAGTCCCACGGGAAATGATTCGTCCTGGAAAGGTTTCTTGCAGCATGACTAGAAACTGTCGGGCGGTGTAGCAGGTCGCCCCGTTCTGTTGAAATGACTGCCCATCCGAAGTTTCCTGGCACGACAAAACCTTCTTAGATCCCGAATAAATGGCCTGACCACCATGTTCCTATAACGTTCCTGGGTAACAGTCAGAGATATACCATCACCGTCCTGAATAAAATACGGACCTGGCACACCGTTTGCTGACACTGCATACCATATCGTCACACGCTCACTATGTAGCAGTTTCTGGACAATAACGGCAGGCTCCTCGAAACCAAAAAAGCGAGTTGTTTGGCGATTGATGAAACCGTCCAAGTGAATGTGGCTATCATCGGAGAACCACACATTGAGCAAGAAATCTGGATCCTCGAACACCACAGCCGAAAATATTGCACAATACACAATCCTGGCATGCATATCTTGCTCCGTCAATCGTTGTCCAACCTGTATTTGGTACGGAAATCCGCCTAGGGTTTTAAACAATCGCCTAAGCAACGTGTTGCTTATGTTCAATTTCAAAGACGTTCGTCGAAGACTTCGTTTTGGTGACTCCAACACCTGCTGAAAGACACGTCCATGATTCTCATTTGTGGACACAGTGACTGGCCTACCTGACCATCCCTTTCGTTGGCACAATACACTACCAGTACGACGAAATTTCGTAACAATAGATAGCATAACTGTGTTGCTTGGTGCCGTCTTAAATTTTTCGCGATATTGTTCCGCTACTAACTTCAAGCTCGGCCCGCCTTGATAGCCTTTTCCGTACGAGCGAAAATAATACTCCACTCTGAAAACTTTTTCCTCCGTTGTTAGACCCATTTTCAACTATAACCTCACAGCACAACGTTTTGTGCACTACTAGGAATACATAATGCTAGTACAACACTACGTCGGCGAGCGGACACGGGCATGAGAGCGGCGCGAAATCCAATACTGTATATTTTGGCGCATACCGTACTTATAAATCCTAATGCGACGATCTGTTCACAAGTATGTAATAGGAGGAGTACATTGGTAACCAGTATGCAAAAAGAGTACCTTATAGTCGAGGTTCAAGCTGCATTACTGTCTCCTCAAACTCCTTCATCTATGAAATAATCAAGAACAAGAAAATGTTATTACAAATCCATAAGTGTTAATGTTTTGATGAAATGTAAGATGTTATCCACCTTCTCTTTCCGATAGTAAATACGTTTCTTATTCAAATGTAAAAAATAACATTTGAAGTATGTAATAGGAAGTTTTTGGAATTGGCCACGTGATTACAGAGAAGTAACGTAAAGATACAAACGTCATCAGAAGGCTGTGCAGTATTCTTTCTCCTTTTTCTAAATACCTACCGATGCTATAACACGATGTTGTAAAGGCGGACCCACTAAATTACTATTTTCATTAGAGTTAAATATACTGTGGGCTTCGAGTTCCGAGTTTAAGTGATCAGACATCTTTTGGGCCATATTTGAGTTGGGGTTTAATTGATTCCCTAACATATGCGGAGCGTGTATGCCATTTTGAAACCTGGAAAAAAATCGTATTAGGAAATAGCAGTATCTAAATAACGTACTTACAATTTAATGTTATCTTTACCATCTTTACTGCTAGATGTATTTGAAACGGAAGCGGGTGCACTTTTCCTGCCCTTTTTCCGGCTATTTGAGGGTGCCGCACCCAAACTTTCTGAACTAGGAGAACTGGGTGGCGATTCCTTAATTTGGTTTTGTGGCAAATTACTACTGGATGTGGACTGACCGCTTTCCAATGACTGCTGAGATCTGCTAGACCTTTTACTAGTAACGTTTATGTGATTAAAGTGAGAATTAAGATTGGCACCGCGTTTTTTGGTTCTCGTATTTTTTTCGATTTTTTCAGTCGATTGAGATCTAAAACAATGAAGTAAAAGTATAAATAAATTTGACGCAAATTCGAACGCGTTACCTGGATCTTTTTGCAGGTAATTCTGGTGTTGGCGTAACTCTTTCATGTTCAACTTGCAAACTAGAAGGAGCGGAGGTTTGTTTTTCATAATTTATTTTTAAAGCACTACCGCTCACTTCTGAACCAATCATCGTTGTTTGGTTATTACTTCCTATTATGAGAGAACCTAAGAAGTAGAAAAAACATGTATCTAATATTTATATCAATGTTAAACTTATAACATTCTATTTACCGTTAATAGCATTAGGAGAATTTAATTCAGCGCTAGAACTCCGTTCCTGCGTTATGCTTGAGAATGTAGGTTGCTGAGTAGTTAAAACACTAACTGGATTGCTAATAATGCTGGAATGCGGGCTTAAACTTGTACTATGTAGAGGCACTGATACTACAAGAGAGTTTATAGGTGGCTGAGTAGACGTTGTCTGTATGATAGATGAACTTGAAATTGACGATGCTGTTGTAGGGGTTCCAACTGCAACAGTATCGGCAACTGTGGGAGAAGGGGATGTTACTTTTAATGTGGTTGTGGTAGTTGTCAAGGCAGTTGTTTGTTGCTGAATTATCGTACTTGGTTGTGTTGGTTCAGTTTTGGCCTAAAAATAGGAAATATCGACTAATTGTAAATAGCAATAATTTGTTTCTATATAATTTAAAATATTTCCACGAAAAGATTTCCAAAATATATCAACTATTAATAATTTATTTTAATAATAATAATTTTTATTTATATTATTATAGTGCTTCCCAACTGATGCTTTTTTGTAAATGTTCAAAGATTCTGATTAATATTTTATTTAACCAATGAAAAATTAAAAATTCGCTATAAATTAACTCGTTTACAACTTGAAGAATTTTATTAAACCTATAAATGTTAAGTACGTTTGTACTAAAGTTACCATTATTAGCTCGAAAATTTTTCATTCATGAAAATTTACTGACATACTGGTTGCCATAGTATCAATATACAGGGTGCGGCAGAATGGACTCCCACATTTCGTTGTGCCGCTGGCCTGGTGTGGGAGGGTGTAGAGCAGTGGGGGGTATGCCAACCGGTCGTGGGACTAATAAGGTTTGCCGACACAATGCCTTGGTCCGGTGAGCAACGGGGCTATGTGATTGAAGCGTTTTTCAAAAACGGGGAATCGGTGACATCGACACAAAGAGCGTTTCGAACGCGCTTCCATTTGAATCCAAATGCGGCTGTTCCATATCGGAAAACAATACTGAAATGGGTCGCAAATCTAAGGGCAACTGGTTCTGCATTACCAAAAAAAAACACCTGGCCATCCTAGGAGGATCAGAACACCTTAGAACATTGCTGCGGTTAGAGCGTCTGTACTTAGTCGGTCACTAAGTTCTGTCACAAAAGTTTTTCTAAAAACAAACGACTAATTGAGGTTGTGTCATTTATTCTGAGTTGTTGTACGTTAAAGGTGTTGCGAACGAATAATAAATAAACATGGAATGGAGCCAAAGAGAAGATCGTGTTGCTATAATTGCATTACATCGTTGCGGACATTCAATTTTCAATCTGCTAAAAAAAATGGCATTTACGATCACACCATTGAAAGATACAGTGAAACTGGCAGTGTCGATGACAAGGAAAGATCTGGCCGTCCTCGATCAGTTCGCACTCCGGCTGCCATTAAAGCTGTCAAGGCACGCATCAAATGAAATCCTCTCCGAAAATAGAAACTATTGTCGTTGCAGATGGGTGTGACTAAAAGCGCAATCAAAAATGTCCTGCATCAAGACCTTAAGCTTCGCGCTTTCAGAAAAAAAAGCGGTCATTTGCTCAACGCACGTCTAAAAGGTTTAAGGCTTCAAAGATGCCGAGTCTTATTAAAGCGGTACGTTAACAACGATCACCGCCGTATCCTATTTTCCGACGAGAAAATCTTCACTGTTGAAGAACAATTTAATCGGTAAAATGATCGAGTGTATGCCTCCAATAGTAAAGAAGCAGGTGGGGTCGCTCCCCGTGTTCAAAGGGGTCATCATCCATCCTCGGTAATGGTTTGGTTAGGGGTATCTTACTTCGCACCAACTGAAGTTCATTTCTATGAGAAAGGAGTGAAAACCAGTGCCCAAATCTATCAAAAGACGGTCCCGGAAAAGATGGTAAAACCTCTAAGCCAGAGCTTATTCAAAAACCCGGATTGGGTCTTCCAGCAGGACTCTGCGCCTGCTCACAAGGCCAAAAGTACTGAGTGTTGGTTACAGGCGAATAAAATCGACTTTATCAAGCATGAAGATTGGCCATCTTCTAGTCCCGATCTTAATCCTCTGGATTATAAAATCTGGCAAGCTTTGGAGGAGAAAGCCTGCGCTAAACGCCGTAGAAATTTGGACTCGCTAAAAGCATCTGTTAAGAAGGCAGTGGCGGAGATGGACATGGAAATGGTGCGTAATGCGATTGAAAGCGCCTGTATTACGAAACGAGGGGATCATTTTCAATAATTTTTTAATATGTAATTGAGAACACTATATTGGCCTGTTTTAAAGGTTCTTATTTCCTTTTCTCTTTTATTTAATATAATGATAAAAGTTGTGACAGAACTTAGTGACCGACTAAGTAGAGCAGTCTCCAAAGCGTTTTGCTCGAAAACATGCAGCTGCTCTCGGGATTTCGATCTGTAAGGCGTATTTTGCACGGTGAGCTACATTTTCACCCGTATAAAATGATGATAGTCCAGGAATTGAGTGCACAGGACTTGGAGAGGCGTAGACATTTGTGTCAAGAAATCCTTGCAAATGTGAGTCCCAAAGCTATTGTGTGGAGCAACGATAAAGCTCATATCCATATTTGTGGCACAGTGAATAAGTAGAACTTCCGGTACTGGGCTCTCGAACATCCTCGAGAGCTTCACCTAAGACCTCTTCATAGACCAAAAGTCACTGTATGGTGCGCGATTTCTAGATTGGGCATTGCGGGGCCTTTTTTTTAAGAGAATGGCGTTACCGTAACTGTGAATTCTCTCCGGTACTGTGACATGTTGGAGAACTTTTTCCGGCCCCAATTGGCACAATTCGAAGAGCACGATGCAGACTCCTTCTGGTTCCAGCAAGATGGTGCCACATCTCATACCGCTCGCCGTTCCCTTGCCATATTGCAGGAAATGTTTTCTGGACATTTGATTTCATTACGAGGCGATATTGACTTTCCAGCTCGATCCCCTGATCTGAGCCCCTGCGACTTTTATTTGTGGGACCACCTCAAAGGTAAGATTTACAGACAACGGCTTCAAACTCTTAACCAACTCAAGGACACAATACGACAGGAAATCGCCACTATTTCTGTAGATGTACTAGAGAGAGTTATGCAGAACTTCTTAGAGCGACTTCGTACGCGTATTGTCCGTGAGGGCCTCCATTTGAACGATGTTATTTGAAAAACGCAGATAGATAAAACCTTATAATATGTAATATTGAAAAACATAAAGTTCTTTTCCTTAATGTTTACCGCTTATTTGTTATTGACCTGTAAAATGTGGGAGTCCATTCTGCCGCACCCTGTAGAATACTTATTACATCCAGTAGTTTTAAAGCCTTTTCACATTGGGTCTCCAGTGGCCGTCAGCAATAGAAACACATTAATTAAAATTGAAGTGTTCAGACTCGGTCACTACTGTGTTCGAAGCGGTGACGGTGTCTCGGTAATTGCCGAATCGCGTAACCGGTGACGGAGACGAACACTGTGTTTCAGAGAGCTACCGCTAAAAGTACCTAATGAAACCTTTCAAATTGAGACACTAGCGGTGACGGTCTCTCTACAGTTTGACGAACTGTACTAGCAGGTAGTACATAAAAACATATTTAGGTGGATGCAAAATTTAAACTTCTCGGGGATAAAATTTACATGAAATATTAAATGTATGGAATCTAACTAAATTTTATTTTGAGATTAGAATTGAATGAAAATTAAACAAGTTTTAATACCAAAGAAATTGCAGTATTTATTGAATCCAGTAATTATATTTCTTTTTAACAAATCTTGAAAATTTCTAAAAGAATTCTTATACATCTACTTGCAAATTTACTTGATTAAAAATGTTTTTAAATTCTTTAATTTATTTGCTTATTTGAAATTTATTTGCATTTACTTATTTATTTAGCCAAATAATTAATGTTGTTGCTCAAAAATTTTGATCCAAAGGAGGATCCAAATAGAGTTACTATATTGTTTTTAAACTTTAGCGTTGAAATAGTCATATTTGTTTGAAACTTTTTAATTTATCGAAGAATTTTGAAAGGTTTTCTTTTGTTGAAACTTGTCTCCTATCTATTTTGTTTTCTAATCTAAATCTAAAGTTTTCTTTATGAATTAAAACAAATAACAAGCTTTCTGATTTCAATATCCACCAAACATGCCTTTCGTTTCTATAGAGATGAAGTACAAGAAGTTGGTAGTAGCAATTGTGATGATCCAATGTAAAATGTCCCTTAGAGCTTTTTCACATCGGGTCATCGGTGACGGTCATTAGTGTTTGCAGCGGTAACTTACGGGACACGCACTTAGGTCACAATTGTTATTACCAACTTATTGGTATTATATGTACTTAAAAATTTCGACATACAATCCAATGTGAAAAGGCTCTCAGTCCTTTGGGGCCTGCGCTTTAGATATAAATTGAATTTTAAAATTCACGCTGGACAATATTATACAGTGTGGACTTAAAGTGTCATTCAAAAGTTAGCATGGGGCGGGGACACTTTAGGTCCGCACTGTATAATTAAATAATCCATACTGACTCTGCGTAAAACACTTAATAAACCATAAGAGGGTAGAAAAAACTGAAGTCTGGATTTTGCAAATTCTTTAGTAAGAAACAGAATAAGCGATCCATCCATCAATTTAAATGCACAACTACATGTGCAAACGTTAATTTTTTTTTATAAATAAACTATTATATCAATCTCTTGTTCTTGTTTGTAGGACTATAACATGAAGAAAACAAATCAAATAGATTATACTTACAAGTAAATTGTAAATACCTGAATTTATAAAAAATTAAAATTTAATATTTACACATGTAGTTGTGCATTAATTTGATGGATGGGTTGTTTGTAGCTGGCCTGAAGATGTGCGTTTAGCACGAAACCGATTACTTATTCTGTTTCTTGATAAAGAATTTGTGAGATCCAAACCTCAGCATTTTCTAACCTTTTTGTTTATACAATTCTGTTGCAGTAGTATTTTCACCACTAATGCCTGTTGAGAAAAATGTAAATAATTATTTCCGCTATGAATGTGGTAGAATTATTGTCAACTATTACTTGTTTAATGCATTAGCCAATCTAAATTTATGCAATAATGCAATTATGACACACTTAAATAAATTAAGTACAGGTAACCCATGTATAACACGATAGTTGCGTTTTTCGCAAAGCGCCTGTAATATGAAAAACGAGGGTTGTGTCTTTAGTTTTGCATATAGCTGCGTAAAGGGCGCCACCAATAAAACGTCGCCTGTCAAAATTAATTTCAATAGTTACTGAACTTAAATCCAAAGTTTCATCAAGATATAACATGTGATTTGGTCACAGCAAATTTTTAAAACTGACAAGTCACTCGAAAAATGGAATTGAGAACAGAAAATTTTCACGCAATAATTTTTTTACAACTTTCGGAGAGGATTATCTCAACAATAATGTCTCGTCGAGTTGGTTTCTGTTTTTGGTAATGAAACCCCACATCAGTCGACAATTTCTCGTTGATACAGCAAATTCCAGTGTGGACGCATCAGTCTCAATGATGATACGAGAACAAAACCGCCAAAGACAGCAGCCACTCATGAATGGTGATGAATCATGGATTTATTCCCATGAATCCGAAATCAAACGTCAATCCGCTGTGTGAGTTTTTTAAGATGAGAAGAGGCAAACAAAAGCAATCCGTTCCCGAAGTGCGTCGAAGAAAATAGTCGCAACTCTTGCCTCAACTTCGTGTCACATTACTACAACTCCTTTAGAAGATCAAAGAACGGCTAATGCCGATTGGTATACAGCCGTTTATTTACCAGAAGTGATTGCCGTGCTCCGAAAAACCGTGCAGTCCTGACCGATGTCCCAACGCTTTTTTAAAATTCCCTAGAATCAAGAATGGGTTACGGGCTCAACGGTTCCAGTCACTGGAAGAAGCAGTCGATGCCTTTAAATGGCAATTTTGACTGTTCCAACTGATGACGCATAACTGCTTTAACAGTTGGTTTGAAGAATGAAAAAGTAAAGCACTTCAAGTCGATTTACTTTTTGCTGTCGTAGCTATATGCAAAACTAAAAAGACAATCCTCGTAAAAACTGTAACAAACAGACACCTTTACAAATTCAACTCATAACTTTACATATGCATAGTCGTAAAAGTTACGCATCATCAATGTATAGATACATCTGATCACATTGAAATCATTTCACAAGCTTCTCTTCAGTTAATCGAGGACACTTAGTTTGTAGTACGACGGCATGAAGCGAACCTTGTTTTCTATTGACATACCCTACATGATTTCGATAATTTGCAACAGAATCAAACTACTAGGGCATTTCCCTAAACTTAAGCTAGTTTGATAACACTTGCAAGACCAATGATGGTGAACATGGTTGGTATTATATGGGGGTTACCTGTAATTAAACGGCAATTTGATGTACACGAAATATATCGGAAGTAATTCGCATAATTCTCTAGTGTTTGTTGGGAGATAAAAGTTAAGGCAAGGAATTTCATATTTCACTACTTTTAGTATGTAAAACGAAATCAATTATTGCTAAAAGTATTTTTAATAAAAAAATCATTACCTTCTTTACTTTATCAGTGTTTTCACTATTATTAACAGTATCCTTTTTTTCTACAACGACACTAGCGCCAAGGTTCGTATCACTGCTTGGAGGCGTATTAACAACAACACTAACACTTTCAGCACTATTAGATACCACAGATATAGGCGTTGGAGTTCTAGAGTTTGCTTTTCGTTTCTTACCTTTTGTCTCTTTCACTTCTCCACTCTTAGGCAGCACTTCTTCCGTTTCTTTCACGTCTTTAATAAGTGCTTTATCAATCTTCACTTCAATAGTATTTTCACTACTTACTGTAACGTTATCTTCCACGGTTTTACTGTTTTTTATAGTCGCACTGTTAGTTTTAATCGCGCCACTTTTGCTACTCGAATTGTGGACGGTCTTCTGATGAGTCGTCGAAGAACTTTTCGGAACTGTACTACTCGATTTAGCAGTGGACGTTGAAGACTTGCTATTTGATGAAGATTTCCTTTTGCCGGAAGAACTCGATTGATTCGTTGATGCTTTTAAGGCGTTAGCTGTCCCCGAAATATCCGTTTCCTTTTCTGAACTGGAATCGGATAAGTGGTTTTCAGTTGATATGGGTTTGTAAGGTGGAATCGTCTTCACGTTACCACCTTTTTTCTACAAAGAATGAGAAACATTTTTAATACGTAGACAATATCAAATGCAAATTTTAATTTTTTTATTGGCAGAATGGTAATTACCCACAATGAAAATGTATATTTAAAATAAAAAATGTTTGACAATTCTTGATAAAACGTCTGTTTTTTTAAATAAAAGAATACGTGAAAGATTTTCAAATATTCTTGGTTGGTCTTTTTAATAATTATACCTCATATTTTTATTAACTACAACTAAATGTAATACTTACAAGTTTACTATAATGATGCTGGCAATAGCCACAATATTTAACGTTATCTAAATAATTTCCGGCTTCCTCACAAAGTAATCCTAGACCTTGCGCACAAGTTACATGAAATTGCTGCTTACAACCGGCCTTATTGCACTGCATACACGCCCCGATAGTGGCGTTAGTTGGTTTTCCGTTTTCCTCACAAATATAACACACCTAAAACCAGTATAAAAACAAAACAACAAAATACTAAAATGTTACCTTATTAAAACGTTCAGCAGGTATCAACTGTAATTGAATAGGTTCCATCGTTGTAACATTTCCAAAACGTACTTCTGGAATATAGAGCGCACAGACCACATGGGCCCAACCAGAATTGTCGGTACGCTTTAGAGCGCCGTATTTGCTGGGGCATAACTCGCATTTCTGGAAGCAAAGATGAAATGGTTTATTTGTAATTTTGACATGTTTTCTGTGCTTGCCTCACAAGAAGCACTAAAAATTATTGTTTAAAAACTTCATTGCACATTGCTAAAGCTTCTCTTTAATTAATTATTGCTGGATTTATTGTGATATTTGTGTTCATAAAAGAAATGATAATTATGGAATTTAAGCATGATTCTTTGCTGTTGTTAAATTGATTTGTACAGCTTTTATTAGAAAAGAGAAAACAACGAAAACTACTACATATTATTTCACAAATATCTACTTAATTATTTTAAGTAAACAACTATAAAGTACCAAAATATGGCAAATGATAAATTAACGAATAACTTCTTTTGTTAAATTTGCGAAAAAAATGTTTAAGCCAGACATGATTAAACACCCCTGTCATCGACTGGAAAATGTAGTCATTAAAGCAAATTAAAATATTAGTAATTTTTGCAAATAAGAGATTTTAAAAATAATTTTTATCACTATAGAAGTTTCATTCTTTGTGTGCAATACACCTGAAACTGATCAACGCAACAGTTGTTTGGTACATTCGGCCGCTGTCGTAACTTTTAATATACAACGTGAGTACAAAGTAAGGAACATCGATGTTCTGATCAAAAGTTGAATAACTATAGCGCGTTTCACCCTAGTTTCGAAGTACTGCCCTTATGGGAACAGCAGTAAGCGTTGCCAGATTTAGGCTATTAGATACTTTGATATAGCAGGTTGGTACTGTGTACTCATGTTAACTTCACCGTTATTATTAAAAGGTTAGAAATTTTAGCTGTCAATCTTATTTTAAAATTCACATAAGAATAAATATGTGGAAAGAAAACAACTAGTTTCTTCTTTTTTGAAGTGCAAATATGTACAACTTCAATAGATTGTTTTATGAGTTAGACGAACACCTCCAGAAAGATGTTATATAAAACTAATCTACCAAAATGATATTCATAAGACAATCGCAAACAGTGTAGTTAAATGTTATTTATTACTTCAGAGATTAATATATTTATAAGATACAGTATAAAATGATTCAAGCAGGTACAATAATTTTCACATGTCAACCTTTAATAAAACAAGTACTCTACTATTAAAACAATTTTTCAAGAATCGGTTTAATCAGTTGACATATCTGATAGTGAGGATGAAGATTAACCTGATAAATGTATAATAAATTGGGTCATCATAAGACCCAATACTTCGAAACAAGGGTGAAACGCTCTATAATTTTGTATCACAATTAAGTAGAGTAGACTCAAATAGAAAAGTATATGTTACGTCATATGCGCAGATTGCTTATTTTAGTCCGGGGATTACACGTTAGGGGGTGCACGTGTTTAGAGCAATTGTTTGGTGTTTCATTTTTCTGTATTTCTTATCGTTTTATGAATTACTGTTTCTCTCAAGGCAATTGAGTTTTTAATTTTTATACAGGTAAAGCTTCACACAATTTATCGTTTTTTTTTTTTAATACCCCATACTGTTCAAAATATCTACGGTAATAACGAATTTTGTTCACGCAGGTACTACTCTACTTTTCAACTTTTTTTTTACGTCAATAACTCAGTTTATGACGTCATTGGCAATTTTTTGAAATAGCAAGCCATATGTTTTGTGTCAAAATTGAATAATAGTATTCTTATTTCTCTTTGTGATATTTTGTGGATACTTAACTACTACTAATAAAGTAATACCAGCCGCAATGATTCAGAATGCAGTGTCATCAGCTTGCACATTGACAGGCAAAACGTACGAGTTGCTATTTCAAAAAATTTCTAATGACGTCATAGATTGAGTTGGTAACGTCAAAAAAAACTGAAAAGTACCCAATAATGGCAAATAATAAGTTCTTCGATGTTTAATCAGAACTTTTTTTCGTAAAACTAATAATAAAGGTTCCAGCACCGATGTTCCTTATTTTCTACTCTCGTTGTTTAAGTCTAGCGACAATTTGGGGCGTTGTAGCGCGTCAATATCTTGAAACCGAACAACACTTCCTTTTTTCTTTAATAAATATTGGGGTTTCCCGAGGGTGTCTATACGTGAACATAACTGTAAAAATAACCAGAAGCAATTTATTGTAATTTCATGTCGAGATTGACCATTCGTAAGTTGCACAAGCGCTAAGTATACTTAATTAAGTTATCAAAATTATAAGGGTCCTTATAAGTTTCTTCAGTATTTTTGTCGTTTATATAAATATGTATATGAACGTACAATATTTTGGAAACTGACATTCCAATTGTCGCATTCCCGTATATCATATTTCAAAGTTCACATTAATTACATGCCTATGGATGTATTATACTAATGCATCCTCAAACGAGAATTACGATACATGCAAAAATGTAATGTACAAATTGCAAGTTAGCTATTTAATGTGAAAATAACGTGAATTATTCAGAAATTAAGGATATGATTGCTTGGATATTTTATGCTCTACCTCTTTTCAATGTTAAAAATAAAACTACGTAGAGTTTATTACTATTTTGTCTGCTATAACCGGTTTCATTAATTTGCTTTTTGTTTAGTTATACCAAATTTAAAGATGCGCTAAAAAACTTTTGTCCAAAATGACCTCTATACGAATTAATACCGGGGTTATAATTCACAAATAAGAAACAGGAAAGTAATAATCAGTATTTTATATACAATATCTCATATAATTATAAATTCCGTAAAAATCTGAAGTGTTTTGGTGAACATTAAACCACACCTTGTTAATCGTAAATACTTAAAAATATTTTAATTTAAAAATGTTAATACTCACTACTTTAACTGATCTTTCTTGACTTTCACATTTACGGCAATACCATGGTCCAGTCGGTACAGTAACGATTCCGTAGCAAGCTGCAAAAAATCATCTGCATCAATATAATACACTCAAATTTGCACTAATACTTTCACGTATCGATAAAAACAAAATCAACATTTCACCAGGAATACGAAGACAAACAAATAAATCGGACAAGTTATATGAAAAAGTAAAACAGTATACGTCTAAAGCGTGTGTTTTGTTGTGACGGTCGTTCAGAAAAACACTATGCAAAAAAATGATGATCTCGCAAGTGTTAAAAATCAACGCGGTGGTCCCGAGACAAGAACAGCTACGAATCTTTAAAAATTAAAATAGTATACAGAACAACTACTGGCACCGATGCCATAATCTTACCCGAACTTTTACCTGGTATTTACAATACTTGTACAGAAAGATAAAGAAAATTTCAACAAGAAAACTTTTACTTTTTAAATAGCCTTTTAGCGAAACGAAACAGAATTGGTGTTCTAAGAAATGTTTGCCATAAAGGAATATGTGGAGACGTAGTTTTGATTTACAGATTTATAGGAGCTATTGTTAATGTCTTGTTGTATTTATTAGGCAAATATTTACAAAATAAACTGAGATATATATTTTTCATGCTTTTCTTTTTTTAATACGCGGCATCTAGTTTGCTTTATTATCGCGACGTCAAACAACCAAATTTGAAAATTTGACTTCTACGTTAAAATACTTATTTAAACGGAGTAGTGTTTTATACTTATTTGTTTAACTTGTTAAGTAGTAGTGCCTTATATACAAACATTACAGTATATTTTCACCAAGGAAGAAAGTTGTTTTTTTAATGAGTCAAATCAACCCCGGCCTTGCCCTGTCATCCAGCTAGGCGAAAGCCCAGCTCAGCGCGATTTAGAAGGCAGCTAATTTTAGGCAAAAAATATAACAAAAAATTGTATTCCTCGAGCTACAACTCCTCAATTCTCGCTAGTGTTCACCTGTAAACAAAGTCTTAAAAGTACTTTTCCAAGTTTATTTTTCGCTCTAAGAATTCTTTTAATTCTACCGCAAGTAGAAATGTTTCTCAAACTTTAAAGGAATAAAATCTCACGTTTGCAATTTAAGGACTCAGGAAGGATTTATTAGACTAGTAACAATCGTAATCGAAAGATAATTAGAAGAAAATGTTTAATCAAAGAAAATGTCATCATTACAAGTTTACTCAGAGCAACTACGTAAATAAGGTTTTTGGATTTATTCCACTTGTTAGTGGTGTATTCCGCACACATTCTAATTACTAAGGCTCGGCAAACCGTACGGGAACACGTAATCGCTAGCATAGCCGTTCGCTCGTGCTTATCAGTAACTTGGGCAAATATGCGGTAACAGCCAGAGGCGTGGCGAGCGCATAAAAGTTTACACATAAAATAGAAGGTAAGAAGTAAATTATAAAACGTTTTAAAGTCTTCCGTGAATTCACAAACTGGGTAACATCTGTTAAATATTTGAATCATTAGATATGTTTCCACAGCTGTTTCAGTCAAGTGAGTACCACCCGCGGAATAAATGTTTTTTAATGCCGAAAACGACCGTTCGACATCTAGCGATGTTATATTTGCATATTTAAAATAATCTTTGAAACAACTTAATGCATCTTCACACGCACCTTCACAAATTTATCTTAATATAAGAAAATCGGAGTCTTTCTCTAAAACACTTTCAAATTTTTGCATTTTTGCGCACCAATTTGTTTCGCCTTCTACAGCACATAACTGTGCGTGAACATCATTCACAATTTGAACAGAATCCACTAGCGACATCGAAACATTTTGTAATTTTTCTATTCCCTCCGCTAGTCCGAAGTAATTGTTGTGAATAGTTTGTAAATCTCTTTTAACCTGACTATCTTGAAATATTTCCTGGCTTTTCTTGATTGCTGCAGCTTCTGTCGGATTAAATTTTAAAACTACCTTCTTTACTTGATCAAAATATATGTTGTAGTAAAACGCAATCTGCAACCGTGTTCCCCAATGTGTAACAATCGGCTGTGGTGGTTCGGGTAAATCAGGACACAGTTTGTGAAATAGTCGGGTACGTTTCGGGGACTTTAGAAACACTGTCTTTGTACTAGCAATCAATGCATTTACTAGTGGAAAACATGTAGGAATCGTTTGTGCCGCAATATTTAGAGTATGGATTTTACACGTTACATGTAAGAAGTTACCACTGTGATCTTTAAGAGATCGGTCCAAAGAATGCATGTTTGCGGCATCGTCACTCATAAACATTAAAAATTGCTTAGTTGAAACTTAAAATTTGTTCAATGAGTTCAACACCACCTTTAAAATCTCATCGGCAGTACAATTTATAACTTTTTTGGAAGGAAGTAAGAAGGAGGATGACGGTCGATGTGGTTGTATTGTTGTACCATTACATTAACCACAGAATGTTTTTGACGATCTGTTGTTTCGTCCACATGCAACCAGTTTTTTATCTTTCAATTCCGCTTTCATTCTTTTTTTCTATATGTTGACAAGCAAATGGCACTACATTTCGTATCGATGTCTGACTAGGTAATTTACAGTCCGCATATTTATTCCAGAAGGAGACAAATGCTTCTTTGTCTAGTAAACGAAACGATAGATTACATAAAATAAGAGTAACACATAAATCAAATGTAAATTTTTCTTGGTCTCGTATGCCACTTTTTGCAGAAGAATGCTGTTTGCTTTCGATGTGATGTTGACAATGGCTTCTGGACCAACACATTAAAGGGATGTTTCAAACTAGACATTGAATTTTAGCGCCGTCAAAAATTAAGTCCGGCATGTCCACTATAAGGTTTTTAACTGTGTCTGCGACATTTGTAAAGCAAACATAAGCGTAACATTACGAAATAAGTTACGACAGCCTACATATACACAGAAATACTCGCATACAGCATCGATTTAGTACTAACGCTGTGAACGCGTGAAATAAATAATCGCCGACTCCGCACTACATATCTACTATACTGACTGTTACCGCTGTTTGCCCAGACTACTTATCAATAGGAAATAAGAGTGCACAATTCAGTATTGCATGGATAATAGAAGATGGCACATTGTTCTGATATCGAATTCTATTTCTACGCATTTGAAGCTTCGTTGTTTTACATATTACTGTTTGTCTTTCAAATTATTCTTAGCTTCAGTTTTTTCCTCCAGAGTTTACTTTTTATTCACTAGACGATGCCAGCAGTATTGTTGAATATAAATTAATTTTTGAAAATAACATCTTGCTAAACGAATTACAATTTATAAATAATCAGTAAAGATTAATTCAACCCTTATTTCTATAAATTATAAAAGTTAGTATTTTACGCAGGTCATCCGTGTTTGCAAAGCGTAATACCGTGTAATCATAGATGATGATTTTTATTTAAAGATGTTTCTAATTAATATTGTAAATAAGTACCCGCAGATTCTAAAACCAGAACGATAAAACCTATTGCATTGCACGTCTATGGAAGTGCATATTCGCCAGATGCGTGTGAGTCATCCGGTACGTGGTGAGTACGGTTTACCGAGCCTTGCTAATTACTAAGGTTCGACAAACGAGTGCAACGTCAGAGGCGTATCGCGCAAAAATAGGTACGTGAGATACAGTATTATTAAAAAATAATATATTCTTACCTTTTATTGACGTCTTGATGTCCACTGCGACAAAATATTACTGACCCAATACGTCAATAAAAAGAATATATTATTTTTTAATAATACTTACTTTTGCGCGATACGCCTCTGACGTTGTGATTGATTGATTGATTGATTCTTCTACCAGAGCAGGGCTGGTCTTTACATCCCTAACACTGAAGCTTAGTAGCTTATTGTATTATTCCTGCTTCGGTTTTGTTTTACTTGAACAGGTTAGTTCCCGCAATCAGGTTTAAGAGCCTATGTAGTAAATCTTTCTCCATTGGTAGTTCAATTGTGCTTCGCATAGCGAATCTGCGTTGTACTCGTTTATCGAACCTTTCTAGTTACATTCACCAACACCCGTAATTCGGCATTTAGTAAAAATTGTACAAATTGTGTCGATTATTGTATTGAGCTATTAAAAAACAAGTTTCTGCAATATTGATGTTGAAATCGTTATTGTTTAGTGCTTAGTTTCAGAAAGACATTTTAGTTAATTCCATTAAAGTGACTTATCTAGTCTAATTTTTTTGCGTCGTGAGCAAAAATTAAAATGTATAGAAAAATTTTATTTGTAGGTATATTTTGTTCCGAAAAACTACCTGAAGCTTTAGTGGATAATTTCAAACTCCCTGCACAGTAAAAATAACAATAACATTAATATTAGTTCTTTTTTAAGTTTATGGTTTAACATTTTTTACCTTTTTACGGATTGCATGCATTATTATTAGAACCAGGCAAAGCTTACTAATATTTCAATACTATTGTAAGGATGCCTGTCTGTAACGATGCAATAATTTAAACAATTTTCTGCAAAGAATTTTACACAAAAAATGCACAATTTTTATCTGGCTGTAATCCGATAAACTGTTTGCAAGGCAGCAAAATTTTAATCTATTATCATTGCAACGATGAGCTAATAAAATTGTGAATATTACTGAATTAAAAATTTAAATCGTATCGATATTAATTGAACGCACTATCGGCTCTTAGTGAAACATTTTAGGAATAGAAGAGTTCTAAAATCATATCCTACTTCGATAATTTCACTATTGTATTTAAATATGTAAAAACATCAATAAATTGAAAGGTTATAATGAACTCTCTACCTTATCTAGTAGCGGTGGGTGACGACGTAAACGGGAGGGCACGGACAACGATTCGATTTCCTCGTATATTTCCGTTGCATAGTACAATGTACACAATATGCAACATGGGGGATTCGAATCGCTGCCCGCGCTCTCGTTTGCGTCAATACCCATCGCTATTTACCTAACCTAACAATCGAAAACCTGTTAACTGTAAAATGTTTAATGCCCCAATTCACGGACAGAATTTACAAGAAAAATAAAGCAGGTTCTAAATTATTTTGTATTAAATATTGCACATAAAATTGCAGCCCAGTTAAACACTTGCTACGCTGCAACTTTCTGTCCTTGAAAGATTCTACATTGTTCTATTAGCGGCGATATTTATTTACACGAATTAACAAGATGAACATTTGGAAATTTTTCATTTAATACGCAAAAAATAAGTATGGCGAAATTTTAGACACACCCATGTTCTCTACTGAAATGCAGAGGTGTGCTTTTAACTCTCTCAAATGAGTAAGCCTAACGAAGTTTTAGGTACATGAGTGTTTCCTGCTGAATCGCATGGGCGCATTCTTCACTCTTTCTAACGAAGCAACACGTGCAGTTGTTATGCAGTACACAAACATAATTATTGGCATCAACATCAATTACAATGCTCTCTTGATACAATTTTTTATTACTACGTTATTTTGTATAGAGAAAATATATTAAAGTATAAAATAAAATGATTCGCCAATGACCACATGCTATTCAATCGAATTTGAGTGTCTTTCAAAAAATGTGAATATAAGCAGGCCAATCAATCAGTTGATTAATTGTAAATATCACGCCTCAGAAAGTTATAAAATAGTACTTATGAGGAATTCTATATATTAAAAAGTGCTTTATGATATATGTATACTGTATACCACGTAGACTACCTCGCTAAAACATTGTAAGTTTTGGTAATTAATAATTAATATTTCACATACCTTGGGGGTGTTTGCCGTAAATTTGCTAGGTACTCCGAAATAGCCGGTATTTCCAACTTGAGATAAACCTTAACTATCAGAAGAAGTATATAACAATGTCATATACTTATTCCTTTGATAGTCACCTTTAGGTATACCTGAGGTTGGAAGTACCGGCCCTAAGTAAGCTAATTTTTATTTGCTCGACTATTAAGCTATTTGTAGATTCTATTCACCATATTAGGTTTGACCAACCGCACAAATGTATGCTTAATTCTCTATAAATATCAACGCTTGAGTGTAAATATCCCGTCTTTCTGACCGCCAAATGTAAAATTACGATAAATGCTAATATAGCTCATGGTACTGGTGTTGTTGTTCGCCTCCCGGGTTTATGCCACTAATCTCCACGAACAGCACTAACATATATTTCTAGGCGCCACCTAGTGCCAAGAGATATAATCATGCCGTCTAGAAAGTAGCGACAGAAACCGGAGTGCAGATGCCAACCACCTCTCGGATCTCTAGGATCTTCTTCGTTCAGTTCGGTAGGTGCTGAAATGTTGGTGTCGTGTGGCGATTGATGGCAACACATTTACATGGGATATGTTCTGCCGTCTTCAGATCTTCTTGGCATAGACGACAGATTTGTTCTTCAGCTTTCCCTAGTTTAAATAAGTGATATTTTAGTACTACTGGCCTGTCAAAAATCCTGCCAATAATAAAAGGTCCTCTTTGCTAAACGATAGCGCTATTTTTATTACCTTTGGCGAGCCTGATAGGAGTGCTTTCGCCTGTTTTTGTCCTGGGACACATTTTCCAGTACGAGGCCTTTTGATTATCCTCCCATGTCTTAACTGCTTGTTTTATAGGGCTCTTTTGGAGATCACAAAAGGGGTTAGGACCAATGAAAGGCATATTCGCTGCTTCTACGGCCAACTTATCTGCCTTTTCATTTTCTTCGATTCCTCGGTGGCTTGGGACCTACCGCAAAGTAAAGTGGTTATTGCGTCCCAATTGTCTTAGATTGTGTACACATTCGTGTATCAGACCAGATTCATATGTGTGGGCCTGAATAGCCTTTAAAACTGCTTGATTGTCGCTGAATATAGCTGTAGTGCAAAAGTATATTTCGTTTCTTAGCCGTTTTTGTTTAATAATTTAAAATCTTTTTTTTTCTTGATTTTAGCGGTTTAATTGCTAAATATATTATTGTATGTGTTAATTAAAACTTAACATTTTACATTTCGACAAATTTCTTCAGAATGTATATGTCCATAAAATAGAACATTGTCGACTAACACAACACTTTAAAATTGTTTTGTTTCATCAAATAAAACATTAAAAACACTTCTACGTTACAATCTTTTGGTTATTTTAATTTATTTTTAAAATAATTATTCGAGCCATCTTTGTTGGCTGACCGAAAAGCGTCTTTTCGTCTAGAATAATGCTCTATTTGTTGTCGTTTCGGATCCCAGCATAGCGCTTATTTGTCGACTTGGAAGCATGGCTTTAATCCATTTTGTAGACGATGGATGAAAACCTTTGGCAGAAGTCGCTCTCTGATGACGCCGGGTAGGCAGAAACATGTCCGTTGGCTAGCATTTTTCTCTTCTCACATTATTTTTGCCGGGAGTGATTCCACCTATACCATGAGCTATATTAGCATTCATTTTGATCATTGTTACTACGCACTTTTTTCATGTGTATTTTTAATACATCGTAGTAGGGCTGAAGAATCATGTACATGTGCAGATATTGTAGCGCTCAGACGCAACGCCATCTTGCTTTAAGCAGCCCATGAGCTGCTGGAGAGGTGGTTGGCATCTGCACTCCGGTTTCTGTTGTTACTTTTAGACGGCATGATTATATTTCTTGGCACTAGGTGGCGCCAAGAAATATATTTTAGTGCTGTTTGTAGAGATTAGTGGCATAAAATCGAGAGGCGAATAACAACGGCGAGAAAGGAATTGTGCTCGGAGCAACGCTGATGACGCCGGGCAGGCAGAAACATGTCCGTTGGCTAGCACTTCTCTTCTTACATTGTTTTTGCCGGGAGTGATTCCACCAATACCATGAACTATATTAGCATTAATTTTGGTCATTGTTACTAGGCACTTTTTCATGTGTATTTTTTGTGTCTTGCACACTTTTACACATTGTAAAAGAAAATTTTATTGTGAACTAAAACTAATCAATCATAAAAATCAACATGAAAAGTAAAGTTGAAACATAGTAGAAACCTGTGCATAAAAATACCAGTGGCCACAAGTGTAAATTAATAACAAAGTTATGTTAAGGTGGAATGCTGATAAGGTTCTGATTTTATTATTATAGTATACGTAGACACCAAAAAATAACCAAAAAGCAACAAAACCAATTTTTCTATTAAACTAAAATGTTATTTTACATAATTTATTATGTGACATATAAATGTGCATAAAAATAGCAGTGATAATAGAAAGTGGAATGGATGTCCAAGCAGAGCACACTGCCTGTCATAATTGAACGACATTGGTAGGTTTTTTGTTATTCGCATTAAAAATCGCTACCAAAGGTTGGAACACCTTTGGATTCGGTAAAATTCTAGTGGGGTCGGCTAATGATCATAGTAATCGATGCCTCGAAGTGCGAGATGTATTCCGTACCCCGACGCTTTGTCCAATACACCAACAACATGCAATCAAGGAATTAGCCAAAGTTTGTGTAATTATTAAGGTTCGCAAAGCCGGTGCCAGACCACGAGCGTACAGAGAGGCGGGTATTATTCCGGTAATACCATGTACCGTACGAATAAAAACATTTATTACGCACACACTCTAGGGGGATGAAACTTAACAATCGCGTAAAGATCAGTCCGCCGACATAATTTCGATTCGTTCGACGCTAGCGTGCTTTAGTAGCAAATACAAGTGAATTTTTATCTTTTGTTTTCTGTAGTTATGGTAACCAAACACTACTAAGGTCTATCTTCCACTAAGCTTGACTGTTGACAGCGCATTCGCTATTTATGAAAATAATCTTAGATGTTCCAGGAATCTGTTCTTGATCTATGTATATTATCTGCAATAATTAATAAAATAGAACATGTGAAAAGCTCTCTTTTTTGAACGTTCTACTAGCATGCGATGGATTCAAAATTTGTGTTTCTATTTGCATTGCAGACGATGATAGAAATAAACGCTTGCTATTTCTTCAATAACTATTTTGTGACATAACAAGCGCTGATCGGTCAGATGCCACACGTCATTCAGAGTCGCAAGGGTATGCAGTCGCACGCGGATACCAGCTTAGCGGAACACCGGCCTTGAACCAAAAACTATTTGGATGCCAGGAGCACAACCAGGCAAGGGCAGGAGTAGGCACCTGCCCCAGCTCCTCACCTCCTCCACATTGCATTAAAAATGTGTAGGTAATAAGACACTTTTGAAACGTGAATTTCATTCACGTTGCTGAAAATCTTGCCTATGCCCAGGAAAGTAAAAGGCATAGTGAAAATTGTAAAAGCGTCGTGTCACTTTTCTGCGGTTATTGCGGAAATGAGAAATTGTATCTACTTTGCCTTAATAGGTCAAGACCTTGCCTACCCCTGCTCAAAAACCCAACTACGCTCATGCTTGGATTCAATGCAAGACTCGCCTTTAACTTAAATATCTGTCACTTTGAATATTAAACATATGCATCATTACACAAAAATATTAGAGATTGGAATTTCCTACACGGTGGATACAAAAAATATATATGGGCTATTTAAAAAAAATGTTTCCGATGTTTGGCTTTAGCAAAATTTAGTATTAGTTAGATAGACCCAAGCATGTAATTTAAGCTCCCAAAAATGTTAGATGGAGAAACTAAAAATGGATAAGAAACTGGGCGCCTGGCTTATCGATTGTCCTGTACATACGGAAATATTTTTTGGAAGATACTGTAGGATGTGTGATACGTTATTACAGAATTTTAGCCTTCTATTATTTACACAATAGGCGCAATTTTACAATTTCTAGAACATGGGAACAGCCTCTATGCAAAATACTAAACTAGAAAAAAAAATTGGTAAAGGTGAATTTTATAAATACATTAATTAAATAATTACTTTTTTTGCTTACTAAACAGATTTCAAGGGGAGAGTATAGGCAACACACATTTCATCAAGTGACAATATCTACAGTACCTTCATTTAATCATAAGCCCACCTGACAATTTTTTCCTGTCAAATTCAAAATTTAATTATCTTATGGTGTTCTAGTAAATTTAAAATTGGCAGTTGAAATGCAATGCACCAATATATACATACGTAGTATGTATGTTAGTCAAAGGTTTATGAAGTTAAATATTACTTTGTGCTTCTGAATGCAAAAGAAAGAAAAAATTTATGCATAAAAGATAAAAAAAACATCATAAACATGCTTTACAAATTAAATTAGAGTTAAATATGATAAATAGTGAGGTAATCGCCGTGAATGTTCGGTAATTCCGATGCAACCGGCCAACCTAGTTGATAACGTTACTTAAAGGGGCGAGTGTTTCACAACTTTTCAGATATTATAATTCTTGATTGGTTCTGTTAATATTATTCGATTTATTACTTATTTTTTGGTATTGCACTTACTGAAGAAAGCGCACGGCTATGCCGTGCAAAGACATTACCTCCCTTTAATGATGATAGCTACATTTTTTGTAGTTAATTAAGATATACATATGATTTTTCTCTAAATTGTTATATTTCATAATATAAATTACAGTCATGTTACTAAATATCATATTATTAAAGTCAAATTACATTTAGATAATTGCTTATAGCACTTCTAACTTTAGGATTATTCCACAGAAATTACAAACCATCTAATTAGGCTAACAAAATGTTTGCGGCATTCGATTGGCTCTGACTGGTTTCTAACTTTTGCTAAAACAAAGCTATTGTAATATTTCTTTTTCTTTTATTTAATAGGAACAATGGTAATTTGGTTGCCTAATAGTTTCAGTCGCTCAGATCTGAATATTTAATGAAGGAGAAACACATATAAAATGAGCAAAAAGGACACGTGTTCTTACAATTAATATTCAATATTATTATTAAGAAGGCAATGGTTTAGTTATTTCTTTTTTGTCAGAATGTAACAATTTTACATAAAATATAATGTCCGAAAATATTAAGTTTGATAAAGACAAAGTAATGTATACTATTAATGGATCTGATACCTATGAGTCCACTTTGTTTTGGAAAGTTATAAGCGAAAGTGTTTACGGCTTTTATTCTTGATGTAAAAGAACAATAAAGATTTATTATTCTATCTTAAAACTGCATAGTGTATTGTATTATTTTACTAAATGCATCCAGTTTTTCAATGATTTTAAAAAGTATACTTGCAACATGTATTCTCCTTGCTCTATACCTAGTCTGCAATTAGAACAAGTGACAATAGGAGTTACTCAACAGGTATCTAATACTCGTTTGATATATAAAAACAATCTCTAATTATATTGTTATAACCTTTATTCTTAAACTTACCTTGATGAACAGCTACAGTACACGATTGTCCATCACAATAAACAAGTGGATTTTCAGGCCAGCCTCTATCATCAGAACAAACACAACAGCCTCCTACCATCTCCCTCATAATGCAGGTGGCACGGTTTGCTAAACTAGCGAACTGACAACCCAACCCAACATTGCCAGAGTAAATACAAATTCATTTCGATTTCACTTGATAATCATTCTCTTGTCACAAAATATGAATCAAATACTGCAAAACTATCCTGAAATACCAGTTCATCTCAATGTCTTCGTAACATTCTTATTAACATTACATAATTAAAACACAAAAAACTGAACTAAATAAAAGCGTCGGTGTACTGTAGAAACAAATACGTGTTGTATTCGTATATTAATTAAATCCTAAAGATATATCATGCGGTTCATATTTATTTATTTACACTAATGTGTTACTGGCGTCACATAGGCTTACTACACGCTATTTGTTATACTTCTACACTTCTTTTCACATTGAATGTATTTACCATTCCTTCTGAATTACATTTAAACGAAAAACATAAATTGATGTCACATGGTACTCCACTTTAAGTGAAAATGCATCATAAACACATTTTAATATAGAGGAACCATTTTGTTTTTTGTAATATTTTGCCTCGTACCAAACTAAACGCGTGCGCTGTTCATTCTGTCAACTAATTACTAATGTTCAGCCACTCAAACCACTGTTCAGCCAACCTTTTTCCATACAAGCGATAAAAACTCCAAGCACTTAAGTTGAAAATCATTTGTTCCTTTATAAACAGAAAATACAGAAAAAAACTATTCTTATAAATTTAAAAACTGGTACCTAATGGTAGTAATAATAATGTAATGCGCATTTTTGTACTCTTGCATTTATTAAGTAGGTATTTATGAAAAAACTAGTTTTGCTTCCCTTTTTCACATTTTGAATTACAAATTCTTATAAACGATATATTTTTGGAGTTCCTATAATTTTCACTACATATAATAAGTATTCTGTCGATTTCAAAACAAAATATCTACTTAATAAAAATTATGTATGTAAATTGCCGTGCTGAAAAAGAATTGAATAAAAAAAACAAATATTGTAACTAATTTGATGTTTACAAATGGAAAACGGACGTATATGTATGAAGCGTGCCTTGTTTGACGAATATAAACCATCTTTAGATAAGCAAACGGTTTATGAACACGAAACTTTGCTTGATTAAATAATTAGAAATATACGTAGGTACTGTTATTTTTGTAGGCATCCCGACTATTGTACAGTGGAAAATAACTAGAAATAATCAAATGCATTAGATCAATTGCCATCGCATCCAGCATAAAATAAAGGCTGCAGCGAAAAGTATTGCACATTTTTCACCAAAGTACAACGTTACTTTCAGGAAATATACACTGATCTGCTACAAAAATGGTTCATATTATACGTGAGGATGGTAAGATTTTATTTAAAAACTTTTTTGTTTGCGTGCCAATTTCTCATTGTAAAGTTATTGTATACCGTAATAATGCCAGCTACCTTTAGCAAATGAATTCTTATACTATAAACTTTAATGTATCTGGATATTTTTTACATGTGGTGACAATTGTTTAATGAAAATAAAATTATCGATATCGAAAAAATATTTATCAGAAGTGTATATTTTTATGTAAATATAGATAGCAAGGAGTTTTTTCTAATATTAATACGTCATCCTTCCCATTATCTAAATATACACGTATATTCAAAAATTATGGAACAATACATATATCAAATTATAATAAGGGTAATTTTCGTATTAATGTAATATACGTATAAAGTAAAGTTGCGATTTACCTAATTTTCGATATTTCTTGTTTTCTAACCATTCTATGTTTCTAAGAACATTACCAATACCAAATTTTATCCAAAGAAACACTAGAAGGGGGGTTGAATGTGATGCGGAAATCATTTTATATTGATGAAAATGTTGCGATTGCTGTTGAGTTGCGTAAATATCCAAATGCAATCAAAGAACTTGAGGAACTCTGTGTACGAGCAGCTAACGATGGCGCTTCAATTGTTGCTATAGAGAAAAGGTCTGGTTTGGTAGTAGGAGCGGCATTTAATAAAATGCAGGTAAAATTTACTGCAGTTGATTGATAGAATAAATAATTGTTATATTACTATGTATTAGATAAAAGGTAAACCGGGAGATGATACTTACTTTGAAAGATTTGCCGCTAGCTGCAAAGAACCGGCTTCCAAAGCATTGGTAATGTTTATGAAGGAAGCAGATGAAGCTTGTGACTTGTTTACTCGTTGCCACACAGATTGCTTACTTGAATTGATGTTTCTAGCTACTCTTAATGAGCACAGAGGGAGAGGAATTGCTACAAAATTATGCGAAGTTACCGTAGAACTCGGTAAATTTCTTCTTGATGGTAAAAATATCAAACAAAGTTTAACGGGGGAGGAACTTTCGTTGGAGCCAAGACCGAAAGCTGTTACTGCACTTTATACTTCTTTCATATCCCAGAAGATTGCAAAACGTTTAGGATTTGTAAAGGCGATGGAAATTAATTTTAACAGATGGAGTTTTGACGGTAAAACATTCGCCGAACGGATTGGACCGAGTACACCTTATGTAACTGTAGAATACAAATATTTGTAAAAACCAATAAATAATTTGTTGCCTTTTATTATTAAAAATATATGTGGATTGGGAGCAGTTATACTTATTAATAATGTTACAATAGAAAATATATTTTTGTAAAGGTGCCCGTGCGGTATCTAATAATACTAATTTGTACCTACTCAAAGCTACATCTTCACCTTCATTTTATAATTTCTTTGGTGTAGTAAATGTCTTGTTTCTGTAAAAATCACAAATTAGTCAGGGCCAATCAATTGTGAAATTAGTCAGAAAATAGTTTCTGATTTTTTTTAGCCACTCAAATTGCGGCTGACTAGTTTGTGATTTCTGCAGAAACAAGCATAAGAAGTAACACAGATTATATTACAAATATCGCATCATTAGTTTTTGTAACAATTTGGGAGCTTCGATATTGGAATTATGACTTTCCTTTTCATAGTGCATACCAATTATAATGTTAAGTCTTAATAAATGATATGGTGTTTAATTAATTTGTTGTGAAGTGATATTCAGTTATAACTTTTCCATGAAGGAATTCTGATCTTTTTGTTTTTAACGGGTCGGTGACGTGGTAGTAAGCGGGTCCCGACTGTGGCAGAGCTACGCGATGTGCATTCAGGTCTTACCAGGGTCACCCTTTACGATAAAGGAGCGATGGTAACAAAACCATGAAATATTTACAATAATAATTTACACACACATTTACGTACTATAGGGTCTTTAGGTTATGATAACCTTTAGAGCTTATGTGCTCTGTAGGATCGGTATCACGTAAAAAAAGCATAATAGTTTGTCGTCATCATTGCGGGTATTAATGACAAATTTAATGAAGAAATATATGAGTTACATTCTTTTCAACACCCCGAGCCTTACCTTTTAGAGACTCCCTCAAAAGAAACTTAACAAGAGCCAGTGAATAAATAAGACTGGGTCGGTGATTCACTTGTAAGCCTTCTCTTTTTACAATGTAGCAATTCCCATGTTGTATAGTGAAATCGAAAAACTGTCGTGAACCAAGGACTTCTTCAGGCCTTGCTTACCTTTTTTCTTTAGTTAGTTAGATAATAATCAATGTATAAGGCATGTTGATTGACTGAATTTGGGTTTTACCGTCTTCATATAGTTATGCCATCTGAGCCCTTTGTCAGGTTGTCCATGCATGTGTACACAAACCCTATTTTTGATATGGGTAGCGACATAACAATTTCTAGGATCTCCTATGACAAACCTTTCAAAGTTTTCTTGAATTGGGAAGAATGGAGAAATGGAGAGCGGAGAAAATCGAAAACCCAAATCTGGTACACAGATGGGTCAAAAACGGGCACTACTTCTGGCGTTGGTGTTTATGAGGAAAACCAGGGATACAAAATATGTGCATCAGTTGGGCGATACACCACGGTATTTCAAACAGAAATATATGCTATACAAACCTGAGTGTGAGAGAGTCTGCGTCGGCGACCGCAGGGTGGGACGATTTGCAGTCTCTCTGACAGTCAGGCAGCCGTCAAGGCACTAGGATCTTATCATATAGCGTCCAAACTAGTATGGGAGTGCCTGCAAAACCTAATAGTTCTGTCTAAACACAACAAGGTCACACTAGTGTGAGTGCCAGGACACATTGCAAGTTCTCAGAAATAGGCGAATAATAAGCACAGAACTCAGTAATCAGCTTGAAGCAGTTAGAAATGTTAAGAGTTTATGCTTTTACTGTAAAGGGAAGGTTGAGGCAATTAAGATAAAGTAAGGCCTGCAGTTTGACCATTACTTACCACAGCACACAGAGTTCAACGTTTGAAATTTGCCAGAAATCGTGCAGATTGGACAGTTGAAGGTTGGAAGCGAGTTTCGTTTTCGGACGAGACTAGAGTAAGTTCAAAATCTCCAGATGATCGCGGGAGAGTATGGTGAAGAACAAAGGTCAATGAATGCTGAATATTACCTAGACAACATTATTCAGCACCATCTAATGCTTTTTGCGACATTTTTGGGGGACAATTTCATGTTCATGCAGAATAATGCGAGATTACTCATCGCTAGACAAGTTTTGGATAACTTACAAGAGGTCAATATCCAAATCATGGACTGGCTACCACGAAGCCCAGACTTAAATCCGATTGAGCACCTTTGGAATGCTCTAAAAAATCAGTAAGGCGTCACCTTCTGGTAATTTCCAGAAATTGGAACAAGCCGTTCTTTTCGAGTGGGATAATATTCCCAAAGTAATCCAAAATTTGATAGCTCACCACAGCGAATCCAAGCAGTTGTCGGAGCTAGGGCATGTGTCACACTTTATTAACTTTTATTCCCTTTATTTATGGAGTTTTTTAAAATTTCTAATAATATCGTTTTGTTTCTGAATTTGTATTTTTTGTCATAATTTTCCATTAAAAAAGAATTTAATTAATGAACCGATGTTGCGTAAATTTTGAACCCGAGTTTATATGCACACGTACAATCACGTGACCTTACCTGCTAAATTTGATTATTTCAGATTTTTGGGAAATGTCAAAGGAAAAATTGCATTTTTTTACCAACTTGCCAATTTTAAATATTCTAGTACAACTTTTATCTTTTTTAAATTTGTTCATCATTAATTTTTGAATTATTCTAATTAAAGTAAACCTGTATAAAATTGTTTCATTATGAAAAAGTCACCAATTAAATCTAATTACAGGATACCTTTTAGATAAATAAAAAATACTACTCGCATGTCTGTTATATTCCGAAAAAATAAGAAGTGGCTCTTTTCTCAGTAGCTCTTTGAAAATTGATATTTGCACACACAATCTAAATAACTTTTAATTACAATCTTATCCGACATTCTTACAAATAACGACACTTTATTTTTACGAACATTATAAAGTTTTGTAATCGCTTAGCAAACGGAAAATGTGGTTTTTCATATGACTGGCAAAAATTTAGTATCAAAGAGTACAGGAACTTTTATCTTAGTAACAATTTTCTGAAATAAACACAAATAACAAAAAAGTTTTCCGTTTGGAGCCAACTTTTTGCGTCACGTGTTACCTTTCTTTCAAGTATATCTAGCGAAGTACGATCGAATCGCTAAATATCTTGAGTTTAAATACTTTTTGTTGATCGTATTAGAATATTGTACTCTTTATGATATTCACATAATGAGGTTTTTGTTTAATGATTTAATTTTATATCACCGTCTCATTAATCGAATGGTCGGTGTACTTGTCTTTCGATTCAAACGACGCATGTTTGATCTCGATATAGAAGTTACACGTTTCTTTCGAATAGGATATAGATAAAATAGTAATTCAGGACGATGATTGGTAAGTTACACAATGGGAGTTAAAACACTTCTGATCGTCACAAAATTTCAAAGGAAATTTGGGAGTTATTTAAAAGTACTTTAACAAAAACTGTGTGTGTGTTTTTTTTTATTTAATTCCCCAAATCCCATATAACAATATCACTCATATAAAAATTATTTTTATCTCATTCAGTACAACGCATATTTATATGTATGATACAAGAATAAATGAATAAACTTAAACTTTAATATATAAAACCCTTAACATAAATTTTAATAACATGAGAAACAATGTATACTACGGACATTTTCAATCTCCACTTATTTACGTTCTAATGTTTTTGGATGGATCGTTAGAAACAAGTATATAAAAAGAAAGGAAATTGGAGTGGTTATTGGTAATGAGTGGTTCGCATCTAAAAAATATTCTGGGAATTAAGAATTTTCTATAAAACGTGTCTTTGGTATCACATTTACATTAATTTATAAAGGATAGTAAAATGTCTATGATATGGTTGCGAAATATTGAAGAAAAAAAGAGTATTTTATAATTGTTTTTATCGTAGTCTTTAAGCATGTTACGATACTAATTTATTACGTATGCAACTTAATTGATATAACTGTTTTATGTAAAACTTTACTAACATAATAAATTCCATAAAAATCTACTATGAAATGCTTGATTACCTGAAGTATCTAACATTTGTATTTGCAGTACGAATACAAACACTGGTACATACAGCGTGTCCCCGGATTAACGCATGGATAGGTAAGGCAGAAAGAAAATTGTTGAGTTGAAATTTCATCTTTTGGGGTTCAGCCATGCTTGAATAGTAAGTATGTTATGACATAATATTATTGACGAGTATATCTCGGAAATTTACAAAAGAAGAATTTTTTCAATTAGTAAAATGTATTTTCTGTAGGAGATACGATAAAAGGGTTATTAAAAAACAATGTTCAGGATAATAAATTATGCTAGTACTTAGTGTGTAAGCATGGCTGGACCCCAAGAAATGCAAATTCAACTCAATAATTTCCTGTCTGCCTTACCTATCCATGCGTTAATCCAGGGACACACTGTATATAAGACCTATCCCGTTTTTCTAAATAAAATTAATATATAAAATCCTTTGCATAATAAAGTTTAATGTATACAAAATGATTGTGCCTATCGGAAAACTATTCCTAAATAATATACAAATGTAATATAGTAGTTTTCGCCTATGACAATCCTAAATGCAGCAATGTACGTGATATAATAGTGATCCAAACATGCTTTTTCTGTTCTAATTGTTCGTAATTGAATTCTTACAAACTATGAAAGATACATTTCCCGGAACGAAATTAAGCTTACTTTCGTACGTTCTTTGTCAGTTTAACAAATATATAACTTATATAAAAGTGTATAAATGTACGATATTTCTTTTTTAATCAAACGCACTTACGCATAAAGCTTTTTTATTTATTTTTTATAAAAATGTGATTTCCAAGGTCCCTTGAAGATCGTTATAAGCGAAATCTATTGTAATTATAAAATTTTGTGGAAATGGAAGATGTGCTTAGACTAAAGCGATTGTAAACGATAACTTTTCAGACATGTTCCAATTGTAATATCTTTTCTTTATTGATGCTGACATAACTTTAAATTAAAGTAGGGAAAAATTAACAACACGCTAACTTTTAAAATAATCGATTTCTAAATCTCTACATTACATATTTCAATTATATGTGTTCTCTGTTTACAGTCTTATAATTTAACTTACTAGAATAAAATAGTGCGCAAATAAAACAACGCCGAAATAAAAACGAAGTGTAACAATATTACAGATTTTGCAGCGATTCGCAGATTATCAAACCAAATATAAATTAAAAAGAAAACGTTAAAATTTAAGAGATTTTGCAAAAAGTGCGGCAGTTGCTTGCGTTTTATCACCGTTAAATTGTCGTAGTTCGTAGAAAACTTTATCACGTGTAAAACCTAGAGCTATTAGTTCGTTAACATCTGCTTCTGTAAATTTGTCGCTTGGTAAAATCTGTAAACTAGAAGTTGGATTAGTTGCATTATGAGAAGACGACGCAACATCTGAACTAGTTGATGCACCTGCAATAAAGACAATAAATATTTGATAACGAGACACTTATTGATCTTTGTACTTAAGTTATCTAAATGTTATCTCGGTAATATTCAAAGCGATGGAGAGAAGAATATTTTGTAACATAGGTGGAAAATACATGACACAAGGTTTTATTGTTAATTTGTGTAGATACTGTATATAAATATTATATCAATTCTAACCAATTCAATTGTTTGCGAATCATACAAGTGGAAGAACTGCTGTTTGCTTTCTGTTCGTTTATAATTGTCTAATACAAATCTGGTTATTTAAACCCTCAACACTCCAAATTTATTCTCCTATTTGTTAGAATAAAATAATACAAGGGGACTGGATAAAATTAGGCTTGTATAATAATTATTAAATTTACAACTGGATTCTAATACAAACAAATCAAATTCAGATTAATGATGTCGTCTTACATCGTTCGATTTGCGGACATCTCTATGTTCTACGCTACTGCGACGATTAGAACTGTAATGACTTTGCGTTGATGTAGGTTTTTGAGATTTTTTGCTAGCTAGAAGTACAGTATAAACTGATTGATTAGAGGTAATGGAGGAAAGTGGAGGATATTAAATTAATTTAAGGATGTAAATGTACCTGCAGCCTCACGGCTTCTTTTGATAGCTTCTTGAAGTTCTTTGTCTTCCACCATTTTCCTTGATTGTGAAATCAAATCATCTTCAGATATCGTACTCAATCGGGCACATTCTGGCAGATCATTTTCAGCGAGAAAAGACGTTTCTGTCCCAGTGGTACCAATACGTAACACATTAGCTTTTAGATCAATAGAACACTGAAATATAAAAAAGCGTGTAAAATGTCGATTCGTAATTGGTTTAGAAATAATTTGAAATGCATACCTGATGTCTTTTTAACATATCTAAGCCTAATAACATATCCATTGGTTGCTCCTCTAGAACAGAAAAGCTTGTTGTTAAATAATCGCGCTCGATTTGTATCTGAACCATATGTATCCGACCAATTATTCTTTGTACACCTACTCCTTTTGCAATACCAGCCCACCTTGTGTCAACTAATCGCATTATATTACATCGTTCAGCGCAAGCACTGGACATTATTGTCGTTTGGGCACCTACAATAAGAAATGTCTCATATTTCACACCATTCCAATAGAAGGGTTGCCTTTTTAGTTTTGCATATAGCCATTAAAGTGCTTTGTTTGTCAAAGTATTTTCCGCAAAGATACACTTTTTCATTCTTTCAATCAAGCAGTTATGCCAGTCATCAGTTAGAACAGTCAAAATTGCCATTTTAAAGGCCTCGACTGCTGCTTCCGGCGAATGGAACTGTTGACCACGCACCCAATTACTAATCCTATAGAACGTAAAGAAACCGTTGGGACTTCGGTCAGGACTGTATGGAGAATGATCTAATAAGTGGTGGAGGATGATTCGTCGTTGGGGGTTGGTTTTTCGGAGCACGGCAATCACTTCTGGTAAACATACGGTTGTATACCAATCGGCAATAACCGTTCATTGATCTTCTAAAGGAATTGTAGCAACACGACCCGAAATTGAGACAAAAGTTGTGACCATTTTCTTCGACACACCTCGGGAATGGATAATTTTTGTTGGCTTCTTCTCATCTTGAAACACCCACATAACGGATTGACATTTGGTTTCGGGTTCATAGGAATAAATCCATGGTTCGTCTCCACTACTATAAAGTATACAGCGTGTCCCACTAAGAGTGGGGACCGGCGATATCTTGGAAACTACAGCAGCTATAGTGATGGGAAAAAAATGTTCATAAATAAAGTGGCAAAGAGAAATTTAATTAAAATATTTTTAAATTACAAACATGAGCGCTAGAGAGCGACATTATTAGGGTCAACAGTAAATTTGGAATTAGTCGGTAAAAGTTCCAAGATTAACTATGATTTTAAATGCTTTATTAAAAAGCTTAGTTAATTACGAACCACTTTGGTTAAAGGCTTTTGTCATATTGTGAATATGTGTAGTAGGCATTGCCGAATCATGTAAAACTAAACCTGCTATAACTTCTGCAGTTTTTACCCGAATTAAAGAAATGTGAACTTGTTTGAAAGGGCATTCATCGCTCTTTTAGACGTCGCAATTTGTGTCACCCATTAATGTTCAAAAAATCTACCAGATGGCGTTATTCATAACTGTACGAGTTTTTCTCAATTATCTCTAAAAATTCAAATGTGCTTTTCTTATGTTGTGTTGGAAGAGTTTTGACAGACTGGCGAAAACCGCATACTCATATCTTTTTCCTTTTTACAGATAATAACGAAAACAGACCATTATCATGAAACAAAGGAACGATTTTTCTTTTACACACAAAATTGTATTAGTATTGGTTTAATATGACTGTTTGTTTTTGATCACCTTTCAAGTAAAGATAACAAAATCTAGTATGATTTGAATACAAGAGCAGAATTTAGCATGCTTTGGAAACAATTATTTATTTGATAATTGCGACAAGTACATAGAATTTTACTGCGCACTGGTCCTTAAAGATTGCTGCTTAGCCGTTGAATGATAAAAAATGTCGTTTTCTAATGCAGTGGCGTATGATATGCTTGCAGTGTATTTTCAATGTTTTGAAAACATTTCAGCCGAGAAGTATTCTAATGTTTGGCGACACGATTACGTGAAACAGGATATGTTCAACATCGTGGAAATCATACTAGAGCACGTGTAGCTAGAACTGAAGCTAATGTGATAAATGTTCTTGCATATGTTGAAGTTCATCCTCACACAGGCACTAGAGAGATGTCCTCCGTTATAGATATAAGTAATCAATTCATCGCACCCCGATAGACAATACGTCACACCCATACAGATTTTGATCATAGCCTCAATAATTATAATTGGTTAAAAGATATCTACCGGTAAATTTGCGTAATATCCATTACTGGTTCAGAGAAAATCTTCACTGGATGAGAGAGAGTGATCATCAACATATAGGTGGAGTATAAATATTTAGCGTGGCATTTTAGGTGATAAAGTTATTGTATCATTTATTTATGAAGGCAACTTAAACAGCGGAACTTAAACATTTTACGTAACGAATTACCAATACTTTTAGAAGATGGTTCGTTGGAAACTCGAAAAACAAGGTGGTTGCAGCATGACGGCTGTCCAGCCCATAATACGTTTCCATATCAGTGGATTGGAAGAGGATCTATTTTTCTATGGCCAGCTAGATCTCCAAATCTGACTGTGTTTGATTTTTATTTATGGATAAAAGATTTGGTTTACCAACCACTTCCTACAATGAAAGCTGATTCAAGCAATTAATAATAATAATAATAAATCGAAGCAGCCGTTATTAGTACTCGTTGCAGACTAAATCTGCATATAAATAATAACGGCAAACAGTTTAAACATTTAAAATAAATTTAAGTTATTGTTTATTTTAATTTCAAGTAACACTATATATTACACTATATTATGTACTATTAATACTGTCATGGTTTTGCATTGTTGTCATTTATTTGTTTATTTTGTAACTGCCCCATTTTGTTAGTGTTATCATTTCTTTGTTTCATGGCCAACTAAGATAAGTTTCGTATTATTAAGTAGGTATTTGTAACTAATAGGGAAATTATTACTGATAATGGACTGTTTTCGTTATTATCTGGAAAAAGGAAAAAGATATCACTACGCGGTTTTCGCCACTACTTTAGTCTGTCAAAACTCTTGAAAACACAACATAAGGAAAGCATATTATTGCATTTGAATTTTTAGAGATAATTGAGAAAAACTCGTACAGTTGGGAATAACGCCATCTGGTATGTTTCTTGAACATTAACGGGTGGCACAAATTATGGCGTTTAAAACAACGCTGAATGCCCTTTCAAACAAGTCCACATTTCTTTAGTTCGGGTAAAAACTGCTGAAGTTATAGCAGGTTTAGTTTTACATGATTCAGCAACGCCTACTACACTTATTACTCACATGACAAAACGTCTTTAATCAAAGTGTTGCGTAATTAACTAAGCTTTTTAATAAAGCGTTTAAAATCATAGTTAATCCTGGAATTTTTACCTGCTAATTTAAAATTTGCAACCGCGGCCCCTCGCGGTCAAGTTTAGAATTTAAAAGTATTTTCATTAAATTTCCCTTTGCCACGTTAGTCATGAACATTTTTTTCTCATCACTATAGCTATTATAGTTTCCAGGATATCGCCGGTCCCCACTCTTAGTAGGACACACCGTATACTATAAACATTTTTTGAGTTTCCGTACTTGAACCGGCTCAAAGTTTTTCGACACCAATTAATGCGAGTCCCTCTTGTTCTTCAGTTAAAAGAAGGGATTGGGTGGGAAACTAACTTTGAAATGCCTAAGGATGTCTCAATCTCGTGATATGTTGCAGGTCAATCTTCCTTGATCAGTTGGCGCACAGCAGCGATGTTTTTTGGAGTGTTCGCTGTCTTTGGTGGCCCTGTCCTAAGATCGTCGTTGAGACTGGTGCGTCTACAAGTGACTTGTTTATTTTAAAAGTTTGCTGTGGTTAAATCACTTGTCGTATGATGATGAAACTTTGGACTTAAGTTCAACAAATATTTAAATTAATTTTGGCAAGCGGCGTTTCAAAACTAAAAACACAACCCTCGTATTATTTATAAGAATCAAAATTACCTGAATCTATAAATGCTTTAACTGGATGGCCATTAACTCTGCAATTAATATACAACATAACAACTGTACCAAACGATTCTGGATTGTATTCCATTGCAGCTTCCATATTTGCTTCAATATTTTTTTGACGAATCTCTTCTGCAATAAGTCTTTGCGCTTCAGTATCAAAAGGATGTGCATTCATCATTCTGATGCGTTGTCTTTCTCTTTCTTGCCTAGCACTCACTTGTTCCTGGAGTACAGAGGCAAACGTTTCTAGAAACGTAAAAAAAAAACACAGAAGAATACAGATTAGGAATTATAATATGACTGTTTGATAATTCAAATAAATTTCAGTAAGATTGAATTTAGTACCATTTAGAGTAATCGATACCAAAACTTTCAAATATCACACAATAAATTGAATCCAGCATAATAATGTTTGTAACTATGGCAATTAATTTATTATTAATTACAAAGCTTTTCTACCTTAACACATACTAGTTGCACTGATGATATAATTGTATACAGTTTTCTAAAAAGCACAGATTTATTAGAAGAAAGCTACAATATACGGCATAGAAAGTACAATAAAATTTTTAATTGATATATTGATGCTAACATCTAAAAGCATTGATCATGATGCTTCTTACATTCCACTGATGGTTGTAATGTTGTACTAATATGTTTATTAGCGTTTCTGGGGGAGGCTAATATCAAAGTAAGGGCAGGGGGGATGCCCTCAAGGAGGTGTCACCCCTGTTATTGGCGTCTCTCATCGACGACCTAATTACAAAGCTGTCCAAAGAAGGCCTCTATTGCCTAGGATATGCCGACGACCTAGCAATAGTAGTACGAGGCAAATTTGCCGGGGTAATATCAGAAAGAATAAAGAATGCCCTAAATACAGTAGATAACTGGTGTAAACAGGAAAGGCTTACAGTTAATGGCCAAAAGACACAAATCATCGCATTCACAAAGAAACGCGTAATTCGAGGCTTAAAGCAAATTATAGGGGGAATGGAGATTCCATTGGTCAAAGAAACGAAATACCTTGGTGTATGGTTCGATCAAAGACTCACTTGGAATCCTCACATCAATAAAACCATCAACAAATCTACTATTACCTTAGGCAGATGTAAAAGGTTGTGTGGAAAAACGTGGGGACTAAGCCCAAAAATGATGCTGTAGTTATACATGGTGGTATGGTGGACAAAGACATTGCAGGTGGAGGCAACAAGGCGGCTAAGTGGCATACAAAGACTAGCATGCCTGTGTGCCACGGGGGCCATGAGAACAACGCCGACAGCTGCTCTGGGGGCGATAATAAGCGGGCCCAGTGACGTCATTAGTTCCAAATACAGCTACGAACAAGAATTATAACACGATAATATCATAGACAGAGAAGAATGGAAAAAAGGCCCCGCTTATCAAAGCCGAATCTATCTAGTACACAGACGGCTTAAAGACGGAAACTGGAGTCGGAGCCAGAATTTTCGGGATTAGACCAAAAATAACTAAGTCGCTAAGTCTAATTCAAAGTGCCACAGTATTTCAAGCCGAAATAGCAGCAGTGCTGGGGCGTATCGAAGAACTAGACAAGCAAGAAAGTAACTATCGATGTATTGCTATCTAGTTAGACAGTTAAGCAATGATAAAATCACTGGACTCCACACAGGTAAAATCGAAACTAGTGTGGGAATGCATGAATGCCCTCAATAGGCTGGGCAGCCGATCTAGGGTGGCCCTGGTCTGGGTACCAGGGCACGAAGGTCACCGAGGGAATGTTAAGGCAGACGAATTAGCCCAAGCAGGCTTGTCTAATGCTGACAGAAACCCAGCAACTATTAACCGATGAAAAAATGAGAAATCTCATGACTGGTGGAAGAGTATCCCAGGTCAGAGACAGGCCAAGTAATTTCTGATTGGACACAGGCCTAATTTTACAGCAGATCTACTAAGCAGGGACAGAAGGTCTGTCAGAACAATAGTAGGCCTGCTAACAGGACACTGTATACTTAAGAAGCATATGAGCAACTTAGGCCTGACAGAGGAAACAGCGTGTAGATTCTGCCAGGAAGAAGAGACTGCCGTCCACGTGCTGTGCGATTATAGCACTAGCAGGAATACGGCTTTTAGAAGTGGGACTGGAATATCCAACAGCCGAAACCTATGCAGAGGGACCACTCACAAGGCTGCTAGGTCTGGTGAAAAAAGCAAAGCTAGCATAATTGATCTAATAATAGAGGAACCACAATAGATCTGAAAAGGTCGCAGTGGAATAGATCAAGAACCACTTCGATATTAAATCTAATCTAATATGTTTATTCAAATAAAGGGAACATTCAATAAGTTACAAAAGCAGTCATTTTATGTGATTTCAAAAAATGTATTTCAAAAGTCTGGCGTTATTTGTGAGCTTCAGAACAAGGAAAGAATAATTTCTTTCATAAATCCATAATAAAAACGTTTTTCCTCTTGCAACGCCTATCCAGAAACACCATGTACATATATTTAATAAGTACTTATTACTAATTCTTTTAACAATTCAATTTTTAATAATATATAATAATCCTAGCATAAATTTATGTCACAAGAGACGTAAGTGTTGTTTTGTAGTCGAGGAGGTCATTTGCAAACGTAGGCGAAGTTGATATTTTAAATTTAGATAAATGACATAACAATGTACATACCAATGTTCCCACTAAGTAAGGCATCTGCTAAGCGTGGATTGTTTTGTTTCAATAGGGCAAGTTGATCAGGATTTGCTAAAAACATATCTCTAATCATAACCGGATCATCTTCAGTAGGACGAGTCCTATTAGAGTTATTCCTATTTGAACCGGGTACTTGTATGTTACTAAAGTCTAATGCAGGAACTGTAATCATAAGATAAATTAGTTTGTAAAAAGGTAGTCCACTGAAACATTAAACCTGGATTAACATGAGATCCCGAATGAAACATGTGCTGCAGTATAACAACATCACCATCTTTAATTCCTAAGTCTTTTAATGATTTTTTATTGTCCATTAATGGTCTACCATTGAAGGCGATAACCGATTCACTGGCCGGGACTCCTGATTCTACCTCGCAGAACGCCTTAAAGTTTTCTAGTTCTAAGTCCTCAGACACATCCAACACGAAAATATCGTCGGTTAACGTAGTGACGGTTACCTTCATTTTGAGCGCGTTTTAATATCACTAGAATAATTTTGATTCAAAGCACCTGATAAACACTACCTTCTGTCTTTCAAATACATTATAACCTCTACAACTGTCACGAAGACACAGCTCAGCATAAATATTTGACGTTTATTGTTGACAAAGCCAATTCATGAACTTTCGTTTAGTGGAAAGCGTATAAATAGATCAATTTCCTTTGTATTTTTCGAAAATACAAATTCTCGTAAAAATAATTTGCATTTGGCAAAAACAGCTGTCTTTGTTAAATGTCTATTTTTACCAATATACCCCAGAAATATTGGAAAAATATGTTTAAGTTTATGTATGCTGTGTTGGTTGAGTTGCCTAAAATCAGGGTAAATTTGATTATAATAATGTGAATCCCAATTCGTAACTAAATAAATAATGTAATTTAATACTTAAGTAAACCGACTACTGTTTTACTATTTCATGCATGGTTTCCAAACTAAAAAAGACAAACGTAATAATTTAATTCTTTGGCCGCCAGTTTCTAATTTCAAGTTTCATTTTACATTGCGCATCAAAATTTCTAGATTACACTAGAATGTTCAGGAATTTAAAAGAGAAACATTTGGTTTCAATTCAAGTAGATTACTGTAAAACAAATATTTAGTTTTCATTGTAGAACAACTTTGCTTAAAGATATATATCGATTGTTACACAGCATCTCATGGTACAAAACAAACGGAAAACAGTAATTAAAGGTGCTACTAAAGGTAATTTTTCTAATTTTAATTAATTTAGTCACGTTATTAAAGAAGTTATTACAGAGAAGCAATTCTTATTTCAAATAGGAATTACGGAATAAATTACATATTTTTCATGTTTCGACTATCTCAATAGCTGCTCTAATAACGTATCTGTTTTGTTTTTCATTTTAGAGCTGTAGCATGGTTATATGGGTATTTTACGCAATGCTTCATTTACTATCGAATAATTGAAAAATATACAAGGTGTTCAATTAAAAAAATATAAACAAAGTTAGCACTGAAATGCGAGATGCGGAAAAATGAGTATATCTTTGGTAATCTAATAGGTATGTACCGTAGCTACAATAATAGCTACAATAGTATAACAGTTTGCGGTAGCGCATTTTCCGTTACGTTTTACAACCATTTTTTAGATTATAACGTAACATAACCTGACTGTTAAAAACACGTTTGCGGAGCGTCGGAAGGAAACGTTATATTCGACACATGTCATATGAAACGAAAACAACATGCATTATTAAATGGTTACTACCGACTTCTTGTCGCACAGCATCGTCGTCATTAACAAAAATATACGACTTTTGAAATTCGGGGCCAAATGTCACTTTCGTGAAATTTGGTCATGAATTCTGCATCTTTTGTGTTCTAACTAGTGTTGGGCGATTATGAATGATATAATCGAGATATATCGATTATACCCGAATAATCGATCATTCGATTATGGTTCAGAAATCATTCATTATTCGATTCTACTGTGCAGGAGCACACAAACGGATTACGATTCGAGATCTGTATTCGAAACTTTTCGAAATAATTCTCGTCACTCGGATTCTGTCAAATAATTGTGGAAAATAATCGAAATCGTTAGTAACATGCACACTGTGCATGTAAAATGTAACGGATAAACGGCAGTCAGCTGCTCAGAATTAGTTGTGGGCATGCGTAGTTATTATAAGAACTAAATTCTGATTGGGTCCGTTATTTTTCGAAATAATGTAATTTACTTCAGTATACGGTATAAATTTTGCCAAAATTTTTGGTTATAGATTATAACGGCAAATTTTATAAGGAAAAATGGACTACCGCAACCTCTCTAATAATAAACTTGGCAATAGTGGCCCGATAACTTTGAAAAACTTGTATACTATCACATTTTATCACAGAGAAATTATATGAGATTGAACGACGTATTTTTTTTTACTTCTACGTGAACTAATGAATGACATTCGAGTGCATTTAACAGTGGCGTAGCTAAATTCTCGGAGGACCCGGTACAAAAGGTCCAAATTGTCCCCCTAACTGGGATTCCCAAATGTGAATTCAGTTTTAAATCTATTTTGTATAGATGCGCATTATATTATAAATTAGATTTAGCCATACATAAGCAATTATGTATACGTAATACTTGGTTTTATAAATTTGAAGAACAATGGTATCAAATAATATGAGATGTTAATTGTTTAATTTAACTTTTTATTTGTCTTTAAAAGTTAAGCCCTCGCTTAGCGTTACAGTAAGATCAACAGAAAGAACATGAGTTATTTAGGGCTTAAGATGTTACCAAACTAAAACAATAATAGGACTTTCAAAATAAAAATAACTTAACTGTAAAATTAAATATATTTAACGTAAAACACTTTTAAAAGGACGATTTACAGTAATAAACAAGGACTAAAATTGAACAAAACATAAAGTCCAAATTTTCTTGATATCAGGAAAATAAATTTTTTGTCGAACAACAAAAACATTGATTAAACTTCAGGTTGCAAGATTTTCTTTCTTGATTTCATATCAGCAAAGATATCAACGACTTTAATTATTAATCTGTTTCCTTTCATTTTCTGTTGACAATAGAGCCAAATCACTTATAGCTTGCTTACACACGAACGGCGAAAAAAGTGCCGAGAAAAGCTGCAATACGCGCAAGTTATGGCGCTTTGCATATTGGGAAATTGCTTTGCAAAGCATCATAAGCTCGGGTGTATTACAGTTTTTCTCGAAATTTACAATACAAGTACATACAGCAAGCGGTACATATACATCAGGATAGGCAATCAAAGTCAAAGAACTATGTTTAATCAACAGTAGATTAACAAGCTCTTTCACATCAACCATGTTTTTATTCTTAGATCTGAAGGAACTTCTAACTGATAATATTTGTGATCGAAACAAAGGTGTTATCATGAAGGTGAAAATAAAATAAGGTCTTCTCTCACAAAATCTCTTTAATAATACATCAGAAGGCGATCGATTTCGTGCATATTACACATCATCAGGCCAGCTAAAAAGCAATCTAAAATTTATTTCCAAATAATTTCAACATATAAATCTAATACAATGGAGTCAGTATTGAAATCTTTCTCAATGTTACCTGTGGTTGTACAAATTAAGTTGTTATAATGTAAATAATTGTAAATACTATAAATAAAAAAACTACTTGAAATGTATAGAAGTCGCCTCAAATTGCAATTGGGTATTAAGGGAATTGTGTTTATTTTGTGTCAATTGAAGGCGTAAAATTTCCAAAGATTCTAGGTTATTAAGAATATTGCTTTTATGGGCTGTGTGTAAAATGTTAGTTATTTTTAACATCAAATGTGTGATCAATGATCATTATCTTTAAGATGTTCGGCAAAGTGAGAGAATCTTGGTGGATTTGGTTGTAAGCATCTGACACGTTCTTTGATACGTGTTTCGAAATTCCTATACGTTTTGCCAACATAATTGCATTGGCAGAAATTACAAGTGAGCATATAAACGCCTCTCTACACAGCAGATTGCGGAGAGGATGTATCGTTTTGAACGCGACATGGAAGTAACATCTCAAAACAATAGCAATTGTATAAGAGAAAGAGCCAATGAAGGGCAGGGAAATAAAATATTTATCCCTCTTAGGAGTTGTAATGGTTTGGTCTAAGCAAATTGCTCTTCATCTCTTTTCTTTATATTTTATTAAGCAGCTTGTCTATTATCTTGAAGTTGTAATGATTGATAATTGCTATTTGTTTAATAATGTTGAGTTCTTTATTGAAAGATTCTACAGAAAGGGGGATATTAACTAATCTATGTAAATAATTGTAAAATGAAGAATGTTTTCACATTATCAATCATTATGAATAACTCACACAGAACCCATGGATTATTTAAAGGTGCTATGTCATCAGAAATGGTTTTCGCAAATTTTCAGCTTCTTTTCCTTCATTCGGAGCCCCTGATTTCAGGAGGCCTTGTGTGGTGCACCGGTTGCACCAGTCTAGCTACGCTCCTATGGACTAAGGGCAAAACAATTTATTTGTGAACACGTTTTTTAAAATGTTAATACACGTGGCCTACGATAAAATAAATAAATTTGCGTCATACGTACATACATATGTTAGCTAAAATATTTACAAATAACCAAAAAGTTATAAGAAGGAAGAACTTGTTGAGAACTGCTGTATTTGTGTTATTGCTTATATATAAGTACAAAATCCACATGCTGGTGAATAATTAGGTTAATGTCAGTTACTTATCACTAGGCTTAGGATAATTATGCATAAAAGAACTTCAAAATATGCATGCAAATATGCACCCAAAACATGAACAGATATGCACTACAAATTAACTTTTATGGAATTAATTTCTTATAACACATATTTATTTTTCCGTTAAAAAGCACAAACAATTTTTTAATTCAAAACTATTTAATCAAAATTTATTAAAAACACAAAATTATTAAATTAAAATTATTTAAGTTATAGAAACGTGACATTCAACTACAACACGGTGTAACAAATTTTCAAAAGTAAATTTGCGCCTTTTGTCAGCTAGAATATTTCTGTACCATGAAAATATTCTCACACGACTCCATTGGTGTAAATTCATATTTTACACATTTTTTAATGGTGGTTGAAAATAAAGTCCACTCTCTCACAATAACTCGTTTAGTAAATAATGAGCGACCGGTTTCGGGATAATTATCTCATCTTCAGGCTCGCTGAAAGTATCCAAAATACACAGTTGTAGCATAAATATAGTTGATGGATATTAAGTTGAAAAAATAAATACATTATAGTTTTGGTTAAATAATTAAAAAAGAGATGAATTCTACGTTTTTTTAATTTTACAAATTTTAAACTATGTGGTGAATGTATTCTAGTACATAGGTCTCTCTTCTGGGACAACCTAGTCAGGAAAAATAAAAAATATCATTAAAATTCCTAAACTAATGACTGTAATCTGCTGTTGTCTAGGGAGACCAATTGTATGGATTCTTCTTTTATTTATTTTTTTTTTGTTGTATTTGTGAATTGATAAAAAAATTATTGTACTTACAGTTAATCTAAAAGCAGGAAGTATTGTCAAACTATTAAATAAATACTACTAACACTGTCTATATAATTTTCGACAACTATTAGATTGCTTGTATTATGATTGAAGTCGGGAAATTTAAAATATTTCAGTCACTTAAATAACTTTTTCCAATAAGGGTTATTTCATTTTGCAACGCCTCACTTATATTCTTTAGTTGTTGATAGCCCGTATTTTGTTGACAGCATATTACCTCCTGCATGTTTTTTATAGAAATGCCTTTGCTTTGCTTAGTCCCCAATTGTGCAGAATTGTGTACAAAGCATTAGAGCCTTTTAAAGAAACTGGAAGACATAGTGTCTTTTCATAGATATTAATAATTGCGTACGGTTGACAATGCGAATCCACGAATTCTCGAAACAATTGTTCTGAATTTAATCAAATAATTTATGTGGTGCAGAGTGTGCGAATATTTTAGTATTTGCCAATTTTGTTTGTAATTTTTGTTTTTATTGTCTTTCCATTGTTCGATATTAATTACTCTGCGAGAGCAATGCCGGTGTTGCTTATCGCCAGACATCATTAGTTAGCTTGATCAGGTGCAAAATGCAAACACAGATACGGATTCTAATCGTACCACAGTAATCCGTATTTTTTTCAGAGAAAACCGTTTACATTTCGATCTGCGTGTCCATCACGTAGAAAAATAATCAACTCAAATTAAATCTGGCGTCAAATAATTATCTAGATGTGAAGATTTAATTTACCATGTTGGAACCTCATTTCAAAAATTATAAGCTCTCGTTTCAATGGAAAGATTATAGTGCAGCTTATTTAGATTATAAACAACAAAAGGGTCGATATGTGATCATGAGGGGGTTTACAAACATAAAAGAAAGCATGTACGAATGAGTAGAAGATGTAGATAGGTTTATGTTACTTCTTTTGGGTTAAAAAAAATTATTAACGAAAGTAATAAACTGCGAAAAGAAAAGTAGCGAAAGAGACAGGTACGTTACTGCAATTGAATCACAATGTTTTAACAGCTTATTAGTTACCAAATAATTAAGAATGGGAAATCTATTTAATTTTCATCACTTTAAATTTCATGGCAACTTATTTTGCCTTGTGTCAATTGTTTAAATCGGCGTTCTTTTGTTCACATACTGTCAACTTTTTTTTAAATCTTCCTGTGAACTTTCGGGTCTAATGAAACATCAATTCTAGCGAACGACATGTAAAACTCAAAAGAAGTTACTACGAGTGCTTACCAGTCGTGAGAGCTTACAAGTGCTTACAACTTGAAATTTTTATCTTTCTGATGCTTGAAATGCTAGTAGATACTTGTATATTGATTGTTTTTGTAATGTGTGTCACCAAATGCGTTTGGATTTTGCGTTTGTTTTCTAAAATACCACAAAATTCGGAATAGAACCAAATAACGTTGAGCGAAGCATTACGAAGCAGTTCTCTTCTATTGTTATCCTTTCAAAGTGAACATTGGATAATTTTTACTATGTATTTATGAAAACATTGTAGGTACACTATTTAAATGTGTAGCGGATTTATTTAAGTTATAGTGGAATCAAATCACAAAATTAAAATCCAGTTTCGTAGCAAATCGCATCCTTTTAACCAAAATTGTTTGTGACTTGAACATATTTCGTTGAGTTATTCTTGTTTCGACCATGATTTTGCATATACTTACATCTTTACATGATATAAATAGAGTTATTTCATCTTCCTGTTAATGTACAGGTGCGTCTACACATTTCTCTCTTTGCGGATGTTTATGCAGCGGGATCCCCCTCTCCCTACTTTAATACCTACGATATCCAGCTGTGCGTACTTGTTTATTTAATTTAAATGCGGGGATCCCATCTAGTGGCATTAGTGAGGCCGATGTTGTATTCACGCCTCTGCAAGAGGATTAAAAATGAACCACTTGTGAAAGGACCACGAAATGGAGAGATAAACTCAACGTTTGGATTTTGCGCATCGATGGTTGTTGTTAAAGGTTACTGTATCTATGCATGACATCGAAAAAAGTTCAATATATCCTGCGACTTTACAGACTCTTTCTAATGCTAGCTTATATGGGATCGTGTAAGTATCACTATTAAGCAAATAATTATCATATAGCAATAGCACTCGTCAACAAGGTTATAGTCCTTAGTTAATGTATAGTATATATATATATATATATATATATATATATATATATATATATATATATATATATATATATATGAAATGTACGTCTTTCGGGTGTCGATCCGCGTCTGGAGCTGGTCCTGATATCACGTCCGCGAGAACATCCGATGGAATATATATATACATATATATATATATTCATCCATCTGTCGAAAGCAGTGCTGGAAGTCCGTTTCTGTCAGCTTGTTGAGAACCTCCGTCGCTTTCGTTTTCACCGCTTCCACACTGTCAAATCTTGTCCCCTCAAGCTCCGATTTTACCTTAGGAAATAAAAAAAGTCACAAGGGGCCAGGTCGGGCAAGTACGGTAGGTGGCCCAACACGGTGATGCCGGATTTCGCAAAGAACGCTTTCACAGATAAGGCGGAATGGGCTGGCGCATTGTCTTAGTGGAACATCCAGGATTTGCTCTTCCACCAATCGGGTCTTCGTCTTCTCACTCGTTCACGAAGGGTAGTTAGAACCTCGAGTTTCACAAGAAACTTGAGGTTAACTCGTTGCTCGATTTGAACACTCTGCATTTCAGCTTAAGGACTTGAACGGACGATTGCTTCAGCGAGACTGAGCGACGTACAACCGTGCCCATCGAGCTTAGTGTGAGGGAAGCATCTACAAGCACAGACATGTTCAAACCTACCGTGGCGTGCTTGCTGTTTGCCGATAGTAGCACCAGTCTGGTTATTTAATTGCCACACCTCATATATATTTAGTTACACACATTGTAAAAAAATGCAACAATATTGTTCTAAAGATTATATTGCACAATATAATATGACTATAGTGGTTGCAAGAACAAGTAAAACGTGATAACAATAGCCATTCTTACGTTTTCACATCTCTAACAGCTCCCCAATAGCACTGGTCAGCCACGAGAATATTACCAACACCTGAGCTGTCCATCTTGCCAAATATTCGACAAATTTGGAGTAAAAAGATAAACTATGGAAGACTTTATTCCGAAAGAACTGTGTGTGAACACGATGAAAATGATTTGACTATATAAAACTAGATGATTCATTAGAAAAAAATTTTCGTTGCGACATCTATTGGTGAGTAGCCAATACTATCTAGGTCTAATCGTAAGGCAGGAAACATTTGGTGCATTAAGGTAGGTTTCGACAATAAAATCGTATATACTGATAAGCAGTGAACGGCAAAATCCTAAGGGATGACGTCAGCCGCAGCAGAGCCGTATGCAGAGCATTTGATGTACGCGGTGATTATTTCAAGATCGAGTATATAGTCGTATTCGCATCGAACTTTCTCCTCAGATTCTTCTATTTATATTTACTATATCTATTCTTTATTTCGTTATTATGTTTTAGGGTATTTATTTCCCATATTAAACACTTAACAGCAACGACGCAATACTACGAAAGTTGAAATATAAAATTAGGAGGCGCGATCAATACATTAAACGATACAATTAATAGATTTAAAAGTATTCCCGGTGATATTAGAAATAAACCGATACAAAAAGTTGATGTAGTTGTTTAGCAAAACCCCCAAATTAAATACACTATATCAATTGTCTACAAACTCTACAAAATGTAAATGCAGTGGTACCCTGGTCTACGGAATTAACTGGTTCCAAAAACATTTCGTAATCTGAAATTTCGTAACTGGAATCAAAATAAAGATAATCCGTTCTCATAAAAAAAAAATAATCACAAATGCATTTCATATATTTTAAATACAATTGAGCATATAGAAAATAATGTTACGTAGAGAAATCAATAAAAACTCTTATGATTGGAATTAAAAAGAAATAACTTCACTTACATACATTACTTTTAATAAGGACTCTTTCTGGGGTATGGAAGACAGTGAGGTTGTGGTAGCTTTTAAATATATATTACATTAGCGACGCAACATCAGAAATTTTTTGAGTGTAGAACTTTCGGTTTTGTTCTTGGAAAAAGATTTTACACAAAGATAACAGGATTTTCCAATAAAGTAAGAATGATATTAACTAGACTCTGTGACCCCATTGTATCCCTATAAATTTCAAACCTATATTTATGTTTGGGAAAATTGGTGGAGCTGCGTCAGACCAGGATGTACAGGAATGGGTAAAAGGGGAAAATGAAGATGGAACATTTCTCACTGAAGAAGAAATAATTGATGAAGTCGCTTCTGATGCAGAAAATGAAGAGAGAATGCCAACAGTTAAGCTTGTGGTACATGAAGAAACTGTGAAATGTTTCGCCACGTGTTTAAGATGGGCGTGTGAAAATAATTTAGCTCCTCAACAAGTAAAATTGCTCCGCACACAGCAGTTGGAATGCATTAAAAAAGAAATTGCTACCAAAAAACAAACATATCACCGATTTCTTTTTTGATCACTGAAATGTACATTTTAATTCATGTATTTTTTAATTTGTTTTTCTTTTTTATTTTTAATAAATATCTTTCAAGATAACTTTTTTGTTTTATTGTTAGCTTTTTTTTACTTCTCAGTAACATATTAAAGAGTTCGTACTGTATAGGTTAATAGCGACGTAAAAGTCAATTAACCATTAGAATTTTTATCATAATAAGTTAATTGTGCTGAGAAAAATCAGTGTCTACGTTAATAATAACCCTCATTGAAGATTCGTCAACACAGCTGTAACAAAACTAAATTCCACCCCATCCCCCAGTGAACAAATCCATTAGTTTCCATTTATAGCCGTGATAATTTGTAACAATATATGTTTAAAGAGATAGCATATGGTCTACATAAAAAAAATACTTGAAAAATGTAAACATTAACAATACGTAATTTTTACATGTGTATGTAGAATGGCTATCCTATAATGTTCCCTCTGTGGTGTACTGGTCTGCATTGTAGAGGATTTTCCTGGGAAATAGCAAGTGTAACCAATGAAAGCGGAGAAAATATATCGACTCAGAGTAGTGAATGACGTCACATAACTGTTTGAAGCGTGGGAAAATTAACAGGCGATGGCTACAATGAAAGCTTCATGAAAAATGCGAAGTTGTACCTTCAGCTCTTTGTTTTACATATAATATTATCTTATACATGATTTCTGATTTCTACAAATTAATTTTTCGAATTTTTGTTAAGGTATTTTCAGCATCTAAGGCAGAACAATGCAATAAATAGAAACACAGGATGATCAACCGATACGTAAATATTTTCGAAATATTGCCGAAAAAAATATCTAAATATATTTTAGATTTTTCTTAGATTCACTTTAAAATAATGCTATTTAATTGAAACAGATGTTTTTGGCAAGTAAAAGTAAATTTGGACATTGTAATGATTTTAAATAAAATAATCTAGATACATTAATCCCTCAAATACATAAGAGGACAAAGTTATAAAATTTGTGTTTGAAAGAAGCAATCTTGAAACAACATTCTTCTTCTTCATATGAAATCTATTGTATTTATTCGGAATAATAATAATATAAGCAACGAAATGTAGAGGAAACATTGTGGCAATAGACAAGACTTTAAAGAAGTACTACTAACCCCATCAGCTACTAAACCCTAAGTAACTTAAAAAAAATTATTGTTTGTAATGGGTAATTTTAAGTATGCAAGTAAAAAATACCGCGTGGGATGTGATAACTACACAAAATGCGAATTCAAATAAAAACATGAGTGGCGTCGGTTATAGTTTAATTTTTAAAGCTCCTAGCATGTGTCCCGGTACCTTGGACTTGAATATAAAGATCTTTAGTATTTGATGTGCGATGAGTAATCAACTCCGCCTGGAAAAGCTCTTTAAGTAAGTGACTACTTTGAGAAGTATAGTCCTAATGAACGTATGCTTAACTCAATACGTTATTAAAATAACTAAATTGGAAAGCAAAATTTCAAATATTACGCAAACTGTAGTTATTTCTGCAGAGCACTACCAGAACTACTTTTAGTAAATTATTCGAAGGCAGTTTAGTTTACACATTGGTAATCATACACAAAGCGACCCTAAATTCTCTAGTGGAAACCAAGTATATACCATATCTTTGATACGTAACTTTTCAGTTCGCCCTGTACATGTCAAAATAATTTTAGATTGTGGCACTAATGTGTACCTATGTTTTATATTATCAATAGTAAAAGGGCTATCAAAGAATCTCGCACCCTGGCATATGACGTACTTATAATTTTTTAATTTTATAAGAGAATTTACTTTATTTTATTTATTTGTTTCATAAATTAGAACTACGTTTCTGTTGGTTTAAATACAGTTTTCAAGATATTTAAAAATCATTTTTATAATAGATAAAATAAAAGTTAAAATATTAAATTTTGTCGCTCTTTAATATAGAAAATTATCAAAAATAAGTGCAAATATCATTTTTGGGTCGATCTTTAAGTAGTGTCTTAATTTATCCCCTTTTTAAGGTAAATTGAGAGCTCTTTCAAAAATAAAAATAACACTCAAATACCGTATTTTTAATACTTTTGCTCTAGATGATTCATACGAATTTAGTCGAGCAGACCAAATAAGATTTATTTAGATTTGAAATTCAGTAAAAGTATGATTACACGAAATTTGTTAAAAGTATTTCAAGTAATTCCCGTTAACAGTAACTTTAAATTCATCAGCGAAATCTTGCCAATCTTGGAAGAGCGCCTACGTGCATCCTTGCACTAGGGCGAAATTACTTTTGTTACTTTGTATTGTTGTCCTCTCTATTGTTTTATATACACGTTGGCCCAGGCCTCACCGAAGTGCGAGATATGCCAGCCTCGCCGCGCGCAACTACCGTAGCTCTGAGAGGCCTACCTGACGCACTCTTTGTTTGTCTGTGCGCTCGTAAAGTTCTAACAAGTGATCGTGGATTTCGAATGCAGTATGTTAGTTTTACAACCGCAGAGAAGATACAGATTATTAAATGGTATTTTGCCAGAAATTCCTACCAAAGCACAGCCGATTTATGTATTTGCCGTAGAGTACGTGAATCGTTCTATTCCTTCGCATTCGACGATTGAAAGGATCGTCAAAACGTTTGGGAAACTTGGCTGCGTGGTCGAGAATTGCCGTAAATGCCAACAAATAGACGAACAGCTTCAAATCCCTCTAATGCGTCCCGAGCGGAAGGAGAGAGAAGTCACGGTTTGTTCGTTGGTTGAAATGGACGAACCTTGCTCTAGCCGGCAAATTGCAGACGAAATCGGTGTTGGTAGAAGTACTGTGAAACGTATTTTGAAACGCAACAAATACAAAAGTTACAAAGTTCAAAATTGTCAGGAGATTTTTCCCCTTAATAAAGTAATATTGTTAGAATTTCAATTTATTTTATATATTTTCGAATTTATTTTTCTTTAGTTTAATTTTATAACAATCGTTGTTTATTTTCCTACTTAGAATTACTTTTTCGTTCCCCTATATCGCGTAACAGCAACAAAATGAATATAAGAAACTGTACTTTCTAACATAATTTGAGAATACAGGAAAATTACACAGTAATTCTGTATTAACACATTTTGTCAGAAGACGTTGAATTATAATATTACGTGAGTGAGCGGTCATGCGTGTTTATAATATGCGTGCGTATCGGTGCTCGCTTTATGATGTACTGGTGTGAGACTCGAATGCGCAGTTGCCATTCACAAAGGCAATCCCCCGTTCGTATCCGGAACAACGTGTATATACATTTATTTTGTATAATCGATTTTTAGTTTGTATTGTCGTATTGTCTCTTGCAATTTGTACAGTTAATAAACCTCCATTATTATTATGAAATTACCATAATTGGGTGTAATAGTAAAAGATAAGCGTTGGTATTGAGGCAGAAGGAAATGGTTTTAAATAAACAATAGTTTTTTACTTACCTTATTCAATGCATATGTAGATCTATTTTGAGAACTTGGTACTTAGGACAAGAACAATTAAAATTTATGAGTAAAATAGTGGATTAAGTATTTTTTATTATATATTTTTTATGTATGTACAATATTATTATTATTATTATTTCCCATCTTGCACATATGTATGTATATAGAGTATTAAAATAAATAAATTATTGACTAGGATTTCGACTAGAATAAATTAAATTGACTGACAGGTACTACAAATCTACATTCCTATTTACAAATTGACAAATGATATAAAATTGCACCGAAAGCTAATCTTGGAGCGAAAACGTCGTGTTACCATTTTTACTAGTTCGAGGATCTTCAGGTGTCCATACTTTAGCGTACATTATTCCGTTAGAGTTTGGTTCTTTCTGGCGGGACCATGATAAAGAATGTGCTGTGTATATTCCACCTGAACCTAAAACAAATTATACGTGCATTAGTTTCGACAATTTATAATTTGTGGTAGATAGTCCGAGTGAATAATAGCAGTAATTAAAAAGGAAATCCGGAAGTTTTTGGTGGGTCACCTGCTATACACAAGGCGCGCCACCTGGATAGTTTGTAGAAAGGGATGATACAACCCTCAGAGAACATGTAAACACACCATAACCTATGTTAATGGCAGCAATTGTTTATTTTATATCGATGTACTTTTCGTTGTTATTGCAGCTGGACTGGGTTGAATTACAATTTCGATTATTTTTATTCCCTACAAAACAGATTAGTCCAGTTTTGCCTGTTCCCAATTCGCGTTCATAATTGCTTATAGCCATGACAAAAATAAAGCCTGGTTCATAATTCTTAAACACCATCTTACGTGTAGTTTTTTTGATAGAACGTATTCCTGTAAAAGCATTACATGATAAATCTTTAAATAATGGTCGAAATCAAAATCTTGTGGTGTAGATAAATACGCTAAAGGTACTGTGAGGAGAAAAATTTATGATATACTTTATTGTCACATGTACGTACAAATTTTTCTTTTTAAATAAATTGTTTATTTGTAGCTGTTCATATCACTATAGTCACGTTATAGCAAGAAAGTCAGCATGTCAGCAGGTTTGAAGAGACTTATATCCTTTAAGGTTTTGCTTGAAATTAGATGATAATACAAACAGGAACATATTACGTTGAGTAGAATAGGATTTCTAAAAAAAATATTGAAAAATAAGAGAAGCTCGCTGTATGTTTTTAGACAAAACATGGATTCTTAGTCGTGGATCAACTAAAAGAAGTTGGCATCAGGATTCTTCTAATAAAATGGTTGGTGATATACATATACTAGGGTACGTAAGGATTAATTTATGGTCGCGAGTCCTATCCATATATCGAAGAGTGTTGTCGCTTGTGTTGGAGCGTTCTTGATTCGCTTCGCGCACTCCGCACCTTATACTTTCATAGCGGGCAAACGTTGTAACACTGTCCATATATTTTAGCGGTTCAGTTTACTATGGAACTTACGAACACGGTATATGGTATACATATTTGATATTTTCATATATGGCTTTTTGATATTTGCGGGTTTATTACATTAAACAACAAAAGTGATTTTATTCCAAATGCATTTACTGTTGCTTTCTTGAAAATCCCAAAGTAACAATTACCATGGTGATATGAGTGCACAAACATTTACGAAATAGTTTGAAGAAACATAAATTCCTAATCTTTCGGAATCCAACTTGATTGTTCTTGACAATGCCAGTTATCCCAAATTAGCAGAACAAGTATCAAATATAAATGCAATTAAAGATAAAGATAAATGAAACAGTATCTAAAAACTAAAAGATCTTACCAGTATCGATTCAATCCTACCGAATTTATTTGGGCTAATTAAAAGGGTTACTACAAGGATGAGAACGTAAAGAAAACCTAGCTACGAGTTTTCGAGACTATTGATGGTCATTACTGGCGAAAATGTATCAGACATGCAAAGAAATTGTTTTAGTGTAGAGGTAGAGCCGGTTATTATATTCTAATCAAAAGATATTCAGTTTAATTATATGACATTTTTGCGAAATGCCGTTCCTTCTTCAACGCCCGATATCAACGTGTTTCATGCTGGAAAGGTGATTCAAATTTTATTCAATTAAATATTTCTTGTGGAATCTAGTTGGCAAAAAACTCAAAGAAGTACTCGATTGAATAAAATTTGAACCGCTCCTCAAGCGTGTAACGTGATCAAGACATCAGTCGTTAAAACAACAACATTTCTCAAAAATCTCAAATTATCTCAAAAACTAAGTTAGATAAGTATAGGGAAGAAAGTTGATGTAGATTGGAGAGTGGCATCCAAAAAATACAAGTGTAAAATAATTTTTTTTTTCGTTTTTTGTGGACAAAATTAACGATATGAAACACAAAAAGATAATTAATATTGAACATGTAATCCATCCACAACAATGATTGTTTAATATAGCATTAATAAGGACAACTTTTATGAATACCCAGGCTTTAATCCCTTCATTCTACTAAGAGAGAGGGCACTCGATATAGCCTGCTTCTGAATGTGGTTGTGAAACAGCGTTATTCCCAGCAGGACTTCCAGCGCTGCTGTGGGACAAGTACGCATCACATCTGTGATGCGATCCAAGTCTCTGAATATGTTGAAGCTGCTGTTGCACAGTCTTCTGAGTTATTTTTGGCCACCAAATCAAACAGGGGTAGGTGATCATTATTGCTGTAATGTGCAAGGTAATTTGATGCTTAAGACACCAGTTCATACCAAGCAACCTTCGGCATACCAGTGTTGCCGTAATAGCTTTTTTCTGTAAGTTCGAGATGTGGGCGATTCATGTTAGTTTTGTGTCTGTATGCACAGAGGGCTATTTCTTTTGCTATAAATGACTCTTCCAATTTGTTTGTAATAAATTGGAGGGCCGTTATTGTTGATTTTGTCTTCTGATAGGCATGTTGGCCAGGATGAAGCGGGCTTGTTGCAAGGACTTGATTCCTTAGAAACTTAGGTCTAATACATTTTCCATTCCTTTGAGCAGAAATGAGGAGGGACTGATAGATTTGTACGCTTTAGGCTCTGCGTATGATCGCCTTCCTTCTTTAGGTAAAAATACCACATTTGCGTCTCTCCACAATATTGCTATACAGCCGAAGCTGTAACTGGCTTTGTGTAAACTCACAAGTACTGAAAGGATGACTTAAGTCCATTTTGAGGTGGTAGTCTTTGCTAGTAGATGCAAAACAGGCTGGAAAATGGGTATTTGACATGACCTCTAACTCTCTCTGGAATTTTCTGTAAAGCTGCCATCAGCTTTCTGAAGCTACCCGAGTTCATTTACATGTTCTCTAGCGAGGACTTTTTGTAGACGGGCTGCTATTAGCGCGTTATCTATGCCTTCGCAGAAGCTCCGCCAAGTTCTTCTCTTGGCTTTCCTTATTTCGGAATTATACTGAGTTAAAGCTTCTCTATACAGCTCCTACTGGTGTTCGAGATTTGGGTCTTTGGCTTTGTTAAACAGCCTTCTAGTCTTAGCTCGCTGTTTCACCAAGTACTTTATGCCGGTGCCTCTTTTGTCTACTAGGGTAGCGTGCATCAAATGCTTTATGAATTAGAGAATTCAGTTGAGTAGAAGTTATTTCTAGGTTTTCTGTATTCCTTATTTCGGTGCAGATTTCATCTGCTTTCTCCCTGATGTGTCTTTTATAAGAACACCGATAAGTTTTCCTTGGAATTTTGATAGTGGAAGTTTGGTATGTTTCCGCTTCGAATTCAAACCTAATGTATGTCTATGATCTGACAGTGAGACCTTTGGAAAGGCATGCCAATTTGTTATATTTGAGCTAAGACGAAGAGTGGCCAGTGTAACATCTAGTACCTCCCTTCTATTCTTAGTAACAAAAGTTGGTTGTTTAATTATGTCCAAGTTTGTTAAAGATAACAATTCATAAAGATACTGGCGGCGCACCATGAGCTTACAACAAACACTCGTTGAAAGTGTCAATTTTGTAGAAAATCCTCATGTCATCTGCAAACAGAAGGCTTTCACACTGTAACGTATCGTGGATATTATTAATCAGAATTAACGACAAACTCGGGCCCAGATTAGATCTTTGAGGGACACCGGATGTAGGAATAAATGTGTTCGATGTAAAATTACGATATGCGACATACTGATGGCACTCAAAGAGATAGAATTCAATCAAGTCGCAAAGGCGGTCCGAAAACCCTACTGTAGAGTTTTTTTCCTTAAAACAAGGTGATGTATCTTGTCAAAAGTTTTCTGGAAATCGATGTAGATTACATTAACGTGTCTGTTTGCCTAAAGATTCTGAAACGTATTGCGTGAAACAGCTGAGGCTGGTCATAGTGGATCTTCTGCGAACAAATCCATGTTGTGCTGGAGACAATAAGTTTTTCAAAAGACTATATATTTGGATGTATTATCGATTCAAATACTTTAGAGAAGTTGCATAGAAATTGGTCTATAATTATTCACTCCTGATACATCACCATTATTATACACTGGGCATACTTATGCGTGAAGTTTTGTGTAACACAGCACATTTTGATTGTTTTAGAATTAAATTAAATAAATGAAGAACAGGCTTTGTAAATGGTCGAGCAAAGTCATTACAAGAGAAAGCTGGGAATACTATCAATACTAAAAATTATATTTTCCTTGGATCTTTTCAAAGCAGAATAAAGACTTTCAGACATAAAAACATTAGGTTAATAGTGGTATATAAGATGTAAAATTATCAATTGAAATTAGTACCCGATGAAGCTAAATTGTTTTTTTACAATACTATTTAAAAAAAATATATTTTCTCCGGGATTATTTTGATTCAATAATTTTATACCATTTTGAATTAAGTTATTCGATAATGCCCATCAGTAGTAATTTCGTTAGCAAACCAATTAACACTGTAACTAATGAAAATGCTAGTCCCTTTAAATTAAATGTTTCGTTTCAAATTAATTTGGATGCTTCTACGTGCGCCAATTTAATATAATAATTATGTTTTGCTAGACAGGTATAATCAGGCGAAGTAATACATCAAAAGTGAACAGACATTAAAGCAAAAAACCGCTTAATTTCCAATATGGATTAATAACGTTGAAATAATATTCTGGTGTCTGTGTTTGAACAATAAATATAATAACATAGAAATGACACTCGTAATAGATATCATTGCATTGTAAAGTGGTCTCCACGAGAAATTGATTATAGCCGGGTCAGGGGTGGGACTATCAATGGGATACGGTTGTGTTGCGCCCTATTGTGCTTTCCTCATAATTCGTTACGCAAAACAGCTGTATATTTATGGGGCGGTATCGACATATGCATGTCATTTTTCATAAAATTCCGCAAAGACACGTGAAACAATTTGATGATTCGTTGTAGTTTTTTGACACTATTATTTTTGATTTATCTTTAAAATATGTTCCATAAAAGTTATTGGTGTTACGCCACCGTATTAGTTTCCGAAATCTATCTTCGAAAATAGGAGTAAATTTGCTGTTATAGCAAGGTAAATGATAACGAAAGATATGACAATTATTACTTTATGAATATATTTGAATAAGTTTTTCTGTAAACAAGATGAATGCTGAAAATTAATGCTAAAAAAATATAGACAATCAGCAATAGGCTAAATTGTGCCGTCGGATAGTGGGGCCAATTACATATAAATTATTTTCGTGAATTTTTAAGTTGAATTTAATAATTAAAACGTAATACAATAAAAAATAGATAAATACCTTGCAATAAAACAATAATGACTTGAAAATATGCAGAAGCTTAGGAAGTAGCGAGGGCATAAATATATCAGTCGGTAGTTGCAGATTATGTCATAATTGGAAAGAATTTTTCTCTTATGTGACTTCTTTCGGCTTTCGCCGTTTGTCATTTCTGTATTTTGAAAAAGCTGGCAATCTAAAATGCGAAACTAATGAAACCCAAAAAAGTTACTGTGATACCCGCCGTGCAAGTACACGATTGTTTATGGAAATAATTTGTTTACATTTTATATTAAGATAAAATTCTAGATGAAAGCACACTGCTCACTAATTTACCGGTATGTACAAAATTTAAATCGCTTGTGCTTGGACTATATCATTCGCTTTCGCCCTAAAAATTTAATATGGTATTATCTCATGAAAAAGTGTTTTCAGAGGTATGAGTTATGTGTTGTATTATATGCACTAAATTAATAGGAATAAACAATAGACACCACGAATTTCATTCTTTGGATTTATGATATAATTGGCTCCACTGCACGCTTATCAAATTTACCACCTTATTATTTCAATTTTGGTAATGAGAAATTATCAATTATGGCCTATATCGTTAAAATCTTACAGTGGATAGTTTGCTACGTTCGGCAAAGTAATTACAATTATCTAACTATTTTTTAAGAGGTTTATGCATGTTTATGTAAATTTTTATAAAATCCCCACCTGTTTTTGTGATAGAAGAAATATTCTTAATATTAACTTTATTAGATTTTCACAAGAGTGTTTTAAAACCTGGTACAATTTACCCAACTCCACCCTAAATTTTGAATGCATTAATTAACACTGTTTTATTGTTAGTAATTTGCGTTATTTTTAGTAATTTTCTAGAAATTTATGTAAACCACTACACGGTTACAATTAGAGACTTATTGCAAAGCAGCATATGATTATTACAATACTTATACAATAGACTGTAAAATTAATCTTGTGTATTTACACCAGAAATCGTGGGCAAGTTTGGGACACATGATCTCTATGCTTTAGCTTTACTTTTATACACATAAAAGTATCTTTCATTATGAATGTTGACCACACATTTAAGAAGGTAAATTTAGAAACCTTTATGTAACGTAGTGCACAAGAGAATGTAACTTTACATTCTATTTTGTATTTCTCAGAATTTGTGAAAAACCGCTCTGACGTCAGCAGGCTGTGACGTATATTGTCTTAGGTGAACGATCAACCATAAACGCGTTTACACGTTCAGATCGTCTCCGCGTTTTGAATTGGTTTATCCAAAATTATATTGGCTTTATTTAAAAAATACTGTATATATGTAATATTTCCGTACTTTGTTGGTGATACCTGTAATGTTTTTCTAGTATTGCATAAGCAACAAAGCCTTTTTTGAAACGATAAAAACGGGATAACCTAAAAACTGTGGCGTAGGCTGTTTTGTATGTTTTGTTTGTGAGTTATACTTTGTAAAGAAGATATTATTTATTTTTCAACAGCTACAGATTCAAGGACCGGTGAAACTATATCGTCATCATAAACGTTCTGGTTTAATACAATGTATTTTAAATTATATCACCGAACATAGCCATTTGGATGCTTATATATGTAAATGTCATATTCACAGCAGTGAACGTACTGCAACAATTATAATAACTTGTTCTGCAAATACCCTCCTTAAAAATTATTGTGGGAAAAGATTAGGTAAAACACCACATAATAGGAAATAAAAGACCTTAGTTAAATAGCATTTCTGTAAATTATCTCGTGAAATTGAACAAAATTTCGAATAAAATTGCAATTACTGTATCATTTCAACCATAGTTTCGTCCAAATACATGTACAATTACAAATAATAATAACTAGTCGATTAAATATCAACCACAAATACATCTTTCACGAAAACGGTGCCCCGGCACGTGTTTGGTTTTTGTTTTTAAATTTCGTTTTTCCAAAATAAAATCGAATGAGATGCGAAGAAAGGCTCAGTTGACCACTGGCATCCTCTTTAAACCGGAAGGCCTTCAAAACTTAAAAAGGAAATGCAAAAAACGATTTCTTTACCGCTTAGGCTAATATCGTGCATGGCGAGACATCACCTAAACAGCGTGACGTAATCGAAGAGCGCTGAGGACTTGTTGTCTCGGTGGTAGCCTATGTACGCATACCAACATGTTAGTGCATATTTAACGTAAAATAGTAGTACTAATGGTTAGGAAATTGCAATTTAGTATTATTAATTATGAATTTAATTTTTAGCAATAATCTTAATATTAAACTGTTGTGAATTTGCTTTAATCTTATTTTCAAATCCTATAAATTAAATCGTATTGTTGTACAAACATATATCAAAGCATGACGGCCCTTGTACAATTTCATTTCAATGTTTTAGATTATTACACTGATATTTTAGTATTACTAACCCTTTCCTAAATAAGGCAAAATTACTAAACAACGCAGGATAAATTGAAAAGTTTCTCTAAAATAAAACTGATTATTATTATTTTTACATTCATTAAGAATTTTTTCTCAGGTATTTGTAAATAACGATTTCAAAACGCTCTAGGCCCAAATTAGGTCTTTGAGGGACACTGGATGTAGGAATAAATGTGTTTGATGTAAAATTACGATATGCAACATACTGATGGCGCTTAGAATTCAATCAATTCGCAAAGGCGGTCCGAAAACCCTACTTTTCCGTTAAAATAAGATGATCTATCTTATCAAAAGTTTTCTGGAAATCGATATAGATTACATTAACCTGTTTGTTTGTCTAAAGCTTCTGAAACGTATTGCGTGAAACAGCTGAGGTTGGTCATAGTGGATCTTCTGCGAACAAATTCATGTTGAGCTGGAGTTTTCAAAAGACTGTATATATTTGAATATATTATCGATTCAAATGCTTTAGAGAAGTTGCATAGAAATTGCTCTATAATTATTCACTCCTGATACATCACCACTATTATACAGGTTAATTTTTAATTATGTTCACAATGTGGTTTACTTCAAACATATAATAATTTTACTTCATACCGCGTGTAATTTTCAGTCGAATTTTTGCAGTGTATATAATATTTGAGGTTTTGATTTCACCTATGCATGTGAATCTATACATCATATACTATTACTTACCTCTTACAATTATCTTCTTAGGTTCGTCTCTTTGGCTATTTCTACTAATACTATTGAAACAATCTGTATTGGAACTCCTATCACTTCTCACTAGTTCACTCAAAAAATTAATATAACCTATCGCCAGCTTTAATGTATCTACTTTGGACAGTCGTTTTTCATAAGGTAAAGTTGGAATGTGCGCTCTAAGCCCTTCAAAGGCATCATTGATGGATTGCATTCTTTTCCGTTCCCTTAGGTTAGCTGCTTGTCGTTGTTGTATCTGTTGTTGAGGACATTTGTTTCGACGTCGATGTCTATGTATTCTGCTTCTGTAAGAAAACGAAATCCAATTAAAGTTGTTGTTTTTGAATAACGCTTTTCTTGTACTCAATATCAGACAAATCTCCATTTTTCACGTAATACGAAGAAAATTGTTTAGCTACGTCAATTAAACTCCAAGCTAATAATATTATTGATTTAAATTATGAACGATCAAATTCTTCTTCTAGAATGCCAAGTTATTGGTTGAAATTATTGTTTTTTTTGTCATGAAAAATATATCTTTCCATCACTACATATTAGATTATTGTAATATTTATTTTTGCAATATTTTTGTTTTGGCATACCATTATTTTCAATATAAACAAAATCAAATTGTTATGTATATTGTTTCCTAACGTCAATAACTAACAATGTAAGTACAAACATGATGTTTAATCCTTTTTTCATTACTGCCCTGATTGGAGAGACATAAGTGCCATTTACCTTGGTTGCCCTTGACAGCGGGATCTAATGGAATCTTATGGCCCTAGGGACGTGAAGTAATGATACATTCATATAGCAATAGGTGTTAATGCATAATAGAATTTGGTAACGTTGATAATTATGTAAGTATATAAGTAAATGTCAAATATTTTCGTCAAATCTTGGGCCGATAGTAGGAAAAATATTATATAACTCTCGGGCAGTAAAAACAGCACTTACGCGTCCCTTGTGACATAAATAACTATTTATCACATATACTCTAAGGTGCAAGATGTTTCCTTGTATTTAAAAGATAGTTTAGTGGGTTATTTCTGAAATTTTCGAATTTGAAGCTAATCAAAAATTGTGTTTCTTCAATAGAACGTTCTGTATATCAATATATATTAGTTTCCGTCGGTGAAATGTGAATATCCATGATTTCCTTCCCTATGTATTAAAAAGCGATTTCGTTCCTGCCATAAGACCCTGGTGTAATGGTTAGCAAACGGAAAACGGAAGATGTCAAGTTCGATTCCTTACTGGGGGAGATTGTTTCAAACATTTGATACGTGAGAAATACCAAGGAAATCATGAATATCCTGTATATCACTTTTTAATTTTATGTAAAATGATTTTCTGATCTCAAGTATATATATCGTGATATTTTGGAGGTGTATCTATATTTTCATTAGAGATCCTTGTTTGCTGACTTTTTCTTGGCATACAGTTGCAAGATTAAGAGGCGAAACAGTGTCGATGGCCCCTTCCTTCGAATTTCCCCTAGTCATTTTTGTGTCTGTCTTACACATTACGGGAAAATGAATTTTATTTGTAAAAAAGAGGTCCAGTTAACAACAATTATCGTGTAAACTGAAATCCACTAACGTATAGTCATATAGCTTTAAATTCAATTTATTAAATGTATTCTGCGTTGATGCTCGTTTTACTGCGCACATACAATATTTGAAATTCGAAATTAAAAATGATAGTCATAGTGTACTATAACGTTTGACATGTGTGCTGTGGAAGCGGAATACGTTTACAAATTAGAAATTAGAACTATAAAAGTGGACGTTTGTTTTGAAAGGTATAACAACAGAAGAGGGGATTTGATATCTCTGACTGAAGAAAAACTATTTAAATTTATCATCGAGTTCTTAAATAACGGAAATATTAAACAATATCGATGTAATTGAGCAGATCCACTAAATTTAAATATTTTGGAATCAATTTATTTTGAAAATAAATGGATTCAAGAAAGATCTAAGCAACATCAATTTTGAAGCAGATTTGGAAGAACTTTCGAAAAACTTGAAAAACAAGCGAGTAGAAAAAATTGCCATTTTGGCCCATAAACTTAAAATTTGAATTGCATTTTATAAAACAAATTTAAATTTAGTTATCGGTAGGTTTTAATTTAGGCGATTATAAAGAAGTTTAAAATTTGTGAAAAGTAATTTCGATACAATAATTTATATACTCTTTTTGGCATTAAGAAAATTGTTTAATTTGGCTTCTAAAATTTATTAGTAAAATTGCAAAATTAATTTAGATCCCATTTATTTAATTTTTCATTTTTGTTATCCCTGAGAAAAAGAGTCTCATTAGATTACACACATCAGGATGGCAAAAAAGTAACGGGCGATGGCGTTATCAGCGATATACACAAGGCCTGCGCGCTTTGACGTCAGCAGGCTGTAACGTATTTTGACAAGGGCCATATAAACGCGTTTACTTACTGAGACCATTTCTCCGTTTTGAATTGGTTTATCCAAGGTTTATCCAAATTATATTGGTTTTATTTAAAAAAATACTGTGCAGTGATGTTTCCGTACTTTGCTGGTGATACCTGCAATGTTTTTCTAGTGTTTTATAAGCGATAAAACCTTCTCTGAAATGATAAAAATGAGGTAACCTAACGTAACATGGCGCCGGCTGTTTTCATACGTTTAGATCGATTCTTGCGTTTTGAATTGGTTTATTCAAATTATATTGGTTTTATTTAAAAAAATACTGTGTAGTGACATTTCCGTACTTTGTTGGCGATACCTGCAAATTTTCTCTAGTGTTGTATAAGCGATAAAACCTTTTCTGAAACGATAAAAGCGACGTAACCTAACCTAAGATGGCGTCGGTTGTTTTGTATGTTTTCTTTGTGAGTTACACATTCTAAATAAAAGAAGATATTATTTATTTTTCAACAGCTACAGATTCAAGGACCGGTGAAACTATAACTGCAAGTTTAAAATATTCTAGGGTTAAAAAAGATGCTATTTCAACTCAATTCCCTAACTGTTCGTTGTATTTGATAAAAAAATATTATTGTTCAAATAGTTTTATATTCTTACGTTATATTTAACAAAATTATTTTTGAACACGAAGAGATGTTTTTAAATGTGTGTAATAAACGTTCTGTTTTAATACAATATATTTTAAATTATATCACCGAACGTAACCATTTTGGATACTGATATATGTAAGTGTCATATTCACAGCAGTGAACGTATTGCAACAATTACAATAACTTGTTTTACAAATACCCTACTTAAAAATGATCGCGGGAAAAGTAATGATAGATTAGGTAAAACACCACATAATAGGAAATTAAAGACCCTGGTTAAATACCATGGGTGCTCTGTTACGTGTTTAGTTTTTACTTTGAAACTTCGTTTTTCCAAAATAAAATCAAATGGGATGCGAAGAAGGGCTCAGTTGACGACTAGCATCCTCTTTAACCGGAAGCCCTTTAAAACTTAAAAAAGAAATGCAAAAAAACGATTCCTTTACCGCTTAGGCGTCATCGAAGAGCTGTGAGACCTTCTAGTATCGGTGGTAACGGCGATGCTCATAACTTAAATATCCACAATGAACGTTTGAGACAAAAATTGTCAGTTACCTGTTCCCTAATCTCTAATATATTTTAAAAAGTTACTTTGCAGGTGATGTTTAGTTACTCAAGCAAGTCGGTTGTCATAACTTGCTTCTTTAATAACTAATAAATAATTTTTTTTTAACAAATCTTTAATTGTGTTGTATCTTCTTATAAGTAACTACTTTAATAACTGTAATGATTACAAAGACGGTAGGCAATCATTTCATCCACATGAGTTTTTAAATTCTTAAAAACATTTGCTCGAGAACCAATTAGAACTATATTGGAATAGCGTGTCTATGTATGTATAAAGCTTCAAAAATCATTAGTAAACTACGTCTAGAATAATTGACGCTAAATATGCCATTTATCAGCACATTAGTACCTTAATAGGTCTAAAAGTCATATGATTTTGTGTTTCGTGCTAGAATCTTTCCAATCTTCCCGGTAGGTATTTCATATTAATGAAAATCATATTAATTAGAAACATTTTTAACGTGAAAACAAAAAGTTATAACTTACTCTTTTGAACTTGAACTACTATTTTCCTGGTCACTGTTAAATGAATAATTAGATCCAACCGAATCGCTACTGTTTTCATCGTACAGAAATAAATCTGCGCTATTGGTCGAACTAGATGTGGAACCACTCCCATTTCCGCTACCTCCGAGAAAACTCCCTGTCTCAAAGAAAAATTGCCGATTCACCACGTCTAAATCAATATTTTCCATATTGAACATTTTGGGTCTCAAAATATTATCTTTCTTGTCAGGCGCAATTTTAACAGTTTATTAGTTCGCAACACACTCGGAAATTTATGAAAGAATTAAAGTATCGGAATTTTATGTGGAATATGATTGTTTACTTTTTACTTCCTGTCATCGTTTTTATGCAATCGATTCCATTATACAATAAATCCATAAGTATGCGGATGACACGCGTTCGAAATTTAATGTCGTGATCAAGTAGTTGACGATACTGTTTATTTTGCTAAGAAGGCGCGTGACAGGACACGTGCACGGAACAATTGACACGCGGCGCGGTTTGCAGATAACTAAAGCGTCCGGATTTTCCTGGAGTTACCCTACCGCGCACCCGGACTTTAATATGGAGGATAATACACGAACGAAAGCTCATTTGCTCTCGTCGGGCACGCCTACTGTAGTACGTAAAAGCCCAATTTATTTTCTACTATTTCACCTAAATGTGCAGTTACATGTAATAATTTTATGCAAGTAATAACAGTTATTTTGAAGTACACGGTAATATTTTTTGGTATGTAACATAAAACCTGGGTATAATAGAAATGTAATAAAGTCTTAATCGAGATTGCTTCAACATTTAAAAAAATGAGCATCTATTCAGCATTTTATTAATACTCAAAGAAGCAACATAAATGTAAAACCTATGCACGTATGGGACGAACTGACTTTTACGGGAGTCTTTTTTTGTTTTTCTTTTTATAGAAGTTATCATTATTAAGCAAGGTGTTTTTATTTAAAAAAATATTTTTATTTGTAGGAGACAATGTACTTTTCAGAAAAATTATTGAGAATTAATATCAAATATGTCAATACTTTTGAATAACGGTAATATAGCATTTTTTGTTTACAATCTACACTGTAATTTAATTAATAAATGTCTTATAAATATAATATATAGATAAAGGAGTAAAAACAAAAATATCGCTATCGCTACTATTTTCATTGCACTACTCAAACTTGATTCTACATTAAACACAAATGTTTTTGAAAGAAAATATAGCCATAAAAATTACAGTTGAAATGTAGATATGTATGTATTACCTCCAAATGCATATATTACCACATGATCAATTGCTTCCGTAGAAATTGCACATCCGAAAGAAAATATTTTAAATTTCTAACCTCCAAATATTTTCTACTACTGACAAAGAAATGTTAGTGTCGTTTGATTAAGTTCACCGTTTTCTAGCATAATTTTCGAATATTTAGAAAACTTTCGTTGGATAACCAAATGGATAGCGAAGGGATTGTTGGTTCAGTTTCTTTGACAAGACTTTGTACGAATCAAAATGTTGGCCTCTTTATGGGTAAACTTGAAACTGACAAGAATATTTTGAATAAGATACGGTTTAATAAATTTTTTATAGCAACTAAATTCAAAATTTCCCTCTATTAAATTTACTCATGAAGGGGAAATAGGCAACAGGATTCCTTTCCTCCTATTATTAATTATAAGGAATAGATGCATATAGGAAACCTACTAATAGTAATAGATTCGTCTTAGAAAATTCTAACCGCCCTTGGAGACATAAAATTTCGACAATTAACTTTCTGGTACATCGTTTGCGTAATTTCTCTTTAATGAAAGACATGTATCAAAGCGAGCTCTAAGGAGTCATCAAAATTGCAAACTTTAACGGATTTTCTGAAGATGTGGTCTAATAGGAAACGTAAAAATAGAATAAGAATTAGTCTTTGTAAGCACAGTAGAAAGTATTAATAATAGTAATAAGAAATATGTTAAAAGATCTTAAAAAAATTTTGACCGCAAAACAACACTAGTTTACAGGTTTTTCCCCCAATGACTAAAGAGGGGATTTTTGGGGTAGCTAAATCCAACGCTATTGTCAAAAAATTTCGACACGTCATATTTTCAAGATATATAACGTGTCCATTTAGTGCATGGGCGGAAAATAATTTCATTCGTAAACAATTTAGAAAAAAAATCGCTACAAACGATACAAGTCTTTTAACTATATTATTACATTTTCGGACGTCCCGCTTCAATTCATGTCATTTAGTTTTTGATATAATTGAGATAGTTTGTTGTTTAAGTGCTTTTACAAAGTTTTTAATCAATTCTAGCTTAATGTGAAGGGGAGGTAAAATTGTGGTTTATGGTGAAACGGGAAGTAAATTCATCTCTAACCAGCCACACATTTTTTAACGTAATGGCGCTCTCTGGCTCTGTCATCCCATAAGCATAAAAACACATGAATATTTTCATATCCACCTTGCAAACTCAAAAATAAACCGATTAGTTTTAGATCTCCACAATCTTTCCAATTGAGTTCCTGATACTTAATAAATCTTGCAAATGTTTCATAAAACTCTTTAGAGTTCACAACATGGGTAACAAGAATAGATGGCTTCTGATTTCCATTATTATGTAAAAGCACCGGCTTCAAAGATGTGTTCGAAGAATCAATTCGTTCGAAAAGTATAGCTCGTTCATAGTTTTCGGGACGGTTGCGGCAAACTCTGTTTGTTGAATTGCCCCATAAGAAAAAAATCACACGGAGTCAGAGCTGGTGATCATGGCGGACACTCTGCAGCTCCCCTTTTCCATATCCAACAGTTGAGAAAAATTTCAAATTAAATAATTTCTAACATTACATTGATAGTGAGGTGGTGCCCTATCTTACTGGAGAGATCGGAATTTAGATTATTGTCTATTAGTTCTTCTTCAAACTTTTCATCATTAGAAAATAGAGACGGAATAATTTGATTTTGCAATAAGTCTAAATACCTATCCCCACTAAGATTTCCGTAGATAAAGAAAGGACCAATAATATACTCAGCCCAAATTGTAACAACACAAAAAGCCTAAAAAACAGACATATTGTCTATCACTACCAGTATCTATAAAATCACTATCAATACCAGCATCTATAAAAACACTAAACATCCACAAGTTTAATACAGATCTTCGCCGTCTGCTAACAAAAAATTCCATATATACTATTAATGACTTTTTTAACATAAAATTTTAAGCTGTTTATGTGACAAGTTAATTTTTATATGTAAACTTTTACTAATTATTTGACGTGTTCCATACATTGCGATGTAATGAAGGAACAAATATATTTTTATTAATAACTAACGCATTTAAACAAACTTACCATAATTAATTAATTGCAATAAAGTTCGTTAAAGAAAAGAAATAATAACAATTAACAAAACAAATTAGAATGAATCTATTTGCTTTATTAGACCCTTAGAGGTAATCTTACACTGTTTAAAAACCAGTACAGTTTGTTGTTTGGAGTGAAAATCGAATAATTTAAAATTTCAAAAAACATCTCCTCGTCTCCAGGACCATAATATCGATACTACTTTCTAGAAGCTATTTGGCCGTTTTCGAAATAGCACTTAATATACAATACACGTATCCGAGAACAATGGAAACGCTTGAAAAAGATGATATTGATACACAGTCGTCGACAGGGAGAAGTTTTTTGTGTCACTGCGGAAATATCGAATTATTAAATAACAATTCTAATAGGTTATTTATAAATAAGAGCTTTACAAAGCAATCTTTCAACATATCATATCATATTTTTAAAAAACGTATTGGAAGCCTTGCAATTTTGCGAAGCATTCTCCTCAGGAAACGCACGCCTTCAAAATGCATTGTTTTTGTACCGTTATTTTTGGCTTTATTATGTTAGAGCTTAATTATTTGTGTGTATTACTGTCAACATTGTTTTTTTCTATAATTTAACAGAAATCTAGAAATTAGTTTTGCATAAAATAATCTCTTACATAATTTCGAGCAAGATAAGTTGCCCAATATGTTAGTGCTTGAATATTGTATTAAATAAAAAATATATTAGAAGCTTAAATCTAACAATTTCATAAGGATATGTATGTTCTCAAAAACATATGTATGCACTACAGGGGTGACTTTGGCAAAGGGGCTGAAAGTGCAAGTACATTAAAGGGATATTAGCCGCACAATGCTCGCTAATTTACCCTCATGTTTAGAGTAAATAAAGAGGATATTGCAACTCAATTTAGACACTTTCTCTGTTAATGTACTGTGTCCCTCCAACATTTATTGCTGTATTGCAGTGCATAAAATCTAGACACAAATTTATATTTTATGTTTGTAACATGGGGTATGGCAAACACAAATTTTACACACAGCAAAAATGTGCATAGGAAAACAATAAACTGCAAACAATGTGTTGGTAGTTTTGCAGATATACGGGGTGTGATTGGAAAGTTTTAAAACAGAAGGCGCCACTGCTCAATAGGAGCTCAAAAGAAAGCTTGTTTTGTCCTTTGAAACGTCCTGAAAAGATCACCATGCTATCTTTGTTCGGTAGAGAGTGCCCTGCCTGGTGAGTGAAGACGTGTTTTCGGTTCTTGGGGAACTTATCGATTTCACAAATGGAACAATGAATTTGTGTAAAATTTCCTTTTAAAATCAGGAAATTAGCTTCGCAGGCTTATGATTTAAAGATAGCCGGGAACCAGTTGACGATGATCCCCGATCCGGCCGGCCTTCCACTTCAAAAACCAACGAAAACGTTGCGAAAGCTCGCGATTTAGTGCACTCTGACAGTACTTAATTGGGGAACTGGCTGATGAACTGAATTTAAGATTTTACACCGTTCAGGCAATTAACTGATGATTTGAACACGCGTCGAGTGTTCGCAAAATTCATTCTGAAATTATCAAACGAGCAGAAGTAACACCGACGTGTAGTGTCAAAGATCTGCTTAATTGGGACAGATTTGTTAAATATGCTAATTACAGGCAACGAATCATGGATTTGTGGATATGACCCAGATAAAATCCGCGCAATCGTCGCAATCCAGGTTCGCCGCGACCAAAAAAAGCATGACAAAGTCGGTTGAATATGAAGAATGTGTTGCTAGATTTTTTTGGTTATACGGGTATTGCGTACTTTAGGGGGTAGACGGTCAACCGGTTATACTATAAATGTGTCCTTGAGAGTTTGCCCGAAAATGTGCGAAAGAAAAGGCCGGCACTCTGGCGAGACAAGAATTGGGTCCTCCATCACAACAACACATCGGCTCATTGTATGTACGCTCACAAAGAATTTTTGAACAAATTCCAAGTTCCTATGCTTCCGCAACCCCCCAATTTCCGTGATATAGCCTCTGCCGACTTCTACCTGTCTCCTAGATTGAAATTTTCGTTGAAAGAAAAGCGATTTGATTCAATTGAAAACATGTAGGCAATATGGAGAAGATTCTTAATACCAATAAAAATAAAATGTCCAGGAATGCTTCCAAGGAAATATTGAAGGAAATCAACCACAATAAACTGAAAACACTGCCATTTCGAGATTATAACCCAACCTCACGAAAACAGATAATACACGCAGAGAAATGGTTTCTTGCATCAAGAAATTAGATATTCTTGCAAAAATCAGTCTCTATTCAAGAAAATATTTTTATTTCAAGACTAAAAATGTTTAATAGAAGAAAATAATTTTCTTGAAATTTTATTTGTATTAAATAAATATTTTCTTGGGGGTGAGAAAATTTAAAAAATCCAAGACAGAAATATGTTTCTTTCAAGTAGATCATTTAGTTTTAGGTTAAGAAAATATTCATATTACATTAACCGGTACTTTTTGAAAATGTTTATGAAACGTTGTACGTTAAAGGTTATATCATTGTATGGGTAAGTATGGCATCTGTATTCCGGTTTCTGTCGCTACTTTCTAGGACGGTATGATTATATCTCTTGGCACTAGGCGGCGCCATGAAATATTTCAGTGAGGGTTTTTGAAGATTAGTGGCATAAACTGAGAGATGGAGAACAATATCGGCAGGAGCAAAGAGCGTTACTGCTTTTCTCTACTTACAATGATTTTGTAGGTAGTGATTCCATCAATACCATGATGGTATTGGTTATTGTTTTGTAGGCATTTTTTTCATGTGTACTTCCACATTAAGTTCACTTTTGTTTGAACATTATTCTGTAGATAACCTCTGCTTTAGCCTTTTTAAAATTACAAGCAATGTGAATAATTTACTGCATTATGTACAGATAGGTCGTACTGCTTTAAACAAAGTAAGCGCAATTAATAATGTGCATATAAATAATATGCATTTCAAGAATTCTAAGTAAAAAATACTTTATTTTAAGAAAATGAAACTACTGATTTATGAACAATACCTAAACGCTTTCTGGAATTAAGAAAACTATTTACTATCCTTAAGAAAATATCGTTTTGTGTTATAACGACTATTTACTTATACTAAGAATCACTTTCTTCAAATTTGCTGCAAGATTTTCTTGAATTATTTCATTACAAGTATATACTTCTCTTAAGCAGAGAAAAAACAACGCTAAGAAAGTATTTCTTTTGATTTAAAACAGTAATTGTATTGTGGATAATTGAAACAGTAATTGTCTTGAATTGAGACGAACAGTCTTGATACAAGTAAACGTTTCTCTGCCTTTAATGTAGAGTAACTAAGAAAATGCAATACGCTTATGAGAACCAAACACCAAACACATAAGGTAGGCCCATTTTATATTAGGAGGTCTATATATAAAAGGTGTCATAATAGATGATAAATTCAGACACCGGAAGTAATAGATTTTCTCTCCCCATTTATCTTCAACGCCAGAGAACTAAATTAAGCGACTAATTAAAAACACATAATCGAAACTGCACGTTATTTATTGTTCGGAAAGAATTTGTCCTCCATTGTTTTTCACAATGATTTCATGCTACCTACATATAGTTCACTATCAACCGAAACGGAAATAGGTTCTAACAGCGTATACATTTTTAATGTTTGCAAGTAACTGGGCTCCCCAAATTACACCTTCGACCTTAGTTTGCACCCCTTAAATCGTTTTTTGCAGGGGTGGCAATATAATATTGACGGTAAAAATTTACGGCGGTAACGTTTCCTAATTGAATCAATTGTAGAAAAAATCTATTTTTTATGTAAAATGTTTATTTTTGTAATTTAATCTACAAAGACCAAGTAGTGTTCTTGATTGAAGTATGTGAGATCCTAAAGTGAGAGAATAATAATGAGAATGAAGAATGAAACTATGAAAAGCGCCGGATTTAATAACAATAAACAACAAAATAGTTTGCACTTTTGGAATTGAGTTTGACAATTATTGTGATTACGTTGCCTAGAAAGATCTTTTGGATAAACATGAAGTCACAGAAGATAATTTGCTGCTTCTTCCTATTCAACGATATAAAAAACAAGAACAGACTACCAAACCTGTTATTGCTGCATATTGTTAAAGGAATGACTTGTGGAACCGTTGAATTCGTCTTCCCAATATATCTTTCCAAAGTACTAACAGCATACGGGCTGTTCTATTTAACGTAAGAAAGTTGGCATCGCTTTCGGTGACATCGAAAATGCAATTGAGTTGCTAACAATACCAGAAGTTAGTGCATAAAAAACACCGAAAATTGGGTAATACAAAATTGAAATCAACTTGTTTTTTTTTCTAAAACCGCCAGCTTTTGTCGTTCAAAAGTTGGTATAGGTTGAAGGTAAATTTTATGACTTCACTGTATAACAAAATTATGTTTTTCTCCTCTTACGCAGAATCTTTAAGGTGTCTAATATAAATGGAATGTTATTTCAGGGCTGAGGCAATTGTTCTCATGACAGAATAAATGAGTTCACCACAAAAGAAAAATTTCATGTTGTTAAAAACGTTTTTAAAATTATTATATCACCAGGATGCTACAATGATGGATCTAATTAAATTTTCAAAAAGAACATATTCTTGACACCATACACTTGAACTTGAACATACGACAAATGGATAATTCTAAAATTATTATAGTACAATCCTGGCCCATATCGCACATTTTCAACGCTTGAGTAGTCACCAAACCCTATATGTCATGCCCTGGCGACATCCACACGTGTGCATAACACATTGCTCATATACATACATTCACATTTCTTGCAAACTTTCGGAAACTTTTCCTATTGAAACAATACTAATTGTAAGAATAATTGATATTATTGTAAAAAAAAAACTACACATATTTATCTAAGAACTATTTTGATTGATACTTTTTGAAGCTGTTCATTAAATATTAAAGAATTTATTTTTAGTTTACTCATAAAAATATATCTTGAAATTCTCCCAAAATGGTTTCCCTGTTCCGTTCCAAAAACCATTTTTTTAAGGTGATTATTTGATATTTATAAATTGGAATGGTGCGGGTATATAGATACTGATTTACGTTCATCAGAATGGATAAAATTTGATAAGGTGTGCTGTAGAAAGAGTGTCCGCTTGACATAATTACAGAATAAAGTTTCTTAAATAAAGTATATTTTAAAAATAACGACATGGTATTTGAGTTTTCTTTCATTTAGTAATAATTTGAGGAAATTATATTCATTATCTAAATTTAAAATGCGTGAATTTACTTTCGAATGAAACAGGTAAGTACAGGAATTGAAAATATTAAACTACTGCATATGCCTTTATAAGCTTTACATATGAAAACTGAATGGTAGTTAATTGAAAAATAAATGACAATAATACCTATGTTGTAATTTTTAAAAAATTGTAAATTGTAGAGTAAAAGTGAATAAATAAAATATTGCTTTTTGTTTGGAAAAATGTGATCGCCAAACTTTAGTAAACCTTAGGTTAGTATGTATATCTACATATTAAGGATTATTTTGCTAAATATATTAAAAATATATTTAAAAAATCCTGAGATGTTCTAACTTCGAGTGCAAATATCAGATGATGGAAACTGCTGTACTCTCTATTACCACTTGGCGATAATTAATTACACTGTATTCGAATTGGAGACTTTTTTGCAACAAACTGGGCACCCGAGGTGTGAACCTAATTCGAGTATGTTGAATCCAATGGTGCTCACCGTTTTTAAAAGTTAACTCGCGTTTTTGAGGGATTTCAATTTAAAAATTTTAGGCTCAAACACCCCAAAGAAACGTAATTTTTATAATTTTTTGACCTTTTATTGAATTTAAATCGATGGAAATCGGTCGAATAAACATTGCATAGAAACTATTTAAAAAAAATGAATCGATTCAGTCTATTTTTTCTATTTTTTTTGCAAAAAAAAAACATTTTTCTTGATTTTTAAACGATGATGACTAAAGCTGGCCACGAGCGGTACCGCGCAGTAGCGTAGAGTCGACCAGGCCTCGCGTTCCGAGTTATTCTGCTAATAGAGATGTTTGCTGCCGCAAATAATTTCGCTCATCTTTTAAATAAAAATTAAATAACACGTGCTCAAACACTTACCATTTTAAGAGTCCTCCGTGAAATCACAAAGTGAATAATGTCTGTTAAATATCTGCAACATTAGATATGTTTCAACTGTTGTTTCGGCAAAACTAGTACGGCATGAGGAAAAAATGCGTTTATATGCAGAGAACGAACGTTCTACATCTAGTGACGTAATATTTGCGTAAGTAAAATAATCTTTCAAATAACTTAACGATTCTGTTGACGCACTTTCACAAGGGTGTCTTAATGTGCCAAAATCAGAATTTTTCTCAAAAATACTTTCAAATTTTTCATACCGTTCATACCGTCAGTATAATTCATGCATACATAACATTCAGCTGGATCATGTTCTCTCGGATCTATCCAAATCATCGGAACACCAAATGGCATAGCGGCTCCGGTTTTTGTTCATTTATTCAAATTCAAAGTGCATGTTGTACAAATAGTAGACGGCGTCCAATACACATCAGTAAAAACATTTTGTGAGAAATATTGTTGATACAAATGAGCGGTTTCAGCACTTATTTTACGCCGAGTGGTCTTAATTACAAATTTTCCACGCACGTAACAAAAGCTGTTCAATTTAGAACATTTATCCATTTTTGATATTTGAAATTAATTGATTTTACAAGCCAATACAATGAACAAACTCGAACTATTCACTATTCACTTCGGTTTGGGCTATTTGCTTTAATATTTAAATGTTAACACTTTGACTTCTGAAAACAGACTGAGCTCTCAGCGGTTAACAGCGCCACTTATATTCCCATTTGACCAAGTAGCAGGAATGGAAGTTTCTAGAAGGTTCACGAATGGTCCATGAACGGTCCATGGATGGCTCTCGAAGGTTCCAGAAAGCTCTTCGGCCATTTATCAGATTTTCCAGAAAATTTTTAGATTGAAATTGCTCGAAAACGCGAGCTATCTTTTAAAAACGGATGGCACCATTGGATTCAACGTACTCGAATTAGGTTTACCCCCCGGGTGCCCAGCTTGTTACATTTTGCAACTAGCAGTGTTACGGAATAGCCTGTATAATGCGTTTTCGGATGCCTACTTAGTTATTTTATAAAAGGAGGCCGCCTCTTGCATTATTTCTATACATTCATAAACAATTACTTCAGCGTGAACACTTTTATTGATTATAACAATTATTAAACAACGTGCAGAACAATAATATTATATGTACTTCAACAGAATTGAATAGAACTCGTGTATGTTTTTTCTTAACTGTCCTCCCCCCTATCCTCCACGTGGTTCCTCATCCACACCGGCCGACGAATCACGCGAGTGTCGCGGTCTTGAAAATTCGGTTGTGCTACATTACTATTAATCATAAAATTCCTTGTATAGCCGCTAATGAGTAAAACTAATCTCTTAATTTAATTTAAAATATACACAAAACTGACAGATATAAATTTACTGCGCATGCTCAGAAAACACACTCAAATAACTCATTAAAGCTGTCCCCTCTTTACATATGCTCCATCGGTGCGGAGGGAAGCAAGAATCTCATAAAAACTCTGAGGTGAGTGCCTAAAAAGAACACGGTTATTAGTGCGTTTTGTTGAGTTTCTCAGAGTTTTGTGGTAAAAAGAACACAATATAATCTGTGACACCGATCTCAGCCGCGTATTTTGGGTCGATAAATATGCTGACCATTCGCAAGGTTGGTAATACATTTACTCTAAAGGTGGTCTCATTTTAAAAATATATAGCGTGTGCAATGACGTCAGTGTTAGTGGAATATGGAACGTATGAGATCCATCAATTTAAACGTTGTTACGAACAGGTATATATTACTACCAATGACGTCAAAATATGCGTCCTTCACCTCTCCGCCCACAAACTTTCGGTCAAATATTGCAAGATAGGAACTGAGACAACCTCTAGAATACCAACCTTGGACCATTCAATTATACCTATATAGAACTTAGTATATGCAACCAAATATACACTTATTAATAAAATCATCTGAATAATTTGATTATGACTATTATAAGGTGTAAACAAGAAAGGAAAACAAAGATGTAAACAATTTATTAAAAATATTTATATTACAAGTAGAAGACTAATTTTCAGTTTAGAGTATAAATATTAACGAAGTCCAATTCAATAAAAATTATCTAAAAATTTTCCAATACCGATTTATCTAAAATCAACTCAGCATAACATTACTTAAATCTTTAAGTAGAAGACTTTATAACAATAAACAACACTGGTATTACCATTGATTCAATGTTTATGATTATAAATAATATAAATAAAAAGAAAAGAATAATATTAGCAATATATACAAACATATATTAAATATAAACAAATCTAAATGATCCTCTATCACAGACATTATTTTTTCTTAGGGGCTGATTTGCTGTAAAATGCATCCAAGAATAACGCTGTAAATACTAACGTAGCACCAAACCACTGGCGTGGTAATAATGGATTTTGGAAAAACATAACTGATGCTAAGACAGTGAAGAATTTTCGTGTAGTGGTGACTACTGAACATGGTAATGGACCAAACTCAGATACCTGTAAGAAACAATATCTTCATTTCTAATGTTTTCTTTTTTTTTTAATTGTGTGAACAATACCATTAGAAAAATAAACAACTGTCCTAACGCTCCGGCTAACGCTAATAATGACATATTAAGTAGAACCGCTGGATGCCTGGATACAAAGTCTACAAATGTGAGGAATTCTCCTGTTACTAATAATGCCAAGGCTAACATGATGCTGGACCAAAAATTCATGCTTAGCATCATTTGCTGTCCACTTGGTTTCGTTTCTGCTCTCATTCTTTCCTGAAAATTAGATAAAATAATTACAATCATGTTTATGCTAAAAATATTAATGAGAAGCATATAATGCACAAAATGTAACGCTAATGGGTAGAGTTGCTCACTAGCGCTAACGGGCAGTGGCGGAGGTTCGATACAATCCTCAGTATAACTGCGAGTGTCAACCAGATCTGTTGTGTATACATGTACGCTGCCGTAAATACTATTTCGTAGTTCTACGTTTGTTCTAAAAATGTTGCCTGCGTCGCGAAAACGACCAACGTTGGACAAAGTTACAGAATTTATAGCAGAAATGCCTGACCTAAATTATGATGGCGTTAAAATTCAATGTGTAGTTTGTAATATCCCTTTAATGTGTTGGTCCAAAAGGGATTGTCTACGTCACGTAAATAGTAAATAGCATTCTTCAAAAAAAATTGCACACGACACTATGACAAATTTCAATTTAGTTTATGTGTTACCTTTATTGCATGTAATCTACCGTTTAACAGACAAGGAAGCATATGTCTTCTTTTGGAATAAATATTCGGACTGCAAATTACCAAGTCGGGTATCGTTACAAAGAATTGTGCCATCTGCTCGTGAACATGTTGAAAAAAGAATTAAATCGGAGTTGAAAGATAAAAAAACTGTGGTTATGTGTGGACGAAACAACGGATCGTAAAAAACATTCTGTGGTTAATGTAATGGTACGTACAATGGAACCACATCAATCGTCACCTTCAATTCTATTAGCTTCAAGACGAGTACAACAATGTATTGCCGAAGTAATTTCAAAGTTAGTGTTAAATACATTGGAAAAGTTTGAACTTTCAACAAACCAACTGATGATGTTTATGAGTGATGGTGCCGCAAACATGCTTTCTGTAGGCCGGTCTCTTAAAAAACATTGTGCTAACTTGTTACATATTACGTGTAAAATTCATGCTTTTAGTCATGTGGCAGATAGTATTAGAAAATGTTATCCTGAGGTAGACGCTTTCATAGCGCATACAAAAGCAGTGTTTGTCAAAACCCCAAAACGTATTCGCAAATTTCACAGACTGTGCCCCCGTATGCCTGAGCCACCAGAACCTATTCTTACACGTTGGGGAACATGGTTACAGGCTGCGTTTTATCATAAATATTTTGAGAATATTAAGAACGAGGTTTTACAATTCGATCCAAAGGAAGCTGCAGCTATCAACGAAAGCCAGTCGAAATTTCAAGATAGGTTAAAACGGATTTAAAAACTATTCAGAACAATTACTTCGGACCTGTGGAGGCAATAGAAAAATTACAAAATCTTTCAGTGTCGTTAGTGCAACATGTTCACGCACAGCTATGCGCGGTAGAAGACGCAAAAAAATGTTTGTGTTCTAGAAAGGCTTGAAAGTGTTTTAGAGAAAGATTCTCATTTTGGCACATTAAGACAAATTTGTGAAGGTGCGTCAACAGAACCGCTGAGTTGTTCCAAAGATTATTTTAATTACACAGATATAATGTCACTAGATGTAAAACGTTCGCTTTCTGCATATAAACACACTTCTTCCTCACGCCGCACTCGGTTTGCCGAAACAACTGTGGAAACATATCTAATGTTGCAGATATTTAACAGACATTATTCACTTTGTGATTTCACGGAAGACTCTTAAGACGGTAAGTGTTTGAGCATGCATTATATTTTATTTCTGACCATTTATTTTGTGTAAGTTTTTATGCGCCCACCACTGGCTGTTAGCGCAAATTGAGCAACTCTACTAACGAAGCACAGACTCACAAATTGCAATAAGTGCAAAATTTATTTAACTACAGAAAATTAATAGATTAGAATTAAGAAATAATAATTTTGCAAAATATATAATGTCAAAACATTAGATTAAAGTTCAAATAAATTCCAAAAAACATTTTTTTCTTTTATACTGAATTAGTACATTGCACTTTTTATATTTTGAATGTTCGTTCTTTAAATATATTTTCAATAAAACGATTTTGGTAAAATTAGAATTCCATCTACAATACACAAAAAGCTATAACTTATCAATTAATTTTATGATTTAGATGCCATATGAGACTTAATTTTTAGAATTGGTTCGCAGGTTTGATGGATAAAAATAATTAGGGCATATACATTTGCAAATAATGAGTTTTACAAGACAATATAACGTATAGAAGAAAGGTAACAAGTGTATATTTCTATTTTATATCTTCGTTCTAATAATTTTATTTTCTCATCAAATAAATAAGTAATTATATAATAAAGGTACCTGCACAGCGCCAGTTAAGCCATCCATTGTTAATGACAGCAGCAATAGCAATTCGCCAAGTCCAAAGCTAGTATCATATTTTGATTGTCCTGATTTATCTTTGTACATAAATAATACAACACCAATTACAATTAGTAACACAAAAATATATTTTCGAAGAGCGTATGTTTTCTTCCCAATGATAACTCCTAATATCATTACTGGTATAGGTTTGGCAGACTTTCCTACAACCTTTATGGTATATATGCAATAAATTACTGAATAATACATACAAAATATATTTTATTACCTGCGTTGGATATGGCACCCATTGCAATGCCATATTAGAACATACCATAGCTAAGAGGTATGTTAGCGAGCAACTAATAAAGTAAGTATTGGGTGTTTTGTCTTCTGCTTGTGGTTGAAAGTAAATGATCCCTTTAGCAAATAAATAATTCACAAAACATGCTATAAATACCAATGATAATGCATAGGTGAATTTTTCATTTATCACTTTTGTTTCTCCATTCTCATCAATGGTCTCAGTAAAGTACTTTCCTCTAGTAATCTTTTCTTGTAAGATACCAAAATAAAAGTAGGAAATAAATATTCCACCAGCACAAAATAAAAACCTTGTATTATTAGCCATATTATATGAAGCTTAAAGTTTATAAGTTAATTATTTTCACTCAGAAAGAGTTAATTTTGATACATATAAAGACGGGAAACATATGTGCAGTTAAACATTGAAAAAATGTGGTTAAAACATCGTTGCGTTTGGGAGCTACACGTCAAGCTACTAAAAACATAACGATTGGCCACCACAGGATACTATGGTGCAGATCTACCAATCACAAATGAGATTTGCGATCAATAAATTTATAAAAATTCAAATTGCACATTTATAAAAACAAGAGAATAGAATTATGAAACTGCAATAACGATAGACATATTTTCAAACGCGTTTTTATAATCTGCTTTGGGTTTATTTAAGTAAATTGATGTTATTTAGTATTTAAAATCAAGTTTTTAGAAAGAAAATGCGAACAATTTCACTACACCGCTGTAGAAAATAACTAAGTTATTAGTGTAATATACCGAAATACACATCATTTTAAGATATTATCACGTCAGTGAAAACTTTCAATGTACTGATTCAAGTTACAGTATTTCGTCTTATCTGTTTTATGAGTTTAAACTTAATTTTAAGTTCACAAAAGTACAGAACTCTTTTGTACAGTAGTCGTGTATCAGTGATGGGTAAGATAGGGGAAATGATACATTTTGCAGCGATTAGATACACTCGTGTTTATTCGTCTCATGAGAAAGGGTTCGTGTTGCCTACCGGTTTCTCCGAGAGTCGACAAAACACGAGTCTGTTTAGTCGCTTTGACAATTTAGCCCTTTCCCCTATCTTGCTCATCACTCATCACTGTTATACGTGTGACTTTGTTACATTCTCTTAAAATTAAAAAAAACTGCATTATGTAATTTTTCCTTTAATTATGATTGTTAATATCAGTGTCATTCATGTGTCGTTGAAAACATTACTTTTGACAAATCACAGGCGAGGGATGAACGGATGCTTTTCATTGGCCGCAACTCTGTATAATCTTATAATAGACTTGAAGTTCAGAGCAATTCTTCGTTCTTTGGAAACGATCGAAAATATAATGCCCACAAAACAATAAAATGCATTACTTACATCACAACCACAAATCCAATCAGCAAAATCATACGTTGGTCTATGCAAATTACGTGCACTTCTGTATTTTATCTTTGGTAGTTTGCCTAATTTTAAGTTTTCGCAAAAGGCGACCACTTTTTTTCAATTCTAAGCGTTAACAAAATTTAGTTTTTTGGATCCCGGTTTACAGAAAATGAGTTAAATATTTAATCATGGATTAACATATTAATCTCTGATTAACTTAATTTTGTGACATAACTAATCACGCTTAAACAAGTTTAATCATCGATTAAATTAATTCTTGATTAAAACCAAATGTTACTTTGACATCTGCCAATATTAAAGAGAGGGAAAGTAAAATACCAAGGAAATTGCAGTTATTCGCATAAATTGAACAGGAATTTCTATAATCATCTAAACATAGTCTTTAACACACCTTAATATATCTTTATGATGCTGATTGCTCCAAATGTCATTTTAATTCTAATTGGTTAATTACGAATTAAACTAGTCCAAAATGTGTAACAGTAATTCATTTAATCGGGAATAAAATTTTAATTGGAGATTAACTTACGAGGGTGTATCAAATGTAAACGAGACTGATTTTCTTAAAAATTCCGGAGGGCTTCTAGACCTGGAAGGGATTGATGCGCAGGTACCCTGTACCGCTAGGGAGAGGGGAGAACCGACCGCAACTCTCTCGGGTCTCTTTAGTATCAAAAGAAATCATGAGCGAGAAAGAAGTGCATACCTCCGTGGAGCAGCGGATTATCATCAAGTTTTTGTGCCAAGGAGGGGGTGAACCCAACCGAAATTTGGCGGCGATTACAGGCACAGTTCGGGGACAACACCCTATCAAGAACCCGTGTGTTTGCATGGCATAAAAGATTTTATGGAGGGCGTGAAAAGGTCGAGAATGAGAGCCATGATCGCCGCCCAAGGACAAGTGTGACCGAGGCCAACATCGAGGCGGTTCGAAATCTTATAGAAGGAAATCGACGCATAACTGGAAGTACTGGATGCCGCGAAATTGTAATTTCGAAGGAAAAGGAAGAAGCAATCAGCCAGAAATGTAATTCTTCTGCATGACAACGCTAGGCGTCATGTGGCTAACGCCACGATGCAAAAAGTGGATGCATTAGGATGGGAAACGCTGGAACATCCACCCTATGGTCCAGACAACGAAGCGGTGGAAGCGTTTGTGCTCCAATGGCTACACGAACGTCCGAAGAGTTTTTACGATGATGGAATAAAAAAGCTCCCAATCCGATGGGACAAATGTATTTCTAGAGCGGAAGAGTATGTAGAAAAATAATATATATTTGTAAGCTTAGTTAAATAAAATTAGAATTTTTTAAAAAACGTGCCCCGTTTATATTTGATACACCCTCGTAATTCAGAATTAAAAAAGGTTCCCTAAACCGGTGGTTACACTTTTTAGTTCTTTAATTTTTTCCACCACCGACATTATTTACAATACAATAATGTCGGTGGTGCACGCACACACGTAACAAAATAAAAAATAATAACAAGTACTTAAAATTCAAAACATAAAAAAATTTTTGATCTTTGATACACCCATAAGCCGGTGAAGCGAAACCGAAACCCGAAGATGAAAAATATATACCACACCGCGAACACGTGCTTTACTGGACTAGGCTCATGACCCCAGGCTGCACTTTCTATATGTAACTGATGAAATTATTTATAATCGTGCATGTTCGGAAAACCTTCGGCTCCGTTTAAGCCAACGGGGTCATACCGGGCAACCAGCCGCGTCCAACGAACACATCGCTACATGTACGATGGGACAAAAGTAAACTTGGACGACTAGCAAGCGACATGATAATATCGGCAATAGATATAAGGCTCACTTTCGTATAGGTTTACTACATATCGTCCATGTTTATTTTTGTGCCATTGTATGTACATACATACATGCGTACCTACATACAATATTTATGGTGAGATGATTGTATGTGTGCTGTGTATCGTCTTATTACATTCGTACATCAACGATCGCAAATATATTTTAAGGAAGATGAGTTATTATTTTTCCTTTGTTTTTAACTACATAGCTTTTCAAAACGTTTAATTATAAAAATGCTGAAACCTATATTGAAACAATTTCTTTGTATTGGGAAAATCATGAAAGAACTCACAGAACAGCGGGTAATAAAATGCTTATACAGTGCGGACCTAAAGTGTCCCCCCCATGCTAACTTTTGAATGACAGCAGCTAGCGTTTTTAGAAAAAAATAGGTCGATTTCAATTTTTTGTGAACTAATTTTTGCCGTTATCGGCAGTTCAATTGTACTTCCGGTGTCACCGGAAGCGACGACAACTTTCTTATTTTAAATAGAACAGCCTATATATCTTTAGGTTTCTGGAAAGATAATCGAAAGGCGAATCCAACGATATCACATATGTTATACTTTAACTTAAGAAATATGCAGCAATAAAGGTTTTGGTAATTTGTTTTTGTTGTTACGCAAAGTTAGCTAGAAAAGAGCGCCAAATTGACACCAGACTGATCTGAAGAGCCGGAAGAGCTCGTTACTAAGCGAAGTAATCATAACAATTGCCAAACTGACAAATCTCAATTCCAAAGGCGTAGATTATTCTTGTTGTTTATTGTTATATCCTGCATTTGTCATACGTTCCTTTTTTGTTCTCGTTATTATTTTCCTTCATTTTAACTTGTTTTGTTAAATGTTATTTCTTTAATTTAACGAACTATATTGTAGTTAATTAATTATGGTAAGTTTGTTTGAATGTATTAGTATTTGAAAGACAATATGTTTTTTAGGTTTTTATGATGGCTTCGGCAAGGACCATGCAAAATTGCTTGGTCAATTTTAATATCATGTAAATCTGGCAACAATTGTCACTTTATTTGTCATGGTTGCGCAACAAATTGTACAATAATTTAAATCATATTATCTTCTGCTAAAGCAGTTTGCCCTGAAAATTTTATACTACGTATCTATCCCTACCTAGCGCAAAGTTAAAATATTTCCGACTGTATAAGGGCAATGTTCATTATGTTCCACTTCGTGGTAATTGTTGCCAAATTCATGGAATATTAAAATTAGGTACTTGATATTTATCTTACGTGGTCCATGCGGACGCCATTGTAAAATCAACAACATAAAAAATTGCCATCAAAAACTAACACACTTAAACAAACCTACCACAATTAATTAATTACAATAAAGTTCGATAAAGTAAGTAGAAACAACAATTAACAAAACAAGTTAAAATGACATAAAATGATAACGAGCACAAAGAACGAAAGTATGACAAATGCAGGTTATAATAACAATAAATATCAAAAATAATTTACGCTTTTGGAATTGAGATATGACAGTTTGGCAATTGACATGATTACTTTGCTTAGCAACGAGCTCTTTAGATCAGTCTGGCGTCATAAGAAACAATTTGGCCCTTTCCTAGCCAACTTTGCGTCACAACAAAAACAAATTACCAAAACCTTCATTGCTGCATATTTCTTAAGTTAAAGTATAACATATGTGATATCGTTGGATTCGCCTTTCGATTATCTTTCCAGAAACCTAAAGATATACAGGGTGTTCTATTTAAAATAAGAAAGTTGATGCCACTTCCGGTGACACCGGAAATACAATTGAACTGCCGATAACGGAAAAAGTTAGTTAAAAAAAATAGAAATCGACCTATTTTTTCTAAAAGCGCTAGCTTCTGTCGTTCAAAAGTTAGCATGGGGGGTGGACACTTTAGGTCCGCTCTATATATTGCTGCAAAACTAAAAGGCTTTTAGCTTTCAGATGATTTGTTTAATTACGATGAAATACAGTAGTACCCGGATATAAAGAACCACAAGGGATCGAGAAATTCAGTTCGTTATATGCGGAGTACGTAATAAACAAAACGGTTGAAATACATTTGACGAATTAAAAAAAATGTGATAACTACATCATTCAAACGATATTTATTTCTATAAATTTTGAGAAATATCGCATACATATATTTTAATATTACATGTATTAGTTACTGATTAAAAAGTCTGTAATTTTTGACTGTTTCAATTTCGCATCAGTGTAAATTTGTTCAATATTATCCTCAATGTTGGCAAATATATCCAAAGCATCTCTACGGGTATTATAAGACTGTACAGAGTAGCGAAGTTTCCTAACACATTGCAGCGCTTCTTGATTACCTAGTAAGGATTGGTATATCTTCGCAAATGTTACTTTCATCACTACTAGAATCGTCTACAAATTCAGTAAGTACGCTGTTGATTATGTCATCGTCAGTTAAGAATTCGGCGATTGCAACTTGATCATCTATATGAGCGAATTAGTTAAAATTGGTATTCTGCATAACACTTTTTACGACTTCACTATCACCGACAGATAAATCAATAGTTGTTACAGATGATTTTTGCTTCTTCAACCATTGTGAAAGTATTAATTTGTCATCAGAGTCAAACTCATCAAAAGTACAAGTACAGAAGCCTGCATGTTTGAAACAATTACTGATAGTTTTCTCTGTAACTTTTTGCCATGCTTTACGACTAAAATTTATTGCATCCGGTAAATCTATAAACTAGATTTACCTTCGTCAATTAAATTAATTAAGTTTATAAGCAAAAAATTTCGATAGTAGCTTTTAAATGCATATATTATTCCCTGGTCCATAGGCTGAAGCTTGGAGCTAAAGTTTAATGGCATAAACACTAATTTAATATTACGCAAACCAATAGAATAATTTTTCTATTCTTCAGTAATAACTCTTCATTCCACAGTCTCAGTTCTTCTATAAACAAATCGCTATCCATGCTTTCTTATTTGATTTATAATTCACAGGAATTTGTTTGAAACATGGTGGATTTTGTGACTTGCCTATCACTAGCAATTTTCTTTTTTTACTTCCCGTTAAATTAGCGCACAGAAATAAGGTTAATCTATCTTTTGAAAGCCCATGTATTTTTTTTTCTTAAAAAACGTTTGTCTTAATGTGCGGACGCATCAAAACTATAAAATACAAACATTCGATTCAATACACATGAATGTACTCGATGTTCTTGTCGGTGTTGCCTCGGCTTTCTGAATATTGTGTACTGATGTAGTATCTAAACAAATTCGCTTTAAACAGAAACTATTTCTGTTAAGGCTCTAAAATTGGTTCGTATTATACGAAAGTTCGTCGTAAGCGGGTTCGTTTTAGCGGATCACTACTGTATATAGATTTTGTAATCTTACAGTATACACAAATCTAGAATATCCATAAGTGCAATTCGAGAGCAGAACGGAACGAAGATTGTATAGATTTTGTAATCTTACAGTATACACAAATCTAGAATATCCATAAGTGCAATTCGAGAGCAGAACGGAACGAAGATTGAAATAAAAGTTATTAGACTTTTTTGCATGGAGCGATAAAACTGTTTAACTGAAACGAGATGTATGGTGTTTCGCTGGGAAGGGAAAGAATAAAAGAAGCGTTTCTATACTGGTTTACACAAATAAAGACATTAAGCATGTATGATAAATTCTTATACTATGTCTTATAGAAATGCGATTTAATAAATTATTAGATTTACTTAATATTTATACATATTTGCTCAGAAGAACGCACTTGCACACTTACCTATCTGGCGAATCTGTTACTCCAGATCGCCGTTTTGTAATTATAATTACCAATTAAGCAGCGGTGCTAGATCTGATTAAAATTATGTCTGTTCGAGTAAACGCTCTATTTCAAAAACGTTGACCAAAATATACAGAATTTTTTTACATGCATACACTTCTACATATATGCATGTAATGCGTTTGTTACTTTTTAATTTGTACATAATTAGCAAAAGAATCGCGAACAAATTAGTTTGTGTTATTAGCGGGATTATTATTCTGCTAAAATGATTTCACATATAGTATACGATAAAAAAATTGCCTATGAAGGAATAGTGCAAAATAGTTGGAATAGTTAGAAGCACAAGGTAGCAGACTATTTCCAAAATACGACAAGTCCACTTTCTACATAAATAGAGTTTAATTGTTTCAAAAAGAAAACTGCTACAAAATTCGTTATCTCAAATACTTTTGCGAGAGGCACGTTTGCTAAAATATGGATCATAACTTTTTCAATAAAGACTATGTTAAGTATCGACATTTGTAATGTATAGATTACTCTTCTTGGTATAATTTATAAGAGATTGCACAATAGATCTTTTACATTTTTGTATTGCGAGATTATTATTGATCATATATTCTAAAAAGCAGTCTCCTACAAAACAAATAAATATTTCAAAACATGGCTCAGTACGAAGCTAATAGTTTGTTGTCATACATCTGCAGAAAGGAAGCAATATGTATGGTACTGTTCTAAATAAATATGTTTTGATGAATTACCAAATAATAAATTCGTTCTTGTTAACTTATATAAAAATATATCAACGGTGTGATTCCATAGAATAATGAAAACGTTGTACCTAGCGAAAGCAATTAAACGGAAGAAACTAATGAGTGAAATGCTACCGGCAAATATAAAATAAAATAAGAACAATATTTTAACAATTACCAATCCATTATTTACAGTTTCTACAAACAGCTGTTAGATCGAGGTTATTTACTAAGGATTGGCCCCTTTTGCCTCTTCAATCTGCAGCATATAATTTATTATTCCACTCTACAATAATTCATGAATAAACTTTTGCATATTTTGACGTTATTATTGTTACTAAACAACGATTGTAAATAGTTTTTGAATGTGTAGCGCATCTTACTTTTTAAATTGGTCAGTTGGTCCAGCGATCCGTGCATAGCATTTTATATGTATATGGATCAGAAAGAAACGGGTAATTTGCACCAAAAACTTAGAAATAGTATGTACATTTTATTAGGAAAGTCCCGCATAAGTGGGGATCTTAAGATGAACATATAAAGGAAATAAAGAAAGATATGGGTGCTCAGTGTAGTTCAAGATTCACACGCAGGTGAATTCCGTGCGGCTAAATCGAAGATAACTGTGGAATAGTTAACTAGTGGAACGGAGCTGGCAATAATTGGTGTGTAATACAATTAATATTATTAATAAGACCATAACATCTGTTGCTGTGCTCTATTTTATGATGTAATTTACGAATTGTGACCAAATAAAATTAGTATATACCTAAACAGATTTTCCTTAATAAATTTATTTCGCTAAATGTTTAAAAGAAAAATTATTATTGCTTATTTACGGTTAACTTTATAGATCTTCCATAATGTGTGACGACGATCTGGTGGCATTGGTAGTAGACAATGGATCCGGGATGTGTAAAGCGGGTTTTGCCGGTGACGATGCTCCAAGAGCCGTCTTTCCTAGTCTTGTTGGAAGGCCACGTTATCAAGTTTGTGAAATTGCCTACTAGTTAGCTGAACGAAACTGATACATTATTTCTTATCTAGGGCATAATGGTAGGTATGGGTCAAAAAGATTCGTACGTTGGCGACGAGGCTCAAACTAAAAGAGGTGTCCTCACGGTAAAGTATCCCATTGAGCATGGTATTGTTAGTAATTGGGACGACATGGAGAAGATATGGCATCATACATTTTATAATGAATTGAGAGTCGCTCCGGAAGAACATCCTGTTCTTTTAACCGAAGCGCCTCTGAATCCGAAAATTAATAGGGAGAAAATGACGCAGATTATGTTTGAAACATTTGGAACACCAGCTATGTATGTCGCAATCCAAGCTGTATTATCACTGTATGCTAGTGGAAGAACAACTGGAATCGTAATGGATTCTGGCGACGGTGTTTCTCATACAGTGCCAATCTATGAAGGTTTGATGACATGTATATGAATTTATACGATTCTTCCCAATTTGATTTCAGGATATGCGTTACCGCATGCAATCCTTCGTTTAGACTTGGCAGGACGCGACCTTACTGATTACCTAATGAAAATATTAACTGAACGTGGATATAGCTTCACTACGACAGCAGAACGTGAAATCATACGCGACCTGAAAGAAAAAATTTGCTTCGTAGCTTTGGATTACGAAAACGATCTTATCAAGTCGGCAAATACTAATTGCTACGAAAAATCTTACGAACTTCCCGATGGGCAAGTTATTACAATTGGCAATGAAAGGTTCCGATGTCCCGAAGCAATGTTTCAACCTGCTCTTATTGGAATGGAAACCCCGGGCATTCACGAAACCACCTACAATTCGATAATGAGATGTGATGTTGATATCCGTAAAGATTTATATGCTAATACAGTACTGTCTGGTGGCAGTACGATGTTCCCTGGCATTGCTGATCGAATACAAAAGGAAATTGCGGCTCTAGCACCTGCTAGTATGAAGATTAAGATCATTGCTCCGCCCGAAAGAAAGTATTCAGTCTGGATTGGAGGTAGTATTTTAGCGAGTTTGACTACGTTCCAGCAAATGTGGATTTCGAAACAAGAATATGAAGAGTGTGGACCAGTCATTGTGCATAGAAAATGTTTCTAATTTTTTACACTTATACTTGTCGCAAGTACTAAAATGTTATTGTTTCTGTTATGTAATACAATTTTTAATGTAATATCTAAAAAAATATTAAACTTTAAATGACGAGATGAATTTTTATATGAGCACAGCGTGTTCACCTAGTGCGTGAACGAAAGGGGTGTGTGTTGACATAAACGGGAGGGCGCGGACAGCGATTCTATTCCCTCGTGTATTTTTCTTGCATATTGTGTACATCGTACTATGCAACGGAAATACACGAGGGAATCGAATTATTGTACGCACCCTCCCGTTTATGTCATCGTCCACCGCCATTGGTTCAAGTATATATGTTATTCAGTTTCCGCTACAAACGATACACGTTTGTTTTTTTTAAAGAATATTCTGTGTATTATTGCGTTTTGAATGCCCCTCTTCAATTCATATCAAGTTTCTGCAACATTGCCTTATGCCTACCCCGCTTAGTTTTTGAAATAATTGAGATAATTTAGTGTCTTACCATATATGCTAGAGTGGTGATTCGAATTTTATTCAATGGAGTATTTCAAGATGCCATCTTTGATTCGTGTTATTTCAATTTCCTTAATGGAATATCCTGTATACGGGTGATCCAAAAGTAGTGATAACACATAAAAATCTAAATAAAATAATTTCACTTCTCTATACCCTCAATTGTTCTCTGTACAAAAATTATATAATAGGTCATCATTTCAAGGAGATGCATTCATTTGAATACGAGCAGTCAAGGTGATAACACGAAAATAGAGAAAAACGAAGTGAGAGCTGTCATCAAGATACACCCGCCCTATTCTCCAGAGAATAGGTCCCCTAGTGACTTTCACCTCTTTCCCCGGCTCAAGCAAAAGCTCAGGGGCAAGAAATTTGAAGATGATAGGGAGATGATCTCTGTGGAAGTATTTTGGGAGGGCCAAGACAATTTTTTTTCTAAGGGTATTCAGGGTTTAGAAAAAAAATGAATTAAATGTATCGACTTGTTGTAGAAAAATAAATATACTTTTAAATCATAACTGTTGTACTACATACTCGTTATCATTACTTTTGGATCACCACTCGTATTTTCCCAGAATCTCATAAAGAAGTTCTTTTAAGATTTATTTGATAACCATTTTCTTATTCTGCGTTAGCCTTACGCTGTCTTGAAATTTCACCTATTTTTTCCTACTGGTTTCATTATGTTGCCCTTTCATGTTCTCATTGACCTTTCTCTTGCTTTTTCTTTTTGCATTTTGCTTCAAAAACTTTCCTCCATATTACCGTTTTGTTCAATATGCCCTACCACCTCCAGTTTCTTTTATGATTAGGTTTACTGGATTTTTGTATTCAAATTTACCTTGAATATACTAAATTTGTAATATATTAGTCCCTTTTTCATTTATTTACGTTTAATTACTTTGAATGTTTCGTTTTTAATCTTGTCCATTGTTGTTTTTATCCTCATTTTTACTGTTGTGAATTTTTTTCTGTTCTTATCCAGGATTCGGATAAAAAACTGCCTACCTTCGACACCGTATCGATTCGCATTTAATTATTAACATAGTGTACATGCTTGCAAGTCTTTTTAATTACTAAATTCATAATTTCTCTCAATTATCGTCTACCGCGGGTTTTACTAGTGCTTTTACCATTTTGTTTGTTATACTGTTTATGTATTTTTTCATTCGACGTTATTATATCGATAGCTTAGTAGCAATAACACGTATTAATATTTTTCTAGGTTTTCAGGGAGCAACAAAAATCTGTATGCAGTCGAGTTTTGGTTATTAAAATGTTTTCTGTCGTTGATATTAAAAGGTTTTGAGTATCTATTAAGTTAGGATAGTTGCTGCGAAAAAAAATGTTTTGTTAATATTATATTTGATACGTGTTATTGCAAAAATAGAAAATTTACCGGTTGATGGTTACATGGTATTATGATGAAATAATAGAAAAATTAAATATTTCTATTGGTCCAAGCGTCTATGCTCCTGCCCAATGTTGCCCCCCGGAATAACCATTAAAAATCCTGATTTTCCCAAATTTGATTACACGTGTTATTATTAAAGCATATTTCTACCGATTTCTTGGTGAAGAACATGTTTAATTAAGTGCTCAATACATCGGGACGTGTGAAACAGGCTTAATAAGTCTCAGTTGAATTTCCCCAAGCATTAGAGCAAAGCCTTGCCGAGTAGAGCAATTTAAGGACCAGTGACCTGGTGCCTATTGTGGTATTAGGTTAGATTAGTATTCGAGGTGGTTCTTGACCTATTCCAACTGCGACCTTTTCAGATCTATTGTGGTTCCTCTATCATTAGATCAATTACGTTAGCTTTGCCTTTTTTAATAGGCCTTGTGAGTGATCCTTCTACGTAGGTTTCGGCGTTTGGATATTCCGCACCCATTTCTGAGAGGTGTATTCCTGTAAGTGCTGTAGCACATGGACGGCAGTCTCTGCTTCCGCCTGGCAGAATCTACATGATGTAGGGCCAAGGTTGCTTATGCGTTTCTTGAGCATACAATGTCCTGTTAGCAGGCCTACTATTGTTCTAACGGACTTGTCTCTGCTTAGTAGGTCTGCTGTAAATTTAGGCCTATGTCCTATCAGAAATTGTTTGGCCTGTCTCTGACTTAGAATACTTTTCCACCAGTCTTAAGATCTCTTGTCTTTCCATTGTTTAGTAGTTGCTTTAACTACCGTATACGCCATGCCTACAGAGTGCTTTGTGTTCTTGCCAGTAGTTGACGAGCATATCCGGGTTAATTCGTCTGCCTTTGTATTCCCTCGATGACTGGTACCTAGGCCAGGGTCACCTTAGTTCGGCTACCCAGTCTGTTGAGCGCAATCATGCAGTCTCTTAGTGTTATTGTTTGTCTAATCCCGCAAATTCCGGCTCCGATTCCAATTTCCGTCTTTCGGCCGTCTGTCTACCAGACAGATTCGGCCTTAATAGGCCGTCCGTTCCATTCTTCTCTGTCTGGTATTACCGTTTTATAGTTCTTGTCGAAGCTGTAATTGGGACTAATGCAGTCACTGAGATCGCTTGTTATCGGCCTTGTCCTATGTTCCTTTAACAGCATCTGGTGATCTGCACCATGCGATCTAATTATGGGAGGTTGGCCATTCATTAGTCTGTAACTTGTTAGCCTAGCCTCTCCTTGAATATGTACATGTAGTGGTTCTAGATTAAGCCTATTGTGGGAGCATCCACTTCATTTGGAACTAGGAACAACGCTCCATGATTGCATGACTCCTTAGGTGTCCTAAATTTTTCATTATTATTATTATTGTATTTCTTTTTTATCAAAAAATCATTCTCTATAATTGATCTCTATATTTGAGTTTTTTAAGAAATAAAATTGTTATTAAGATTTTAATTCACGTGTTCTGCATTACCACAAAGCAATCTTTGATGGAGATCAACTTTACCTTAGAACCTCCGCCATACCTTGCCCTGATCACTGCTTTAGTCTGAGACACTAGCGTACCCCAATTTTGGTTATAGTGCATACTTCAAATAGATTTAATTTGTAATAATTGAGTTTTGTTTAATATTTCAGGTATTTCGCGTCAGTGCCTAAATGTCCAAATCCAATTAGTAAAAACTAATCATATACCTACTTTGGGTTTGGTATAAGAAAATAACGCAAAGTAGATGTACTTTCTTTTCTTTTACTAACACTACATAAAATTAAAAAAAAATGTATGTATGTACAGAAAAAGTATACTATACAATGTCTATAAAACTCAAATCTGACCATTAGTTTAATACATCACATATAATAAGAGACCAAGCATAGTCTATTCTCAAACAAAAATATACTGTAACAACATATAAACTATTTCACTAGAACATTATTTACTACGTACTTAGTAGTTAATAAGGGAACAAAAGATTTTTCGGTGGAAAGCTACTTAGGTCAATATTAATTATGTCTATGCTCTATCTCCTATGATAGAGAGTAAGATGGTTGAACGTTGAATCTTTTACACTTTGTATAATGTATGGGTATCAAACATACTTTATATCAATGTAATGTTATCAATTCACAACCAATTTCCGCAATTATACTTTCAAATATAAAGAAGAAACTTAAAAATTATAAAAATGTCAATATTAAATGTGAAACAAACTTGATATCATATTACCATAATTAATTAAGTTGTTACTCTTTTGATCCAATGCAACCAGTAACTCATAAAACAAAAATACATAAAACGCAACATTACAGTCTTTGGTGATTCGGAAAATTTAAAGATCCATTCATTCTAAGGTAATTTACACATATACATTATAATTACTATTATTATATAAAAATAGGTAACAATTAAATCTCAATTGAATATTTAAAATTTCCATTTACAGTATTTAAAATTTTTACAATATGTTCCTCTTTTTTACACTTCAAATAAGATAAAAGACTTTCGTAAACAGTGTGGGTACAAAATATTATACTGTGTACTACTATTCCTAAATACAAAAATAAATTAAACATCTACATATACTTTGCTGTAAAATCAAAATTAAGTCTGCTTTAACATTTACCAGGTTTCTATCCATAGAATTGTACAGTTTATTCATGTTTCTTTCTTTTTTCTACATCAGACGATTCTACACTAGTCAATTTATAATACATGATCAACAAAACATATAAAAAATACCATATATCATCAGGATTTTGGGAGATCACTTGTATGACTATTTCATTCGAGATATCGTTATCTTTGTTTTTCCGTATTCCATGTTCTCGTTTGCCAAGATATAACGCAGTTATTTATCTCTTTGTTCCTCTTCTTCTTGTTACGCATTTTCGTAATGCTGTTTTTCTTATGATGTTGTTTGGATTATTAAACCAAGGGACGCTAAATTCACTACAAAAGAAAAGTAGATATTAATACAACCGATTATTCGATATAGACAAGCCATACCTTGACTGTAATTTTGGTACTGGGCATCCGAACGCTGAAACTGGTAGAGTATCACATATTTCTAGTACCTTTATATCATCTGCAGATGGCCATAATGATTGTATAGGTTCCAATTGTTCATCCATACGAGAATTCGATCCAGTCCGTTCTTGTCTTTGTTTCAGTTTTTCAATAAGCCTTTGTTCTCGTATCCTTTGAACATCCCATCTAAGCAGAAAGTGTACATAGCAGATTACTATCAATATTCACAAAGTTTTACTATTACCTGCTTTTTTAACTAAGCACAGATTAGTAAATATGACTCTAACTAGTATCATTAGTACTGACCAAATTACTAATAGAGTACATTCTGCTTAATTCAACAGTTGCTTGTTTGGAATGTTCTTCAAAAATAGAAACAATATATGCTCAGTTCAACATTATTACATACATAAGTAATTGGTCAATTCCTTCTGTAGTAAGATTTTTAAAACCTAATTTGAAAATCTTTGGATCGGTCAAGACAACAATTCAAAAATATGTAAACCGTCATTTGGGATACTTCACGCCATATTCAACAATATCATTAAGACAAGCTGCGCTGGAATCGGGATTATCTAGGTGTTCAATACGCAGAATACTTCGCAAAGATACCTGTTTGCCATGGTCCAACTAAGAGAAATTGATTTAGTTTTTGGGAATTGAAGAGTTTCATCAATGCTGGATTATTTCCTAATTATCAGGACTTTAGGAATCTCCAAAGTTGGATGATTTTAAAAAAACACTTAAGCTACATTTTCGTTGGTGGGTATTCTTTTTTTAGAAGGAAATTATGTTACAATACACATCTTCGTAAATATTTTGAAAATTATCCATTTTAGATGTGTAACGAATATTACATTTTTTTTTTGCTTTTTATAGGAGCAATTTTATATCCAATTCTTCCATCGACCGACAATTGAAAGAACCAAGGCATGTTCAAAAGTAATGGTACAGTCCAAATATTGTCAGTATGTACACCAGAGTTTGACAAAGAAACTGTTATTTTATAGGTGACGCCTGCAGACTTGTTCGAAATGTTTTGTACGAGCAGTAATTACATTCCTTTTTCCTACAGAAGGTTCATGCTTTGTTTCCATTCCACAAGCAGCTTGAAGGTGGAAATGTTTAACTGGTTTCAAAAGAATTCATTAAATTACTTTGTTTTCATTTTGTTTTACATAAACATAGCTCCTATTTAACCATATCGCAATATAATTCTACAGTGCTCAATTTTGCGGCAGAGTAAGACATAATTAGTTGCTCATTTTTATGGAGAACTAGCAAAAAATTGTATTTGCCATAGTTCTTGAGTTTAAAGTATCTACGAGGGTAAGTCAAAAATTACTTACACTTTTAGTTCTACAACTATATTAAACAAAGATAGGTGTACAACAGATACATTATTTTTCGATATAGTCTCCACCTTTAGCAATGCACTTCCTGGTAGAAGATTTTCGGTTGGTCGTGAAGCCACTTCTGCACCGCATCCCGAACGTCTGTGTCTGAGGCAAATCGACGACCTCTCAAAGATTCCTTGAGCGGTCCAAAGAGATGAAAGTCTGAGGCAGCGAGATCAGGGCTGTAGGGAGGGGGTTCCAGGGTCTCAAAGCCCAACCTGTTGATAGTTTCTATGGTGTTATGGGCCGTGTGTGGACGGGCGTTGTCTTGCAACAACAAAACTTTCTTTGAGAGTAGACGACGCCGTTTGTTTTGAATTGCTGGTTTCAGCTTACTCGCCAACAAATCATTGTACCTCGCGCTATTTATGATAGTCCCCTGTCCAAGTAGTCGTCCAGTATAGGGTCTTTTTCGCCCCAAAACACCGCTAGCATCACCTTCCCAGTCGATGGCGAAGTCTTGAATTTCGTGCTAAGGGATCCTGGGTGTTTGCATTCCGTTTCATCAACGGTCACTATTCTGCTTGCTGCTGCTAACATACTTATGCTGTTGTAGCTAGCAGACAAATGATGCGGGTTGCCAGTGCCACACATTGTGTAATGAATAATGAATGCTTATGTCGAATTTAAAGAGATAATCCCTGGTTCATATGCGATGGATATTTACTTTTACAGCTGCTGCTTTAAAACGGGTTGTACTTCATAATATTTAAACAAATCTGGTCAGTACATTAATATATTACATTAACACCAGAGTCTATAGCAACATGGACGTATCCGATGTGACACAAATAAACCTAAAGGCATTGTCTTACTAAATATAGAGGTTTTACTTATGAAATATTAACACGTTGGTTGCCATGAGTATTCATTCGAATACACAGGCACGTAGGTCCTACACGCCACGCGAACATGCCAGATAAGGTTGCCACCTTTTGTATGTGTTCGATGACGGCAAGCCTTACGGGACGGAGCAGAGGGGGATTTGTTACATTTCTAGAAAAGTTGTTTGTTACATTTGTTTTACATTACCAATTACTTTGATAAATGATGCAAGAATTACTATTTATTTGCCAATAAGAGATTTAAGAGTTTGTCTTGCGAGGATTTTTGTTGTCAGACGAGGACAGGAGGATAAAGTATCGAAAAGACGGCAATCCTCGCGAAACGAGGACAGGTGGCAACCTTAGTGCCAGAATATACAATTAAGTTTATCTATCAACGTCATTGACGTCACTACGTTCATGCGTATTATCTTGCACTTGTATATTATGTAGGGAGAATTCATGTATCCAAATAAATACACGTGGCGCCAAAAATATTTTGTTTACTGTATACTTTCGACACACGAAAGTAAAATGAACTAAGCAAGAAAATATGAGTAAAGCAACATTTAGCTTCGATTCTGTATTAATGTTGAAACGAAAAATTACAAGAGAAGTTCTTAGGTCGGAGGACCCAAGTATACAAATAACACCGGAACAGTCAATGTGTTAAGGTAGATTTTATGGTAGGTGTATATGCAATTAATTTAACAAATATTTTAAGGCTATGTTGCAGGACACGTGATTATTATGTATTAAATTCTTTGTCAAGAGAACATATTAATTATGTTTGCCATGCAGAAATCTTGTGTAAATGTTTATATGGCTCCTATATAACTTTGCCTGGTGTTGGTTTGATGATTTACACGATGAATAATTTTTATGTGCATAATTCTGTGAAGGATTATGCGTCGTATAAAACAACTTTAAGAGACAATCAATTTGGTGCATGACTGGTTGCCTATGCTAAAAGCATGGTATGGCGTATAGATATGTGACTTTATTTACACAACCTACCTTTTTCTTCTTCTCTCATCATACTCTAAACGACTATGCCTCCTATTATAAACATCATCATCTAAATTTTCTGTGCCCTCCATTGTGTAGCAGCTAGTATACGATTTTATCCTCCACCGTGGTACTTCAAGATTTGTTAAATGAGTTTCATTTGGTAAGTCAATTATATCAAGTGGGCTAATACTATTAATATTGAGTTCTCCTGCATGCGTTACATACTGCTCATTATATTTTAAGATTTGATCAGTATTTACAGTTCCTAGAATGTAAAGGAGTATATTTAAGTTTTATGGAAAAAATTTTAGTATGATGTAATACTTTTTCGTTTTTTCCGTGACCTTCTGTAGCTTCTTTTTTCGTCCGAAGTAGAGTCGTTATTTGAGAATGCCGAGGAATTACTGCACACTCTTTTCCTTCTGATACTCATTTTTAAGTTTTTCATCGGGTCAGAATTTACTGTATTCTGAATTGTGTAACTGCTTTTGTATTTGGCTGGGATATGAGAATCGTTTATAAATTCTGATTTATTATTTAGGTTTTTATAAGAGTTTTCTGATACTTCCGGGTCAATGCCTGTATGAAATAATAAGATACCATAAATAAGTACTTTTATTGACTATTCTTACTTTTGTTTTTATTATTTGGTATTTCTGTTGAGGTACAAGTCTCATCGAGTTCTTCACAAGAGTTTTCTTTTACTTTTATAATGCTGCCAATATTAACTTCTGCTAATGTCGTGTTATCGTTATTGTCCTCCAAAGCTCCCAAATCCTGGGTCATATCTCCTGAATATGCTTCCAAAATAACTTCAGTTGGTTTATGATTATTTACAAGTTTATTTTTATGAAACGAACTTCCATTCTCCATACAATGTATCCGTTCCTTAAGCTAAAATGATATTTTTCAAAAATTCTAACTTAAACTTGATAAAATAATTTACCATTTCATTCTCTTGTTGCAATATATATATTGCCTTTTCCTTACTTAAAATTTCATCGTTTTGTTGTTGAATTAAGTCTAGATGTATTACTAACCATTCCTTCAAAAACTTAACCTCACTCTCGGTACTTTGACAGTTTGCTTCACTTGAACTTACACCATTTACATCACTGTTAGAAGAAGCATACATATGATCATAAGGAAGACTTAAGTCGTCAATGTTTTCACCGTCGTTTATGCTATTGAAATAATCTACGTTTTCGGTAGAATTCGATAATTTTGTGTTATTATTTTGACCAGAAAAATTATCGGACATCTTCGTATACACTCGAACTATATTTTGATCATTGTTTTGCTTAATTCTAAGCAGTTCACAATTAAAATATATACATCAACAAATCATTAAAGTAGGGTATTTAATACGAATTATTTGTAGAGAGAATTATTAATCGCATTTTATCACAAGCTTAAGTTTTATCCAGAATGAACGTCATTTATACGCGAATCCACTCTTCATATTTTAATTCGGTTGTCTACAAACACGAAAAAACGGATTCATGTTAGGATCAACACAAGAAATGTCAACTTAATTTTGTAGGTTATGTTTTATACTGCAAATTGTCATGAAATAAATCACATTATGCTTCCATACATTACTATTTATATCAATTAATTTTTAAGGTTCCCGTCTGAATAGAACAATATGTGAATCAAGTAAAACTGATATGATAATTTCGTAAACAATGCAAACCACTGCACCAACACAAGATCGGTCAAAATCGTCGAAATCAACGCCAATCAACGCGCTATTATTTTATTAATCGCTTCCGGATTTCGGTAGCGGTAACTTTAAACGTAAATAGGTAAAAAAAGTGAATCCAATAAATATTTTGTGGGATATACATACATATGTAATAACTGGTTTTCAAGTGTTTCTATTTTATATCAATGAATGTTATGCAAGTGGAATATTTTTTATTAAAGCAATACTTATACTGCGTTATGTTTTTGTTTGGTTTTGGATTTATTTGCCTTCAATTTTTGCTACTATTTTTTTAAACTCAAGGTTATACGTGGAGTGGCTGTGACCTCTCGTTTGTTCAAATCAAATTGAGAACTATCGTAACAGTGCGCACTAGTCCGTGCTAAAATACGTACAGTAGTTTCTGTTCAGTTTTGTTTCGTCACGATCTACCTCATGTGCTCGTACTCATATCAGGCTTATTTTTTAGGTTAGATCACGGTTTCATATTGAAATGTGCTGTGTGATAAACGGGTCTTGTGCTAAAATGGTAAATTCAATTGCTTAGAGAAAAGTAAACTTCATTTTACAACCAATTGAAATACCGCGTGATTTAAAAAATATTAAACATGTTAGAAACTGTGATGAACTGACTTTTTGTTCTAATACTGTGTTATTCATAAACGTTTTATGATGGATATATGGATATATCTAAAATACACGTTTATAGTATTCCATTATAGAAAAAAAATATTTTGGGCAGCCTTTTTTTATAACTCCCAAATGCTTAAACTAACATACTTTGACTCAATGTACTGGCACTAAATTTCGTTATTTTACTTTTTTTCTTTGGAAACAATGTTAATGTTGCAAATATTGTCACTGTTCAAAGCTGAGGATGCAATTATTAAAAAAGTGGCATAATCTCTTCATGTGGGCTATAAAGTTACTTGTAGGTTACTTATTGAGACATGACGGGTATCTTTCATCAATTCACTATCGATGTTTTGATATAATTTTTGGATTTTATTCCTTATCTCATGTTAAGAATTAAACATACACAGTGCCCAGTTTTTTTTTAAATAAGACTGATATCCTTAACATTTGAATTATAAATTGATGCAATTTGAATTATCTTCTAATTTTTTATTGAAAAAAAGAGCATGTGATCTTTGCAGGAGTTTAGCGTCCATTAAATAATGAAAGGAATATTTGCTCGATGTTTATGCTTGATAATTTGAAAAATTAGTTAAGCCATAGTATGTACATAGTTCATCTTGATAGTTTTTGTATGCAGCAATTAACGTAGGTAGTGAAAATATTTTCATATCCCAGAAGGGAAATATCCAACATAAACAGCTTCTCCATCAATTTACATAATAAACCCCAAATTTAATTTAAATTTTATACTGGACGTAAGTAGTAGAGAACGCAATTTTTGTTTACAATACATGAGCGTCGAGTTTCGTAGCTTGTGCCTAGTTATGAATCATACGAAATATATTAGTAAATAGATTGCTGCGATTCGGGGCGGACGAATCTTTATATCGTTTAATAGATAAATATATAATATAATATATATCATTGCAATCTACATTGCCCAAGAGCTGAAATGCGGTAAGCCGCTTATCATGTTGACGCCTATGGTATGTAACCCAATTTGCGTTCTTTAGTGAGTAATCAGTTTACGAATAAATTGAATTTTGATTAGGATTGAGGTCCATATACAAATTCCTATACTGCTTGCAGGTGTTATCTTTTTAAAGTGAATCCGTTGGGCTATTTATCAAACTGTTTATGGTTAACCACTCTATATAATCAATATTCGAATATCTACATATGTTATATTTGTCTTTTTGCCTTACATATCGCGTATTTATCTGGAAGAATTTTAAAGTGAATGACAAAGGAAAGTCGTTACTAACACAAAACCTCATCAACATTCCAAATTAGCTGTTTAATTAAATGCGTACATTAAAAGTAATCAGTAAAAGCCGGAATATATGCAAAAAAACTAAAAATATGCGCTTAAATATGTGGGTTTTCTAGCTTAAATATGCCAATTCTCATTGAAAATATGCAAGTAAAAAATACTAGACACGGAAAAAAATGCAATAACATACAAATAAATATTCTTTTATGTTTATTATAAGTTTATTTACAACATAATTAACTATGAACAGATTTTACAACTAAATGGCGTTTATCTGAAAACATATATTTGTACAGTGAAAAGGTTCTTCCTACGTCGTGTTATAGGAGCATTTTTAAAATTAACAATATGATCTATAGCCAACTCACTATTTTCTAGTAAATCACCACATAAGATTCTGGCAATATCCTTTAATTGCAGATGCTCTATGTTGTAAGAAAGATTTTATTTGCACTAGAACTAGTTTCAGCATCAGCCAGAAACTAGTTTCAGTGTAAATAAAAAAAAATGTAGGTAGCCAAGACATTTTATTTTAATATCCTCTAGCCTCTTAAAACCCCCATTCTTTTCGATTACACTTTTAAATTTTCCATATACTGTCACTCGAGAATTAGAGTGTTCTATATCCACGTTACAAAAGTAGACATAGAACACTAACTCTCAGGTGACGATATACAGTGTTTCCCACTCTTCCTTTAACTTCGGAACATGACCTTCCAAATTTATTTATTATCTCAATACTTCCGATTAGCAGCATAGACTATTTTTCTATCTGCAATATAGAATTCGAAATAAAACGGCAATTGGCAAACGCCAATTGCTGAGGTACTTTTTTATTCGAATATACCTTTTAGGCGTCTATCACAGACTGTGCATCGCTATCAAGATCCATAATAATTGGCTTCTTTTTTTCGTAATGATTCGCATGGAAAATAGCAACTTCCAATCCACTGTGTAATTACAGGCGGAGGAGCAAGCGGAACGCCAGGTAAATGTTCTCCATAGAACTGAATTCGCAATGAAGCATTCAAAAACACTTTTTAACACTACTAATAAGAGTGTTTACTAAAGCAAAATGATATCTGACTTTTTCTACAACACGCAAATTGTGTGAATTAAATTCGGGTAAAAGATTTTTAAATGGTGGGCTGCCTTCACCATGTATGGCGTGACGTCTGTCAACAACAATAAAATTTTCCGTTATAAATAAATATGCGAGATTACTACAAAATATATAAATAATGTACAAAACGCATATTTTATGCAGATATGCACAAATATGCAAAGTGCATATATTCCGGCCTTTAGTAATTAGCGATGTTAGCTTGCTTTTGAAATTTTACCGCATATTTATTGGTGTTTAAAAAATAAGCACGTGTCAATGGTATTTGCCTATATGTATTTGAATTTGGGAAATTTTGGATATTAACAAATTAGTCTTTAAAATTATTATTTATACGAGCATTTCGTTTTAACGATAATCACCTTAAATATTGCAACCACCTCTACCTTTTCTATTTGGCAAAAATGTTATACTTTATAAGCAGTGTTTGCTTTTCGATAAAATTTTATTAGTGAATTGTATTCTAACCGCTCTTTCGACACTTGATTGAATTAATTTGCGAGCTTTATTAAACTGGCTCGTTTTGATTAGTCGGTACTAATACGAGTTGATTTCTTCTGGTTCCAGATCCAATGATCTTATAAGCATTTACTACTTAATGTTTGGGCATTTCTTCTCTAGACGTTCTTATGGCTATTAGTGTTTTTGGAGCGTGGGACTATGTGGTCCTTGTGTTGGTCTTACTTATTTCGTCTGCCATTGGTGTTTATTACAGACTTACGGGAGGAAAGCAAAAAACTGTGCAGGTATGTTTATTTACGTATATACTGTGTGAACTAAAAAAGTACGCATGAAATGGAAAACTGTTATTAAGGTAACAGTTTCTGCATTCTTCGAAAAAAAAATTTTGTTTAGCGAAAATATATGAGATTTTAAAATGTAATGTACACCCTTATTTGTAACTAACAGTTATTTAGAACCTCATTTCGTGTACAAATACCAATTTTCAAAAAGCATTGTATTAAAAAAGTCATTTTAAAAAAATAGTTTGATTATTTTATGTGAAACAAGCAACTCTTATAACCGAAGTTCAACAAATCTAGGATCGCATACTTCTTATTTTAACCAATAATTGATTAGTGTAGTCAAATTAATAACATACGTACCTATTTACCACAAACTTTTCAAAGCAAGCTTGTTACTTTACATGAAAAAGTATTTTGCACCAAAGAAAGCACATGTGTTATAATCTTTTGAGCAAATTATGTAATATTTCTAACATTTATAAATGATTTATGGATAATTACGGACAATACTGTTTGTTGACGAAATTAAATTTGCAAATTATATTTGCAAAAAATAATCTTTTTTTAAGAAGATTCTTTTTCACGCAGAGAAATTATTTCTTGGCTCAAGAAAATAGATTTTCTTGCAAAAATCAGTCTCTATTCAAGAAAATATTTTTATTTCAAAACTATAAACATGTATAAATCAAGAAAATAATTTTCTTGAAATTATATTTGGATTAAATAAATATTTTCTTAGGGTTAGAAAATCCAAGACAGAAAAATGTTTCTTCCAAGTAAATCATATAGTTTTAAGTTAAGTAAATATTCATATTAAAGGTAGGAATGAAAAAATTTTCCAGATCTTGCAAAGCTCTATTGAGAAATTAGGCGACCAGTTTTGTGTTCAAAAAACACATCATCAGGCCAGCTATAAGGATATCCAATAAAAGAAAAATTACAATAATGGAAAAACACCTAAAGTTAATAATAAAAAATTAGGAGCAAGTGAATGGGCTAATGAAAAAGTTTTTTTTAATAGGTTACAGTATAATTAAATTATTGAATAATTAAATTATTAATTAGGGATTATTCAATAATTTAATTATTCAATAATTCCTAATTATTGCGTGGGTTACAGTTTCTGTCGTATGTGGTTTGAAGTTAGGGTATACTTCCACGATTTTTCTGGGTTGGTTCTTCCCATCAATCACAGACGTCTCCTTGTTTGTTACTAACATTTAAGAAAGATTATTATATATCATATAAAAAAATTACGGGCATAATTTCTATTATTATGGTATTAGGTTTTAATTTTTATTCATTTTCATTATAAAATGTTTATTTTCTAATGCAGGTATTTTCTTCCGTATGTTAAATAACATCTTCCGACTCAGCCTACTACATTTATTTGGAAATTAACTAAGAAACGCATAAATAATGATAGATGTTACTATACTACACAATTAATTAAGACAACACATTCTGTTTCTACCTAAATAAACCTAATATGAGTAGGTATTGGAGTAAAAATATACAAGGTGTTCCATTAAAAAAAAAGAGCTTCAACTGTTTGAAAATACTTCAATTAATGTTACCTTCTTAAACACCCTGTATGATAAAGTAAAGATATTTAATATTGGTTGGTGAACTTGGGCTATTGTCACGACGACAGTAAAAAATCCCTGTAAGACAATGACAAAGGAGACATCAAATTTTTGAGAAAATACTGCAAATGCAATATCTCAAAAACTTCGTTTTAATACCCAAAATAATTTTTTGTCATAGATCACTTGATTCTGATCAACTTGTTCCGAACATTTTTCCATTAAATGAACAGATAAGCTGTAATTCACCACATATACGAGGGTGTATCAAATATAAACGGGATTGATTTTCCTAAAAATTCCGGAGGACTTCTACACCTGGAAGGGGTTGATGCGCAGGTAGCCTGCACCGTTAGGGAGAGGGGAGAACCGACCGCAACTCTCTTGGGTCCCTTTAGTATCGAAAGAAACCATGAACGGGAAAGAAGTGCATGTCTCCGTGGAGCACCGGATTATTATCAAGTTTTTGGCCAAGGAGGGGAGTGAACCCAACCGAAATTTTGCGGCGATTACAGACACAGTTCGGGGACAACACCTTGTTAAGAACCCGTATGTTTGCATGGCACTAAAATTTTTCTGGAAGGCGTGAAAAAGTCGAGAACGAGAGCCATGATCGCCGCTTTTCATGCTGATTTTCTCCATGATCGGCACACAATTAATGCGCAATGTTATTATGAAGTACTGGATGCCGCGAAATTGTCATTTCGAAGGAAAAGGAAGAAGCAATCGGCCAGAAATGTCATTCTTCTGCATGACAACGCCAGACCTCATGTGGCTAACGCCACGATGCAAAAAGTGGATGCATTAGGATGGGAAACGCTAGAACATCCACCCTATGGTCCAGACAACGAAGCGGTGGAAGCGTTTGTGCTCCAATGGCTACACGAACGTCCGAAGAGTTTTTACGATGATGGAATAAAAAAGCTCCCAATCCGATGGGAAAAATGTATTTCTAGGGCGGGAGAGTATGTAGAAAAATAATATATATTTGTAAGCTTAATTAAATACAGTTAGAATTTTTTAAAAAACGAGTCCCGTTTATATTTGATATACCATCGTAATTTTTCTTCTCCCTTTCATTACAAATGACCACGTGCACTAATTGTACCACATGATTTGCAAAATCTATATAGTAAGATTTTTGATGATGGAAGGGATTGGAGGAGGAAGAGTCTTTTTTATACATTTTGATGCCTAATATTTTAGTTATTAAATTAAATCTAATTTCATTCTATAGTGCAGATGTTTTTATATTGCAACTTATACTCATATTTAAAAAAAGGGAACATCAATTCTTTGATTTCCTTTTCACTGTTTCATATTGTTTGATAACTTGTATTATGTTTATAATATTACGTTTTCTTTTGCTTGGATACCCTCTTAGCTGGCCTGAGGATGTGTTGGTAAAAACACGAAACCGGTCGCCTGATATCCTTAATACAATTTTGTGAGAAATTGGACCATTGTTTTCTATTCCCACCTTAATTAAATTATTTCCTTAATAATTAAATAGGGACTATTTTTATGTCGTTTAATAATTAATGAGTTAATATTTAAGTTTATTTATCCCTTTTTTATTATTATTTATTATATATTAAAAAAAAACTATAGTTAAATTAGTACACGTGGTAAATAGTAATAAAAAGAAAAAATATTACATTAACCGGTATCTTTTGAAAATTTTTATGAAACGTCGTACGTTAAAGATTATATCACTGCATGGGTAAGTATGCCATCTATATTTCGGTTTCTATATTCGTTACACTCTAGCAGAGTATACATACTGGTACTACGTGGCGCCAGAAAATATTTCAGTTGTTGTTTTTAAGATTAGTGGCATAAATTGAGAGATGTAAGAGCAATATAGCCAACAGTAGGGATGGTAAAACTATAAGTTGATATATCGTATCATATGTTATATCGATGCCAATATATCGATATATTGTATCGATATATCGTTATCATAGAATTATATTTGAAATTACAAATTGATACCGGCGTTGTCCCATTTCGCAACACGGAGTAGGTTCATAATTTGTCATTAGCATTAATTCTAATTATTGATTATTTAACAACATAAATTTACTACGTGTTACATTAATTACTCCATGTTCAAATTTTATGTTTTCTACTAAATTAATATCTTTGGTTGGGTTTAACAATTACAATCATGATATATTCATGTATATTAGAAGAATACCTGAATTATATTTTTATTTTGTTACTTGATAGGCATTTTAAATTTTGTAATAACAGAAATAAGTGATGCAACATAATCACCATATGTAATATACTTAATCATTGTCAGTATTGCCACTATGTTAAAAAATGTAGTAAGTACGATGGGACAAAAGTAAACTTGGACGAGTAGCAAGCGACAAGGTAGTATCATTTGTATAAATAAGGTTCACTTTCGTAGAGGTTTACTGCGTATCGTCCAGGTTTACTTTTATCCCATTGTCATACTTAAAAGGAAAAAAATCTTATACGCATATCTATTTTATAAAACAGAAAATAAGCTTATGGATGTTATGTTACCCACTGGTATCTATAAATTTCAGATTACTGTTTCCGCTAATTATGGCAGTCGCTAGGAGGTGGTAGCTCCATAAAAATGTCTGTTTAAAAATAAATCTTGATGACACAAATTACGGTCGATGTATTTGAGAATATATCGATATATCATTTGATATATGGGAAAAGTATTTATCGATATTTCTACCGGATATTTTTTCAAATATATCGATATATTTAATATATCGATATATCGTGGCCATCCCTAGCCAAGAGTAAGAAGCTTGAATGCTCTTATTTTTCAAAAATTGTTTTTGCAGGTAGTAATTCCATCAATACCAGGATCTTTATTTATTGGCATTATCTGTCTTGGTTACTGTTTCTATGCATTTTTTTCTATGTGTACTTCTACACTTTTGTTTGAACGTTATTCTGTAGATAACCTCTACTTTTGGCCTTTTTAAAATCACAAGCAATGTGAATAATTTGCTTCATTATGTACGTATATGTCGAAATGTTTTAAACAAGGCAAGCGCAATTAATAATGTGCATATTAATAATATGCATTTCACGAATTCTAAGTAAAAAATGCTTTATTTAAAAAAAATGAAACTATTGATTTATGAACAATACCTAAACGTATTCTGGAATTAAGAAAACTATTTACTATCCTTAAGAAAATATTGTTTTGCGTTATAATGGCTATTTACTTATACTGAGAATCGCTTTCTTCAAATTTTCTGGAAGATTTTCTTGAATCAAGTTAACAAATGTTTTAAGCAAAGAAATACATTTATTTCATTACAAGTGTATACTTCTCTTAAACGGAGAAAGAAACGCTAAGAAAATATTTTTTTTGATTTAACAGTTATTGTATTGTGGATAATTGAAACAGTAATTATCTTGAATTAAGACGGATAGGTTTGATGCAAGTATACGTTTCTCTGCGTGTATTTGTGCACAAAACAAGATTCTAAATAACTTTCAGCTACAATATGAATCGATATTTTTACAAATGAGGATACTTCACTCTTACGAACATTTTAAAATTTCACTTATTTTGGCTATCGTTTTTTACATATATGACTGGCTAAAATTTAGTTTAAAAAAATGAAGAAACATTTATCTTAATAACAATTTCCTGAAATACTAACAATAAAACAGATTTGTGGCGTAGCTTTTGCTTCACAGGATGTTTTTTTTTATTAGATTACAACTAGTTTAAAATATAGTAGTACACTCTGTGATATCTGTAATTTATAAGAAAGTCCTTAAGTACTTACTTTATTTTTCCTTCTGTAAAAATATACTTTGCTATTTTTAATTATAATAATTTTAATTAATGTGTTCTATTGATATCATCTTCTGTGATGGGTTTTGTTTTAAGTTAGGTATTATTACTTTTAAGTCTAGTACCTTTGTATTGTAGATGCACAGGTCATCCATGATGCAAAGCGGACTTTGCTATTGAATATACAGTATTGGCTAATACTATAGCAACTTATTATAGTACATTATGTCTTAAATAATTGGGAACAATCATTTATTATTCCCGAAGGGTATAAATATTTATGTACCACTGTATTGAACAGCATAAACTTCTCAAGCATACTGAAACGTGTAGTTATGGCGTGAATATGACTGTTGTTATGGTAGTGCATATTCATTTGGTCAGAAATATAGTAATCATTGCTTCTTTAAAGCTAAATTTGATTTTTTTTCAAAATTATTTTCATTGTACATCGAACTACTAGTTTATCGGAGAATCAAAATTTAATTTATTTCGGCGTGGCTTAAAGTTTCTCTCCTCGTGCTAATTCTTGAACGACAAAAGCTAATTTTTTCAGAAACAAAACTGGTCGATTTCTACTATTTATGAACTAATTTCTGGTAGTATCGGCAGTTCGATTGCGTATCCGGTATCACCGACCTAGGACCTCACTGTATAATGAAAAAAAAAAAACAAAACTTAAAATTGAACTATAATAAGATACTTACATGAAAACGAAATATACGACATATGCGAATCATCGTTAGAATACCACAGTCTTGTAATATTGCGTATATAATTGCGACGTGCGTTTATTGATTGGTTGGTATTCTATTGGTGACTATTCCCTATATTATTGATTGAATTTCATAATTTTTCAACTGCATAAGGATGTAGTAACTTTGTTATAATTTCTAGAGTTGTAATTTTCTTGAAAATAGAAGATTGTTTTTTAAAAATATTACAATTACTGAAGCATTCATAGTCTTCTTATAGGATTCTTTTTTTTCTACTTTAATAGTCATGTTTCATCGTGTCAATATTTTTCCAATTCTATTTACTACACACGAAAAAGTAGATAATAAAAGTGAGTTAGTAACCTTTATCACCATGTTAATAAGCTTTATTACAATTATGTTAGCTATATATATCTGGTACGTACTTTTTAATGTATTGTAATGAGACTGTTGAAAAAAACTGAACTTCTCAGAGATAAACGATGATTGAAAAAGGAAATGCATGTGATAATATAAATAGAGTGAAATGAAAATTAAACAAATTCAAAAGCCCAACGAGTTTACAGTTTTATTAATGTCTAACTATTATATTTATTTTTACAAAATTTTGAAGTTTTACAGTTTCCTAAATATTCCTAAGTATTAAATATATAAATACATATTTTTAAATTTTGTGTTTAATTTGGAAAATTAATGAATTTTTAACTACTTAATGTAGTTTTTTAAGTGACAATGATGCAGTTCGATATCTAATGCGAAATTCCTGCCTTGACGTAGCACCCAATCCAAGTCCAAATCGTGTTTGTTCTTCGAGTTCCGTTTATAATTTCATAATTTTGAAATTAACGGATCCAAATTGATTCAATATGTAGTGTTTGTAGTATACTGTCGATATTTTTTAATTTCCAATTAATCGAAGAATTTTGAAACATAGTCGCTTACTCAAAATTTGTCTATCCCATCTTGTGTTTCTAACTAATACAACTAAAGTCTAGAATTCAGTTTCACTGCTGATGATATAGCTTGGCTATCGAAACGTGCGTCCAGTACGAGTTAAGTATTGTGGTAAGCGTTTTAGTGAACTGTTTCAGTGTTCCTGTGCCACAGATTTAGAGTACCCGATTAACTAAAGTCTACTTTATGAATAAAATTAAGTAACAACCTTTCTGATTCCAATATCCACCAAAATAGATTTCGTTTCCACGGAGATCTTACATATCGAAATTTTGAAGTCACAATAGTTACCATGTTTACCAGTAGCGATGGGTGATGACGTAAACGGGAGGACGCGGACAGCGATTCGATTCTCTCGTATATTTTCCATGCACATTATGTATGTACACTGTACTATGCAACAGAAATACACGAGAAAATCGAGTCGTTGTCCGCGCCCTCCCGTTTACGTCATCACCCACCGCTACTGATGCTTGTCATTATTTTAAATAGTGCATGTGAGTAGTAACATGTTCACTGATACACAATGCATTTATTTAATTTTGAATTTAAGAAATATACGAGGTGCATTCAAGTTATAACACCTCCGATTTTTTTTCTCAGAACTGGAAACAGATAGAAACATGCGGTTTTTTTTTTAAAGGGGGCGCTATTTGTCAATGCGTGACAGAGATGGCAGCACTGTACGGCACATAGAACCTTTAGCGGCAGCGGCGAGAGTGAGAACTGTTTTTGATACTTCAAATGGCAACGTTTTCATTACAAGATCAGCGTGTAATCATTCGTTTTCTCCATTTGTGTGGTGTGACACCGATAGAGATTCATCGCCAGTTGAGTGAGACATGTGGTGATGCTGTTATGGATGTGTCTAACGTGCGTTCGTGGGTGCGAGAGTTCAAAGAGGGCAGAACGTCGTGTGGCACTAAACCAAGACAATATCGGCCTCGCACAAGCCGGTCTGACATGATCGAGTGAATGAAGATAGTTGTTTTGGGGGAACGCCGAATGAGTGTGGAACAGATCGCCTTCTAAGTTGGCATTTCCATGGGATCTGCGCACACAATCCTGCATGACGACCTGAAAATGCGAAAAGTGTCCTCCAGGTGGGTGCCACGAATGCTGACAGACGAAGCGATTTCTCATGCTCCCTACTCACCTGACCTGGCTCCTAGCGACTTTTGGCTGCTTCCAACGATGAAAGACACTCTCCGTGGCCGCACATTCACCAGCCGTGCCGCTATTGCATCAACGATTTTCCAGTGGTCAAAACAGACTCCTAAAGAAGCGTTCTCAGCGGCCATGGAATCATGGCGTCGATGTTGTGAAAAATATTACGGTTGCAAGGAGATTACGTCGAGAAGTGACACAAGTTTCATAGTTTTCGTGTGATTAGTTAATGAAAAAAAAAATCGGAGGTGTTATAACTTGAATGCACCTCGTAATTAATGTTTCCGACGGTAAATTTTGTTTTGCACATTAAATGTTGTTTACTTGCACTTTTTTTTTAAACAAGAATAGGTGTTACTTTCATGTGTAAGATAAGGACGAAATGTGAATCCGGGGGGAAATTGAGGGAAGACACCACCAGTGCTTCGTCTCGCAAACTTGCAATCATATGCAACTAAAAATATAAACAACCTCTCTTTAAAATGTAATATGGATAAATAAATTTTTAATATAATTATCACATTATATTATTATACTTCTTATTAAAAAATTTGGCAGTTTCTAGATAACGGAACGTATAATAAATTGATCAGTTTGATCACATTTTAATCGAGAAACCAGAAGAAAGAGCAATTGAAAAGGTAAGGACATATAGAAGCCCGGATGGAAATTCCGACCATTTCATGGTAGGAGACATAATGAAAGAAATATTGCCAAATGTTAGAAATGAAAAGAAGCAGAGTTGGAAGAAAGAGGAAAATTGAGAATAAGGATGTTGAAGGAGAAAACTGACGAATCAAGAACAAGATATGAAGAGCAAAAAAGAACAATTGAAAAATGATTAAAAGAAAAAAGGAAAATGCAATGAAAAATTGTCTGACGTATACAGTTTGAAGATTAACGATTGCCTTTTAAATAAAATGCTTCAACGTTGTGAAATATGTATAACTTTTCAAAATTCGAACAGACCTGTGTGTTTACCAAGCTTGGTGAATAAGAATATTGCGAATAAATGGAATTGTACGATAGTAAGCTGACGTTGATACGTGTCATAGTATACATTTACGGCATTTACGTATTATCATAGTGATAAAATTTATTTATTCGTAGAATGATTAGCAGTTGAAGTGCGGATTACAGGGAAGTCAACTATAACGGTGTATGTACACTACAAGATCCTATAATTGAAAGCGTAAATTATTATTAGTTTCGACTTCGTTCTTAAATACAGTGTTTCAAATATTTTAATTTTCACAACATTACAAAACATTTGGCGGAATTGCCAAATATGTGATTTTGCACGCAATAAGCATGATTTTGAAAACGCACAATCTTGATACGTTTAGAATAAATATAATACATCTTGGATGATTTTAAATTTTACGGAGATTTGTGCAAAGTAAATAATGATGAAGCAATCTGCCTGCAATTTATTATTCTTAAATTTCCTCTTTGTCTTTTTTGTTACACAAATTTGAAGTTTAAACATGCTTAAATCAATTTCGAAGAAAATTTTGAATTATTTTAGTAATAAGTAAGCACTCTTTGGTTCTTATTAAGAGAATATTCGTGCACTGCCATATGCAATATATATATACTGGGTGTCCAGGATAATATGAAGCACACGGGTATATTGGTAACCGTTAGAGGGATAAGGTCGGTTAAATGGGGAAAAAGTTGCGCACTTATACGGCTAATTACAATCCGGGATTACATTTTTAAAAATCCATTCCGTTACTGAGATACAGGGTGAAAACCAAAAGTGTGCGTTTTCTAAAAACCTTAATATTTTCTTTATTATAAAAAACACATCAAATTTGCAGCATAGGAGTAGTTAGTAATGAGGACTTCAAAAATGGACGTAGAAAAATTCTAGGGTCACTGGGTTCTTTGCGCTTGTACTCAACTTTTGTTTTTCTTATGGGCGCCATATTGGGTTTTTACATTTTTAAAATGGCCATAAAAATGCTTTTGAACCATGTATAACATACCTATGTTCATTGAAGAAAAACTATGAAAAATACCAAAATTACGATTTGACCCTAGTACGGTGTGATTTAACGTATGTATGTGCTTGCTCAACAACTGTAAGCGGTCGTACTACTTAAAAGTGGTTCACAAGAACACTGATATAAATTTGACGACCTAGCATCCAGAAACCAGTGGCTGAGACGACAATAAAAAAAAATGGAAAAATCCTAGAATTAAGGCTGAAGTAGGTGTTCAAACAAGCCACCATTCTCTCGTATACACAATCTACAACGTTTAACGACTGTCTCACATGATTGCTTGATTGTGTCTGGACCAATTCCATTTACATTTGCTTCAATTGCCCGACGTAGCGCTTCTACGGTTTCATAGGATCTCGAGTACCCAAATTTGTTAAATAGCCCCATAAAAGTAATCGAGAGGCGTGAGATCCGGCGATCTAGCAGGCCACCTTACCGGTCCTCACTATTGGAGCATTGTGTGCAGGTGCGTCGTCTTACAGGAAAAACATGTTTTGCAAAGTAGCAAGTGGGAGTTTTATAATTCATTCTACACTACATTTGTTTGCAAGAGGCTTAAATATCTAGCCGAGTTTAAGTTTTCATTATAAAAGATAGGGCCAACAATGTGGGTGCCAATAACAGTTATCCATACATTAAACCCCCATTTCACTTGCTGTCTGACTCCACGAATTAGATGTAGATTTTCATTGGATCAAAAAATAGTATTTTTGTGATAAATAATCTGCAATTGGTGAAGCGACTCTCGTCTGGCCATAGAATTTTCATAGAAAAATTTTTTGATTTCATTATGTTTTCTGATCAATCATTGACAAAATTCCATTCTTCTCATTTCGTCACCGTTTTGAAGCCTTTGGCAGGGTGGCTCACGTTAGGGATGGTATTTGTAACGTTTTAAAATATTACTGGCTATTGATCGGGCAACGCCTATGGTATTTTCAATTTCGCGTAAAGAAGTACGGAGTTTCTCAACTACGGCTTGCAGGACCATACTTTCTTTATTTTCGTCTGTGTGCTTATTCCTTTTCGACTTAACGATACTTCCGTGATTTATTAAATTCTCACGTAATCGCTGAAATATGCTTCTACATGGCTGAAGTCTTTCTGGGTATTTTTTGAAATACATTTCTGCGGTCATCTCATCATTCCTCCGACAGAGAATAAAACACTCGAACATATATGTATCTCTGTTCGAAAAGCGATCCGTTTTAAAATCACAAATCACTGAATTTTTACACCACAGAGATTGGTTGATAGCTAGAAAATTCAGAGCCGTTGCGATTGTTTAATAAATGTATGGATAGGTGCCAGGCTACTACGGTCAAATCATAATTTTGCTATTTCTCATATTTTTTTTTCATTGAATATAGGGATGTTATACATAGTTGAAAAGCATTTTTATGACCATTTCAAAAATGTAAAAATCCAATATGGCGCCCAAAGGAAAAACAAAAGTTGGGTACAAGCACAAAGAACTCAGTCAGCTTAGAATTTTTCTTAGGTCATTTTTGAAGTCCTCATTGCTAACTACCTCTTTGCTGAAAATTTGATGACTGTATTTTTTATAATAAAGAAAATATTAAGGTTTTTAGAAAACGCACACTTTTGGTATTTACCCTGTATCTCAGTAACGGAATGGATTTTTAGAATTGTACTTAGCCGTATAAGTGCGCAACTTTTTCCCCATTTAACCGACCTTGAATATCTAATGGTTTCCAAGATACCCATGTACTTCATGTTATTCTGGACACCCGATATACGGTCGGTCACAAAAGTGTTCCTACACCTACCTAATGAAAGGACATCAAATCTAAACATTCCATTGTAATGCAATATTTTTATTTCATTTTAATAAATTTAGAAACCACTAATTACAACATGAAAGCAATTATTATTTAAAACTATGACTGAATATAATAAATATTATAAAATAGAATGTCACGAAAGTCTTCGTTTACTGCGTTTAATGCAGTCCACTTCTCGTTGTTAGGAAATAAATATTTTTAAGGTTAATTGCTCGTCTTTTTTATTGAAGAAAAAGAAAAATGCTATAATTCGAGCGAATTTATTGGAATTATCTATTCACAGTGTTGCAACATTTCGGTGCTAACTTAACATGCACCTTTCTCAAGCTAAAAATTATAACAAAACAATTGGGATACATCCAAAATTCAATGATCTAATATACCTCTATTGTGTCTTCGGCAACCAAAGTCGTATATACAGGTTGACCGACGGGAACCTGACGTTTTTGGGATGGCTAGTACTCTGCCGCTAGGAGGAGTAGAGAGCCGAATTACTAAGCTTTAATCTCGCCATTCGATGCCGTTTCAGTAGCTACGGAGTGGTGGACGGTTTTTCGTGGGCGTCGTGGTACCGTTCCCAGCCGCAACACGATTCTCAGTTGGGTTAATAATCTACCGATAACAGGATCTATTGTGAGAAAGAAGCCACCAGGTCCGACTAAGACAGCAAGAACACCAGAAAACATCGAGCGTGTGAGAGCCGCGCTGACTCGTAGCCCTGGGCGCTCTGCACGTAAACACGCGCGCGAACTAAGAATGAGCCGTGAATCTGTGCGAACAATTTTACAGAAAGACCTACAATTTTACCCTTACAAGATGTGTGTTGCTCAGAAATTTGAGGAAAGAGATTATGCGCGGCGGCAGGAGTTTGCTTTTCGAATGCAAATGCTTTTGAAAGACAATGAGAATGCACACGAAAAAGTCGCTGCACGGTAATAACTAGAGCGGGCCAAATTGCGCCATCCAACAGAATCGGAATCAGGCGCAACGGCCGCTTATTGTAAATAGCGTATATGTGAGTCACAGCAGATATGTGATATTTCGAAATTAATACACAAGAGTAAAAAAATAAAAGCTGACGCAATAATAATGTTTAGTAATTAGAGCGGATATATATATATATATATATATATATATATATATATATATATATGTACACGCTGAGGTGTAGGATGTTCGCCGAGACGAAAAAATGTTCTTATATTTCGAAAACGACCGTTCCACGTCTACCGAAGTAAGACAGGCGTAATTAAAATAATCTTTAGACTTAGTCAAGGAATCTGCAGATGCCCCATCGCACATTTGTCTTAATCTCGTGTAGTCCGGATTCTTTTTTAAAACACTATCGAACTTAGCTAAAGCTCGTCCACTTGTTGCATCGTTTATACTGTGTAACAATGTACTAACTTCGTCCACGACTTGCACTGATTCTACCAACGACAATCCAGAATTTTGCAAATTTTCTATCGCGTCTACTAACCCTTTGTAATTGTTGCTAATATTCTTTAGATGTGTTTCAACAGAAATATCGAGAAATCCCTTCTGGCTCATCCTAATAGCTCTAGCTTCGGCAGGGAGGAATTGCAAAATAACGGATTTGACTTCTTGAAAATGTTCATTATAATAAAAAGCGGCTTTTAACCAGGTTCCCCAACGCGTAAGAATGGGCTGTGGTGGTTCTCGAATACCAGGGCATAACCTGTGGAATGCCCTAGTCCTCTTAGGACGTTTGAGAAACACTTTTTTTGTGTTTGCTATTAATGCATCCACCTCCGGGTAACACTCTCGAATAGTTTGTGCCACAAGATGTAAAGCATGGACTTTACACGTATCATGTAAAAGTCCTTCACACTTTTCTTTAAGGGAACGGCCTACACTACACATTGTTGCTGCACCATCGCTCATGAACAACAACAGTTGACTGGTTGACACTTGAAATTTTTGTAACGTTTCGAGAACTACGGCCGTAATTGCTTTACTAGTACACTGTTTTAATCTTCTGCTGGCTAATAGAATTGCAAAATTTGGTTTAATAGGATCTAATACGCGCACTATTATATTCAAAATATAATTTTTTTTGCAATCTGTCGTCTCATCAAGACATAGCCACAGCTGTTTATCTTTTAATTCGGCTTTAATTCGATTTTCAATGTCCTCACGTATTCGTGGAATATCTCTCCGTAACGCTGTCCGAGATGGTAGTATCCACTCGGTATTGTATGTACCCCAGAATTTTCGAAATGCTTTTTTATCAAGTATACGAAGTGGTAGACCACATACCATAAACGTTAAAAGCAATTCTAATTGAAATTGACGTTGTTGTGACACACCATTTCTTTTATTTCTGTGGTGTGCGCTATTTATATGTCTTTCACAATCACGTTTGCTCCAGCACAGTAGTTTCTTTTTACAAACTTTACAGAAAATTGTACTCCCATTGTAGTGTAAATCCACAAATTCACTAAGAAATTTATTAACTTTCGTAGGTAATGGCCGTTTATTTTTAATAGTTACGTTAGACATAATCACTAAAGCGAGCACACCGACGCTTGTTTCTAGTATGCCACGAAGTGGTGCAAACGTAACATCTGCAGACTCGTCATTTGTTGATGAATAGAGCGCGTCATCCGTAAATGAATAAGCGCGCTGTTAGTTCGTAGCCGTCGATGAATGAACTTTTTTTTTGTAGTGGCCCACTGTGAACAACGCCCTATTTATCAACGAACACCCAAACTGCAGGTGTATATTTGCGCGTCTTCACGACGTAATAGACAGTGGTTTTGGTCCTCGTCCTAATAATTACATATTTAAATTACCTATGTTTACATACATATATGCGCCCGGCAGCCTGATTGCGAACCTGGCGCGTGGCGCTCTTGGCCCGCTCTAGTAATAACAGACCCGCTATTCTACACAAATGAGTCATACGCAAACATGTGATATTCAACCGTCCGTAGCTACTGAAACGGCATCGAATGGCGAGATTAATGCTTGGTAATTCGGCTCCCTACTCCTCCTACCGGCAGAGTACTAGGCATCCCAAAAACGTCAGGTTCCCGTTGGTCACTCTGTATAATGAAGTAGTAACATGTATGAATACGTAATTTTAATTAACAATCGCAGTATTAAAAGAAAATTAATAATTGAAATTTGAAATTTAAATTAAAAAAAAAAAATAAGGAATTTGATCTATTCTGCTGGAATGCATGCGGACGGACGAACAACGTGCGTCCCTACATGTGTAGGTCTTCTTATGGAAGTATTTATAGTCTTGGTTTTGTATGTAATTACAGAGATATTTAAAATTTTTTTTAACATGTATTAGTGTTATGGGAGTAAAATTAACATTGAAACCATTAAACTTGTGTCATTAAAAGAGTCACATTAATTGAGTGTAAATAAAATAACAAATAGGAAAAAACAGAAATAATAAAATAAAGATGTGGGTGCAAGAAAAAGTGAACGTGTATTTAGCTATTGAAAAGGATATTGTAATAGTTAATCGAATTATCTATATCTGTTTTAAAATTACAAGTTTTGTTAAATATAATATGAAACATTTTAGAAAGTAATCTTCTTTTGTAGTTTGGTTCTTTGTCGAAAATTATTGGTAAAGCTGGCCACGAGCGGTACGGTAGCGTAGAGTCGACCAGGCCTCGCGTTCCACTAGAGTTATTCTGCTAATAGAGATGTTTGCTGCCGCAAATAATTTCGCTCATCTTTTAAATAAAAATTAAATAGCACGTGCTCAAACACTTACCATTTTAAGAGTCCTCCGTGAAATCACAAAGTGAATAATGTCTGTTAAATATCTGCAACATTAGATATGTTTCAACTGTTGTTTCGGCAAAACTAGTACGGCATGAGGAAAAAATGCGTTTATATGCAGAGAACGAACGTTCTACATCTAGTGACGTAATATTTGCGTAAGTAAAATAATCTTTCAAATAACTTAACGATTCTATTGACGCACCTTCACAAATGTGTCTTAATGTGCCAAAATCATAATTTTTCTCAAAAACACTTTCAAATTTTTCTAGAACAGAAACATTTTTTGCGTCTTCAATCGCGCATAGCTGTGCGTGAACATGTTGCACTATTTGTAGAGATTTTTCTAACGGCACCGCAGGATAATAATAATTGTCGTGAATGATTTTTAAATCCATTTTAACCTGACTATCTTGAAATTTCGACTGACTTTTCTGGATAGCGGCAGCTTCCTTTGTATCGAATTGTAAAACCACGTTCTTAATATTGTCAAAATATTTATGATAATAAAACGCGGCCTGCAACCATGTTCCCCAACGAGTTAGAATAGGTTCTGGTGGCTCTGGTATACGGGGGCACAGTCTGTGAAATTCGCGAATACGTTTCGGTGATTTGACAAATACTGCTTTGGTATGCGCTATTAAACCGTCTACCTCAGGATAACATTTTCTGATACTATCCGCCACAAGATTGAGAGCATGAATTTTACACGTAATGTGTAACAAATTAGCAGAATCCTTTTAAGAGACCGGCCTACAGAAAGCATGTTTGCAGCACCATCACTCACTAACATCAAGAGTTGGTTTGTTGAAAGTTCAAACTTGTCCAATGTATTTAACACTAACTTTGAAATTACTTCGGCAGTACACTGTTGTATTCGTTTGGAGACTAATAGAATCGAAGGTGCCGATTGATGAGGTTCCAACTTGCGTGCCATTACATTAAGAACAGAATGTTTCTTCCGATCTGTTGTTTCGTCGACACATAACCACAATTTTTGATCTTTCAACTCCGATTTTATTTTTTGTTCAATATGTTCGCGCGCAGATGGCACAATTCTTCGTAACGATGTTCGACTTGGTAATTTGCACTCCGAATAGTTATTCCAAAAGCAGATAAATGGTTCCTTGTCTAGTAAATTAATATATATATTACATGCGATAAACGTAACGCATAAATTAAATATAAATTTTTCATTGTCTCGTGCGCAATTTCTTTTTGAGACATGCTTTTCACTATTTACGTGTCGTAGACAATGTTGTTTGGACCAACACATTAACAGGATTTTACAGATTACACATTTAAGTTTAGCACCTTCATATATTAAGTCTGGAATTTCTGCAATAAATTTTCGAAGTTTGTTCGACCGCGGTCGTTTTGCTGACGAAATCATAATTTTTCTAGGACAGATAAACAATTGCGCAAATGACCGGCAGCGAAAATGTCCGTACTTCTCCGCAGACGAAGTAATACTACCGTTCCTCTCGGTCCGAACTGATTCTACGCCGATGCGCGGTACCGCTCGTGGCCAGCGTTAATTATTGGGTTTATGAAATCGAAACTCTGATTCAGATCAATAGGAAATAAATATGTTAGGAATTCAATAAATTCCCTTTATAGGTCCGCGTACTTGCGACAAACAAGCATTCAATTCATTTGCAAAGATGAATCATGGATGGATAAGCTGTGAAGAAAAACACGTCCATTGATACGGGCGAACAAATAATAAAACTACATAAAAAATCATTGTTGCAAATAGCTAAAATTATAGGTAAACCGCGCTCTGTAGTGCAGAGTGTAATAGAACAATTCCAAACATCGGGAACAGTTAAGACTGCATCACGAAGTGGACGTCCGAAGATCATGGATAGGCTCGAGGAAAACTGTAACATACGGTGAAGATAAATCCACGGATAAATGCCGAATATAGCCGCAAAGGTGGAATTGGACACTTGAAACAAAGCGCATTCAGGAGAGAAGAATTTTAAGAAAATGGAAGAGTACCGTCAAAAAATACCAGGAACTACATGAGCATTAACATCATTAATGAAAGGTTTTTTTGCAGTACCCTGCCATTATATGCGGATTTTATTAAATTCTTAGGTTTCCTGGATGTATCTTGTTTCCAGTCTCCTGTGTGGCTATTTTCGGTGTACGTATCCATGGATTTATCTTCACTGTGTGTGTTACACTTCGCGATGAGGTACCAACTGTTCCCGATATTTTGAACTTTTCTATTACACTCTGCACTGTATAGCCGTTGCCTACGTTGGGCTTTCGGTTTAAAGAAGATGCCAGTCGTCAACTTAGTCCTTCTTCGCATCCTATTCGATTTTATTTTGGAAAAACGAAGTTTCAAAGCAAAAACCAAACACGTGACCGAGCCCCGTTTTCGTGAAAGATGTATTTGTGGTTGATATTTAATCGACTTTATTATTATTATTATTTGTAATTGTACATGTATTTGGACGAAACTAAGGTTGAAATGATACAGTAATTGTAATTTTATTCGAAAATTTGTTCAATTTCACGAGAAAATTTACAGACATGCTATTTAACCAGGGTCTTTAATTTCCTATTATGTGGTGTTTTACCTAATCTATCTTTTCTATGGTATGGTGTTTTATGTATTTGTAGAACAAGTTATTACAATTGTTGCAATATGTTCACTGCTGTGAATATGACATTTACATACGTATATCAGCATCCAAATATAACTTGAATAAACCATTTCAAAACGCAAGAAACGATCTGAACGTGTGAAAACAGCCGACGCCACAGTTTTTAGGTTATCCCGTTTTTATTGTTTCAGAAAAGGTTTTATCGCTTAACACGATACCTTACAGGTATCGCAAACAAGTACAGAAATATCACTGTACAGTATTTTTTTAAATAAAAGCAATATGATTTGGAAAAACCAATTGAAAACGCAAGAAACGATCTGAACCTGTGAATGATCGACAGCCTACTTCGACAAATATGTCACAGCCTGCTGACGTCAAAGCGCTCAGGCCTTGTGTATATCGTAGGTAACGGTAAAGCGCGATTTACAAGTATGCAAACATACTGTAATTGCAGAAAATATTTTACTGTGGCTTCAGTAGAAAATTTATTGTACTAAGTTTTGCAGAAAATAATACATATGTCATCTATAAATATTCTTTTACTCCCTTAATAGAATTTGATTTTCGTTATTTTGTTCAAAAATGTATATCTTGAATTGTCCTTTTGAATTCGACGAATGATCGGTTAGCGAACATAATCCGTTCCAAGACTGTTTGTTACCCTAATTGTTCGTTAACTCACGATCGACTTACCATAGATTTTTATAGGAAATAGATTATTTCGTTCTGAAGGTCCAAAATCTGAAACATACATATATAGTTTATTTATTGCAAAAATAGTACACATAAAGGATGAAATGAAAAAATTACGTATTAATTAATTCTTCCTTTTTCTTGTTTGTGAAGCATTCAAGATTCAGTCCGACGATTGCCTTTCCTTCTGTAGGATTTTTTAAAATTTGTGAATGATGTCGTTGTAAATGTCTCCAATTCCATTTACCTCAACTTAATTTAGGTGCCATTTTAAGACCTTTTCTCTGGTGTCCTCCCTAAAAGATCTTTAACAACAAATGTCGGTGTTCGTTGTCTGAACACAAAAATTCTTCGCGAAAGTATTTGTTGTCCGATTTGTTTGCAATTGGAACTGTTCATTTTGTATAATATAAACGGAATTTCGCCAATATATTTTTCTGTTATTAACAAAGGGTGATCTGTGTTTATCAAGTCAATTTTTTTAAGAATGTTGTTTGAAAGTAATTAATAAAATCAGCTTAACTATAAGTAACAATGTGCGTTTCTAGAACTAAAATGTAAAGACCTCATTCTTACTAAAGCCATGGATAATAAGGCGATGTTAGGTGTTGTTAATAATAGTAACAATATCAGCGCTTGCTTCCTGTTATTCAAAGTTGGTTTCAACATGCTAAGAACCTCATGAATTTAAATTAAATCATTGAAAGTAAAAATTATCTAGATTTTGTATTTCATTTAAAAATTTACTATTGCCACTGCATCAGAGATTTTGCAAAAACACATATAATAAAGCTCTAAATCCGAAATAATTCGCAATTTTTTGTGGTAAATATGTCCAGTATAATACCAGTATAGTTGACAATGAACTATTTGACACTTACATTCGCAATACTGAAATATTGGCAATCATAAATAATGTTTAAAATCAAATTTTTAGAATTTACGGCAGTTAATATAATTCTAACGCAAATTGTATATGAACTTTGGCTCTAAGGAAATAAACGTTGGCAAGCAGTGATACTTTGTAGCAAGAGCACTTTTATAAAATAGCGTTTTCTCTATGTTTGTTTATTAATCTGATGAAATTAAATTCAAACCGCTTCCGTGTTTGCACTATTACTTTGCACTATACTCAGTGTGATTCATAAACTTTGACTCGTTATCCAATAACAACTATTTCTGGAAAACGTTTTCTATTTTCTGTGAAACCGTGAAAGTTTTAGATGCGCATGATTTTTCGTGGACATGGATATTATTTTTGTGCTTACTCTTTTATTGCGAACTGTATGTTGATACTAAACCTCGGGTGTAACAATTTCTTCTACATTTTTCTCTACAAAAATGATAAATTGAGAGTTTAAAATAAATTAATTAGCAGTAGTGTTTTCTCAGATCAGGAAGTAAAATTGGAGTCCCCGTGCAACGCTTTGTTCGGCACGTTAAAAATCTCTACCGTAGTTTCGAATACCTATCAATTCGGCAAAATTCTAGTAGGGTCGGCTAATGATCATAATAATCGATGCCTAAGTGCGAAGTGTGACGTGTATTCCGTAACCTAACGCTTTCCTCAAGAACAGAAACCATAATGATGTGTCCAACGTTTTCCAACCTGTGACAAATCACAATCGTAATTACAGTGTGGCTGTCTAACAATGAATTTCATAATGTGTGTCAATGTTGTATATGTATGTTATATGTATATATGTATATCTGTCGGAACACCAAGCTAATTCGGCGACTCTCCGACAATCTGACCAATAAAAATATCGGTACGGTATAATACCCCAGATAGCAAGATAACGCTATCGGGTGGTACATTGGGAAATTATATAGTCCGTTTCATTTTATTTTAATTTGACTAATGGGCAGGTAAATACGTTATATATAAATATATAAAAAAAGTAATTATTTACTATTTAGTCAGATAAAATAAAATGAAACGGACATACAACCGCACCTAAATAGATATATCTTTCCTCATCGATGGATATTTAGCTTTTGATTAGGATATACATACGAGCTTATATCAAGAAATTCCCGGAATTGCGCCGGTGAGTATGTTGCAATTTTTCTCACCGTTGTTGACAAGTGGGTGACAGTAACATTGCTCGGTCGAAAGTGTTAGCTGTAAGCAAGGCCGGATTATCGCAAGTGAGATAAATGTCTAGGGCCCGGATTTTAGAAGGGCCCTGTCAAACTGTCTATTTTGAAAAGATTTGTAAATAAGATAGTTTACTTTTCTGTTGGACAAATGTATATAATAAACAAATAAATAAAAATATATTGCTTTTTATATGGTTATTCTAAAATCTAAAGAAAATGTGTTCTTATGTTTCTTCTTATTGAAACTAATTCTTCCGATAATTTATAATTCTTTTTATAGCGATAAGAATAATATTAACAAATGTAAACATTACTTCTTCTTTTCTACCCATAAAAAAAGAACTTAAAAAGAACAACTTAACAATAAATATGTAGATGAATTACAACGCCATCGAACAAATGCACCTATGCGCACCTAAGCCGTTAAGGTCCAGAAGAATATGCTTCGCAATCCATCCGCTTATATCTCCCAGTGTAACAGGTTCTAGCAGAGAAAGAGCATTAAATGTCAGAGAAAGTTCTGGTCGCTCCAAGTCTGGATGAATGAGTCTGCTGATGATCTAATGCTTTCCCTTGATAGATCACCCATCAACTAGTCATAAGGTACTTCAATTGGTGCTGCACAAAGTTTAATATTCATCTTATGTCCTATGATAATAAGCAATGAGACAATATAGTCAACATGCTGGGTATCTGATACATTACCTGGTAAATTTTGCGTGGGCATGGTACCTAGGAGAAGTTTGACATGATAGATATCTGATTGTCGAAACTATTTTAATTCACGGCTGGGATTGGGAAATTATGAATCTCGTTTGCATCCAATTACAGCACAATGTCGATTTGACCGGCACATATCTGTAAACATTACTCGATTACCATAAAACGGTACAAATAAAACTGTTATATGTCGCTTACCTTTAATAATATTTTATTTTCTCTTAGCGATGCATAACAAACTTTATAATTTTTTGGAATATTCAAATATCAAATTATAGTCTCAATGTACCTTACAAGTATTTACACATAATACGCAACAAAAAAAATAGTTTTCACGACCCTCAAAAGGAACTCGATTTCAAAAGAATCTTTCGAAATCGAGTTCCTTTTGAAAAGATGCATGCAACACACTCGTTTGCAGTAAATATTTTCGATAATTTATATGATTACGTTAATAGTTTAAGAAGTTCATTTCTGGAAATGGAAGCAGAGGCATTCAGCATGTCAGAAATTAAAGTTTATTCCGATTTTAAAAAAAGGTCCCAAAAAAGAAAACGTTTCTTTGATGAAGCTTATAATGACGAGGAAAATGTAAGTTTATGTCAGGGCCAAGAAATGTTTAAGCGAAATTGTTTCTACGTAATTTGTGATAAAATATCTCTTGAATTAAAAGTTAGAAGCAAAAGTTACAAAGATATTGATCAAATTTTTAAAATTCTTCATACAAACGTAGCTGATGGCGACGACGAGGACGTATCAATTAATACCGCACTGCTAAAAAAATGGTACAGTGGCGACATTGATACTGAAGAATTCGACGAGGAATTGTTGCAATTTAAATTAATTTGCAAAAGTCAAAATTTAACGTTGCCATCTGATATGCTGCAATTTATAAAGAGCACAAAAATGGTATCAACATTTCCAAATATAGAAATATTATTGCGAATATATTTAACTTTGCCTATATCAAATGCATTCGGTGAAAGGTCATTGTCAGTATTAAAGCCTGTAAAAAATTATTTACGAAATTTATTGAGTCAATCAATTCAGTCATAAATTCTTTAGCTGTTTTATACATCGAACAAAATGCTTTAGATAATATTAATTATGATGAAATAATTGATAATTTTGCTGAATTGAAGACTAGAAAACAGAATTTTTAAATAAAGTTTATTCATATCTATATACTTACTTTTTTAAACTATCTTGGCTTTTATTTAAATTATCTTTTTCATTATTCTATTTACCTTTCATGGGTAAAATCTTATATTATTTAAATATTAACCAAAAAGGTTAAATGAAACAATTAATATTTTAAGGTAATATTGTTATTGCATAACAACTTTTGTTAGACATTTAATACAATAAATTTCAATTTTTTTAAATTCATAAACAAACTGTTCAAACTTCAAAACTAAAATTAATTGTATATTTTTTATTAACAAAAATTTAAGATTCGTTTTAGTTTTTCACATTATGTATTTACTTTTGCTTTATTTATTGTTTTATATTTTTTGTGTGCTCTATTTCTTGTGGGGGCCCGGTAAGAAGAAAATGTCTAGGGCCCCAAAGTGGGTTAATTCGGTCCTGGTTGTAAGTGTAAACGTGTTCCATACGATCAGCGGAATGTTGCAATTTGAGCAGAGGTGCAAGAGGAACAATTTGATACGTTGATTAGACAAAATGCAAAATAGCATAAATGTTCCAGGCTTTCCAATATGTGATGACGTCAGGAATCGTTTTCTTTTTGCTTTTTTTCAAGTTTCGAAGGGCTTCCGGTTTAAAGAGGATACCAGTCGTCAACTGAGTCCTTCTTCGCATCCCATTCGATTTTATTATGGAGAAACGAACTTTCAAAGCAAAAAACCAAACACGTAACCGAGCACCGTTTTCGTGAAAGATGTATTTGTAGTGGATATTTAATCGACTAATTATTATTATTTGTAATTGTACATGTATTTGGACGAAACTAAGGTTGAAGTGATACAGTAATTGCAATTTTCTTCGAAATTTTGTTCAGTTTCACGAGAAAATTCACAGACATGCTATTTAACCAGGGTCTTAAATTTCCTATTATGTGGTGTTTTACCTAATCTATCTTTCCCATTATGTGGTGTTTTACCTAATCTATCATTACTTTTCCCATTTTTTCATTTTTAAGTAGGGTATTTGTAGAACAAGTTATTATAATTGTTGCAATACGTTCATTGCTGTGAATATGACATGTACATATATCCAAAATGGCTACGTTCGGTGATATAATTTAAAACATATTGTATTAGAACAGAACGTTTATTACAAACATTTAAAAACATCTCTTCGTGTTCAAAAATAGTTTTGTTAAATATAACGTAAGAATATAAAACTATTTGAACAATAACATCTTCACGTTTTTTGTCAAATATGTGAGTTGGAATAGCATCTTTTTTAAGCCTAGCATATTTTAAACTTACACTTACAGTTTCACCGGTCCTTGAATCTGTAGCTGTTGAAGAATAAATAATATCTTCTTTTATTTACAAAGTGTAACTCACAAACAAAACAACCGACACCATCTTACGTTAGGTTATCTCGTTTTAATAACACTAGAAAATCGTTGCAGGTATCATCAATAAAGTACGGAAATATCACCACACAGTATTTTTTTTAAATAAAACCAATATAATTTGGATAAACTAATTTAAAACGGAATAATCGATCCTAACGTATGAAAACAACGGATACCATTTTAGGTTAGGTAACTCGTTTTTATCGCTTCAGAAAAGGTTTTATCACTTATACAACACATTAACATTGCCGGTATCACTAACAAAGTACGGAAATATCACTACACCGTATTTTTTTTTAAATAAAACCAATATAATTTGGATAAACTAATTCAAAACGGAATAATCGATCCTAACGTATGAAAACAACGGATACCATTTTAGGTTAGGTAACTCGTTTTTATCGCTTCAGAAAAGGTTTTATCACTTATAAAACACATTAACATTGCCGGTATCACTAACAAAGTACGGAAATATCACTACACAGTATTTTTTTAAATAAAACCAGTATAATTTGGATAAATCAATTTAAAACGCGGAGATGGGCTCAGTGTGTAAACACGTTTGTATGGCCTAAATACAGCCTGCTGACGTCAAAGCTGTTGAGCCTTGTTATGGCGGTAGTAACGCCTAAGTGCTCTTTAATGACGTCACACTGTTTAGGTGATGTATCGCTATGCACGATATCAGCATAAGCGGTAAAGGAAACGTCTTTTTTTGCATTTGTTTTTTAAGTTTTGAAGGGTTTCCAGTTTAAAGAGGATGTGGTGTTTTACCTATCATTACTTTTCCCACAATCATTTTTAAGTAGGGTACTTGTAGAACAAGTTATTATAATTGTTGCAATACGTTTACTGCTGTGAGTATGACATTTACATATATCCAAATGATTATGTTCGATGATATAATTTAAAATATATTGCTTTAAAACAGGACGTTTATACACATTTAAAAACATTTCTTCGTGTTCAAAAATAATCTTGTTAGTTGTGATTGTTAGAAAAATGTTCACACTCACTTTTATCTAATTCAAATAGTAAATCTTTAATGTAAGTTATTCGAAATAAACGGTGTAGTATCTTCGCTCTTATTGTTTTGAGGAATTTGTATTTCTCGCCCGTGCAAATATTTTTAAATTAGAACTGATTACAATAGAATAAGAAATAATAGGTCATGGAGAATATTTAATTTTAAGTAAGGTGACTTTTTGGTTACCATCGCCGTTTGTAATTTTAAGTCAGTTTTTGGGCAGATCTAAAGAGTTCAAAACACCTACGAACTCCTGGAAGTCTTTATAAGTAAATAATTTTTGATGCTCTTCAAAGTCATTCATACTAGCCGAGATAGCTTTTGCAAGATTTTCACGCTCAATTTTCTCCAATTTTTCCTCTCGACTTGCTCGAGGATTCACATTTTTTGTCAAATACAAAGGACAGTTAGGGAATTGAGTAGAAATAGCGTCTTTTTTAAGTCTAGGATTTTTTAAACTTACAGTTATAGTTTCATCGGTCCTTGAATCCGTAGCTGTTGAAAAATAAATAATATCCTCTTTTACAAAGTGTAACTCACGAATCCTAGTATACATTGTTGGAAAACAGCCGACACCACAGTACTATGAATAGACCACCCGAGTCACGCTTTTATCGTTTCAGAAACGGTTTTATCGCTTATACAACACTAGAAAAACATTACAGCTATCACCAACAAAGTACGAAAATATCATTACACAGTATTTTTTTAAATAAAACCAATATAATCTGGATAAATCAATTCAAAACGCAAGAGCAGTTAGGCCTTGTTATATCGGCGGTAACGGTATGATGCTCTGAAAAAATCCGTTGTCTACGACTGATTTAAAAGATTTAAAAACGTACAGGAGTTGGTTCAAGACGAACCTTGCATTGAGAGACACGTGAAGACGGACATGATTGTTAAAAGTAGTGATATTGTGCACGCTGACTGCAAGATTACCCTTTATCAACTTGCTAATGAAGTGAGAATCTCGTACAGTTTAGTGCAGGCCATCATAATAGATCAACAGGAAATGAGACCCGTGTGTGTGAAGTTTGTGACACAGGACCAAATTGGCATGCATAAGGAAATTGCCTTTGAATAGACACGATGGCTACTGGTGATGATAGTTGGGTATCATCTGAGTAGTATATTCCCAAGTCGCCACCCCTAATGAAGTCGCTAGACGTCAAATGAAATGTAAGGATCATGCTGGTAACATTCTTCGACAACGATGCTGTAGAACACCATGAGTTTATACCACTGGCATAAACAGTTAATGCTACGTATGTACTACATACAGGTTCTCACATATTTGCGCGAAAAAGTGCGACGAGTAAAACCTCAAAAATGGTGCCTTGGTTGCAAATTGCACTATGATAATGTCTCTAGCCACAAGGAGTTAGTGATTCATGAGTCTCTGGTAGCGAAATAAATCCCAGTGGCGCGCAACCACCTTACTCGTCCAATCTGGCAAATGATGATTTCTAGCTATCTCCTACTGTTAAAATGGGATTTCGCGGTGAACGTTTCCCGACAGCGATCATATTAAAGGCAATGTACCAGTTGCTTTGCGGTCCACCAAGGAGAGGCGTTTGACGGGTAAGACCGTTGGGTCAATTGCCGACGAAAAGTACTTTCAGCGTGACTAGCGTTGCAATGGGTAAACATAATTTGTAAGTGAATTCCGGGAGGTTGTTGATACTACCTCGTATATACCACGTACTACGTAGGATTACGCGTTCTACAGTTTTTTGTATTTGAAGATATTTTTTTTGTTTCCTAGAGTATTTCCTTAAAAAATCTACTCCCAATACAGCTGTCTCCAGCACAGTACGGCACACACAGTCCTGTTTCTTGTATCAGTGGTAGAAAAATATGCAAAAATGTTAATTCTTTTATTTATGTATACCGATTGGGAAAATGCGAAAGTAGCCATATCGCTATCTTCTCCTCGCTCTCAAGCGGAGGAATTAGCGGCAGTAGATGACTCAAGGTTACCGATGTGGTTAGTTACGAGGTAAATTGCATGTGCGGTCGATCTTAGTAAGAATTTCCGGAGTATTTATTTTTCTTTTCTTTCATTTCATCAGAATTTGTTTTTATTTTCGTCTTTATAATTTTTTATTAATTTCGTCTAAACTTCATAGCAACAACAAAATAAATATGCGAAACTTTCATTTCCAGGCGACCTTGACTTCAAATTATTACGTGCGCGTTTCGCACAGTAGATCTACATACCAACATTGTTCGAAGTGTACTTGCACGTCCCGCATCGAATTGCTGGGATTTCACTCAGTCCCCTCCACGCCCTCTCGCATGTACGGCGAGAGAGCGAGGAGGCGATACCGATATAGCTAATTTCCCATTTTCCCAATCGGTGTACTTCTACAAAGGCAGTGATACAATCGAGTATGTTAGTTTCTTTACTTATAATTTATAATAATATGTACTTGCATTAAAACTTACTCATAGTCAGAAATGTTCTTAAGAACTGTTGCCAACATTCCTCGTGAAATAAAAGCTTACAATCGATTTTATTTTAAAGCTAACAATGAAAAGTTAATTAATAGCTTTCTAGTTTAATAAATAACGGAGTTACAATAAAAGTTTAGTCACGGAAATGTGTTTGGCTACAAAAAAGGAATGATACAGTTTTTAATTTTTTTAATGCATTTGGAGTATTTTTTTGAGTGATTCTTTTATGATCAACAATAGTACAATATATTTCGTAGTAAATATGATTTTTTCGCAGTTTTCGGCAATACCCAAATAACATTTTTTTAATGTATCACATGTAAACCAATTTTTTTTAGAGTGTATTATATTAGCCCCGATTGACCCTGTTTGAATTGAATAAATAGTCATAATTCCAATAATTTGGTTAAATTATTCGATTTGTGAGTGTTGAAATATTCGAATTATTCACAAAAAAAAAATATTTCGTATGAATTAATGGTATATAGAATGTCTTAATTGTAATATTTCTTTTTTCAGGAGTATTTACTGGCGGACCGGAACATGTCCATAACACCGGTAGCATTTTCGCTGATGGCTTCTTTCATGTCAGCAATAACACTACTTGGTGTATCGAGTGAGAATTATTCATTTGGCATACAGTTTGTGGTAATAAATTTATCGTATGTGATCTTTACTCCAATAGCAGCGTATTTATACCTGCCGGTATTCTTTAAACTCCAAGCAACTAGTGCGTACGAGGTATGGATATGTATTATCGTAACATAGCTTCATTCATACATCTAGAAATTGATAATTGAATTTAAGTTTATTCTCTTCCGAGAGAAGTGTTTTCTAAAACATTCAACAGTTTAGGATCAATAGGGGGATTGTGCACTCAAAGAAAAATCCAATGATTTAGAAAAAAACAACTTTTGTTACCCTCATGTTGGTTATAATATTTAAATTTTCCCGCTTTAATATGTCATTAATTTTTTGAATTACGCGCTTCTTAAAAACATTAGGTGAAAGCTGTAAACAAAAGACAGAAGTTGCTCTAGAATTCTAAGTTTCAATTTCGTTGCCTGTGGGTTAACTTATACCTACAGTTTCTATTCGTTATAAGCGGATTAACGTATATTTCAGTTGAGAACATCCGCATTAAGTTTTTCCGCGTCAGGAAAGCTTGTTAGATTTAAAAACGAAAATGATAAGACTTGCCTAAGACCAATTGTAACCTATAGTGCTATAGCTTGGTTTACGGCTGCACCGAGCTATTTACGGAGATTGGGGGCCCTGCAAAATAAGATCCTTATTGCCAAAACATCCTGGTATATCAGGACCTCCAAATCCAGTCATTGAAAGATTATCATCATCAGTGAGTTGGCAATAAGTTCGTTGGAACGGGTACAAATCTGCTATGGGTGCGTGTTGCAGAAGTACCCCAGGATCGTCCTCCACCGCTGTGTACCGTCGTCAGAGTTGAAGATCATATCTTTACACGGTGATCATGCCTTTCTTTCTTTGGTATTTTAATTAGTAACATTACATTTTCTTTGGGTGATTTCACTTAAAACTTACAGACAGGGAGTATGTGACTGTCACGTAGTGATTAGAGAGCTGAAGGACCTTCTGGCCCAGTTCTAGAAAGAGGAGATGACCATTGAGTATATTTCAGTTTGTTAGTATGTATCTATTACCGTTGTCTTTCAAACCAGGTGGAGTTCAAACAACTTTTATTTAGAAATATATTATTGATAGTTATCTTGGCAATTCTAAACAAAAAAGGAAATTCTATTTGGTCTATTCTTAAAGGACAGGAAAAATGTCTTTTTTCAAAAAAGCAGATTTGGTTGTTATTACCGAATAATTTTATTTTTCAAACAGAAAAATTTGTATCAAACTGAACAATACGACCTTGGATATCCTCTTGCAAACAGCAGGTGTGCCGCAGGGTTCAGTACTGGGGCCATTACTCTTCATCAACGACGTTCCTCAGTACATTGATTGATTGATTTTCTACCAGAGCAGGATTGGTCTTTGCATCCCTAACACTGAAACTTAATAGCTTATTGTATTATTCCTGCTTCGGTTTCGTTTTATTTAAATAGGTTAGTTCCCTCGATCAGGTTTAAGAACCTATGTAGTAAATCTTTCTCCATTGGTAGTTCAATTGCGCTTTGCATAGCGAATCTGCGTTGAGCTAGCGATGCACATTCGAAAATAATATGAGGGGCTGTTTCCTCCTCCTCATTGCAAAGTCTACATAAAGGTTCAAGCAGGTCAGCAGTCAGATGTTGCGATGGTCCTCCCATCTTCCGTTTGCTGTGCTTTTGTCCAGCTGCATGTTTCCAATTTAATTGGTATTGTGTTATGATCCACTCATTAATTGCACCACGCACTGCACTCTTGGTAATGCTTAGGCCTCGTTCAGGGCCTATATAATTCATTTTTGAGCCTTCCCTCGCTAGCTGGTCTGCAATTTCATTGCCCGCTATACACCTGTGCCCTGGCGCCCACGCTAGTGTGACCTTTTGCAGGCACTCCCATACTAGTTTAAAGGCTATATGATGAGATGCTAGTACCTTTAAGGCTGCCTGGCTGCCAGAGAGAATGCAAATCGTCCCACCCTGCGGTCGCCGACGCAGACTCTCCCGCGCGTAGGTTTGTATACCATATATTTCTGTTTGAAATACCGTGGTGTATCGTCCAAGTGGTTTTCCCTCATTCCCTGGTTTTCTTCGTAAACACCAATGTCAGAAGTAGTGCCCGTTTTGGACCCATCTGTGTACCAGATTAGGGTTTTCGGTTTTCTCTTCTCCATCTCCATTCTTTCCAATTCAAGAAAACTTAGAAAGGTTTGTCATAGGAGATCCTGGAGATTGTTATATCGCTACCCATATCAAAGATCGGGTTTGTTACTGCTGTTTCTATTCTGGTGTGCCCAGACCCACTGTGGGATCTCCAGTTATTAGTATTTTTCAGTTTGTATGTTCTCATTCTGGCTTCTCCCTTGATATAGGTCTCAAGAGGAGGTAGGTTTAGCATGGTTTTCATAGCAGCTGTTGGGGTGCTTTTAATAGCTCCTACGTAAACATGCCAGTCTCTGAATTTTCGAGAGACTGATTATCGCATGCTTCTGTGTGATCTTAGGCCACCAAACCAGGCAGCCATAAGTTATCATGGGTTTTACCACCGTAGTGTACAGCCAGTATGTCACATGTGGCTTGAGTCCCCATGTTTTCCCAACTGTTCTACGGGTTGTCATCAATACCCTCTTACATTTGTCGGTCGTTTTTTGTAAATGTGAGTTCCAGTTTAGTTTCGAGTCCAGGGTTACACCTAAGAACTTAGCCTCCTGACTGATCTGTACTACTTTATTGTAAAGAGTCGGCGCTCTTAGACCGTACAATTTTCCTTCTCTTGGTGAAGGATACAAGTGCAATTTTCCCAGGGTTTACTCTGAGGTTCTCCTTCTTGCACCACACCTCTATCGTTTTTAATGTTCTCTGCATTAGTTCTAAGATTATGCTGGCATTTCTCCCACTGGTAGATATTACAATGTCATCAGCGTATCCCTGTGTATAGTAGCCAGCATTGTTTAGCAAGACCAGCAGTTCATCTATCAGCAAGTCCCACAATAGAGGGATAGTACCCCTCCCCGTGGGCAACCCCTTGCGACAGACACCTGCATCGTCTCACCTGCCAACGCTGCCTCTACTTGTCTGCCATGGAGCATGGTTCTCACCCATCTACAGACAGTATTCTCTACTCCATGGTTGTTTGCAGCCTGTAATTCCCCACTACATTACTTGTGGAAATATATTTTTGTATGCGGATGATACATCAATAGTGGTTTCGGGCGAAAGTCTCGATATATTGAAAACTAATTTACTGAGGACTCTGGATGATTTTCATTGTTGGTGTTATAAAAATTAATTAGTAATTATTATGAAGAAAACTAAATTCATTTTGTTCAACCATCAACCAAATAATAAGAATTTTTATAAGGTTAGTATAAGTTATAAAAATCAAAAATGTTAGAATACACTTTAGCAGCTAAATTCTTAGGAATTAAATTGGAATGTTGAAGTTGTTTGCTCACGTTTAAATTCTGCTGATTTTGCAATATACAACCTGAAATGTAATAACTCTTTGGACAGAAAACCTCTTTTATCTGTATATTACTCACTTGCCTATCCTGTGCTGCAATATAATATTGTTGTTTGGGCATTATCAGTTGATTGGCATAGAGCTTTTATTATTCAAAAAGGAATAATACGTGTCATTTTCGATCTGGAGCCAACTGAGTCATGTCGCCAAGTTTTTCGTGAAAATGATTTACTTACTTTTGCACTCCTATTCATATTGTTAGTAATATAGTATAGTCATGATACTAGAAATAAAAATAATTTAATTGTGGCTTCTCTTAGCTTTGAAGCTCACAGGAGGTCCTCTCTGTATATTGGAACACACTTATATAATGTTGTTCCGGACACAATCAAGAATACTAACAGTTTAAAAATATTCAAACAAAAATTAAAAACTTATTTGCTATCTAGGGCGTATTGTACTGTGGGAGAATTCTTTGCTAAACGTTGACGTTTTTTTAATGTATTGCAATATGTTGAGGTTTATATACCGGTACATGTGCAAATATTTCCATATGACATTCCACATCCAAGCAATTTGCTACGTGTTCAAAAATAAAATAAATAAATAAAGGAATAATGGGGGCCAAGTCAAGTTTGTGGCCTTTTCGGAGCCTGATGGCCTTTTATGGATTAGCTTTTCTACCTATAGTCTTAGCACTTGTGTAATAGTCGAATGTGATGAAGTATTTCGTAAATTTTTAGGAAATAAAAGCTACTAATTCACATTATCCTCATTACTACGTTTATATGTATACAAAAATAACATCTAAATTCAAGAATAAATATAAGAAATTCAATAGGACATTAAAATACAATAAATTACACTGCCCAACAAGATTTCTTTGACCTTATTTATCCATAAGTACATGGTAACTGCAGATTATGGGCCTCAGCACTAATCCCTGTACTTACTCCGATGTACGAAACTCCATTTGTAGTATGCGCAGCTGAACTTTAAAATTAAAAGTTCATATCGTTTGCGACTGATAAAACATTTGCATAGTTTGCGTTCTGCTGCTTTTAGATTTTCTTAACGTAGACGACAGAATTGATATTCGGCTTTTCTTAATTCGTGTGAGATATTTTAGGACCTTATGTCCTGTAATTCTGCCAGCATTCTGAGATTCCCCTTGTTGAGAGAAAATATTACCTTTGCTGTCCTCGGTGATGTTTATATCAATGCCTGTTATTATACGAATGTGTTTTCCCAGTATGAGCCGTTTGTTTGAATATACACCGTGAACTGCAAATATTGATATTTGGAAAAGTATAAATTTATTGGAAAAATCTAAAAATGTAGATTGCTAACACTAATAGAGCCAACCCATTTCAAATATTTTAACACCAACTTGCTTATTTTAAATGAAACGCCCCATGTATTGTTAGATTCCTTATACCCATGTAACTGTGTTTGAGTTATTTAAAGTTTTGATAAGCATTTATTTGTAATGCTTTATTTATTATACAATCACAGACAAAAATATTGCATACTTTATTTTCGGCCTTTATTGTTTTTCTCTTTAAAACTTTTGTGATTTTTGTTGCTAAATCTTGTACACTAGAATGTTTTACAATCATCAAATAAATTACATATGGAGGATTTATAGCAAATTCGTGGAGGAATTATTAAAACAACTTGTTTTTGGCCAAAAACGTTTAATTGAAAAAAGCAAAATTAATTATCCATAAACATAATAACAACGCAACATAGTAACACTTTAATACTTAGTACTTCCTCCTCTTGCTCTAACGATATCCTGCATCCTCCTAGGCTCTTAATTCTGCAATTGAGTTAGGAGCTGGATTTCGTGCTCGTATATTTCTTTTTAGAATGTCCCATAGATGTTCTATGGGATTTACGTCAGAACTATTTGCTGGCCATTCAAGCGCCGCAACCCCGACATCCCCAATGTACTTGATCACTGTCCTTGCGGCATGGGCTCGGGCATTATCATAAAATTATCGTCGCCAATAAAGCCGCATAAGGTAAAACATGTTCTTCAAGGATGTTGTGTATGTATCAGTCAGCATTCATTCTTAAATTTACATCAATGAGTTCCGTGCGACTCTCCCAACTAACGTCGCCCCATAACATAATGGAACCGCCACCAAAGCTAAGATTTTGTGCAAGATTACATTCTGCGAACCGTTCTCCTGATGTTCCGTATACACGACTACGTCCATCAGGCTTCCATAATTGTATTCTTGTTTCGTCTGTAAAAAGAATCTTTCCCCATAGATGTTCATTCCAGTTAGCATGAACTCTTTCAAATTCTAGGCGTCGAATTTTGTGACGTGAGAGAAGCCGAGGAACTCTGGCAGGACGTTTTGGATTTAAGCCGACCTCCTTAAGTCTCCTCATTACTGTTTTGACAGATACATTGACTTGTCTTGTATTCAATCATTTCTAAGATGCGGTGCTGTAAGTGCGCGACTTCGTAAAGATTGAAGTCTCAAATATTGGTGATCTCTTGGCGTTGGACACCTTTTACGTCCTTGACCACGCCGTCTTTTGTATTCTCCAGTCTCATTGTGTCGTCTTACTATACGAGAGACAGTCGATTGATGGATATTTAATCTCCGTGCAATATCTTCTTATGTGTACCCTTCATTAGCCAAACAAACAATTTTAACATAATTTGATATTTAAATGAGGCATCTCGCTGACCGAAATTACACACTTGTACACTAAAGCTCTGGAAATGTCATTCTGACAATATCCATTGGAGATCAATCAGTGTTTTGGTCTCCAAGGCACATTACGCTAATTTATAACGTTTTATCATTACTTTTACATTTATTCACTCATAAAAGGCTATATTAAAATATTATTTTTTTCTGTAACAAATTGCATAATACGTAGAACACTCCAGTGTAAAAAATTTAGCAATAGAAATCATAAAAGTTTTAAAGAAAAAAATAATAAAGACCTAAAATAACATGCAGTATTTTTGTCTGTGAGTGTATTTAAGAAAAGGGAAAACAGTAAAAATTAATTTTGTCAATGTAATCAAGTTTTCATACAGCGCATGCAATCTTGTTATTTTACGTAACAATAATGCATCTTGTACATCTATCTTGCTGTTTTAGTATTTGGAGCGTCGATTTGGTCAATCTGCTAGACTGGCGGCATCATTATGTTATAGTCTGCAAATGATTTTGTATATGGGTATAGTCTTATATGCCCCTGCTCTTGCACTAGAAGCTTTGACTGGAATCAGTCAGGTATCGGCAATTTTGTCAGTAGGTAGGTAATATATTATAGTATAATTAAGAAAGTGATACAACAAATTGTTGTTTTAGGTTTGGTTTGTACTTTTTACTCCACAATTGGTGGAATGAAAGCCGTTTTGATGACGGATGTGTTTCAGTCGTTACTTATGTACACAGCTGTTTTTAGTGTTATAATCTGCGCAGGCATTCAAAAAGGCAGCTTATCAGAAATATGGAGGATAGCCGCAGAAGGAAACAGAACATCAATTCTCAAGTGAGTAGAATAATTTTTGTTATTAGATTACCATCAGATGATTATTGTAGCTTTAATCCAGATCCAACGGTTCGACATTCCTGGTTTTCGCTTATCATCGGCGGAGGGGTTATCTACCTTTCATTGTATGGTGTTAATCAAACTCAAGTGCAACGCTACTTAACTATTAGATCTCTCAAGAATGCTCAAAACGCGCTCTGGTTGAATCTTCCGATACTGTCTGTTTTAAGTTTTAGCACGTCTTTTGCTGGTCTCTCTATTTACTCGAGATATTTCGACTGCGATCCTGTTAGTGCCAAAGTAATTAATAATAACGACCAAGTAAGTAATTATTAAGTCTAAACACTTGGACAAAATTATAAATGTAAATAACATAATTTTTTGTTTTGATTTTTATAATTTACTTTTTTTATCTAAAAATCTGTACCTGTATGCGTAAATTTGTATACGGTGCCTGTCACTTCAAGTAGGTGCACATGATCATTCAAGAAGCAGTCTAATTCCGCCATTGAATTTTAGCCTAAATTGTTGATGGTTAATATTGCCATTTTGCCAACCAAAAAATGCTGGTAATAGTACATCTTATAGTAAGACATACAATTTGTGAATTGTCCTCTCTAAGGATACACCTGCATTTGTACAATAGTAATATTCAAGAAACGTATGCCATAAATACTTGGCATTTTATAACTTTTATATCAAAGTGTATGTTCGGGGTGCAACAATAGTACGTCCGTCTTATTACCCGGGTTGTATGCTAGATAGTAATTTGATATTTTGAGGATGTAATATAATGTTAACTGTGCATCTTTAGAAAATATATTCCGATATACTGAGTGTATAAAAGGTGGCACAGTAAAATTGACATTTTTAAATGGAACACCTTGTATATTTTTACATTACTACAGATCCATAACTATACTCCATTCATCGCCAGATTATGAAAGTAATCCGTTTTGTGATTTTTGAGTTCCAACTGTTTCTGTTAAAAAATTGAAAAATTACTTAACCTAAAGAAAGTATTCCTACGCCCAAAAGCTTTCAAATGTATTGTGTGGATTGGTTGGGATTGGGTGACGATGTCAGTAAATTGTTTTTATTACCGGACGTACAGCGTGGCCATCAGGAAAATATTGACTTTATCAATTTCAAAATGATTTTTATCGATTTTGTTAAATGGAACATGTGTTTATTATGACTATACGTGACGCAGAATTACATTCTGCATCAATCCATATTAGGTTTCGCTATACCTATTTTTAGCGGTTTTATAAATGTACAATAATACAGAATAATCAACATTTCAAAGTTGTTAATAAAGTTAATGTACCTAATCGATTATCAAGTTATTGGCTAATAAGAAATGGAAAAAATGGCAAGTTGTCGAAGTACATTGAAGAGCGTTCGCTTTACAAAAAAATGAATTACTCTAAAGATGATATGGTAGATATGATTACTCGACGAAATAGAAAGGAATCCTTTTTTAGCCAGTAGAATTTACAGTGAAAGATATCCAGATATGAAACATTCACAAAAGAGAGTTTTGTTCTTTGTAAACGTTTCAATAAATCTCGTGAGATTTATTGAAACGTTTACAAGGAATGCAAAAGACAAAGAGAGCAAGAAATGAAGAAAATGAAGTAACCGTTTTGTTGTCAGTTACTGAAGATCCAAATACAAGCCAAAGAAATGTAAGGAAAAACACAGGTGTAAGTGGACGATCTGTTTTACGAATATTAAAGAAAAATCAGGAGCTTACTCAACATGATTTCGAAAAACGTTTCCAGTTTTGTAGCTGGGCCAATGATAAATCACAAGAAAATCCCTATTCTATTTTTAAGTGTTATTTTCTGACGAAGCAACTTTTCACTTAAATGGATCGGTAAATAAGCATAACTTTTATTATGTAGATGAAAATCCTAGAATTTTGCGACAAGTGAATCAGCAACATCGGTGGAGCGTTAATGTTTGAGGACGCATAATCGGGGAGTATGTTGTGGGAACATATTTTTTTGAAAATGAATATATTGGCAAATGTCCCTCCTGAAATCCGGGAAGAAATGTGGTTGCAGCATGACGGAGTACTTCCATACTATTCTATTGCTGTTCGAGATTATTTGAGTAACACGAATCCTGAGAGATGGTTGGGAAGGAATGGTCTTGTAACATGACCGCCTAGATTTCTGGACCTACGAGGGATGATCGTAAAATAAGATTTCCATATTTTTAAAAATAGACAGCATTCTTTATTTCCTTAACATTACACACCGTTTTAAAGGTAAAAACTTAAGCTATTTTTCGACATAATCGCCACTTCTATCCAAGCATTTTTGCAGACGGTACTCCAACTTCTGTATCCCCATGTCGTAAAATTCTGCCGCCAGTCAAAATCTTTTCAATTGTGGTGTTGGAAATCTCTGGAATCCGAAGAGCGAATTGACGAATGGTGACCCTCCGATCTTCAAGCAGTATGCTCTCGACCTTTTCAACGATTTCCTCTGAAACTGATGGTCTTCCGCTCCGCTCTTCATCGTGAATTTCCGTCCGACCTCCAGTGAATTCCCTACATCATTTGCGGACGTGTTGAACAGATATATACTTTTCTCCATAAACTTCGGTTAATTGACGATGAATGTCTATAGGTGAAACCCCTTTCGCGTTTAAAAAACGTATCACAGCGCGAATTTCGCACCTGGCGATAGTGGCGATCGGGAGTTCCATCTCTGACGACTGCTTAACCAACACTGAGCGGCGTAGCGAGACGGGAGTGGCACATATATAGAGTGAAAGGGTTGCCGCACACGCCAATGTTGTCGAATTTCGCCTAACACGTCTTATTGCTGCTGTAGGGCTCTGGGAACCTTATTTTACGATCATCCCTCGTAATACATCTTGATTTTTGTTTATGGGGACATGCTAATGAAATTGTATATGCTGAGGCTCCAACAACAATGGAGCATATTAAGCAGAGATTATTAAAGTTTTTCCAAGTATAACATCCGAACAATTAAGGCGAGTTCAGAGACCGTTCATAAATAGAGTCAATCTTTACTTGCAACAAGAATGAAGCACTTTGAACAGTTGTTACCTTTTTCTTTCTTTCATTATCAGTTATATATTTGATTATCACTTTAAATTAAATTAAGTACTACAAAATATTTTATAAATTTCGCATTACTTGCATTACTTTTAATAATACAATAATATTTTATTTCTACTTTAAAATAGAAAACATGTTGAATACTGAAATTTTGATTATTCTAGAGTATTATAAAAAGAAGTATAGGGAAACCTAATATGGATGGATGCAGGATGTAATTTTGCATTACTTCTGCTCATAATACATAGGGTGTTCTATTTAAAATCGAGAAAAATCAATTTGAAATTGGTAGTTGGTACTTTCCTGATGACCATCCTGTACCCCCGGTGATAAAATTTACTGATATCGTCACCCAATCTCAACCAGTCTGCCCAAAAATTATTATTGCTGAATTTGGAAGCGTTTGGACGTAGGAAAACTTTCTTTGGGATATGTATTTTTTTAATAGAAAAAGTTGTTCCTTAAAAACCACAAAACAAGTTACTTTCCCAATCTGGGGATAAATGGAGTGTAGTTAGGGATCTTTAATGATGTAAAAATATATAGGATGTTCCATTTAAAAAAGTGAATTTTATTGCGTTACTTTTTGTAATATCCAGTATATCGGAATATATATTTTCTAAAGTTGCACAAGTAACATTATATTACATACCAAAAATATCAAATTGCTACCTAGCATACAGCCCAAGCATTAATAGACGGACATATTATTACTTCACCCTGTATGTTGGTGCAAGATGGGTGTACCTGCTTGGGCTGACGGACTCTGTGTAAGATATCAGAAATTTTTAGCTTATTTTTTTATATCGAATAAAGGTCGAATAAGGTATTATTTTATTCTTAGCTTTATAATCTTTTATTGCAGCTTATGCCTTATTTTGTGGTAGATTCTATGGGCCATATACCAGGTTTATCAGGTATTTTTGTAGCTGGTATTTTCAGTGCGTCATTGTCGACAATTTCTGCCTGTTTAAACAGCATGGCAGCTGTTACAATGGAAGATTACTTCAAGGTAAATGTAATTATTATATGGTTGTTCTATATTGCCACAAGGCTTATATCCCGGCAAAATATGCCTAACAAATCGCTTACGTTTATTTCGTCATTCTAGTTCTTTACTAATAATAATAATTATACATGAGATAACAAGATGAGATTTTCAGGACGTTACAAGGCCTTAAAATAAGATAAAATTATATTAAATTAGTTTTTTCAAGTTCACTTTCTTATGTCTAAAATACAGATTATGCGGAAAAAACGAAATTGATAAAGTGGGCATATTTTACTTTAATTAATTTACTTCAGTGATGGATAAAGACGTATTCATGTATTGCTATTTCATGTGGGATATTCTTTTTGTTATATTCAAATTTGTATTTTAGCCAGTATACAGATTATGCAAAGACAAGGAACTTTCGGAAAGCTTCAGCTCAGTACTTACCAAAATATTTGCGTTTAGCTATGGCGTTGCTTGCCTCGCAATTGCCTTTTTGGCGGCAAATTTAGGCGGTGTGTTACAAGCATCACTTACAATATTTGGAGTCGTTGGTGGACCTTTATTAGGTTTATTTACGTTGGGCATGTTTACTACAATTGCAAATGAACGAGTAAGCTTAAATTAATAAAAAAATTACGTATTGTGAATTTTGTAATTTAGGGCGCCTTAACAGGATTAGTAGCCGGATTGGCAATGACTTTGTGGATAGGATTTGGAGGACCTAAACCTCCCCCACCGAAACTACCCGTTTCTACATATGGCTGTGATAATGAATTACTATCTATGCAATCGTTGAATACAACTTCTACACCCCAGAGGTGTGTACATCTGTGAAATATACCGGCTTATATAATAATTATTATTTACTTCCCTTATAGTGAATATTTCTGGCTCTATAGAGTTTCTTATTTATATTATGGGGTCTTTGGGTTGTTATCTACCCTTATTGTTGGTACTGTGGCTAGCTTTGTTTTCGGTAAAATAAGTAAAGAATCTGAAGAAGAAATGTTGGATCCTAATTTATTTATCCCGCCCCTAGCGAGAAAATTACGACGTCGTTTAGGGCAATCACTAGCAATGGCTACGGTAAATTTGGATGATTAGTCTGCCAACTTTTCAGTTGTAATATCAAATTTTTCTTAATATTTCAGCTTAGTGGCTCTTTAGCAGAGTTAAATGAATCTATCACCAAGAATGGTGTAACAAAATGATACCGAAGAAATTTAGTTGTTGATTTAGTTTTAGTTTTTGTAGAACGTTTTTTACTAAATGTTTATAAAATTTGTACTATTTATTTATAATAAACGTTGTTTATAGTGATAGTTATCCCATTTAGTTTTATTTTTTTTTTAGTGTAAATGAAATGCTTTTGAAGATTTACATAAAGGTAAATAGATAAAGTAATCGATAAAGTTAATTTCGCTTTCGTTAGAGGTTAAAAATTCCATCCTAGTAGCTAGAAATATTTTCCCAAGTTGGATAATTATTAAGGAACATGATTTACTTAATTAAGTTAATCGTAAGAAGTATACTAAGTGACATAGAAAATAGAACACTCAGTATAAGTAATTCAATTTGGTTTAGATTTTTTTTGTTAATTTAATAATGTATTTGCCCACCCCGATGTTCTTGACATTCATTGAGCTTCCTGCGTGTCCCATGCGAGTTTTAACTCATGCCAGAGTTTTCAATGTCTGGCGAGGATGAGGTAAGTTAGTGAGTCCTTTAGTTGATATCCCATGTTCAGTTTTTCTGCTCACTTGTGAATAGACATTATTTTGTTGGAATGTATGATTGGGAAATATCGAATAAAATAAGTACCTACAGTTTTCTGAATGTTAGCATTGTTCTCTTATGCTGCTTCTAAGGATTACTGGAGCTGACGCACTTCCATAAGCTATTATGTTCGAAACACCTATAACACGAAATACTGTACGGAGAAAATGTAAACATTCTATACCCTTGTAATAATAACGGGCCGTATTTCTACGATGGTTCACTAATTGAAAAAAATTGGGCGCTTTTCAATTTTTAATACATTTTCCTGCATGCACGGCAGAAGTATTAACACAAATTTGTATGTGGAAATAAATAGTACCAATAGTCCAATTAATTGATCCCCAATCTGTCCCTCTTAGATTTTTTCTTAAATCTGTATACAAATGGAGATAGCGAAATATACCAGAATTCTAAAACGCTGTTAAGGGAGCCTCGTAAAATTGAATCGCCGCGTACTTTTCAATCTGTAAAGTCCGTTATTAAGAAGCGCAGAAAGTGCGTAGAACAAAATGGGAATATATTCGAACATAACCAATGTATTTTCTATTATTAATTATAGTAAGTATGGCTCGGGGGTTCAGTTGTAGTAAGAGGACCTGCACCTAACTGGACAGAGTTAGCCGCTGTTCAGATTTTCCTGGTGGATCTGGTACAATCCTGAGTCACCATTCGCCTATTGGGGAATAATTAACTGTATTGCACCCTTGACGGCGAGCGGGAAATATAGTAACAAAGCCATGGAATACTTTACATACACCACTTACACACTAAAGGCTCTTGAGGTTATGACAAGCTTATATACCACGTTGGGTATTTCAATGCTTGTTTCCTACCAAAGCTACCGCGACTACAAGGGGTCTACACTAAATTCATCGTAGCTCTTTTGTTTTTCATTTTAGGAGCATACGATAATGAAATATTTTGTTTTCTATTACACTTTCGTAGTTAGAATAAGAATCTTGGGTGGTTTGTAGACCTTATAAGACTATGTAAAATACCGATTTCCGTTTCGTCGGAGAAGCAGTTTTGGAGAGTGAAATCGGGTAGTGTTATCTACAGTTATTGGTATTACAAACTTTAAGAATTATAGCGATTTTCCAATTATTAAAAGTTACGATATGTTTTGCCCATTTATAAAAATTTCCGTCTTACTGCCCAAACTTATTTAACTGATTTCCCGAAAAGAAGACATCCAAATGTCAAAATCTTTAAAAGACTAGACAAGAATATGCAGCGGTATGCTAGTCTGTTCTATGACACTAACTTCTTTGAATTTTTATGCCGTGCGCTGATACGATAATTGTACAACATCGTTCGTGGATGCCATAGTATCTGATTCTATGTATCTTCCGAGTTCTGCATGCACTTAAATATCTTGAAAGTATAATTCAAATTACGTCGTTGGTGTGACTCAAAATCACCTCATAATTTTTTCTATTATTACGATGACAGATAATTATTTAATTGCGTTATAAAGAGTTAATAAAAACTTCAAGTGCAAAATGCAATAGATAAGAAGTGCAAATGTTTGAGACAATAAAACAATCTAGACATAGAAACACAAATATTAATAGATAAGCAAATAATTTATGCACTACTCATTCAACAATAAAAACATTTTTAAACCTATATTTACAACTTATTATTATTGGATTTACTTTGCTGATCGTTTATGAGGAGATTGATCAAAGTATACCTTTTTTGTGTATTGATATATGATCAATTATAGTTTGTTGTTATCTAATTACTAAATATACGTAATCCTTTACTACGTAATTTAGAACAAGTTGTTCTCAGCTACCGCCAGTAATTAAAATTACTTAGTCGATGAACAGGTTTCGCACATGACGATATACATTTACATATTCAATCTCAAATTAGAAATATAATTAAGATATTGATGGAAATTGATTATTGTTGATAATAATAAGAATGTAGCTGTGCAATAGTAGTGGTACTAGGAATAAAGTTAGTCGTATAACAAGAAACAGTAGTTGTATAACAAAAAAAACAATGGCAGAAAAAGTGAATTACTTAGGAATATTGGATTATGTGATTATGGTTCTTGTGTTACTAATATCTGCCTGTATAGGTGTTTATTATAGATTTACTGGCGGCAGACAAAAGACTGTAAAGGTAAACTAATAATAAAAATGTCCTTTTTTTTGGTCAAATATAATTTGGAAGATATTGAAGTGCATTTACTTGTAGGAGTACCTATTGGCGGATAAAAACATGCATATATTACCTGTTGCGTTTTCTTTAATGGCTTCTTTTATGTCTGCGGTAACTTTACTAGGGGTTTCCAGTGAAAATTACGTTTTCGGCATCCAATTTGTTGTCATCAACTTATCTTACATACTGTGTACTCCAATTGTAGCATACCTTTACTTACCAATTTTTTACAAACTACAAGTAACAAGCGCTTATGAGGTATACGTATGCCTTCGTAATAATGCTGAATTTTACATGAAAATCAATGAAATAAATTTTAGTATCTGGAGAAAAGGTATGGCAAAGTTGCTCGAGTTGCGGCCTCACTTTCCTACTGCTTACAGATGCTATTATACCAAGGTATAGTTTTATATGCTCCAGCGTTAGCGTTGGAAGCGTTAACTGGATTGTCGAAGGTTGCTGCAATATTATCTGTCGGTAAGTGTACTTAATAAAGAATAAATAACTAGAAAGATAGTAGATTTGCATAGAATGATTATAATGTCTTCTGCGAAATGGAATTGACAATACTTTGTGTATACTCCAATATACAACAAGCATTTATAACGACCATATGTGTTTTATAAAATATGTAATATTTGGTGTTTTACAAGTGTGAGTGATACAGTGATCTGATGCATTATAAAATTAAATTTACTCAAGAAACACATAGCACACAAAGGATTTTCTAAAATATATGGCACATGTTTCTATTTTCTATTACACAGCTTAACAAAAAAAAAAATAAAATTTATGTTGCCGAGCGTTTTTAAACAAAATTAGGTTATTTTAAGCCTACTAAATATGAAAACGACAGCAGTTTTGCTAGATTGGCTCTAGTTCTTGAGATAACGATAATTTAGGGTAGGGTGAGATACACGAATATTCGTTATAAGTAAACTGGGCAAATATGCGGTAATAGCCAGAGGTGTGGCGAGCGCATAAAAGTTTACACATAAAATAGAAGGTAAGAAATAAATTGTAAAACGTGCTGAAACACTTACCGTTTTAAACGTCTTCCGTGAAATCAGAAACTGGGTAACATCTGTCAAATATTTGAATCATTAGATATGTTTCCACAGCTGTTTCAGTCAAGTGAGTACGACGTGCGGAATAAATGTTTTTTAATACAGAAAACGACCGTTCGACATCTAGCGATGTTATATTTGCATATTTAAAATAATCTTTGAAACAACTTAATGCATCTTCACACGCACCTTCACAAATTTGTCTTAATATAAGAAAATCGGAGTCTTTCTCTAAAACACTTTCAAATTTTTGTAGGTCACACCAATTTGTTTCTCCATCTACAGCGTATAACTGTGCGTGAACATCATTCACAATTTGAACAGAATCCACTAGCGACATTGAAACATTTTGTAATTTTTGCTTCTTTGTCTAGAAAACGAAACGATAGATTACATAAAATAAGAGTAACACATAAATCAAATGTAAATTTTTGTTGGTCTCGTATGCCACTTTTTGCAGAAGAATGCTGTTTGCTTTCGATGTGACGTTGACAATGGCTTCTGGACCAACACATTAAAGGGATTTTACAAACTAGACATTGAATTTTAGCGCCATCAAAAATTAAGTCCGGCATGTCCACTATAAAGTTTTTAACTTGTCTGCCATTGGTCGTTTTCGCGACGTACTTAACTGCGACATCTTTAAAGCAAACATAAGCGTACAATTACGAAATAAGTTACGACAGCCTACATATACACAGAACTACTCGCATACAGCATCGATTTAGTACTGACGCTGTGAACGCATGAAATAAATAATCGCCGACTCCACACTACATATCTGCTACACTGACTGTTACCGCTGTTTGCCCAGACTAGTTATAAGTGTGGGGCAGGTGGGAGGTTGCAACGTAGACACGTGATGTATTTTGCTTCCTCCTACCGTTCTCTGTTCTATGCGTCGTCAATGTCCAGTTGATCAATTCACGTTGTATATATATTGCAATTTTCATAATTTTTACACGCATAGTATTTTTAGTGTTGTACATTGCTCTATAACACTTATGCAACAAATGTGTTAAAAGTAACTTTTTTATGTTTGCTGTGCTTTAGGTAAGGATGTGTCTAATATAAGACAAACGTACATATATTTATTTTCGTGTCTTGTTTTAATAAAATATGAGTTCGACTGGTGCTTCACGCAGAAGCTGTTTAAACGATCCCAATGTATTCTGTTATATTTGTGGAGAATACACTGTGGAAAAACAAAGGAAGAATATCATAGAGTTTGTGAGACAAACCTATCTCGCGTATTTTGGCATGCCACTTGGAGATCAAGACAAGTCCCGGGCCCTCCATAAAGTATGCAAAACCTGTGTAGAATGTTTGCGATAGTGGAAAAACCAGAAGAGGAAAAGTTAAAAATTTGGTATCCCTATGGTATGGAGGGAGTCCAAGAATCTTTTAATAGATTTAAGAAACACAAGTGGGAATATCCTGATATGGAATCAGCCAGACGACCTGTGCCGCATAGTGAAGACGTTCCCATACCAGTATTTACTACATTGCCTGATCTGCCTTCATCAGATGTTGAAGAAGTTCAGTACTCAAGTGGTACTAGTGAAAGTGAATATGAAGGAAACAGTTCAAGGCCTCAACCATTCTCCCAAGAAGAACTGAATGATTTATTACGAGACCTTGGCCTCTCAGAGCAAGCATCTGAACTGTTGGCATCCAGATTACAAGAAAAACATTGTCTTAAGTCAAATGCCAAAATAACAGCTTGAAATTTCTGCCTTACTTTAACTAAGATGAAGAACTTAATGATTGGCGTCTTTTCATAGACAGTTCTAAAAGGAGTCTAAAATGTGTATTATTGCATAATGGCAACAGATTTGCTTCTCTTCTCTTCCACTTACTCGCTCAACTACACTTAAAGAAGCATATGAAAATATTAAAATCGTCTTGGATAAACTTTGTTACGACAAGTATCAGTTTACGATTTGTGTGGATTTGAAAATGGTAAACTTGTTGCTTGGGCAACAAAATGGTTATACAAAGTACCCTTGTTTCATTTGCTTGCGGGATAGTAGGGCGAAGCAAGATCACTGGAAAAAAGTCATATGGCCTTTAAGAGAAAATATAACTGCAGGAGTAGCGAATGTGTTCAACGAACTATTAGTTGACAGGGATAAGATCATTCTACCACCACTTCATATCAAACTAGGATTAATGAAGCATTTTGTTAAAGCTTTGAATAAAGATGGCGATTGCTTCAAATATATTGGCAGGTCGTCTTCTGCACTACGCACGGAAAAACTAAAAGCTGGTAACTTATTAAAGATACCAATTTTATAACATCTATGAACCCTGTTGAAACTCTTGCCTGGTGTAGCTTTCTCTCTGTTGTCAAGAACTTCTTGGGTAACCACAAAGCTGAAAATTATGTGGAACTCGTTCGAAACATGCTTACAAATTTTGAAAATTTAGGCTGTAATATGAGCATAAAAGTACATTTTCTCCATAGCCACTTGAACAGATTTCTTACTAAAATTGGCGATTTTAGCGACGAGCAAGGGGAGAGGTTCCACCAGGAAATTAAAGTAATGGAAGAACGATATCAGGGGAGATGGGACAGACACATGATGGCGGACTATTGCTGGAGCCTCCAACGTGACCGTCCTGATAAATTACATAGAAGAAAGTCATACAAACAGCGTTTTTCTAAAAACTAAATATAGTTTTTGGAATTATCTGAGACTTTTTGTTTTAATTTATATGAATTTTTAGGTTTTAATTTTAACTGAAATGAGTTTTGTATTACAATACAATACAATTCCATTATAATGTACCCGAATCATATGCTTATTTATTACTTTTTCTTGCATTTTTTAAATATACAACCAATTATCTCAAAAACAAGAGCCAATTTAAAAAGAGTAAAGTTATATTTGGAATCATCACCATAAAATTACCCAAAACTCGTTCTTATATGATTGGCAATACAAAGTGTGTTAACCAGTGTTATCATGCAGAAGCAGTACAAAACGTTTGTTCTATAAAATATGCAAAAATTGGAAAATTAAATCAATTTAATCAAATTACATAAAATCTTACGACAGCTTGTAGAATATAACACATTGTTACTAATCTTCTGCATGAGGCGATATAGGTTTATTCTCCTTTAGTATTGTATTAAAGAATAAATAGAGACATACCTATAAAATACCTAATGACAAGTACAGATTTTAATGAACTATATATGTACCTGTTTGGAAAAAACGATGCCTAAAACAAACTTCGGAAAAATAGAAACAAATTCTTTTAAATTTTGAAAAGCGAGTGTTTGGCCGATGTATCGTTTCGCATTTATTTTCCAATAATTCGGGTTCGAAGAAAATCTTGTGAAGATAATTCCAGCAACGTTGTAGGAACGATTTTGTATTGAAAATTCACGTAATTGTAGAAAGCTGCGCCATCGATAAAGAGTAATTTTAATCAAAATGTCAGAGTAATTTTATTGCAGTAAAATATGCTTTAAAACTAGCAAAAATTCACAAAAGGTAGTCTATTTCTTAATAATTGAGTAAAAGAGTATTCTGTATTGGTATTTAATAAACATTCGGTAAATTTATTTGATAAAAATTAAGGATTTTGTTATTCAGTATTATAGCGATTCAAACAATTGTAGGAGAGCCAAATAATTTAGGTGGATTATGTGATCTTTTCTGTATTTTTCTTTTACAATTTATAAAAATGTGTGAAATAGTAAGAAAAAAACCGGGAATAGAATTGCGTCGTTGTATCATGTTAGGGTTTTTACAGAAAATGAGGGAGTTTGTAAGTAAATCATCATTTATCTGTACATACGCTTTCATTATGAAAGCAACCTGGTTGCATGAATTAAATGTTTCCTGCCTTAGGAATAGACCCGGATAGTATGAGTTAGTCACCAATATATGTTTTGTTTGCTACTGTCATGGTAACCAAACAATACTAACACCAGAAACTACTTGGATGCAATATGCAAATGCAGGACTCGGGTTTAAGTGTAAATATCTGTTTTACCTTCAATGTTAGACATATACATAATCATACAAAAACGTTGTAGATATAAATTTCCTATACGGTGGATACAGAACAAAATACGGTGTTACTTAAAAAAATGACGTTTCTGTGTGTGGTGTTTGAATTCGGCAAAGTTTGGTGTTTAATACTAAACACCGTGTATATTTCGAAGGTGTTCTAAAGCCGCGTCCACATTAGTAAAAATTTACATTGTGCGTTGCATGCAGCACAAATTTGTGTATGCGTTTAAAATTTATGCGAGCGTGGACCTGTTTGCCGCATACGAACGCACGCAAGAATTTTCGTTATATTCGACGCACGCGATTCGTCGCTGGTCGGTTTTTTCAACAACATCAAAGAGATTTGTGCGGTAACATCGTTTTAGTGTGGACGTATTTTTCGTGAGCGCAGTGATTTTGGCGAATGTTGCCATTGTGTGTTTCGTGTTTAGAAATTATAGGAGTTAATTTAAATCCGACTAATTTTTCCACTTTGCTTTAAACCAATCTGTGAACATGTCCGATGCATTGATAATGAAAAAGAAATGCGCTGCTTTCATTGTTATGCACCATCTTATTAAGAAAAAATTTAGAAAAAAAATAAAAAAAACAGACGCTATTTGATTAAACATTTATATCAAAATAAAAAACAAATTGGTGTCAAATTACTGAATCTGTTATCCTTGGATGAAAGTACCGGTCATTTGGAAAATTTTTTGCGTATGTCTCCAAATGATTTTGAGATTTTAATAAATAAGATTGGGCCGCAAATTGCCAAAAGGAGCACCAAGCTTAGGGAAGCCGTGCTTGTGAAAGAAAGATTAGCCGTCACATTGCGTTTTCTGGCGACGTTTCAAAACCTTTTCAAAATATCCAAACAAAGCATATCGCTAATAGATGAAGAAGTATGCAGTGCTTTAATTGACGCTTTAAATGATTATGTAAAGGTGAGTAATACAATTCAATTGATGTTTCAAGAAGGATTAATTCAAATTACAACTCATATAAAAAAGGAAAACAAAAATCACATATAAAAAATATGTCAAATTTAGTTTAGTTTAGTCAAATAAACTAGCTCTTCTAATTCGGATTGTATTTTGTCTGATGAAGTATCACTGTTTGCTGTTTGTGTATCTTCATGTGCAACAAACGTATAGGAACCCAAAACCTCACCGGAAAATGGTGGCGTGGATGCAGGTGAAGAAGATGGTGTATTTAGTGCAAGGTTTAAGGAATGTTTTGGATGTTAATGGTTCGTTCTGAGCATTGTCAGTCACGTCTATTGTACTTTTTCTTTTTAAAGAATGCTCAGGGGACTCTAAGTTTTGTTTAATACTTTCGAGTTCTTGAAATTCGGTAGTTTCGCTAATTACTTCGCTGGATATACTTATTCCATCAGATTCACTTGTTTCGCCCTAAAACAAAAAAAAAAAACCTATTTAATATAATAGAATAAGTAATACGAGTATTTTAAATTTAGATGCCGAACACGCCAGAATACTGGTTGACAGTTGCACAAGGTTTTGAGACACTGTGGAATTTTCCAAATTGTGTAGGTTCCATGGATGGAAAGCACATAACGCTTCAAGCACCAGAAAATAGTTGAAGTGAATACTATAACTATAAAGGCTTTTTTAGCATAGTGTTGTTCGCACTTGTCGATGCAAATAACTTTCTGTTTGTTGATATTGGATGCCAAGGAAAAATTTCAGATGGAGGAGTTTTTCAGAATTGTGAATTTTATCGCAAAATTACAGCCGATACACTAAACTTGCCACCAGAAAAACCTCTCCCGAAAGGCAGAAAGTATACCTTATGTATTTATAGCTGATGACGCTTTCCCACTTACCGAACACATCATGAAACCATATTCACGGGTACATCCAAGAGGATCAATTGAGAGAATATTTAATTACAGACTTAGCCGAGCTCGAAGAATTGTTGAGAACGTTTTTGGAATTATTTCTTCAGAGTTCAGGTTGTTGAAAAAAACCCTTCTCTTAGAGCCTAATAAAGCACAAATAATAGTTATGGCAATAGCGTGTTTACATAACTATTTAAAAAAAGACTTCTGTCAATATTTATATTCCACCTGGAACTACAGACTCGGTAGAGCAAGGGTGCTTGACACTAGGAAATTGGAGAAACTCACATAGTGGTGATTGTTTTGGAAATATACGAAACGTTCCACGCAGAGCGACTGTCAACACAAAAGAAATTAGAAGGGAGATTGCAGAATATTTTACAACGGCAAGATTTGTTCCAATAATTATTATTTTATAAATAAAAAATTATGTTCACTCTGTTACTCACATTATTTATTTTTTCGAGGCTGATTGTTTCTCTTGGTTCATTCTTGTCCATGAGGAATGCAAAACTATTGAAGGCAAACCAATCTGATTTATATATGTATGTCTTTTGTGCTTACAAAAGAACTCATTATCTATTTGGTAAAATAACCACATCGAAGTAAAAATTACAATCTGTCTTTAAAAATCGAAGAGGTATATTTTTAAAACATCCAAAAAACAACGAAACACCGCACTTACCTTTATCGATTCCCATAGTTCTTTCGTGCTTTCGCCTTTTCTCGCCTAAATGAGCCCAGAAGGCTTCGATATTTTCTTCTTTGTGTCTTCTACATCCATGTCTATACATCTTGCGATTGTATTCAAAGCATCAGTCTTATTGTTTTTGTGGGAATGCCACTTATGCTTTGCATCCCATAAAATCTTTTGTTTTTGATATTCTTGTATCAGAAGGAGAACGTCGTTTTTGATTAAATTCATTATTAACAAAATAGTAGATCTTATTAACTAAATCAAGATAAACAAACCACCACACAACGCATAAGTTCACACACGGATTGATCACGGACGCACGGCGCACAACGTAAATTTTTATGTTGGCAGGATGGGCAATTTGCGCCGAATCCTACATTCAACACACAACACATTTATTTACTAATGTGGACGCGGCTTAATGCTATGTGGCATACTGCAAATTCGCAGAAATGCTTTTCTTAATGAGTGGATACGGCAATAACTTGATGGTGCATTAGATACTTTAATAAACTATTTGGTTTATAAACTAGTAGTTAAATTTTTTTGTTGTATACCGGGTGCTGCAATTATCTACGAGGGTGTATCAAATATAAACGGGACTCGTTTTTAGAAAAATTCTAACTTTATTTAACTAAGCTTACAAATATGTATTATTTTTCTACAAACTCCCCCGCCCTAGAAATACATTTTTCCCTTTGGATTGGGAGTTTTTTTATTCCATCATTGTAAAAACTCTTCGGACGTTCTTGTAGCCATTGGAGCACAAACGCTTCTATCGCTTCGTTGTCGTCGAAATGCTGGCCTCCAAGCGCTTCTTTGAGGGTCCAAAAAGATGGAAGTCACAAGGTGACAAGTCTGGACTATAGGGTGGATGATCCAGCGTTTCCCATCCTAATACATCCACTTTTTGCACCGTGGTGTTAGCCACATGAGGCCTGGCGTTGTCATGCAGAAGAATGACACTTCTGGCCTTTTCCTTCGAAATGACAATTTCGCGGCATCCAGTACTTCACAATGCGCCGATTTCCCTCTATGAGATTTCGGACCACCTCGATGTTGGCCTCGGTCACACTTGTTCTTTGGCGGCGATCATGGCTCTCGTTCTCGACCTTTTCACGCCCTTCAGAAAATTTTGCCATGCAAACACACGGGTTCTGGACAGGGCGTTGTCCCCGAACTGTGTCTGTAATCGCCGCAAAATTTCTGTTGGGTTCAGCCCCTCCTTGGCCAAAAACTTGACGATAATCCGCTGCTCCACGGAGACATGCACTTATTTCTCGCTCATGGCTTCTTTTGATACTAAAGGGAGCCGAGAGAGTTGCGGTCGGTTCTCCCCTCTCCCTAACGGTACAGGCTACCTGCGCATCAACCCCTTCCAGGTCTAGAAGCCCTCCGGAATTTTTAGGAAAATCAATCCCGTTTATATTTGATACACCCTCGTATATGTGAATTACAGCTTATCTGTTCATTTAATGGAAAAATGTTGGGAACAAGTTGATCAGAATCAAGTGATCTATGATAGAAAATTATTTTGAAGTATCCAGGGTTTTTAATTTTTTTGATACATTGTTTAAGTTTATTTTAGATGCAACATCCTGTATATTATTACATTTTTGGATTCCTACACAAAAAAAGCAAATTTGTATGATATACTATATATGTAAAACGAAGTTTTTGAGATATTCAATTTTCAAGGAAAAAAATTGCATTTGCAGTATTTTCTCAAAAAATTGATGTCTCCTTTGTCATTGTCTTACAGGGATTTTTTTACTATCGTCGTGATAATAGCCCAAGTTCACCAACCAATATTAAATATCTTTACTTTATCATACAGGGTGTTCAGGAAGGTAACATTAATTGAAGTATTTTTAAACAGTTGAAACTATTTTTTTTTAATGGTACACCTTGTATATTTTTACTCCAATATCTAATCATATTAGGTTTATTTAGGTGGAAACAGAATGTGTTTTCTTAATTAATTTCTTAGTTAATTTCCATATAAATGTAGTAGGCTGAGTCGGAAGATGTTATTTAACATACAGAAGAAAATATCTGCATTAGAAAATAAACAGTAAGTTCCATACCGTAAACAATTTATAATGAAAATGAATAAAAATTAAAACCTAATACCATAATAATAGAAATTATGCCCGTTTACATGCCTATTATTATTATTTTACATTACCATCAACAGTAAACCTTGCTTTTAGTAGATGAAATGATGGTACTTGAGGGCATCTACGATTAGGGTGTGTTGCTTTATACAAACGACGTGCCAATAAACAATTTCGCTGGGCTTTCCCAGTAATGAATATCATATCGACAAATTCTTGCTTAGAAAAATTCATTTTAAAATGCAATTAACTTGAAAACAACAAACACTAGTTAAATAACAAAAAACAAATAACAAACAATGGCAATAAAAATATGAGACAAGTGAATTAATATTGCATTAATACACGGAGAAAAATAATTATTTGTAGATGATTTAGCGGTAAGACAGAATTTAACATTTAATTAGATTTTCATTTTTTTATTAATCGTCAGCCTACAAATTTATTTGGAAATTACCTATGCTCTATAGTAAACACAATATAACTTAAAAAGTATTATCTCTAGGTATAGGAAGTGTGCTGTAGCAAATAGAGATTTTAAATATACATCGAATGGAATAAAAATATACAGGTGTTCCATTTGAAATAAACGAGTTTCAACTGTTTGAAGATGCTCCAATTGATGTTACCTTCCTGAACAACCTGGATGGGGTATTTGGTATTGATTAGTGAAGTTGGACCATTGTCACAACGACAGTAAAATGTCCCTGTAGAATAATAACAAATAAACGAAATATTGAAATTTCGAGAAAATACTACAAATGCATTTTTTTTCTTTGAGAAGTGAATACTTCAAAAACAGTTCATTTTGTGTATCCCACAAATTTGCCTCATTTTGTTCCATTTAAGATAACAATCTTAAGCAACGTGTCAGGGAAACTAAACACACTGTATAAATTAAAATAATTTTTGGCCATACGAGGCAGGCGCCATAAATTCTCGGCCTGATATAGAAAAAATGGTAAAATATAACAATTTTTGTTTTTCAATATAATCTCCCCTAACTTCAATGCATTTGTTACAACGATCAGTTAATAATTCTATACCTTTGTAAAAATAATCTAAAATGTTTCCCCCAAAATGTTCTATTACAGCTGCTTGCAACTCACTAATGTCCTTAAAACGACGTTTCAAGATTCCTTTTTGGCTAGAGGATCATAATACAGAACCATTGTTTCATTTCATGTGACAATGGACTCCAAAATCGGTTTCGGGTCGTCTCCACACATGTTTAAAAACGAGCGTGCACATTCGACCTGACGTTCACGTTGGAGAACAGAAAGAAGATGCGGTACCCATCTTGCACTAATCTTATTCCTAGCCAAATGGTTATGCAGAATTTGGCGAATACTTGTTTCAGAAAAGTTACACATCATTGTTAATTTCTTCACTTTCAAACGGCGATCTGCTAATACAATTTCTTCAATAATTGAAATGTTCTGAGGCGTTTTTAATTCAATTGGCCGACCGGGGCGCTCATCATCTTTAAGAGATTCGTGCCCCAATCGGAAACATTTTGCCCACTTTTTTACAGTGGAATATGAAGGAGACAAACCACCATAAACTTCGTCTAAACGTTGTTTAATGTGATTAGCCCTTCTTTTTTTTTAAATTCAATTTTCGTTACCTGCGACATTTTCATGCACTAGTCACGTTGTCTGGCTGGCTACCAAAAACTACTACTCTTCGAGCTGTAATATTGTATATAGCTATGACGCAACGGAGTTTGAACACGCTTGAACCTGTATAAGCCTGTCAAGTCGAGAATTTACGCCTACGTCGTAGATCACTTGATTTTAAGCAACTTTTATTCGAAACATTTTTCTATTAAATGAATAGATAAGCTGTAATTCACCGAGAACAGATAATTGCCGCACCCGGTAGAATGTGTACTTCGCAAAAGTTTAGTTTGCAAAATGATAATTAGTGCAATAATATGCCAGTATAGCTATAAAATCAAATACAATGAATAGTATCAATATCACAAGTGACGAAGATTTCTCAGCATATTTGAAAAATAAAGAGCGAATTAATTAGATTTAATAGACGACGATTCTTGACGATTTATATAAATTATTGCTTAATATTGCGGTGTTCAGTGTTTAAATAAGATTTTCGTTTCTAACAAATATTGTGGAGACACAGTATTTAGAAGCTATAGTTCCTTTTCTCTCTGTAACATTGATATTTAATATTTAAAACATTAAATTATCTAGTTTGTTAGTCTAGTTAGTGGATTTTGGTTTTCGGCAATTAGTGGTTTGTTTTAGGATTGGTGTGCACATTTTATTCTACAATTGGAGGAATGAAAGCAGTGCTGATAACTGACGTGTTTCAATCGTTACTTATGTATGTTGCGGTGTTTAGTATTATTATCTATGGTGCCATTACTATAGGAGGTTTAGATGAAATTTGGCGAATTGCCACGGAAGGTGGAAGAATTGATATACTAAAGTAGGAACATAGAAAATTAGAAAATTCACTATAGTAAGAAGTCAGCCTACGAATAAGTAATAATGTAAATTTTTTTTTTAAGTTTTAATCCAGATCCTACAATTCGCCATACTTGGTTTACTCTAATCATTGGAGGAGCCATAACATTTCTTTCGTTATATGGAGTAAATCAAACACAAGTGCAGAGATACATGACAATGAAAGATTTGCAATCTGCTCAAAAATCAACGTGGCTGCAATTACCAATCTTGTCATTGATGAGTTTGAGCACATCGTTTTCCGGTTTAACAATATATGCTAGATATTACAAGTGTGATCCAGTAGCCTCAGGAGCAATCGATATTAATGATCAAGTAGGTTATTCAAATGAATGTTTTACTACTCTATGAGACATTTGTAAACGAGAGTATTTTTAGCTGATGCCGTATTTTGTTGTCGATACAATGGGTGATGTACCTGGACTAACAGGACTGTTTATTGCTGGTTTGTTTAGCGCTGCATTATCTACAGTTTCCGCCACTATTAATAGTTTAGCCGCTGTTACTATGGAAGATTATTATAAAGTATGCTGTACATACGAGTCATTTTCAAGAACTGTTAACCTTTCAGACTCAGTACTTTTAAGAAACTGATCTAAAGATTTAAGTGCCCTGTAAACTTTTGCAAATGTCTACAACCGTGTAGAATATGGTTTTAAACTTGAAAATCGAGTTATTGAAAATGACCCATATTTCCTACTACTACGCCAGTATGCTAAAGTAGGGCGAATGTAAAGAAAACATATTAACAAGTTGATTTCATTCCATTTGGATTTTCTCATCTTTTAAATAAGTTTTTTTTACACTCGCCCGACTTTAGCATACTGGCGGTCAGTCAATTTACCTACCCTGTTAGGTCTTAGTAATTTTTTAAATAATATTGTTTCTAATTTAACCCATAACAAGTTCTTGTTTCATATTTTAGCCAATATACAGAAAAATATATAAACGGGAAGTACCGGAAACTAAAACATCAATCTATTCTAAAATAATGGCTCTATGTTATGGTCTTATTTGTGTAGCCACAGCTTTTGTGGCAGAAAACTTAGGGGGAGTTCTGCAGGCCTCTTTAACTATATTTGGTGTTATCGGAGGACCTCTATTAGGATTGTTTACGATTGGAATGTTTACAACACGAGCTAATCAAAAAGTAGGATGGAGTAAAATTGTCGAATACGATTTTAAAACAAAACTTGAACTTTGCAGGGTTGTGTCCTGGCTTTAGTTGTTGCTATGTCTTTGTCCCTCTGGATGGCATTTGGGCAACCTCGTCCACCGAGTTCTACTCTACCGATTTCCACAGAGGATTGTCTTGTAAACTCGACTAAATCAGTGGATATTTTCATGAAAAGCGTCGTAAGAGAAGAAAGGTAGATAGAAGTAAAACTATATTGCATTAATTATTATTTATTATGTGATTTTAGTGACAATTATTTATGGTTGTATAGAGTTTCTTACCTTTATAATGGAGTATTTGCTTTCCTGTACATGCTTATTGGAGGATATATCTTTAGTATCATAATAAATTTATTTTACAAAAATAATGAAGATTTAGACCCGGATCTTTTTTTCTTACCTATTGCTAATAAATTGAGGAAACGAAAAAATACATCAAATAACGTAATAATTGTATACAGATTGGGAGCCAAAACCGATTTCATAGTTACGTATCCAACAGAGAAAAACTATTATGGCGGGATACTGGTTAGTACCGCTTACCATGCGACGTATATCCATGAAATATATTATTTTCTGTTAGATACGTATGTAGCTATTAAATCAGATTTGATACTCAACCTGTATGTTGGAATTGTGATCATTTTTTTTGCCAAGAGATGAATATAATTACATTTTTTTCAGGTGGCGTTATCCAATGCAACATAATATTATAGAGTCGTCCAATGTTCCCATAAAACTTATTTATTTATTGAATAAACAAAAATCAAACATGAGTTTTTTTTACTTTTTTCGCGCTTTTTTTAAAAACTCTAAGTTTGATATTACTTACAATTAAATATAATGTATCTTAGCAATAAATTCGAAAATAAAATAAAATAGACATCTTAATAAATGGTTATAGATTTTCTTAGAGAATATATATGTATATTCGTATATTTAACCAGTGGTGTATACAATATATAACAAAGCAAATACAAAAAAGCAGGTACATATTGCAGGTATAAAAATAATAATTGTGGGTCATAAAATATAATATAAAATAGGTAGGTCACAAATGGTAAATGTAAATACGAGGACATTCCAGAAAATGGTTCCCGTTTAGTCGTACAGATAGCGCTATTGATCCAATTAAAAGCAAAGTGGCGCAGATGTCAACAATACCATCGTAGCTTTGCGGGAAAAAAGAGTTGAAGTTCTTCCGGTGCGTGGTGTGAGTTTTATTTTAATGGCGCGAAATGCGAAGTGCGATCCGTGATCCGTTTTTAGAATGCAGAAAACGTCCGTCCAAGCGAAATTCATCGCAGGATTACTGAAGTGTATGGTACGGGAACAATGGATGAGTCATCTATAAGGCGCTGGTTTCGAAATTTCAAAGAGGGAAGAGATAATGTGCACGATAAAGAGCGGTCAGGTCGCCCGTCCCTTATCACCGATGATCTGAAGAAACGTGTTGATGATTTCATCTGCGCAGATCGACGCGTAAAACTGAAAGAAATGAGTAAGCAATTTCCTGAAATTTCACAATTGCTCCATGAAATCGTGACGGACCATCTGAATTACAGAAAAATTTGCGCACGGCTCGAAAGACCACTGACCTTCTTCGGACGTTCAAGTGGGAGTGTTCAGTAAACTCAAGGGTTTCTTGTCAGGAGAACGTTTCCAAAGTGATGATGACTTAAAAGCAGGTGTACAGCATTGGCTGGCTACTTTGGCGGTAGAGGTTTACGCGGAAGGCATAAACAAACTGGTTTCAGGATACAACAAATGTCTCAACAACGGCGGCGACTACATTGAAAAATGAGTAAATGTATTGCTTTTATTTAAATAAAATCATTATTTACTTTCCTTCATTTTTCTTTTAATTATATGTAAACGGGTACTATTTTCTGGAATGCTCTCGTAGATTATAAAATCATTTCAACGTTCAGAGCCCCACAAAGTGCTCCTCCAAGGAGTATAATGCGGGTAAAGACAAATTATTTTTCAAGTGCTTCCTAAATAGTCTATTGTTAGAAGTTTTAATGTAGTTGGGCAATGTATTATATATTCTGACACTCTTACGTAAGAATTAAATGTTTTACTTTTCGTAAAATTACGACGAATAAATTCAGGATTGCGAGTACTGTAACTATGGGCATCTGAATTGGAGAGATACAGCTCCCGGTGCTCATGAATATAGCATGCCGCTAAAACACATAAATCAAAAACAGTTGGAATGCGCAAATGACGGAAATAATCTCTACAGGATTCACGGTTCGGTAGGCGAAGCATGGTGCGGATTGCCGGCTTCTGTAACAAAACTATCTCGTTCATGTTCGATGGAGTTCCCCAAAAGAGTAAACCATATGATACTATACATAGATTGAAAACATGTGAACTAGATCATTCTTAGCGTGCCGGTGCACTATAGAGCCGCTGCGTAAAAATCTGACCAAAAATGATTTTTATGGAATTCAACATATTGCTTTGATTTATTTTTTTTTAGTATAGCTAACATATTGAAATTTGTTAACCCATACATTTTTTTGTTTTCTTTTCAACCATTTGTCAAATAATCGACTATGAGTTTAGCGCATAAAGCGTGGTTCTGTACGCTAAGAATTCTGAGCGTTGTTTAATTAAAAAATAAACCGCTTAAAAGTGATTATCTCGTACAATGTTCTACACAAACAGAAAGGGTGTTTTATATACTTTCCTATGAAATTTTAGTTTTATTTAAATAAATGTTTATTTTTCTACATACTGCAATTAAGTAGGCGCATGTGAGAAATTCTATTTCTAAAGTTGCTCTAAGGTTTTAGTTGTTATCAGCGTTTGCTCCAGTAAAAAATTTTGGTTAAAAAGAAAATTTTATGCATTATGCGATCCAGAAAGAAAAACCTGCTACCTGATTGCACTTTGTTGTTTTTTTTTTTCAGTAATACGGAATGCTGCGCTCAGAGTACATATTATAATATTATGTGCTGTACTAACTTACGGTTTCTTAAGTTGCCACGTCCTGAATATTGTTTGTATTTTTTACGCTTTTTTTAACTAACTATAAGTTTTTAAGCCATATTATGTATTTCGAAATTGTTACCCCTCAATAAAATATTATTAAAACAAATTACAATTGTGTTTGTTGCCTATCTAATTTACTAATAATGTATAACTGGCTTACAGTATAGAAATTCTAAATACACAATTTATGTATTTCGATTCCAAAGGATATTTTTGTGGTTTCTTGATAACTAAATAACATTTAAAATAACTGCAAAATATTTTTAATAACATGCTGTTGACGTAAATATAAAAACAACTTGCTTATTGGAAGTATTATCAAAACCATATCTAACCTCAAAGTCAATACATTTGATGATGATAGGATTTTGAAAATATTGTTTTCTTATCAATACCATTATTTTTGTTTGTTTGAATATTTCTATACCTATATAAAGTGAATGCAATATACCTACATTTGTGCATTGGTTATTTGAAATTCTACAGTATAGAATATTTGATTGTTTTGCTAGAATATTTTACAATGAGTTCTTTTAATATTATTAAACGAGACTTATGTCTGATTTTCATTGAACATGGAAAGCATATATCTACAGCAGAAAGATATATCAAAGATACATTTAATCTTTCTGAGAGTAATTTATTTTGTAAAATTGTGAAGATATAAAAATATTTGCTACCTGAATTTAAAATCCGATGGAATAAAGCAGGAAGAATAAAAGCTAAATTTTTTGAGACCAATCGACAATGGTTAGATGGTGAGTTTTCCGTATCATTTGAAGAAGCTGATGAGTCTTCAGTACCTGAACATAAACGAGGACGACCATGTAAGTCATATGAAGAATCGGCGGAAGTGACACAACATAGAAAAGCAATAAGATTATTTCGTGAATCAGGGTTAGACCACATCCATCAATCCTACATTCAAGGGCTGCGTTCACTTGGTGACACAACAGAAGCATTAATTGTACGAGAGTTACGCTTAACATCATCAGAAACTAAGGAGTTTATCTATCAAATATTAAAGAAGGGGCACTCCTCTACTGTTGTTTATAGCACCGATGAAGCTCCAGCTGTTTATATAGATTTGGGCTTAAGTAAGTCTAAATATACATGTCTTAAAAAAATCCTAGAAAATAAAGAATGCTTCCCCCACCCTGAGCTCGATGGGCACGGTTGTACGTCGCTCAGTCTCGCTGTAGCAATCGTCCGTTCAAGTCCTTACGCTAGTGTCGCGTCGGAAAAATGCAGAGTGTTCGAGCAACGAGTTAACCTTAAGTTTCTTGTGAAACATAGTTCTAACTACCCTTTGTGAACGAGTGCGAAGACGAAGACCCGATTTGTGGAAGAGCAAATCCTGGATGCTCCAACAAGACAATGCGCCAGCCCATTCCGCCTTGTCTGTGAAGGTGTTCTTTGCGAAATCCGGCATCACCTTGTTGGACCACCCACCGTACTCACCCGACCTGGCCCCCTGTGACTTTTTTTTTATTTCCTAAGGTAAAATTGGAGCTAAAAGGGATAAGATTTGACAGTGTGGAAGCGGTGAAAGCGAACGGAGGTTCTCAACAAACTGACAGAAACGGACTTCCAGCACTGCTTTCGTCAGTGGAAAATTCGTATGGAGCGTTGTAGAGATCGGCAAGGAGAGTACATCTTTGTAATGTAATTGGTGATCAATAAAATCTTTTGTAGCACCAGTCCGGTTATTTAATTGCAACAGAAAGATGTTGGCTGGTTAAATACGAAGAATAGACGCGAATTAAAAATGTTGACATCGTTTCACAGGAGTATGTTACATAAGTCGCCTCCATATTTGTCATTATCATCATCATGATCATCATCATGATCATCATCATGATCATGATCATCATCATGATCATCATCATCATCATGATCATCATTATGATCATCATCATCATCATGATCATCATTATGATCATGATTATCATCATGATCATCATCATGATCATCATCATGATCGTCATCATGATCATCATCATTATCATGATCATTATCATTATCACCTGTCATTTCTGATACCTTTTTTGCTTCTTTAAAGAATTTCTTTGTAACATTGGCAGTATTCGCTGTTCCTTTTCCTTGAATTACCTTATTGACCTACCAATTTCTTGCCATAATCTGTCACGAATATTTTTCGTTCGCTGGCTGGACAATTGAAACTCTTTTCTCTATCTACCTATTTTGCTTGTAGGACTAACATTTTCGTCAATACCTTCAGCAGAAACGTTGGCAGTGGCATTTAGCTATGCGCTGTGCGTTGAAATAAATACTGAAGTTGCCCGATTAGAAAGTTTCTACTTTTGTTTTAAGGATAAAATAAAATTAACTGTTTTCCTACTCCAAACTTGAATTTTTTCCAAATCTCTTTGATCACTTAATGCAGATTGTATGTATTTTAAAGGAGTATCTTGGTATTCTTTAGTACAAATATTCAACGAACAGTTCGACTTTTTCATTGCTTCAAATAACTCCTTATTTTGAATTAATTTTCTGGGTTGAATTGTAAAATTTTTAGATTCTAGGCACGAATTGGCAGTATTGTGAAGTAAATACATCTAGTAACATAGTAAAGCTATTACGAAAGTGAAACTATTTGTAACCTTTTTGTTCTACTCAACTAAATATTAAAAAGGGATACTCTTTTTAAACAAATTTCACATTGTCTAGTATATGTACATACATCAAAATATTAAATTACACATCACAAAAATTAAAGTACTAACCTTAAATATTTTGCTCCATGTCACTGCCTTAGCTTACTTTCAAATTCATTCAACTTACACCACTTTTTACGCTCTACTGAAAACAACAACCAAACCTTCAATATGAAACACACAACTTCAATCCGATACCTAAAGTTAAACATAAATAGTTCAAGTGTGAAATATGTATTTTCTTTATCGCTGGTATATGCTAAACAGACACTGCTACGTTATAATTAATTGAAAGAGACTCAAGAAAACCATTTTTGGCGGCTCAATTTTAAATCTGAACCACTGTGCGGCGTCTGCTTAAAAATTACCGAGTTCAAATCGTTTGCTATCTCTACCGCTAGGGTCACTCCCGGAATTACCCTATATTATAATTGCACAGGAAGATCATTAAATACATAATGGAAACTTCAATGCTCAATGAGACCAGATTTACTTGATGCTAATAATCTAGATGCTTTTACAAAAAGCGTAGGTAATTGTAAGTATATTTTTGACTGATATAAACAAATCTGAAAGTGATATTGCACCCAATTAATAAAGACTGCTGTAGGTGCTCCCAAAATTCGTTCGTTTGATTAATTCATTTGACACTAACTCTCTTAGATCGCGTACGTCTGCATATATACATACATACATATATACACATATGTATGTATGTATGTACATACGTGCGTATATTGACACGTCCAGTTGATCTCAATCTATGCCAATGAAGGCATGGCTCCTTTTCATCTACCCATGTAATTCCTTTTGCTATACGGAATGTTATACGCGGAACAATAAATAAGAATCGGTCGGTTATATCCGGTTCGTACTGATATGTTTAGATTCATCCAGTTCACAGACTTATGCGACTGTGTCTATAGATTTGCGAGATGCTGACGTAAATAATAAGTGCATTTCTGCATTCTAATATACATATAAAATTCCATTGCCATATCAGCTCAACAGTAATAAGCGACAAACAATTCTTTGAAACGCAGAAGCTAATGTACAGATCTGATATTTTGAATGCAAATTATTTGTAGTCGCAGCTTAGATTTCTTTTAGTAGTATCTGCAATTCTTCTTTGCGCATCTAAAATCTTCGAATGAACGAATGCTTTCGTTTATACAAATATATATCAACTTTTGTTTTTCTAATTTAGTAAGAATGAATTTGGTTAATGTTTCAGTTTATGAATCATATTATAGATGTACCCAGCTAGTGCGTGGGTGGAAGATAACCTTCTTTCTAAGCAATTAGAAAAAGCTTTATTCATAGAGAACTATATTCAAGTATACCGATCTTCGGCTTCTACTACACACGATATTTTGCTTGGTTGTGTAGAACAGCCTTCATATTGCCGTGTTTTTGAATGCGTTTTATGAAACGTTGTACGTTAAAAGTTATATAATTGTATGAGTAAGTATGGCATTTGTATTCCGGTTTCTATAGCTGCTTTCTAGGACGACATAACTATATCTTTTGGCATTAGTTGGCGCTAGGAAATATATCAGTGCTCTTTTTGAAGATTAGTGGCACAAACTGAGAGATGAACAGCAAAAGCTAACGGAGCAAAAACCGTTAGTGCTTTTCTCTTCTCACATTGTTTTTGCCGGAAGTGATTCCATCAATGCCATGAGTTATACCAGCATTAATAATAATAATAATAATTTATTTGTTCTATAAACACTTACAAAAACATTGTCATAAATAAGATCCACGTATAACTAACTCCTAGTATCAACAAAATTCACCTATAAATAAAATTGTGTATAAATAAAAATGGGGGTATAAATAAAATCGGTGTATAAATAAAATCGGTCCATAAATTAAAGAAACTGTACAAGCAAAGGAAAATGTATAAATGAGACATATTTACCTACCAGCAGAAGTCAAAGATCTCATCCACGCTATACAATGCCCTCTCAATTAAAAGTTTTTTTATCTTAACTTTAAACGCGCTCAATGGATTGTCAGGCAGTTCAAAAGTTTACATGCATTGTAATAGCTTTGTTTTTGATATTTTGTCGTTGTGTGCATTTCTGTTATTAGTGTATAATTTTTATGTCTTGTTTCGTAATTATGTTCAATATTGCAAAATTTACTTTTATTGTCATACGCGAAGCATAGAATCTCATAAATATACAACGACGGAACAGTCATTATGCCGAGGCTCTTAAATGAGACCTTACAGGAGTCCCGAGGACGTAAACGACACATAGTGCGGATAGCCGTTTTTTTTTGTATAATGAAAACGCGTTGTACGTCTGTAGATCGACCCCAATGTGTAATCCCGTACGCAAGCATCGACTGAAAACGCGCAAAATATTGCTGCCTCAGGATATCAGCTTCGCAGTATCTGGAGAGTAATCGTAGTGCGAAATTTGCTTTGGCCAGCTTAGAGCAGGGCGAGTGTATATGGTTTTCCCATCTCAAAAGACAATTAACCGTAAGGCCAAGAACCGAAGCAGATCCAGATACACAAAGCGAGACATCACCACCACTCAAAACAATACTTTCGCCAAATGTCTGCCTATTACCAAATGGCACTATTTTTGTTTTTTGTAGATTTATATGTAACTTATTGTTTCTTGTTCATAGTGCTACTTGGCCGAGCACTTGTTGTAACTTTTCTAGCAACTCCTGATTGCTACGTCCAACTATTAAAACATTGGTGTCATTCGTAATTAACTACTAACGATCCCTCACACTGTATACAATGGGTCAAGTCATTAATGTGCAAGAGAAACAATGTAGGACCCAATACGGAGCCCTGAGGAACTTCTGCACAGACCGTAAGTGAACCGGAATCGCAACCATTCACATGAACATATTGACTTCTACCGATAAGGTAAGATTGGAACCAATCACGTGCAACACCCCGAATTTCATAAATTTCCAATTTACTAATTAATATATCATGACTAACTGTGACGAATGCCTTGGTTAGATCTATAAAGAGACCAAGTGGCAAGTCTCCCTTGTTCAATACTGAAATCACGCTATTCACATATACATCCAAAGCAGTGTTAACACTTCTTCCCCTCAAGAACCATGCTGAAAGGGTTGCAGCACGCTGCGCTTATTTAAAAAATGCAGTAGACTATCACTCACAATAAGTTCTATAAGTTTTGATATGCCCGATACTAAAGATATTGGTCTATAGTTTTGTATTAATTGCTTATCGTGATCCTTATAAACTGGGATTACTTTAACGTGCTTTAATTCGGCCGGAAACACTCCCTGCTGGAAGGAGAGATTTACAATATGGGCAAGAGGCGTTGAAATGAACATTTTTACTTTTTAGAGCAAATTATTCGAGATACTGTCGTTTCCGGATGTTGGAGTTGGTAGTTTTTAATTTTGAAATCTATGTTTCGATATCCATAGGGGTGACCGGTTGCAAAACAAAGGAATCCACAACGTTAAATTTTGATTTGAAAGAGTATAATGCATTTTCATCTATAGCCCGCTGAGAACATAAGTCCTCAACAGTGGATATGAAATAATCATTAAACTCATGTGGCACATCCTTCTCATTAACCAAGGTATCGTTCTGTTTTATTTTAATAGTTTCATTGCTTGTTTCTGGTTTCCCTAGTTCGCTATTAATAATTTGCCATATACACTTAGTTTTATTGCCAGTTTGCAATAGCTTCGCGTTTATTTTTTGCCGCTTTATATTGTTTAATAGTGTACTGTACTTAAAACTAAGTTTTTTGAAGACATCTCCAAATATTGGATACCGTGCATTCAAATTTGCGACTAAGGATAAGTAATGTTGTAGTTCTAACAGTTCTGGTGTTTATTCTAAATGATTCGACCTTTTCATCTTAACTTTTTTTATCGGAAAGCAATTTAAAAAATGTCTTTGTACTATATGGTTAAACTCATTAAACGCGCAATTCGTGCCCTGCTCACCTAACACCTGCATCCAAGACTTTTGTTCTAGCAAACCGGAAAACGCCGCAATATTTGATGTAGAAAAGAATCTCGTTTCACGATAATTGTCAAAAGTATAATATGTAACATTCACACGTTCAGATCGTTTCTTGCGTTTTGAATTAGTTTATCCAAATTATATTGTTTTATTTAAAAAAATACTGTGTAGTGATATTTCCCTACATTGTTGGTGATACCTTTAATGTTTTTCTAGTGTTGTATAAGCGATAAAACCTTTTCTGAAACGATAAAAATGGGATAACCTAAAAACTGGGGCGTCGGCTGTTTTGTATGTTTTGTTTGTGAGTTACATTTTGTAAAAGGAGATATTATTTATTTTTCAACAACTACAGGTTCAAGGACCGGTGAAACTGTAACTGTAAGTTTAAAAAGTCCTAAGCTTAAAAGAATGCCATTCCAACTCAATTCCCTAACTGTCTGTTGTATTTGACAAAAAAAGTGAAGATTTTATTGTTCAAATAGTTTTATATTCTTACGTTATATTTAACAAAATTATTTTTGAACACGAAGAGATGTTTTTAAATGTGTTAAACTTTCTGTTTTGATACAATATATTTTAAATTATATTACCGAACGTAGCCATTTGGTTGCTGATATATGTAAATGTCATATTCACAGCAGTGAACGTATTGCGAACGTATTGCAACAATTATAATAACTTGTTCTGCAAATACCCTACCTAAAAATGATTGTGGGAAAAGTAATGACAGATTAGGTAAAACACCATATAATAGGAAAGATAGAATAAGTAAAACATCACATAATAGGGAATTAAAGATCCTGATTAAATAGCATGTCTGTAAATTTTCTCGTGAAATTGAATAAAATTTCGAATAAAATTGCAATTACTGTATCACTTCAACCTTATTTTCATCTAAATACATGTATAATTACAAATAATAATAATTAGTCGATTAAATATCAACCACAAATACATCTTTTACGAAAACGGTGCTCGGTCACGTGTTTGGTTTTTGCTTTGAAACTTCGTTTTTCCAAAATAAAATCGAATGGGATGCGAAGAAGGGCTCAGTTGACGACTGGCATCCTCTTTAAACCGGAAGCCCTTCAAAACTTAAAAAAGAAATGCAAAAAAACGATTCCTTTACTGTTTAGGCTAATACATCACCAACCTTGCGTGACGTCATGGAAGAGCGCTGACGTCTTGTTATACCGTAAGTAACGACTAGGTACTACGCTACCAGTCCCTATGATTTGTAATCTCTCAATTAATTAAAGTGAAAAATTTTTCAACGTTGCACACAGGTAATACTTTTGATTTCAACCAAGCTTCCTTTCTTTGTATTGTGGCTACGATATGAAGAGTAATAGCATTATCTGATAATAGCACTTAGAAATACTGTTTTACGAGGGTCACGCTATATATTTTGAGATACAAGGAAACTACAAGTCTTTTTACGAAAATGATTTTATTTATGTTCAAAATAATCTCCTGCATCAATGCACTTTTGTAACCGAAGTTTCCACAACGTAAAAGCGTAAAGCTAGTCATCTCTTGGAATGCTCTCAAAAAATAGATGAATTGCTTCATCTATCTCATCCTCCGTCGTGTAAAAATTCAACTGTCTGCTGTGGACTGTGTGACGATGCATTGTCGTGATGCAACATTAACCCGCTAATGTTGGCTGACTCAAGAACTGCAGGTAAACATTTTGTGGTGTACCAGTTTGTTGTGACTGTACGTTGATTTTCCAGCTTCATTGCTTTTACTAATCCAGTACTACGGAAGAAAACTGCGTACATAACATTCTTGACAGCCCTTTGCCTTTTGGCCATTGTTGGTGTTGGTGCATCTTCGTGGATTCACACGCGGCTCTCCTGGGGGGGTAGGAATATCGTAAAATGGGATGTAAGTTCATCACCTGTTACTATTTTTGATAGAATGCGATGTCCACCGTTATTTAACATTTCCAATGTTTCCCGAGCTATTCTTACTCGCTCTGTTTTTTGGAAATCAGTAAGCGTGTGTGGCACCCAACGAGTAACAATTTTTTTCATCCGAAGATGATCATGTAAAATAGAATTTACTGTTGCGGATCCAACACCAAGAGTTGCCTCAATCACTTGATAGGTACATCTTGGATCTTCGTCGATCATACGTCTCACACTCTCAATGTTTCCAGCGGTAACTGAAGAACAGGGCCTACCGGTACGTTCCTCATCACCAAGCGATATCCGTCCTCTTTTAAATTCGCTATACCAGCGAAACACAGTTGCACGTGAAGGACTTTCATCACCAAATGCGAGTTGCCATCGTTCAAGACTTTGTAGTTCACTTAAACCGACCTTAAAATCGTAGTAAATCATTGCGCGTACATGTTCTCTTGACAAGTCCATGTTTCGATGACAAATCGTACCTACCACGTTTACTCTATGACAGCAGCGACTCAACTGACAGTCAGAGTTTACTACTTAACGATGGTGGTATTTAGAAATGCAGTGTTGCCAGCTCTAACTTCTCTACTTTTGTGGCATCTCAAAATATATAGCGTGTCCTTCGTATAACGTTTATAGCGTTTCACAACAAGAAAAATCTAAACGATAAACACTAAACGCACATATGTTAATCAGCTAAAAAAATGACAGACCTAATTTTTACTGACTGTGATTGTGTATAGAAAATAGCCAAACACGAGGCAATTTTCTAAGGACGTTCCTTCTAGGGTATACTACACTCAAAAGGGTTCTCATTTAACTGGTTCTTAACTTATATTATTCGTACTTTAATTCAATAAAACAAGGTTGTAAGTAATTTGTAATTTATGAAATACCTCTATATACTTTAATTTACTTGCGTAAGTTGTTGTTATTTTATAAATAATTATGAATAAATGGAATTATTATTCGACCATCCACATGTACTTACCTTAAATTTATGCCACAAGTGACGTAAGTGCGCAGTTTTGTGGTCGAGGATATTGTTTGTCGACCGAGGTGAAGCCGAAGTCTGCAATACATTGGAGACCAGAAAACCGCTTACGGCCCGAGTACCATATTATATTTTTCCTACTACACGAAGAGAAACATGTACTTAAAATAATAATATATAATATACGTCCCTGGAATCAGTTAAGTAATGACTGCCTTACGTAGCCGGTAGCAGGATAAACATATTTCTACAAATTTTTATTTATTTAAATTATTTTGCAGCATGTTGAAATCCAAAAACAAGTTTACATAGCTCAATAACTCTATGCAATTAACTTGAACAGTCTAATATTTAAGTTGATTTAAATTAGTTTTAACGAATTTATCAATGACTATATGTCGGCAAACTAATGATTAGCAGAAATGAAAACGAGACAAGTTTGATAAAGGACTATTAAGAGAATTTAATTACCGAGTTGTGAATTTCCTTGTCGATTAGCACTGTACCAGTGCTGTAATTGAAGTTTATCTTGAGCGCAAAAAATCGATAGTTGATGACAATTTTTTTGTAATTCTCTTAATTAAAAAGCAGTTAAGTTACTTACACGCACTCGCATTTGTTCGGTACTACTTTTGCAAATCAAGAAAATATAAGTTTTATGGAATGGCTTGGAACTCGTGATCTCAAGATCAATTCCATTTGCCCTAATTGTTTTGTTGTGGAAAACGTTTTAATTGGGCATATGTTCCTTAAAACCCATGTGGTTTTTAACATTTGTTGTAAATTCCGATTCCTAACACGAAGAAAATGGATGAGGTATCTAAGTTGTGTGTTTATATGCTATGCAAATTTTTACTGGTTTGAGGCTAGTAATATCTAGCCATAGATACTAGAAACGGTAAACATGTTTTCCTAGAAATAATTATATTCATTAGATGTAAAATATGTATATACGTGGTTGAAACTGTCGGGATGACAACCGTAGTTTTAGAAAAAATGTAACTCTTAAATTTCACCAATATTTTGCTTTTATTTTTAAAGCTTCATCAGGGTATAAATCAGTTAAAATAGATTGAATTTGAATTGACCGCCATACTCCTTGGTGTAAAATATATAGAGGATAAAAATTTGGAATACTTCGGATATAGCCACCTTCGGAATTTAGATCTTAATTTTATTAGATTGAAGTTGCTTATTGTTAAATAATAATAAAATTAAAATCGAAAAGTTTGTGGTTTTTATTTGTTTGTGTGACATTCTGAATATTTTATTGATTCTTCTTCAGTCATACCTGGATGCTACTGAAAAATCAAGTTAGAACAAGGTAATGAAAAGAATAACTTCCATTAATTGTAAACCAAATCGCTATATTGTTTGCAAAGCTAAAAGTTGTGTGCAATAACACTGAGCGAAACTCTGCCATTGACAGGGGTTATTGTTTCCTTTAAATCAAACGTACAACATTAACTATGTAGAAGTATGGGGCTCGCCTCATGTCTAGTTAGATATTTGGATTTTTTAAACATGTAATGACGACCTTACGTGGTATATAAGTTTTCAAGATTGTCATCCCCCTCGCCGTAAAGGGTAAAGTGCAGTTAATTATTCCCCAACATGAGAATGAATGTAAACAGACTAATAGCGTGAAAGTGTAAACAAAATTTAATTAAGTAAATCTATTTGGCTTCTGCATTTGACGGTATTTGAGGGATTCATTTTCAAAACGTAATAAGTCTATTTATGTCGAATTTCATTCGACAATAATGATATACATTCTTCAGTTTGTGGCTTTTATCTGCAACACATTTTCTAAATTTTTGAAAACAAAACAAGCTGTTATAGTGCGTTTAAAAAGATTTCCATTCAAAGCTACACAAGTTCACAAAATGTTGCTTTCAAATCGTAACTCATTCAGTTGTGTATCCTATCCGTGGTGATGAGTAACGCTGGCCACGAGCGGTACCGCGCATCGGCGTAGAATCAGTTCGGACCGAGAGGAACGGTAGTATTACTTCGTCTGCGGAGCAGTACGGACATTTTCGCTGCCGGTAATTTGCGCAATTGTTTATCTGTCCTAGAAAAATTATGATTTCGTCAGCAAAACGACCGAGGTCGGACAAACTTCGAAAATTTATTGCAGAAATTCCAGACTTAATATATGAAGGTGCTAAAATTAAATGTGTAATTTGCAAAATCCCGTTAATGTGTTGGTCCAGACAACATTGTCTACGACACGTAAATAGTGAAAAGCATGTCTCAAAAAGAAATTGCGCACGAGACAATGAAAAATTTATATTTAATTTATGCGTTACGTTTATCGCATGTAATATACCGTTTAATTTACTAGACAAGGAACCATTTATCTGCTTTTGGAATAACTATTCGGAGTGCAAATTACCAAGTCGAACATCGTTACGAAGAATTGTGCCATCTGCGCGCGAACATATTGAACAAAAAATAAAATCGGAGTTGAAAGATCAAAAATTGTGGTTATGTGTCGACGAAACAACAGATCGGAAGAAACATTCTGTTCTTAATGTAATGGCACGCAAATTGGAACTTCATCAATCGGCACCTTCAATTCTATTAGTCTCCAAACGAATACAACAGTGTACTGCCGAAGTAATTTCAAAGTTAGTGTTAAATACATTGGACAAGTTTGAACTTTCAACAAACCAACTCTTGATGTTAGTGAGTGATGGTGTTGCAAACATGCTTTCTGTAGGCCGGTCTCTTAAAAACCATTCTGCTAATTTGTTACACATTACGTGTAAAATTCATGCTCTCAATCTTGTGACGGATAGTATCAAAAAATGTTATCCTGAGGTAGACGCTTTAATAGCGCATACCAAAGCAGTATTTGTCAAATTACCGAAACGTATTCGCGAATTTCACAGACTGTGCCCCCGTATACCAGAACCACCAGAACCTATTCTAACTCGTTGGGGAACATGGTTGCAGGCCGCGTTTTATTATCATAAATATTTTGACAATATTAAGAACGTGGTTTTACAATTCTATACAAAGGAAGCTGCCGCTATCCAGAAAAGCCAGTCGAAATTTCAAGATAGTCAGGTTAAAATGGATTTAAAAATCATTCACGACAATTACTTCGGGCTAGCAGATGCAATAGAAAAATTACAAAATCCTGCGGTGCCGTTAGAAAAATCTCTACAAATAGTGCAACATGTTCACGCACAGCTATGCGCGATTGAAGACGCAAAAAATGTTTCTGTTCTAGAAAAATTTGAAAGTGTTTTTGAGAAAAATTCTGATTTTGGCACATTAAGACACATTTGTGAAGGTGCGTCAACAGAATCGTTAAGTTATTTGAAAGATTATTTTACTTACGCAAATATTACGTCACTAGATGTAGAACGTTCGTTCTCTGCATATAAACGCATTTTTTCCTCATGCCGTACTAGTTTTGCCGAAACAACAGTTGAAACATATCTAATGTTGCAGATATTTAACAGACATTATTCACTTTGTGATTTCACGGAAGACTCTTAAAATGGTAAGTGTTTGAGCACGTGTTATTTAATTTTTATTTAAAAGATGAGCGAAATTATTTGCGGCAGCAAATATCTCTATTAGCAGAATAACTCTACTGCGCGGTACCGTTCGTGGCCAGCTTTAGTGATGAGTAAAGCAAGGCCTATGCGCGGCATAGGCGTGCGCTTCCTTCAGTAAGTACAATAACAAAAAATAAGTAATAAATCGAATAACAATAACAGAGCCAATCAAGAATTATAATATTTGAAAAGTTGTGAAACACTAACCCTCTTAAGCAGCGTTATCAAGTAGGTTGGGGGACTGCATCGGAATTACCGAACATTAAAAGTAGAAGCACCATTATCAATGATCAGTATTATCACCCATTGGATAAGAGTCGTAAAAAGTTGACAGCGTTAGATATGTTTCCACAGCTGTCTTGTTGAACGATGTTCGCCGTGGTGAAAAAATGTGTTTATATTTTGAAAAAGCAATACATGCCCTCTTTGAATTCAGTTAATCGATTAGTCGATACACTTTCACAAATTTGATCTAATGTGACGAAATCGAAATCTTTCTTTAACACACTCTCGAACTTTTCTAAAACGCGATTATATTTTGCGTTATGTATAGTGCGTAGCAGTGTATGTACTTCGTCCACTATTTGCAGTGACTCCATTAACGACAACCCTCAATTTTGTAATTGCTCTGTTGCGTCATGTATCCTTTATAGTTGTTACGAATAGTTTGTAACCCTGTTTCAACGGAATTATCTTGAAATTTTGTCTGGCTCTCCTTAATAGCTGCAGCTTCGGCAGTATTGAATTGTAGAATAACAGCTTTTACTTGTTTGAAATATTCAGCATAATAAAATGCAGCCCCTAACCATGTTCCCCAACACGTAAGAATAGGCTGTGGTGGTTCACGAATACCAGGACACTGTGCGTGAAATGATCGAAGACGTTTTGGAGATTTGAGAAACCTTTTTGTACTTGCTATTAATGCATCGAATAGTTTCAAGATGTAAAGCTTGCACCTTACACGTAACATGTAAACATTTGTAACCGTGTTCAAGAAGAAAATGGCCTACCGAACGGATTGTTGCGGCACCATCGCTCATAAACATCAACACTTGACGCGATGAGACATGAAAGCTTTCTAACGTACCATCACCCTCACAATTGCTGCACCGGCACACTTTTACAGTCTTTTGCTAGCAAGTAACAGTGGAGATATCGGTTTATGAGGGTCCATAACATTTAGAATAGAATTTCTTTTACAATCTCGTCAACACATAACGAAAGCAATTGATTTTTTAATGTAGATTTGATTTTCTTTTCCACGTCTTCGCATACAAATAAAATATGCTTACGTGCCGTTTTCGTAGTTGGCAACTTCAACTCGGGGTTGTACTTATACCAAAAGTTCTGAAACAGTTCTTTTTCGAGTAAGCGAAGTGACACATTACAGGTTATCATCAAGACAAGTAAATCGAAAATAAAGGCAGTTCTCGTTGGCAAGCCCTTTTCTCTATTTCTGTGTTCTTCGGTATTTACATGTTTGTTACAGTCCGCCCTGTCCCAGCACATCAAATGTTTCTCGCACACTTTACAAACTATTTTAGCACCGTCGTAGAACAAATCTGGAAACTGGTAAAAATTTGAAATTTTGAAAAAAATTGTACTATGTGATTGTGTAATTTTTAGTTTGTACTTTTATTATAAAACAAAATAATTCCATTTTTGGGTACTAAACTAACAGAGTAAAATCTTCTTGAATACATATGCAAAACTAAAATTACAGTTTAATGTCACTTTATTAATAGCACGAAAAGGTGGACTTGTTACAGTTTAGTTGCAGCATTAAACAGCACCTAAGGTCGACTGAAATGTAAAATCAACTTTATTTTTGATATAAACTTACACACATATTCGTTAAGATTATTGTTTTTTTTTTTTGTTGTACGCAAGTAGATTGTCCCACATTTTCTTTAAATATTTTGTATAAGAACCAATGATTACGTTCTTAATTTAGCGTTTCATTTTTGATTCGTTTTCAAGATACCCGATTTATAACATTTTCTAAAAACATTTTGAATTGTGAATATTTCTATAGACGATTATATGAAACGTTCTAATACACAATTTATAGTTATTATGGAACCAGTTGCACTTAAATTCTCTACGAAGCGTGTACACAACGCAAGAGGAAATATTGTTAGTTATTTGTATGTGTACACCAAAAGTAGAATGAAACGTCTAATTTATTGTCAGTAAAAGAATTTATTGTGGCTTACATCTGACTAGCATTTGCATTTTTTTTTTCAGTTTCAGAGAACCGTTTGACATAATTAAATAGCAGGTATACCTAATATTTTACCAAAATATAATTATATTTGGGTGAGACAACAACTCTAAATGAATAAAATTATTTAGGTTTATATTGTCATAAATTGGATAATTGAAATCATTAAAAAAATTGTGCATTGTCATGGAATACTCACACCACAATTGTTATCAAGATCAATTACTAAATGTCACCTGCGATTTAATAGGTAAAACATTTGTGATTAACAAATTTATTGAATAGTACATATCACTTAGTAGATCAAACGTTGTATAACACATTTTAGATTAAGTGAGATTAGGAGAATATTCCATTTTTCAGAGTTCATTTGTTTGGTCTGATCGAATATTTTTATTTGATTCGCCCATCAAAAGCAGGAACTGAATTGTTGGTTAACAATTGTTGGTTCGATAATATTTTTTTACGTATAATGACGGCCCAGAGAGCCCAAAACGTATATACCCCAGAGGAGTATATACGTTTTGCAGCCATCATAATATATCATAATATCTTAGTGTTCTTACCCTAGAGGGTGAAACGCAGTTGATTATTTCCCAACATCCAAATGGTGGTATAGGACTGTATCGGCCCCAACAGAAAAATAGGATTTGAAAGCATAGCGCGTAACTCTGCCACAGTCACGCGCATCTTACCACTGGGCCACCGAGCCGTGTTTTGCAATTATTGATAATTGCTTTTCAACATAACTAAATGCTCACTGAATTGTATAGTGTCGCACAACAAATGCGCATCATATAGAATTTCTTTTTATTATTAATTGTAAGTAAATTTTGACTTTGACATTTGTTTGTGTATGTCAATTGATATGCACGCAATCTTAACTGTCGGCATTTTTTCCAGAAAACTACAAAATATGCCATTATTTTTCGGAAATATCAAAGGAAAATGTTGCTTGCTTTAAGTTTTTTACCAATTTGCCAATATACTACAACTTTATCTTATTTCCATTTTTTTTATAATTAATTTTTGAATTATTTTAATTAAAGCAAACCCATACCAAAGTGTTTGTTTATATAACAGTCACCATTTAAATGTGATTCTTTTACTAAATATTTTTTAGATAGATATTTTTAGGTAATGAAAGTGCATTAACTTGATGAGAAAATGCTTCTAATATAACTTGAATCCATTTTTAGGCAATGCGTTCTTGATTTTCACTCAAATTTTATTAAAGGCGGTTTTTGCTAATACCTTTTTATAACTCCCTTCATGTATCTGATTACTCCATAAAAAATCGCAATAAAGTAGGTTTTTAAATTATCTGCACAAACTATTTCAACTTCGCATCAAGTCAATGCAGTTTCATTAGTGTATTTTTTATTTACTTAAAATCTACCTAATAAAATATTTAGTAACAAAATTACATTTATATGGTGACTCTTGTGAAAAGAAACAATTTTAGATAGGTTTGCTTTTATTTTTTTGAATTATTATTAAAAAAATGGAAAAAGATAAAGTTGTAGCATATAGCGTTGAAAATTGGAAAATTTGCATATTTTGTAATTTTCTGTCAAATGTCAAATTTGGCAGTTAAGGTCACGTAATTATTTGTGTGTATATAATTTGATATCATTTTTTTAAGCACAAACAAATGGTAAAGTCAAAATTTACTTAGATTGATTAACATTCCACGTGATGAGCAGTTTTTGTGTGACGCTATATGTAATGGAAGTAAAATTTTCTTGTACCTGATACCAGAGGTACCAAAGAAAACTGTACACGCACACCGATCAACCGATAATAACCGAACGTCCACTCAATTCCTTGTATGTACATAGTAAACACAGCGGCTGCAACCGTTTGTCACGCTTTATTCATAACAGAGATATGAGAGAACCCCTAACATCAAAGTCGTTTTTTTCTAATGTTATGAGAGATACTGGAATGATACAAAAATTAGATATAACCTACATGCTACCTCTGCATTACATATTTTCTACATAATTTCTACTCAATTCTGAGCAGGGCAAAAAATAATACATTTTTCGGGGACCTTTTTGAAACCAATTCTTATGTAGAGTAACACCCACTAAAAAAATAATTCATATAAAAATGTGTATTTTAGTGAAGCAAGTAATATACATAACGTTTATCGAATTTATATGATTTCTAATACAATACTAAATTTAGTTTCAAAAATACTGTCTCCAGTTATATCACAATATCGCTGATAAGGCGAATGGGGTGGCAAATCCAGTAAATGGATTTTCTTGTAATTATTATATGTAATGGGCAACTAACAGATGATTATTCGTGGTTTTTTGGTGGGTGTCACTCCAGAGTTTGGTCTCTGATCCCCACAAAATACATAATTTTTGATCCTCCTCAGAATGAAACAAAAACTACGAAAAACTTATATACATATATAATGCAAAGCTAATATCTAGGTAATATTTAATTTCTCGTTTATGAATGACGTCGGGGTTCGATATTTTGGGTACGGCTATTTTGAATTAGGACTAATACACAGATGCACGCTGGAACATTTTCCACTTGATTAACCGATTAGACCCTACAAGCTTAATAAGCACTAAATAATAGAGCTGTTATCCGGATCCGGATAGCTGATCCGGATCCGAGAATCGGATAGTGGATCCGGATCCTGGGATCCGGATCTCAGTTTTTTCGGATACCTACAGCACTACTAAACAAACAAGTACGATTTATTCTAACTAATGGTAATTTATGACATGTGCTATACAGGGTATGTCGCGATGAGCGTCGGTTAAAAGTATATGGGGAAGAAAGTAAAATGGAAATTTGAGAATTTACATACACAAGTTATCCTTTAAAGCCTAGCTCAGTCAAAATATTTTCAACTACCGGTATCTTTCTCTTATACCGGAAGTAGCCAACAACTTCCTTATTTTAAATAGAACACTATCATTTTTATGTCAGATTTGGATTCTGTGTTAAATTTTAATATTATTTTATGCAACATACGCTGTACCTAGAATTCATTCTTAAACAGATATTGCATCTTTTCGAAAAAGTTTGACAGATGTCACCACATCTGTCAAACTTTTTCGAAAAGATGCAAGTTTTAAAATAACTTACAAATTGTAATACGCCAAAAAAACGTATAGCAGGTGCTATTGCTAAAGTTTAGGAGATATTTTGTGAAAACCTCCTTAATCTTAAATATCGCATTGTTTAATATCAATTTCAGTTTGCCATGGATAAATAATTGAAGGCAGCTGTCAAATGTCAACAATAGTAAACACAGTAGTGGTTTTCAGTGCTAATTAGTCAACATAATCCACTCTCAATTATTCATACTACAGTACAGTTATTGGAAAAATAGAGCTTTCAATTAAGTTTTACCGCGATGATGATAGCTTGGCTATCGAAACGTGCGTCCAGTACGAGTTAAGTATTGTGGTAAGGGTTTTAGCCAATTGTTTCAGAGAACTTTCAAAAATCGAATTTTTTATTAATAAACAGAAAAAAGAAAAAAGCATAAAGCAAACAAAATGTACAAATGACAAAATAAAATTAAATACGTACGTATTTCATTACTACAACAAATTCTCGAAAACACCACCATTTTGTTCCATGCATTCTGTTAGTCTTCATTAATTCCTGATGAGTATCACGTTCAATAGATCTTGCAGCCAGTTCGTTGAAGGTTCTTCTTACTCTGTCAATCATGTCATCTTTTGTGCCAACTGAATCTCTGTATACAACATTTTTAATATAACCCCACAAGAAAAATCTAGTGGGGTTAAATCTGGAGATCGTGATGGATACTTAAATGACCGTTCTTAGCGATCCATCGATCGTCAAACATCTCAGTAAAAATAGTCGATATGCTACGTGTGTTATGTGGGGAAGCCCCGTCCACTTGATACCATGTATTCCGCCCTTCTTTTTCCGGTTGAAGAATGATTCACGGATAACGTCATGTAAAATTTCCTCAACACAATCCATTTAAATTGTATTCAAAAAAGTAAACAGACAGAATTCTATTGTTCGTCAAAGCCCAGAATATACGTTAAAACTCAAAGAATCTTGAAAACTTCGTTCTCTTACCATGTGCAGGTTTTCTGAAGCCCAAAAATGACAATTTTTACAGTTCTGCGTTCCGTTTCTGCAAAATTTCGCTTCATCGCTACAAATAATATCACTCAAAAATGCAACATCTTGTGTTCGAACCAAAAACCATAGAATTCTCTTCGACGTTTAATGTCCGTAAATCTTATATTTTTGTTTTACCAAAGTTGTGTGAATTGTTTTGGACGATGTTCTAAGAGCTTGTTTTGCATCATGGATCGAATTAGTCGGGTATGCAGTAAAATAACCCAATGTCGTAGTTTCCGAATGCTCGTCATCTACTAGAGGTTTGGTTTTTTTTGCTGTTTTCATAAACGAACCAAAATCTTTACATTTAATGCTTCGAGTAGGTTTTGGTATATCAAGACATCTATCCATGAAAATTCGGTACGTTCTATCGATAATGCCATTGCATTCGCGGTAAATTATAATTAAATTTAAATAATTTTCATTTGAAAATCCTAAGCAAGACATTTTCGTTAAACTAAAAAATAAGTGCAATTTGACAGTTACCTTCAATTATTTAGCCATGGCAAACTGAAACTGATTTTAAACAGTGCGATATTTAAGATTAAGGAGGTTTTTATAAAATATCTCCTAAACTATTAACTTTAGCAATAGCACTTGCTACACATTTTCGCCTTATTTTTTGACGTACAGTCTAATACCGCTTAGAAAATTAGGAGTTGTTATTTAAAACAATCGAGATTTCTCAATTTAAATATCTCTATTGTCCCTTCCTTACTGGCACACCCTGTATAATTTAGTAAATTTATCTGTTACTATGGAAACATCGTTTCATGAACATTACCAGCAAGCAGAATAATTTTTTTGGCATATTGCAATTGTAAGTTATTTGAAAGCTTGTAATGCACTACATCTGTCAAACTTTTTCGAAAAATCTCTTTAAGAGTGAATTCTAGTGATAGAGTATGTTGCACAAAATAATTTAAAAATTTAACACAGAATCCAAATTTGACATAAAAATGGTAGTTTCATTTAAAATAGGGAAGTCGAATGCTATGTATGTAAATTTTGAAATTTCTATTTTATTCTCTTCCCCACATACTTTTAACCGACGCTCTTTGTGACATTCCTTGTATGATTCTATTATTTGCTAGTCTTGTTATCTTATTTACATTTGTATATTTATTATATTAATGTTAAGAAAATTGCGGTGGAGGTACTTCATAGATGTATAAGGTGTCTTATTGCTAGGTATAATCGCCTGGATTTCATACTCATATTTAAGAAAAAAAAATAAACTTAAAATATTGGGTTTGTGTAACAAATGATATTCTACTCACATAATGAAAACACAAAGAAGATCAAATTTTATTAGGAATACATACAGTCGCCTGAGCGGAGGATGCCATAAATTGTATTTATATTAAATGAGGGTTCAAATTTATTCTGGAAATTTTTATGTCTTATTGATGGTTTAGAGCCTTTTCTTACAACTTATGTAAATAAAAATATTTTCTTTACTTACATTTTTTATTGAAATGTATACGATTCCAATAAAAACACATATTTAAACTATTTTATAGAAACAACGATAAATTTCATATATTCGTATATGTATAAGTATAGTTTTGTACTTTAAATATGTTTTTAAGTAAAATATTGAATAAAATTCTCATGTTTGTATTATTAATCATCATGTACCTTAAGTAGGTCGATATCTCTAAGTATTTCCGTATCGTAATTGTTTACTTCCCATTCCTCTCCCGAAGCAAATTCCATACCACAGTTGCAGTCGACAACTCCATATTCGATATTCCAGCATGAAAATGCCTTCTCTTTACGAATTATCTCAGTGAAATCCGGTCTTCTTGCATGAAGTTCATTACAAATTTGTTCGTTGGTTAATGGTTGAACAACGTCGTCGTCGTCATACTTCACGATCCATGAGCAGGTGTAATTATCCCTGCCTGAACTGTTAGGATGAATGTCGATAATCTTCAATGTTGGTGGACATAGACTCTGAAAGATTTGGTGTGCCTGCAGCTTTATGTGGCTTGTTGCTTGACTGTTAATGCGCGGTGGGCATGGCAGAGCGTTGTGTTTGCTGAGAAATTGATTTCCAAATGACAGCACTAAAAATAAATAATACTATTAATTTATAGCTGTTGGCGACAAATGTGAATTGTTTTTACTGTAATTAAAGTTTTTTGCAGCCATTCTACAATCTATAATGTACTTATCGAGTGAAATGCGCGGAGAAATGAGAAGCGGGCACTGGGAGTTGGCACTGCTTTTTATTGATCGTGGGGTTGCTAAGGACCGGACACCTTGCTCGCTGTCCGCGCCAGCGTCGCGGTTTTGTAAGGGCGTAGAGGGTGTAAAGGCATTGAACAGTGCTAGTAGTAAAGATAACTAATTGCAAACTGTGCAAATATAATTTTAAGCAGACTAATTATAATTAGTCCACTTAAAATTATATCTGCACAGTATATTATTTCTTACAATGGTGCAACTATAGTTGTACCATTTATTATATTATTATCAAATCTACGTATATGTTATGAATAGGATTACTTTGCACTTTAGAGTTGTGTAATTAAATAATAGACATTTTTATGAAGTGCTATGTTAAACCCTTATTTTGTTAAGAATTTTTTACAAATTGAATTATAGATATCTACCGGCCTCGAAAATCTCTTAGGATCGGGCCCGTTAGAAGAGATACATAGACATAAAGGTAGAGAGTTGCAAGCTAATCGCTGCCTAGAGAGAATTGCTCTAGAATCTTGTCATGCATTGAACCTCCAATTTACTTATTTCATCAATTATCCTTGCCACTCTTGCTCAATTTTCTTTTAATAATAATAATAATAATAATAATCATCTTTATTGTCCAACAGATACTTAAATCTAAACAAAGGACAACATTTTTTTGCAGATATATAGATATCTAATTACACATACATCCTGCAAAAAAAATAACTAATTATATTTACTACATATAACCAAAAAAGTAACCAAAAGTAGAGGCTCAGACAAGAACAGATTAGCTGAGGAACCAACTACAAATACGATCTAGCTACCCTCAGTATTTCAGTTAATGAGCTGTGATTTAAATCAGAAAACTTAGATATTAAATTGAAATTTCGCTGCATAACCATTAATGGGGAGTGTAAACTGGTGTTTGTTGCTACAGTTGGCATGTAGAATGTAAGGGGCTGACGAGATGATATTCTAGGTACAAGGAAGCTGAGTTGGGATATTATATAAGTAGACTCAATCTTATGTACAAGAATCTTAGGCTATAAATTTTGCGTCGCATTTCCAGAGACTCGATACCAAACATTTCAAGGAGAACATTTTGGTCAATTCCTTGCGGCGGGTAAACTCCTTGTGCTCTATAAGATAGGTATTTAACAAATTTCCGTTGAATTCTCTCGATCATCATTATGTGAGACTTGTAAAACGGGCTCCAAATTACGCTCGCGTACTCCAACTTGCTTCTAACATATGTGTTGTATATGGACATAGCAGTGTTTATTTGAAATAGCTTAGAGTTTCTTATGATGAATCCCAGCATTTTTAGCGCAGATGTTGAAGTATAATTTCTGTGAGGAGCGAAAGGGGCTTGAATCAAAGTAGACGCCAAGATCCTTAATAGAGGAACAGCGAGCAAGAGGAACATCGTCGAGGCAGTAATCATATCTTAATGGATCCATTTTCCATGTGTATGTCAAAATTGTACACTTGCTAATATTCATTTGTAGCTTGTTCTCTATACACCACTGAGAAACTTTGTTAAGTTGATCCTGCAGATAAATGCAATCGGTGAGTGTACTAATTTCTTTAAATACTTTTAGATCATTAGCAAACAGACATCCACTGCAATCGATCCTGTCCAGCAAATCATTTATGAACAAAATGAAGAAAAGTGGGCCTAAATTGGATCCTTATGGTACACCTGATGTTGCTGTGTAGAATTTTGATTTATATCCATTGTAGGATACATATTGGACGCGTAAATGGTGTGCAGGCTGTATATCGTGGGGTTATTGCAAGACCCTGATAAGTCGTCAATCGCTTAAATTGAGAAAATGTATTATAAACGTTTGGTCAGTCACCGTAAATGGACTTACATGTTACGATCCAGTAAGATAATTGAGTTAAAAGTATCCATTAGGACTTATCCGGTTTTGCGTATAGATTGTACTTATGAATGTAAAAGTTCAGATAACTAAAAATTGTCTTAGTGTTAGGAGTTATCTGGTTTTTGTAGGAACCCCATACCTCTGGGTGAAATTTCTTATTTTTTTGGAATATTTATAGTTAATAATTTTCTATTAAAATTCTTCTTTTGTAATTAACTATATCAATAAATATAATTGAGTTGTTTCAAAGAAATCCTTCTTTTCTTTATTTTAAAATTGAACAAAAATGTCAAAATGCCAATTAACGTAATTTGCACTACACATATGTACGGTTTTCTGAAGACGTGTTTTTATAGTCGAAATCCATTGAAATATACAGCATGTCGTAAATAAAATAATAAAGTTAATAACATTTCCCGGAAAACCGGAAGTGAAATTTCGCTGTAGTATAGGCCAACATATGGCAATTCAAAATTGTTAATAATAATAATAATATTTATTTATTTGGAGTACTAAAACAAATACATCAAAACGTCACAATATATAGATAAATAAACAAAAAAGCCAATATAAAATTGTATATAACAGTAGACAAGAACATTTTAGACAGACACAACATTTATGTTGGTATTGTACTATTGAGGAACTCATCATAGCTATAAAAACTATTATTAGTCAGGTACTTCTTGATCATATTTTTATATCTTTCTCTTGGGAGACCTTTAATGGGCAACTTGTTGAATAATTTAGGAATCCAAAAGTCCACATAGTGTTGTGTCCTGGCAAGACGATGGTATGGCACTTGTAGCTCCACTCGCTTACGTGTAGAATACCCATAATGTTGACCATTGGTTCGGAGCTGATCAACATTATCGTACACATATAATAAAACAGTAAGTATATATATATGCCAGGCAATGTCAGTATATTCTGCTTCAGGTGACACAGAGCCCGAATAGCTTTTTTTGTAAACAGAAGACTTCCAAAACCCGAAGAATGAGCCCAGAAGATGATGCCATACGGTATGATATAGTGGAAGCAGCTAAAATAAGATATCTGTGCTGCGTCGTGCGTTGCCACCCTCTTGAGTCTTCTTATAGTGTAAACTACGGACGTCAAACGTTTACATACAGCAGCAGTATATTCTTCCCAGATAAGATTACTATCGATGCGTAACTCTAAAAATTTTACTTTCGATGTGACATAATCTCTTCTGGTACTAAACACAATACTTTCAGTCTTATTATTGTTGTGTTTTAAACTATTTCTGGCAAACCAGTCTTGAGTACTTTGCATTGCCTTTGCTGATTTTCTGCATAATTCTTGCATATCCTTTCCCTTAACTAAGATAGAGATATCGTCGGCATAAAGACAGATTTCTTCATCAATATTAAAAGGCAAGTCGTTGACGTACATTAAGAAGAGTAACGGACCCAGTACAGAGCCTTGTGGCACTCCATATTTAATACTCGCAAGATTCGATCTACAATCTTGCGACACCACGTATTGCCTCCTTCCAGATAAATAGGATTCGAGCAGCTGTAGTTGCAATCCTCGTATACCATAGAAGTACAACTTGCTTAGAAGTATCGTGTGGTCAAGTGTGTCAAATGCCTTGCTCAAATCTAACAAATTGAATTGAGCTGACTGATGTTCGTCAAACGACTCCTGTATTTGAGATATCAACGTTGTGATCGCAGTTGTTACTGATTTATTTTTTCTATATCGCGGTCTCAGCCACACTACTGAAGAGGGTGTTAATATCATCAGCACGAAGGAACGAGCGCTCCTGCACATCCACTTTCCCTAATAATTACATCCGACGTTTTCGAGAGTTTTAGACAAAAACGAATTCTTAAGATTATATTGAATTTGCTTCTTTCACTGCTAACGCAGTGTATTCCACCACCCTAACAATAACGAAAAATGATAGCAAGGATTGTGGGGTAGTATAGCTAACACATATTTTCCCAATTTATTACATTATTAAATATTTTGTGTTGTGCGGAGTGTGCTGATACTTTTTTGTGTTTACTACCCTAATGAGAAGATAAATGTCTCTAACATTACTTTTTGTGTAACTTTGCTACATATTCAGCTTCTAAGAATATGCCTTTTTACAATAACATATCGCCTGCCCATTGATACGAAGGAAAATTACAGTAATCTTTAATTAAAGACAATTAAGCCGTATGATCTTATTTTCACGACCAGTTTAATAAGCAGTGGTGTGGCCATTTAATGAAATTTAAATCTTACCAGTACAAACTGATTTTTAATTGTTGAATTAGAAGTAACAATGACAAAATCAAGTAATACGTCTTTGTATCCTTCTGGATTAGAAAAGTAAGCACGCACATATGTGTCATTGAAGAAACTTCTTTTAGTGTTTGTTACGTACGGCATATCTTGTAAGAGGTTAACGGTTTTACTCGAACTTGTTTGTGTTCATGGCGTGTATGCAAGAGGACAAAACTGAATAAAACTGGATGCTTTCGGTTTAAAGTATTAGAAATCTGCTAATGCATTTACAGCAGTTGTTTTACCTGCCTTTTCCTATATAAATACCTGTCCGCCAGTAAGAACGTTTCATAGTTCTTACTTCTTTTATAGTTGAATTAAGAAAACGAATAAGAATTAGAGTACAAAACTAACATTCCATGGAGAATGGAAAAGTTCTTTTTAGAAACACTAGTAATTTTTTTGCAGTGAAATGCGTGTTACCTAATGTTAGTGCAGCTAAAAAACAGTGCAACACAGTTTGAATGAAAATGATAGGGAAACATAAAGTAATGTTACACATATCCAGTTTTACTTGAACCATTATTATATTTTGGCAGAAAGTTTTCCGATTCCTTCTTTTATTATGCATTTAAATGTTTGGTATAAGGTAATTACCCTGTTTCTCTATACAGCGTGTCCAACTAGTACGCTCGTGGAAGGTCATTCTTTCCTTATGCACACAGTATAAGTTTGGTTTTTAGAATGGAACTGTATATACTAACCAATTTTTGGATGCTTCTCTTCAATGTATGTTAACATCCTTCAACATTCCCATTACTAATTTTTTGGGATAATTGAGTTAATTTGATATTTTTGTGAAATGCAGTTGTTTCTTCAGCGATTGCAATTTTGTTCGATTGAGTGTTTATTTCTTGAAATTCTCAGTAGTACGGCGAACATCTTTTTATATCAACTAGATTCTAAAAGATGGTCATCGGAATCATTGCCAAGTTAGATTTTTATTATTCCCATGTTTTTAATGCAGCAGTCTGAATATTTTTTCATAATACGAAAAAGGAACTCTGTTAAAAAATTTTTTATAAACATATCCCTATACTTGAAATACACCTTTACTAAATTAAATATGAAGTTTCGACGAAATACTATAAACTTTTGTTTCTCTAGATTAATATACATACAGAGTTTTTTTCGATGTTTAGTATAGGGATCTCGGAGACTAGCGGAGATAGACGATCAAATAGGGAAAGAATTGCAGTTTTACGTGCTTAATTGAATGAGCATTTTGTTTTTTGACAAAATTGCACGGCTAACTAGATATGTATCTCGAAAAAACAGTTTTTTGATTTCGTACGGTGTCTATAGTTCTGTTATTATTGACTTTAGAAAAAAAGTGTGAATGAGAATGTTCTAGGTAATTCTGTGCTTAATAAGACAGTCTAACCGAAGTTTTTATTTAAGTTATCATTTCGGAGATGTGACAAAAACCTTAGTCGGCTATGGCTTCATAAAAAATGTTGATATGTTAGATGAATTATCATTACGGACACGTGGTATGCTCGAATGGTTTCAACACGATGGAGCACCACCATATAATCAGCTAACGGTACGAAATCATTTTGAGTGAAGCATTCTCGAACTTGTGGATAGGAACAAATGCGCTGGTTACATGGTCACCTCGATCCCCCGATTTGTCTATTTTAGATTTCTATTTATGGGGAATGGTAAAACATAGGGTGTATCGAAGATTATACGACATAGTAGATGTCCTTAGAAAAGCTGTACTAGAATTTTTTACTAGTATTGATGGACGTTCCGTTATAAATGCAACAAATTCAGTTTTAAAAAGGTGTAACTTGTGCATCAATCATAATGGTGGACAACAATAAAGTATCGGCACACCCCACACTACACAAGTTATTAATTAATCCGGAACAGATCCTTCAAGAATGCGTATTTTGCATCTTTGAATCCCTATTTGTAACCGTATGACCGAGTGATGTGAGAAAAATCTCCGTAGAGTAGCCGTGTATTTTTTTCCAAAAAACAAAAGGCTCATTCAATTGAGCTCATAAAACTGCAATTCTTTCCCCATTTGATTGTTTCTCTATCTCCACTAGTCTCCGAGGCCCCCATACTAAATATAGGAAAAAACTAATCCCGTATACGATATTAGGAAATCGATTTATAGGTTTGAGCAAAATATGAATAGAAATGCTACTATAAATTTGTTTCATGAGAATGCATAAACCCTGCCTAAAATTCAGCGAAAATTAAATATTTTGATAATATCATGAGAAGAGAATTCAGTAACGGTTTTTACACTGAACATAAATTAACTTTTTAATGTTAAAAAAAGGAGATTGATATGATATTTAAAAAATAGCTGATATTCATCATCGCGAATTAAATGTGAATTGTATTATTTTGAAAATTGAATCTTGATTTTAGCAGCTTTGATATACATTTTTCAAGGGTTCATAAAAAATAAACATTTTTAACGTTTCGACATTTTTTGTCCTCAGAAATGTATGTTTTATTTTCTTTAAACTGTAACAAGTCAATTATTTATTCTTTCATTGTACATTTTTTGTTTTATATTACTTACATAAACATGTCAACATGTTACGTTGTTTGATTTTATATTATTAAAATAAAATAAACTGAATCCAAGGTATATACTAATGTTTGAAGCAAATTTAACATTATAAACATCATAAACTTTATGAGAAGGTATTATATGTTAGCATTTATAATAGCACTCGCTCTTTTATTGGCTTAAATCAACATGGCTTTATCCCCGGGAGATCTACAGTTACGTTACGAATTTGGCGAGCATGTCCCAATTTATTAGTGAAGTCTTGGATACACGTGGTCAAGTTGATGTGATTTATACAGACCTGTCCAAGGCTTTTGACATGATCAATCATGAAATGTTAGTGAGGCTGAGCTCCTTCGGTTTTGTTCCTTCGGCGATAAGTCTCCTCGAATCGTATCCGAAACAGAGAAAGTGTTATGTAACTTATAACGGATATTGCTCTCGTAACTTTGTTCTCTCCTCTAGCGTCCCCCAGGGATCAAATCTGGGACCGTTACTGTTTGTGCTTTATATTAATGACTTGCTTTTGAAAATTGACCTTCCCACCCTTGCTTATGCAGATGATATTAAAATCTTCTCGGAAATATCTTCCGTTGATGACACGAGGAAGCTGCAAAATGGTCTTGATATGTTAGTAGAATGGTGCGGGCTTTTTAGGCTCAAGTTAAATGTTGATAAATGCTGTGTACTTACCTATTCGCGTTCTTGTTCACCGTACTTATTGTCCTACCAAATCAGAGGTACCAATTTGCCACGTAACCTTGAGTTTAAGGATTTGGGTGTACACTTCGATACCACTCTCACATTTAAAGCTCACATTAACAGTATCTGTTCTGAAGCCATGAAATCTCTGGGGTTTGTGATGCGTGTCTCTAAATACTTCAATAATCCATCTTTATTACAGTCGTTATACTTTGCCTTTATACTCAGCAAACTGGAGTATGCCGCTCGAATTTGGTATCCCTTATATACTTGTGACCTTCTAAATCTAGATCGTATCAATCGGAAATTTTTAAAATTCCTGTCATTTAAGATTGATGGAAGTTATCCTGAGAGAGGTACTCCACAGGATGGACTACTGGCAAGGCACGACATGCTGGCTTTGAATACAAGGAGGGATGGCATCTGCGAGAAATTTCTGCAGAAATTGCTCAGAAATGACATAGATTGTCCATACATACTGGAACGAATGAATTTTCTTGTGTCACGTTTGAATTCAAGATCTGATAGTGGCTTCATTCTTACATTCGCAAGGACAAACACAATGAGACGAGCGCCGACGTATACTTTGTCCAGGGCGGCTAATAAACGATGTGACTTATTTAAGTAAAACTTTACTCTTTATTTTTTCATATATTGCATTCTGTTTTTTTTTTAGTGTATATACTTACCTACATTTCTCCTATTATTGGGCAATATGCCTGTTGGGAAATAAATGTTTATTATTATTATTATTATATCAATTTTAGAACTAATTACAAGAACGGCTGAAAAAGAAATAACATTGTTTTATGAATTTATTCTAGTAAATCTATATTAGTTCTACAGACAATGTTGTGCGCTAGATACAATAAATCAATACGACTTCAATACATTTTGATTATTATTGCTGCTACTTTTAAATTATCATTCCCAACAGGAATCGAATAAAAGTGACATGTCAATTATACATAAATTAATTTATTAGAAAAAATATTGGTGCTCTCAATAACACTGCCGTTGATCAATCCCTGGATAAATTAATATCCAAGGGAACGACAAACCGCCTCTGCCTGAAAATAGTAAGATCAGGACTATGCGTGTTTTAACTGAACCGGATTTCATTCTTAAACTTACCGACACACGCACTTTCATACTTGGACTAATCGTTCCCCCACCACATGGCAAATACTGCGGTTCAAGACTCAATTAATTCTTCACGGAATCCATATTAAAGGAGGCATCCAGAAAAACTTTTTAGTATCTGTAAACAGCGTGCTTTAATCACCGTTCCTTGATTTTTACAATTCCTGTGCCTTTTTCGAGAACTTCTAGGTTCTCTGACAGTTTTTCATCGAACAATTCGCGAATGAAATACAGCAGCCGCTCTAACAGGCAAATCATCCAGATTCAATTTAGAACATTTCTGGAGAATTGGAATAAATACCGTGATCGAAAATTTGTGATATGTAAGTAAGTATCATAATTACAACAAAAAATAATGTTTATCTATAAAATTTAACTGAAATAACTAAATTGCTTGATGTAACTATTTATGTTGTTAATCCAGTTATATTTTATTTAAATCAACATTATATGTTTGCCTGTATTCAATTTTTCAGTGTATGTAAATATACCATAATAAATCATTCTATTATTTATTAGTTACATCTGCTACTAATAGTCTTTTCAAAATAAACATAGCAAAAGAAACCTTTTCTTAAGGCGCGTCTTGACGATACTGCGAAATCTGCACCAGATTGATGTACAAATTAAATGCTTAGTTGGGTAAAATTATTGCTTTTTTAAACTCATTAATAAATTTCAGTCAAAAATTTCCAAATGTCTCATTTTGCTTGTTTTTCTTTAAATTCAATGCCCACTTTACAATTAAATAAGGTAACTACCATAATGTTGCTAGATGGCATCATGGAACCAGGTGTTTGAACAGAGGTAGGCAAGATCTTGACCTATTAGGGGGTGGGAAATTTGGCATTCATGTCTAGGTCTTTTTGTTTATTTTTTCTTCAATTTTGTTTAGGGTTTTTGAGAAGTTATTCAGAGCCGTGCCCTTGGTAGGTACTCAGAAAAAATTGCATTTCCACAGCGACACAGGTTAATTTTGAAATACGATAAAATTATCATGATTTTTCAATTTAGAGTCCCAAATAATGCATATGAGTAGAAATACGTGCACAAAAACTAAGTACATTTAATAAATATTAAGAGCACGATATGATTAAAATGGAGGATGGTTAAATTTTGATTTACACGATATTTGTTGTTGATTGGACACTTTAAAAAAAATAAAAGTGTTTTTATTATGGTATGTAAGACAGAGATGCAAGAGTAGTCTAGAGAAATTTCGGGGGAAGGGCCATCAACACTGCAACTGTACGCAATATAAACAATAATGAATATCTCAATAAATAAATCATCGATAACAATATGTTTGGAAAATTGGTGGATTTCATTGTCAAACGTAATTCGATATCGCTTAGTATACAACTCCTCAAATTTATTGGCTTAGCTATGATATTTATGACATCACGTGTAAAGGTCCATTGGAAAGAGTATACTTTGTAGTATTGACCAATGTGATGCTCAGTCGGTACGCAAGTGTCCCAACTTTCCGGAATTGTAAAGTTGTGCCTATTGTGTAAATAGCTCGAAGCATTTTCTGTTAACGTAATAGACGTTATAGAGTACCTTTCAAAAATATTTCTGTCTATAATTTGGTCCGTAGGCTTCGGCGGTCGTCAATAATACTATACTCTTGGTTTCCGGGTTGGAACTACGTCGTTGACTTCAGAATGTGGACGAAACGTCGGCCAAGGCTACGACATCGACGCGGTTCCAAACCGAAAACCAAGAGTATAATATTCAATTTTGTCCTCAAACGCCTAATTGTAGATATATCTATTTCTTTCAAAATATCAAAAAATGCGAATACATCTTAGAATAAATTTTCGCGAGATTAAATTACATACTTGGAAACATACAGGATGTTCGGTATTAAACGCCCAACATTGCCAAATTCAAACACCAGAAACGTAATTTTTTTAAGTAGCATCATATATTTTTTCTGCAATCACCGCATAGAAAATTTGTATCTCTAACGTTTTTGTATAATGGTTAAAGCGCGACAAACGGTTGCACCCGCAGAGGCGCCGTGAAAAGAGCTGTGTTTACTATGTACAACAAGGAATCGAGTGGACGTTCGGTTATTATCGGCTGATCGGTGTGCGTGTACTATAATGTTCGAGAAACTAGTGGAACCGTCCGGGGCGTACCGCGCAAAAGTAGACACAGCATTAATAAAAAAAATAAGAGATTGTTACCTTTTGTTGACGTATCGATGATCACTGTGATAATGTGCGACTGCCATGGTACGCCGCGTAGCACTGCAACATAAGCAATGCTTCCATTGTCGATTTGGTCAGGCCTCAACGACGGTCTGAAAACGTTCTCGTATACTTCGCAAATGATCGTTCAGCATCTAATGAAGTAAGAGTTGTGAAATTCAAATACTCCTGTGTCTCTTCTGTGCAGTCTTGAATTCCAGATATAGATCGAACCTTTTCTAAATCCGGACTTTTATTTAAAACTGCACGAAATTTTTGCGCGACATCTAGTCCTATAGGATCCGTTAAGCTTTCTAAAGTGGCTGCTAAATTGTTGATGTTATTTAATGAGTCTTGTATAGATAAGTGAGTATGTTCTAACTGCGAAATAGTTTGTGTCACTACAGAACAGTTTATGGAAATGTCATCTGTTTCTTTTTGAACGTCTGAATCGGAAAAAAGTTGCTGACTCTCGCGAACCGCTTGAGAATTAGAAGAATTAAGTTTGAAAATGACATCTTTCACTTGGGAATAATATTTGCGCTAGTAAGATACTGTCTCGTTCCATTTTCCCCATCGCGTCAATACAGGCTGAGGTGTTAGCGGAATTTGCGGATACAATTGCTTGAATACGCGGATATGTTTGGGAGATTTCACAAACACTTTTTTGGTAGATGATATTAAATCATTCACCCTAGGATACTTGCTTCGAATTGTTTCTGCTACGAGATGACATGCGTGTATGAGGCATGTTATGTGAAGAAGAGTCGAAAAGCATACTTTTAACACCCTACCAGCTTTCAGCATTGTTGCGGCTCCGTCAGAAACTAACATGGTGATTTGGGCTCCTACGATACAAAATTCTCTTAACATATTTTTTATTATGTTTATAACGGTTTCGGCATCAGTTTTTTCTATCCTTTTACTGGCTAACAACAAGGAAGTTGCTGGACCATTACGTTTTAAAGGACGCGTCACAATATGAATCACGCTGTGTTTCTAAGAATCAGTAGTTTCGTCCACAGTGAGCCAGATTTTTTTGATTTCTCAACTCGTCTTTTATACAGTTTTTTACTGTACTTTGCACATGTTGTAAATTGTACCGCAATTGTCTTTTTGTTGGTACCTTCCATGATGGAACATATTTATCCCAAAAAAGACGAAAGTTTTCATTATCTACTAGGTGTTGTGGAATGTTGCACGTGCTCAACGTGAAAATAAAGTCATACAAAAATTGCCAGTACGGAATATTGTTTCTTAAATTCAATACATGACGTTTACTATTTATATGACTTCTATCTTCAAATGTCGTGCGCCCTAGCAACCCTATACGCCAAAATTTGCAACGAATGTGCGAACCTGTAAATTCCAAACCAGGGAAACGCCAAATATATTTCTTCACATGTGATGCAAAAGGTACACCAGGCTTACGTCCCATGTTTTCGAAAACACATAATGAGAATCCGATAAATAACCGAACGACTGAACTCCTCAATGTCTACCGCGTACATACATACATAAACCCCCCCCCCGTACAGTGAAACAGTGAACGCTCGAATTTATTTCCTTCCACACGCTCGAATTTTCTTCCTTCCACCTCGATATATTTGCCCAATTGTTTGTAAAATCTGTTCTCATTTTTCTTAGCACACCAACTGTCACTCCAGAATACTTCGGTTATCCCTAAGCTCATACATAAATCACATAAATCACATGTATTAACACTTTTTTATCTAATTTATATTGTAAGTAACTACTTATGCTTAAAATGTTGAATCAATAGTTAAGAGTAGCAATGTAAGTATGGTTTGTTTATTGTTGTCATGGTAGCCAGACTGAAAGCATTTGGATGCAATATCCAAACGCATAACTCGGGTTTAATTGTAAATGTCTCTTTTACTTTCAATATTAGGCATATCCATAATTACAGGAAAATGTTGGAGATATAAATTTCCTATACAGTGGATACGTGGTGTAATTTTAAAAAATAACGTTTCTGGTGTTTGAATTTGGCTGAGTTTGGTGTTCAATACTGAACAGCCTGTATATTTCGAAGGCTATAGGCTCTAGGTAGTGCCAAGTCGTTACCTCCGATATACAAGGCCGATGCGCCTTGACGTCAGCAGGCTGTGACGTATTTTGCAGTAGGTTGTCGATCAGCCATTTTTAGATTGGACATTCACACGTTCAGATCGTTTCTTGCGTTTTGAATTGGTTTATCCAAATTATATTGGATTTGTTTAAATAAATACTGTGCAGTGATATTTCCGTACTTTGTTGCTGATACCTGTAATGTTTTTCTAGTGCTGTATGAGCGACAAAACCTTTTCTGAAACGATAAAAATGAGATAACCTAAAAATTGTGGCGTTGACTGTTTTGTATGTTTTGTTTATGAGTTACACTTTGTAAAAGAAGATATTATTTATTTTTCAACAGCTACAGATTCAAGAACCGGTGGGCTAGGCTTAAAAAAATGCTACGCCAACTCAATTCCCTAACTGTCCATTGTATTTGACAAAAAACGTGAAGATTTTATTGTTCAAATAGTTTTATATTACGTTATATTTAACATTATTTTTGAACACGAAGCGATGTTTTTAAATGTGTGTAATAAACGTTCTGTTTTAATACAATATATTTTAAATTATATCACCGAACATAGCCATTTGGATACTGATATATGTAAAAGTCATACTCACAGCAGTGAACGTATTGCAACAATTATAATAACTTGTTCTACAAATACCCTACTTAAAAATGATTGTGGGAAAAGTAATGATAGATTAGGTAAAACACCACATAATAGGAAAGATAGACTAGGTAAAACCACATAATAGGAAATTAAAGACCCTGGTTAAATAGCATGTCTGTAAATTTTCTTGTGAAATTGAACAAAATTTCAAAGAAAATTGCAATTACTGTATCATTTCAACCTTAGTTTCGTCCAAATACATGTACAATTACAAATAATAATAAATAGTCGATTAAATATCAACCACAAATACATCTTTAACGAAAACGGTGCTCGGTTACGTGTTTGGTTTTTGCTTTGAAACTTCGTTTTTGCAAAGTAAAATCGAATGGGCTGCGAAGAAGGGCTCAGTTAACGACTGGCATCCTCTTTAAACCGGAAGCCTTTCAAAACTTATGGAACAAAAAAACCATTCCTATACCGCTTAGTCTAATATCGTGCATGGCGATACATCACCAACCCAGTGTGACGTCACCGAAGAGGGCTGAGGTTTCGTTATATCGGAGGTAACGGCCAAGTGTGCTATTTAATTTCGTAAAAATTTTGGCTAAAATATATTTGCATTCGGGATTTTTTAAGGTAATTGAAAATAAAATTTGTAAATATCTCGAAATTTGCTAGAAATAGAAATAGGAAGCTCACATTGCACTGGTTTATTTTTAGACGAAGAAAGTAAAAATGTAATAAAATACAGCATCCTATTCAAAATAACAGAGTAGGTGCTTGGTTCGCTATTTATCAATCATTTGGTATATCCAGAAATATTTTTGAGAGATAGCTTAGGGTGTTTATTAGGAGATTGGACCACCTCGTGTATTATATTAGAGCCTAGTAATAAATTCACAAGAATAATATCGATACCTAATTAAAACAATTACTTCAATAGGGTTAAAACAGGTATTTCTAACCAAATCATCGTTACTTCGTATTAATGTCGAAAACATCAAAAGTAACATTAACTAAAATAGTAAATGCAAAATGTTCTGATAGAACGTTTGAAATCATTGTGTAGATGAATCGAAACGCCTTCACGAGACCAATTTACTTGATTTTTCGAAGTTCAAGATTAGAATAAGTATTATCGGCATATATTTAAAGTTCCTTTATTAAAACGTTGAGATTTACTAAATACCTATGTAACAATACTTTTTCTTGCAAAATTAATTTTAGACTTTCATCAGCTACATTATCTGTGTCTAAAAGAAATCAATTAGACATTCTGTTTGATTAAAATTACTAAGGATTCTTGTATTGAAATTGTGCTTTAATTAGAGCCATGTAATGTTCCGTGGACGTGTTTACTGCTATTTTCCTTTTCAGGGACATGAGTGTGGCTCTTTACATACGAGGGTAGTTTGATAAATTTCAAGCCTTAATATGAAGTTGGCTATACTCTTCAAAAATATTCTGGTAATATAATTGCATATGCGTTGAGAAATACTTTTGAAAATTTCAGTCATGTTGGACGTCCAGTTATTGTTTAACAGTCGTTTGTGTCAGTCGATGTTAGTGTTTCCGTAGAAATGGAAGAAATCGAATATCGAGAATTTAATGACGGCTCGATATTCGATTTCTTCACTTGAAACACAATACACCTATGCAAATTCAAGCCGAGATGGACGTTGTTTATGGGTACTCTGCACCATCATTTGCCACAGTGAAATTTTGGACAGATGAATTTAAATGTGTTCGTACCAAGTTGGTTGACGATGAATGTTCTGGACAGCTAAAAACTGCAACCACTACCGATACCATCGGAAAATGGCGCTAAACAACCGTCGAATAAAGGTTAAAGAAATAGCAGAGGCTGTGGGCATCTCGAATGAACGTGTTTTTCATATACTGACTGAAGATTTAGGCATGAAAAGGCTAACCGCGCGCTGGGTGCCGCGCTTGCTCACTTAGGACCAAAAGCGCATTCGAATGAACACTTCCAAAGCCCTGTTCATGGAGTTTAAGTCAACGCACCGTCTCAGTGGTCGCCACAGTAAAAATTCACAAATCGGAGTTCGAATTGATAGTTCACCTAGTCTATTCACCATATCTGACTCCAAGCGACTTTTTCTGTTTCCTAAGCTCAAAGCTTCGGTTGCAGGACAGAAATTTTCATCGAGTGAGGAAACCATCACATTCGTAAATACTTATTTTGCCATCTACTATTTTGAAATAAAGAGATGGGAGCATCGTTGGGAAAATGTATACACTTACGTTGAGAAATAAAACTGAATTTGACAAAAAATTTCTGTGTTAGGCTGGAAACTATTCAGACTACCCTCAGATCTACTTTAAATTTCAATTTTCGGAATTTAAAGTACATATTTTTTTATAACAAAAAATGTTTTTAAACTTTTAACTACATGTATCATTGAAGATAATGGCCGATTCCAATTATCTATTTGATTTCTACATGTTGTAGAGTCAGTTCTAAGGGTATGTACAGCACCGGTACATTGCTTTTTTTTTACAGACCTTAATATATTTGAATTAAATTAATAGTTTGTCATGAGAGTTATAAACAGCAAGAGATGTAGCAGAGAATTTTTAATAGCTATATTTCCGTTAATCTGCTTGATTGGAAGCACATTATCGGCAGATTTACGAAATGATCCAGAAACGAATAATGTGCCAGCATCTACTGAGGAATCATATTTCAGCTTAGGTAAAATTGTTGAATTATCTGTATTGCCTTGTACCTAGATATATATACACATCAAACCTTTTCAGAACCAAGTTTTAAAGCAGAATGTGAACACGGTCACAACAAAATTAAAAATTTATTTTCGTGGGCTGATTATCTAGTACTTGCTGCCATGTTGGTTGTGTCTTGTGGAATAGGTGTGTTTTATGGATTTTTTGCGAGGGAACAAACAACTAGTAACGACTTTCTTTTGGGTGGAAGCTCGATGAGAACTTTTCCTATGGCAATGTCTTTGGCAGCAAGGTAAAATTCTGAAACAAGAAAAGATAGGAATATTTTATGTTAACAGATACGTTTTTAGCTTTGTAACAGCGATTGAGCTTTTGGGAAATCCAGCCGAAATGTACTTGTATGGGTCCCAGTATTGGATGGTTTGCTTATCTTTTATAATGGCAGTACCGCTTGCTTCCAAATTTTATCTACCAGTTTATATGAAATTGAGGGTAACTAGTAGTTATGAATATTTATCTATGAGGTTTAACACTCAAACCAGGCTATTCGCTAGTGTCCTGTATGTAATTCAGATGGTTTTATATACTAGCGTTGCTGTATATGCTCCAGCCTTAGCTCTCAGTCATGGTAAGAACCTAGTAAATAAGTTTTTGTATTTTACAGAAAAACTAAATACATCTTTTTCTGTATAGTTACTGGATTAAACGTTTATGTAGCGGTGACGGTTGTTTATGTTGTTTGTATATTTTATGCATCTCAGGTAAATCACTGTTGACGAAAACGGTATGTTTGGTTATAAAATTGTATATACTTTCTAGGGAGGAATGAAAGCAGTAATTATGACAGATACTTTTCAAGCGGCTGTGCTAGTTGGTTCCATTCTATTAATAGTCCATTTGGGTGAAAAATACGTTGGTGGAGCGGGCTCAATTTGGTCACAAAATTATAATACTAATCGCTTGGAAATTTTCAAGTATGCAAAAAGTGCCGTATTTCAATTATTTTTATAAATTTAATTTCATAATTTCTTAAAGTCTGGACCCTAACCCCACTGTTAGGAATGGTTTTTGGCCAGTCGTCATTGGAGGGACGTTTTATTGGATGACGATGTTCTGCTCAAATCAAGCTTCCATACAAAAATATATGTCCGTTGAGTCGATATCTCAAGCAAGAACGTAAGTTATGAGTAGAGCGGGCCAAATTGCGCCATCCAACAGAATCGGAATCAGGCGCAACGGCCGCTTATTGTAAATAGCGTATATGTGAGTCACAGCAGATATGTGATATTTCGAAATTAATACACAATAATAATGTTTAGTAATTAGAGCGGATATATATATATATATATATATATATATATATATATATATATATATATATATGTACACGCTGAAGTGTTTTTATTTTCATTATGATTTTTTATTTGATTGAAAACGGTATGCGTTGTAAATGGGATGTAATAAGGAAATAACTGAGAAAATGAACGCTTTTTTTATTCTGTTGTACTTAATAATGTAACTGTAAATAAAGATATAATAAATAAATTCTATCCTTCTTAATAATGCGGATAGGCTTGTTTAAAAAGTTGCACCATCAGATAAGTTTCCACATTTGCCTCGGTGAAGGATGTTCGCCGAGACAAAAAAATGTTCTTATATTTCGAAAACGACCGTTCCACGTCTACCGAAGTAAGACAGGCGTAATTAAAATAATTTTTAGACTTAGTCAAGGAATCTGCAGATGCCCCATCGCACATTTGTCTTAATCTCGTGTAGTCCGGATTCTTTTTTAAAACACTATCGAACTTAGCTAAAACTCGTCCACTTGTTGCATCGTTTATACTGTGTAACAATGTACTAACTTCGTCCACGACTTGCACTGATTCTACCAACGACAATCCAGAATTTTGCAAATTTTCTATCGCGTCTACTAACCCTTTGTAATTGTTGCTAATATTCTTTAGATGTGTTTCAACAGAAATATCGAGAAATCCCTTCTGGCTCATCCTAATAGCTCTAGCTTCGGCAGGGACGAATTGCAAAATAACGGATTTGACTTCTTGAAAATGTTCATTATAATAAAAAGCGGCTTTTAACCACGTTCCCCAACGCGTAAGAATGGGCTGTGGTGGTTCTCGAATACCAGGGCATAACCTGTGGAATGCCCTAGTCCTCTTAGGACTTTTGAGAAACACTTTTTTTGTGTTTGCTATTAATGCATCCACCTCCGGGTAACACTCTCGAATAGTTTGTGCCACAAGATGTAAAGCATGGACTTTACACGTAACATGTAAAAGTCCTTCACACTTTTCTTTAAGGGAACGGCCTACACTACACATTGTTGCTGCACCATCGCTCATGAACAACAACAGTTGACTGGTTGACACTTGAAATTTTTGTAACGTTTCGAGAACTACGGCCGTAATTGCTTTACTAGTACACTGTTTTAATCTTCTGCTGGCTAATAGAATTGCAAAATTTGGTTTAATAGGATCTAATACGCGCACTATTATATTCAAAATAGATTTTTTTTTGCAATCTGTCGTCTCATCAAGACATAACCACAGCTGTTTATCTTTTAATTCGGCTTTAATTCGATTTTCAATGTCCTCACGTATTCGTGGAATATCTCTCCGTAACGCTGTCCGAGATGGTAGTATCCACTCGGTATTGTATGTACCCCAGAATTTTCGAAATGCTTTTTTATCAAGTATACGAAGTGGTAGACCACATACCATAAACGTTAAAAGCAATTCTAATTGAAATTGACGTGTGTTGTGACACACCATTTCTTTTATTTCTGTGGTGTGCGCTATTTATATGTCTTTCACAATCACGTTTGCTCCAGCACAGTAGTTTCTTTTTACAAACTTTACAGAAAATTGTACTCCCATTGTAGTGTAAATCCACAAATTCACTAAGAAATTTATTAACTTTCGTAGGTAATCGCCGTTTATTTTTAATAGTTACGTTAGACATAATCACTAAAGTGAGCACACCGACGCTTGTTTCTAGTATGCTACGAAGTGGTGCAAACGTAACATCTGCAGACTCGTCATTTGTTGATGAATAGAGCGCGTCATCCGTAAATGAATAAGCGCGCTGTTAGTTCGTAGCCGTCGATGAATGAACTTTTTTTTGTAGTGGCCCACTGTGAACAACGCCCTATTTATCAACGAACACCCAAACTGCAGGTGTATATTTGCGCGTCTTCACGACGTAATAGACAGTGGTTTTGGTCCTCGTCCTAATAATTACATATTTAAATTACCTATGTTTACATACATATATGCGCCCGGCAGCCTGATTGCGAACCTGGCGCGTGGCGCTCTTGGCCCGCTCTAGTTATGAGTAATTTTAACTAAATGATTAGATTACGCAAAAAATAGTAGGCCACATTAAACGTAAAAATAAGGAAATTGTTTAGTGTCTGATAAAATAGCGTAAAAAAACTTTATTGTTTTACTTTGAAATTATCTGAATAACTATTTAAAACAAGCTATGAAATATTAGTGAAGGACAGCAAGACACTCTTTCATATTTCTTATTGATACGAACGAATAATTCTTTAGCCTTTTAAGTACATCAAAAGGAATTTTCATGTTCAACGTATTGACAACTAACAAAATGCACTGTTGCATGAGATACTTTGCAAAAATTATACAATTATATTAAAATTCCTGACTGACACTAAAATTGCTAACCTACTTTATCTTGTAGAGCATTATGGGTTTCTTGCATCGGATTGATTTTAATATTTACAATAAACTTTTATACGGGGATGATCATGGTTACTCACTACAAGGATTGCGACCCAATCAAAGCCGGAGACATCCTAGCTTCCGACGAATTACTTCCTCTCTACGTAATATCAGAGCTTGGTCACTATAAGGGTATAACAGGTTTCTTTGTTGCCGGAATTTTTGCTGCGAGCTTGGGGTACGTTGAAAATAACATATTAGATCATCAGATAATTTATTAACTCCCAGATAATACTTTAGAACAGTGGCTTCGGCCCTTAACAGTTTAGCTGCGGTAACATGTGAAGATTTTCTGCAGGGAGTTTTTGGAATTTCTTTACCAGAATCTAAAGGCGCATTTTGGGCGAAATGGATATCTATTGGCTATGGAGCTTTAAGTTTTATATTGGTATGTTTTTTTAATTATTGTTGAATAGGTTTTTGCTATAAAATCATTTTTTTAGGTTTTTGTAGTAGAACAGCTTGGGAGTGTAATGCAAGTAGCTATTAGTTTTAATGGCATGGTTGGTGGAGTAACTTTAGCCCTATTCTCCTTAGGAATGTTTTTTCCTTGGTCTAACTCTAAAGTAGGTTAACACAAATCCATTATATTTGGACCACTAATGTGTAGTTTTTACAGGGAGCCATTTTTGGTGCAACTGTTGCACTTGCTCTTGTAATGTGGATGGGAATTGGGCAACAAATACAAATTGCAAGTGGAGCTCTTACAATTAAGGAGAAAGAAACTAATATCAAATCATGTCCTTGCATCAATGAATCTATTGCAACTGCCAACGGTAACATAACCAACGAACAAGAGTAAGTATGCAAAATGTTCGTTCTTTCCGGAACCAAATTATTTTTCCTTTCAGGGAAGTATTCTTCTTATATCGAATTTCGTTTCTGTGGTATTCAGCTATTGGTTTTCTCGTTACCATCATTCTGGGCTTGATTGCGTCTATTGTGCTAGGATCGCAAGATCCAGAAAATGTCGATCCAGACCTAATATCTCCACCTGTTCATAACTTTCTCCATTCTTTGCCGCACAATATAAAAGAAAAGTTGTGTGCACCTTTGAAATTAAAACAAAATACCAAAGATAATAACGTACAGTTAAAAGGTATTGAAAACGTAAATATCGATCTGTCTGACGAATCTATACCTGATACTAGTGATAAGGAATACATAAGAAAAATCTCCGTTATGACAGCTTGATATTTTAGTATTTTTGTAATTAACATTCGGGTAGTAAATGTGTTACGCTTATTTATATTTTTCTTTAATGTATTAGGAGCGATCAGTATTAATAAAGTTATTTAACTGTCTCATAAATTTATTATTATAAAAGTACATTTTATTTGTGTAGGAATATGCAAAAATACTAATTCGTGACGAGATACTTCAGAAAAACAAAATTGTTATACAATATAAAACGTTATTGGGGAATACGTTTTATATATCATCATCATCATTAAGGTGCGGATTGACGCAGTCCCTGTTCGATACAGTCGAACGCATGGCCAGTGTCGTGCACTACCGATGGCTATCGGTTATGCGAAGAAGTATTCATGCTCGTCTTGGATTTTTATTTATCAATGGCTCACAGATAGCGAGGTGATGCCCACACGCGTTTTTAATTTGCCATTTTACGAATATTTTCATATATTGATCAATGTTTTACTTTTTACGGGTTAGCTTGGGGTTTCATTATTTAGGATTGTTTATATCATTTCAAATTGAATAGGCATTATTGAAATTAATTTTTATTTTTCTTTATCTTTTGTTAAAAATGTTTTTATTTTTCTTTCTTCTTCCGTTTTCTACATATATACAAATGGCTTGCTGTAAACGTTCTCGCAGGGAGTTGGTGAATACATGGATTAAAGACCATAACTCCCTTTCAGTACTGAATGATACTGAGATTTATTGTAACGTTTGTTCGCGCACATTGAAATACCCAAAGAAAATTAAATTAACCCAACACTTGGAAAGCAAAACACTTACAGAACAAGGTCAACCAGTTGATAATTTTTTCACTCATCTATATGAAGCACTCGTAGTTGCAGATACACCTTTTAGAAAACTTGACAATACCATTTTTTGAAAATTTCTTGTCAAATATAATAATAACACACTTGAATATGTAAACGCGAATGCTATAGCCGAGTTTATTCTGAACAGAGTTGATAATATTCTTGTAGGTGATGTTTCTAAACGATAAAATGCTTTATTATTCCTAAGTGATGCTGCAGCTTACATGCTAAAAGCAGGTAGATTACTGAAAACGAGCTTTCCCAACGTGTTACATCTACTGCCCAGGGGCTGCACAGAATTGCAGAATTTATAAAGGACGAATTTCCAAACGTAAACAAATAGATTAGCAATACGAAGAAAGCATTTTTAAAAGCCCCGTTAAGAATATCTTTGTATAAAGAAAAATATCCGCCACTTTCTTTGCCCACTTCGCCGATAGTAACCAGGTGGGGAACATGGCTGCAGGCATGTTGATTTTACTTCAAAAATGTAAATGCCATTGCAGATGTACTAGAAAATTTAACCGACGATGCGCAAAGCATAAGAAAATGTAAAGATGTATTACAAGATCAATCCTTATAGAGCAATTTTGAATTTATTGACAAGCATTTTAAAGCGTTACCCAACGTTATAAAACATTTGGAAACTCGAACAATAAAATTGGAGGATGGGATAAACATTTTAAATAGTTAAAAGTGAGAATGAATTTAACAATCGTTTAAGTGAAAAAGTAGATGCAGTCTTTAACCGCAATCTAGATTTGACTATATTAAAAAGTATTGGCAATAAAAACTTTGAACATGTGGATAAAAAATATCACAACATTATACCTTACTTTCAATATATACCTCTTACTAGTTGCGACGTGGAAAGAAGCTTTTCAATATTTAAAAATGTTTTCACAACTAAGCGAACAAATTTTACCGAAGAGAATTTAGAGAAGGTTCTGCTAATTAACGTGAACAAAGAGTTACTTTGAATTTCATTAAGTTTTTAGGCACTGTATTAAATATGTCAAAGAAATATACGTTACTTCTATTACTTAACATTAATCTTGTATTGTATACTTACGTAAATATAATTTTATTTCCTAAATTCTTTGTAAAGAAACTTCTGCGCCCTACTGCTAAGTTGAGTTTTTATAAATGCATCCACCGGGTCGAGTAGAACAAGTTGATATTGATCGCGCTGCCGCGTGATTCATTTGTACGCCATATTCAAGGTACCGCGTCGATCCGCACTCTAGTCATAATATGGTAATAATCTGATATTTACATTTCCACGGTGCAAAGGCGTTTTGGCTAATGTGTTACTGCAAGTGTATCTGATGTCACATTAGATGCGTTGGTATTACCTACACTAGAAACGTGGAGAAATTAACCTCATTATGGATCAATTGCTTAAAAAACTTAAATGTGGATACCATACAACGTTAGAATACTATATCTTACTTCGAACAAAAGCGCATTAGGTAGTATATGCACTATAGAGCTAAATTGTCTGTAGGAACTTGTATTTGGAACTAAGTATTTGGTTGCCATTTATAGTGCAGAAAGGTTGAAAGTTCTGAAATAACTCATTATTCACATTTTAGTTGAAGCAGAAGTAAAAGTACTTCGTAACAACAAAATTGTAACGCCTATCAGCAGACTCTACCAACTAAGCAAAGGGCTACAAAAATTGAAAAAGTTTGACTATTTATCAGATCAGCTGTAATAACTGTTAGCTGTAATAACCGTTATATAGAACAAACGCCACAAAGATATAAAAATCCAATGTAAAAATCATATCCATAATGAATTTCTTCAACTACCTTAAGCACTCATTTGTTACAGAAGGGTCACTCTTTTGACGACGCTAAAATAACGTTGAACAAAGCTATTTTAAACGGAGCTGCTGGATATGTGTTGCATTAATCAGTGGCCTGATTGCATCAATTACAGAAAGCATATTAAAAAAGTAAGCTGCAAATGGAAGGGATTTTGAATCGCTTGCTCCTAAAGCTATTTAAAAGAATTTACTTTAAAATTTTATACTAAGTCTGGATAAAACGGATGTACCACTTTGATATTTTGTACAAACCACCAAATTTGTGGAACTATAAACTACAAACAATGCCTTTGTGCTACAAGTTTCTCGTAAACATAATTTAAACATTCTAGTGTAATCAGTAAATATATTTAGTATACCTTTACGCTGGCTTCGAAAATTCAATAAGATAGTGCCCCCTAAAATACAAAAGCACTATAAGTAATCAGTAGAGACCACCATTCTGGGTTCCCTATCATAGGCGTGTACGAGCGAGCGCCTAGCCGCCGCTCCCCGTACGCGTAATTCGGATTGAATGCATTGCAAATGTCGAAAGTTCCCAAGAACGCATCAACTGGCCTGTTTGCTAACAGTCTAAAAAATTTATATAGCTATTCCCAGACCTAAAATATAATGGTAAAGAAGTGGTGTGTTTAGTTTGTGATAAGAGTTTATTATGTTGAAAAACACAAATGTGTAGGAAACGTGTAAATAGTGTAATACATGAATTAAAAAAAAAACTGGGGAAAGACTATTTGATTTAATTTTGAATTTAAGTGCGTGTAATATATCAATTGAAAAAATCGGACTAAAAATGTATCGTCAGTTTTGGAAGAAATACAATCTTATATGGAAATTACCAAGTTTGTCGACGCTACGAAGGTATCTGCTGTCAATGAGCGTTTAGCCACGCCCCTCCGGATTTTTTTATACGTATGTAAGCATATTGCGTAAGGTATTTACTATATTACATCTAGGTTTTCATAAATTCTATTATATTATGTATATTATCGTATTATTATTTGACTAAAGCCACCGTATTGACGCCACTGCTAAGGAAATCAAGTGGTGGTCTTTAGTAATTAGTAATAAGAATAAGCTAGTTGTTAATAATTTCTTTTTGATCACTTTGCTGCAATGGGAAAACTGAATGGGAAAGTGCATAGAAAGGACATGGATACACGCTGACAACTAAGTTTGATTTAATAGCTGCATACGAATCTATCAAAGAAGAGAATAGAATAATAATCTATCCTTTCGCATAAACCAACAACATTCGCCAAGTACAGGAGTATCGGCCGGATATGAGTTATTATGACCCCTAAGCCCGTGGAGCATGTTAAGAACTACACCTTTAACATACTCCAAACTTAGGGGAATAAGGGAAACTTTACTCTGAGAGTTGCGAGCCCGGGGTTCGAATCCGGTACCAGTATCAATAGCAGAACGCGCTAGGCACTACGTCAACAATCCCACTAGAATATTCCATAAACATATCCATTACTTAGAAGGCCGTACTATCCTATGTCCTCACTACAATATTCAATTCTCTGTCAAATGCGTAACTACTGAATCAGTTTTGGTTGTCAACCTGTATATACGCATGGCTAACACAGACAATAATGTATATTAAGGTGTTCATATTGTTGTTGTAGATAGTATAGGATAAAAAAATGAAAAAAATTCATTGAATAACCGAGTTCGAAGCTGTTACAGGCAATTAATGCCATTGCAACATCAAATATACAGAGGGACAACTAGCGGTGACCTGGAAAACTAAAGAGAAATTCGATTTTCCTACTGAACCGTATTATGAATCGGTTCTTGCTTGCGTAAGTTCCTCATGCCTTTATAAACATTCACGCAAATGTTTACAATCTACATAAAACACAACGGCAGATTTAAACAGAATTCAACTATTTATTGATGCTGCAATGTATTTTGTAAGTCTACCTCGTGCAAATAGATGTGCAAATCCGGAGAATGTGCATTATTGATTTATTCCCTCGCATTCAACGATAAAAATGAAAGTGCCGTGACATCGGTAATAAAGTGCGTGAAATTTGTTCCCATTAATTATCGGAAAGATGCGTAAACATCAGAGGAATGATTCATTTTTTCCGTAAAAATAGAAGTTCATTTCTATCGTGGAAATCATGAAAGAAAAAATAAGATGTGACACGAAGTTTAAGGTGATATTTAAAAGATGGTCGTTTACGGTGCCCCCGCTTTTTTATATGATTTTCTACTGTTTGATTTGGTTGCTATCGGTGCCTCTAAGATCGAATATTACAATCAAGATACCGAACGAGGCCGAATATGTTATTAACAAACGAAGTTTGGAAGATTCCTTCGAAATAAAAATGAGAAATAGCAACTTCGATTCCGATCTTAAAGAAAATGGAAATGCCGTCCTTAGTGAAAAGAACGAATATCTGGTGAACGTTAATAATAATGAAAACTACTACAAAAATGAAAATGAAATATTGCAAGATGTATTCAAAAAGTAAGTAATTATCTCAGTGTTTTTGAAATGTAAATAATCTCGAAATGTTAATATTATATCTGCTTCATCTATTACTTAAAAATAATCAGCAATAATATTTACGTTTTAGTAAAAATACTAATATCGAAAAATTGTCTAGCTTAACTAGTTATGTTGTTTTAACTAAAAAAGAATGAATGAAATAACTTGTGTATTCACACTTCATATCTTTCCCTATGTTCCCTTATTATATTAAAATGAAAGAAAAGCGGATATTACAATTTAGGAGTGCAACTGAGTAAATACAGGATGTCTCAATCTTCTGGAATTCTATAGCAGAAAATTAAAATTTTGCATACTAGACGTCATAGAAAATCTCCCAAAAAATGTTTATATATACAAGATTTCTTAGAGCATGCTCGGTAACTCCTGGCACACTTTGTTTTAAGTATTTTAACTACGAACTGTCAAAGTAAATGTTAAGTAATTGTTTAGTGGTCATTAGCTATTCATGGTGTATAACTGACATAAGTTTTATAAACTTACGATTCGTGGTTTTGAAATGAGACCTGTTAAGAACAAAGAATTCGCAAAAAGAATTTACCACTACTTTGAAAATGTTACGAAAGAAAGGGCGGCCAGAAGGACTATATATAATGTTTTGTCGCGCTATGAAGTACCTAAATTTGCAATTCATAAATCGGGAGGAGGAAGGCCAATATTTGTAAGAAATAAAACGTTATTGTCTCGTGTTAAAGCCCTTTACAAAAGAGATCCAAACATGTCTGAAAGAAAAGCGGCTGCCCTGTTAAATATATCGCCTTCATATTTAGATGAAGTTAAAGTTAAAAAAGCTGGAATTAAATCTCACGTATGTAAAAGCGTCCCGCAATATGTTAACGATCAACAATTGAAAGCGAAAACTGCTTGCAGAAAAATTCTCGAAAAATCGGTACCTCCAGGAAGCGGAGAAGTTATTATCATGGATGATGAAACATACTGTGCTATTGATCCAAAAGATGTTCCTGAGAGAAAATACTATCGGCACAATGATAGATGATACAGACGTACCAATTGAAAAAAAATTCAAACCTAAGAAAAAATTTTTCAAAAAATATCTGATATGGCAGGCGATGGATGAACATGGCAATGTTTCAAAACCGTATATTTTCAGAGGCATCTTGAATTGGAAAATTTACCTAAATAAGTGTTTACGCAAGAGGCTTATTCCCTTTATCAAAAATATAAATGTTCTGTTCTGGCCTGATATGGCAACATGTCATTACGCTGCCAAATGCATAGAATTTCTTCAACAAACTAACGTAGATTTTGTATCAAAAGTAAATAACGCCCCAAACACATCTCAAGTCCGACCCATTGAAAAGTGTTGAAGTATTGAAGAGAGAATATTCTAAAAGGAAAACCTCTGCGAAAAGTTTGAATTCCTTCAGACCAATAGTGACGGCTATAGCCCAAAAAGTTTCAAAAACTAGTGGTGCATCTTTAATGAGGAATGTAAGAAGAAAGCTACGTCAAGTAGGTAGACTAGGAGTGTACGAACCTTACCATAAGTAAAAGTTTATATAAATATGTTGCTTACCATTTCAAATAAAGTTCATTGTTGCTGAAATATTGCGTTTAGTTTATAGGTATTTTTTAATTTTGTGCCAAGAGTTACCGAGCATACCCTATTTTAAATGAAACACTGCATATTATTACGTTTTTGGTTTCTTCAACTAAAAAGAAACCTACATAATATGGGCTTCATGTGTCTATTTTGTTTTGTTTAGTTTAGTATTACTTTTTATTTTGTTTTTGTTTACTTTTCTTTTGTTTAATTGACTAATCTTTTCTTCCTTTCTTGTTTGTTTGAATTTTTGTTTTTCCTTTATTATTTTGTATTCGACTATTGATTTTATTATCCTTTTGGATACTTTGAATCAATAAAGTATTATTATTATTATTTTATATCAAATTCACACACCAGAAATGTAATTTTTAAAAATTTTACCATGTACTTTTTCCTGTATCCAACATGTAGGAAATTTATATTTCTATAATGATGCATATGTCTAATATTGAAAGTAAAAGAGATATAGTTAAAATTTAAAATCAAAGCAAAAAGTAAAAAAAAAAACAGTAACCTGTAATACAATTAAAATACACTATGAACAAACTTAATAATCTTTATTGTATTTTTTGTTGCAATAATTAATAGCTATGGGGCAGATCATTCGAATAAATCCCTTGTGTTAAAGTACCCCAAAGATAAAAATTGAATGGTGTAATGTCAGGTGACCTAAGATAATGGATTGGGCCAAACCTACTTATCCACTTTTCAGGAAAATGATGACCGTTGCCTGACCAAAACTGTGTAATGACAGTCGTATTTGAAAACTTTTCATGGAAAAGATCAATTGCATATCGATAAAGTATATTTCCGATTCCGCAGCATTGTACTAAATAAACACGCTCTTCTTTCGTCAACATTTCCAAAAATGCAGAAACGATATAAAAATACTGACAGACTCAAAGTATTACCATTGACAATATGCAATTTCCTTGGAATTTCCGACGTAATTAATTACTTGAAAAAATCTCGCCCCAGTAAGGAATCGAACCTGACATCTCCCGCTTGCTGGGCGGGCGTGTTAACTACTACATCACGGAGACCTTTATGCCAGGAACGTTCACTTTTTAATACCTAGTTGTTATTTTATCTGCAAATATATGATAATATTTCAACAAACATTTTTAAATCCTTGCATGCCAAGTACACTAATTAATTAATATATCTTAGCTGCCGTCGGTGAATTATGAAAATCTGTAATTTCCGATGTAATTAAATACTTGAAAATATTGTGATATATTGTTCCCGACATAAAGGCCCCCGTGGTGTAGTGGTTAGCACGCTCGTCCGGCGAGCGGGAGTTGTCAGGTTTGATTCCTTACCGGGACGAGTATTTAATTATGTCGGAAATTCCAAGAAAATTACAGATTTTCATAATTCACCAACAAAATATGTTACCATTGACGTTTGCTAAAGTGGATATCTTGATTTTTTGTGTAATACTGCTAATAATTGCAGAAAACAACATTGTATACAGGAAACAATAACGAGTTGCAAATTTCTTAGGAGTTAGGGTTAGGGGAGCAGAACTTTTGACGAAGAATGACTTTTCGTCGTCAAATTAATAATAAAGATTTTTCTTCTGTCAATTTCATCATGATTATCAAAGTAGGCCGATCATTCTGGAAATTTGCATAACGCCATAGGTTTTCATTCTGAGGAACTTTTCTTAGTAACATTTTGGCCTATTGTGATCGGAAAAGGTACATTACCTGATAAGAAAACAGTTTTTGTTCAACCGTAAAGGCCTACTTGATTTTAAAATATTGAATGTTAACTAAAAACAAGTTTCAGGCCAAGCAGGACTTATTTCCCAAAAATTAAATTCCAAATCAAAAATTTGTTGTCCATCGTACCTATTGTCAACTCCATCCGTGGACATACTGTATGTATATTTTGAATCAGCGGTTAAGAACAGCAATGTTAGTGTGTTTTGTTTACTATTCTCTTGGTAACCAAACAATATCCAAATGTAAGGCTCGCTTTTGATTTTAAATGTCTCTCTAAATATCTACTTTGATTATTAGTAATATGTAGTATGATACGAAATCGTCAGAAATATCAATTTCCTATGCGGTGGATATAGAAAAATATATCGTGCTATGTAAAGAAGGCGACGTTTTTGGTGTTTGAATTAGACAAAGTTTGGTGATCAATACCAAACACTCCGTATATTTCCATGGCGTTTTGATACCATGGTCTAGATATTGGCTTTATCTAGACCCCATGGTCTAGATAAAGCCAATATCTAGAGCTTAAATTGCATACCATTATGCAATTTAAGCTCGTAGAAATTTACGCCAAAATGTACTTGCATCTCGGATTTTTATAAGGAAATATGTACCTCTACATTTAGACGATTCAGGACAAAATCATAACTTGCTAAAAATAGACATAATATGAAGTCCATATTATGTATATTGTGTTTATTTTTTATGGTGTAACTAAAAGCAATTTTGAAATAATAAAGTAGGTATCTAGTTCGCTACTTATTGATCATCTTGTATACATATATGAAAATATGCTTGGAAGGTACCTTATGATGTTTATTATATTATTTGAAAATTCTGACCTCCTACCATTTACACAATAAGTACAATTTTACAATTCCAGCTGGGTGGGACATCCTGTATAGTGGTAGAAGTACTTGTACCATTTATATAATTCATGATGAAATTTTCAGAACATTGAAGATACATATAGTTTGTAAACATATTAGGTATTTTCGATGATTGGAGCGGTGTGGAGCCGTAGATCCACTTGATACATGTCTTGATACATTCCTTGATACATTCCTTGATACATTCCTTGATACATTCCTTGATACATTCCTTGATACATTCCTTGATACATTCCTTGATACATTCCTTGATACATTCCTTGATACATTCAATACATATATCGAACCATTATCAAACGCTGTTGACCCATAACAATGTGAACCGCCCCAATTATCGAAAATGCCTATTGGTAGGATTTACAAAATTATTTGGAAGTAAAAATTTGTGTATATATAGATTACATTGTATAAAACACAGAATGCATGAAATCTGAAGAAACTTAATTTTAGTGTCTTAAAATCAATGCTGATATAGTTAGAATTCGCATACAATCGCCTGTATTTTAATTATCCCACATGTTTTTTACTTACAGAGCGGATAAAGACAATAGCGGTAAATTGGATTCTAAGGAATTAGCACAATGGATACGAATGAAGATTGTGGAGCATATTTCGTCGGCTGTCAGCAATAATTTTGGACTGTTTTCACAAATTGACATTGATCCTAAGAACGGGGTAGTAACTTGGAAGGAATATCATGCTTACTTTTTGAAAAAGAGAGGATTTAGTAGTAAGTATGTTCAAAGTCACGACGAGAAGCGTCATAAAGGTCTACAGAGAGCAATTAAAGGTAGGTATGTGCAATTAATTCGTGAAGTAAATCTAAAGGCGAATTTATTTGATTGTACAGAACAAATCATGCGAGATAAAGCATTGTGGATGGAAGCAGCTAGATCGAACCCTGACTCGTTAACAGTTGACGAATTTTTGGCTTTTACTCATCCAGAATCCAACGCAGCTAACCAACTTGCACTTGTAGACGAACTGTACGATAAATTCGATAGAGATGGCGACGAAACGTTAACTGAAGACGAATTCGCAATTCTACAAACCGAAGGTAATTGTATGGTATTACTTATTATTAGTATACTGACTACGCGATATCATTATATTATAGGCGGCAATGAGGAAACAGTAATCGTTAGACAAGACGAAAATGGGCGGAGAGCAGAATTTCGAAATGCAATAGATTTAAATGGAGATGGCAGAGCGGACAGAAGAGAATTACTACACTACGTTGCTCCGCAGAGTCCAAGGCACAGTGAACACGAAGCAGAAGCATTACTTGCCTTGGCAGATGGCGATCAAGACAACATGCTTTCACTGAATGAAATACTCGCACACCCAAATTTATTTTTAAGATCTAAAATGGTCGATACAGCACGTAGTTTTCACGATGAATTTTAAAGCGTGTTACTTTAGGAATTAGCCATAAAAAGAACAATTATTGTGATTTTACTGTTTGTGGAAGAAAAAGACGAATTAATTCGTTAATTCAAAATATTTAGTCAATTTTATAAATACCACAAAGACTGTGCTATTTCCTCTTTAAACATAATAATAAATTTGTGTTTATATTTGGATTTCTAATTATTTTGTCCTTTTATTTCCTGTTTATGGTAAATTAAATTCTAAGTTTAATACTTCATCTGCTTCATGAGTGAGCCATTTGCGTTATCTTTTAAATTTATTAACACGTATTTTTTAATTTTATTTTCCATATTCTTACTATACACCAAGCTTTTAATCACATGTGCCTTAACCTTCATGTACCACAAGCAGCAATTAAAAGTCGAATATTTAAGTTAAAGTGTTTTAACACCGAAAGTGTTAAAATATAAGAAAACCGAATTTAACAAACGAAAAGCGAACGGCTATAATTCACTTTTTATTGAAAAATCAAACAAATTGACGGTTGAAGAAGGGAGCGGTAATTGTGGTAATTGAAAAATTCAGAACATCAAGAGCCACTATAAAAAACATATGGAAACAAAGCAAGGATTCTGTTCGTGGTTTTGATGAGAATAAGCCTATGAATGTTAATTCTAAAAAACAAGGAAAGTGTGATCGGAAAAAAATTGACAGAACAGAAAAAATTGCCAATATGCGGTTAGTTGATTTTAAAAGAAGTGAGACACTGCGGTTATTCAGTTGAAATTCCGCCTACCTCGCTATGGAGGTTGGTGAAATTAAGAGGCATTCCAATTCCTTGAAACCGCTTTTAAAGGAGAACAATAAAGTAGCACGTTTGGATTATTGTCTGTCGTTTGTGAAAGAGAATGGCGAGTTTGAGGATTTAATGATTGATGAAGAGTGGTTTTATATCACTAAAATGAACCAGAAAATCTATCTCCTGTCTGATGGAGTTGAACCGTGTCGTCAAGTTCAAAGCAAGTCAAACGTGACCAACGTGTTTTTGATAGCTGTTGCCCGGCCGCGGTACGATCGTTACCGTAACCAGCACTTTAATGGCAAAATTGGAATATGGCCATTTATAGTACAAGAACCAGCCTCGCGAAATAGAAAAAATCGACCTAGAGGTGCAACTTTACCAAACCTATTGATATTTGTAAAGATGTTTACAAACGTATGTAAATAGATAAATTGGCAATTAAAAAAAAGTAGCCAAAGAGCTCCTCCAAACATATCATCATACCGCATGGTAATGCAAGGCCACATCGCAATATTGAAGATGAGCAACTCAGGACAGAGTGTGAGAGGGAGGGTTGGAACATTTCGTTTACTTTTCAACCGGTTAATAGTCCCGATTTAAATGTGCTCGATCCTGGCTTCTTTCCGTCTATTCAATCCTTACACAGTGGCGTAACTACCAAATTTGGGCCCCCACGCAAGATCTTTCAAAGATTTATTTATCATAACAGGAGTAAAAACATAGAAGATCGGAAGGCCCTGCGTCTAGGGCTCCTACGCATTGCATGGGTGTAGCTACGCCACTGTCCTTACAACACCAGCGTTCACCGCGCAATATGGACGATTTAATAAAGGTGTCAATGAATCTTTCGAAGCGGAGACTAACCATGCATTAGATAACATGTTCATAAATTTACAAATGGTTATTAAATCGATGATAGATTGTGACGGAAACAATAATTATTAGCTTAAACATATTAGCAAGGCAAAGCTTCGTATGGAGAATCGCTTGCCTACTATTTGTTTATATTGACATTTTGTAACTTAGTACTAGTATTTAGTTTTAGGTATAATTTATATGTTAAAGAAATACTATATAAGAAATGCTTTTTTCTAAATGACTCACTTATTTTTGAAAATTTTAAAAATATAAAAATCGAAAATGATTCACTTATTTTGGAAAAAATAAAAATCGGTAATGGCCCACTTATTATGGAACAGAGGAAGTATAAATTTTACTTCTGACGAAATCTGAACGTGTTTTGTTTGATTATTGAGGTTTTTGCGAGAACTGTAACTGAAATTCATGAAAGATGTTTTTCGAAGACAATAAAGTAGGTTTTAATTTAAAATATAAAGGATGCGTAGCATCGTTAAGATTTGACATAAGCTTTACAGAGGGGTTTATTAATAGGTCTGCCAAATTCTATGTTAGGGAAATATATGTGTTTAATTTGAATGGCTTAACTTCCTCAAACTCTACGCATCATATATGCTACACCAAGTTTTTTTTACGTGTAAGCCCACGTCAAAATTTGAACAAAACCTGTCGTAGCAGACTTTATACATTAAAACGAGACACCATGTTTTGATAGTGATCAACATTTTTCGAAAGTAATTTAATAGTTAGCGCAAAATATATATTTTTCTTCATCTAAAGGAAATAAGTGATCACATTCTCCCGAATAACTATAGTTTACAGCTGTCTCATTATTCATAAGTTCCACGAAATATTATTCTTTAATTTGAATATGCAATATCATTTTATATAGAGTAGTTAGGATATTGTTTCTAAATATAGCAAATTCACTACAATGGCATTTCTTCTAGAATTTAGTACATTGTTAATTTCTGCTCCTTTAAGAACTTTCCGTTGCCGAATTAGAAAAAAATACAGTAATGATCGGCTAAAACGAGCCCGCTTAAAGCAAACTACCGGTTGTTCCGTACCAAAACCGGAGGTCCCGTTATATTTGCCATAAAAATAATATTAAAAAATACCTTTTATTGCGAACCCGCTTATGACGAACTTCCGTATAGTACGAACCAATTTTAGAGTCTTAACAAAAATATTTTCTGTTTATAGCGAACTTGTTTAGATACTCATCAATACACAATATTCGGAAAGCCCGGGAAACGCCGACAAGAACATCGAGCACATTCATATATTCATATATTTTTGATGTGTGCACAATAACACAAACGTTTTTTTAAGAAGAGGAAATATATACACAAGAGTTCCGTTATTTAAATCCGTTCTTTCAAATCGAATGCACCATACATAAAGAAAATAGAAAAACCCAAAATATCGTGTGTCATGGACATAATTTCTCTAAATCTACTGTAGAAACCATTTGGAAAAATAAAACTAGGAGGCTTTTGAGAATAGTAGTGTAACACGTAAACTTTAAAAAATCAAAAAAGTAAGCACCACTTTTACAATGGTTTAAACAATAAAGAAACAATAATGTGCCCATAAGCAGTTCAGTTTTACACATAAAAGCTACAAAACTAGGAAAAAGGTTAAATGGTGAATAGTTAATTTGTAGTGGAAGCTGGGTTGAAAGATTTAAAAGAAGGCATGATACTCATGGTTGCGAAATTGTTGAAGCCGCTGATGTTAATGAATGTTGTGACGGATTGGTCAAATAATAAGTGGCCTGGAATTAGAAGACAGTATAAGGATGAAGACATTTTCAACGGAGACGAAACTGGATTGTTTTATAAACTAACACAAAATAGGACATTAAAATTTAAATTTGAGAAATGTATAGGTGGTAAGCTTGGATAGATTTACCTTATTTCTGTGCGCTAATTTAATGGGACGTGAAAAAGAAAATTGCTAGTGATAGGCAAGTCACAAAATCCACCATGTTTCAAACACATCAAACAAATTCCTGTGAATTATAAATAAAATAAAAAGGTATGGTTGGTTGGCGATTTTTTTATAGAAGAATCAGTTCTTCTATAACCATATCGTATTACAAATTACAAATCAAATTTATAATAATGACAGTAGGATGAAGAGTTATTACTGAAGAATAGAAAAATTATTTTATTGGTTGACAACTGCCCTGTAATTCAATTGACAAAATTAAATCTAGGTCTATAAACTTACTGGACACAATAAATCTTAGTCATAAACCGTGGCAAAAAGTTACGGAGAAAACTATCAGTAATTGTTTCAAACATGCTGGTTTCTAAACTTCTTTTGATGAATTTAACTCTGATGAAGAATTATTACTTTCACAAGAAAGGTTGAAGAAGCAAAAATCATCTTTAACAACTTTTGATTTATCGTTGATAATGAAGTCGTAAAAAGTGTTATACAGAACATCAAATTTAACGAATTCATTCATGTAGATGACCAAGTTGCAATCGCCGAATTCTTAGCTGACGATGATATAATCAACAACGTACTCAATGAATCTGTAGACGGTTCCAGTAGTGATGAAAATAACACATGCGAAGATATGCCAATCCCTACTAATCAAGGAGCGCTACAATGTGTTAGGGGGCTTTGCAATATCCCTAAAGGTGCTTTGGATATATTCGCCAACATTGAGGATAATATTGAACAAATTTGCGCTGGTGTCAAAAATTACAGACTTTTAATCAGTAATTAATACATGTAATATTAAAGTATATGTATGTAATATTTTTCAAAATTTGTACTCTTATGTAAATAAATATCGTTTGAATGATGTAGTGACCACTAATTTTTTAATTTGTTCAAAGTATTCCACCCGTTTTATTACAAACTCCGCATATAACGAACTGAATTTCTCGGTCCCCTGCGGTTCGTTATATCCGGACACTACTGTATTACATTTGATTTAAATAAATTCGCTGTTGAATTTTATGTCAGCGAGGATGAAAACATGTAGCGTACAACAACGATAACGAAAACGAATGTGAAGGATCTGATGACGAATTTCCTGAATTTGATAACGCTCCCTTGTCTATTCTTCTATTCGGAAGCTCCATTACTACCAAAGCCTAACTATAATGGCTATACTTGGATTGTTGACCGTACACCTTCAATCAATTTTTATACCTTGTTCTGTGCAATACAATCATGAATAAAAAAAACAATTTGTTTGCTTTTCAAAATACTCAGATGTAAATCTTTTTGTGGAGGTGGTGCAGTGAGTGGTTAGCAATGCATTTCAAGCAGTTCTATGCAGTGTTATACATCTTTGTATTGTTTAAGTCCTTATATAGCATATATGATACATAATCTAAATTATTTCATATGGAAAAGAATTTTGTTTGAAATGTGTTTTTAGTATTTTACGGCATAAATAATAAAATCAGGAAAGTTTAAATAGGTACCGTAATGTGAAAACTCATCATATTATCATTTCAGGTCTAAGGAAAATAAAATAATGAAATGCTTTTAGAACTACTTAGTTTTGTTGTAAAAATCCATTCACACTCTAATAACAGTTGTTTAAATCGTTTCTTCATATATTTTTCAATTGATGTAAAACAGCTTTTACTTATCATCAGAATATCTGCGATTACTACCATATTGTGGAGTCTACAGTAATTGCAAGGTGAATAGAAATAAAAACAGAAGAAATTGCTTCAAACCTTTCCTTAAACGCGCAAAAAGAATTTCGTCGTTCATAACACTTATTTAATATCACTTTTGTAGACATGACGAGACGTATATTTTTGACTTTGTTCGCAATTATAAGATAAAATCAGATAAGATATTTTCGTCCAAGTTACTTTCAAGTGCCTTGTTTACATTACTGCTTTTAGAAGTTGTTATTCAATATGTTTATAGGCGACCTCACTTTTTTTGTTGAAGTTTTTCTATTTTAAGACAGGGTACCGTCTACCCAAGAAGGAAGGGACCTTTTAAGATTTAGTTTGCATAAAAACAATTTAAAGTAAATACCTAAAAATGTTGTATAAGAGTAAATCTTTTTCCCAAAATATTGTATTTTTCGTTAGTTTTTTTGTTTGTGTATATTACTTTTAGTATTATTTAAAACATTTAAACTTGTAAGCTTTCGAGAGGGTTAAAGGTATCTTTACTGAAATATATCGATGAACGAAAGAAAACAGTACCTACATTTATCTATAAAAAAAACTATACAGACTATTTCGACTCTAAAGAAAAACACACATTCCGATGTAATAGTTTAAAAAATAATTTCAATTGTTCAAAATAACAGACAAAGTTGAAAAATATTCCTATTTGCGCCACCATGGTCGATAGATTTAGATAAAACAACCTCAAAAATTTATCTTAATATCATATAGAATAATCAGCAGAATATAACGTTTCTGTAGGTAAAATGTCTTCTAGATCAATGAAATACTGGTTATTAAAATGTAGAGATAATAAACGTGTTCTTTTTACCACAAAAATTTGAGCGACTAAGAGAAACAACAACACGCACTAATAACTAGAGTTACTCAATTTGCGCCAACAGCCAGTAGCGGGCCCATAAAGGTTTACACAAAATAAATGGTCAGAAATAAAATGTAATACGTGCTCAAACACTTACCGTCTTCCGTGAAATCACTCAAGTGAATAATGTCTGTTAAATATCTACAACATCAGATATGTTTCCACAGATGTTTGGCAAACCGAGTGCGGCGTGAGGAAAAAATGTGTTTATATGTAGAAAACGAACGTTCTACATCTAGTGACGTTATATTTGCGTAATTAAAGTAAGCTTTGGAACAAAACGGTTCTGTTGACGCACCTTTACAAGTTTGTCTTAATGTGCCAAAATCAGAATCTTTCTCTAAAACACTTTCAAACCTTTCTAGGACACAAACACTTTTTGCGCCTTCTACCGCACATAGGTGTGCGTGAACATGCACTATTTGCAAAGATTCCACTAACGACACCAAAGGATTTTGTAATTTTTCTATTGCCTCCACTAGCCCGAAGTAATTGTTCTGAATAGTTTTTAAATCCGTTTTAACCTGACTATCTTGAAATTTCGACTGGCTTTCCTTGATAGCCGCAGCTTCCTTTGGATGGAATTGTAAAACCACGTTCGTAATATTCTCAAAATATTTATGATAATAAAACGCGGCCTGTAACCATGTTCCCCAACGTGTAAGAATAAGTTTTGGTGGCTCAGGCATACGGGGGCACAGTCTGTGAAATTTGCGAATACGTTTTGGGGATTTGACAAACACTGCTTTTGTATGCGCTATTAAAGCGTCTACCTCACGATAACATTTTCTAATACTATCTGCCACATGACTGAAAGCATGAATTTTACACGTAATATGTAACAAGTTAGCACAATGTTTTTTAAGAGACCGGCCTACAGAAAGCATGTTTGCGGCACCATCACTCATAAACATCAACAGTTGGTTTGTTGAAAATTCAAACTTTTCCAATGTATTTAACACTAACTTTGAAATGACTTCGGCAGTACATATGTTGTACTCGTCTGGAAGCTAATAGAATTGAAAGTGACGATTGATGTGGTTCCATTGTACGTGCCATTACATTAACCACAGAATGTTTTTACGATCTGTTGTTTCGTCCACACATAACCACAGTATTTTATCTGTCAACTCCGATTTAATTCTTTTTTCAACATGTTCACGAGCAGATTCTTTATAACAATGCCCGACTTGGTAATTTGCAGTCCGAATATTTATTCTAAAAGAAGACATATGCTTCCTTGTCTAGTAAATTAAACGGTAGATTAAATGCAATAAAGGTAACACATAAATTAAATTAAAATTTGTCAGCGTCGTGTGCAATTTTTTTTTTAAGAATGCTGTTTACTATTTACGTGACGTAGACAATCCCTTTTGAACTAACACATTAAAGGGATATTACAAACTACACATTGAATTTTAAGGCCATCATAATTTAGGTCAGGCATTTCTGCTATAAATTCTGTAACTTTGTCCAACATTGGTCGTTTTCGCGACGTAGGCAACATGTTTAAAACAAACGTAGAACTACGAAATAGTATTTACGGCAGCGTGTATGTATGTATACACAGCAGATCTGGTTGAGACTAGCAGTTATTGATTGATTGATTGATTTTCTACCAGAGCAGGGCTGGTCTTTACATCCCTAACACTGAAGCTTAGTTGCATATTGTATTATTCCTGCTTCGGTTTTGTTTTACTTAAACAGGTTAGTTCCCGCAATCAGGTTTAACAGCCAATGTAGTAAATCTTTCTCCATTGGTTGTTCAATTGTGCTTCGCATAGCGAATCTGCGTTGAGCTAACGCTGCACATTCGAAAATAATATGAAAGGCTGTTTCCTCCTCCTCATTGCAAAGTCTACATAAGGGCTCATCTTTGTAGATCCACATCTTATGCAAGTGGCCTCTCAAATAGCCATGTCCTGTTAATAGACATGTTGCTGCTCTAAGCTGTATCTTGTTTAATTCAAGCAGGTCAGCAGTCAGATGTTGCGACGGTCTTCCCATCATCCGTTTGCTGTGCTTTTGTCCAGCTGCATGTTTCCAATTTAATTGGTGTTGTGTTATAATCCACTCATTAATTGCACCACGCACTGCACTCTTCGTAATACCTAGACCCGGTTCGGGGCCTATATAATTCATTTTTGAACCTTCCCTCGCTAGCTGGTCTGCAATTTCATTGCCCGCTATGCCTCTGTGCCCTGGCACCCACGCCAGTGTAACCTTGTTATGTTTAGACAGAGCCATTAGGGTTTGCAGGAACTATTGAAAACAGAATCCTATATTGATTGTCCACAGAGACCGTAGTTATCAACGTAACAAATGCAAGTTTAGAAATTCCTTTATGCGTAGATAGATGTCAGCATTAGGTAATGCGCTTGAATGTAATTCAATGTATTTTTTGTGGCAGTTGTTATGTCATTCATAAGTTAAGAATGTAGTATTTATTTGTATCTTTGTGTATGTAAAATTTCCGATTCTCTACGTGTTGTTTTACCTTTAATCGGTAAGTGCTCGTATAAATTTGAGTTATACTACAATAATATGACGATAGATATGGTAAATATATTTTGAAAGTTAGTTTTCAAGATGAGTGCCCAACCTAGTCCGGCAAACCAAACCGTTGACCGTGAGAAGATATACCAATGGATACTCGAATTAACTAATCCCGAGACCCGTGAAAATGCGCTTTTAGAATTAAGGTATGATTTATTCTTTTATCTTACTTTCAATTCTGATAACGTATATTGTTTTTAGCAAAAAGCGAGAAGTAGTTCCTGATCTAGCACCGATGTTATGGAATAGTTTTGGAACTATTGCTGCGCTTTTACAAGAAATTATTAATATTTATCCTGCAATTAATCCACCAACACTAAATGCACATCAATCCAACAGGTTAGCATATTTTAGATATAAGATAAAGGTTTTATAACTTAAATGTGAAAGGTCAACTTGTTAATTTTGGATACTGTGTAGTTCTTGGTCTAGTTGTATATCTTTAAATGTGGAAGGATTAAGACTTATATATATTTAGGTATCCTGTTTTTGTGACACCATTGCTATTTGCCGATAATAATAATCTTTAGATACGAAGAGAGAAACAAATTGGGAAGTTGAACGCTATCAGACTTAGCTCGTGCCACATATGGTATTGGCTAATACTAATTTATGTGCAGTCTAAACTTAGGTTCTGATTATAAGAATAACTTCTTAAGAAAAGTGAAATTATTGATTTCAAACATTGTATTGATAATTAATAAAGTGCAATATGAAAATGCATTAATTTTTTTTACATTGAATCTATTGTACTACAAATTCAGTCAATTTATAGCTAGGTTTGGAACAATTTGTAATGTTTCGTATACCAAACTCTATTCTTTTACTAGAATAACTGTTATCATCTGACAGATACAGAATTCATGAGTTTTTTTTATCGATGCCTTCCCCAAGCTTCGACTAATCCGTTTGTAGAACTGCAAATAATTCCTCTGTTTCTGTGAATATTTTAATTTGTATTTTCTAATTTAATTAAAAAATGTAACTTCAATAGCATTCAAATTGGTCTATGTGTTGAATCTTTCCTACCAATTGTGGACAAGGCGGAATATAATGCGCTGTGACATACATACAGATTGGGAAAATGAGATATTGGCTATATCGGTATCCCTTCTTCGCTCTCTCGCCGTATATATGAGAGAGCTCTCTCGCCGTACATGCGAGAAGTTGCAACATTTTGGATAAATTACGGGCTGCTCCGCTCAACTGATATTTTTAAACGTTTTGCAAGCTAAGGAGAGCGTTATTGGTTGTGGATTTGCACGTAGATGATTAAGCTGTCAGTCTCAGGTTTTGGCAAGTTCTCTCTAGCTTGCAAATAATATACAAAATTTTGTGATTACTAATAAGCAGATAATTGAGTAGCCACAACTAAATATCTCATTTTTCATTTACACCTAATACCTTTGTAACACATTAGTTTTGTTATTATATTAGTGAGGTCAATTTTGCAAAGATATTTTAACGTACCTGCTAAGTTGATACCACTTTGTTATTAAGATTTTTTGCCAAAACTCTTACTTTTAGTCTTTCATTTAAGCATCTTGAATTATACTACTAAAAATTCAGATATGTTGATAAGGTTGCATAACGAAGTTATTGTTAAGCTGGCTCAAGAGATAGAATACCTAGTATTAAAGGTAAACACGGAATGTTATGAATTTGTAATGTAAAGTATGATAAAATTATAAAAATACTATTATTTTTCGTTTTAATGCAATCTTGTTAACGTCTGTGATTTTGTAGGATACAATTTAAGTGATCTAATGAGGTGAAATACTTTTCACACGTAAAAAACATTGAAAAATGAAAGAAAAATCTTTCCAATAAATAATTACATGAATTACCTTATTTGCTTTTATCATCGTTCCTTGATTAGAATTTTTCAATAATTCTGTATTTATTTGTATATATTTTTTCAGAGTGTGCAATGCCTTGGCACTATTGCAATGTGTAGCATCGCATCCTGAGACAAGATCCCAATTTCTTCTTGCCCACGTACCTTTATTTTTGTACCCGTTTTTGCATACTGTTTCAAAGACACGACCTTTCGAATATTTGCGACTGACTAGCTTAGGTGTTATTGGAGCTCTAGTAAAGGTATAATAAACCAAATGTTTTCTCAGTGTTGCTAATTTAAAACCTTTTTGTAGACTGATGAACAGGAAGTTATTACATTTCTGTTGACAACCGAAATAATACCGTTGTGTTTGAGGATTATGGAATCTGGTTCAGAATTAAGTAAAACTGTTGCTACTTTTATTCTGCAGAAAATTTTGTTAGATGATAGCGGCCTCTCTTATATTTGCCAAACATACGATAGATTCAGCCATGTGGCTATGATTTTGGTAACTATTTAAAGTTTTATTTTCAAGTATTAATATTAGAAGAAACTTTAATCACTTTCTTATGGTTGCCGCAGGGTAAAATGGTCTTGTCTTTAGCCAAGGAGCCCTCTGCTAGGTTATTAAAGCATGTAGTTCGCTGTTATCTGCGCTTGTCTGATAATCCAAGGTATTCCTCCATTAAAGGAAGAAATTGTAAAATCGAGTAAGTTGATCTTTCTGTATTTCTTACTTTTAGGGCAAGGGAAGCTTTGCGCCAATGTCTCCCCGATCAACTACGTGATCAGACATTTGCACCGTGTCTACAGGAAGACAAATCGACTAATCACTGGTTATCTCAACTATTGAAGAATTTGGATACACCAGGTGCCTCTGATCCTAGGCAGGTCGGAATATCCCCATTGACGTCACAATAGGAAAATCGAAAGTCCGCTTTTGTATTTAATCACATATATTGGCTATTATATAACTATTAGATGTAAAAAAATCTACGACAACGCAAACAGTATAGTATAAACGTGGAAGGAAAGGAGGCTAATGATTGTGATCCAATATTGAAAATACTGCTCTGTCTTTACTTCGATGTGATTTAAGTTTATAGAATTAGAAAGTATTATTTTCATATTACCTTATGGACTATTTGTACAATGAATGAAAATAAAGTATCTTTACTTTAGAGCTTGTTTATTTATTGGTAAGAAGCATCTTTCAAATGTAAACTGTAACGTTTTTGCTTAACAATATTGTAGAAAATGTTAAAGTAATTTATATTATTTAATACGTCAATTACTATTAAAAGAAATTGAGATGAATAAAAATATCTTGATTTGCATTAAGTAGCTAAAGTTTCAATTCCGTAAAGTGATAAAATTAGTGGAACCCGTTTTTAATGCATTTTGTATAACTGACGCTGTGATACATTTTCAGGTATCAGCGCCCAACTTTTGAAAGATTTTTATAAAAAAGGCCATAACTGTCATATATCAAGATTACTGTAGTCTACTTTATATAACATCATTCATGTATGTTCGGTTGCATAATATGACGTAGAAATTCAATTACACATTGATTTTCAAACATTCTAGGTTTTAATTTAAAATCTTGAATTTTATTTTAGATATACTTTAATAAATTAAATAATCAATCAACGGCAAGTTTGTTTTCACTATTTCCTATTCAGTTTTATTGATTAATTACATGAAGTGAAAAAAAGAAACAATTCCTTTGCATTTCTAAAAATCGATAAAGATAACTGTGACAAATAAAAAAAATACCAAATAGGTATAACAGATTTAGTTTGGTTCAGTTTTTGTAAATGGTCAAATGCTGTTAATAGGCCTGGCACAAAGCGCTTCGCGCCAGGTTAGAAGTAAGGTTGCGCGGCCCACGACATACAAACGAATCGGCATGAGCTACCTCAGCGAATGAAATTATTAATTTATTGCAACAGTTTCTCCTCAACCTTTCGCAGTGTTACACGTAATTATAAAGATATACATGTGTGTCTAACTTACACAAGGAAAATAAACGACAGTTGGCTAATAAAGTCACTACATTTATCAGTGAGTTTCCGGATTTGAATTATAATGGAGTATTGTGTAAAGTTCACACAGCAAATATCCTTCACCGAGGCAAATGTGGAAGAAAACCTGATGGTGCAGATTTTTCACCATTCTTATCCACGTTGTTAAGAAGTTACGTTTATTTATTATATTATATTATTTAATGAAATCAAACTTTTTATGTGGTGTATTAAAATTAATGTAACCTTAATTTTAAAAAGCAATCAATATAAATATATATATTCGTTTTTCTGGAAAAACAAAAGTGCTTTTTACTACATACCTATAGTTACTCATACATTTACGGTATTAAGTACAACAGAAACTACTTTGTTATTTAACATATTTTGGCTTCCGTCAGTGAATTATGAAAATTTGTAGTTTTCCTTGGAATTTCCGACGCAACTAAATGCTTGACAAAATTTCGTCCAAGTAAGGAATTGAACCTGACGCCGGACGGACGTGCTAACCACTACACCACGGAGACCTTGATGCCAGGAACGTTCACTCTTTAACACCTGGTTATTATTTTTATTTGCAAATATATCATAATATTTTGACAGACAATTTTTAATTCTTTCATGCCACTAATTAATTAATATATTTTGGCTTCCGTCGGTGCATTATGAAAATCTGTATCTGTGGGTGAATTATGAAAATCAGTAATTTCCTTGGAATTTGTCAGGTTCGATTCCTTACCGAGACGAGGTTTTTTCAAGTATTTAATTACAAATGACATTGTTTACTTTTTACGGCTATGACATAACAAATGCAGTTTTTAAATTCAAAAAATGGCAATAAGAACGCTTCAACACGTGCATATATTGGCTGTATTTGCAAAATATTTTTATTGCGTCAGTTCTTATTTTATACCGTAGGGTATTGATTTCTAAGTTTCACTTCTGTTGGGTGTGAGTCACATACACTACGCGACCCAAGCGACTGATCCAATTCTGTGGCGAAGACCGGTTATGCCAGGCCTAATTATTAACGATTACAAAATGAAAAAAAGATGCTGCTTAATTAACTAGTTTTAATTATTACTATTTATTATTAATAATGTTGGACCGCTTCGATGTTGTACCCATTTATTTAGTCTCCTCGGCATGAATCTTATGAGGTGATGTCACTCGGTTTGTCGAATCATAAGTACGAGTTGTTGCTTATATCGAAAAGCTTCCACTATCTGGGGAAGTTAGTGAGTTTTATGGTCAACGATTTGGAGGTCACTGTGGTCACAGCAGCAGACTAATTTTGTTGATTTTGGACCTGATTATCTTTTTAAAATCATGCGGGGTTTAGGAACTTTCAAGCATATGGAATAAGTCTGAAATGTATAATTATTTAAATGTAGCGTAAAACTATCAGGTTGCCTCTAATGAACATTAGATGTAATATACTACCGTACTGTACGAAAAACAACGGGCCAATAATGTAGAAAATGCAATCATGTCCTTTTATTTCCACGATAATGAATAAACTGGGCAAATATGCGGTAACAGCCAGAGGCGTGGCGAGCGCATAAAAATTTACACATAAAATAGAAGGTAAGAAATAAATTATAAAACGTGTTGAAACACTTACCGTTTTAAGTCTTCCGTGAAATCACAAACTGGGTAACATCTGTTAAATATTTGAATCATTAGATATCTCTCCACAGTTATTTCAGTCAAGTGAGTACGACGTGCGGAATAAATGTTTTTAATGCCGAAAACGACCATTCGACATCTAGCGATGTTATATTTGCATATTCAAAATAATCTTTGAAACAACTTAATGCATCTTCACACACACCTTCACAAATCTGTCTTAATATAAGAAAATCGGAGTCTTTCTCTAAAACACTTTCAAATTTTCGTATTACACACCAATTTGTTTCGCCTTCTACAGTGCATAACTGTGTGTGAGCATCATTCACAATTTGAACAGGTTCCACTATATCGAAACATTTTGTAATTTCTCTATTCCCTCCGCTAGTCCGAAGTAATTGTTATGAATAGTTTGTAAATCTTTTTTAACCTGACTATCTTGAAATATTTCCTGGCTTTTCTTGATTGCTGCAGCTTCTGTCGGATTGAATTTTAAAACTACCTTCTTTACTTGATCAAAATATTTGTTGTAGTAAAACGCAGCCTGCAACCATGTTCCCCAACGTATAACAATCGACCGTGGTGGTTCAGGTAAATCAGGACACAGTTTGTGAAATAGTCGGGTACGTTTCGGGGACTTTAGAAACACTGCCTTTGTACTAGCAATCAATGCATTTACTAGTGGAAAACATGTAGGAATCGTTTGTGCTGCAAGATTTAGAGTATGGATTTTACACGTTACATGTAAGAAGTTACCACTGTGTTCTCTAAGAGATCGGCCCAAAGAACGCATGTTTGCGGCACCATCGCTCATAAACATTAAAAGTTGCTTAGTTGAAACTTCAAATTTGTTCAATGAGTTCAACACCACCTTTAAAATCTCATCGGCAGTACAATTTATAACTCTTTTGGAAGCAAGTTAGAAGGAGGATGACGGTCGATGTGGTTCCATTACATTAACCACAGAATGTTTTTGACGATCTGTTGTTTCGTCCACACACAACCACAGTTGTTTGTTTTTCAATTCCGTTTTCATTCTTTTTTCTATATGTTCACGTGCAAATGGTTCTACATTTCGTATCGATGTCCGACTAGGCAATTTACAGTCCGCATGTTTATTCCAGAAGGAGACAAATGCTTCTTTGTCTAGTAAAGGAAACGATAGATTACATAAAATAAGAGTAATACATAAATCAAATGTAAATTTTTCTTGGTCTCGTATGCCACTTTTTGCAGAAGAATGCTGTTTGCTTTCGATGTGACGTTGACAATGGTTTCTGGACCAACACATTAAAGGGATTTTACAAACTAAACATTGAATTTTAGCGCCTTCAAAAATTAAGTCCGGCATGTCCACTATAAAGTTTTTAACTGTGTCTGCCATTTGTCGTTTTCGCGACGTACCTAACTGCGACATTTTTAAAGCAAACATAAACGTACAATTACGAAATAAGTTACGACAACCTACATATACACAGAACTACTGGCATACAGCATCGATTTAGTACTGACGCTGTGAACGCGTGAAATAAATAATCGCCGACTCCGCACCACATATCTACTACACTGACTGTTACCGCTGTTTGCCCAGACTAATAATGAGTCTAAGTATAAACAATTATTAAAATACTGGCTTTTTTATTTTACTCTATGTCATTTAGTACATAATACTACTCAAAGTGGCTATTTCTTCGACGTGTTTTTAAATATGTACTTCGTTATCATTTGTAGCTAATATCTTTAATAAGATTATATGTGTATCAATTTCCAAATGCAAATCAGTAATAAAACAGTTAACAAAAAATCACACAATCAAGGAAAATGTAACTAATTTTGTGAAACTCTCACAGTATTGCATCTTTTTACCGATTTAATTGACGATTAAAGCTAACTTGCTCTAACTATATTATCCAATCAGGCAAGGATAATAACCTACAAACATTTAAATAAATAATGTATGATATTGATTATACAAAGAATTCCATGTATTTTAGTCATATAAATTAGTAAATAGATAACAAAACTGTCAGATTTCAACAATAGATTTAATTTTAGTGTATATCGAAAGTACTATACGTTTGCTATAAAACGTAACTTGAAATTGAGAAATCACATATTCTAGTTATTTTTTGCATGTTCAATATGGCCTTTCCAAAAGTTGGTAACCTGCATAAACTGAAAATCAGCGGCGCCGTGGCTTAGTTGGTTAAAGCGCCTGTCTAGTAAACAGGAGATCGTGGGTTCGAATCCCACCGGGGCCTATGTATTTTTTGTTAAATGTATTTAATTTTCTAACAGATAATAATACTAATGATATAAAAAATAGAAGATAATATATATCACCACTTATAATGCGGAAACTAATTTATAAAATAACAATGAAAAATACTAATTTATAAAATAATAATGAAAAATATTTTTGAGGATATTTTATGTTGCTTTAGTGAAATTTATTGTTTGGTCTAAAAAATTGTTGATTAGATTTTTTACTAAAGTAAAAACTTAAAACAATCTATTTTTCATCCTTTGGGAGGAAGCAAAGGTTTTCCTGATGGCATGTCCGATATTTTATTTATAAAAATCTGAAAGAATGTTGCTCGAGAAAACTAGAATATTTTTGTTCGATACAAGCAGTTCATTATGAAAAACATTCTATCAAGGACAGCAGTTCTATTGCTTGCATTAATTTTACCCCACATAGCTACTTAATTTTCTGTTATGATTTCCATAGGGACTTCCCCCATTAACAGACCGAGGAATTTGATTTCATTAAGTGGTACATATCGTTAATCAAACTGTACTTTGCTTACATATCTATATATTTTTAATGTTTTGCTTGAGTTGTTCGGGATGTTGACGCAAAATAATCAAAGTTGGCAAGTGCACTATGCCAACACAAATCGCTGAGGCTTTGACCGCCTACTGGATGTTAACTCGTTTTAGATAACGTGAACCAATTGCAAAAGCGTGAATAATGTACTTAGTGGGCGGAACCGGTGGTAATTGCAAAATCGACCAGTAGCGGCTAAGATATACTACATTGGTTAAATATATGTACTGTTTCAACGTACTTATGTACTACTGACGACACGCTTATATATAAATAGGTTTTTTTTAGAACAAAGCGCGAGTTTGATTGTATTTTTGGGACAGGCAAAATAATGACCCGCTTTCTTTAGGCTAGCACTTTGTTTTGGTTGTTCCTTTGGAATTTGGTGCGACTCTTTTGGCATGATCAAGTTAGAACAAAATTTTACAATTGAAATATTTTTTTAGTATTTCCTAATTTCACATTCAAGGATAGTATAGACTTTATTGTGGACTTATGCGAGAAATGGATTTATGTGTTTAACCACTACCAAAATGGTCAATAGTTGTTTCCAGTTTGTATCCGTTCAATGATAAGTCATTGTCGTTTTCCTCAAGTTTGCAAAGGTTTAATACTGCTATTTGAAAATTAACGTAACTGAAAGATTATATGAAAGACACTGCATCATATAAGTATAAATTTCAAGTACGTCAACTAAAGAAATGCGTCTGTTAAGATTTTATCCGACTACATAAATATCGATGTATACATGTACAAGATGATCATAAGAAAAACGTCATCGAGAGAGAGAGAGATGTTTTTTTTTAATTATTTTTTGTTGGTTATAACTAGAGTTGCTCAACTTGCGCCAACAGCCAGTGGCGGGCGCATAAAAGTTTACACAAAATAAATGGTCAAAAATAAAATATAATACGTGCTCAAATACTTACCGTCTTAAGAGTCTTCCGTGAAATCACGTCAGTGATTAATGTGTGTTAAATATCTGCAACATTAGATATGTTTCCATAGTTGTTTCGGCAAACCGAGTGCGGCGTGAGGAAAAGGTGTGTTTATATGTAGAAAACGAACGTTCTACATCTAGTGACATTATATTTGCGTAATTCAAATAATCTTTGGAACAACTTAACGGTTCTGTTGACGCACCTTCACAAATTTGTCTTAATGTGCCAAAATCAGAATCTTTCTCTAAAACACTTTCTAACCTTTCTACAACACAAACATTTTTTGCGTCTTCTACCGCGCATAGCTGTGCGTGAACATGTTGCACTATTTGGAGAGATTCCACTAACGACACCGAAGGATTTTGTAATTTTTCTATTGCCTCCACTAGTCCGAAGTAATTGTTCTGAATAGTTTTTAAATCCGTTTTAACCTGACTATCTTGAAATTTCGACTGGCTTTCCTTGATAGCCGCAGCTTCCTTTGGATCGAATTGTAAAACCACGTTCTTAATATTCTCAAAATATTTATGGTGATAAAACGCGGCCTCTAACCATGTTCCCCAACGAGTAAGAATAGGTTTTAGTGGCTCAGGCATAATTCTCAGTCTGTGAAATTTGCGAATACGTCTTGGGGATTTGACAAACACTGCTTTTGTATGCGTTATTAAAGCGTATACCACAGGATAACATTTTCTAATACTATCTGCTACATGGCTGAAAGCATACATTTTACACGTAATATGTAATAAGTTAGCACAATGTTTTTTAAGAGACCGGCCTACAGAAAGCATGTTTGCGGCACCATCACTTATAAACATCAACAGTTGGTTTGTTGAATGTTCAAACTTTTCCAATGTATTTAACACTAACTTTGAAATTATTTCGGCAGTACATTGTTGTACTCGTCTGCAAGCTAATAGAATTGAAGGTGACGATTGATGTGGTTCCGTTTTCATTTTTTTTTGTATGTGTTCACGAGCAAATGGCACTACATTTCGTATCGATGTCCGACTAGGTAATTTATAGTCCGCATATTTATTCCAGAAGAAGACAAATGCTTCTTTGTCTAGTAAACGAAACGATAGATTACATAAAATAAGAGTAACACATAAATCAAGTGTAAATTTTTCTTGGTCTCGTATGCCACTTTTTGCAGAAGAATGCTGTTTGCTTTCGATGTGACGTTGACAACGGCTTCTGGACCAACACATTAAAGGGATTTTACAAACTAGACATTGAATTTTAGCGCCATCAAAAATTAAGACCGACATGTCCACTATAAAGTTTTTAACTGTGTCTGTCATTGGTCGTTTTCGCGACGTACCTAACTGCGACATTTTTAAAGCAAACATAAACGTACAATTACGAAATAAGTTACGATAGCCTACATATACACGAAACTACTCACATACAGCATCGATTTAGTAGTGACGCTGTGAACGCGTGAAATAAATAGTCGCCGACTCCGCATCACATATCTACTACACTGACTGTTATCGCTGTTTGCCCAGACTAGTAATCACTTGCAAATCATTTCAGTTTATAATCATTTAGTTATTTAGTAAAAAGAGGACGCCTAAGTTGTAACCAACATAAACAAATACTTCAGAAAAAACACGGCCTTCTCGATTACGTTTTTTTAATGAATGATATTGCATTTGCTAAGTAAATTCGATAATCCTTATCATAAAACAAATTCATTAAAAATAACTTTTTATTTTAACATGGTACTTATTTTCTTAGATTTTCTTCTTTATGACCAAAAAATTGAATTTTTTGTCTACTGAAAAAAAGGTTCCTTGGTTTAGTATTGCAGAATACTCTCTATACCGTTTAAATCTCACATACCTAATAGTTGTGTGCACTCTATCTTTGAAACAGTGATCTTTGGAAGGAAGTGGTTAGTGATATATGTATATAATTATTGTAAGTTGTTATTTCTTTAGATAGATAGATCGTGTCGTATTGCTTTTATGCTAATTAAAAGCAATCACAGTATTTCCCAAAAATAAGTAAAATTTTTTCAATCCAACTGATTTTCAACTTTGAAAATCATCTGTTAGTTAAGAAATAAATAAGGAAAAGAAGGCGTAGATAATACCGAGCTCTATATTCTGATAAAAATTATATGTCTCGTTAATAAACAAGAAAAGAAACAACTGTAATGTCGCATTTTATTTAAAAAAAAGGTAACTTCTTAAGGATATTATTCACGCAAATTTTAAATAATCAAATACTGATGGCAGTGTGAATGAAAAGATGTTAATTTTCTAATTTTACAAAATTTAAGTATAGGTATATTTACAATATTTAGTATTTACGACGATTTTTTTGAAACCAAAATTCATCGTTTTTTTAATAAATAAAAAACCTATACCATGAGCGATATTTATAATGTTTGTTGCAACAAAATAGCGTATCAACTTTCCTTACATTGAAATGGACAATATAAAGATGAACAGGTCCTTTCAAATACTCCTTTCTTTTATATTTCAGAATGAAACAGAATGGTTAGGCTATTGGAACGACGATATAACAGGTTTAGGTACACTAGAAATATGGAAAACAACTTCGGTAAGTCGTTAATTTTAAAGTGTCAGGTTTACTTAGAAATATGTTAAAGTTCATGTTGTATTAAATATAATTTGTGTTATTTCTAACGTAAGAATATGATTGAATATATATGTAAGTTCTTTTAAGAAAAATTACAAACATTACGCGATATTGAAATGCTTATTATAGAGGCTGATTCATTTTCGAGACTCACCATGGATAATTGGACATAGAGGGTAGGTTTAAATTTGACAAAGTTACTAAATTTTGTGTTTGTTATGAACCCGAAGGGGAAAATGGACCTGCGATAAATGACGTTCGAGATTTAGAAAAAGGTTTTTATCCGGATGTAGAAAATTGTATGATCTGGATACAATTGTACACAGAGAAAAAAAGTTCTTGACCCAAACAAATATGCATTCAGTCAATCAAACCGTAATTTTAAATGGCGGCAAAGATATATTTTTTTAATTTAAAGAAATAATTTTTTTACCATCGTTATTTGATTCAAACATATAATCTCTTGAATCAAATAACCTCAAGTTTGATTCGAAAATATATCTGTTCGATTTAATATAGGTACGTAGTATGTTTCATTCAACAATGCAGTTCATTCTTTTAAAGAACTTCGTCAGTTGAAATCAAACATATTTTTTGTAACCATTTATTTGACTTCACCTTTTAATGGCGAACGTTCCCAAAATGGGAGCATACTAAAAATCTAATTCTTATTGAATTAATCATATTATTCGAATTAATCATATTATTTGCATATGATTTAAAATATACATAGATGTCACCTTTTCTGATTGCTAATTATAACAATTTTATGCAAATAATATGATTAATTCAATAAAAAAATCGTTTTTTAGTGTTCCCATTTTGGAAACGTTCACCATTAAAAAGTTAGATAAATATGTATTTGCTTAACAAAATATTTCTGTGGTTTAAAGTATGCTGTTACTTTGAGAAATATATTATTCTGTTGGTATTGTTACTCCACTGAAATGGTTAGTATGATAGTTGCTTTCTTCGTTTTAGAGAAGAAAGCATTCATTTATGAGCACATAGGGTAACAATGTGTTTAAAATACCTAATCTTTTGAAAAACTTTATTAACATTGTGGATAAACTAACAAAAGTCCATAAAGAATAAGTGTAATGACGCAAATTAATCTCCATTTGGTAGTGACGTGGTGCTTTTATTTTTGTAAATAAACCCCAGCTCCCTAAAATACCATTAACTTCCTCCATTACGTTAAGGTGATATCAAGACGTTCCTAAAGATCTACGTGGTCGCAAACAAAAACGGTGAACCTTAAATCTTACATCTCCCAAGAACCTGTAAACTGAATCTGGTTAGATCTCGATGTCGAAGTTGTAACCTGATTTTAACAATATTAATAACATCAAAGTTAGGTATAGTGTACCGATAACTTTAAATAGACTGCAGTATGTCCAAATACGTCGACAAAAAGTTGTTAAAAGGTATGCACTTTTATATAGGTATCTATAAAACAATAATTATCCATGCGTACGTAATTTTTGTAATTGTATACGCGCAAAATTGTTTCGATGAAGATGACATAACTACAAAATAACTGGTGTGTTGTGTGTATAGATATATAAAGATTAAAGTGATACTTGTACTACTTTTGCAAAAAATATTACAGAGCTTACTATCTCGGTAATCTCGTAGGAATCCTGAGAATCGCGAACGAGTGATAGGGATAACTCTATGGTTAGGTGCTAGAAGGGTGCTAGGTATTATGACAAAAAGGATAGGAGATAGAACAGCAGATACCTCAACGGACTTATGCATGCAAGCATGTCTTATCACTTGCCTCTGCTGAAAAACTTGTTAAAACAAAAAAGGAGGAAATATACTAACAATTAGTTACAAAATATGAAACCGGAAAGATCAAAGCATTGTTAAATGTGCGGTGAATTGAATCGCAATTTATTTACTGCTAATATTAGGGTTACTGGCCTTGAAAATGATATCGGCGAGATTTTTGTAATTTTCGCTAATTCCTAATACAAACAGGAATTCTGATATTCACCAATCTGTGGCAACCATTTTATTAATTTTTTATACAGAAATTTTAACGTTAGTTACCCAATGGTAAAAATATATAATTTCTATTATCCTACTTACCTATTATTTTCTTAATTAACATCTCACCGCTTACGAACCACCATCTCACATAACCTAAACTAGGACTACGATTACGTTCAAGCAACGGAAATTGCCGACGACGCGCGAAGCGCACGATTTTAACATATATTTGTTGACTCAACAAAATTATGTCAAATAAAAACATTCAAACAAATTCAATCTGTTGTTCTTAAAAAATGTGCTTTCACTCAAATAAACCTTTGTTGAACTAAATAAATAATTTCGAAGATATATATTTGTTTGATACAAGAACTTTTTTCCCTCTGTGTAAATACTTTGTGCTCGCTATTGTTATATTTCGGTTTGATGAATAAAAAAGTACTTAAAATATCTCGTTCCCCTTCGTTGGTCTACATTTTTATATTACTAGTAAATATAACTGAAATGTTTGCCACTTTGAAATTTCATGGTTACCTTATTCAATCTTAAGATGTATTTTTCGTTAATTAAAGCATAATATCAAAAACGTTTGTCAACATTAATGATAGCAAGGACTGTGAGGTAGTATGGCAAACACAATATTTACGACACACTCTGCACCACACAATTTATTATCAGCCCAGTACCGATTGATGACACATCAATCGGTACTGGGCTGATGATGATGATTCACGTGTCTTCGAAAAGGCCTTCCCGAGTTAATTAATAATTTGTGTGGTGCGGAGTGTGCCGTGAATATTGTGTTTGTCAACATGTTATACATGGTTGAAATCAGAAAAAAAAACTCTGACAGTGTCAAAATCCAAAATAGCACCGATTAGAAAATAAGAGACTTGATAATGGCCAGAAAGAACCGGAGTGTCGTATAAAAATTTCGACTACACCATTAGGTAGATGATCGAAAGTGGCTTTGAGAATGTGTTTTTAGTTTTTCTTTATAATACCAAGTAAAGGTGCTGGAGGTAAAAGAAGAAAAATAGTTTTTTTTTTTTAATCTCGAACGCTATTTGTCATAGGTTCATATTCTCTTCGGGTAAATAAGAAACACAATATTTAGCAACTTTGCCAAATTTAAACCTACCCTCTATCCCCAATAATAAACGAGATACCCATGGTGAGGGTCGAAAATGAATCAGCCTGTAAAGAATATCTTACTTAATGAGATCGTACAAGTGACTATACATCGTTAAAATTGCTGAACCATTAGCAAGCTATAAAAACCATTAAGAGAGTCTTACCGAAGTCATTTTATGCATCAGTCCAATAATACACAAATATTTGGTAAATCTTCTTAATTTACAATGTTGATCTGATTGTTTATTGTACAACAATTTACTAATAGTCAATACATGCCTTGCAAAAGATTGATTGATATATATATATATATATATATAGGGCATATTGACATTAATTGAATAGGGGCTTCCACATGCAGAGAAACGTTTACTTGTGTCAAAGCTGTCCGCCTTAATTCAAGACAATTACTGTTTCAATTATCCAAAATACAATAACTGCTTTAAAACAAAAGAAATTTTTTCTTAACGTTTCTTTCTCCGCTTAAGAGAAGTATATATTTCTAATAAAATAATTGTGTTTCTTTGTTTAAGACATTTGTTAACTTGTTTCAAGAAAACCTCGCAGAAAAGTTGGAGAAAGCGATTCTTAGTATAAGTAAATGGCCATTATAATAAAAAAACAATGTTTCTTATGGATAGTAAATAGTTTTCTTAACTCCAGAAAGCGTTTAGGTGTTGTTCATAACCAATAGTTTCGTTTTCTTAAAATAAAGCATTTTTTACTTAGAATTCTTGAAATTATTGCACATTATTAATTGCGCTTACCTTGTTTAAAACAGTACGACATATCCGTACATAATGCTCTTACATCTCTCAGTTTACGCCACTAATCTTCAAAAACAGCAACTGACATATTTCCTGGCGCCACGTAGTGCCAAGGGATATAGTCTTTCCGTCCTATATAGTACCGACGGCACCAAAATACAGATACCGTACTTACCCATACAATGATATAATCTTTAACGAACACCGTTCCACAAATATTTTCAAAAGAAATGTTTTTTTTCTTTTTATTACTATTTACCACGTGTACTAATTTAACTATAGTTTTTTAAATACATAATAAATAATAATAAAAAATGGGATAAATAAACTTAAATATGAACTCATTAATTATTAATCTACATAAAAATAATCCCTATTTAATTGCATTATTGAAGAAATAATTTAATTACACTGTAACACAAAAATACTTTTTAATTAATATAATAATTATTAACTTGTAGCTGGCCTGTTGATGTATTTTTTGAACACGAAACTGGTCGCCTAATTTGTCAACAGAACTTTGTGTAATCTGGACCATTTTTTCATTCCTACCTTTAATACGAATATGTTCTTAACGTAAAACTAAATGATTTACTTGGAAGAAACATTTTCCTGTTTTGGATTTTCTTGATTTTCTAACCCTAAGAAAATATTTATTTTATCCGAATAAAATTTCAAGAAAATTATTTTCTTATATTGTACATTTTTATAGTCTTGAAATAAAAATATTTTCCTGAATAGAGACTGATTTTTGCAAGAAAATTTATTTCCTTGATGCAAGAAACCATTTCTCTGGGTGCAAATCTATAATAAAATACAGGATGTTCTATTGAAGAAACCAAGCTTCTATCATGCGATGTGAAAACTTGTATACCCCTTGTATACCCAAGCATACTTTTATGTTGTGCAGCACTTCTCTCCGAATATTTTTTATTTGAAAACTTTTCCTCTAGATTACTCAGGAAGGGAATTATCTTCCACCCATGCACTTGGTGGATACGCTGTATATATTTTTTAAATAAAAATATTGTATTTGCCATAAATACCTGTATAATAACTATGATGAAATTCAATTCAGTTGTAACCACCATGTAAATTCTCTTATTGGCTAGCTATCGATTTTGACATAATACTTAAAATGTATTTCTTGTTTTATTATTTTCAGTCACCTAACAAGTCATATCGATACCCAGGTACCCTGGTGGTAACTAGAAGAATATTTAAGTTTTTAAAATAATTTTCAAATATGTGAAACGAAAAGATTAAGCACCAATTTTCTCTAAATAGTTTAAGCAATAGAGATTTGATCCGGCGAAACGATCCTCATTTCGTTACTACGCTCGTCTTAACGCAAAGTCCTTTTCACTTTGGACTTTGCGTCCAAATACCCAGATAGTGACAGAAGGGTCAACAAAACTGATAACGACCCAAGTTCAAATACATTATTTCTGTGATGACAATTTCAAAAATTTACCCCTATTTTTTATTTATAAGAAAGCATTACGTACTTTCCATACTAACTGGCCCCTATAAGAAAAGTACCTAATATTGTGATATTAGTCTGGATTTATTACATATATGTATATATGTACGTACATACATACCACGGATACGTTTTAAGTCTCTACAAAAACAATGAAGGAAAAAAATGTTGTTGGTGTAAATCGTTTTATTATTTCTCAAAATATTCGTTATTGATTTATATAATTTTGCATGCGTTCGAACCAATTCTCTAAACGTTTCTTCGATTCAAAACATAGTTTTTGAAGACTTCAACAGATTCTTGAGGTAATAAAAATCACTGCCTACGCATTTTTTGTTTGACATTTGGGAACAAAAAGAAGTTGTTATGCGATAAATCAGGTGAATACAGTAATTCGATGTTTTTCTCCTTCAAATAATTAATTGTTGACGCGCTGTGTGAGAGCTGGTATTGTCATGATGAAGGATGATGCAACTTTGTCGATTGTTTTCCTTGACTTCATCGATGACTTCTGACAAATAAATTATTATATACCATTCAGCATTAACTGTTTTTCGATCCTCCAAACCATATACAGTACAACCAAAGAAGCAATCATTTTCTTGAAAGTGCTTCGTGAACAAACAACTTTTGATGGATCCGGTGCATCTGGGAACCAACCCAAACAGTTGATTGTTGAAGTTTCGTCGCCTGTTACGATGTTGTATGTGGATTCTGAAGCTCCTGTGTCGAATTTTTTGAGCATTTCCTTACACCTCTTGGAGATATGGCGACCTTAGTACTCCATGGTAATCCATCATCGAAAGTTGATTTCAGTCGTTGTCCCTTAAAAATACAATTGCAACCGACAAATGTACAATTCTCTGGGTGTTTTGGGACAAGAAGGTGAACATTTTTGTTACCATTTTTAGCAATCACTGTTTGTTGGCATTCCTTTTCGTTCATATTGAAAATTTTGAATGGTTGATGTTCAAGATATGTTTCTAAAATGTTATTCAGTTTCTGAAAGTAATCTTCAACAATGTAAGGATTGCCGCCTTGACAGGATTCGTTGCCGGACCTTCCTAAACAATGGTGTCGATTCATAAAAGCTTTGAACCAATGGCGGCCAGCGATTTCTTTTGGTTTTTTGAAACGATTGGGGCTATCTTCATTTTCAATATATTTGTAGACGCTTTTTCTAAATGCTTTGTAAGTCAAAGGAAACTCTATCTCAGAAAATCTATTATATATTTTTGACTAAGTCACTTTCTTGTTGCTCATTTAAGGTAGACTCTGCTTCCAGTTTTCTACTGGCATCTCCTGGTGGTTTCGCAATATTCGTCGTGGAATACCACATTTATTTTCCACATAACGTTGAGTTTTATCTTGTTTTAACAAACTTATAGCTACTTCTGTCATATCTTGGGTACAATTGGCTCTTATACCGCGACATTTTTACCCATAGTTCTGTGAAGTATAATAGAAAAATATGTGGAAGACAATAACGCTCAAGAAACTCAATGGAGAGGTAATTAGGCTCAACAGATATTCTGTGAGCCTTATTATTCTTACTGACTGACATTCAATTTAAGGTTAAGTTCAATCTAACAAATAAATTGCAACATGCGAAATACTATATAATAATGGTGAAACTAGTGAACTAGAACTTACCTTAGTTGAAATTGATATCTTAGCACCTTTACTCTATGAAAAGGAGTTTCAAACTAGGAGAAACTTTATAATTTTAATTACAAAGTGTTCCTTGGATACGCTAACGTACTCCCAACAGAAAACTAATGAACTCTATCTATTTTACATATCTTCCAAAGGTAGGTCAAATGCAGCAGTGTCGCCAGATTAGAAAATGGGAAATTCGTGAGCTTGGACACGAAAACTCGTGAGAAATCGTCAGTTACATTCAAATAGCCGTCGATTAATATTTTATGCAATTAGGATATTAAAAAACTATATAAAAACAACAATTTAAGGCATTGAAATAAAAATAAAATAAAATATAACCCAAAAAATTATTTACAATATTACGGGAGCCTTTATAAGCGCTTGAAAAATTAATGTTAGGTATTCGGACTCGAAATCTGTATCAACGGCATTATTAATTTGGCTGTTAAAATTTGATAACAATTCGGTAATTTCCCGCCACCTTGTTATAAAGCTCAAAAAAGTTAAAGTAGATAATAGCAGCATCCCACACTACTCGCAATATGCCGACGTTTTTGTACTCTTGGGGGTTTGGTGTGAATATTTTATTTCATGTTGGCTTCACTTGTAAATGCTTCTATTGCTGTAACTTTTTTTATAAAGGTGTCTATACTGCAAACATCTTGGATTAGTTTATTAATTCTAAATGGTGTTGGAATATGGTGATATTTAAAGTCTGTAGATATATAAAGTAGTGCAATTTGCAACTATCTTCGGTTCAAAACTAGACGAAAAATTTGAAAGATATTGCATAAGCTTTAAGTGATCTTATTTTTATTACTCTTAATGTTTTATTTCTAATAAGATGCATATAAATTTATAGTTGAAAGAAACAAAACGCTTTTATACCTCAGTTAATTCAAGAATACAAAAGTAGGAGTTGTCTTTGTCTCTGTCATTTATACATGACATTATAATATCGGAACCGCAATTTTGGGGCCAAACTGTAGTTCTCTCTGTATTTAAATGATATTAAATTCTACTATACTTTCGAATACTTTTGAAAGAGTTTTTTTAAGTATACCGAAAACCGCGAGATATTTCGTCTCTATCGTGAGGTCGTGAGATTTTCTATGAAATCGTGAAATCTCACGATTTATCGTGAGATCTGACATCACTGGTTAAATGTGTAGATGATGTAGCAACAATAAATGAACTATGTTTAAGACAGAACAAATTCATAGGCGTTATTGCCAGTCTGGGCCTTAATACTCTGGGGGATTTTACATCGATTTTTTAACAGTAGAAATATAACTTTTTAATACGCATTTAATTAATTATATTCATAAAATTTGAAGGTGAGATGAGAGGCGATTCTTTCTTTGCGTGAAGGGATTTCAAATATTCGGACAGAAATATATATTATATAACACCCTAGGGAGTGCTGTAGACGTATATCTTATACTTTAAGTAATTCTGCTTATCTAAGATCATGTTCGGCTAGGGAGGCTTGAGTGCAATGGTATCCCGGAAACGGTTGGAAGGGCGAGGGGACTCACCCTAAATTGAATGAGGGAACTAAAAATACCGATCCTCATATTTTAATCGAAATTTTAGATAGACTAAAACTTCTACCAATAGGAGGCTTAAAGATGGTAACATCCATTTTCGAAATGTACGTAACAAGTGCGTAATAGAAATTGTAATGCTTATACTAATTGCAAGTACATTAGCCATGGCACTATACCCTTTTGATAACAATAAATTTCATAACTATTAACGCGTTTATCGGTCAGTTTTTCTCTGCTATTGCATAGAATCGTTGAGAAACGTCTAAATAGGCAATAAATAAAAAGTCTCGAAAAATATCTGACGTCAAAACGTTACGACAATATTTACGTATTTCCCCATTAAAGGTTTGTTTACACATTTATATTTACTAACGTTGATAAACGGTTTTACTGCATAGAAGTATAATACTGCAGTAGTTAAATTAAGCACCATGCAGTTATCATATTTTTTATTAAGTGCGTTATTATTTTTCTAAATTTTATTAAATTATCTGAGTAGAATAATTTATGGCAATCTTAATATGTAACTTGTGTAATAACTATCTCCGTATTAGATTTTCATAGAAGTTATCAATAGTGTGGGCAAACAACGGTAACAGTCAGTGTAGTAGATATATGGTGCGGAGTCGACGGTTATTTATTTCACGCGTTCACAGCGTCAGCACTAAATCGATGCTGTATGCGAGTAGTTCTGTGTATATGTAGGCTGTCGTAATTTATTTCGCAATTGTACGCTTATGTTTACTTTAAAAATGTCGCAGTTAGGTACGTCGCGAAAACCACCAATTGCAGACACAGTTAAAAACTTTATAGTGGACATGCCGGATTTAATTTTTGATGGCGCTAAAATACAATGTCTAGTTTGTAAAATCCCTTTAATGTGTTGGTCCAGAAGTCATTGTCAACGTCACATCGAAAGCAAACAGCATTCTTCTGCAAAAAGTGGCATACGAGACCATGAAAAAATTACATTTGATTTATGTGTTACTCTTTTTTTATGTAATCTATCGTTTCGTTTACTAGACAAATAAGCATTTGTCTCCTTCTGAAATAAATATGCGGATTGTAAGTTAGCTAGTCGGACATCGATACGAAATGTAGTGCCATTTGCTCGTGAGCATATAGAAAAAAGAATGAGAACGGAATTGAAAGATAAAAAACTGTGGTTGTGTGTGGACGAAACAACAAATCGTCAAAAACATTCTGTGGTTAATGTAATGGTACTTACAATGGAACCACATCGACCGTCATCCTCCTTCTTACTTGCTTCCAAAAGAGTTATAAATTGTACTGCCGATGAGATTTTAAAGGTGGTGTTGAACTCATTGAACAAATTTGAATTTTCAACTAAGCAACTTTTAATGTTTATGAGCGATGGTGCCGCAAACATGCGTTCTTTGGGCCGATCTCTTAAAGAACACAGTGGTAACTTCTTACATGTAACGTATAAAATCCATACTCTAAATCTTGGGGCACAAACAATTCCTACATGTTTTCTATGCACTGACTGCTAGTACAAAGGCAGTGTTTTTAAAGTCCCCGAAACGTACCCGACTATTTCACAAACTGTGTCCTGATTTACCTAAACCACCACAGCCGATTGTTACACGTTGGGGAACATGGTTGCAGGCTGCGTTTTACTACAACAAATATTTTGATCAAGTAAAAAAGGTAGTTTTAAAATTCAATCCGACGGAAGCTGCAGCAATCAAGAAAAGCCAGGAAATATTTCAAGATAGTCAGGTTAAAAGAGATTTACAAACTATTCACAACAATTACTTCGGACTAGCGGAGGGAATAGAAAAATGACAAAATGTTTCGATGTCGCTAGTGGATTTTGTTCAAATTGTGAATGATGCTCACGCACAGTTATGCGCTGTAGAAGGCGAAACAAATTGGGGTGTAATACGAAAATTTGAAAGTGTTTTAGAGAAAGAAATCCTTGGGACATTAAGAAATGTGATTACGTTTGTAGTGGGAAGCCAAAACCTTTGTTACTGCAATGGTAGAGTACGCGCAGAGAAATGGTTTTGTGCATCAAGAAAATAGATTTTCTTGCAAAAATCAGTTTCTATTCAAGAAAATATTTTTATTTCAAGACTATAAAAATGTATAATATAAGAAAATATTTTTTTAAAAACTTTATTTGGATGATGCGACGTTGTTGATTGTTTTTCCTGATTTCATCGATGACTTCTGGCAAAAAACAAATTGTTGTATACCGTTCAACATTAACTGTCCCTCGATCCTTTAAATCAATGCTCGCGACATGTCCAGTACAACGAAAGAAATAATCAATCATTTTCTTGGAAGTGCAGTTGACACTTTTTGAGGAACCCATCGGAAACAGATCTTTTCACACCTAGATGTTCATCGCGAAATTCATCACTGACGGGGCACGACTACAAGGAGTCTAAGCAATTCAATGCATTATTGTTGTGTTATTATTAAAATCGTAAAAAAGTCATCTAGAGACAACATTCACGTGAAATTTCAATTCTTTCACAAAATTAAACAGTCGCTGTAAACAAACTACTTGACCGATTTCTGTGCTGTCGCTGCTTTAACAATAACGAATGTCAAAGTTACGAAAATAGAAATGCCAAGTAATTTTCAACGTTTAAAGATGTATTCACACCGAAGAGAACCAGATTTACAGACGAAGATTTGGAATGATATACTACTATTGTATATACCTTTTATTAACGTAATATCTAATGCATTAACGTTTTAGTAGTTATGTAGATTTAAATTACTGCACTTAAATAATTTATAAAATACGAAACAAAACGACGCGCCACTGGTGCCGCGTTATCTTTTCTTTATTGGCGAAAATGTAAACTACACACGCGCGCCCAGCTGAAGAATCACAGTTGCAATTGGTGTAGACGTATATACACATGAGGAAAGAAAATGTCTAGCTATACGAAAAACCGTACATGCGACAACGGAAAACGCGAATAGGTGATTCACCACAAGCGGAGGAGTTAGCGGCAGTCGACGGCTCACAGAGACCGATGTGGTTAGTTATGGGGTAGACTGCGTTATGTGCGGACGATCTTAGTAAGAATTTGTAGAGTATTTATTTTTCTTTTCTTTTATTTCATCAGAATCTGTTCTTATTTTCGTCTTTAGAATTTCTTATTAGTTCCGTCTACGCTTCGTAGCAACAACAAAATAAGTATGCGAAACTCTCATTTCCAGGCGACCATGACTTCAGATTATTACGTGCGCTCTTGCACACTGTAGGTCTATGGTACATACATGACAAGGGTACTAACGCGACCCGCATCGAATCGATTGGATTCCACTCAATCCCCTCCTCGCTCTCTCGCCGTACATATATACATAGATATAGCTAATTTCACATTTTCCCGATGTGTATTGTATGTGTGTCGAGTTACTACATCTTATCCGTTCCTGAGCTTGCCCGATATACAAACTGATATCGTTAAATATAAAAGAAACATGTGTACATCTATTTACATTGAACTTCACATATTTCGGTTATGTCCTCGTACAGTAAGCGACAACAGTTACCTAAAATGTGGTCCTCTCTGGTGATGTTAAACCAAAGTGAGTAAAAAGGTAACAACATGTTTTTCATTACAGGTTTTTAGTAACATGTTATGTTACTTCTATTAATGTAACAGTATATCCTACAATGGGTTTTTACATCAATATGATTTTGTACATCATTTTTTCATCATATTCTTCGATTCAAGCAATTTTGCTTTCAAACATTGTCCAGTGATGCTTCAATCGAATGTCTTATCTTGTTATTGTTGACTTTTTAGGTAGGAAGTTAATGCGGGCAATCTGGGACTTAAATTCCTTCCCTCTACTCCAGGAATGTTATTAAACCTACGGTGAACTACTGGACAGGTTTTATTAATCTTTAAAAATTATTTAGATTACTTTCGCGATTGTTTGAACATTTTATAGCGGATGAAATACTCTTTTCTTTCTAAGTTAATTCCGCAGCGTAATTAATAGTCGAAATTAATCTATTGAAGAAGCATTAAAAATATTGAACATGCATTTTATTTTATATCTCATAAGATAAGATAAAGGAATTTATAATAAACATAAAAATAGAGGAATCTTTGGTGTCTATTCATTTTGTAACTTATTACAAAAATTAAAATCCAATGAAGATAATACGAGTACAATAAAATAATTTATTTGGATTTATCTGTGTCGCATGTATTCTGTGGCTAAGGTCAAATATTTTGGAGTTCACATAGTAGTTGTACTCATATATAGTAAACAAGACCTACAGTGTAATCACATATTTTGGATGGCGTACAACGCCTTACTGTTTTCGCTGTCATCAAGGTTTGAAAGTGAAAGCATACATGTAACTATATATATTTTACTTATTTTTCTTATATATCTTGTGGGGTATGCGTCCCAACAGGGTTGCCTACAAGCCAACTTGGTTGCCATAACCACAGGAGTCTTTTATGTGTATAATGTGTGTGTAAAGTGTTCCATGGTTTTGTTACCATTACCCCCTCGCCACAAAACCCACCACTATTTCAGGATGGGACTCCTGACGCTGCCATAGTCAGAAGCAGGCTCTCTTACCACAGGAGCACAGAATCATTTGCTTGATGAAGATATTTTAATTACTAGTGATGCAATAAATGTGAATGCGTTCTGTTAATTACCGAAAAATTGACTTGAAGGAAGAAATACGTGTTAGGGAAAATTGCGTAATAAGAAACAGTGGTAAGGGGAAACTCCTTTTCACTTTTTTTGTTTGCTTAAGAAAATAATAACAAAAAATCCCATTGTATACCGTTATTAGTTACTCATCATTGAAACAAAAAATAATAAATAGGACTAGGGGAGGTTGGGGTAATAAGAAATTGATGGGGTAACAAGATGGGTAAAATATTTGTGTAGTAGTCACTTTTAGTTTGAACACTATACACTGCGGGCCTAAAGTGTCCCCCCCATGCTAACTTTTGAACGACAGAAGCTAGCGTTTTTAGGAAAAATAGGTCGATTTCTATTTTTAAGTAACTTTTGCCGTTATCAGCATTTCAATTGTATTTCCGGTTTCACTGGAAGTGACGCCAACTTTCTTTTTTTTTTAATAGAACATCCTGTATATTTTGACTCTTTTGAAAAGGTAATCGGAAGGCGAATCCAACGATGCCACATATATTATACTTTAACTAAAGAAATATGACGATATGCAGCAATATAGGTTTCAGTAATCTGTTTTTGTCGTTATGCAAAGTTGGCTAGAAAAGAGCGCCAAATTGTTTCTTGTGACACCAGACTGATCTAAAGAGCTCGTTGCTAAGCAAAGTAATCTAACAATTGCCAAATTGTCAAATTTCAATTCCAAAAGTGTAAATTATTCTTGTTGTTTATTGTTATTATATCCTGCATTTGTCATATGTTCCTTCTTTGTTCTCATTATTATTTTCTCTCATTTTAGCTTGTTCTGTTAATTGTTGTGATTTCTTTACTTTATCGAACTTTATTGCAATTGATTAGTTACGGTAAGTTTGTTTAAATATGTTAGTTTTTGATAGACAATATGTCTATTTTTTGGGCTTTTTATGTTGTTACTTTTATGATGGCTTCGGCACGAACCATGTTAAATTGCTGAGTGAATTTTAATAATATGTAAATCTGGCAACAATTATCACCTTATTTACCATGGTTGCGCAACAAATTGTACAATAATTTAAATCATATCATCTTTCCTTATGTTCCACTTTGTGTAGTTGTTGCCAAATTTACTTTGCTTAACAACGAGCTTTTTAAATCAGTCTGATGTCACAAGAAACAATTTGACGCTCTTTTCCAGCCAACTTTGCGTAAGAACAACAGATTACCAAAATCTATATTGCTGCATATCCGTAAAAAAACCGTATAAATATACAGGGTGTTCTATTTAAAAAAAGAAAGTTGACGTCACTTCCGGTGAAACCGAAAATACAATTGAAATGCTGATAACGGCAAAAGTTAGTTTACAAAAAATAGAAATTAACCTATTGATTCTAACACTTTAGGCCCGCACTGTATAAGTGTATACTTTTACCCTAGTACTTATTTTTATTATTGTTTTTTTTAAATGGTGAGCTCCTACAATCAAGTTTTATGATGTAAAGTATATTATACACAAATAGTACAAAATACATTCAAAAAATATATTAAGTAAAACAAAAACAAACAACAAATAAAAGTTTTCTAGTACGCCAACAATTTTTTAAATTGGGGTAATAATATACTTTTGCTTCTAAGCTTATAAATAAGAATTAAAAAAAATGTAATTTGAAAGCCTTTCTGATTGCCCACAAACCTAAATTAAAGAATCAACAGAAAATATCTCATCAAAATCAGCAAACAATGTTATTTTTGAAAAACCCAATTTTTAATCGGTAAAGCTTATAGTAGACTCATCTTGAAAAAGATATTTTTGCAAAGAGAATAAATAGGACTATAATGATGTTTTTTGGTTTATGGACAATGATTTTATGCGTCTTGTGTAATTTTTCCAGATTTTTACACCCATACACAGGAGCAAATAAAAAATGTATCTTATTACCCCTGTTTCTTATAACCCCAACCTCCGCTATCGCTTTGTTCAAATTTTCTTCTCATGTAATATATAGTGTGTCCAAAAAAGTATGCCAGAAATGAGTAACTTTTTTATTATTGGCTTCTTAAAAAAATTTATTCTTGATAAAAGTTGGTGCATGTACTTAAACTTACAATGAATATAATAGATCTACTCTAAGATTAACAATAACAGCGCCAACAGTGTTTCTTTGAAAACCTCTCAAGAGTAAAGTACCCTGATTTTTAAAGATATACAGAAATTTTATTAGAAAGATTTGTTTTTAATTTAGAGGTGCACCCCAATACAGAATTTCGATCAAAAACGCTTGATTATAATATTTTGTCATATATTGTTGATTACTTTCTAACGATACGCCATTGACTCATTCAGACTTTCTCCGTTAATTAGATACAATTTGTTGATTAAATTGCTGCTATGGACATACTGTATAAGTTTGCATGAAAAGTTCAAGGGAAACAATATTTTCTCACAGCTTTGTATAGTATACAACTGTTTTTAATGATTTTGGGGGCAAACCATAGAATTTTCAGGTGTTTGTGGGGTAATGATTATTGATACCCTTTACTTTTGTTTCAGATTAAATCAAAATCATAAAATTTTCAGTCAGTTTAGACCCAGTTACGATGAGAACCCTATATGCTGTGTACAAAGAAAAATCTTAAGATCTCAGCTATAAAAAAGAGTAATTTTGTGTATACAATTTATATAATATGGAGTTCAATAAAACTTTAGCCAGTGTAGGTAATGTCAGTAAAAAAGAAACCTTAGCTCCACCAAAATGTTATGTGGGAATGCGTACACAGAGTGCATTTTGTATCCGGATACAGTTTATAACGAGAAAGCTGAAGATTATAATCTTTTGTATCCTGTGCATTCTGTTTGTTATAAAATTTGATCAATTACTTCTTTTTGAGCAACTTTGGGTCTCAACTGTGTAGACAAAATGAAGTCGCTAGTTGTATTAATTTTAAATGCATCTTATTGCATCATTCGTTCCTACAATTTTCGAAATATACTTAGCTTGCTATTGTTACTAAAAAGTATGTCTTTCAATGCCCCAGTATATTGGTTATTAACTTATTAATTGAAATAAAACATCAACAATTTTGTTTTGTATTTTACACTTCCTATTAATCGACATTAAACATACTATCTCTTTCTTAATTGTTATGCTAAAAAGTTTTTTGAGTGTAAAAGGAGATTAATAAAGAGAGCAAACACTATTCGGTTAACAATCTAAGTCCAAAGAAAGTGATTTAATATCTTTTCAGCAACATTTTGAAGTTTTTATTGTCTCTTCTTCAGCTACAGGAATATGAATTCAAATGAGGAGGAATAGGGATATGTGACGGACAAAAAGCGGATACATATTATATAAGATTTGAGAAATGCATGGAGAACAGTCCGATTAGCACAGCATTAGTTACTACATATGTATAAGTACATAACATTTTTATTCATGTATTCTTCTTACTATCGTCTCGATCAATGAAAACTCTAACTTTAAGAAATCACAATCAAAGGTTCCAAGAATTTGCGAAAAATGTTTTTCTTAAATTTGTATTGTTTATCCTGATGATTAGGCGACAGAATCGGAACAGTCGATGGGCCGCGTATTATAAATAGAGTTGCTCGTTAGCGCCAACGGGCAGTGGCAGAGGTTTGATACGACCCTCAGTATAACTGCGAGTCTCAAATAGATCTGTTGTGTATACATGTACGCTGTCGTAAATACCATTTCGTAGTTCTACGTTTGTTTTAAAAATGTTGCCTACGTCGCGAAAACGACCAATGTTGGACAAAGTTACGGAATTCATAGCAGAAATGCTTGAGCTAAATTATGATGGCGTTAACATTCAATGTGTAGTTTGTAATATTCCTTTGATGTGTTCGTCCAAAAGCGATTGTCTACGTCACGTAAATAGTACAACAGCATTCTTAAAAAAAACATACGACACTATGACAAATTTAAATTTAATTTATGTGTTACCTTTATTGCATGTAATTTGCCGCTTAATTTACTAGACAAGGAAGCATATGTCTTCTTCTGGAATAAATATTCGGACTGCCAATTGCCAAGTCGGGCATTGTTACAAAAAATTGTGCCATCTGCTCGTGAACATGTTGAAAAAAGAATTAAATCGGAGTTGAGAGATAAAAAAACTGTGGTTATGTGTGGACGAAACAACAGATCGTAAAAAACATTATGTGGTTAATGTAATGGTACATACAGTGGAACCACATCAATCGTCACCTTCAATTCTATTAGCTTCCGGACGAGTACAACAATGTACTGCCGAAGTAATTTCAAAGTTAGTGTTAAATACATTGGAAAAGTTTGAACTTTCAACAAACCAACTGTTGATGTTTATGAGTGATGGTGCCGCAAACATGCTTTCTGTAGGCCGGTCTCTTAAAAAACATTGTGCTAACTTGTTACATATTACGTGAAAAATTCATGCTTTAAGTCATGTGGCAGATAGTATTAGAAAACGGGGATGGAGAGTGCGAGATGGAGAGTGCGAGATGGAGATAGCAGTAATAATTACTATAGTAATGTTATCCTGAGGTAGACGCTTTAATAGCGCATACAAAAGCAGTGTTTGTCAAATCCCCGAACGCCCCGGACGGGCATGCTAACCACTACACCACGAGGACCTTGATGCCAGGAACGTTCATTTTGTGATACCCAGTAAAGTAATTTTATCTGCAAATATATCATAATATTTCGACAGACAATTTTCAATTATTACGTGGTAAGTGCACTAATTAAATAATATATTTTGACTGCCATCGGTGAATTATGAAAATCTGTAATTTCTTTGGCATTTGGGCCGTAATTAAATACTTGAAAAAATGTTGTCCCGGTAAGTTCCAAGGAAATTACAGATTTTCATAATTCACCCACAGATACAGATTTTCATAATGCACCGACGAAAGCCAAAATATATTAATTAATTAGTGTACTTGACAAGAATTAAAAGTGGTCTGTCCAAATATTATGGCATCAAGGTGTCTGTAGTGTAGTGGTTAGCACGCCCGTCCGGCAAGCGGGAGGTGTCAAGTTCGATTTAGTTACGTCGGAAATTCCACGGAAAATTACAAATTATCAAAATTCACCAGCCGAAGCCAAAATATATTAAGCAACAAAGTAGTTTCTTCAAAAATCAGTTGTGTTTAATACCGTAAATGTATGAGTATCTACAGGTATGTAGTAAAAAGCACTTTTGTTTTTCAGAAGTAACGAATATATGTATTTATATTGATTGCTTTTCAAAATTAAGGTTATGTTAATTTTAATACGCCACATAAAAAGTTTGACTTCAATAAATAATATAATATAATGAATAAACGCAACTTTTTAACAACGTGGATAAGATTGGTGAAAAATTTGCACCATCAGGTTTGTTGCCACATTTGTCTCGGTAAAGGATATCCGCTGTGTGAACTTTATACAATACTTTAGCTCCATTATAATTGAAATCCGGAAATTCACTGATTAATTTAGTGACTTTATCAGCCAACGGTCGATTATTTTTCTTGCGTACGTTAGATATACTTACGTACATATTATATCCTTATAATTATTGTAACGCTGCGAAAAGTTGCGGAGAAACTGTTTGCAATAAATCAATAATTTCATTCGCTGAGGCAGCTCATGCCGATTCGTCTGTATACCTATATATATCGCGTCGTGGGCAGCGCAACCTTACTTCTAACCTGGCGCGAAGCGCTCTGTGCCAGGCCAACTGATGATTTTTATTAGTGCATCAAAAGACGGTTCTTCTACTAACATAAGATGGAATTGCATACGTATAATTATATAATTTTTTTACATCTGCAACTCCCTAATATTAAAAACGAGTGTGAGGTGTGTTATTAGAGAATTTCCCGTTTGAAATAGGTCTTGATGATTTCTTTTTAAATACATCCATCAAATTTACAATTTTTTAAGAGCATATGTATGTATTTTTAGACATTTGGTATTTATTCAGGAGAACTGTTGAGAAATGTTTTAACTAATACGCGTAATTTCATTGCTGCATTAGAGAAGAAATTTTCCCACCGGTCGATAATCAATTGTCACTACAAAATTGTTTTTTGTGTATCCTTTTTCGAGGCAAAAATTTGCTGTTAATTAAAATTAAATCCCTTGTTACACATAAACAAACACCATCGCTCTCTGGGTTGGATTGCACTGTGCTTTCAATAAGTACGTGCGTTTACTAACTGATCGGTGGCACTCGTGAAAGCAAATAATTTTAGTTCTACCAAATTACATTTTTAGCTGCTTACGCAAGTTGTTTTTGTTCGAATCTAGGGCAGACAGTCTTGTTCAGTCGCTCTCCTTAAATTTACTCAGCTCTTATATGGTGTACACCGCAGCAACTTTGAAATTAACCACCGTATATTACTTTAAGTTCTATCATCAAAAGAAAGAACTTCAAACACACAAATTGGAAATTTGAAGGTGATTATAGTATAATATTAATAGCATATAAAGTGTCAGCTACAAGAAAAAAGCAAGAGTTAGGCTATGTTATGCATTGTACAGTACGATTTAATTTAGAAATTACATCATTTCACTAAATTTCGTTGTTATTGTCATTTTAATGATTTAAATTATTATTAAATAATTATTATTAAAATTATCGAATATATTTCTTAAGAAAACGAACAGAAAATCGAGGACAGTGCATTTCGTTAGAGAAAAGTACACAATTTGGAATTCAGAGTTTCTCTTGCTAAGCAACAGGTACTATAGGTATTTTCAAGAAACCTATTTCGACAATACACTTTGACAAAATTACATATAAACATTAAACAAATCAGTATTCGTGTTTACATATCAGAACTCACATCGACATGGAAATCCAGATAGATAATCATCGGAGAGGTCAGGATATGAAAATGTCGAACACGAACAACCGAAAATAAATATGAGGAAGTTAAAACGTTTCGTAAAAAATCGTTTTAAAATCAAATGTAATATTAAATTTTAAAATTTGAAACATAAAAAAGTATTTTACCAAAACTATGCTACCTGGCGTTTGGATTTAAAAACATGGAAGAAATTTGAAACAGTAGCAGTTAGAGGAAGGGATCGAAGAGAATTTTACACACACAGCCACGATACACGCATGCACAATAGGGCGAAATTTTATCGAAATAACATCTAAAATACATTTTCATAAATACAGCAAGTGAATGGAAGATACATAATTCCCTGAGCAATTTAGAGAAAAAGTTTTCAAACAAAAAATATTCGAAGACTAGCACTGGACAACAAAATTATACTCAAGTGTATAGGGGTTTTAAAAATGGAACAGCCTGTATATTATTACGATTTTAGATGCCTCTCTTCAATTCATGTCAACCTTTATCAATATTCACTACACTATCTACCATAGGTTTTTAGATAACTGACATAATTTAAATTTTTTGCAAAATGCCGCTGTTCCTTTAACGGCCGATATCTTAAACGCCCTACATGCTATAGTGATGATTAGTCTGGGTAAACAGCGGTAACAGTCAGTGTAGTAGATATGTGGTGCGGAGTCGGCAATTATTTATTTCAGGCGTTCACAGCGTCAGTACTAAATCGATGCTGTATGCGAGTAGTTCTGTGTATATGTAGGCTGTCGTAACTTATTTCGTAATTGTACGCTTATGTTTGCTTTAAAAATGTCGCAGTTAGGTACCTCGCGAAAACGACCAATGGCAGACACAGCTAAAAACATTATGGTGGACATGCCGGACTTAATTTTTGATGGCGCTAAAATTCAATGTCTAGTTTGTAAAATCCCTTTAATGTGTTGGTGCAGAAGCCATTGTCAACGTCACATCGAAAACAAACAGCATTCTTCTGCAAAAAGTGGCATCCGAGACCAAGAAAAATTTACATTTGATTTATGTGTTACTCTTATCTTATGTAATCTATCGTTTCGTTTACTAGACAAAGAAGCATTTGTCTCCTTCCTTCAGGAATAAATATGCGGACTGTAAATTACCTAGTCGAACATCGATACGAAATGTAATGCCATTTGCTCGTGAACATATAGAAAAAAGAATGAAAACGGAATTGAAAGATAAAAAACTGTGGTTGTGTGTGGACGAAACAACAGATCGTCAAAAACATTCTGTGGTTAATGTAATGGTACGTACAATGGAACCACATCGACCGTCATCCTCCTTGAAGTTTCAACTAAGCAACTTTCAATGTTTATGAGTGATGGTGCCGCAAACATGTGTTCCTTGGGCCGATCTCTTAAAGAACACAGTGGTAACTTCTTATATGTTTTTCACTAGTAAATGCATTGATTGCTAGTACAAAAGCAGTCCCCGAAACGTACCCGACTATTTCACAAACTGTGTCCTGATTTACTTGAATCACCACAGCCGATTGTTACACGTTGGGGAACATGGTTGCAGGCTGCGTTTTACTACAACAAATATTTTGATCAAGTAAAGAAGGTAGTCTAAAATTCAATCCAACAGAAGCTGCAGCAATCAAGAAAAGCCAGGAAATATTTTAAGGTAGTCAGGTTGAAAGAGATTTACAAACTATTCACAACAATTACTTCGGACTAGCGGAGGGAACAGAAAAATTACAAAATGTTTCGATGTCGCTAGTGGATTTTGTTGAAATTGTGAATGATGTTCACGCACAGTTATGCGCTGTAGAAGGCGAAACAAATTGGTGTGTAATATGAAAATTTGAAAGTGTTTTAGAGAAAGACTCCGATTTTCTTATATTAAGACAAATTTGTGAAGGTACGTGTGAAGATGCATTAAGTTGTTTCAAAGATTATTTTAAATATGGAAATATAACATCGCTAGACGTCGAACGGTCGTTTTCGGCATTAAAACACATTTATTCCGCATGTCGTACTCACTTGACTGAAACAGCTGTGGAAACATATCTAATGATTCAAATATTTAACAGATGTTACCCAGTTTGTGATTTCAGGGAAGCCTTTTAAAACGGTAAGTGTTTCAGCACGTTTTATAAATTATTTCTTACCTTCTATTTTGTGTGTAAGCTTTTATGCGGTCGCCACGCCTCTGGCAGTTACCGCATATTTGTCCAGGTTAGTGATGATTCAAATTTTATTCGATTGAGTATTGCTTAGAATTTTCGGTAATAGATTGAAAAGTTTCTTGCATCATCTGGCGTCTACAAGATGATCATGAAAGTCGAAAGTCGTTGCCATGTTTGAGTAATTTAAATTTTTCTTAAATGGCACAGCCTGTATATTTTTCCAGGATCTGATAAACTGCTACAGAATTTTTTTATAGTTTGTTTCCTATACTTAAAATGTGTTGTTCTGTAGTAAATTAAATATGAAGCTATGCAGATAAATTTTTTGCTAAAATGCATAGGGTACTGCAACGAAATACTACAAACTATTTTTTTGAAGGTACTGATTAATTTATGTATACAATTTCAACATCTATTCTAAGTGAATCCAATTTTCCTTCATACAAACTATAATGCGATCCTTGTATTTTTTTGAACATGTCCTAATATCTCGGGAGTATTATTTTGTGTAATGTCTACGTTATGCATTTGCCCAAAGAAATACATCCAGAAAGTTCTTTCATAAACAATTTCTATTTAGCTAACTTGCAAAAACAACTTTGAGTATGTTAAATCACGTTTTCGAACACTGTGGCACTGAAACATCACTACAATCCTTACCGCAACACTTCACGAACACCGGACGCACGTTTCAGAAGCTAAGCTATTTATCTTCAACAGTAAAACAACGATTTGGTTTTACTACTAGTGGTATTTCAGTTATACTTTTTACTGAAAAAAGTTAGTGTGCGATTCTTTAAATGAATCTATTTGCTTGTTATTGAACTCTAATCAACATTAGTCTATTTATTTTCGCTATTTATTATTTATACGTGGTGTTTAACTTACTAAATAATGTATGTAGGAAAATGATGTTTACTGCGAGTAGATGATGGAATTGTACCAAAAAAAGATAACGTTTATACATTTGCTTTAATGAATATCTTTAGTGAAACACTATTCCATGTTTTTCAATGAAAAGCTTAGCAACACAGCTTCATATTGAGATGTTAATGAAAATATCAAGTTTAGAATAATCACATGTTGCTTTTATTTTCAGTGACCTACTTGCAATAAAAATTGAAACACTACTTCCAGCTGTAAGCCCCCGTGTGAGTGATGTATGTGTATGTTTTTAAAATTTTTCGTCAAAATCCTCTTCTTTTTCTTTGTAGATGATGTTCAAGATAGTTTTGGATGAATTCTCTGGTGTAAAATCTTCTTCAATTCTGCTTCGACTGTTGTTCAGTGTTACTTTTCTTCACTTTGTTTCTGAATGGTTTTAAACTTCTTTTGATTGTTTCTGATGATCAAAATTTTTTAAATATTTGTTTTAAACTTATTTTCAAAATAATTTTATCTAAAACTTGTCGTATGCCAAAAATTTCTATTTCCGTCTCTTTACTTGCTTCGTTGTCACAGAAATGCAAATCTTCTAACGACTTCGATATTTTTATGGTTGGTCTATCGATGATCATATGCGATGTTACATTAAGGATTTTGATTACTACATTCCATCTAAATAGTGTTACGCATGATTTTTGTGTGTTTCTTATAAAAAATATTATAAGCTAAATTATTGAAAATAACTTGTGATTTTGATTATTCCGTATAAATTAATATTAATGGAGATTTTTTAAGATACTAAGAATTAATACAAATTATCAAAATGCCAGAATTTGAATGGTGATTAAAAATAATTCAAATTCTGTAAAAACATTATTATATAAAATTTTCGATATTAACTAAAGTGTGCCTAATAAATAGAGAAACTAAAATTTGATATTTTTTTTACTAGTGTGCGTATTTAATGAATTAATAATATTTGGACGTATAAAAATGCCAACAGTTGGCTTTGATAAATTGTGACATTTCTGACAAAATAACCAATGCGTCAAAAATGACAAGACGCGCAAATGAAATTATTGCAAAACGGATTGTGCACTATTACGTAAATGCTGTTAATGCGATAAAAGACTGTACGTCATTTCTGTGCAGAAGGAATATCAAGATATACAGTGTATAATGCAATTAGGAGATTTGAGAATACGGGAACATCCAATTACAAGACGATACCTGGTCGGCCTACAACAGTAGGTACCATTGATACCCAACGAGTGATTGCGAAGGCATTTAAGAAGTCACCCTCAGTTTCTGTTCGAAAATTGGCTCACAAGCTTAATATAGCAAGATCTACTCTGAGCTATATTAAAGTTAAGAAGCTAAAGATTAAGGTTAGGACAAAGAAAACCGTTCCCAAATACAATAACAATCAAGAGCAACGTGCAAAAACTGGTGCTAGTTATATTGCAAGAAAATGCGGTCAGAAAATATTAATTATTGATGGTGAAACTTATGTTCCTGCAGATCCTGCTGAAGTACCAGGTCGGAAGTTTTACCATAGTTCCAACCCTGCAGAACTAGAATATACACATAAATTTCGTTCAAAAACGAAATTCTTCAAAAAATATTTAGTATGGCAGGCTCTTGATCAATTTAGCAATGTATCCGACAACATATTTGAAGGAATGCATTATCAAACGCTTGATTCCGTTCATCCGTCAGTACCATAATAAATATCAAGTTTTATTCTGGCCAGACTTGGCAACCATATATTACGCCAGAAATGTTACCGAGTACTTGAATGAACATAACATTCAATTTATACCGAAAGATCAAAACCCACCTAACCTCCCCCAAGCAAGGCCAATTGAACAATATTGGTCCTTATACAAAGGGCAATATGCGAATTACAATAGAACGCCCAAAAATTTAGCAGGATTTAAGAGAATATAGAAGAAAATTGTAACGGAAGTGGTATGAAGATGCTCAAACAAATTGGACGAAAGGGGGTTAAGCAAACAATGTTAGATATTTTAAAATAGTTCTTTTATCACACTTTTCAAAAAATCTGTAGTTCAAGTAGATCAAGTTTTTGTAAATTTAAAAATATAAGATTGAAATTTGTTCCTCTACTTATTACACATCCTTTAAAAATTCAAAATATAATTATATAAATTAATAATATTAAGTGCAAGTGCACTTCATACCAATATCCCTCTACAATATTTAATTTACCAAAGAAGGACGCATTTTAGGTATATAGGGAAATGTTTAGAAAAAAAAAATCTCTAGAAGCGCTTCCCTGTAAGATTTTGTAAAAATATAGAGGTTGCTCCTTTTAAAAATTGAAATGTAACACGAATCGAACTTGTTGAATCTGGTTGATATAAAAAAATTTTCGATGTCTTACCGAGAACTCCAAGAAATACTCAATTCAAAGTGGCATTTCGTTTATTTAAGAAAGTTGAATGAATTGAAGAGATGGATCCAAAAACGTAATAATACACCCAGTGTTCTGTTTAAGAAACCAAACATGTATCGTACAATGCTTGTCCCCGAATATTCTCTATTTTGAAAACTTTTTCTCTAAATTGCCTAGAAAAGGGATTATCTTCCGTCCGCACACTAGGTGAACACGCTGTAGATATAGAAAGGTTCAATTTTAAAATTAAAACGGTCAACGGGATTTCTCCAATTTATATTTTACTATCCTGTAAAATCTCTATGGTTCAAATATTGAATTATGTTAGATATACACACAATAAATTTCGTATGAAGTCATATTTCGTTAATTTTTTGTTGCAACTTTTAGAGCCATCCGAGATTTATTCTGTCCTTTAAATAAATGCAAACGCTAATAATGCATCCTTTTCATTCCATTTCGCTTACGCAGGAGTTTTAAAATAACTGCTAAAAATATACTTTAAACATGACAAAGACTTTAGGGACATTATTTGGAGAGTGGGGATAATAAGAATAGTCACATCATCACTATATTATATATAACGACATCGAAAGTGAATATTTAAACAGACATCTTTAAAAAACGTACTTTTAAAAATGGCGCCAAAAAACTTTAAAAGCATGTATTTTACTAAGATTAAAATTTTTGGATTTGTTCATCAAATTCATAAAATAAACAATAACGGCATTGATTTTATTTAATCTAAGTATTGACTACTTTCAAAACGTTAACAAAATTAGAATAAGTATGTAAATCGACCGCATAAGCTTTGTTCAAAAAATTATATAACAATGTAATTTGATTAAATAGGCAGTTTAATCCGAAATTTTATATAACAAAAAGAGATCAAACATTTTATAATTAGACTCATCTATTTTTTGCCACGCTATTGATGAATAAGTTCTTCTCTTTATTATTGTTTGAAAGTATAATACCTGCTTTCCTTTATTATTAACTGTTTGTTCTTTTAATCCAAGAAAATATCTCTTTCGTTGTGAACAATGGTAAAAACTTTTGTTTATTTTATAATTATTTCTTAGATACATATTAGTACGAACTTCCTTCCGTATACCTCCTTGACCTGACCTTGAATCTACACATAAACATATAGACTCACAAACGCAAATGCACTCACACACAACCAATTTTACAGGAGAAACATTCCCCTTAGATGCCCCCACCTTCTAATCCGTACTCCCACCATCTTAAGGCGCCTCCTCGCTTTATCTCAATGAAGAACTGAAGCCAAATGATGCACTCTATGTTCGGAATTCAGTATGGCGCCAATATGCCTCATTTAATTAATACTTGTTTGTCTCATTTACTATTTGACTTGTTTTTGTTTTCGTTTTCCTATTGTTTTTATGCGTCTATATTCGTTCGGTTGTAACTCTATAGTGTCCGGGTTTACGTTGTTCGTATTGCCGAAAATAGAATGTTCTTAAAAAAAATTAATAACTAGGGGAGGATATTATAATTTATGAGTATTTTGGTCGATTTCTGTTTGCACTCTAAGTGAAATTGGTAAGAACTAGTAAGCAATTTGTTTTTGTTTGATAATAATCTTAAATAGTTCTGATACAGTTCCGTAACAGTTTTGAATTTCAACAGCTAGGGCTTGCGCGTTTTTAAATTCTGTTTTATTTTATTTATTAATTTTATGATAGAACTATGAAACTTATAAGGATTTATTTGCTTCTAGGCCTACCTCTTCAATGTTTAGAAATAATAAGAGAAATTAGGCAATAAAGCTATTTACTTGATTACGATAGTTATTTCAAAATGTATTTATTTTCATTTACTCACATTTAGAAAATGATTTTGTTGCATTTAGTTGCATATTGTTAGGCTAAGCCGGTGGCCTCTTCCCTCCAATTTTCTCCAGACCAATTTTCCTTCTTTGTCTTACACAATATATTTACGTTAAAACTTTTAATGCGAGAAACAAAATTCAGTAACGGAAAGTCCAATTATATCTCTTCATTTCACAATTCATCAATTGTAATACTACTCACATACATTAATTAAAATACTGTAGTAAGCATGCATACGGAGAAATGGTTTGGTGCATCAAGAAAATAGATATTCTTGCAAAAATTAGTCTATTCAAGAAAATATTTTTATTTAAAGATTATAAAAATGTCTAATATAAGAAAATAATTTTCTTGAAATTTTATTTGTATTAAATAAATATTTTCTTAGGGTTAGAATCAAGGAAATCCAAGACAGAAAAATGTTTCTTCCAAATAAATCATTTAGTTTTAAGTTAAGAAAATATTCATAGTAAAGGTAGGAATGAAAAAATGGTTCAGGTGACCAGTTTCGTGTTCAAAAAACACATCAAGCCAGTTACAAGGACATCCAATAAAAGAAAAATTACAATAATGGAAAAAAAACCTAAAGTTAATAATTAAAATTAGGAGCAAGAGAATGAGCTAATGAAAAAGTTTTTTTATAGGTTACAGTATAATTAAATTATTTCTTAAATAATGTAATTAAATAGGGATTATTTTTATGTAGTTTAATAATTAATGAATTAACACATACCTACATACATAATCCAGTCCTCTTGGTACCTTACGGTATCGAGGTTAATGAGTTCATATTTAAGTATATTTATCCTTTTATTAGTAATAAAAAGAAAAAAAATGTTACATTAACCGGTATTTTTTGAAAATGTTTATGAAACGTTGTACATTAAAGGTTATATTATTGTACGGGTAAGTATGGTATCTGTATTCCAGCTCCGTCGCCACTATCTAGGATGGCATGACTATAACTACTGGCACTAGGTGGCGCCAGGGAATATTTCAGTTGCTGTTTTTGGTGATTAGTGGCATAAACTGAGAGATGTAAGATCAATGTGGCCAGGAGCAAGAAGCTTTAATGTTTTTCTATTCTCACATTATCTTTGCCGGTAATGCTTCCATCAATACCAGGAACACTAGGCACTTTTTGCATGTGTACTTTTCTACATTAAGTTCACCTTTGTTTGAACATTATTCTGTAGATAACCTCGTCTACCTTAGCCTTTTTAAAATCACAAGCATTATTGATTATGAACAATACCTAAACTCTTTCTGGAATTAAGACAACTATTTACAATCCTTAAGAAAATATTGTTTTGTGTTATAGTGGCCATTTACTTACACTAAGAATCGTTTTCTTCAAATTTTCTGCAAGATTATCTTGAATCAAGTTAACAAATGTCTTAAACAAAGAGATATTTGATTTAAAACAGTTATTGTATCGTGGATAATTTAAACAGTAATTGTCTTGAATTAAGATGAACCGCTTTGATACAAGTAAACGTTTTTTTACGTGTAATATCCCGATACTGATTATTGCATACTAATCAAAACCTCACTGATCATATGCATACTGATCAAAGCCTGTGGTAACAATTGTTACTTACCATACAAAACTTCGGCATACAACCTCTCCATGGAAGCGAAAGGCATTGTTGGAGAAAATTGAAATCAGAAAGCCTGGTTGTTTGATTTTATTCATAAAGAAAACTTTGGATCTGGACTAGAAAACGAGATAGGTGGGATATACAAGTTTCGATATAAAGAGAAGCTTTCAAATTCCTTCGAAAAATTAAAAAGTTTCAAATAAATATGAAACTATTTCAACATTAAAGTTTAGAAATAAAATACTAAATCTATTTGAATTCTTTAATATCAAATTTATGGAACATTAATCCAGATTTGAAGAAAGACAACCTTTGGATTTGAAGCGGGTGCAGTGTCGAGTGTTCTGCAAAGGGTCATCGAACTACAACTTTCGATTGAAGGTGTTAGATAGGAATTGTTTTAGGAATCTGTTAAATTTCGAAGTTTGTTAAGAAGAAATATAATTTGTTATATTCAATAAATACTGTAAACTCTTTGGCATTAAACGTTGTTTAATTTTCATTCAATTCTATTCGCAAAATAGAATTAAGTTAGGTCCCACACATTTTAATATTTTTATATGCGACTTCTATCCCTGAGACGTTTAATTTTTCATCCGAGTCTCATTACACTATATTCATTACAAAAATTGGGTGCTCTCAATATAAACATATTTAGTTATGTATTGTCAGAGGTTTACTTATTATAAGCAATAAAAAGTAAACATAGTAAGTATTGTAAATTCGTTGTTGTAATTTTTAAGCAAATTATCTCTCCCAAATAATGTGAATATCTTTTGATGGCATTAAGAGACCACCATCACAACGCTTTCTAACTTTGCTAAGTCCATCTATTCAAACAAGGTGTAGAAGCAATTTTTACTATTTGCTCTCTCTGCCAATCATGACAGGACAATTGTTTTCTAATACAATGGATTGGTCCGATGGATGCCGATCATGGCATAGTACATTATTTACCGGGGGGTATAGTTCACATAGAACTATTGTTTTATTATTTCTTCATACTGATTTTTTAAACTACGTACCTGTAAGAATCTTGTTCTTACGCAATTTTTGCTTTGAACTATCTGCCATTTTCCTAGGCGACACCATTTCCATCAATTTGTTTGGTGCTGCCATAAGCCTTTGGCTTAACTTTGCTTTATATCACTTTAGCTTAATTTAGACTTATGATAAGTCAGAAGTTTACTTTTTAAACACACCGAATCTTAAAAGACATCAATCAAAAATTAAAAAAATAAAAATGGACACGAAATATACTATATTTATTATAAACAAAATTATATTATTTCTAAATTAATCTTCTTTAAACACCAAAATGAAAATGTAATTCAAATGTGTTTTTCACATCATGCAGGTGAACTACCGCCACTCAGTATTTAATCGTCAAAATGACACTTATTACGAAATAAGGAATTTCGAAAAAGAGAGGAATTATGTTTTATGAAAGGCGTACAAATTCTACTCCAAAAATGAAAAAAAAAGGTATTACCTAGTGTTATTTGTTTTGTGGAAGAAGAAAGTTTTATAAACAATTTGTGTCTATTATTCCACCTATGTGACAAAACAGTGGTAAATTTCTTAAAAAAAGCTTACTAAAAATTCAAGTAATTGTGACGAAAATATTCCTAACTCCTTTTTCTCCTGCGCTGTTTGTGCTATGCCTATTTTATTAATTGATTATTATAAACGGAAACAAATCAAGTCTCTCTGGAAGTGATGCTCAGATGAGGGTTTTGAATTTACTGGAGATGCACATCTCCCCATACTTTTAAATGTTCCAATGAAAACAGAGATGAATAAAGAAGACAATTGAAATCGTACTAATTGTTGAAAGGTCACTCCGCGTCACAAAAATTGTTTAATTAATTTGGAACATATGTTTCGGAAATTCTTGGATTGTCGTTGCCTGCTGTATCACCGGACAGACAATACCTTCCGTGTGTGCTATCCTATCTAATAGTCCTTGCTATCATTAACTGTAATTGTAATATACTGAATCATTCAGGTATTCATTCATTATGTCACTTACCTAAGAGATATACCTGAACTTTGTAATATAATTTCGTTTGAAAAGAATTATACCTGACACGCATACAAACGGCAGCTAGAAATATGAATTGCAAAAATATTCACAAACTCTTTCAACGGAAATTCCTTTCTCAAGAAGAGTACCAGCCTAAGCCTTTTTTTGCATTAATGTGAAGCTTGATGTTCAACTAAAATATGTACAGCACCGCTCACAAATTTAACGTTACGTGTAAAGATTTTATCTGCATTAAAAATACAATAATCGAACTAAGAATCTCTTAACTGTGCCACTATGACAATATGAGGAAATTAAGACTTAGATGAAATAAAATGGATATATTTTCGCTGGAAGTGGAACTTCATCAGTAATTGCTTTAATTAGCTGGATTTATTGAGTTCTTCTTATATTTATACTCTTCTAAGTGTTGTTTTGTCGATATTTCTTTCAAATAAAAGATCATCTTTAAAACTTTGAAAAGTAATATTTGAAAATCTTAAATCTTGCATTAATAGTGCAACTAATTTGTTAAACAAAATAATATTTAGGAGAAGCTAATGTTTTGGACTTGTTTGTACCTAGTTGACTATAAAGAAAATGGAAATAACATATTTCAAACCAAAAGGTTAGAACTTCATTAATCGGAAACTGCCACCTGATTAAGTTAATAAGTCAGACACTTTTAGATTACTTTAGCCATTAGCAGCGTTACCGTTAAAGCCCAGAATATAATTTTTTGAGCTGGTATGGGATCCTCTGACAAAAAACCTTAAAGAATGTTTTTAACTAAACAAACGTATATTTTACTGATTGCGTATGTCCAATATCGAGACAATTTTAGGCTGTGAGTAGCTTGTGCGCAGATGTCTTTATATAGAAGCCGCCTCTGCTAGTGTGACTACTAGAGCTAAGTTAGTTATTCGTACGATGTGGAGTATGCTACCACTACTCAACTTGGTCATAATTAGTATTTTGAATGGTGTTATTGCAAAATATCATATAATCTATAGTTTGGAGAAGACTGTTTGCTACAGTATTCATATAATAATGGACATAAAAATTTAATGTATTTTCTACAAATTCGTAAAAAAGCTGCGTTGGACCATACTAATAAATACATATTTTATATAAGAAATAAATAAGATAACCGAACTATTTCACAATATTTTATCAACACTTACACTTAATTGTTTCTTAAACCTAGATTAGAATAACTTTGATAATTTTATAGTATAGTGAAATAGCAAAAGAATGGCTACTGTGTAAGCAGCATTCATCCATATCCTTTCAAATTATTACTATATAGCCATTTTTCTTTGTTCGCGTTAACAATCATATTTTTAAGCCTTCTCGAATATAACTATACGTAGAGAAAATAGATTTTCTTGCAAAATCAATCTATTGAAGAAAATATTTTTATTTCAAAACTATAAAAATGTATAATATAAGAAAATAATGTTCTTGAAATTTTATTTGGATTAAATAGATATCTTCTTAGAAGAAGAAAATCAAGAAAATCCAAGACAGAAAAATGTTTCTTCCAAGTAAATCATTTAGTTTTAAGTTAAGAAAATATTCATATTAAAGGTAGGAATAAAAAAATGGTCCAGATCTCAAAAAGTTATATTGAGAAATTAGGTGACTGGTTTCATGTTCAAAAAACACATAAGGATATCCAATAAAAGAAAAATTACAATAATGGAAAAAAACCTAAAGTTAATAATTAATATTAGGAGCAAATGAATGAACTAATGAAAAAGTTTTTCTTTATATGTTACACTATAATTAAATTATTTTTTTAATAACGTAATTAAATAGGCATTATTTTTATGTAGTTTAATAATTAATGAGTTAATATTTAAGTTGATTTTCCTTTGTTTTATTATTATTTATTATATATTAAAAAAAAACTGTAGTTATATTAGTACACGTGGCAAATAGTAATAAAAAGAAAAAAATATTACATTAACCGGTATCTTTTGAAAATGTTTATGAAACGTATGTTAAAGTTTATATCATTGTATGGATAAGTATGGTATCTGTATTCCGGTTCCGTCCTACTATCTAGGACGGCATGACTATATCTACTGGCACTAGGTGGCGCCAGGAAATATTTTAATTACTGTTTTAGAAGATTAGTGACATAAACAGATGTAACAGCAATGTGGTCAGGAGCAAAAAGCGTTAGCGCTTCTCTCTTCTCACATTGTTTTTACCGGTAGTGATTCCGTCAATACTATTTATTATTTATTAGCATTACCTTGGTTATTGTTTCTCGGTAGTTTTTACATTATCTAGGCACCTCTACCTTAGCCTTTTTAAAATCACAAGCAATGTGAATAATTTACCGTATTATGTTCGGATATGTCGTACTGTTTTAAACAAGATAAGTGCAATTAATAATGTAGATATAAATAATATGCATTTCAAGAATTCTAAGTAAATAAATACTTTATTTTAAGAGGATGAAACTATTGATTTATGAACAACACCTGAACGCTTGGGAACCTCTGGAATTAAGAAAACTATTTACTATCCTTAAGAAAATATTGTTTTGTGTTACAACGGCCATTTATTTATACTAAGAATCGCTTTCTTCAAATTTTCTGCAATATTTTCTTAAATCAAGTTAACAAATGTCTTAAACAAAGAAATGCAATTATTTCATTACAAGTATATACTTCTCTTAAGCGGAGAAAAAGACGCTAAGAAAATATTTCTTTTGATTTAAAACAGTTATTGTATTGCGGATAATTGAAACAGTAATTATCTTGAATTGAGGCGGACAGTCTTGATGCAAGTAAACATTTCTCTGCGTGTAGAATATTTTGCCTTGGTGATTTAGCTGGTACAAATAGCTATGTTTTTCTATATTACAGAGTACACCGAAAGAAATGCATTCTTTTACATAGGTTAATTACATCATTGTGGTGAAAATAATACTGTCGGCAATGTAAATTGCTCAGCAAAATGATGTACAAAATCATATTGATATAAAATCTCATTGTAAGATACTATATTGTTACATTAATAGAAGTAAAATAATATAAAAAATCTGTAATGAAGAACATGTTAGTACCTTTTTACTGTCTTTGTGTAACATCACACGTTAGACAGTAATGTCATGGAGTGATGGACTACGTATTCAATCAAAACGTACGAAAAGTAACAGTTTACAGTAGAAGCTATTATTACAATTAGAACTACATCGCACATTTCCTGCACTATTGAACATTACACTGAGATGTAATGAAACTACACTACATGATAATCGCTGTGAAATCGCGAATTCCTCCTTTCAGTGTATAGCTGGACTCGTAGTACAGGGTTTGTCATGTTTTAAATAAGTGCACTGAGAAATAAATAATTGAAGCAAGTAAATTTTTCGGTCGTTCTCTTCAAAGAAAATGCTTTAAAGTTTACTTTGAATTTCTTGACACGGTAAGCAGTGAGCTTAGGTCTATTGGCTTTTATACATTTTGGAAACTTTTTGAAAACTTTGAAAGGTAATTGTATTTTTTGTCACTTGATACCTAGAGGATTTAACATTGAATCAGAAGTGTTTAAATCTGGCAAAAGTAAACAGTATTCATTTGTTCTTTTAGAAGTCCATTAAACGTTTTGGATCATTTCAACATCTGTTCAAAATGGATTTTGTATTATTTTCTGCTTGTACTTATATTGTTTATATTACTTTAGTTAACAACTGCTCTGAAAACTGCATTCTCTATTCTATTACCATTTTTTTTCAAAATGCTTTTCAGTTTGCGTAAGTTAAACGTTATACGATTGAATGTCGTTGATTCAATATTCCTTCTTCGTAAATAAAATTCAATTTAATAAATACCCTCTCCTTTTGTATAAAAAAAGGAATATACCGAAGCGAACACGTTTTATTTGTAAATTAAAGATTTAGATGGCGCGACGTCAAAGAAGAGAAAAAATTGGAAACTATCGATCGGACAATTAAACGTTTTCCCTTAAAATAATACAAATTCTGTGCAGAACACTTTCCCTATCGTTTACTTAGTTTTACTTTCATACGGCGCGCGCTAGCGAAGGGTCAATCCACCCTTGGGATTCCCCTTCAACCCCTTGGAACTAGCGCGCGTTGTAAGTCGATTGGCGTAGTTTTGACGGCCATTGCAAAATGGGCGTGTCAAGAACGAGGGGTAAACGTAACGTCAACTCACCCCTATTTTTCGCCCGCAAACCCTAATTTAATTTTTTGTCTGAGTTATAATACTTGTGTATATGCGTATAGTTGCATATACATAATAGATATGTATGTATGTACTGTACGAGTGTATAGTCTTTGTATCATGGACACAGCATATGTTCTGGCAAACCTCAAACTTCCATTGTTGCTGCATGCTGAGTTACGTACAATTATTTTTAATATAACACTTGCAATTTCTTTGTAAATAAGTGAAAAATTGTTGAAATATTTACATATATAATCATATATAAACGATGTTCATACACTTACACATCTTCCTTAGAAGGCTAAATTGAAAGAATATATTTTTAGATGATATAGCGCGTGATCAAACATTTACTTTATGTTTTTATGCAACCATGGCACCAAAAGGAGCAGGACATTTTGCGAAGGGAATATTATGGTCAAAAATACTGATGTTGTTCTAGTGGTATTTCCGTTTTTAGGTGAAAACATCAAGTTAACCATAGAATGGTTACTTTCTATTTGTATAATGCATTGTATAAGTATTTTTTGAATTCCCGAGATTTATGCATGTGTATGATGTTTTGGGTTTCTTCCGCCATTGTTCAACATACATTGGTTTTGCATTTATCTGCTGATCTTACCCTCGCAATTAGATGCAGCTTTCTCTATAGGTCGCTGCATGGCATACCGTTTGAAGAACGCAATATCAAGCGCGGAAATGTTTTAAGGAAGCCTACTCTCAGAGGCGCTATTTAATAGTCCTGATATTGTATTAAAGATACTTAATCCAAGTCATGTCACAACTTTAATTTCCGGTTATAGCGAATTCTGTATATACCCCCACAACAAACCATTGAAGTGACTCTATTCAATATCATCCAGTTGATAGAAATCCCGCAATTACAATAATTAGTGAGTGCATTTTTATAATGACTCCTTATTTTTATTAGGAAGATTCAATACAATATTAATTATATATCATTGATGACGAGATATTGACCGAGAAGGAACCTTTCAAGGACTCCATACTTATTCAGTAACAATGGGATGAGGAATAAGTTCATTTCCAAAGAGCTTAGCTTCAACAACGGAATTAGGAATAAATTGATCTCCAAAGAGAATCACTCCTTTTATTTTACTTTGTTGTAATTAATGAGATTCTTTCCATGACGCATATGATATCAAGCGATATTAAGGATGCGAAACTATGGTTTCTCTTGCTTAAATCCGACGAAAAATGAAAAATTACTGTTGGAGTTACTGCAGATACTGGGTTGTGCAAGGTGTCTTGAACAAGTGTGGTCTATACTAAGAGAGGTTATAATTTACTCGCATCGTTGTTAACAGAATACGATCTACATTATACTACAAAATAAAAATATATGACTTGAGTTAAAACTGCTGATTAAAAACATGCAAATTAACCAATGCTTATCTCTAATAATATAAATTGCTTAAACGTTAAACTGGGTTTTCATCCTTACAAGGTACTGCTCCCAATTAATTCTACATTTTGACTTGATCTCGCGGAAAACCTTGTTAAGTTTGTGCAAAATATAATAATACTTCATAGTAGGTTGGGTGCCGAAGAGCGATATGTATCAAAAACAGCCATAAATATTACCTGACGTTAAAGCAAGGAAAATTAATAATATGATTATAAACATATATAATAACTATACTTATTTCTAATTATTGTGGTTGCGTATACTGTTAGAAATCTTACTTCACGTCATCCTTCCTTTATTAATACGTTATTTACATTATGTATGGTAAATATATTACAACATTACAAGAGTTACGCCAGTAGGAGGTCTATTACGTTTAAGCGTTCTTTGTTGTTCTTACGCGTAGTGTGAAATTATAACATATGCACCTATGATTTATTTAATTTTTATGTAAAGTAATGATATACTTAGTAAAATGTGAATAATAATGCCTTCATGTAATTGTTGTTATTAATCGACGTGTTAACAGACGCAAACGGGTTCACATCTAATTGCAAAACTAAAATCTTATAGATGTTGAAATTATACAACAAATTTTGAGAACCTACTTCATATATATTCATTTTAGAATCTTGTTCTTTTTGTTGTTGTGAAAAATCATTTGTATGTTTTCAAAACAGTCAATTTATATTTAGAAGCTAGGCTTTCAGTGAATGTAATTCAAATAGAATCCTTTTGGTATTGCAGTATAATACGCAAATAAAATCGTCTTATTCGTCTTCTACTTCAATGGATTTATCGTGGATCTGTACACTGTACTTGAATCTTTTGGTTTTGATATACAGAATCTGCTGAAATGATAGATGCAAATAATATCAGCCTCAGTTCTACCCTCTGCGCTGTTATACAGAAACAGCAGTGGTCCTGCATGTTTCAATAGTGTACATTGAACTGTTCACAGTTGCTTGCAAGATACTTTCTTGTATGGGCGAAATTTATTCGTACTATGTATGAATAAGTAAAACCTCACATAAGTACTTTATACGCGAAATTACGTCGCTGTAAGTAATGTTAGGTCACTTACCGCCAAAAAGTGTTTTTGAGATATCATACGTACAGTTTCGATTTTTCTAGCCAATGTAATGACAAAAGGTACAGAATTATCGTCCAATAGCTTTAATATCCGTTCTTCTAAAATATTTGAGTATACCTTCTTAACCCGGTTATTACGATTCTTGAATTACTTTCAGATCTTTAATAATAATCAACATGGTTTTATTCAGGACAGTTCAATTTTTACAACCATAGATTCAGTTTACCAGTCTATTGCAGGGCGTCTTGACGCAGGCGAGTGCACCGTTGCGATCATGTGTGATCTTACCAGAATATTCGACTGTGTCAACTACACTATCTTGACAGAAAAGATCTTTACTGTAATCAATATGTTTCGATTAATCTTTAGTTGTGGAAATCAATCAATCCAATCAATTCGTCACGTTTGGACAACAAATTTGGTGTCCCACAAGGTTTTGTAATGCCTCTCTCGATAGAATCAATTAGTGGTTGAATAACGATAGTCTACTTCTAAACATAGACAAAACACAGTATTTAGTATTTCATAGTCATCATCGCCAAACACCTAAATTGAATTTGCATATTCACAGTAATGAATTAAGGCAAGCCAAGAATTTTAAGTTTTTTTTTTGCTTGAATATGGATCAAACTTTAAACTGGAAAAGTCATTGTAATTGCTTTAAAATTACATACTTTATAATTTTTTTCGAAATTCAAAGTACATCTTAACAAATGAACAATTAATCACAGTTTACCATGTCTGAGTGGAGAGTAGATTACGGTATGGCCACTGCTTCTGCATGGGGAGCCTCGCCTGCCACTCGGGATTTTTTGTGGTTCAGAAAGGTATTCCCATTGCGTGGTTGGTGTCTAAATTGTCACCGAGTTGCACTCGACCAAAGTTATTTAATAAGTTACCTTCAAATTTTGTTAATTTTGGTTTCAATCACTTCAAGGAGCAGTAGAAATCATATTCAATTTGCTAAAGTATTGTAGAATTTAAATAAATTTCTTAATGATTGACTTATTGCTATCAAATTTATTTTTGCTTTGACTAGACCCTTACGTATAACTACGTCATCCAGAGTTGATTTTATTATTATTATTACTATGAATATTGTTATTATTATTATTATTATTATTATTATTATTATTATTATTATTATTATTATTATTATTATTATTACTATGAATATTGTTATTATTATTATTATTATTATTATTACTATTATTATTATTACTATTATTATTATTATTAATTCGTATTGGTGCAAAGGAAACTCTTACCACAATAATATTGATACGCAGGTGTCATCCTCAGAACAAATTATCAAGAATGTGTCGAGTTTAATAATTTTGACCAGGATGAAACTTTGTACAAAATGTGTTTTACTAGTTGCCAAAGGAATAATACTATATTTAACCACTCAAAATGTGATAAATCAAATAATGAAAAGACAGAAACGAGTGCGTCTTAAGATTAAATGCTCCAGTATAACAAAGAATTATACTGCACAAGCAAAATTTTAAGAATTTGCTTTCTCTTCACAAGAATATTTACTTCCGTTTATTAGATTTATTATCGTTAAGTAAATATTTCCAAAGAAACGTATTTATGAGATCAAGAAAACTAATTAGAAATCTACATTTCTAGATTTCAAATTAGTGCAAGGCGTCCCAAGAATGCACTTTATTACATTTATCTATGGAAATCATTAGCATTACTATTTAATTGTATTTGTTAATGCAAGTTCTATTGAAAATTAAATTGAACTGGAAACAAAATATTATCCAACAGCAGCCTTACCTAATTTAAACGTAAAAGTAAAGTAAATTTTATTCAAAAAGGATGTGTTCGATATTGGAACGATATCATTTTATTTGAACTCGATTTCCGTTTATTGCATCAAAACAAATAAACTCCAACCATGGAATAAGGATCTTCCATCGAATTCTAAATGCATATACATATGGCCGTATAAAATTCGCAAGGACTACGAATAGTGAGAGTGAAGTTATATTAGTGTCACTGACTTTTGCAATTTAAAAACCACTCCTTTATTGTGGACAAATTTGGATGTTGCCATGTCGTTGAGTTTACGCTTGACGTTTCGCTGATCATCCTCAGAAGGTTCCTAAACACTGTCTTTAGATACGGAAACACTCTGAATATTATTCTACATTGGACAACAGCACTTTAGCTTACACTCGATTCTCTTTCTATATACAAAACTGCTTTTTTATAGAAGCATCTTTTCTATTAACATTCTAGTACGAGATTTCAACTACATTTCCAAAATGTTTGGTTTTGTCTTCCATCCTTCGTGTTTTTGTTATATTGTCGAAGGCCCGGCATAACCTAACATTTTGAATTAAAGGAATTATATACAAAGAGAGTTTACTCCGTAACTAATTTGTAATGGACATGTTAATGCATTGCATAACTGATAGCATTTAAACTAACAGCATAGTGAATAAATTCTTGAGCTGTAATTATAAAAATGTATATCTTTCTATAATTAATTTCATTGTGATACGCATGTTATGAAAATGTAATGTTTTTGTTCAGTTTGTTGTATAATCGTTCATTTTATTTCTAGGCGCCATTATATATGAAATTCTCTTTATGGATAGTTACCTTTATTGATGCATCTAATCTGTCTATAATCTATACGATATAGCAAACAATAGTAAATAAGTGATTTTTCCTATGTTTTTGCAACCTTCCCAAGTTTGTGTTTACCATCGAATTAGGATCACTTAAAAATACGATTTTGGGGTAAAATTTAAAAAAACAGTTGGTTATGTTGGCAATGTTATTATTTAATTACATATAACACGTAAGTATGTATAATTTGAATATATATTTACTAATATTTGCATGCTCCTCCTCTGTGTTTTATTATTTCCTCAATGCCATTCGTACGTACAATAATTATGTTTAGTTTGAATTGTGTCGTTCATTAGTTCATTAGTATCATTGCAAATATAAATAAAAATAGTATTTTTACTGATTTTCCAAGGAACTTATATTTCAAAGAGTTTTAATGTTATTTGTGTGCGTCTATTTTCACGGTCAATTGTTATCATAATGGGAAAGAAGAAGGATATAACAAACTATTCTGAGATTCGCGAAATTAATTAAGGAGAATATTCCGAATACAAGTAGTGGCAGAACATACTGTGCCGGCAAACGCAAAAAAACTGTAAGAAATGATATTCGTATAGTAAAAGTGGCTACAGAACATCGTTTTTTAACCACTAAATTTCTTAGTGGAGAAGGTATACAAATATCAGCCCGAACAGTCCGTAGACGTCTTCATGAAGCAGGCTTGAAATGCAGACGTCCGGCAAAAAAGCCAAGACTAACATCTAAAATGAAAGTGACACGATTTCAATGGGTTAAAGAATATAAGAAATGTACAGTTGAAGATTGGGGAAAGGTAAGTTTCATTTATCATCTGTATCTTTGGTCAAATTCATCCTCATAGTTCGCTTAATGGTTCTCTACATTTTTTACTTTTTCCTAGATTTTTTACAGCGATGAATCACGGCTAGAAGTGCTAACGGAGAGAAGCCAATTTGTTCGTCGACGTCCTTCAAAGCGTTATAAAGAAGCACGTATGATCAACACCCCCCATCTCTAACGGTTTGGTCGTGCATTACGACAGAAGGGCCGGGTCCACTATGGAACAAAAACAATGTAAAAAAGTTTTACAAAACTATTTAATACCTTATATTGGTTCGTTGGATCCGACTTAAGGACCATAGACTTTCATGCAAGACGATGCACCGTGTCATAAGGCAAAAAGTGTAATGCGGTACCTTGAATCTAAAAATCTGCGTGTACTACCTGGGCGAAGCAATATACCAGACATAAACCCAATTGAAAATGTGTGGAATGTCTTGAAAAACATCGTAAATACACGAAACTCAACTACAAAGGAAGAATTACAATAACATATTGAAGATGTATGGCATAATAGCGACGAAATTAAAAAAAAAAACAATAAAAAGCTACATTGGCAGTATGCCAAAAAGGATTGAGGAAATAAAACACAAAGGAGGAACGAGCAAATATTACTAAAGATATGTTCAAATTATACTTACTTGCATGTTATATATAATTAAATAATAATATTGCCCAGATTACCAACTGTTACTAACAAATTTTACCCCAAAATCGTAATATTTTTAAGTGGTCCAGTTTCAAACACAAATTGCTGTAATAATGCGAGCTTGATAAAAAATTCTTCCTTCAAAGAAATTCTAAAGTGATTATAATTTATTATATTTAAAATGCTACTAATGTGGAATTATTTCTGAATTTCTTAGAAAAAACTCAACAAGAATGGACATCAGAGTACTTTAGCTTTAGTACTGTCATTTTATAATTTTCAATTACCCTAAAAAGGTAAGAGTCCATCATTTAGATTACGTGACCTGCTTCATTATTACGCTACACTCAGAACATCATTTATTATACTCCTTGTAAAATATATCGACCAAAAATACTTCAAGTTATTGTTGTTAAATATGCATGGAATATTGATCCAAGACGGTGGATATGGAATAGTGTTATATAATGCCGCCATTATAAAATGTGAAGATTAATGTTCGTAATATACAGCTTAAAATTTACAAGGAAAATAATCTGAAATTAAAGAACTACAAAATGCAAGTACTAATAAAAGATCACAGCCTTAAAAACCAGTGGAAATAATGTAAGAATTAACAAGAATATTGATTATCGAATAAAAACTAGAATGCGGATTCCTTCTGTGAACATCAAGTAAAATTTGACAAACGAAAACAGCAATTCTTCTCAATTAGGATAATGAGTTAGTTGTGCGAATATGCCAAGAAAAGTTGAACTAACAGAACTAAACTATATGAGTACCATAGAAGCAACTGTAGAAAACTTTTTTATGACATCCAATTAGAAAACGTATCTTGAATTTGAATCTTGTTCCAATTCCTGAGAATTTTTGTAGTGTGGTACTAGGAAATACAATTGATGCAATAATTTTACAAATTAAATATTCAATTTGTTCATTGGCAAGTGTATTTGAATGTTTATTGTGTCAGCCAAAGTTTACAATAAATACAAGCTAAATTTTTTCATAAAATTTGAATATAACCTTAAACATTGATAATCTAAAAGCAACTGGACTGTTTGTACCGATTTCCAAACGGTCTTAACAAAGTTGGTTTCAGGGTGACCAGACAAATTTTATACCAATTGGGTAAAGATCAAAATGTAATACAAATTGTATCGCTATTGAACTATTGAAGAGTAAAATTTTGGTAGCGTCTACATATTACAACTATTTCCCCTAAAGAGGTTCGCCCAATCAATATTCTTCTTACCTTTTTCTAAAGTCCTGGAAAACATTGTGAAACTTAATTAAGGAATTTTCTACTAGACAATATTGGCAGTCAGGATTCCATCCTTTACCAAGTTGTGCTAAAGATATAGTCACCATTTTGGTTTTGATAGATTTCAGCGTTTGACACTATCAATCACGACTTGTTGTTTTCCATTCTTCATCATATTGGCTTGTCGCAGTGACATTTTTGGTCAATCTTAGGCTGATAAATTGGGTTAAAATATCTCGGAGTTCAGGGATGTTACTCCTGGTTTTCCTCAGGGTTCTATTTTAGGTCCTCTTCTATATTTTGCCTTCACCTCAGGATTGTCTACTTGTCTTCTCCACTGCCATTGCCATTCTTTCGCCGATGATACAAGTTCACATTTGCTGTTTTCCAGGTAAATTTACTTCAACCATTGATTTGCTTAATTACGATCTTATGAGGCTTGCAGAGTATTCTAAACAACATTGTCTTATTTTGAATCCACATAAATTGTATTCAAAGATTACAGAACTCTTGTCTTTGACTAATCTTCAGTATTAGGAGGTATGATAAAATCAGTCGTAAGTTAAACGACGCTAACTGGTTTAATATGGAGACGTAGATTTTTGCATAGTGCTTGTTTATACCATAAAATAATTTTATACAAAACTCCAACTTATATCTTTATAATAGAATTGTTCTTCACTTTGATATTTATCATCTTCATTTGAGGTTTAGAAGTTTGCTGACGACACCTATTCACAAGTTAACACTTTTTAAGGGTTCAATTTCTTATACGATCACTAAAATCTATAATTCTGTACTTCCAAATTAGAAGCCTCTGTCACCCCAGGCTATTAAATTTCATTTACACAAGTACTTATTGCAGTTGTCTTAAAAATTGCATTTCACTTGATATGCGAGCAATGTCTTATAATCTCTTTGTTCTTTTTTCCTGTAGATTTTTTTATACTTAAGTTTGATTTTCCTTCTTCCTGGTTAAATTAGAACAGCGTTAACTGAACTTCACCTATTGATGTATACTGAATTATCTTTACCTTTCACATTGCATGTACACATCATTTGTTTTTTGTTGCGTCAATAAAACTTCTTGATTGATCTTGATTTTGTGGAAAGTGATTTAGTAGATTTTCAGGATCGAGAAGACTACAGAGGGCTTATTAAGTTGGTAATAATGTTAAGAATTGATTGTATCCGCAAAATTTCCCAACAGTTGCATGTCCACTATGGAAGAATTAATAATAAGAGTTTTAATTTTTTTTAAGGTGTTCAACAACCTTTCAGATGTAATATGAATTTAACGTATTTTAAATTTATATTATTTTTGATAGACGTTGATTGTTAGAACATAAACATAAATGAATAGCTATTTATGTGGACCTGATATTTTCATTTATACGTAACATCATCAAAAATTGGCTATATAAAAAGAATGGGTTCGAACGCAACAAACCTGCAACTTTTTCAATCCTTATCTCAGGTTGACCAAGCCAAATGTAAACCTGCAAATAATGACGTACCAATTAATTAGTGCTTTAGAACCGATTTAGAAAGGTTCTTGATTTTGTGAATTTTAATAGACATTCCTGAGGTGTATTATTTCTTGTTCTGAAAACTATTCGTCGTAAGAGGTAAAAATTGTGACATCGAGTCATGATCAGTAATTTCTAAAAAATGTTAGTTCCTTCATTACTAACCCGTAGAGCCTCTCTTATCTCAAGGTATACTTTGAATAATACGGTACTTACACGCAGAGAAAATTATACTTGCGGGCTTCGATGAGAAATTAAATTAAAAAAGACACAAACGTTGACCAAGGAAGATCGTATTATAAAAGCCCGCGATGTTTCTCAAATATGTGAACTACAACCGTTGGTTAGTTAAAAGGAAAAGCAAAGAATACAAATATTATTTATTACAAATAGTAATATATTTCCTTTCTTACAAATAGTAATATATTTCCTTTCTGCAACAAAGAACTAACACGTATGAATAGTACAAACTCAATTGCATAATTATTAAATACACTTATCTTTAACACGGTTTTACGAAATAACGTGATGATTAAGAAATAACAAACTTTCTTATTTTGCCTATCTACAGAAGTATCTATATGTCCATTACGTCATAATTATGGAGATAGTTACAAGATTATATGTACGAAGTAGGCGCCATAAACTGTCCGCCTGACAGGCTTATACAGGTTCGATCGTGTTTAAACTCCGTTGTGTCATAGCTGCACATTTGCGAGCCCTACACTATATATATTACGGCTCGAAGAGTGGTAGTTTTTAGTAGCCAGCCAGACAACGTGATTAGTGCATCAAAATGTCTCAGGTAACGAAAATTGAGTTTCGCGCGGTCATTAAATTTTTAACAAAAGAAGGGCATACGCCTAATCACATTAAACAACGTTTAGACGGCGTTTATGGTGATTTGTCTCCTTCCACTGGAAAAAAGCGGGCAAAATGTTTCAGCATTGCTCGAAACTGGTGGCACTGTTTTAGAATATTAAACGAATTTTTGTGAGTAATTGACCAATTTTATTGGCCCTACTATTATGATGAACTCACAACGAGTCACAATTGAACAATCAAAATGTTTCCGTTTGGGGCAAGAATCTCTTGAAGATGATGAGCGCTCCGGGCGGCGATCCGATAAACCTCATCCCAGAAAGGCGAAAATGTGAGGGTAATTTACTCACTGACTTTAAAGGACGCAATACAACTGAACAGCACATATGCATCCTTGCTACATAAATTAAGGGACAACATTCGTGCAAAACGTCGAGGAAAATTGACAAAAGGAATTCGATTATTGTACGACAATGCATCCGCCCATACTGCCGCCATTTCACAAGCTGCCATCCGTGAATGTGGCATTCAAGAACATCCACCATATAGTTCGGTCATGGCTCCAAGTGATTATTATTTATTTTCCCATTTAAAGAAAGACCTTAGGGAACGTCGTTTTAAGGACTACATTGAGTTGCAAGCAGCTGTAATACAACATTTTAAGGGAAGAACTTTAGATTATTTTTATAAAGATATAGAATTACGATATTAATTGATCGTTGTAATAAATGTATTGAAGTTGGGGGGGGGGGGGGAGATTATATGAAAAATAGAAATGTTCTCGTTACGCTGTTTGAACAATCATTGAACTGTTTATAGAAACAGATAGTATAAAGTCTCTATGACGACGACGCACAGAGAGGTAAAACCGTTGGTTACAGCAAACGGCGATTCATAATAGATGGAAATCTGCACAGGAAATAGTATTTTCTACTGGCAACTAGGATTCATTAAATTTAAGCAAATTCATTCTCATGTATAAGCAAGAACATTTTGTTTCCAAAGTAATATTTTAATCTCTTGATAATTCAAACATAAAATGTCTTTTTTATAAGAAGCAAATTCTTAGAACAAGCTTTTCCTATTCTGTACTAGCATTTCTTATAGTTATCAACAGAATATATTCAAATTCAAGGAATGTCTCTTTAGTTTAGAAAATAGACCAAAGAATTCTTAAGGTTAGTTTCAAATTTACCCATTAATAGGATAGCCACAAAAGGAGATAAGCTGTTACTAATTGCTATTCCTTCAGTTTGCTGTGGGCAAGAGAGTTAAAAAATTTCAGATTGGGAAAAAGTTTTTTTTTTTAACGAATTAATTTTGAAATGCATTTTGAAAAAAGGAGAAGTAAAAATTGTTCTAATCTACGTAAATGAATACGTATGTACATATGCAAGGATATAATAAAATTGACAAGTTCAATTTGCTTCTATAAATTCATTTACAATTACCTTTAACGTTTGTAAATATGTTGAGTGTTTTTATAATCCACCGCTTGCTGCTCATAAAGCGAAAAATGGTTATAATTTTAAAATTCTATAAATTTTTTAATCAATCCATAGTGGCTTTTGCATTTTCCTCTAAAGTTTCTATTTCGAAAACACAATACTTTTACATACTTTGAAATGGAATAGAAACCCATTTGAAATTAAAGTGAAATCTAAACCAGAAATAAATAGAAGTCAATCGTGTGAAAGATACTAAATACGTGAAATATTCACTCCTAAAATAATGGAGTGATCATACTACATTTTTGTGATAAGTATTCTTTACTTACGTCCTGCACTTTCAGAGGGTGTCATTTTACTTTCTTCCTTTAAGATGGAAAAGTAATCCATTTGGGATGCAATTTTCCAATGGTTTTCAAAAGCGCGGATATACTTTTAATGACCGGCATAAATATGGTAACTGGGGTCTTTTCTATTGTGATTGCATTTATTGAACGTAAATATCAATATTTTATATAGTAATGGTACCTCTGAGAATTTCTTCGAAATTATAGCGTCCTCTCATTTTCAGAACATAATAAAACTTTCTATTTATTGAGAGTAAGTTATACCGTTTTTCAGTATTACGTATCGTACACTTAAATTGCCCGAATCTCCTTTACAATGTCGTAAAGTGAAAAGTTTATATTGTCACGTTGTGCAGCTCGATTTAAGTGCTTCAGGTCATTTCGTTTGAAAAATAATTCAACAACATTAATCCTTTCCTTTTTTGTTCTTTCGCAAGTTCTTTAATGTTTGTAGTTGCATTGTCAGGGATTTTTGATGGGGTAAAAGGGCAATTATGTTTATAATATGTATGTAATAAAATAGTTTGATGTACAGTGGTTGGTTTATGACGGTACCTTGTCATATACGGATTCGGCAGAATTTCCGCGCGACTCGTGTACATACTAAAAAGAGTTAGTTATATATAACGTAATGCGATTATTTGTGTGGTTATAAACGGAAAAAAATATATAGCTAAAATAACAATATAATATAGTAAAATATACGACAGCAACACTTTATGTTCCAATATCCAACTATAATTTTTGTTAAAGCAACTACATATTTTATTGAATTAAACAAACGTGTTGCAATTCTTCGTATAAATTGTTGTTTTTTAAAAAATACAAGGGTTTGTTGTCCCAAAATTTTTCTTTGTGTAGCCTATTCCATTGCTTCTCATCTGACTTGAAAGTTAATATTATTCCTATTTTATCTGAAAATCCTTTAATCTTTGTGTATAATCTTTTTCAAAGAACAAAACCGAAAATTCTACAATTACTATCAAACAATTTCTTATTTGTCGTGTCGCTTGTATTCTAATATAACCGTCTTCCATGCGCCAAAAAGACGCAATAAAATATTTATATTACAAAAAACTTCTGAATTTAAATTTTAGCGTGCTGCAAGATCAGCAGTTGCACATGTGCTATGTGGAATCATGATGCGTTATCGTGTAGAACTGTAGATTACGAAATAACGCTTAACCTGTTATTTTGCAACCGTTATTTCAAAATAACAATAACGGTTGAAACTGTTATTTTAAAATAACATTTACCATCACTACATAACACATTAAAAACAATTCTACGTTACAATATTTCGGTTATTTTAACTTATTTTTAAAATAATTATTCTAGCCATCTTTGTTGGCTGACGGAAATTACGCTAATTCGCGAAAAAACAAAAATATTAACAAAATTATATTGTAAACCTACATCTCCTGGTCGCTATTTAAATTTTCATTCCGCCCAACCCTTTGCTTATAAAAGGAATGTCGTTACAGCATTAGTTGATAGAGCCATCAAATTGACGAGGCCAAAATTTAAACTTGAAATTTTAAATAAAATTAAAATTAACTTGAAAAATAATAACTGCCCCCCGGATTTAACAGAAAAAATAATAAAAAGAATCCACGCATTTTACAATTCCAAGCAGATGGTCAAAAACAAATACAACAACAAGATATGTCAGTATACCATATGTCCCACAAATATCTGAAAGAGTTAATAAAATTTTAATGCCACATAACATTAAAGTAGTACATCAAAATTACAATAGTTTAGAGTTCGCATTTTCCAAAATGAAAGATAAGATTAAAAAAATAAACAAACCATGTAGTGTACAAAGTCCCATGTAACAACTGTAATGGCGTTTATATCGGACAAACACAACAACATTTGAATGATAGGTTAAAAGGTCACAAATATCAAAACAATTAATTAATTAATTAACTCAAACAATAATATATTTAGCAATTAAGCCGCTAAAATCAAGAAAAAAAGATTTTTAAAGTTATTTATTACTATTCTACATTACGATAAATAAAGCCAAGCATGTGTTGCAGTGATACATCATATAATTTAATAAAATAATGTTATATTAGCTGTTTCAGGTGTACTGTACATAACCTTAGAGTTGCTATGCAGATACGTAATTGCCAACATTGCTAAACATATTGAATGTCTTAAATTACAAAATAAGATTAAAGCTGCACATTAATTTTAGTAATAATTTATTTTAAGTGTGTAAAGAAATTAATTTAGTATCACTGATTTTTTAGCCATTTAAATACATATTTATCCTTTGCCAATACTCCTTCCTAGTTTTAATTCTAAAAGATGCATTAGGCAGTGATCTTTTGTATTAGTTCACGCTGACTCACTTTAGTGAATGTATGTGCTAATGTATGTAATGTATACACTACAATTTTATATTTCTTCAACCACCTTATAAAAGCCTTTGAAAATGTATAAAACGTACTTCCGTTTACTGCCAGATTTCTTGTTTAAATCCCTTTGTAAATATGCTAATATCAACGAATATGCACATAATAAATATTAAAGTAATACCTGATAAATATTAATGGCTTTATCTACAGTGCTTTCAGAATTCAAGTTTCTGATCTGCATTGAGTTAGTGTTTAATAATTATACATCTTGAGGCATATCTTTTTTACCTTTCTTGTCTACGCATATTTTGCAACAACTGTCCTATATGTGCATTTTGTTTTCGGACAAAAACATCGATTCTAAAAACTTTACGTCTCATTGTTTTCAGGACGATTACGAGTATTTCTTTATGCATATATGTGCCAAACCTTTCCGAAATGCTACATTTCGTAAAATTTTTATTTGATGTCAATATTCTTTAGTCGTCGGACCGCCATCGCAAATTTGATGTAATGTTGCACATATAACCTGGAAAACCGGTTCAAGTTCTCCCCTTTTTCACATTACATACATGACACATAAGCATGCTTATTTACACTTACCAACTTGCAGTACATCGCATACCGCTTTGAAATAAGTTCATTTACCATCACGCATGTATGAACTTATATACACGGGGTTGCCGCGAAACAGATCTATTTATATATTTGCTAGATCAATCTTTTTGTTTCTTATAAATTTCAAATAGTCATATATTATGTGCTTATATACATAAAAGGTGTCGTAAATAGACATTCAGCACCTTTAACAACAATTATATAATGATGTTCCGTTGAAGTAATCCTTTTAGTTTTTGTTTTATGATTTTAAATGTTTACTGCGGCATTGAAACATTTACTAATGGAATTAACTGTACCTTTGAGGTTTTATATTTATTATTTAATAATAATAATAAAACGGTTGATACAACAGAAACTAAAAATCAATAATTATAAACTACCATACACATATGTATTGTCTGTCAAAAGTTCATAAAGTAGACAATATTCTTAAACCTGTAGCTTCAAATATAAATTCTGTAACTTGTGGGCTTTCAAATTGGCTTTAGTGCAAGAGTTTAGGAAATTTAAAAACAATAATGACTTCTTATTTCGCAATACTATAATGCCTATTACAAAATTTGATAACTTTGCTGTTTCACCCGAAGATTAATTAGTTTTATTTGATGTAGTTGCCCTTTTCCACAGCGTCCCAATAGATATAACCATTAAGACGGTTTAATTACATTTAGTTTTGTTTCTTAAATTTTGGATGAGATATGTGGATGACGTTTAAGTGGTTCCAAAAGATTTTATATTGGCGGCTTTCTGCATTTGATTAACAATATGCCTTCGTAAACTTTACTCATGAACTTGTAAACAGTTAATCCTTACCTCATTTAGATTTATTAATAATAATAATAACAATAATAATTCATGCCTTCACATCCTCCAACAGCTTTCGCCAATTACAGGGGACATCAGCCAGCCATGAGATATTATTACGCCTGCGCCCGTAGAGCGTCTTAAGATGTTCACCCTCAGCATTCGCCAAATTTGGAGTAAGGAAAACTACGGAAAACCTTACTCTGAGAGTGTTATTGATATCAATTAGAAACAATAACTTTATGTACAAGACATTTAGAAAAAACATACATGCAGACAAATACATCCACAGCTCTTACAGCATTCATAAACATACAAAACGTATTTTTTTTTGCTTTTAAACGTTCCATTTACAAGTGCACTTGCACTTAATATTTCAGTAATTACCAGACATCACTTTATAATTTCCAAAATTTGAATTATGTTTAATTATTATTCTGGCATTTTATTAATTCTTTGTTTCTTAAAAAAATACTCCGTTAATATTAATTTGTAGCGAATATTCAAAGTTAATTTCAATGATAGAATAGAATAGAATGTTATAGAAATAAACTTAAATACAATAAAGATAAAACTTACCAGAAAAATTAACAAAAATTATACGCCAAGAATTAAGAAACTCTGGAATCGAGTAAAATATGATTTACCTCTTAATAATATTTTCTGTAAAAAACACAAAAATCATCACTATTTACATGGGATCTAGTAATCAAAATCCTTAAAACAGAGTCAGAAATTTCTGACATAAGACAAGTTTTGGATAAAACTATTTAGAAATTTAGTTAAAAAACAATCAAAAGAAGTTTAAAACCATTTTGAAGAAAAGGAGAAGAATAGTTGAGCCCAAGAAGATGGAGAAAGGGATCAAAGGGGATTTGACATCATAGGATTTAATCAAAAAAGAACCAAAAAAAAAAGGAGAGGCTTTAACGAAGAATTTTAAAAATACATACACCACACACAAAAGGGCTTATAGTTGTAAGTAGTTTTCCAAAAATGATTGCAAGTAGATTATTAAGGAAAGAAAAGACTTGTGATTATGTTTTAATTTTATATGTCATTGTTTAAACTTGCAGCATCTCAAATATACACTTTGGGAAAATGTGAAATTAGCTATATCTACATATGCACGGCGAAAAAGCGAGGAGGGAATTGAGTGGAATCCGATCGATTCGATGCGGGTCGCGTGTTAGTCCTTAGTACGCTTCTAACAATGTTGTAATGTAGACCTACTGTGTACAAGAACGCACGTAATAATTTGAAGTCATGGTCTCCTAGAAATGAGAATTTCGCATGTTTATTTTGTTGTTGCTACGAAGCTTAGACGAAACTAATAAGAAATTCTAAAGACGAAAATGAAAACAAATTCCGATGAAATAAAAGAAAAGAAAAATAAATACTCTAGATATTCTTACTAAGATCGTCCGCACATACCGCAGTGTATCTCGTAACTAACAACATCGGTAACCGTCGTGAGCCGTCGACTGCCGCCAACCCTTCTGCTTGTGGTGAATCACCCATTCGCGTTTACCGTTTTCACATGTTCGCTTTTTCGTATAGCTAGACATTTTCTTTCCCTATGTGTATATGCAAAATCGCAGAAAAGAATGGTTTTCACTAAAATTTATAATAAACCACGAAAGAAGAGCCTTCTCTTTAATAAAACAAAATCAACTAACATAAATGATGATAAGAAATGGTGATGTAAAATTACTTGTAATAAAATTTGGATGAATAAAATATGTGACCTTCTTATTTTTGTGATTTGGACCTTGGCATCTACGTTATTAAATACAACAAAATTAATTAATCGGTGTATAATAAAATATTTGGAAGACCTAACAACACCAGAGAATAACGAATAGAATACACTGAGGTACACGCACGCTGGGTCATCGTGACGACCCATAAGGGAACACCGTCAACCCGAAAATCGCAGTACCTAATTCCTTTGACATTTAAGTGCTCAACAAGAAGGCATGTTCTCCTTTGAATGTGCAACAAGATTGGAGTTTGAACGATTAGAAGAAGCACATTAAGCGCAATCTGTGGAGGGTGTCGCAGAAGATGAAGAAGACAATTTTGAAAACATGCATGTGTTCCTGAAGAAGGGGGCAGTGTTATTGTCCTAGATTACAAAATTAAAGCTGTAAAATACTGGAAAAATAGTAAAACAAAGCGACGTTCTGTCGAAAGTGTGAAAAATGATTTTAAAAAAGTGAAATTACTTCACCAGTGGTGGTGCCTATATGGATAAATTACGGCTCATTACAGAACATGTTCTTACAAAATTTCAAAATATGATGGGGAAAGATGGAAAAATCATTCAAGACATCGATCTTCGACGGTTAAACAAGAAATTGGACACTTTACTAAAGTACATAATATTGTGTCACGCAAAATAACAAAATGTATTACTCGTTCTATTTTGACCGTTGGAGTAAAACAACCGCGAAAATCTGCAGTAAGTGGTGAGTTATAATCTGATAGTAAATGATGTAAATGCGGGGTATCTCTAGAAGCGGTCGCTAAAGGTGGAGAATGTTTATGCGTTCAGTACGCAGGAACACCAGAAAATTTGAATGTTCTCTTGCAGATGTAGCATATTTGCAGTAGACTTCTTTCCTAAGCATAGGGTGGGAAAAATTACGCGGTAATTCGGTTACTATTAGTTATAGACAAAAATGGAGAATATATTCTCATTTTCAAGATAATTTCATTGGTCAAAAGAGAAAATAGCTGTCGTCTTTTGTTTCTCACTTATAAACAAAACTTTCGATGCATGTCGTATCTTATTTTTTGTTGAGTTATAGGAAAGTACTTTGACATACTTCAAGCACTTTTATGAGTAGAATATAATATTAAATGATATTGTAAACGCAATATAATGTATATTTAGGCAGAACACAGCCTTATAAATAAACATATTCATTGTTAGTTTCAGTGACACCGGCAATTGTATTATATTATTATATTATGCTTACAAAATAAGTATACACTTTTTAAGCCTCTATAAAAGTATATATTTTTGAAAAATTAGTTTATATAATCTAAAGCAAACTATGATTTACATTTAACAAAGCTTTACCTCATCATTCGAAATTTTATTAACTAGTTCATGTACGCATTCTACTCACAAAAGTGCATCGAGAACATCAAAATTACTTTCCTGTCGCAAATAAATGAGATACCGATATGCACCGAAAACTTATTTTTTCTCCTTTTATCAATGAATTTATCCTGAAAAAAGACATCGGGAATATATTATCTTTTTTTTCTATGTCTAATAGCTACTGAGTTACCATATCAAAGTATCCAAATTTGCCTACCCTGTACATGTATTACGGCAATATGATAAATATTACATTCAATTTATTAAACCGTCAAAATTACAATGATTTATGCTGAAAGTTTATAATATTCTTTTGTTCTTCAATTAGATAACTGACATGGAAATAATTGGTTCTTGCCCATAAAAAATGCGATTTATTTGATTTATTTCTCAAGTAACTCAAGATTAGTTTACTGATTTAATGAAATGCAACATGCGGAAACTCATTTTAAACTCATTGTTTCGCAACTATTCACTTTACGGTTTCTTCAGCAATATATTTACATATAGGAGGAGCATACTTTCAAAATGCATTTTGTCTTGATCTTCTGATTTTCAGAAAGTCTTCAGTTTACTGAAAAACAACAAAATGGGTAACTGTAAAGGAAAACTTTGTATTTGTATTACTAAATATTATCTAATATATTCTTGGTAATAACAGTGAAATCTCACAGATTTTTGAATGACAGTTTCTTTAATAAATGGAAAACAAGGTAATTTTAAATAATTTTTCATTGTTTAGAGAAAATAAACTGCTTTTCATACACTACCGCTCAGTATTTGGGCATGTCAAATTTCAGGGTAAATTATTAAATATTTATATGGAAATATAAAAATATGTATTTGGTATTTAGGTATACACAAATATATAATTTTAACAATTAAAGTTATTTATTTTACCTAAATTTTAGATTTGTCTATGTGACCTCCTTTACTTTTAGTGATTGCGTCGCATAATCGGGGCATTTTTGCAATTAATTTTAACAATGCTTCCGGAGTTATTCGAGCCCATGCTGCCTGTAGTTTATTCTACATATCATCTGCTGAAGTTGGAGCAGTTTTTCTTACTCCCTGATCGAGTTCTTTCCAAACCTCAAGTTCGGGTTTTGGGGTGGTCATTCCATGATTGTTAGTGTCCTTTCCTCTTCCAACATAATTTTGAAGTGCCTTTTGGGCCATTGTCTTGAAGGAATATAAAATTCTAACCCAAAATTCTTACACCAGGAGGTATTGAATTTTACTTTAAGATGCGTTTGTATTGTTCCCTTCTCATTATGCCTAGATTTTTTACGAGATCACCTGCGGATTCACTTACAGATCTTCTTACAAACACTCGTTTTCGCGAACTGAAAATCTCGAATTTCGATTCGTCGGTCCACAATACCTTGCTTAAATCTTCTACCGTCCAATTTCGATGTTCACGTGGCCATTGTAACCTCTTTCTCTTATTAATTTGGCGAAGCAAGCGCTTTCGCATCGCAATTCATCCGTGAAGGACGGCTTTTTATAGACGGCGTTTAACCGGCTTCGGAAGAACAGTATTGATTTCTGCGGGGATTTCTGGAGTTGTTTTTTTTTCTATTTGGCTTGCCGGACACCACGATTGCAATATCTTGTCGCCTTTGGTCCACCACTTTTTACTTTATTTAGAAAACTGCCACTTTCACTGTACCTTTTGATGTTATAATAAACAGTAGATGGATTTAAATGTAATTTTCTAGCAATTTGACGATTGCTTATGTCTAAGTTATATTGTGCTATTATCAGAGCAAGCGCGTTAACACTAATTTCTTTCCTTTTCAGCATATTTCAAAATTTTAAACGAAATTATAAACACTATTTGTTAAGAGATGTCGCTACTAACTTGGAACGATAACTGACCGTAATTTAAAAATATTACTTCAAGTGGCTTTATTATAGGTTCATGATTCATAGTAAAATTACCAACTGTTACAATTTTCCTGGAATTTCAAGAAATACGCTCATTGTTGTCGCTACAAGCTGCGCTTTTATGACGATATTGCCTCTCGCACAGATAAAATAAGTAAATAGACCAATATTATTTAAGGAATTTAAGTGAATCTTACTGATTATTAGCATACTATTCAATAATGCTGGAACGTATTTCTTAATTCCATTCTTTGTATAGAAAAATCTAAAATCCAAGGGTGCCCAAATAGTTATGAGCGGTAGTGTATGTCTGGAATGTCGAAAAACGCAATATGGGTGCTAAAATACAAATTTTAGTAATTTTCATTCATATGAACCAAGCCATATGTTGAAAAATGTAACGTACAGTTGATACGTTACATGCTACATTGGACAAAACGCACTTTGATTGTTGTCAAACATAATAAAAGACGCCTTCAGAATATCTGCTTCTTATATACTATTTAGCAACAAAATTCAAGCAGTATAGTATTACTGTCACTTTATTATTTCTGATAATGGTAGCGGTTTACTGTTATTAAGGTATGTGCGCAACAATCAAAACTTAAGCAAGATTTGCCATATTGAGGCATTAAATTCTGTGAAATTGTAAGCGATAGAGAATTTAAAAGTATTTAATTGCATTTGTATGGATTGTTTTGTTTCATTCAATTCTTTTGTGTTGCCGAATAAAACAAAATTGACATATGAAAAAGTAAATTTCAAACTATTCCATATTATTTTATTTCGCATAATTATTATGCCTTCTTTATTCGCTTAAATTGATACCTATTATTGTCAGATTTGACTGCTTGTATGTGCCTTACTTTCACAAGTCCTTCCAAAAAAGAAAAAAATATATTAAGACTTTTGATTATGACCCGATGGCGATTCTAGCCATATAGGGTTATTTTAAGATAAGGATGTCACTTCCAAGAGGTGAGGCGAGGAAACCAAGCCTCCGAGGCAATTTTTGTCCTTAGACAGCATAGGAAAACACAGCTACCTGAAATTTTAGTGACAATTCTGAAATATTCTGTACAAGTAAATAGTGCATACCTGTGACTGTTGCATTTTGTATATTCTCCTATACATTCTTTTCTCCTGTTTCTAGGAGAGGTTTTATTACTGAAATATTGAATATTAAAATACAAAATATAAAGTAAACTATAAAACAGAAAAAATACATTATAAATACACTTGCACTATATCGGCTTACACATCACTTCCTCCATTACTCCCTCTTCTCCTCACTCCCCCTATCTTTTGCTAAATCTGCCACTCTCTCAATTCCACACACAGAGTAAATTACATTGAAATACCTTCTTTTTCAATTTCAAACAAAATAATTTTGCAGTACCGGTTCCGTTTAAAAATGGTAAACCTCTAAAGGTTTCAAAACTTGTGTTAATAGTTTGAGTCATTTTTAATAAACGTACTTTTATGTCTTCAGGAATACCACATATTTTTCATTGAGTATAAGGGGTAAGTGGTTGGTTAATTAAAACTCCCAACGTAAGAGACGTCTGATTAAATAATCAATACAATAAATACGCTATCTATTAAGATTAATAAAGAAAAAACGCAGACGATGAGGGAGGATTGGCAGCTGTCATTTCGTAAATAGCTATCGCCTATTGTTGTAGCGCATGATGTTGGTGCACGTGCACCATTCTATATCGTACTTGTAGTATATACAATTGCTGTCATTTTGCATGGGTAATGAGTGTAAGTGCATTCTGTACGGCTTCCTATTGGTCATTGGTTGCAATTCGCGCACTCCTCGCTCGCCAATTGGACGTCGCCGTCGATCCAGATGCAACGCCAGGTACCTACATGCACGCTCCGTGCAATAATTGATGCGCGTAGTCAATGTTATTCGTGTATTCCCTCATTTGCGACATGGTCACCCGACGTACCGAGCAATAAAAATCTTGACGTTGAAAGATTGCTTCTTCGATTTACTTTTCTGAAGTTGTATACATTTTTGAATTATTTATAATATTATACCGTATATTTAAGCACACCCTACGGCAAATGTCTGGAATAAAATCGTTATTCCATTTTAGTCGACATTCGAAGAAAATGCTCAGACATTTTGATGTTTATAGTTCATTGAGTGCTATTGACAATTTAAATGCGAGCTTATTGTCTTGAACCGGAATGAATAACAATCTTATTTTCTGAGATCCATAATACCTCCTGTGGAGGATCCAAAAAAGTGGTTCCTTAAATAGGAAGGTCTCTACACTCAAAAAGTTTTTTTTTTTTACTTTCTAATAGTAATAAAAGAAAATCGCATAGAAAATTCATGAAAAGTTATTCATTTAGAACAATATCTCCAATGCGCTGGACGCTCAGTTGTTTTTTAACAGTCGTTTGCGTAAGTCGATGTGAGTGTTTCAGTAAAAATGGAAAAAATAGGACATCGAGCCGTCATAAAATTCTTGCATTTGAAAATCAATACGCCTACGTAAATTAAAGTTTAGATGGACACTGTTCACGGGGACCCTGCACCATTATTTATCACAGTGAAATTTTGGGCAACTGAATTTAAACTTGGTCGTACCAGCTTGATTCACGAAGAACGTCCGGGACGATCAGAAACTGCAACCATTACCGATGACATCGGAAAAATTCGGTAATAAAAGAAAATGGCATAAAAAGTTCATAAAAGGTTATTCATTTAGAACAATATCCCTAATGTGTCAACTAACATTTCTGCATTCTAAAGTTATTCTTTCCTTTAACTGTTATGGGTTTCTGGGTTTCATCGATAATACTATTGTTTTGAAACATCCCTGTGAAAAGCAGTCAAGAGAAGAAAGATCAGTATACCAATTTGGTCATTCTAGAGTTCAACATCTGCTAATCCATTTATTAAAAATGCTTCGGATAAATATCATTTGACAGGTAACGCATAATAAGATCATTATTGATACGAAATATTGAAACCAGGAATATCTGGACTACCATTTAGAAAGCCATTGAGAAAATGTGACCCCGAAGTATGATTTTGTCTGAAACAATCAGTGTTCACTCTTGGATCTAGTAAGGATTTTCAGATTTTCAATACTTGCAATTATGGAGCACAAAATTGGAATGTATCTACTAGTATCAGGTTAATCTTGAATTTGGGATCTACCCAAAACTACTGGGTGCTTCCTTCAGTGACCCTTAACTCACACATTTTATTTTTGATAAGATTTGCCGCTTGCTCACTCAGGACCAAAAACACATTCCAACGAACATTTCCAAAGCCCTGTTGAAGCAGTTTAAGCAAAATAAGTCGGAATTGTATTGCCGATTAATTACGTATGTAGATGAAACTTCGATACATCAGTACACTCCTGAAGCAAAGGTATAGTCGAAATAGTGGACTACGAATTGTGAATCAGCTCCGAAATAAGCAAATACTGTTCCATAAGCTGGGGAAGTGACTGTTTTCTGAAGTAGTCATGCAGTTGTGTTAATCGACTATCTTGAAAAAAGAAAAACAATAACGGAGGCGTACCCCGCGTCATTACTTGACAGGCTGAAGACCTGTTACAATGTTGTGTACGGATTTTGAAGTTCCTCTGTCGAATTTTTTGAGCATTTCCTTACACCAATGGACACGAGACGTTTTTGTGGTCAAATTATGCGGAACCCATCGGGAACAGATCTTCACACCTAAATATTCATGCAAAACCGGATGTACTGCAGTCTTCGCAAACAGCAACGATGTTTTTTGGAACAACGACCGAGTTTGGTCGACCTTCATGAAATTCATCACTGACAGAAGCACGTCGACGACGAAATTCTGCGAACCAGTTATCTTTTCTGACGGTGCTTCAGTACCGAAAGTTGAGCGAAGTGATTCGAGACATCGTTATTGTGGTAGGCCTTTACTAAAATCGTAAAAAATCATTTAACGAGAACCTTTACGTGAAATTTCCATTTTCTCACAAAATTGCTTTCTTTAAACGCTCACTGTAAACAAACTATTTTGCCGATTTCTGTACTGTCACTGCTTCAACAATAACAAATGTTAAATTTTACGAAAATAGTAATGTCAAATCTCAATAGCGCTAACTAGTCGTCGTTTGTAAAAACTTAAAACGTTACTTTCGAACTGCACAGCATTTTGGATGTACCATTTATTAGTTAAATACATATTTTGACTGAGATATAACTAGAGAATAGAACAATTTTTTCAGAGCTAGAATATTAGGCAAACTTCGAAAAGATCGATTTAAAAAACTTGGGGTCCTCAAGACAAAGATAGAGCAAAAGCTACGACAACGACGCGGTTCCAACGCGGAAACCAAGAGTATAGTATTATTGACGACAGCGGAGGCCTTCGTACCAAATTCCAGAGATAGAAACGTTTGTAATATAACTAGCAATACATAGGTTGCTATATTCATCAAATAAAACTCAGAAGTCTTTTATTGGTGATTGCTTTGGTCTTAGTTTCTTATTGGAAACATAGGATGATAGTAAGCACATACATATGTGCGTAGATACGTAAATCTTCCTCAAAAACGTCACAATCACACGTCGATATTACCTATGAACAGGTACGGCTGGTACACTATAGCTGCGAAGCGATTCATTCGTGTATTTCCGTTGCATATCCTGAACGTTGTACTTTACAACGGAAATACATGATGAAATCGAAGCGTTGTAATTGACCTCCCATATACGTCACCACCAGCCGGCACTACCTATGAATAAGCCCTTACATTGTCATTAGCTCTAAAACCAACTTTTCCTCAAATCAAAATATGACTAGAACACGTTAGACATTTGTCATAACTCACTAAAATGCCACATGAGATTCAGAATGTTACAAAACCTAAATATTAGCAGATAGTAAATTCCAAAAACTTGCGTTAATACATATGTATCATGGTTTGTTAAGTTTACTACACAAATTCCGACAACAGATTTATACTCGAATACTTAAACTTCATTTTATTCAATTCTTTATAAATTCTACTTTTTCCTCTCCGTATACTTAAATGTCGGTTATAGTGTATTTCTATTGTCTAAATTCATATCTAAAATTACAAAAGATATCTTGCGTCATTTTACTTTTGAAGCTTGTACACCTACTGCGTGGGCGGAAGATAATTCCTCTCCTAAGCAATTTACAGAAAAAGTTTTCAAATGACAAATATTCGGAAACAAGTGCTGCACAAAATAAAATTATTCAAGTATACAGCGTGTTCAATTTCCGCAGCGCACGATAAGAGGAGGATTTTTTAAATGGAAAACCTGTATATTATTACGTTTTTGGATGGCTAGTCTAATGAAAATCGACTTGAATTGGTCAATTCTTATTAATATTCCTTATATTTATCTATCTTAGTTTTTGGGATAATTGAATAATTTACATAACTTGAGATTTTGGTGAAATGCCGGTGTTTCTTTAACGAATGAAATTTAAAACGTGTTACATACTAGAAAGATGATCCAAATTTTATTCCATTAAGTATTTCTTGGAGTTTTCGGCAATATATCAAAAGACGATTTGAGAAAAAAAAATCTAGCTCACAGTGAACGAAACTACTGATGCTCAGAAGCACAGCGTGATTCATATTATGGCGCGTCCTTTAAAACATAATGGTCCAGCAGCTTCCTTGTTGTTAGCCAGTAGAAGGATAGAAAGAACTGATGCTGAAACCGTTGTAAACATAATAAAAAATATGTTAGTTTCTAACGGAACCGCAACAATGCTGAAAGCTGGTAGAGTGTTAAAAGTATGCTTTCTGACTCTTCTTCACATAACATGCCTCATACACGCATGCCATCTCGTAGCAGAAACAATTCGAAGCAAGTACCCTAGGGTGAATGATTTAATATCATCTACCAAAAAAGTGTTTGTGAAATCTCCCAGATATATCCGCGTATTCAAGCAATTGTATCCGCAAATTCCGCTATCACCTCAGCCTGTATTGATGCGATGGGGAACATGGATCGAGGCAGTATCCTACTATCTTACTAAACAAATAACGCTGCGTTTCTCGCACTGCATTTGCCGCGGTTGTCTATTCCCGGCCTTAACACCAAAAACCGACTTGAAACCAAGAAGAGAATTAACATTAATTTCATTATAAATTTGTTTAGTCTAGAAGGAACATTTGCAGTTAGTGAGAGATGATATTATGATAGAGAGATATCGAGATGATATTCTAGCCCCTTTTACCAACTAGAATTTTCACCAAGAAATTAAAAAGCGAGGATTTTCGATACCACAACTAATCTTCAATCTCTTCATTTTATAATTAATACGTTGGGTAAACTTAAAACAACGAACAATGTAAACGTATAATTTCTCATTATTTTTGTTAAATAGTACCAGGATGAATGATTAATGTTCCTGAATCATCTAAAAAATACTCATAGCCATGTGTATACTGTTATTGCTTAGTCTTGTTTTGCGTTAGGTTCTTTTGATCCATTTGCAAGTATTAACTATTCCTCCTTTTTGCCGTCATGCTTTTGTATTCCAATTTGTCATTTTAGGCACGGTGCCTTTGTGTAGGGTAAATTCCTTTCTTTAATAATTCCGGCAGATCTGGTAATGTTTTAAGGGTTGAGCAAGCAGATGCTGATAAATAAACATCGTATAGGATCCACCTAATCTAGTGTCCTGTTAATAATAATAAAGTTTCCCATGAATATGTATGAAGGGCCCGTCTGTTAAAGCGGCCCGTCTGGGAATATTCGTTGGTGACCTTTAGTATTACCTGCGGTTCATGTTTGGAGGCCTGACAAGGGATACCCATACCTGCAAAGAAGATGACACCGTATAGATTTCTAAAAACTAGATCGAAGAAGAACTGGTGTAGAAGTAAAATAATTACAAGAAAACCAGAAAATGAAGCTGGATATGTGGCGCTTTGGTCAATTCAAAAAACCGTTGTTATTTTATTTTAATAGTGGATTGGTTAGTTTCTTTTCTTAGTGGTTTTAATGCGATGTGCGTATATGTATATGTCTTATATGAGAAATGCTTTATATAATGTTAGTAGCGAATATTCTAAAGAACAGTATGTGCTTGATCCTTGATATATTTGCTTTTATTTTGAATTTATGACAGTTAATGAAAAGTGCTTCGGAAAAAATAATACGGTATAATTGCAACATGACTGCTTAGTTAGAATATCCAAAAATTAATTACCTCCAATATTACAAGGTAGCTTTAAATGTTAGTTCAAGAATATCCCGCAGGGAAATATGAAAGTACATTGTGGGTATTATAAAAGACGAACAGTATCTAGCCTTGAAATTGGATAATTATATACTTATCGAAGTTTATGTTGCAGAGCACCATGGAAATTTGTTTTATTTAAATCAATTCTAATGGAAAAAGCGAATTATGGCGCCATGTGTACAATTAAACGAGGTATAAAACGTTTTTGGTAATACAAAATTACATATGTCCGCTATTAAAATAATAAAAGAATATGATAAACTGGTTATTACAAGATAATAGTTTACTTATAGAGGTGTAAAGGTGTAAAAAGCAAGCTTTTCGGTGGTTACAGAAGTATAAATTTTTCAATGGTTGGCAGTACAATTACAACCTATTTGTTCATAAAACAGAATTGGTTTCATCAGCAGAGAACGGCAAAATTATATGGGATGACGTCAGCCGCAGCAGAGCCGTATGCAGCGCATGTGATGTACGCGGTGATTATTTCAAGATCGAGGAATCAGTGAATGGTATGCAGTTGTAGTATTCGCATCGAGCTTTCTCCTCATATGTTTCTACATATATTTACTATATCTATTCTCTATTTCGTTATTAGGTTTTTAAAATATTTATTTTCCATATTAAACGCTTAACAGCGACGCTACAATATTTCGAAAGTCGCAATATAAAATTGAAATCTGCGTTTAGGACATTAAACGACACAATCAGTAAATTAAAAAATATCACCGTGGTATTAGAAATAAACTGATTATGTTGATGTAGTGTTCATCAGAAATCCCGATTTAAAAACACTAAACCAATTGTTCAAAAATTCAAAATCCAAATACAGTGGTACCTCCATTTATGGAATTAATCGATTCCAAAAACATTTCGTAATCCGAAATTTCGTAACTGGAATCAAATGTTCTTATAAGAATTAAAGGAAATAGAGATAATCCGTTCCCATAATAAAAAAGAATCACAAATTCATTTTATGTATTTTAAGTACAATTGAGCATATATAAATAAAGTTACGTAGAAAAAGCAATAAAAACTCTTAAGATTGAAATTAAAAAGAAATAACTTCACTTACATACAGCTGGCTTTTTCATATATACTACAAAATTAGCAACGCGACAGATAAGAAACTGTTTGACCGTAGAACTTTCAGCTTTGTTCTTTGAAAAATATTTTACACAAAGATAAAAGGATTTTCAAATAAAATAAGAATAATTATGAACTCATGTCAGATGCGAAGCGGTGGAATAGTGCGAGATTAATCACACAAACCATCGCATTACATTGTATATAACTATCTCTTTCTAGCGTGTACACGAGTCGCGCGGAAATTCAGCCGAATCTGTAAAATTTCTAAGTCGCATTTCGTAGGAGTACTTTTCAGTTTTGGAAATAAAAATTCATCAAAATTTTCTTCGGTAACCCGAAAATTTCGTAATAAGTTACTATCGTAAAACGAGGTATGTATGTATATGTATAAAATATAACTCTCTTATATCACAGTTTAATTTTACTCTGCTTACAAGTTGTGAAGTTGAAAGAACGTCTTCGATACTGGAAGATGTACTAACTTCAAAAATAAGCCGTTTTACTGCAGAAAACATAGAAAAACCTCTTGTGGTAATGGCTAATTCCTTTCTCTTATTTCCTACTTGAAACAAATTTATTCCATATGTACATATTTTCTGTTTCAACTTATGAATTTCGTTTAAATACATTTAGTCTGAAATATGCAACATACACTTACAATTAGCTGCGTATTCTTCGTGTAAAACCCCTATAAGCAAATTTGGTCTGTTGCTTCATCAACTACAAGATAAAAATAGTTATTTCCAATAATACTACGTATTACGTATGTTATTGCAACATTTGTGCACATAATTTTTTCTTATTGTGCTTTCATCCGAAATATTATAGACAGCAACAATTCCTTTGAAAACAGGATATTAGACAGGTTATTTACACGAAGTTGCGCTGCGCAGGTCACCTGCATTATTCTGTACCAGTAAAAAGCAGTGGATAATCTGTTAATTCCATTATAGGTAAACAAGTAAATACCAAGGAACCTAATGTGATGGTTTTTTCAAATTACCTGACATTAATGCCATTCGTTATAATAAATATCGTACGATGTGAAAGTAAATGAAAATTTTTTAAAAATTGAATTATTTTCCTAAGAAAGAAAATTTATGAATGAATATGCAATTTTTAACAAAACATGAAACAAGTACGAGAAATATGCAACTTATGCAAAAAAAGATTGTATTTTTACCTATATTTTAATTGAAATTAAAAAGGATAGACATATATGCAAAAAATACAAGATATGCATTTACGGCTTTTAAAGATGATTTAAGGAAGAAATATAAACAACATAACTTTTTCAATACTAGTAATAAGTTGGATAATATTATTGGCACATTATGAATTTTCAACTAGTTGAAGTTGAAATAAAAAAATATATAAAATTTTGAAGATTACTGATTGAGTGCTGCAATTACTTAAGATTTATTCTTTACGTCTGAATTGTGTTCCTTGTAAAACACAATGGAATGCGTCGAAAATTGTTAGCGGTGCGGTGGTAAGTGTTTGTTCGGTATCCTTGTTCTTGTCACGTGGTCCATCATTTCTAACCTAACCGTGAAGCCTTGAAACGCACACCGGTGAGCATCTGCCCCAAAGCATTGGTAACAACGGCAATAACAGCGGCAACAACACATCGGCAGCATTACCCCGAAACGGTATCCGCAAAGGACAGCTCCGAGGTATTGTTATAAGTTATTGTAATTTCTAACGTTTAAGGAGAACGCTCCTTTCGGACGACTCTCTGTGCACCACACGTATACAATAAGTCTCTTAATCTCCTCGCATAAAGAAATTAGTTTTTCGCGCATATTCTGGTCCCTATACGCCACGTACTTTCGGTTGCGGATGTTCAGGACAAGGCAGTGAAGATTTGGTGGAACTCGTTCTGATTTTTGGCGATCGCCTATTGTTGGAAGTGTTCCGGTTCCGCATATTTGACCTTGTGACCTCGTGGAAGAGAACGAAATATGTCGAGAACTGCTTGCTTATTATCGTTATGTTCGGGCAACCGTTTACATTTTTTCTTCATCTTTAAACGACTTTCATATTCCGTTAGTTTCAAAATTAATTGAAAATGACGAAAATGCTTTTATCCCGCCCCTGTATTCGGCGAAATTGATTACCTTTCTAAAATTAATACCTATGAGATTTAGATTAAGCGTACCTTTAAGTGTGTTATTTACGAAACATAGTTTTTGAAACGTGGAACAGCAAAATTTCATCAATCTCCTTTAACTGCGATTATTATAAATATACAGGGTGGGTCTAAAGTTTCTGTTAGAGCATTGGATGGTGCATGGGAACATTTTGAGATCAAAACGTTAACACAAAAACTTCTCAGTTTCTCCTTCATCAGCTTTCGTGAAACATTTATAAGAAATAATTATACGGCAACAATGTACAGAAGTATTATAATATTTGTTACCAATTTAATGATTGTCAATAGTTTAAATAATTTAGTAAGTGTACTATTGCCAATTTTTTTGATTAAGATAATGTTAAAAAGGCTATAGCTTAGTATTGAACAGTAGTATTACAAACGACACTTTACCTTTTTTGCTACAATATTTTGGTCTCAAAAATGTCTTAAATAAAGGTTTAATACAAATTTATATATACCTACACACAAATTTGTGATAAATTCAGCTAGTAGTGTGTGATTTGCTCCTTGTAATTCTATCACCAATAATTTGCTTATTTTTAATTTCTATTTAAAACTAAGTTTATGAATGATTCCTTATACTTACGTGTATTTCTTTCTGAGCTACTTGAATTATTGTTTTTAAGACAGCAATTAACGCATTCATATTTTTAGTAACCTAGAAGCTTGGTTAATTATTTTCTTAGAATTTTAAATAATTCAAAAACGGTTGCACGTCGATATATACGGGATTATTCAGGACGAAAATCTATTAGTAAGTTGTCGTCTGGAAGTAATTTAAGTATCTTTTTGAAATTTTGATAGACAATATTATGGATAAGGATCTATTTCTTAAATACATTTTCAATTTCCAATTTCATTGTAGTTTCAAATAGAACTGCCTATATATTATGGATTCTTTGCAGAGCTCTCTTTAATTCGATTTAAATGATATAGCATTTCAGATCTCTAGATCGTACCAACTATAGAAAATATTTTTTTCTGAAAATGTTGGTACAGTGGTGATCTGCTCCTCTTCCTAGAGCCAAGCCTTGGCCTTTGGGCTCTGTTAACACTTCTAGACAGAATTAATACGCTCTGTCCGAAGGTTTTGTGCGGCTCTCCAAGGGGAAATCAGGATGACGTGGTCCCCAGGGGTGGGTTAGTCACTCTATCGGCCACTCTAATCACCTTGCTTCGGGGAGGGGGACGGTCCTGAGGTTCGACTGCTATCCTTGCCGAAAGCGCATTCGAGGAGATTCGAACCCTTTTGAGAGTATTGCGTGCCAGCTTGTGGATGTGTTCCCTCAGAGGTATCACCTGGAGGTCTTCTTGTAGTTGTTTACTCCTTACAAACCAAGCGGCACCAGCGATCATTCTCAGCGTCTTGTTTTGCAGGACCTCAATCTTGCGTAAGTTGCTGACAGCAGCCGTCACCCAGGCCACCGCTCCGAAGTGATTGTTGAATTTTTTCTTTATGTGATCTATATGCCACCTCCACGTCAGCCTTTGGTCGAATATAACGTCTAGGTATTTCACCGTGGAGCTTCACGGAATTTCAACTCTCCCAACTTCGATCCTTGGAGGAGCAGGTCTTCGCCTTCTAGTAAATCTTATGGCAACGCTTTTTTCGCCATTCACCCTCAGTCCCCACCGGGCCAGCCAGTCCACAATATTGTCTGTGGCTCCGTGCAGTCGCTTAACCATCAGGTCCTCGTTTCTCGAAGATGTGTAAATCGTTGTGTCATCAGCGTATATCGATACCTGTGGGGACACGAGGAATGTCGCTCGTATATAAAATAAATAAGTTGGGGGTCAGCAGGGAACCCTGCGGTACCCCGGCCAAAATCGGCCTACTCGACGAAATCGTTTGGCCGTATCGAACGGAAAAAGTTCTTTTATCCAGATATGATTTACGAGCAACACGAGGTCCCTACCAACGCCAATATTACTCAGCTTTCGGAGCAAACCGTAGTGCCAAACCGTATCAAAAGCCCTCGATATATCGAGGAACACCGCCCCAACCGTTTCTCTGCGCTCAAAGGCATCTCGGATATGTTCGGATAGGCGGAGCAGCTGGAGATCGGCCGAGATGTTGGTGCATAGATGCAAACTTGAAATTAGACATCAATAATTTTCTGTTGGTATTAGCTACGCAAGTCAGTTTTAAGTTTCCTATGAATTAGGTCAATGTTTACTTATAGCAATAAATAAATATCAGAAATGTTATACAAGGTCTTAAAAATCTAAACATGGACATATTCAATTGGAAAAAAGTCAGCTTTCTAAATACCAACCCCTATTTCCGATCATTTCTACATATTGTAATCCATCGCGGTGCTTGAGAGAATGACCTTATGCGAAACAATCTACGATGCGCCATGTTCAGCATCTTATATTTTAAAGTATGTGAAATCGGATGAGGTCTTCTTATTCCGTGTATGAACCTAAGACAAGCATTCTGCGCTTTCTGTATTCGCCTCATATCAAAAAGTCTAACTATGGGCTATATACAGTGTCACAATAATTAAAATGAGAAAGTATCAACACGTCGCACGGCATTCTCTTCACGCCAGCGCTCAGATACTCCCTGTTACCGGAGTGCACCTTAAGTTTGGGTGCATGTCCCCAGCACCGCCATCTCGGGATTTTGAAATTTCCTATACGCTCATTTTGTGCCGACTACGGCAATTTCTTGTCAAAAAAATATATTTCGAAAGCAAGTTCACTACTCTCAGATTAAAGCTTCTGACTATAAGGAAGGTGTTATTTAAAAGTAAGAATCGCACGAAATGGGCGCATTTCACAATAACAGTGAAACGTTCACGGGTTATTTCTTTAAAATGAATTTACTCCATTTGCTTCCAATGACCAAATTTTGAGGCTGATTGGCTACCGTTTACTTTTGTTTTTGTTTCGTCAAATAACGGTGTTTTTTCTATACGTTCTAGACCCATAAAAATATTTGTATTGCTGAAAATATGTTTTATTAGAAATATATCAGCCAAACACCAAAACACAAAAAACACAATTTTTTGTTTATGTAATTAGTACAATGCATTTGAATTTCTAATGCAATTATTACTAAAATAATAGAGAAAATAACAATTTTCCGGCTCGATTTTGAATATGTTTTTGTTAACATAGTAGGCATGATTTGTAACTCATCATTAGAGCAACGCAACTGCGCTGAAAGCCAGTGGCGAACGCATAACAGTTTACACAAAATAAATTAAATGTGATACGTGCTCAAACACTTACCGTTTTAAGAGTCCTCCGTGAAATCACAAAGTGGATAATGTATATTTAAGATTTGTAACATTAGATATGTTTCCAAAGTTGTTTCGGCAAAGTGAGTGCGGCGTGAAGAAAAAGTGTTTTTGTATGTCGAAAACGAACATTCTACATCTAGTGACGTTATATTTGCGTAAGCAAAATAATCTTTCAAATAACTTAACAGTTCTGTTTACGCACCTTCACAAATTTGTCTTAATGTGCCAAAATCAGAGACTTTATCTAAAACACTTTCAAACCTCTCTAAAACACAAACATTTCTTGCGGCTTCTATTGCGCATAGCTGTGCGTGAACATGTTGCACTATTTGCAAAGATTCTACTAACTACACCGAAGGATTTTGTAGTTTTTCTGTCGCATCCGCTAGTCCCACGTAATTGTTCTGAATAATTTCCAAATCTGTTTTAACTTGACTATCCTGAAATTTCAAGCGGCTTACCTTGACAGCCGCAGCTTCCTTTGGGTCGAATTCGAAAATCACGTTCTTATATTCTCAAAATATTTAAGATAATAAAATGCAGCCTCTAACCATGTTCCCCAACGAGTAAGAATAGGTTGTGGTGGTTCAGGAATACCGGGGCATAGTCTATGAAATTCCCGAATACGTTTTGGGGATTTTACAAACACAGCTTTTGTATGTGCTATTAGAGTGTCTACATCGGGATAACATTTTCTGATACTATCTGCTACGAGATTGAGAGTATGAATTTTACATGTAATATGCAACAGGTTAGCACAATGTTTTTTAAGAGATCGACCTACAGCAAGCATGTTTGCGGCACCATCACTCATAAACATCAACAGTTGATTTGTTGAAAGTTTAAACTTTTCCAATGTAGTGCAGTGCATTGTTGTATTCGTCTGGAAGCTAATAAAATTGAGGGTGACGGTCGATGTGGTTCCATTGTGCGTACCATTACATTAACCACAGAATGTTTTTTACGATCTGTTGTTTCGTCCACACATAACCACAGTGTTTTATCTTGCAACTCCGATTTAATTCTTTTCTCGACATGCTCACGAGCAGACGGCACAACTCTCTTTAATGTTCTCTCACTTGGTAACTTAAAGTCCGAATATTCATTCCAAAACGAGACGTATGCTTTCTTCCTTAGTAAATGAAATGGTAAATTACATGCACTAAACACATAAATTAAATTTAAATTTGTCATAGTCTCGTGTGGAATTTTTTTTTGAAACATGCCCTGCACTATTTACGTGCCGTAGACAATCACTTTTCGACCAACACATTAAATCTATTTTACACACTACACATTGACTTTTAGCGCCATCACACTTTAAATCAGGCATTTCTACAATAAATTCTCTTATTGTGACCAACTTTGGTCGTTTTCACGACGTAGGAAACATTTTCAAAACAAACGTAGAACTACGATATAGTATACGACAGCGTAGATGCATACACAACAGATCGGCTTTCGAGTCGCAGTTATACTGACGCTTATACCGAATTGTCCCGACCGTGTTTATTTTGTGTAAACCTTTATGCGTCAGCCACTGGCTTTCAGCGCAGTTTGCGTTGCTCTACTCATCACGATTTATGCGAATTTCCTAAAAAGTTGAATAGATTTGATACTAGATGTATTTGTACTAGATGTATTTGTACCTTAAAAAAATTGTTTATCGTTAATTTTGTTCGAATAAACTGCAAATATAATAAATTCGATGGATTATTCGGTCAGCACTTGATGAAATATTGTAAATAGAAAATAAAAACACAAGAAAACACTTAGTAACTGTTTCACAAAAAATAGTATATTCAATCGACAATTGTTTCGGATTTTACCGCATTGTCAAGAACATGATCAATTATATATACGGAAACTACTTGACGGGGAAGATTAAAAATCTAATTAACAAAACGGACCCCAATAATTTGACTAGCGGCTTATAGTGTAATTGCTGTCATAAGTAGTGGCAAGCATTAACAATATTCAAACATCATTAACAATATTCAAACCTTTCCTCCCCGATTTCTTCATATGCAAAATTTCCCTTAAATTTAAGTCCTTGCTTTTATAACCTAGATGTAATACCTTGGCGTCGTCGTTGTTAAACGAATGATTATTCGAAATACAGTGTTGTTCGAAACCTATGTTACATTTTTTATGTATTATACTACGTTTATGTTCTTTAGGTCTAGCATTGAAGTTCCTGCCTTTTTGTCCTATAAATTCCACCACAATCATCGCATTTGATTTGATATATTTATTTTGATTTTCGATAGGATCTTTATCGTTTACCAATAACGACCTCAAGTTATTCCTGTTGAAGAATAATCATTCGTTCAGCTTTTTGGGAGTTTCGCATAAAGCATGATGGGGCAAATCATGCCTACTATGTTAACAAAAATATATTTAGAACCGAGCCGGAAAATTTGTATTTTCTCTATTATTTTAGTTGTAATTGCGTTAGAAATTCTAAATCCATTGTACTGATTACATATCTTAGTTACTAGCTGAATTTTCAAACAAAAAATTTCAATTTAATGTGTTTAGTTGGCCAATCTGCTGCAAAATTTGGCCATTGGAAGCAAATGGAGTAAATTCACTTTTAAGAAATATCCCATGAACGTTTCACTGTTGCGAAATGCGCCATTTCGTACGATTTTTACTTTTAAATACCTTCCTTTTAGTCAGAAACTTTAATCTGATTGTGAGAGTAGTGAATTCGCTTTCGAAACATATTTTTTAGTAAGAAATTATAGTCGGAAATTACATGCCACAAAAATGGCATATCCACAAGCATTTCACGACACAAAATCATAGCGTATTCGAAATTTGAAAATTTAATGGCAGCAGGGGCGGAGACACGCCAAGCCCGAAATTCAAAATGTTATAACTCGGTTAATATTGAAACACAAAATTTTCTTCTTGCGGCACAAAATGGCACAAAAATAGCATAAAATGACAGCATATACGAAATTTGAAAGTCCAGTGGTGGCGGGACTGGGGACATGCCATGCCCAAAATTCTAAACGTTATAACTCCTTTAATATTGAAGTATAAAATTTTCTTTTTGCGGCACAAAACGGCATAAAACGAGCACAAAATTATAGCGTGTACGAAATTTTAAAATGCCGAGGTGGAGGGGCTGGTATGCCCCAGCCCAGCCAAAAAGAAACCATTATAACTTAATATTAAAGCACAAAATTTTCTTCCCGCCGCACAAAACGGCACAAAATGATAGCGTATAAGAAATTTCTATTTGCTGAAGTTGCGGGGCTGGCATGTCCCCAACCCCGCCAAAACCCGTTATAACTCCGTTAATATTAAAGCACAAAATGTTCTTTTTGTGGCACAAAACGGCACAAAATTATAGCGTATAGGAAATTTCAAAATCCGGGGGTGGCGGGGCTGGGGACAAGCAATGAAGTAAAATGTTTCTTAAATCTCAGATCATCATCCAGTACAACTCCCAAAGTTTTTACTGACTGCATTAACGGAAGCGGAAAATTGTTTAATAAAAGTTTCACTTTGTTCGATACGCTTAACCGAGCTATTAGATGTCCTAGTACTAGTACTGCTGTCTTTTTTGGATTTAAATGTAATCCGTGCTTTAGGGAGGTTTCGGAAAAAAGTCTCGAATCTTTATTCATTCTTTGCACCGCTAAATCAGCGTCAGATACTGCAAAGGAATAATAAATTTGCATATCGTCAGCATACATATGGTGTTTACAGTATTTTAAGCTATTGAGAAGGAAAGAGGTGTAGACTTATAAGAGAGAATCTACTATGCTGCCTTGTGTAACACCTCTAGTTAAAGGAACGCTATTTGAAACTGCAGCACCATAAAGTTTTGCTTTTTATGTTCTGCCAGACAAATAGTTTTTAAAAAATGCAACAGCTTCATTACTAAAGCAAATGTATTTCAAAATGCTTAGAAGCAATTCATGGTCTGCTGTGTCAAAAGCCTTTGAATAGTTGAGACATACTAGTACGGTAACCCTACCCTCGTCAATGTTGGAAAGAATGTCATTCACAATGAACATTAAAGCAGTCGGACAGCTGAAACCGGGTCGGAATCCAGACTGCTGGGGCGGTAAAATAGAATGTAATTCTAAGAACTCCTTTATTTGGAGATCTACTATCTTGGATGGGCCTAAAACCTTTAAATTCTACTGAATTGGCAGTCTTTGGAATAGGAACTATGACAATTTCTTCAATCATCTACTAAAGTGATAAATTACAATATTTACGAATGTTTTATTCAATGAAAACATGTTTCATTCAATGAAACAGTGTTTTATTCTTACCATTTGTAAACAAACAACCTTCTACTTGTTAGAACATGGCAAACTGTCATGTCATTTCGAATTACAGAGTAACCCATGCTTCTTGCAGCTACGGTTTCCTGAAAAACATTTTCCCTTGCAGTTACATCTCTTGATACCTTGACCACCTGCGATTGAAGATTTCCTGGCACACTGAATGATTCTAAGAATGTTCCTGGAGTCACTTCTACCCCTGTCGACATCAGGAACCCGCATTTTTACAGTATCTCCAATCTTGCCTCTTGGAAACTTCGATTCAGACATTTGCCTCATGTTTTTTGCTTGGCACTGCAATGCACTTATGGCATTTTCCCTCTTCTTTTTTATAATGTTGATTTTGTCTGAAATCATATTTTCCCCCGAAATGTCCTCTACAGCACTGTCTCCGTCCCCTGTTTGTCCATCTTCCTTTCCACCATTCTCTATTACTTTCCCATCTTCTTCGCCACCATTCTCTGTTACTTTCCCATCTTCTTCGCCACCATTCTCTGTTTGTCCATTTTCATCTCGTACTAAAGCACCTGAAGAAGAGCCGATTAAGGTTTCCAGACCTTCTTCAGATTCCAGGTTTCTGATGACATCAGTAGAAAGTGATGATGTTGTAAGACCGACTTTTGCTGGAACCACAAACATGGCTGACATCAGTAGAAAGTGATGATGTTGTAAGATCGACTTTTGCTGAAACCCCAAACATGGCCTCATATGAGCTGCAATTTCTGTCTTCATGATGGGCTCTATTCTTCATGAACTGAACAAACCTCAGACCCTCAGACCAGTGTGGAATTTGGTTTGTTTCCGTCCAAATGGTCAGCATGTTTTCAATGTCTTGATTTGCGTGCTCCACACAGCCTTGCGACTGGCTATGTCTCGGCTTTCCACGAACTATCTTCATTTCACTCCACATTTCGCATGCTGAATGATGTGATTGCAGAATTCACGGCCATTATAATTTTGCAGTATGCTAGGAGTGCCCAAAATTGTGAAAATATCAAGCGGGTTATGTGCAACTTCCTCTGCTCTCTTACTTTTCAAAGGCCGCAACTGTACAAATTTCGTAACATAATCCTGGTAAACGAGGATAAAGTCCTTTTTTGCCGCTTTTGATTTCTTTTCACAGGTTTCACATAATGTCAAGTACATTTTTACCTGTTCTTGAGTGATGTTTTTGTATTTGTTCTGCAGCTACTTCAAAATTCTTGTTCTTCCTCCATATCCAATCGCCATGTGTGTCTCGTGAATTATGTTGAAGATCTGCTCCGTATGCACATAATAACGGACTGATGATGACTCGTCACTCACCAGGTATATTAATTTTTCACTATCACCCAACTTCATAATGTCGTACCGCATCAATCGTTAATAATCCTCATTATTAGGTTTTTCCCACTGGTTTTAGATTTTGACACTCACACTTTCTCAATTAAGTTCTGGTAGCCTTCTTTACTCATCATCCCACTATTTTCCTTCTTATTCTGAAAAGCATTCAATAAACTTTCATTAAAACGAGCCTTCATTATGTTAAAACGACCGGTATCCATATCAAGATAACACAAGGCATCTGCGCGCAATGAACACTCAACCTCGACTGTCATGAAAGCAAGCAATCAGATGCCACGTGCAGCTAAGGCAGGATGAAACTTGCACACAGACAGGTTCAAACCTGCGTAAGTGTGACATTTATTATACTAACCAGAGGGTGCTGGATATTATTCATAATAACACGTTAATGTGATTAATTCATTAAAATACAAAATATTTATTACATTAATGAGAAGCGCTTGGTGTTATGTATAATACCCGGTTATTATGCATACTACCCTCATTTATCAAAGTAACGGTAACATATACAACGATTGTCTTAGTGAAAGGAACATCACTCTGTTGTAAGAAATACAAGCGTAAGCATGGCACATTAAATATGTGTTAAATCCGCAATAAAGGTGCAGTTAATACCACAAAATATTAATGTTAAAATTGCATTGCTTTTATGGTGTATTTTGTAACACTACGTTGTGTTAACTATTACCATAATGAGCTTACAACCAAAGAAAAGTTAAATCTAACGCACACAGCGGTTGTCACGAAAATTAATGCGCAATTGTGTTAGAACAAATACAATTGCGTTAAATTCAACAAGAATTTTTTCTTAGTGATAATGTTCAACTTCCGACTGCAGTCTGCAAATGTTAATGTTTCTAACTGAGATAGGTAAGCTAATTTAAGGTTCTAAAACAAGAAAATTCCTAACTCGCTCGAGAAAAGATCAAGTTGCGATGATTGTGACAGATAGTACAGCAACGATGTTAAGTGTTGGGCGATCCTTAAAACATATATTTCCTAACTTAATACATATAACCTGCGTGCTGCATGCTTTGCATTTAGTTGGTAAAGTTGTTCGACAACATTACGGAAACGTTGATCGGATGATTGGAAGTACTAAAGCAGTGTTTTGTAAATCTCCTAAACGTTTAAAAGAATTTCGTAAATTTTTTCCAGGTATTCCAGAACCTCCTGAACCAATTTTAACGCAATGGGGTACTTGGCTAACAGCAGCTTCTTACTATTTGATCCATTTTCAACAAATTCAATCAGTTATAATGTGATTTAATCGGAATGAATCCAAAGCAATTAGAGAATTTCAAAGAGAATTTCAAATTCCTCAACTTTTAGAAGATTTAACAACAATATGTACCAATTATACAGTATTACTAGATGCCATCAGAAAACTACAATGTACTGAATTGTCATTGCAGGAATCATTAGACATAGCGGAGAGTGTAAAAAATAAATTACACATATTAAATGATACGCCAGGATTATGCGCTAGTCAAAAGTTGGCAGATGTTTTAAGGAAAAATCCCGATTTTAATACTTTAGAGGCCATTTATAATAAGTGTAAGAATAGTGAACTTTTAAGTGATTTTGAAAAACAGTTTCTACATGCAAATGTAACTTTCTTAGATGTGGAGAGATCGTTTTCTATGTATAAGAATATTTTTTCTTGTCGACGCACAAGGTTTAAAGAAGTAACTGTGGAAACATATGCAATGATGCAAGTTTACAGTAGTTCGCATCCTGATGCCTCTAATTTGTTGAATAATTAGCAAGTAAGTTTATTTATGAATTTTTCGTATTCTTATATTAACCCGTAATACCGACGCCTATGCGAGTCCGCAAGTTTTGGTTACTCTACTCATTATTAATGATTAATGAGTCATTAATCATTAACAACCAAAGATAACAGTTTAATAGCTATTTTTTTAGTAAAGTTGTCCAATTTTCTTAAATTGATTCCATCAACCATCTGTGTGACGCTGTATATCGTCTTAATTCTTTCAAACACATTTGGTGCTTGAAATAAAGAAGATTACATTATTTAGGCCTTTCCACCCTTTTTTTGCCTTTCTAATTGTTGGAGTCTGTTGACGGCGTTACAGTTTAATATAAATTAATAAACTTCTTTACTTATTTATCTGTATCACATTTGAAAATATACATACGTATATTTTTACACCATGCAATAAATCTGAGATTATCGATAATTTAACAGAGTAAAGGACTGTGAACAGTGTTTGTGTCTCGTACGTAGGCACCCTAACATAGTAGAACTGGTTTTGCACGTCCTATACTTTTTCCTTCGGTATATTATACATGATAAATCGATTTTTAAATGTGACCGCTTCTTATTCATTCATTTCAATTATTACTGTTGTGTTTATGGACCTTTTTTCACCTTATGAATATCGCAATTACCGTACATGTGGATATCTTAATGCAACCTGCGTTCGGTTGGCCTTTTTATATAGCCCTTCATTGTCGGTCCACTTCGAAGTGGTTGCGGATAAGTATTTTTATTCGAATTCAGATCGACAGTAAGTATTCTCAAATAAAGTAAATCAATTTCTATTAGTTAAATAGAGGAAGACTTTTTTGGAATTGCTAATAGAAAGTTATCTTTTGAAGATGTATATACGCGTTTGTGTTGCTCAAAAGTTTTGAATTCGGAACTTTAGAGAATAGTTACATTTTCTTCTTGCCAGGACATTCAACCCTACATAGTGACACATTAGTGTTTTAGCGCTCATAAGGATTACACGTGTGTGGGGTTTCGAGCACCCCAGTGTGCGTACCCAGGGTTAATAATAATCTATGGCAAAATTTAATGAACATATTTACAAATGAGTAATATTCCAACTAAAAAGATGTTTTTTTTCTTTTAAAGAAATGCTATAGAGAAAGAATATGGAAATATAAAGCCCGGATTTTGAGTTGCAGTTTAAGAAAAGTTTTGATGAATTCTAAACTTGAACTTAAACCATGCTTTCTGTATTGGTATGTTTCAGTTTGAACCGGCAATCTTCTATAAGCCTATAACAATAAAATTGAATATTTGCTTTTTACCTATGATTTCTTTCTACACACAGAGAAACGTTTATTTGTATCAAAGCTGTCCGCATTAATTCAGGACAATCACTGCTTCAATTATAAATATAATCAAAAGAAATATTTTCTTAGCGTTCCTTTCTTCGCTTAAGAGAAGTATATACTTGTAATGAAATAATTGTATTTCTTTGTTTAAGACATTTGTTAACTTGATTCAAGAAAATCTTGAAGAAAATTTAAAGAAAGCGATTCTTAGTATAAATAAATGGCCACTATAACACAAAACAATATTTTCCAAACATGTAAATGGAGATTTGGACCATTTTTTCATTCCTACCTTGCATATGAATATTTTCTTAACTTAAAACTAAATGATTTACATGGAAGAAAGATTTTTCTGTCTTGGATTTTCTTGATTCTCTAACTCTAAGAAAATATTTATTTAATCCAAATAAAATTTCAAAAAAATTATTTTCTTATATTATACATTTTTATAATCTTGAAATAAAAATATTTTCTTGAATAGGGACTAATTTTTGCAAGAAAATCTTTTTTGATGCAAGAAATCATTTCTCTGCGTGTATTATAAAAAGAAAATCTATTTAAGCTCGTGGAAACTGCTTAAAGATTTTATAGGAAGATACAGATTTACACAGAGAAAAATATGTAGTCAATATAACAATATGTATAGTAAAATTTGTGACAACACCACAATTTTTGTCATACTATAAATTCTTGTAATTTTAAAAATGCAAGGGTTTGTTGTCCCATATTTTTCTCTGAGTACTATTGGATTGGGCAAACGTAAATTACAGCGGACTAATCTTCTAAGATAAGAGCTCGCAAGTAGCCTCCTCCCCAACCCTGTAAATTGCAGCGGGTGAAGTTTGTATACGATGTAGTTAAAAGAAGAATATTGTTCATTAGCCATTGGCACAATACTTCTACACTAGCGGAAGATCATCGAATAATTATGCCGAGTAAATAGAATAGATGAAAAACTGCACCTGAAATAACGGCTGAAATAAATGTTGAGCGTGAAAAACGAGTTAGTTTAACCACCGTGAAAAGGAGGTTAAGAGAGGGTGGTTTATTTGGCCGAATAGCGTTGCGTAAATCACTCTTACGCAAGCAAAACGTAAATCTAATTTTATGCTGTTGTCAAGTGAAATAAAACTATGTTCAAACTTGCCTCTATATTAGATTCGTTCAACCATATAACCTTTTACCAATATTCAATATGCCAACGTGCAAACTTCTTTACGCATTGAAGACGCTTTTTCTTGTGGGCCTGTGTCAGGAAAGGCTTCCGACGAGCTACACGGCCACTTAATTTCGCTTCTTTAAGGCACCTTCTTACAGTTTTCGTTGAAATTGCAATTTTATGATACACCCACAACTCACCAGATAAATCTTTTGCCGACTTTCTTCGATCTCAAAATGCCGTTCTTTCCAAATGCCTATCATCTCTTGGTGTAGTAATACATTTGCGTCCGCTTTCTTTCTATTTTTATGCGAACCAGTCTCATGAAAACGGTTCAACATATTTTGTACACCACAACGTGAACACCAAATAAACCAAGCGAATTCAACAACACTATTTAACTTCTTTTAGCAACCGACAACTGGCGCTGTTTCGGCATGTTACATTAATTAAAACAGGCACACTCAAACCAATCAAATTGTTTTAAAAAAATACTAACGCATATGATCTCAACAATAGTTTTCTCGGTGTATTTTTTGTTTCTAATACCATAAGTTATGGTATTAGTTATGGTCCATAACTATGTAAATCACCCCAATAATACCTATTCAAGCGTGGTTGTATTGTATATGTAAATATAGTTTTAATCCGTATACCTGGAAATTTGTTTGTTTTAAGATCTAGGAATTTCGGGGTTGGTAAATTGGGGATTTATTTTTCAAAATACGCATAGTTAAATTGGGGACTAAAGTAAAATTAAGAAGGGTACTTGCTAATGACCTAATTCCCAGTAATAAAGTTGGGATGATTAAGAAGGGTACCTGATAATTACATATTGCTCGGTAAGAAAGTGTATTTAATCACAACGATGTACTTGCAACACATTAGTCTTTATTATAAGTAACCTGCTCAAATATGCGGTAACGGCCAGAGGCGTGGCGAGCGTATAAAAGTTTACACATGAAATAGAAGGTAAGAAATAAATTATAAAACGTGCTAAATTACTTATCGTTTTAAAAGTCTTCCGCGAAATCACAAACTGGCTAATATCTGTTAAATATTTGAATCATTAGATATGTTTCCACAGCTGTTTCAGTCAAGTGAGTACCACGTGCGGAATAAATGTTTTTTAATGCCGAAAACGACCGTTCGACATCTAGCGATGTTATATTTGCATATTTAAAATAATCTTTGAAACAACTTAATGCATCTTCACACGCACCTTCACAAATTTGTCTTAATATAAGAAAATCGGAGTCTTTCTCTAAAACACTTTCAAATTTTCGTATTACACACCAATTTGTTTCGCCTTCTACAGCGCATAACTGTGCGTGAACATTTGCATTCACAATTTGAACAGAATCCACTAGCGACATCGAAACATTTTGTGGTCTTTCTATTCCCTTCGCTAATCCGAAGTAATTGTTGTGAATAGTTTGTAAATCTCTTTTAACCTGACTATCTTGAAATATTTCCTGGCTTTTCTTGATTGCTGCAGCTTCTGTTGGATTGAATTTTAAAACTACCTTCTTTACTTGATCAAAATATTTGTTGTAGTAAAACACAGCCTGCAACCATGTTCCCCAACGTGTAACAATCGGCTGTGGTGGTTCAGGTAAATCAGGACACAGTTTGTGAAATGGTCGGGTACGTTTCGGAGACTTTAGAAACACTGCCTTTGTATTAGCAATCAATGCATTTACTAGCGGAAAACATGTATGCATCGTTTGTGCCGCAAGATTTAGAGTATGGATTTTACACGTTACATGTAAGAAATTACCACTGTGTTCTTTAAGAGAACGGCCCAAAGAACGCATGTTTGCGGCACCGTCACGCATAAACATTAAAAGTTGCTTAGTTGAAACTTCAAATTTGTTCAATGAGTTCAACACCACTTTTAAAATCTTATCGGCAGTACAATTTATAACTCTTTTGGAAGCAAGTAAGAAGGAGGATGACGGTCGATGTGGTTCCAATATACGTACCATTACATTAACCATAGAATGTTTATTACGTTCTTTTGTTTCGTCCACACACAACCACAGTTTTTTATCTTTCAATTCCGTTTTCATTCTTTTTTCTATATGTTCACGAGCACTACATTTCGTATCGATGTCCGACTAGGTAATTTACAGTCCGCATATTTATTCCAGAAGGAGACAAATGCTTCTTTGTCTAGTAAACGAAACGATAGATTACATACAATAAGAGTAACACATAAATCAAATGTAAATTTTTCTTGGTCTCGTATGCCACTTTTTGCAGAAGAATGCCGCTTGCTTTCGATGTGACGTAGATAATGGCTTCTGGACCAACACATTAAGGGGATTTTACAAACTAGAGATTGAATTTTAGCGCCGTCAAAGATTAAGTCCGGCATGTACTCTATAAAGTTTTTAACTGTGTCTGTTATCGGTCGTTTTCGCGACGTACCTAACTGCGACATTTTTAAAGCAAACATAAGCGTACAATTACGAAATAAGTTACGACAGCCTACATATACACAGAACTACTCGCATACAGCATCGATTTAGTACTGACGCTGTGAACGCGTGAAATAAATAATCGCCGACTCCGCACCACATATCTACTACACTGACTGTTACCGCTGTTTGCCCAGACTAATTAAAGGTTACAAGTTGCGATGGAAGTGAAAACCATTGTTAATGAAAACGGGGAAAACTCTACTTGCCGTGGTTGGATATACTTACCGAAAAAGGAAAAGTCTGGTGAAGTATTTTGAACGTGCACAATAAAAAATTGTAATGCCAAAGTATTTATTACTGCCGATAGAGAAGACAGAATAGTCAGAAGTCAGGTAGGGCACCATCATTCAAGTGACGAAAACAAGGTGAATAGAAAAATTGATAGTGCCTCGCCTAAAAGAAAAGCAATTGATGATATATGTGAAAGACCCTCCTAAAGTTATTAATGAAGTACTCCGCAGATTAACTGAAAATGACGTACGTCGAGTAAAGAAAAATATATATAATAGCAAGAGAAGAACTTTACCACCTTTACAATCTAGTCCTCAAGATGTAATGGATGTTCTTGAAAATCTTAATATCACTACTAATCACATACTAATCAACAATCGCGAGAATAAAATAGTACTTTTTTCTTGCTATTCAAATATAAACTTTATGTGCGATACGGACAATATCTTCATGGACGATTAATTACTGCCCAAAAATTTTTACACAGTTATTTACGTTGCACGTTTTAAAATACGGACATTACATACCCGTTGTATTTTGCCTACTACCGAATAAAACGGAAAAAACATATTCTATTTTATTTGGTCTATTGAAAGATAAATGCCGGGAACAAGACTTCATCTTGGAGCCGCAAAAAATCGCTGTCGATTATGAAATTGCCATCCATAACGCAATTTCATCAATTTTTCCGAGTATGCAGATAGTGAGATGCTGCTTTCATCTGGGACAAGCCTGGTTTAGAAAGATTTAAAAACTAGGCCTGGTTAAGGGGGCGCACTCGAACTGCACAAATTTTAATCCCAGAAACATATAGTAAGCCTATACTTGAACTGCGCAAAGTAATCAGAAGGGTCACTTCATTCGATACACGAACTGCGCAAAGACAATTAACCTTTCCTGGAAGTGCAAAATGTATAGGTACAGATGTTAATGTAAACAAATTCGAAAAATTCTAGTATAGCAAAAATAGTTTATTACAAAAACTGTTGCGTTAAAATATATGTAGATGTTAAAGTGTACAAATTAGAAAAAGTCTAGTATAACAAAAATAATTTATTTTAAAAGCTTTACAAAAACTTGCGTCAAAATATATACGTATACATATGTACATACATATTAAAACATATAAACTTGAAAAATTCTAATATTATTATTATGCGGCTATTTTATATGAGCAATACTTTACAAAATCTGCTCTTGAAATGCAATTATTTTGATATTGTTCAAGTTCCTTTTCTAAAAATATTTGGCGGTCCCTTACGTCCCTTACGTGTGCGATCAATACAATTAACACGATTAATTTTAATGTACGAATCGGTTTGAAGGTTTACTATGGTGTTTATAAAAACATAAATACTTGAATGTGGTGACGGGCAATACGAATTAAATTTACTGTGGAAGGACATGTATTTGCAGTTCTTATACTAAATACGCTACGTGCAGCCCAAATATTTGGTGTAAAACGCAATTCATCATCTATATAGTTTTTAACCAAATAGTCTGCACCCCTATGTTTTTCGGATTTAAATGAAAACCGACATCAACGCATTTGTCTTAGGAGTTGAAAACATATATCATAGGTCTGCTTCTGTTTATTTTTTAAAAGGCAATATGCAACAGGCACATATGTATTATTTTGAAATGCGTGCAGTGTGAATAATTGTAAATATGTAGAATTTTGTGCAATATTCGAGGGTACCGTCACCATACAAGATGTCACTACCACACATAAATTTTATGTTGCTTTCACAAGTAAAGATTATAACGTGTAAACTCTTATTGTTAATTAATAAAAAATCTTCGCCTTTGATAGTTTTATAAACCATTGCATTCAAAAAATCATAAACTTCATCTATAGATTTCGGCAGTTTTGGGATAACCTTTCGTGTTTTATTGCCGATATTATTTCTTATATGTGTAATGTCCTTTATATTAAGAATACCTGCAGCCTCAGCATTTTTTCTAATTTCGGAATGAATGATTTTCAATGACCTCTCACTGAGCCCTTCGGATGCTTTTCTTTTAATGCTGTTATTATTTTTTTGCCGTAATAAAACATTGGATGAAATTGCTTCGTGACTGTGGATTCCGATACTTCGCGAAAAAACTGGGTCAGAGTCGATAGTGTAAATTTTCGCCTTGCATGATTTTCTCGTACATCTCCAACAAACTTCACTGGTAAATACCATGTCCCGAAATTTATATTTAAAATTTTCACGCATAAACAACACTTTTCTTCTTTCACTAAACATTTTGCTAATGCTTATTAATTTGCTCTTTTCGAACTGTTGATGTTATTTCACTTACCCTTCTTTATATGCACACATTTTGTTTGGGGAGTATTTAGTATTTACGCCCATTTACTGTACTTATTTTATGTAGTAAATGCAAATTTCTTTTACTTTGTAAATATTCTTAGAAATGAAAGGAAAGGGATTAAAATAAGCCTTTAATGGTTTTGCGCAGTTCGAGTGTCGGATTAAATAGGGGTCATTAGTGCTGGTCTACGAAAGATTAAATTTTGGGCAGTTCATGTGCATCGGGTTAAGGAATATCGTCATCAAACCAGCGTAGTTGGGAAATGGATGAGTTATCTATTTGGTCTTTCGTTCCTGAAACCGGAAGAAGTTCGGGACTGCTTTGCGATTGATTTCGCTGAATTCCAACCAGAAGATCCAAGAATTACGGAACTTGCTGATTACTTAGTCGACAATTATACATATTTCAGAAGATTCACATTTTCCACCAACTATGTGGGCTGAAGCATTGAACATACCACCAATGCTTGTGAATCTTTTCATTCACGATTTAATTCCAGTTTTTATAGTATTCATCCCTCTCTATATACTTTTGTCAATGTTTTAAATGATTTTCAAACAGATACATACATAAAAATACAAAATGTTAAACAACCACGAAAAATACAAAATCAAGCTATAAGAAGGCGTTTTGATTTAGTAAATCGACAAATTTTTCAATATAATTCTGGACATATATCAAGAATAGAGTTTGTAAAGAGTTTATGCCATATGTATTCACCAAAGTCTGACTGATTAGTGATCATCACTTATGTACATTTTTGTTGTATTTGCTTATTTGATTTACTTGCAATTGACCGCCATAACATAGGCTAAATAGGCATATATGGTATGCTGAAACAGTTCACTAAAAACCCTTACCACAATACTTTGTGTAGTATTGTGGTAAGGGTTTTAGTGAACTGTTTCAGTGTTCCAGTGCCACAGATTTAGAGTACCCGCTGTTTATGGTATATTTACTTAGGACAATAATTACTGCAGGTAGGAGGTCGGGCCGCAATTTACCACAACACTTTAATCGTCATTTCAAGGAGAAAGATTAAAATGCATTAAAGGTCTGCAATTTAGATCTAGGATCCGCCCTAGGAATTCCCCCGGGGTCTCTAAGAGATATGGCCAAAGCTGTAGGGTAAAATCGGGTTGTATGGTGAAGCGGGTGAGTTGGCGAAGAAGTGTATTTTTGTTATTAAGTGATACGAGGGTGAGTCAAAAATTATTTACACTTTTAGTTCTTCATCTGTATTAAACAAAGATAGGTGTACAACAGATACATTATTTTTCGATATAGTCTCCACCTTTAGCAATGCACTTAGTTCAGCGAGCCACAAGCTTCCGTATGCCTTCCTGGTAGAAGGTTTTCGGTTGTTAATGGAACTATTTTTGCACCGCTTCCCGAACGTCAAAGCCCAACCTGTTGATAGTTTCTATGGTGTTAATGGCCGTGTGCGGACGGGCGTTGTCTTGCAACAACAAAACTTTCTTTGAAAGTAGACCACGGTGTTTGTTTCGAATTGCTGGTTTCAGCTTATTCGCCAACAAATCACTGTACCTCGCACTATTTATGGTAGTTCCCCTGTCCAAGTAGTCGTCCAGTATAGAACCTTTTTCGTCCCAAAACACGGTTAGCATCACCTTCCCAGCCGATGGCGAGGTCTTGAATTTTTTCGTGCTAGGGGATCGTGGGTGTTTCCATTCTATACTCTGGGGTTTCGATTCGGGCTCGTAGTGATGAACCCACGCTTCATCAACGGTCACTATCCTGCTTAAAAATGCGTCGCCTTCCGCATTGAAGCAATCCAGTAAGCGTTGGCAGATGTACAAACGTTTGGTTTGGTTTTCTGCGGTAAGCATTCGTGATACCCATCGCGCGCACACTTTACGAAATTTGAGTTCATCGTGAATAATTTGATAGGCAGAACCGTGACTGATGTTTAAAGAAGATGCAACCTCACCTATGGTAACTCACCTATTTGCTGTAACCATCTCTCGAGCTTGTTGAATGTTGTCGTCGGTGGTCGAGGTTGACGGCCGTCCAGCTCCCTCCTCTTTTTCTGTCTTTTTGTGTTACGCTTGTGCGGCCACTTTGAAACATTTCGGTCCACAAAAAAACGCTTTTACGAGATAAAGCACTGTCCCCGCATTGTGACAAAAGTCTCCGGTGAATTTCAGCACCTTTCACACCCTCTGACCACAAAAATCGGATCACCGCTCGTTGTTCCTCATTAGTGCAAACTAATAGCGGAGCTGACATGCTTATGCTGTTGTAGCTAGCAGACAAATGACGCGATCGAGATTAAATTCCGCACACATGACCACAGAGGAGCCAACGATAACCTTCAAAGCTTCTTATGGCGAGAGTATAGATAATATTTGACTTACCCTCGTAGATGTGGCTGAAAAAATTGTAGGAGTCTCGCAACGTGTTGTATTCGTTGGGAAAAGTGAACTTGTTGTGTTAGCTTGGTTTGTTTTTGTGCAAAATACTTCGGGTAAGGGTAAGATTTCGATTAAGTAATAATTTTCTATGGTGATTTAGTGTGTTATGCGTGCTGTAGTAAGTGAGCAAAGAAAACGCGATTTTTATGCATTTGCAAACATAGGGAAACATTAGCAGGGTTCCTGCCCTAAAACTAAGGTACCTAGTCTTACAGTAACCAGTATATACTCTAAGATTTACAAAGCGCGTCTCTACCTGCAGGTTAGGGAGAGTTGGTGAAATGTACTGTGGAAGAGATGGTGCATTTAAAATAAAATTTAGTTTGCGTCCTTTTCAAAATGCCAAAAAGAGCGGAATGGACTGAATAAATGCTTAAAGACGCTGTCCGTGCTATTCAAGAGGAACGTATCGCAATTAATGAAGCATCTAGAAGGTTTACTGTACCTACCTGCGACTACGATAAGAAGAAGATTAAAGAACAATAACTGCGAAAAGAACCCCCAGGATCCGCTCCAGTATTAGGAAATGATTGTGAAAATAACATTGCAGAACACATAAAAAAATTACAAAAGCATAGATTCGCCCCAAGACGAGGAGATGTTCTCGTCATGTCATGGCATTTAAGGTGGCCGAATAACTGAAAATTAAATATACATTTAACAAAGATAGTGCAAAGGCTGGAATCGGATGGCTTCATTCCTTTTTAAGAGGAAATCCATCACTAAGTATAAGAAAATCGGAAGGAATTTCCCAAGCTCGAAGTGAAGGTTTGAATAGAACTGCTGTCAGACAATACTTCGATATTGTAGTAGTAAGTACGTATATACAACGTCAACGAAAGTGGCTTACAGTTAAATAACAGATCCGGTTACGTGATAGCAGCAAGAGGTTCGAAAGCTGTGCCCGATTTAACATCATCAGAAAAGAGTGAAACAATATCAATAATAGCATGTTGCAATGGCGAAGGCATATTCCTAACCCCAGCTGTAATCATGAAAGGGGAAAGTGAAAAAGCGGAATATAAAATGGAATGCCTCCCGGATCTGTTAATCGTCATACGTTACAAGTGAAATTTGTTATTCTTGGTTAAAAGACCATTTTGTACCCAGGAAGTTAGAGGAACGTGTACTTATCGTACTTGATAGCCACGTGCCCCATTATAATAGAAATAAATAAATAGAAATAGAAAAAAGTAGAAATGCTGGAGTTTGCCGACGATCACGTAATTATTTTATTATGTTTACCGTCACATACAACACATTACCTACAACACTCAGATAGGGCGCTTTTAAGTCAATAAAAACCTTTTACTATAATGCATGTAATTTTATAAAAATGAATCCAACGAAAAGGAATAGTTAAAAAGAAAAAAATGTCAGAAGATACTTCATCTGAAAATGATGACAAAGAAGACCGTTGAAACCGAAAATGAGAATATATGTGCTGGTGAAGACTACAACAATACAGTCAAAAACATCGACTGGATACAGTATGTGCAGTGTCATCGATGGTTGCATGAAGACTGTACCAAGATTCAAAACGTCTGCGAACTTTGTGGATGGTTGCTTACTAATAATAATAATAATAATAATAATAATAATAATACCATTTATTTGTCCAACGGTATACCCAATTACAGGACAACTAAATTTAAATACATACACATTGTAAAATATTTCCGCATTACGGTACATGGCTACTATTGGGGAACTCTGGAGTTGGTATGAGGAAAAGGCAATGAAAAGGTAGAAGGAGAACGGAAGGAAATGCGAGGCACAAGGAAATTAATAGAGGAAAGTAAATTAGGAGAATCAACATAGCCACGCACGACCTTCCAGATAAACTTAGCTCCTGCAACATCACGGCGGTGTTTAAGTGACTCCAATTCATGTCTTTCCAGGAGCGAATCGTAATCTGTGCCGCGTTCCGGATAAACACCATCACTTTTAAAAGACACATACTTCAAGAAGCGCCGCTGCACCTTTTCGATGGCTAGCTGAAGATATACATAATGCGGTGACCAGACAGCTGACGCATATTCCAGTTTGCTGACAACAAAGTTAAAGTATAAAGTTTTCAACAAAGACATGGAATTGAATAATTTACAAGTACGTAGAACGAAACCTAACGTTTTAGAAGCAGAGACACATAATTGCGTGATATGAGGAGAATAACTCAGCCGAGAATCAAACAGTACACCCAAGTCTCTCACAGTGTTAGCCCTTTTAGGGGCGGAATTATATATCGAGTATGTCGAATCAATGTAGTTAATTTTTCTGGTGTAAGAGACGAACAAACACTTATTAACATTTAACTTTAGTTTAAAGGTTGAACACCATTTGGTAATTACATCCATTATATTGTAGATGTAGGACATCGTTCCAAGATCTAATTGGTAGATAGATTTTCATGTCATCGGCATAAGCCAACATAGGACAGGATAGAGATATTAATAGGTCGTTAACAAAAAGCACAAACAGAAGTGGTCCGAGATGCGACCCTTGAGATACACCAGATGATGGACGAAACTCAAAAGATTTATATCCATTATAAAAGACATAATGTGATCTGTTCGTTAAGTAGGACTGCAAAAGTTTTATCAGTGAAGAGCTTAATCCAAATGCTGACAACTCTTTTAATAAAATCCCATGGTCAATGATGTCAAAAGCACTGCTGAAATCAGTGTATATTACGTCAACTTGACTTTGAGTATCGAGTTGTTCACTAATAAACTGACACATAGAAACGAGATTTGTAACAGTAGACCTTCCTTGAACAAACCCATGCTGAGTAGATGATATGTAAGGCATAGTGTTATGAAGCAGACAAGAATAAATAACGCTTTCAAAGATTTTAGCAAAATTTGATATAATTGATATCGGTCTGTAATTGTCAATACGGATTTTATCGTCCTTTTTAAAGACTGGACTTATTCTGGCACGTTTCCATTGTATAAGAAAGGAAGAAGTAGTGATCGCTAAATTAGGTTTTTCGAGTACAAATCTAGCATCGTGTATAAGAAAACTTGGTATTAAATCATCACCGGCAATATCGCGCTGTTGAAATTTCGACATAATACTGATTATTTCTTCTTCAGAAACATGTTGTAATGTGAAGGGAATAGAATTAGAATGGTCAAACGTTTCAAGGAAATCAGTGCTGTCAATATGTACAGAAGTTAATCTCTCGACAAAAGCATCAACTATTTCTTGAGGAGAGTCAATACATGTATCATCACGAATAGGACGTTCGGTGTACGTGTAGTTCCTTTTTTGTATGAATAAACTGAAAAACTTGTTTAGGATTAGTTTTAATCGAGGTTTCCACTAGCTGTAGATAACTGGAGTAAGCAGCAGAAATGTTTCCTTTGCATATGGAGCGTAGACGCTTAAATTGATTGTAAAAATAGCAATTGCCTGTAGTTCTCCACTTGTGCCGGTAATATTCCTTCAATTTGAGGTTAGAAATTATTTCTTTTGTATACCATGTCGGATAAGTGAACTGCGTAGAGATAAACTTTTTAGGTACAGAATTATCCAATATTTGATACAACGATTTGTACAACTCATCAAGAGCACAATTAACATCGGAGCAATCTTCCAAAAATGACCAATCAGTGTAAAAAAGATCAGAATAAAGCTCGGAATATTTGGCTTTGCGAAAATTATAACGATTGCTACTGTTTGATGGAAATGCAGGTAATCGATTGGGACTTGCAAGTGTTAAAGAAATGGCTAAGGATGGATGATAAGAATCTAGTGGAACAAATGGCAAATCATCACCAGATACAATAACGTTAGAAAAAGTGTTCGAAAAAACTAAATCAAGCAGCCGGTTGTTACAGCTAAGAACTGAATTGAATTACTTAAGGTTAAGTGAATGAGACACATAAGTAAAGGAAGAACATTTAGGGCAATACAAGGGATTAACTGAAAATTGTGGCAAATTAAAATCGCCAAGTAAAAGAACTGGTTTATCAAGCAAAATAGCCTCAAGAGACTCACAAAAGAGTTCAAAGTCTTGTTGCAAAATGTTTGGAGGCGCGTAAACGACTGCTATGTAAAACGATACAGAATAGAATTTACATTTACAAATGACGATATCTACTAGAGGAACAAGGGAGCAAATAGCAGATGTATCAACTATCTCGTAAGAAATTCTGTTGGATAATACAACAAAAACACCACCACCAGTAGAACGACCAACAAAAGAATATTTTCTGTCACATCTGACTACATTGTAGCAAGAAGGTACTAACTCTAGACTAGTTACAGAATCATCAAGCCAACTTTCAGTGATAGCAGTAATATCATACGATGATTCACAGGCGGCAGTAAAAAATGAATGAGTTTTTGTTCTAAGACCACGTGCATTTTGAGAATATACATCAAGAGTTTTTAATACACCGTTGAAACTATTCAGTTTAAAGAATTGATTATGGTAGGTATTCCTTTTTTATATTTGATTTTTAAGTTTAATTCACCTTTAGAAACACGGTCATTCAATTCCGCTTTAGCATTTTTGTGAATTTGTAATTGCATCGGTGTACAATCTCTATATATAGACAATTTAGAGAACTTTGATATTGCTTTTAATTTTCTAACATTACCTAAAATGGCATGGACAGAAGATTCTTCAGAAAAGCAAACCTTTATCGGTCTACAACGGGTGGGAAGAGGTGGATCAAATTTACCTGGCCTGGATACTTTAAACGAAGCGTCGTTGACTTCTAATGAAGAGCAAATATCATTAACCATATCAACATCAATACAGACTTGTTCATTATTAGCTTTACATGCAACTTCAGCAGAACCAAAGACTACGATATTATTTTTCCGCTGCTCGCGATCCGATATCTCCTGGATGATCCGTTCAGAATCAAGGAGGGGGCTAGTTCCTGAAGATGATTGTAAGAGTGGCTGCTTTTTTTTTATATCTTCCTGTAGTGATACAATTAAGTTTTTTATGTCTTCCTGTAGTGATACAATTACACACTTCAAGCTGTGCTTCAAGTGTGTGCTTCAGAAGATGAAACATCCACACATTCAATTTTAAACGCTTTACTACAAACACAATAATCAACAAATTTGTATGCCTTATCAGCTGCTCCACAACAAGCACACGAAGGCATTGTTAATATATAATTATATATACAATTAATAATAAATACTATTACAAGGAGAAAACAGGGGGGATTTTACCCCATAGTTTTCTGTGCCTTTGGAGGTCCATAAGCTTATTTCTCTACATATTTATTCCAAAACCGTTGTCTCCACGGAAGACTTTAAAAAGTATTGAATTTTATTCTGTTTATCTTTCTGTGTAATTAAAAGCAAGGAATTCAATTTATCAATATTGGACTATACAGTAGAACGTGTCACTCATATGTATGTACATATACGTATGTACATACATGTATGTGTAGTTTTGTACAAAATTTACGGAAAGAAGTAAATAAGACGACGCTCATTTGCACAGTTTATGGCTTGTTATATCGCAGCGCGTGATCTGAAGTCGTTACAGTAAAGAAATTATGAAATCTCTTTCTGCAGGTGAAGATCTTTCGCGCAACATAAAAAAATTATGAGTGCAAAAAAGAGAAGAAAATTAAAAATTATCGCAAAATAATACGTCTTGGCAGGTGAATTTTAATGTTTTAATATTACTTACATCGCTGTGGCCAAAATTAAAAATCTCCTTCTCTGCTCTTTTACTATAGTTTTTTTTCTTCTTCTTCTTTTTGCACCTCTTCCTTCTCATTTTTTATGGTTAACGAGCGCCAATTTCGTCCAAATTATTGTCACATGAATCGTTGCTGTCTTTCATTGCGATTGCTTCCGTGCTTCTTTTCGAGATTTAAAACGTCATTGAGGCAATTCTTTGTCGCAATTTGTATTTATTTTGATGCAAAAGCAAATCGTCGTAAATTTTAAGTAAAAATGGTACGATGTACAAAGATGCACGATACAAAATTTGGTGAATTAAAGAGGAAACATTAAAATAAACTTTTGCTGTTAATTTGGCTGTACATTTGCCAATTTTTGGAAATTTATTTGGCGGTGTACTAAATAGGATTGAATAAATTAAGATTTAAAGTATAAGGCTAATAAGTAATATGTAACAGACCAGGTGATTGAAGTAAGGAACATTTTCTATTTGACCGTTCCCTTAGTTGAATACTTTGTTGTGAAATGTTGAAAAATGAGATTTGTTGCTGCACAAAATAATTTCTTTGTTGATATTTTAACATTAAAAAAGCAATCACTCAATATAAATAAAATAATGATGATCTTAACGTACATTTAAAAAACAAAAATAAAATGTAAATGTGTTATGCATGTGGAACCAAAGAGTTTTGAAAACTTTTGTATATAAGTATGTACTATCATGATCAGCCAAAATGCGCGATTGACATCGCACATAGTAACATCCTAAACGAAGTGTTGAGTTATGAAATGATTATAGCCGTTCTTGTTCTCTGTCGGTACCGTCGCCCTTTTAAATAACCTGTTAATAGATTTACGAGGAAGAGGTATTCGTACCACCAGATACAATATTGAGATTATATGATTTTCCACATTAACACGTTAGAATTTAAATAAAATTTTTAAATTCTAATTCATATTTACTCTACAAATTAAATTTGTATCAGAACTAAACTTTAGTTAGTTGGTTTAATATGCACGTGTATGCATATATTCTATTTTGCGAAATTGTGTTATTATTATGAATTATTTTCAAATATTAAAATATGCACAAAACGTTGTTATTGTGTTTTTGTAAATTGAAAGAACGATAGAGCCTGCGACGAACAAGACATCTCAACGCTTCGTTTAGCACCAGAACCGCCAAGAATTCTTCATACCTCTAACCGCCTCCCCGGTCAAATTGACCGGTGATTAAAACTTAATTTTGTTTCGACTTTTTATTAATTAACACAATTTGTTTGCATAAAAGTATATATTTATCCAGAAAATATAAAAATAACTTAACTTTGGTATTTCAAATATCATTACAGTTTTTGCAATAAGTTACTTTAAATCCACATTTTCCACATATGTTCTTACAGTTCTTACATCTATCGTAAGTCTTATTTTCACATTTCTTTTCTCGACCTGTACGTCTTTTGCGAGATTGCTTATCTGTCTTTGATCCAACCTGTAAGATCTTGTTGCATTTTTGATTCGATGTTCCCTCCTGAGGGTCTTCTTCGTTGTTAATGGATTATTGCGAGAGTTCTTCTGCCAATTGCAGAATGAAGTCGCGACGTTTTTTTTTGCCAGTGATGTCTTTGTATACAGCAAACGCATTGATTGCAGCAAGATCCTATATATTATAAAAAACGTGGACTGGCCATCTTCTTGAGGCTGTATTTTCGAGCCATTTGATCTACTACGTCAACGCCATAGTTTGTGCTATTATAGTATAAAACTGTTTCTGGCTTTTTCTTTGTACCAGCATCAATCGAAACCGTTGGATGTTGCGTACTTAGAAGGAGAACATTTTTGTTTATTTTGGCTTGATACACTGTCAAAGTGTAAACATTTTCTTTACTTGTGAATAAAGCAGTTTCATATAAAGAACCTTTGCTTTTTTTTATTACTTCGGGAATTTCTTTTCTCGACCTGTTCACAGTTCCAACAATTGTGGTGTTTAGTTCTGCTAATTTCTTTGCAAGTTCCAAACTGGTAGAAAATTGTCCGTTGTCACATTTCTTCCTTTCTTGGTATAAAGCTCTAATAATTTTAGAACGACGTATTCACCAAATGGTTGTCCTATTGGTCTCGAATCATCTTTTCCTAAATATGGGAAGGCGTTCAACACAAATTTAGCGTCAGTGTCAACAGCATGCCAAAATTTAATGCCAAATTTATCCGGTTTATTGGACATATATTGCGTAAATTGACATCTTGATTTTGTAGGAAAAAGTTGTTCGTCTATTGTTATGTTTTCTCCGGGCACATAACAAATTTTGCAATTGTAAGCAAATTTTTGCCATATTTCAGAAACTAAAGCAAACTTGTCATGTTCCAATCATCTTTCCTTGTAGACTTGAGATCGAATCTGAGATATCGCATGATTTCTAAATTTCTTTCTAGACATCGTTTGACTAAAAAACGATATTCCCCACTTTTTAGACCACAAAGAATCTAATTCTAAGTTACTAGTGACTGGAAGCCTGAGCAATACGTGCGTATAGAATGGCAATCAAGGATTCTAGATCTCCTAAAGATAACACTGGGGAACAGCAATTTCGTTGTCTTAAATCTGTGACTTGTTTTCAACTAACTTTTGGCCCCTGGATCCAAAAATAACCGGAATTTTTGTCAATCACGTCAACTTTTTAAGCTACATGATACCCTTAAAAGTCATACAAATTGTGCATATAAAGGAAAATAAAATAAAAACTTACCAAATATATTGTTTATAAAGAATAATTTTTTTATCGAACGGTAATTACATATTAAGGCAAAAATTTTCGCTTATAGCTTTTTCTGGAATGTTTAATCTGTGGACATTCTCGCTTGATGCTCCAACAATAGTCAGCCATCATATGTACATCCCATCTACCTTGATACCGTGCCTCCATGACCTTCAAATCCTGGTGAAATCGCTCACCCTGCTCATCACTGACTGCACCAAGATTTTCCGGGAAGTTAGCAAGATTGCTATGTAAAAAATGCAATTTGGTGCTCATGTTGCAACCTAGCAGTTTGAAGTTCTCCAAGAGTTGCTGGACAATTTTGGCGTAATTCTGTGATCGTGTATTTCCAAAATAGTCTTTAACAATGTTTTTGAATGCCAACCAAGCATTCTTTTCATGCTCGATTTCGCGGAGAGTGGTCACATTCTCATAAGGTGTAGAGATAAAACTTGACGTGGTAGAAGAAAACTAACCAGCATGCCTAATCAACTATAAAGCAGCTCAAAAACCAAACTCAACAGAAATTGTGTTACAAATTGTTCCCCAATGTAATTGCCAGTCTTGACTGTCTAGTTGTCTTCTAGCTTCAGCCCCGGTGCATTATTTTATGTGTCTCGGCATCGAGTCATCGATAAATAATCTCCAGAAACTACTCACATTTGCTGTAGTTGCTTTTTGTTTTGCACAGCCTGTTGGCCCTGGATTGTCCCTGAATACATTGGGTTGGGTTTTTCTGCCTGCAGTAGGCTGACTCGTAGAAATTACTTGCAATTGGGGATTGTCTTTTGATTTGCAAACTGCACCAAGATTGAAGGAAAATCTTTTTTCTGTTGGTTTCTTTTGCTGGCGATTAGGACGAACAGACGTTTTCACTTCCTGCCTATCACTGGAACTAGCACTAGTCACTGTAACCGTTACATCACAAACTGTGTCATTGTCAGATTCATCACTATTTTGTTCCTCGTTCGCAACAACTCGAGAACGAATTTTGTTTTCACTGTCCGTACTAACTGATTTAGAATTATTCTCGGAATTTCCAGATGAAAGACTTTCCAGTTCGCCTAAATACGCTAAAGCTTGTGTAGTCGAGAGGCCATTACTGGACCACATTCTGTCCAGTCAAACTAAACAGGACGAGTGCCCTTTCAGAGTACTACCCATCTTTTTATATGTTCACAATAGTGCAGGTTGAAACTAGCAAAATATTTTGTACGCATGCGTCAAATTAAATCTGCGCATGTGCGACACTAAAAAGAGCACGAGTAAAAACAGGTTCTTTGTCGAGGGCAAGGCTGAACATGTCGGAACAAGTACGAACAAGTACTAACAAATAGGAACAAGCTCTGATCGGTTGATGCAGTTATATGCCTTGTTTTATATGTAATAAATGATTGAAATTATGTATATATTTACATGCGGTACATGCCTAAATGTTTAGTTCTTTCAAATGTTGCAATCAAGAAAAAGAATTGAGAAATAAATTTTGTCAAAACATTTTTTTAACCTACCGGTCAATTTGACTGGGGCGGCCGTTTAAGGTAAAATTTCCCAAAACACCGTTTAGAGTTCTACAAAATATTCAAAATTTTGTGGGAGCATTGCCAAATTAAATTTAGGAAAAGTCACATGATTTCAAGATCATATCAAAATTAATTCCGTTGAAAAAAAAACTTTAAAACTGAAAAACGGTCAAATTGATCGGTGCGGCGGTTCTAGTGTTAGATCGTTACTATGTGAAATTGGAACCGTGCATTTTGGCTGGACATGATAGTACATACGTCGATTGCATTAAATAAGCATGCAAAATGCTCCAGGAGAACAAAGCTTCATAGTTTTTTATCTTTCTGTATGTCTTCTGAAATTATAAATAATTTCACTCTTAAGCGATATTATGGCGTTTATGCAGTAGACCTATTAGTGTATAAATTATATCACCTAACTATGGAAGCCACATTTTTTTAATGTCTTATTACTTGTTAGAAGCAATACTGTTAAATTAATTTTGCAGCTGCAGCTAGATATGTATAATTTTTAGGGTAAAATATGCTAGTATGTAAAAACATTTCTGGAGAAATATTTTCTAACAAAAAAAAGAAATGTTTGTATATTTTTGTATTGTATTTATATTAATAAACGTCCAAAGTAGTTTAAGAAACATAGTGCTAATTTTAGAGAACATTTTGTGCAATGTAAATTAAAAAAAAAAAGGTAGAAAAAAGTTAACGAGGCCCCGGGGGGATTCGAACCCCCGATCTCCTGTTTACTAGACAGGCGCTTTAACCAACTAAGCCACGGCGCCATGAGATATACTGTTTTTACTCTGGGTCAAGTTACAGGTGCCCTAAAGTTCATTAAATAAATTAAATTATATTATTTTTAACATAAATAGGTAGTATATAACAAATTACAATGTTTAAAACCAATTTACACATTCATCTAGATATTGATGTTGTGTAATAGATGGTTAATAATTAAGTATTTGTCACTACAAGCAGCCAATGGTTTAATATAGGAGGCCAGGAGATCGTCACGTGTAGCTGTGCATCCAATCACAGTAGTTGTTATTCATTCTTTTTGATCTGACTTTTGCGCATGACAGAAAGTTTGTTGTACGCGTTTGCGAACGTGGTGTCGAAAAAGTTAATAAGTTTCTTGTTTAATTAGTGATTAATTAATTTAGTGTCTATGAATACGGCGGCGGCAAAGATACCTCCCATTACCATGAGTAAACTCTACATTGGAAATCTACCACTAGAGACGAACGAAAACACATTGCGGCAACTGTTTCTTGAACATAACTTGTCATGCACTAATATTTTGGTAAAGCGTGGAGGTTATGCTTTTGTAGATTGTCCAGACCAGTCTTCCGCCGATAAGGCAATTGATAAATTAAATGGTAAGTCAGAATTAATTTGGCGTGTCATGTTTTCAAAGTTAAAATCCATCTGTCATTTAGCACGTTTACATTATTTCTTAATGTTGCCAAATATCATTTTTAATTTGAATTTATATCATTCAACAGGAGTTGAAAGTTAATTATAATTACGAACACGCTATGAGTAAACTATTTCTTGAAAATAGTTTTAGGCGTTGTTATAATCGGTTAAAAACAACTCACAAGATTATGTTTTATCCAACTACACCGCTAGTTTGTATGTATATTTGAAGCCGGTTTTTTAGGTAGGGGTAACCCATAATAGGTTGTTCTGTTTGACGCCAGTCTGCTTTCATAAACTTGCTTGAAAGTTGCAACTTATATTAACTTATATTAAAGTTGATATTGTCTAAATTTACGACAATTTACATTTACTTTTCTTCAGAAAACACGATCAACTTTCATCGATTAATTATTAATTGATTATTAATTTTCAGGTTGGATAGTATTAATCCAAAAATCCTAAATGAATTAGTTGCTTCAAGACCAGTTCAATTTTCTTGCATGAATTGGCGTAGACACATAATGAACCACATGTAGTATAATACTGCACTTGTGTATGGGTAAGAAAGAATTAAAAATGGAATATTTTTCGCCAGGTCCAAAAACATCCACATTTTACCATTTGGTATTGATATTATAGTACTTACCTAAGTATTTCTCTGTTAATCATGAAGGAAACATTCAATTAATCTAATAGCTATGTCAATCTCAAAAAACTCAAATAATACAAAATGTATTTTTTTTTCATAGGTTGGTCATACTGGTGAGCCGCTGACATCGTACACGTATGTCAGTGATCTTAAAAATATGATTGTACGGATGTCAAGATGACAGGTTCTGTATCAGTTTTGATCCAATAGTTATCAAAATAAAATTAGAAAATCATTGTCTGCTGATGAAAGGAGATACAGCGTTATCTAATCACCTAATGCTTTTTTGTGCACTGAATATTAGACATATAGCAATGACCTATTAGGTATAAATTACATTATCATTACCTATCTAATATTTTTGGAGTTAAATACCAAAGGTATGGGTTGATCTGCTACTGTAATTGATATTTTTCCATTCAGGAAGAGTTATAATAAATAAAGAAAATATTTGTGAAACTGCAAATATATACGCGAAATATGGATTATGGAATTTTTGAAAAATTTTATAATTCTTTCAACTTAGCTTTCATAGTATCTTTGAAGGCAAGATAATGCCAATGATGAGGCATAGGTACTTCATTTTTATTCTGTGTAACTGCTAGAGTTGCTCAATTTGCGCCAACAGCCAGTGGCGGGCGCATTAAAGTTTACACAAAATAAATGGTCAGAAATAAAATATACGTGCTCAAACACTTACCGTCTTAAGAGTCTTCCGTGAAATCACAAAGTGAATAATGTCTGTTAAATATCCGTGACGTTATATTTGCGTGATTAAAATAATCTTTGAAACAACTTAACGGTTCTGTTGACGCACCTTCACAAATTTGTCTTAATGTGCCAAAATCAGAATCTTTCTCTAAAACACTTTCAAACCTTTCTAGAACACAAATATTTTTTGTGTCTTCTACCGCACATAGCTGTGCGTGAACATGTTGCACTATTTGCAGAGATTCCACTAACGACACCGAAGGATTTTGTAATTTTTCTATTGCCTCCACTAGTCCGAAGTAATTGTTCTGAATAGTTTTCAAATCCGTTTTAACCTGACTATCTTGAAATTTCGACTGGCTTTCCTTGATAGCCGCAGCTTCCTTTGGATCGAATTGTAAAACCACGTTCTTAATATTCCCAAAATATTTATAATAATAAAACGCGGCCTGTAACCATGTTCCCCAACGTGTAAGAATAGGTTCTGGTGGCTCAGGCACAATCTGTGAAATTTGCAAATACATTTTGGGGATTTGACAAATACTGCTTTGGTATGCGCTATTAAAGCGTCTACCTCAGAATAACATTTGCTAATACTATCTGCCACGTGACTGAAAGCATGAGTTTTACACGTAATATGTAACAAGTTAGCACTATGTTTTTTAAGAGACCGGCCTACAGAAAGCATGTTTGCGGCACCATCACTCATAAACATCAACAGTTGGTTTGTTGAAAGTTCAATCTTTTACAATGTATTTAACACTAACTTTGAAATTACTTCGGCAGTACATTGTTGTACTCGTCTGGAAGATAATAGAATTGAAGGTGACGATTGATGTGGTTTCATTGTAGGTACCATTACATTAACCGCAGAATGTTTTTTACGATCTGTTGTTTCGTCCACACATAACCACAGTTTTTTATCTTTCAACTCCGATTTAATTCTTTTTTCAACATGTTCACGAGCAGATGGCATAATTCCTTGCAACGATGCCCGACATGGTAATTTGCAGTCCGAATATTTATTCCAAAAGAAGACATATGCTTCCTTGTCTAGTAAATTAAACGGTAGATTACATGCAATAAAGGTAACACATAAATTAAATTTAAATTTGTCATAGTGTCGTGTGCAATTTTTTTTTGAAGAATGCTGTTTACTATTTACGTGACGTAAACAATCCCTTTTGGACCAACATATGAAAGGGATATTACAAACTACACATTGAATTTTAACGCCATCATAATTTAGGTCAGGTATTTCTGCAATAAATTCTGTAACTTTGTTCAACATTGGTCGTTTTCGCGACGTAGGCAACATTTTTAAAACAAACGTAGAACTACGAAATAGTATTTACGGCAGCGTACATGTATACACAACAGATCTGGTTGAGACTCGGAGTTATACTGAGGGTTGTATCGAACCTCCGCCACTGCCCGTTGGCGCTAGTGAGCAATTAACTAACTACACATAGTATGTATCAAGCGACTCAAAGTGATTACTTGTAAGAAAATTATTACCTACTAAAGCTCCGCTCCATTGAAATTATTTTCATTGGCGTGCCTAATACATCCGTCGACTGAATTTGCAAAAATAAATAGTTAAAATAGTGTATTTTGAAAACGTAAGAAAAAAAAATAGGCGCAGACGGGGAAGAAACGGACATAGAGGTCGAAATAGGAAACAACGAAGTTAAAAACGTACAGAATTTGAAATACCTTGGTACACCGACAGAGGAAGATGAAAGACTTGACATAGAAGTTAATAATAAAATTGCAACAGCGAACAAAATATAATAAATAACAAAGAGGTTAGTAAAAAAACAAAGAGAAGGGTGTAAAACGCCTTTTTTATACTAACACTAATTTGTGGATGTGCGAATTTGAAATTAACAGAGAGACAAAGTAGCAGAGCGTGCAAGATGCGATTTTTAAGGAGAATCCTGGGGATAAACAGAATGGACAGGGTGCGAAACGAGATTATAAGGAAGAAACTTGGCGTTGAATCAATAGAGAAGATAATGAAGAGGCATTGATTTAAAGCTAGTCCACATTCTTAAGTAAATAATGTGCCGAACTAGTTCTAAATTACGTATGCCGATACAGTTTTATTTTAGAAATATAAACAACAGTTTCAGTAATTTACATTTGTGACTAAACATACCTATGTCCTTAAAGTTCACCGTCATTCAAATGTAAATTACTTAATTAAAATATTTACAAATAACATACAGATTTGGCAGAAATTCCAAGCGACTCGTGTACATGTCAGAAAGAGATAGTTGTATATAATGTAATACGATCATTTGTGTGATTTTGTGTGTGTATTTCACCGCTTTGTGTCTAACTTTAATTCAATTAATATTGTAAGGTAAACAACAATTTTACAAAACAGCGGAGCCTCTTTATTGCACACACGGGTTACGACTATCGCAAGTTATATCCGCTAAATGTGTATACAAGAGATAACCAAACCAAACCCACCTAGAACCCTCAAAGAATTTATTTTGTGTGAACAAAAGCAAAAGCACCAATTCATGTTTAATTTGAACGTAATCGAGGACACATTTCATTGGTTCTGTTACAATTCATTATTGAAAATTTCCTGGAATAACGGATTGATTGTTGGAAAGATTTGAAATTTGGAACATGCTTCTAGGGCAAATACAATGAAAGTACGCATGCTTTTTAAATTCATAACTAGTTTTACACGTTGTTGGAGCAAAATTACGATGCGTATTATTAGTTTGTTCCGAGTTACTGAGGAAAACATTGTCTGTTTTTGTTATAAGCTGCCACTTGCAAAATGTTTTTTTCTTTAATCGGCTAAATATTGTTTTTCTTGATTCACGGTGGCCTTAATGTGGTTTTAATCTTAACCTTTCGTTTCGTGTATAGTTTAAAAATTGTCTTTACTTATGTACCTTTCTTAGCAGAGCAGACTTGGCAAAACTGATGCAGTTGATATAAAAAATCATTTTCCTATCGTATTAGTTTTAAAGAATCACTTTTATACGGCAGATAGATACGTAAAAGTACGAGGACTGTATAGTATTTATTCTCTCTAACACAGTAGTCGTCGAAATAAAGTTTTCATAAGAATACAACATTTGTTATTTATCTGTCAAACAAAAGGCCAACATTAGTTTCTGTAGCTACATTTGTTAACGGGCTGTATTAATTTAAAATCAAGGCTGCCCAAAAGAATTGAGAAAAACGAGCTTCATGCTGTTATGAAATATCTGCAGAAGAAAGGTTTAACGCCACAACAAATTCATGAAGATATGGTTAGTGTGCTTGAGGATAATGCAGAAGGTGCTGGTCTCCGCAAACTGTGTGTGCTCAAGAAAGTATCGATTGCGTCTCTGACTTTAAACAAAATCGCAACTGCAACTATAATGAATGACTATTTGGGATTTCATAACGTGTCTGTAAGATGGGTACCTGGAATGTTGGCGCCCGAGCAAAAGCGAACGAGAGGCACCACCTCAGAAACGAAATTATCATTGTTTAACAGTGATCCAGTTTGTTATAGTTGACGAAAATGTGTGTTCACCGCTTCGATCCCGAGTTTAAACGACAAAGCAAGGAATGGCGACGTCGAGCATCTTCACCACTTAGCAAATTTAGGGTCCAACCCTCAGCGGGTAAGATTATGGCTACCATTTTCTGGGAAGCTCAGGAAATTTTATTAATTGATTGTCCGGAACGTGGCCAGACAATCACGGATTCATATTATACCACATTAATTAATCAACTTCGTAATTGTGTTAAAGAAAAAGGAAGAGGAAAGTTGTCGCGTTGTGTTCTTTTTCATCAGAACAATGCATCAGTACATAAAAGCCTCTTTTCCTTAAACGCAGTTTACAATACAGGTTTCGATCTGGTGGAGAATCTACCATATTCACTCGACTTAGCGCCTGGTAACTTTATTTATTTAAAACTAAAAGAAAGTCTTCGGGGAACTAAATTTAGCAGCGACGACGACGTTATGTCAGGAGTTCAAGAATTTTTCTGTAATCAAAAAAGAGTTTTTTTTTGAAAAATGTGTAAATATGATAAAAGGCAGATAGAATATGTGGCATCAAGTGCACTGAGACTATATTGAAAAATAATGTTCAATACGTTACAAGCAATAAAAACTGTACAGCCCTCGTAGTACGCGAAAATTGCATAACTACCGTTACTGTGTTACATGTTAATTTTAATATCATCCGAGAAGTAAATTGTAATTAAAAAATTTGGTTTAATATAGGTACATATATGTATTAGTCGGTAAAAATAAATTTGGTATAAATAGGAACCTAAAGTAATATCCCCTTCCCACCATTCCGAAAATCTATTGAAAATTGTTGAATGGAGATTTTTTAAACTGGCTTTCCCATTTTTACAAGATTTTATTTTGGTGTTCTTATGTTCAAATTCATTTGCAAACTTCACGGATTTTATTCCGTTATTGGCCGTTTCTTTTGTAATTATACAAAATTATGCAATAAGCCGACAACGTTGAGGCAATTATTAGTATTATTAGTTATTAGTAAATTTACTACCTACAATACATATTGTGAAAATGAGTTAACTAACATGGGAAGATCTACGAACTTCCCTTGCCTACCAATTAGTGTTTCTAGTGATGAAGTTTCCTGTTGACGCAAAAGGTTATTTTAATGTAGGAAATTGTATTGAGAACATCCATTATTTCTATTTCTGTGCTATATTCCAAGAAAGATTTGATTTATTGTAGATTCTGCATGACTTGATAGAAAGTGAAAATTATTTATTTTACTTTGATATTCCTTTATTAAACGTTTTGCTTCATATGCTGTCATCTTTTCGCATATTCGTTTTTCACATTTGAAAGGCAATAGAGGCTCATTTTAAATATGCGTAGCTAATATCTTGTTCGTACATTTTTCTTAGCGCGGTCATATAATCTTAGTTCGTCAACAGGAAATGCCTTTACATGTCTGACTTGTTTCGACTTCAACCTCGCATCCGTACTTCTATGAACGAAGGCGTCTCCTTGTCGCCCCTGTGTATCTCTTTCTCCCTAATCCCTTTGCGCGTCCAAATATCTTCGGGAACGACGAAAGAAAGGGAAACGGGTAGGCTTCTAATTTTAGTTTGTTTTGGTGTTATTTATAAGCGACTCCAAAAATAGTGGCAGTGAGGCGGCAGGAATCGAGATCGGCGCTGCTTGTTCATGGAAAAGTCGCAGACAAAAGAATGGCAATTAGGCAATATTTCTTTCTCCAATGAATTTTCTAATTCAGTAGAATTATTTGGACATCAAAATGGGATTATTCGAACTAATGAATGATTGAATTACTAATTTTTAATTGTTGATTTTTGTATTTATAAAGTTATTTATTTCGAATGAATAGGATTACTTGTTTATTGAACCTCGGAATCATAGTTTGCTTTATTCTTTCGTGTACGACGGATTAACTAAAAATGCAAATGCCCATATAAATATATCCGCGTACCCGATTGAATCGTCTATTTCCACATGGTAATTATTTTAAGTTGAAATTAGATACAAATAAATAGCTGGAGTCGAATTTTAAGAAGATATAGAGTTAAATAGTTGTTTAGATGATTTTATTTTGAAAAAATTATTAACAACATAATCTATTTGTTGGTGAGTTTGCCATTTTGATTTCGAAAACGGGAAAAAAGTAGGGGGTTTGTTAAACTAGGCAAAAGTGCATGATGTTCGGGCCCACTTTTCCAAGCCAAAAAAAAATAAAAAGTGATAGTCACTGCGACGTGAAAAGATTTTATTGTAACAGTGCCCTTATATGCATTAGAATAGCAGGAGGCTTTTAATGAACTTCAATACTACTGTAGGACCTTCTTCCTTCAATTCGGTAGATATTAGGAATGACCTATTGAAATGTTGATGTCGTGTGTAACTAATGGCAACACATTTGTATGTAATGTGATCTGACGGCACCAGATCTTCTTGACATAGACGACAGAACTAATCTGCAGCTTTTTCTAGTTTATCTAAACAATATTTTAGGTCTGCATGACGTATCAATAAATCAGCCGGTATTTTGAGATCCCCTTTTGCTGAAAGACAACACTGTCATTGCTGCCTCTGGCAAGTTTGATATGAATGTTTTCGCCTGATTTTGTTCTGGTATGTTTTGTCAGTTCAAGGGCTTTTGATTTTCCTCCCATTTTCAAATTTTTTATTTTTGGTAGTTCTTTTGTTGATCAGAGTAAAGTTTTGGACTAATGAAATGCATATTCATTACTTCTTTGTCCAACTTATCGACTTTTCCATTTCCATTGATCATTTGGTGGCTTGGAAACCATAAAGTAACGTGGTTTTGGCGTCCATATTGCTTTAAATTCTGTACATATTCGTGTATCAGGTTAGATTCGTACTAATGCTGCTTGACCTTCAAAATGTTTATGTTTGCGCCTCATATCTCTTTCTCAAGGTTCGTGTTGGCGCATAAATTTAAAGCAAAAAAACTATGCTTGAAATATATTTATTTGGAGCTCCATTGGCACTTCTAGCTGGTAATTAGATCTACTAATGCCTATGCTTATTCCAATTCCTTCTATTCTTGAACCGTCTGTATACTACGCCAAAGTTGCTGTTTTAGGTTGAGATTCGTAGTGCGGTTTTCAATAACCACTTTTATTCTATTAAGATCAAGGGGCGCTTCTTATAGCCTGCTTCAGAATGTACACTACCAACTATAATTATTCGCCCACCAAAGAAACACGCATAAATAAAGGAAAGTGCTAACTGAAAAAGAAATGTAGTTTGCATTTAATGAAATACTCTTAAAACAAAGAAATTATCAGTCTTTATTCAATTATAAGATTTATTTGACGCAAAAAAAATAAATCTTGGTTTTGTCGAAATGTCCACCTCGGCTATTAAGAATTGCGGCACACACTTGCGGCATCCTTTCTATCCATTTCGTCAGAGTAGCGGGTCCAATTTTAAGCCAGGCTTCTTGTAATTGTTTCGACAACGATTCCTTGGGAGTTTTAGGATTTATTTTCATCTGCCCATCGAGTTCCTCCCACAAAAGCGCTATGGGTTAGCATCTGGGCTTTGAGGATATCATTTCATTATTTTGATATTGCTTTCGCGTTCCACCGATTCTAATTATTCGCTGCACAGTTTAGAGATGTATTTCGGATCATTATCATGTTGAAATATAAAGTAGTCACCGATTATTCTCATTCCAGATGGTATAGCATTTATTTCCAAAATTTTCCGGTAGCGTTCTTTTCTTAAAATTCCATCTATTTTAACCAAGTCTTCTACGAATGCGGTGCCAAAACAACACCAAACCGTTACCGATCCGCTCCCATGCTTGACTGTAGGTACTACGCATGATTCTGCTACTCGTTCTCCTTTCGAGCTTCGAACCAACGTTCTTCTTTTAGAACCGGAGTTCAAATTTTGACTCATCGGGCTACAAAACATTTTTAAAACATCATCAACTGTCCAATGTTCATGCTCTTTAGCCCACTGGAGCCGTTTTATTTTATCTTGCTTGCGTAAGCGTGGTTTACGCAACGCTATTCAGCCAAATAAACCACCCTCTCTCAACCTCCTTTTCACGGTGGTTTAATTAACACGTTTTTTATGCTCAATACTTATCTCAGCCGTTATTTCAGGTGCAGTTTTTCATCCATTTCGTTTACTCGCCACGATCCTCGGCTGGTGTTGTTACTTTCCGTCGTCCTGTTCGTTTTCTAGTTAATAATGTGCCAGCCTCTTAATATTTTTTAACGTTATAGTCAACAGCTCAATGACTAATTTCAATTTTCTTGCGATATCTCTGTTACTTCGGCCAAGATTATGTAAAGCAACAAACATTGTGGGGATTTCTAAAGGCAACTCTCTTGTTTTCGGCTTTTTAATACTAATTTTAAATAATTTTATTAAGGATATTCAGTGTTTAGAAAAAAGGACAATAACCTAAACATAAATTCATAATTCTAGTCCGGGTAAATAGGCAATTGTCATCTTTACCCGCACTACATTATTTATTTATTGGTGAAGGATAATTGTATTACATTTCGGGTCTTTTTATGGTCCTACCTGGACCTCTAATTATCGGATTAAGGAAATTGAATCGATAACTAAGTATTAGAGGAACCTTTACTTATAGGTAATTCATTATACCCCCTAAATAACAAGAAATAAATAATTTTCTAAAATCCAAACAAAAATGTAAGGGCAAATAATTATGGCCAGTAGTGTAGATGTGAAGTGGCGTTATTCCCAGTCAAAATGAACGAAATATGAGCTAAGTATAAGAGAAAAACTAAAAATTGACAATCTAAATTCTGCCTTCTGCTAGATCATTTCATTGAAAAGATACCCATTTGAACAGATTCTGTTGAAATAAAAGAAAAGAAAAATAAATACTCGAGAAATTCTTACTAAGATCGTCCGTACATAATGCAGTCTACCTCGTAACTAACCACATCGGTAACCATAAGCCGTCGACTGTCCGTTTTTTTACCGTTGTCGCATGTACGCTTTTTCGTATAGCTAAACATTTTCTTTCCTTATGTGTATATAGTTTCTTGAAAAACCTTATTTTAACGGATGAATTTTTATAAAGTTGAATTTACTACATATTCTATAAGAGTTGTTTTATATTATAAGACATTTTAGTGCAAGAATTTTTGTGCAGATAATGCAATTCCTCCAGAGATTGTCAGAGCTTTTGCTTTGAATAAGTGCTTGTTTTCCTCCAGAAAAGCGAGGTATGGGACGAGGACTAAGATATTTGCTGCAATCCTATTATTTTTTATCTTTACTGATCGATTTGAAAAATGTTTTGATTTATGAAATGTACAACCCAAATTCCGCGTTTTTCCTTTAGGGTGCGCGGCATATCAACTGTATCTAGTAGAATTTTCGGGGGTAATATGATGTTTCTTACATTTTGTGACACTAGGTACCATTTTGGAAAAGGTACGAAATAATTTACATCTGATAATGAGCGGTTCTTTCGCAGCCTGATCCGTGGTGGACGGTGCATTTTCATTCATCGCGACATATATTTTAAGATCCATTGATTTATCAGAATACAATAATATAGCTTGCTATTCAACTATATTGTAATTAACTATTATATATCAAACTCTGATTTCGATGAAAGATGTACACATTCAAATTTACATAATTACACTGCTTGTTGCAGGTTATTCTTTTAATGGATCGCCCTTAGTAGTTGAACCTTCTGTAGCGTCAGGGAAAAAACGGTAAGTAGAACCTCCATTACATTAAACGTTTTATCCATGTTAGAAAATAACGAAATTAACTTTTTTTACTTATGGTTTCTTAGCTTTTATACTTACCTCTTTTATATTACCGACAATTTCCTTGATCGGGAACGAAAGTTGAACAGGGTGCTGGATAATATTTTAGTACGTGATCTAAATTCCCACCTAGAAAAAATACAACTAAAAATGGTTGTAATGTGTAGTAAAAAAATAAATAAAATATTTGATTTACGATTTAGGTACTAAACGTAATTAAAAAGGTAGTTATGGGCGCGATGGAATAGTTTCGAGATTGTAAAATACATTTAACGTTATTAGACTATACACAACGTACGATTAATACTGTGAGCTCCACTTATGATCGCGGTTAATGTCATCGTTTCAATTATTACTATGGGTTTGATTATTGTCATCACGTTATAGCTTTATATGGCTTCTAATTTAAGACTCAATTGAGGTAAAGATTACATTTATCCAGTAATACTAGCGGCTAGTAAAAAAAACCGTTAGCAGTCAGTAGTCAAAGATGTAATCACAGGGCTTAGATAGAGAGTGGCCAAAAAGTCTGGAAGTGACTGATTGTCCCAAGAAACGCCTTACACGGTAGAGCGGTGATTCAAATTTTACTTGATTGTGTATTACTTAAAGTCTCCAGAAAGACATCGAAGAATTTTTATATCAACCAGATTCTACGAGAAGTTTGATTGTTGTTTCATATTTCATTTTTTTTTTGAACGGAACACCCAATATATCTTTACAAAATCTTATAGAGAAACTCTTCTAAAATCTTTTTTGTAAGGATTTTTCTGTGCCTAAAATACGTCCTTTAGTTAATTAAATAAGAAGTTATGCAGATACAGTGACTCATAGCTTAAAAGATGTAGCATATATAAAATCACATGGTGCTGGAAAGGAAGGGGAAATAACAAAAAGAAACTAGAATAGTAAATAAACTTTAATCAATCGTAATGTTGTTAAGCATTATACATTAAAATTAAACTTAAATTGTTATAAGTAACGTGTATAGTAAACAAAAATCAAAATGATGTTCAAAAAATAGCTCACAGCTTAAATGATGCAAACACAAAAACAAAATAAAAAATCTTCAGACATGAGCATTAACATCTGAGCTGAAGAGGTCGATTTTACTCTCATCCGCAAATATGTCTGGAGAAAAGCGAATGAAGCGTTAAAACCACAAAATTTGCGTCTTATCGTGAAATTTTGGGGAGGGCATATGATGGTCTGGGGCTGTATGGCCGCCTTTGGAGTTGGTAATTTGTGCTTCATTGAGGGTAATATGGACAGGTTCATGTATCTAAATGTCCTGAAACAAAATCTTAAATCTAGCGCAGCCAAATTAGGTATGCATCAAAATTTCTCTTTCTACCAGGACAAGGATCCTAAGCATTCCTCCGCTTTGGTGAAAGAGTGGCTACTGTATAATTGTCCACATGTGACTAAACCTCCCCGACAGTCCCCTGACTTAAATGTAATAGAAAATCTGTGGTTTAAATTGAAACGCGAGATCAGAAAACATACAATATCAAATAAACATGATTTTAAGAAGGCTCTTTTGGAAGAATGGGGAAAAATCACCCCCGAATATATACGTACATTAGTCAAATCAATGCCCAATAGATTAAAAGAAGTGTTAAAACAAAGAGGTATCCTACACGATATTAAAAATATTTTTGGAAGGTTGTAATTAGATTTTTTGTTTTGTTTTTGTGTTTGCGTCATTTAAGTTGTGAGCTACTTTTTGAACATCATTTTGATTTTTGTTTACTATTCACGTTACTTATAACAATTTAAGTTTAATTTTAATGTACAATGCTTAACAACATTATGATTGATTGAAGTTTATTTACTATTTTACTGTCTTTTTGTTATTTCCCCTTCTTTTCCAGCACCATGTGATTTTATACATGCTGCATCTTTTAAGCTGTGAGTCACTAAGTTTTTCGTTTAAAAACATAGATTGCTGTGACGAAATACCATAACCTTTTGTTTCGCTAAAGATATTCATTAATGTAGATGTGTAAACGTTACCTTCTTTGATACAATTCCATCACCTGCTTAAAGTAACCATCATTTTCCAACACAGGCTGCCACAGGATGACCTTACGTTAGCCGTATATCAGAAAATAAGCAGGTTCCAAATTTGTAAATTTGCAGACCTATTTTGTTTGAGGAGGCTAACTTTTAGAAAATATCGGTACTTCTAGTCAACTTCCGGGTTCACCGGAAGTAACGCACACTTAATTTTTTTAAATAAATTGCTCTAATTTTTATAAAACATTTGAATTCAGCAATTAATTTAACGTAAAATTGATCTATTTCCATAGGTCTAAATATTACCGTTTTAAAGCTAACTTGAATTTTATGAAGATTTCACTAAAATCATCGCAGTGTTTCATCGCTTATTAACTCAATATGCAAACAAGTGTTGATTAATAATTGTTGTGTTAGTAAGCTATAAATATGGGCTATTGAAAAGTGTTTCCATTTTTGTACAAATATTATACAGGATGTCAGTATTTGTCGATCAAATATGTTAAACTTCAATCATTAATATCTACGTAATTTTAAATAGAACATCCTATATATTTTTATTGTAGATGATAAAATATTAAATTCTCCATCAAATGATATTGCATATCCCTATACCTACAATGAATACTTGGGCAATTATTCGCAATTTTTCAAACAGTTTTGTAAAATTCGAAAGACGGCGATGAATATTCATCCTATATGTCAAAACTTCTGATGACCAACAGTTTAAAATATGTTTAGAAACATCCAAGTGTATTGCATGTATAGGAAAATTAGGGTAGTTGCTGTTAAGATTAATGTAAGAATTCATTTGAGAAATAAAAACAATTTCTACAAAGTCGTTTTGATATGCCGTTCTGCCAGCGACGATGTTCCCGTTATTAAAAAGAAAAAAAAAACATTGAATTTTATTTTAAACAAGAAAAAATAAGATCAATTTAAATAAATGTATTAAAAAACAAACAACTATTTCAATACGTGTTCAAAATTGGCACCATTCATTACTAAACATTTGTTAATTCGTTTTAGCACTTGAATACTAGTGACGTTTCGTATTTGTGCTTCTCTTAGAGAATTCAGTGTTACTCGTATTCTTTTTTGGCGTCTTCAACAGTTGTCACTGGAGTACCTGCTGTAAACTTTATTTTTAACGTAGCCCTAGATGAAAAAATCCAGAGGTGTTAAGAATGGAGAACGTGGAGGCCACAAGTGTGGATCTTCCTTTGCTATCTCACTTTCCTACAAATAGCCTCTCCAAAATTGTGCGAACATTTCTTGTGTTGTGAGCCGGTGCACCATTCACTTGATACCAAGCGGCAGCAGACTGAGCAACTGGCAATGCATCAAGTTCTTCGACAATATTGCGCAATATGTCTAAATACCTTTCGCCATTTAAATTTTCATTATAAAAGTGTAGACAAAGAATGCGATTATCTTTAATCGCGCAAAATACATTGAATTACCAACTTTCTTGAAACGCCCTCTGTTTAATTACGTGAGGATTTTTGGCTGCCCAAAAGTGACTGTTTTTCGTAAATTTTGCTTCGTCTGTCCATATAATTTTTTTTTCGTGAAGTTTTCATCTTCCTGGCAAGATGTGAAAAATTCGCAAAAACGCACCCTTCTGAAAAAATCCTGCGGATGTAAGTTTTGTACTTGCTGGTATGAAAAAGGTCTCCATTTGTGTTTTTTTTTAACACTCTTTGAATAGACATTCGTGAGATTTCTAAGGTTGTTGCTGCTTCACGAAAAGATGCGATCGGGTTGGTATAAAAGTATCCCATAACACCAATCTCCACAATGTCGTCATCAATTTATTTATATTTTTTAATTTTTGGCCTAAACTGTCCATATTCTAAACAATTTTTAATCAATCATCGAACTACATCTTTAGTCGGTATTGGCCTGTCTGGGTATCTTTCCCGAAACCGAGCACACATTCTGCTTAAAATTCTTCCAGATTCGCCATAAATAATCAGTAAATTCAATTAATCTTGGTTTGTCAACTCCAAACGTGACATATTCTTGCGCGTTATAAAAAAAAACTAGATTACGAAATGTACGGGAAGTTTACTAAGACACTATCGAATTGTCATTATAAATTTAAACTCATACGCTAAATCGGTGACGAACGTTTATAGCCAAGTTTCGAACATATACGAAATTTTTGAATACAATAACATTAATTGCGAATAATTGCCCAGGTATTCATTTTAGGTATAGGGAAGTGTAATATCATTTGATGAAGAATTTAATATTTCGTTATCTACAATAAAAACATACGGGGTGTTCTATTTAAAATTACATAATGCCAATGATTAAAGTTTAACACATTTGATCGATAAATACTGACATCCTGTATAATATTTGTACAAAATAGAAATACGTTTCGATAGCCCACATTTATAGCTTACTAACTCGTAAAAATCATTAATCAACACTTTTGCGTACAGCGTAAATAAGCGCTAAAACACTACGATGATTTTACTGAAATCTTTATAAAAATCGAGTTAGCTTTACTGTAATATTTAGACCTAATGGAAATAGATCGATGAATTCAAATGTTTTATAAAAATTAGAGCAATCCATTTAAGAAAATTAAATATGCGTTACTTCCGGTGAACCTGGAAGTTGGTTAGAAGTGCCGATATTTTCTAAGAGTTAGCCCCCTCGAACAAAATAAGTCTGCAAATTTACAAATTTGGAACCTGCTTAGTTTCTGATATACAGTTAACGTAAGCTCATCTTGTGACACCCTGTATACATTGTTAACCAGCGTGTATAAATAAATACGTAATAAATACTGAAAATAAATAAACAAATGTTGATTAGAGTTCAATATAAAGCGAATAGATTTATTTAAAGCATCCCACACTAAGATTCTTCAGCAGTTGAGTGAAAGGTGTTTAAAAATTTTCGCAATTTTGCTAAATAGAAATGTTTGTGGGATGAATTTCTTAAAGCAATGTATAACGCGGACATTGCACAAAACAATACTCCTGCTATGTTGGTAGATGTTCAATAGAAGACAAGGAATCGCATTACAGTTTGTCTGAAGGAAAATGGCGTTGATTTCGAAAAGATGTTACAAGTGTATGGATAAATTAAATTTTACAGTTTATTTTTAATGAATATCTTTAGAAGAACAATAGTTCATTGTATTTCGTCGCAGCACTACGCATTTTAACAGAAAACTCATCTGCATAGCCTCATATTTGATTTACAAAAAACGACACTTTCTAGGTATAGTGAAAAGTTTTTCTAGTTCTTTTTTCCATTTTGAATTACATACTTATTTATAGAATAAAAGAAATGTTGGTAGATGAACAGTTAATAGTGAACAAGCAATATAATTTCGTAATAATAGTATTAATGATCTCCTCCATAATCAAGATTTTTATCAACTCAGAGTGGGCCCAGAAATTCGTATCCGCCCTATAGAAGATAGTTTATTATTTTCTAATACATTAAGAAGTTTGAGTAAATGTTTGTGCGAATGTTGCAGTCTATTAAATGTAGACATTCATTTTTATAATTTTGATCTTCTGTGAACATTTGTCGTGACGTTTGTTATCTTGTTAAAGCATTTGATGTAATTTAATTTATCCTGATATTGTCTTCACTAAAAGAATACGACAGTCGTGTTTGGTAGGTACGATTATTGATTGCAATACAAATTAGAAAATATATCACATTTTAAATCTGACCCTTGCTTTCGAGAAATTGTTGAAAAGAGGGCAAGAATTTTGTCCATATGGTTTAATAATTAGCTCATAGACAACATCAAATCACTTAATTGTTCTACGATCGTTACACTATTTCCTTTTTTATTGGCAGGGCCTCTATTTATCTCTTTTTGGCAAGAGCTTATGAAAATGTAGTTTTTTGTTTTCTTATGCAATTTCAGAAATTGATTTTAACTCCATATCATTCCAAAGCAAAAATCTTGCGTTAACTATACATTAATAGGCGAAAATCCTTGAAATTTGGTACAGAGATAGAAAAATTTGAATTATACTAATTGTAATTTTGTCAACCTTATGCTTTCTTTTGTTTTTGAGATCCAAGGTCAAATAACTAAAAATTTTGGTGTCAAACAAGGAATTAACAATAAAAATTAGTTACTCTACAGAAGGTGTTCAATGTGTTAACCATTCAGTTTTTGGTAGCAGTGCAGACGTTAAAATTTAATTCAAAGTCTGCCCAGAAATACTTTCAACTTCATCTCTTATTCGTTGCCTTAGATCTTCAATGTTGCCTGATCTGCTTACGTATACATTTTATTTTCAAAATGTCCCCACAAGAAGAAATCAAGTGGGGTTAAGTCAGAGAACCTAGCCTGCTCCTCTCTTCCCTCAAGTAACATCTTTGTGGAAAAATTTCATCCAAATATTATCGCACATGATGTCCGAAATGGGGCGGTGCGCCATCTTGTTGGAGCCATACTGTCATAGCTGGAATGTATCTATTTTTGTCATTAATAAATAGTTCTCTAAGACGAGGAATCGTTGGTTGTTGCAAAAGTTGTAAGTATTTTTCAGATGTCAAATGCTCTGAATAAAATATGTAGGGACCTATAATATTGCGACCAATAATACAGCTCCACTCGTTAATTTATGTGGACGTTGTGTGTGAACTGCTCCCATCCAATACGGATTGTTATCCAATACCTACAATGTGATATTGAACGTGCCCGTTCGAACAAAACGTTGATTCATCCAAAAACAGCACTTGGTTGATAAAATTTTCGTTTCGCTTTATTTATTTATTTTATTGATCATTATTTCGCAAAATTTGGTTCTACCATCAAAATCATCTGCACTCAATTTCTAAAGCAAATGAATTTTGTACGGATGATAGCGTGAACGTTCTAGTATGTTTTGAATTGAGGCTTTGCTAATGTCGTGATTCGGTGATAGCTGACGCGTTGATGTCTTCGGGTTTTCTGCTAAATCTAAGATAATGTTCAAAGAACTTTCGTCATTTGTAGCACTTTTTGGTCTTCTCGGCGTCTGTCTTGCTCTAAGGTACCCGGTTTCGTTAAAATGTCTCAACGTTTTGGATACCGTTGACTTTGATTGGTTTTCTATTATAATCAATTTCGTTGAAAAGTCTTGCTACTTTAGCGCAACTGCGTTTCAATTCTCACAGTTTCACTTAAGCAATGCATTTTGCAACAATTCTACGTACTCCATTTGTTTGGTGACTTATTTTAATCTGATGTTTTTGGATAATTTTATCACATTTTCTTAAACATAGGAAAAAATGTTTTTTTCAAAAATCATTAAACTGACTTTCGTTCCTATTTAAAGAAATAAAGTTGGCCTTAAATCTCAAAAACAAATCAAGGTAACACTTGTTTATGTAATCCATTTCTTAGATAGCTACTTAGACTTAAAATTTTGAATAAGCAGTTAAGAACAGCAATATCAGTATTGTTTATTGTTGTCATAGTAACCAAACAATACTAACACCAGAAACCACTTGGATGCAATATCCAAATGCAGGACTCGCGTTTAACTGCAAATATATGTTTTACTTTCAATGTTAGGTCTATGCATCACTATATAAAAACGTTAGAGATACGAATTTCCTATACGGTGGAAACAAAAAGAATGTATGGTGATCTTTAAGAAAAATGACGTTGCTGGTGTTTGAATTTAGCATAGTTTAGTGTTCAATACTGAACACGTTGTATATTTCGAAGGCATTCCAATACAGCGTTTAGATAGAGCCAAGCATGTAATCTTGTAAAAATTTACATTAAAATGTATTTACATTGGGAATTTTTTGAAGGAAATAAATGTATAAAGAAGCTAGCGCTTTTAGAAAAAAATAGATCAATTTCTATTTCTTGTGAACTTTGGCACTATCGGCAGCTCAATTGCATTTCCGGTGTCACCGGAAATTACGTCAACTTTCTTACTTTAAATAGACACCCTGCATATTTTTACGTTTTTGAAAAGGTAATCGAAAGGCGAATCCAACGATACCACATATGTTATACTTTAAGCTAAGAAAAATGAGGATAAGTAGCAAGATGGGTTTTGGTGTTCTGTTTTTGTTCTTAGGCAAAATTGGCTAGGAAAGAGCGTCCATTTTTTTTTGAGGCTCTAGGTTGATCTGAAGACATCGTTACTAGGCAAAGTAATCATAACAATTGCCAAACTGTCAAATCTCAATTCTAAAAGCATAAATTATTCCTGTTATCTATCGTTGCATTTGTCATACTTTCGTTTTTTGTTCTCGTCATTATTTTGTCTCATTTTAACTTGTTTTGGTAATTTGTTGTTTCTTTTTTGTTTTATCGAACTTTATTGTAATTAATTAATTATGGTAGGTTTATTTAAATTTATTAGTGTTTGATAGACCTCTCCGCATGGACCACGTAAGATAAACTTTAAGTACCAAATTGAAATATTCGGTGAATTTAGCAAGAATTACCACAAAGTAGAACATAATGAACTAAGTAAGGATAGGTAGGATAAAATCTACAGAGCGAACTACTTTAACAAAAGATTAAAATTTAAATCATTGTACAATTTGTTGCACAACCACGGCAAATAAGGTTGCCAGGTTTATATAATATTGAAGTTGACCTAGCAATTTTGCGTGGTTTGTGCCAAAGCCATCGTAAAAGTAACAACACAAGAAAACCTAAAAAAACGGGCATATTGTCTATCAAAAATTTACAAATTTAAGAAAACCTACTATAATTAATTAATTGCAATAAAGTTCGATAAAGTAAAGCAGAAACAACAATTAACAAAACATGCTAAAATGGGAGAAATTAATAGCGAGAACAAAAAGCCAAAGTATGACAAATGGCGGATATAATAACAATAAACAATCAGAATAATTTACGCTTTTTGAGATTGGAACTGACAGTTTGGCCATTGTTACGATTACTTCGCATACTAGCGAGCTCTCTGGATTAATCTGACGTTACAAGAAACAATTTGACGCTCTTTCCTAGCCAACTTTGCATAACAACAAAAACAGATTACCAAAACCTTTATTGCTGCATGTTGTCGTATTTCTTAAGTTAAAGTATAACATATGTAATATCGTTGAATTCATCGTTTGATTACCTTAACGTAAAAATATACAGGATGTTGTATTTAAAGTAAGAAAGTTGACGTCACTTCCGGCGATACCGGAAATGCAATTGAATTGCCGATAGCGACAAAAGTTGGTTAGCAAAAAATAGAAATCAGCCTATTTTGTCTAAAAACGCTAGCTTCTGTCGTTCAAAAGTTAGCATTGGGGGTTGGGGCATACTTTAGGACTTCACTTTATTTCTAGGTGGAGAAACTAAATATGCAATAATATACAGGCTGTTCCGTTTAAAATAAAGTAAGTGCCTGGTTAGCTACGTATCGGTCAGCTTCTGTATATGGACATACTTTTGAAAGATACCTTATGATGTATATTATATTATCTGAAATACTTGACATCCTACCAATATAGGCTCAATTCTACAATTCCAGAAGATTTGAACGCTCAGTACGTTTAGTACTTTTAACAATATATGTAAAACCTGAAGTACAAATAACACTTTTTTCAATTTGATATAGTTATTTGTTTTTATATAATATATACATGGCGTGCTGCAATATCTACAATTACGTGTCGATAAATACCAAGAAAGACCCTCAAATAACGCTTAATCGATTTTATACGCATCTAAATTAAAATTATGTTGAGCAACACGACGGACTCGCTGTTTATGTAATGAATCAGGTGCAAGGGGTATATCCGAATGGAAGTGTATGAGTACGTATGTGTGTATGTATTGCCCGACAAGCATACAGATTGCGAGGCAGATGCGTCTCTAAAGTGGACAAGAAGTGGTGCAGCGAGCGCGTGCCCGCCGTTCTTGTCCTTACATTTACCAGCAAGTACACTAACGGCTATGGTTATGTGTGGTAGCAGAGTGGTAAAAATTGTTGTTAGTGAAGTAGATAATAATTGATTTACATGTTCACCCTATATAGAAAAGTCAAGCAATTCATTACATTTGAATGAAAACGGAATTTGATAATTGTTATTTATATGGATTGTTCTAGGAAGACATTTTGTAGTCAGTTTCACGAGTGAATAACTGGGGCTACGGTCAAAGGTTTCGCTATCTAAGCCATGGGTATCCGGATTTTAAGGGTGTGTAACTTTGGGGCTAGGATCAAAGGTTTCGCTACCTGGATGATGGGTATTGAATACGCAGATTATTTAGTTGATAATTATATTTCAAATGATTCTACATTTCCGCCTGCACTTTGGGCTAAATGTACATATAATTCAGAGTATACACAAACGCATGTGAATTATTTCTTTCACGTTTTAATAACAATTTTTGTAATGTATGTCCTCCCTTATATCAATTTATTCATATATTATCACCGTTTCAAACAGAAACGTATATCAAACTACGTAGTTTACAATTTCCTCGACTTTTTATCAATAAAGAAATTAAAGATGAGCGAAGGTTTGTAAGAAGTTTATTGTACATGTATCAAAATAAAATTATATCCAGATACCAATTTGTAAAACAGGTTACTCATAGATATAAAAAAATAGAATTTTTAAAATTTCTTATGTACCTACATACAGCGTGTCCCCGGATTAACGCACGGATAGGTAAGGCAGACAGAAAATTATTGGGTTGAAATTTCATCTTTTGGGGTTCAGTCCTGCTTGAATAGTAAGTAATTTATGCCATAATTTTAATGCCGAAAAATCAAATATACCTTGGAAATTTACAAAAAAGATTTTTTTTCAATTAGCAAAATATATTTTCTAAAGGAGATACGATAAGAGGGTTATTATAAAACAATGTTCGGAGTAGTAAATTATGCCAGTACTTAGTTTGTAAGCGCTTTTACAAGATCGGGATACTTTTATTTAAATTTAAACCGGATATTTAATTACAGACAATAATAATGATATTTTTTCCCTAATAATAATTATAATCTTAACAGTAATAGGGGTCATAATAGTAATGTATAAAATAAATAATTATAAGGAATAAATCTGGTACGTAGGTTTCTGCGGTCGTCAATAACACTATACTCTTGGTTTCTGGGTTGGAACCGCGTCGTTTTCGTAGCTTTGCCGACGTATAGTCCACATTCTTATGGGACATTTTCAATGTGTAGTAACAGCCCTGAATATGTCTCATAAGAGTGTGAACGGAACATCGGCAAAAGCTACTACAACGACGCGGTTCCAACCCGGAAACCAAGAGTATTGTACAAGGGATAAAATTTAATCTAAAGTTATAAACTACATACAATTCCCATGGCTTAATATATTAACGTTAACTTTTCTTTTTAATTAAAATATCACTATTCTTATTATTGAAGAGATTCACTCATTTAAATAGTTCGCCGCCTTTATCCGCACACCTCTGGATATTTTCACGAAAAGTAGTAAATGCTGTTCTTATTTCTTCTAGAGAAATTGGATTTATAGCCTCCCTAATGCGATTCCTTAATATTTGGGTATCATTTGGGAGCCTCTCAGAATACACTATTTGTTTTATTCTACTCCAAAAGTAGAAGTCCATGTTTGTTAGATCCGAGGATCTGGGCGGCCATAGAATAGGACCAGCATTAGCTATCCACTTTTCCCGAAACTTTTTCAGTATCCATTCACATACTAGCCAAGTCGAGTGAGCAGGGCAACCGTCATGTCGAAAGTATGAAGCATCTCGCTTCATATGGCAATTCGTCAATAAACTCATTTGAAATCTCTAAATACTTGTGCTGGTTAAGCTTTCCTTCAATAAAATATGGACCAATTATACCATAGCGGTAGGAAATGGCACACCAGACATTCACTTTTTTAAAATACTGCCATCTAGAATTTATTACATAATCGCGATTATGCTTAGACCAGTATCGACAATTCTGCGACGAAGGTACTCCGTTAGTAGTAAAAATCGATTCATCCAAAAAAAATATATTCTTGTTGAAATTTCTATCTTGTAAGATTTTGTTACCCAAAGAAAGACAAAATTCCAACCTTCGAGATTCATCCCCTTCCTCCAACGTATGACGAATTCGAACTTTGTTGCTCATATCTTTTTTGTTGCGATGCAATTTCCATGTTATGTAGTACTCTGAACAATGTTTTCTAATAACCCTCTTATCGTATCTCCTTTAGACAATACACTTTGCTAATTGAAACAAAAACCTTTTTTGTAAATTTTCAAGATCTACTTGATTTTTCGACAATAAAATTATGGCATAAATTACTTGCTATTCAAGCAGGATTGAACCCCAAAAAATGAAATTTCAACTCAATAATTTTCTGTCTGCCATACCTATCCATGCGTTAATCCGGGGACACGCTGTATATATCTTTAACTTTAGCAGGTAAGCTGTATAATATGTATATTTTAAATTCTAATGTAATTTAAGGCTTCTTGAAATAAAAATTTAATTTAGATTTTTTGTTTTTTTTTCTAATTTAAAATTTGTATGTATTAGAGAATATACCAAGTCAACTAGGGAGAAACAAATATATACATAGTTTCGAAATGTCCAGATTTGTACCTGAGTATTTTGTTACTGTTATGTTATTATTAAAGCTGGCCACGAGCGGTACCGCGCAGTAGCGTAGAGTCGACCAGGCCTCGCGTTCCACTAGAGTTATTCTGCTAATAGAGATGTTTGCTGCCGCAAATAATTTCGCTCATCTTTTAAATAAAAATTAAATAACACGTGCTCAAACACTTACCATTTTAAGAGTCCTCCGTGAAATCACAAAGTGAATAATGTCTGTTAAATATCTGCAACATTAGATATGTTTCAACTGTTGTTTCGGCAAAACTAGTACGGCATGAGGAAAAATGCGTTTATATGCAGAGAACGAACGTTCTACATCTAGTGACGTAATATCTGCGTAAGTAAAATAATCTTTCAAATAACTTAACGATTCTGTTGACGCACCTTCATAAATGTGTCATAATGTGCCAAAATCAGAATTTTTCTCAAAAACACTTTCAAATTTTTCTAGAACAGAAACATTTTTTGCGTCTTCAATCGCGCATAGCTGTGCGTGAACATGTTGCACCATTTGTAGAGATTCTTCTAACGGCACCGCAGGATTTTGTAATTTTTCTATTGCATCTACTACCCTGAAGTAATTGTCGTGAATGATTTTTAAATCCATTTTAACCTGACTATCTTGAAATTTCGACTGGCTTTTCTGGATAGCGGCAGCTTCCTTTGTACCGAATTGTAAAACCACGTTCTTAATATTGTCAAAATATTTATGATAATAAAATGTTCCCCAACGAGTTAGAATAGGTTCTGGTGGCTCTGGGATACGGGGGCACAGTCTGTGAAATTCGCGAATACGTTTCGGTGATTTGACAAATACTGCTTTGGTATGCGCTATTAAAGCGTCTACCTCAGGATAACATTTTCTGATACTATGCGCCACAAGATTGAGAGTATGAATTTTACACGTAATGTGTAACAGATTAGCAGAATGCTTTTTAAGAGACCGGCCTGCAGAAAGCATATTTGCAGCACCATCACTCACTAACATCAAGAGTTGGTTTGTTGAAAGTTCAACCTTGTCCAATGTATTTAACACTAGCTTTGAAATTACTTCGGCAGTACACTGTTGTATTCGTTTGGAGACTAATAGAATTGAAGGTGCCGATTGATGAGGTTCCAATTTGCGTGCCATTACATTAAGAACAGAATGTTTCTTCCGATCTGTTGTTTCGTCGACACATACCTACAATTTTTGATCTTTCAACTCCGATTTTATTTTTTGTTCAATATGTTCGCGCGCAGATGGCATAATTCTTCGTAACGATGTTCGACTTGGTAATTTGCACTCCGAATAGTTATTCCAAAAGCAGATAAATGGTTCCTTGTCTAGTAAATTAAACGGTATATTACATGCGATAAACGTAACGCATAAATTAAATACAAATTTTTCATTGTCTCGTGCGCAATTTCTTTTTGAGACATGCTTTTCACTATTTACGTGTCGTAGACAATGCTGTCTGGACCAACACATTAACGGGATTTTACAGATTACACATTTAATTTTAGCACCTTCATATATTAAGTCTGGAATTTCTGCAATAAATTTTCGAAGTTTGTCCGACCGCGGTCGTATTGCTGACGAAATCATAATTTTTCTAGGACAGGTAAACAATTACGCAAATGACCGGCAGCGAAAATGTCCGTACTGCTCCGCAGACGAAGTAATACTACCGTTCCTCTCGGTCCGAACTGATTCTACGCCGATGCGCGGTACCGCTCGTGGCCAGCGTTAGTTATTATTATTTGAATAAGTAACTGCTACCTGCCCTCGGTAAATTATAGAAGTGATCGTGGTCCTTGATGTCTATGCCCATTTTCACCGCGGCTGATACTTTTCCTTAATTGAATTTCTCCAAAGAGAATTATTTTTTAATTCAATTCCAATGTACAGGATTAACAGACAGTCTGAAGACCACATAACGTCGTACAGTATTCCGTTTAATACATGCTAGGGGGACAAAAATCTAATCTTGTCTTTACCTTATTGTAAGTGTTTATTTATGAATAAATTGTAACAATTTAACAAATTGTGTTGTAAATTAAGCCAAGACGGTGAAAATAACTTCTATTGTCGATATTAATGAAGAACAACGAGGATTACTTCCAAAGGCATATAGAGATATATTAAATATTCAGGAATCGTTGGCGATTTCTTTTTGCCAATTCTTCAGTTTCTTTCTCAAAGATAAACTTAATAGGTCTATATAAACGAGTGGAAGAAAGTTTTGGATTTCGCCAAACTACTATCCATTTAGTATTATTTATGCATAAGTTCAGCGGCACAAATGCAATTAAAAATAAGAACCCGTCCGTACGACGTTCACTATTAAATTATTGCCTATATTGATTGTGCTTAAGCTACCACTACCAAGCTTATTCACCAATATAAGCAAACTTCCAGCTGGCACTGTTTGCCTGATAGTAGGACAAAGATGTTGAAAGAGTTGCAGGACAGTAATATCCAAAATTGCCTGTAAGTCAATACTAGTAGAATTTTCCCTAATGCGAATAACATTTTCTGTTGGCAAACAAGCAACTTTCGCTTTTCGGAGATTGTAAAAGGGCGGATATATACAGTGACCGACACTAATTACTCGTTTTATCATTAATTTATATGTATGAGCAATACATTTTGGGTCGAAGTAGTGTGCTAATGCCTCTTCTGGTGTTAATGTCCTTTGGGTTTGTTGACACGACACCTTCAGTCTTTTTTTATTGTACTAGCACGCACTTTTCATAAATTAGCGGCATCTCTTTTGCATGAGACTTCTTGTTTTAATAATTTGCACTTTCCACTTTTTTGTTTTTTTACTCGCTGAAAGGTTTTGACGGCCTCTGTCTTGATGACGTACTTGGTTCATCACTATATTCAGAAGACATGTCCTCTATATTGTCGAAATACATACATGTCCTCCTTGGAGCTACCGACCATACTTTTTCGAAAATGTATCCAATTTTTGTCCGGAAGCTGACCATTTCTGTGATATTTTATTACAGTATAATCTTATAATATTTTTTATTTTCTTTACGTTATTCTCAAAAACAGTGCATAAATAGATTCTTTTTTAATAATAAATTCCGACATTACGTTTTGGTTTAGAATGTTGACGCCAAGATAAAAAAAAATGCAGTGCGCGTTATTGAGTAACGCAAATCTAAAAATTTAAAAAAATATATAATGCAAGTTGCGAAATGACAATTCAACTGTAAAATAAAGTCAACTTCTCTTTTTAAGTACATTAAAATGATATCCTAACGAAATGGTACATATAAAAAAAATCTCCTAAATATACACTACTGTCCATAAGTTTGGAAGCAAGGTGAAACTCCTTTAAAATAATACAACTGTTAGGCATATCGTGAAATCGTTAATCCCTATTATAAATTATTCTATGCAAATATAAAATTGTTACACATAATCCGTAAATTCCAAACATTTAGGTACAAATTTCACCTGAATACATTTTATTGCTCTTTTCCAAGAATACGACTATTGTTTGACGGGGATAGGGTAGGATGCCTGCAGTAATTACTTTCGGTCAAACGGTTTAGTACTACTTCGGTAATCGTTTAGTGCATGTGGTAAAGATATTAATCCTTAGTGTCTTATCGCTTTCCTGTGCGGAATTAGTTTTTTGAATTCAGTGCGCAATTATAACAATTTGGTAAAGTACTAAGCGTAAAAATGCCAAAACGCAGACAGTTGACTGCAGAACAACGATGTACTATTTGTACTCTTCGCGACGAAGGATATACCGAAAGAGAAATTTCTCTACGGTTAGGGATTTCACCGAAAGGTGTGCATTACACATTGGCCCGGAGAAAAGAGACAGGGCAAAATCTTGATAGAAGACGAAGTGGGCGGCCACGGGTGACTTCTGGAGCTGAAGACAGATTTATAGTAACGACTTCGAAACGAGATCGACGTCTAACGGCACCGGATATCGCATCGCGCGTTAATACACAACGACGAACAAATGTTTCTGTTACCACTGTCAAGAGGCGATTATTGGCAGCAGGTTTAAGGGGATGCATCGGCCGCAAAAAAAAAAATCGTTTTTAAAACGCGTGCATAAACAGAAGCGATTAACTTGGGCAAGAGAGCACACAAACTGGTCACTGGATGATTGGAACGCAGTCTTATGGACCGACGAATCCAAATTTGAGTTATTTGGTACGAAACGGAGAGTTTTTATTCGTCGACGACCAGGGGAAAGAGCTAGTGAGGCCTGCTTAGTGCCGTCCGTCAAACACGGAGGTGGTAGTGTTATGGTTTGGGGTTATTTTGCCGGAACAACTACGGGTGATTTAGTGAAAATTGGTGGTACAATGCGGAAAGAAGAGTATTTTGATATTTTGCAAAATCATGCTATTCCGTGTGGAAGCCGTCTTGTTGGTGAGCCGTTTGTGTTCCAGCAAGACAATGACCCCAAACATACGGCTTGAATCTGTAAAAACTTTTTAAAGGAGAAAGCAGCAAGAAATGAACTAAAATTAATGGTTTGGCTTCCTCAAAGTCCGGATTTATCCCCCATTGAGCTCTTACGGGATGAGCTTGATCGAAGGGCTAGACAGCGACAACTTCAGAACACCCAACAGCTATGGGAATATTTACATAACGCATGGCAACAAATTGACGCGGACTGTCTTGAAAAATTGCTTCGAAGAATGCCTAAACTTTGTGCAGCGGTTATCAAAGCTAAAGGAGGTCATATAGACGAAAATAAACTTACACAATAAAATTTTACTGTATCTGTGACTTTTTGTAAAATCCGTTGCTGCTTTCAAACTTTTAGACGGTAGTGTATAAGATAGAGTGTATTCATTTTACCTATTAACATCTTAGTTTTCAAATTAGTTTTTTTGAATGTTGTTAAATATTTTTTTTTTCACAATAACTATCAACGGAGAAATTTTACTTTCCGCCAACATATCCATGAAGTAAAACCATTTCGCGTAATGAAAATTCAAAGAAATGAAGGTCTTCATGTGACAACAATTTACCACTGACGCCACTGTATATTCCTATTCAAACTTACTTGGAACTACATTGGAATTACTGTTAAAAGATTTTTATTGTTGCAACGATTGTTCTATATTGTTATGGATTGTTTATGGATTGAGATTATTCCATTAAAGAACACCGCATCACTTTTGCACTAGTACCTCTCATCTTACGTAACATAATAGCATTTGCAAAAAAAAAAAAACACACAATGTACCTCCTCATTTATAATTTTCATGAAACTTCCATACGAGAACACATTTTTAATAGTAATTGGTAGTGCAAAGGTGCTCAATAGGAGTTAAGACTAGGATTCGTGGTGGTTAGTCTATCGCTTGAATATTGATATCGTACAAGTACTCTAGAACATTCCAGAACCACCACCAGCAGGTCTCTTTTGAGCGAAGTGCAGGCAAGAAAAGCGGGGATTCTTCTCCTGATCTCCGTCACACTTGATTTTAAATTTATCCTGATTTCATCTGTAAATAAAATATGCTTTCAATTATTAACATTTCATTTTGCGTGATCTTTAGCAAATCATAATTATCCTACTTTATCTACTGTAGTCCAACTGAACGTTTTTTATTAGACAATTTCTCTTTTGGTGATCGAAAATTTAAACATTTGTCTAACGCGTCTAATGAGTTTACATGAAGTTCTGGATTTATACAACTTCTGTTGCTGTAGAAATCGCTTGTCTTTCGAACTTGTGATTTTTTTCCATCCTGAACGTATTTTTGACAGTTTCACCCAATTTCCTTAAATTTACCCACTATCGAGAAATTGTATAGTTTACATCTCTAATACACTCATCATAATCTAAACTACGTGGTCAATTCATGTTTTCGAGATTAAAAGGCAAAAGCGTAAATTTATCAATTTATTTATAAACATTCTACATCAGTCAGGAATTTGGATTTGGGCGCCTTGTTTGTGCCTGCTCTTTCTTTTTCTGGACACATTTCACAATTAGTATGAGACTGTCTTAAACTATATGGTTTTATATATCGCAACTGTCGTGGCTTTCACAATTTAAAGGCATTAATAACACTATTTTTTTCTTTAATTCGTTCTCGTCTTGAGTATGCAAGTCTGATATGGTTTCTTATGAGGCACATATTAACGCTAGCGAATCAATTCAAAGAAAGTTCCCGAAATTTCTACACTTTCTTTTTGAAGGATCTTATCCCCCACGAAATTATCAATATAGCCTTTTGTTAGCTAGATTCGACCTCTTTCCACTTCGTACCAGAAGAAACGTTGCAGTTCAAATGCCGATCTACTTAGTACTATAATGAATGCAGCTCTCATATATTTCAATACCACCACATAATTTCTACTTTTCTACTTTCCCTGTTGATTTAATTTCAAGCTTTCCAAAAACGAAAATACTGTAATATTGTTTAACTTTGTGTGGTTTAAACTCTTATGTTTTTTTTAGTGTAATACTTTTGAATATCCATATTTACTGTCATGTATTTTAATGTTTCCTGTAACTGCGTTATTCTGTTGGAAATGTGCAATTATTATTATTATTAATTAACCTAAACTATTTTTATTTTATTATCGTATGAGAAAATCAAAATCAATCATGGTAAATTATTCTCATTGTCCCTCGTATGGTTTATTGTCGTGCTTCAAAATTTTCAACGGTACTAAAGATAAATTATAAAAACCGAGTGATGCGTCAATTTTAGACAGAAGTTTAAAAGCTCAGTGAGGTGTGCAATCAACGATATCTAGACCAGTTAATACTTCACAATATGGAAGAGTGCTGGTCAGCCATGGTTAATAGTTTTAAAAATTATGGAGAATATGGTAAATAATTTTTGCAATACCTCTATAGAGTTAGTTCAATTAATGATCAATAATTTGAACAAAGCCAAAGGAAGAATAAAGAACGACGCAAACAAACTCAAAGTCAAAAAGGTCATATACCTACGTATACAGATTAGCTGCTCCTGTAACCTAATTTTTATTAATGTAAACAAGTCATACTTAAAAATTTATGTTATGATAAGGATTGCGTTAAATGAATAGTAGTTCCTAGATGTATAACCAGCAGTGTACACACACACACATATTGGTCTTTTCGGCCGAATCAAGTCTTCATATATGTATACCAGAAAGAAGCGACAAAACGCTCGCAAGGCAATCAACTCCTGCAAGCACGCAAGTACCTACCCGTAAGCGAAACACACCGCAAACAGCCGCTGCTATATAGGATGAGGTATTGCAAATCTCACTTGGGAAACAGAAAACCGCTGCGAAGACGGCCTCCGCACGAGCTGCTGATTAATTCCGCATGAGACAGCGCACGGGGTTTCGATGTATGCCCGTTCGTAAAGCTGCAGATGGAATGGAAATTTTTTTTTTTCATTTTGTTTGCAATCTGCATCGGTATTCCAAATTCAATGCATTTAGAGGGCTTATATTGAAGTATAATGGTTACTTAAAGGGATATTGTACAATTGTACAATTTCAGTATGTATTATAAAATTTCTAACATCTATTATTATAGCAGTAACGATCGTATATCAGGACAATTTTTATTCATAGAAAGTACCCTGTATCTACCTATAAATAATACAAGTTTCATAGTTGGCTCAAGCTACTAATTTATGTATACATTCTGAGGCCTACTTTAGGAGGGCCCGTGTCAGCGCTTCTAATTGCTACGATCTAAATGTAAGAACGTTTATTGCAATTGTGACTTTTACACGTTAGACTGGATAAAGGAGTTGTATGGGAGGTATGAACTTTAAAACAAGTGTAGAACTCCTGTCCTTCTGCTCGCAGGTGTCAACAATGTTCTGCCGAAAAATCTTCAGCTATTCCTAATTGGTATAATTGACATATGTAACGCTACAATGTCAGTAATTCCACTGGTGTTCTGAAACCCCTTTTGCTGAGAAATGGCATTATCTTAGCTTCCATTTGCGAATATGGTATGAATGCTTGAATTTGCCATGGTTTGTTTTCCCAGTATGACTCCTTTTGGTTGTCTCTTACTCTTCCACAATCTCGTAAAATATTCTTCAAGATCCACATCCTGGACCTCCATTTAGATTTTTGTCCCAAAAACAATTGCGTACATTGCTTCTATCAATTACAAGGTGCGCATGGAACGATGATATTATGCCTATTTCTTAAGCGGTGAGTATTAGTTATAAAAGGCAAATCTATTCATCCATTCATTTTAGTGTTATTCATCTTATAACACAACTAAATTCCTTAGCAGCGCAACAAACATTTGTTGTTCAACATTAAACTTGAGTTAACCAAGGCACGAGATTGGTACCAAAACAAATGCTATTTCAAAAGTAGTGTTTACGAAAATTGAAAATTTGTCGATCATTGTTGTCAAACTAGTTGGAGCCACAGTAATTTGGACTTGGATATCTGCACCAAAATGTGGTAGGTGAACGAATTGTGTGGAAAAAGTGAAGTTTTTGTAGCGGTTTATGCCGAGCTATTTAACAAAGTTTATACAGTTTGCGTCATTTCACATTCAGTATCATACTTCGCTAAAACCCTGTTGAACATATGTATTCGGTGGTTACATATGAAAGTAGAACTACAGATTATAACCAAACCAAGAAAGAAGTTATAACACAGCAAATATTACTGAGATTTCTACATTTTTGTAAGTGTAGAGTGTAGTCACCAAACTTGATTACGTCAAATGGGCATGTTTTATATTTCCGTCGTTTCTTTAATATAATTATTAACTTTATGGCGGTTACTGTATATCAAAGATTATTTCAGCTATTTTAGTTCCGGAGCTTGTTAAGCGGCGCTTGGTATATGGAACATCTACAAACTTTACTACACGTAGAGAAATGTTTGCTTGTATCAAGCCTGTCTGCCTCAATTCAAGACAATTACTATTTCAATTATCCACAGTACAATAAGTGTTTTCAATCAAAAGAAATATTTTCTTACCGTTTTTTTTCGCTTAGGAGAAGTATATACTTGCAATGAAATAATTGTATTTCTTTGTTTAAGACATTTGTTAACTTGATTGAAGAAAATCTTGCAGGAAATTTTAAGAACGCGATTCTTAGTATAAGTAAATGGCAGTTGCAACGCAAAACAATATTTTCTTAAAGATAGTAAATAGTTTTCCTAATTCAAGAAAGCGTTTAGGTATTCTTCATAAATCATTTTCTTAAAATAAGGCATTTATTTACTTAAAGTCCTTGAAGTGCATATTATTTATATCCACATTATTAATGCACTTATCTTGTTTAAAACAGTACGACATATCTGTTCATAATGCAAAGTCGGCAGTAATTTATTCTCATTGCTAAGGTAGAGGTTATCTACAATATAATGTTCAAACAAAAGTGAACTTAATGTAGAGGTACACGTGAAAATGTGTCTAGAAACAATAACCAATAATAAATAGCTCATGGTATTGATGGAAAAACAATGTGAGAAGAGAAAAGCGCTAACGTTTTTGGCTCCTGTTCACATTATTATTTATCTCTCAGTTTATGCCACTAATCTTCAAAAACAGCACTGAAATATTTTCTGGCGCCAACTACTGTCAAGCGATATGGTCATGCCGTCCTAGATAGTAGCGACAGAAACCGGAATACAGATGCTATACTTACCCATACAATGATAACGTTTCATAAACATGTTCAAAAGATACCGGTTAATGCAATATTTTTTTCATTTTATTACTATTTACCACGTGTACTAATTTAACTGTAGTTTTTTAAAAATATATAATAAATAGTAAAACAAAGGATAAATAAACTTAAATATGAACTTACTAATTATTAAACTACATAAAAATAATCCCTATTTAATTACATTACGAAGATAGCGAATAAAAACCATAAAAAGACAGAATGGTGGAATAAAGAAATACAGATAAAGGTCAACAACAAAAAAGAAAGCTGGAAAAGATATCTAACTACGAAAAAGAAAGAAGACTATGAAATATATAAAGACGAAAAGATACGAAAGTAGCTATAAGAAAAGCCAGAGAAGAATCATGGGTAGGTTAGAGAAAAGATGACAGTAAATTATAGAGGAAGTCAAAAATTATTCTATGGGACACTTAAACAGCTAAAACAGAGAAAAGAATATAATATGAGGAACATAAAGGATAAAACTGGAAAGATAATAACTGATGAAGAAAGGATTATGGAACGATGGAGACAGTGCTTTGAAGAACTAACACAGCTAGAAACAAATGAAGAAAATTAACAGGAAGACATACCGGAAACAGAACCGATAATAGAAGAAGTAGTGGAAGCAATGAACAAGATAAAATTGGGAAAAGCACCAGGAAGAGATGATATATCGCCTGAGATAATAAAATATATGGGTGAAGAAGGAATAAAAAATTTTACAGCATTAGTAAATGATATAATGGAAAACATTCAAATATCAAAAGAATGGAATTCAGGAATAGTGCTGCCAATATATAAGAAAGGGGGTAAAAGAGAGTGTAGTAATTATAGGGGAATAACGCTAGGAAGTGTCCCAGGAAAGGTTTTTGCAAGGATCACAGAAAAAAGAATCAGAAATAATGTAGAGGGGACAGTTGAAGACACACAATGCGGCTTTAGAAATGGGAGAAATACACGAGATCTAGTATTTATCACAAGGCAAGCAAGTGAAAAACTATTACATAAGAACAGAGATATACACATCTGCTTCATAGACCTTGAGAAAGCTTTTGACAGAATCCGTAGCGATGACACATGGAAAGAACTGGCAAAGAGAGAAGTAGAATAATAGAAATTATTAAAGCAATGTACAAAGGAAATACAAACATTGTAAGAACTAACAACGAGGAATCGGAGGAATTTGTAACAAAAATCGGTGTCAAACAAGGATGTGTATTGAGCCCACTACTGTTTAATATAGTATTAGACGAAGCCATTAAAAAGGCGAGAAATATGATAAAAACACTAAAGCTGGGATACTGGAAAATGAAACAGACACAACTCTCTGAACTAATGTTCGCTGACGACATGGCTGGCAAGACTGAACTGTTCAGTCTTGCTGCTGATGATGATAGCTTAGCTATCGAAACGTGCGTCCAGTACGAATTAAGTGTTGTGGTAAGGGTTTTAGTGAACTAATTATATTGTAATATATAACATTTTTTTTTTCATTAGTTCATTCACTTACTTCGAATTTTGATTATTGACTTTAGTTTGTTTTTCCATTATTGTAATTTATCTTTCCTTGCAGCTGGCCTGATGATGTTCTTTGAATACGAAACCGGTCGCCTAATTTTTCAATAGAACTCTGTGAGATCTGGACCATTTTTTCATTCCTACCTTTAATATGAATATTTTCTTAACTTAAAACTAAATGATTTACTTGGTAGAAACATTTTTCTGTCTTGGATTTTCTTGATTTTCTAATCCTGAGGAAATATTTATTTAATACAAATAACATTTCAAAAAAATTGTTTTCTTATTTTATACGTTTTTATAGTCTTGAAATAATTTTTTTTTCTTGAATGGAGATTTGATTTTTGCAAGGAAATCTATTTTCTTGATGCAAGAAACCATTTCTGTGCGTGCAGTTTATGCTAGAACGTACACAAAATCAAGTTAGTATGGTTTTGATTTAAATTTAAATATTCTGGATGTTCCCTTATCAAGTGGTCTTCATAATTTATTCACAATTTATTAAGCAAAGTATAAGCCAGGTTATAAACACAGCGTAAAATAAATTCTCTTTCCTTTTTTGAATATTGTGCATACATGTAAGTTAGTGAGACCTTGCTTTTGGTAATGGTATACGAAATCATCTTCAATTTAATCATTATCATTGTTTGAGATCGGGCTTATTACGCTTAAGATTGCTACCGCGCACATGTGTTATTATGTGTACAGAACGGAATATTCAATGCAAACCAGCGGTTCGAAAACATGCCTGCAGAATATAAAATAACAACTGGCAAAATTAAACAGTAAAAATATGAACAGGGATGTCAAGATATCGGGCATGCATCACGGATTTAAGCCTTTTGGTAAAGTCGGGCCAGATGTCCTGTCGTTCTAAGAAGACGAATACTTAAAAAAGAATATGGTCATAACTATGCTTGAATTTATTTGTACGTTGCCTTTCATCATTAGCCAAGCATTTTATTTTTAAAAATTATTTCTTAAGAATATATTACTGTGTGTGATAAACTATCTTGAAAAAGACATTTTTAATCGATATCTTCGTCGTACCACATCGTACCAAGAGTTAATTCCAGTAAAAGTACCTTGTGGATTCCTGGTTTGTCTAAGTAATTAATTATGTGTTGAGTATAGAATATTAATATCTTTTAATATTGATTTCCCTGTATACTGGGAAGTTTTCCATAAGCCTGAAAGTAAAATCATATTATTAGTAAAATTTATTTAGTGCATCATAAAATGCTATTCACTATTTCAATGCTATTATTTGAAACAATGCAGTAGGAAAGTTGGATGAATCCGTGCCATATTCTGCATACAATGAAGAGGTAATTTTTAACGAATAGAGACTGAAATGATTTGGCGTAAACACTAGGATTCATCATTCATCATGTTGACTTTTACTCTTTGTGATCTGGGTACATTATCTTTAGTTATACCCGCACATAAAATCATTCAACCCTTTGAACTTATTTTTGTTACCAATGCATCCTGCAATTTTGTATAAACAAGAACTCGAAGACCTTCCTCTACTTGAGAAGAATAATAATTAAATCCCTGATGGCTATATTTTTTTAAATTCACTTTGCAAATCATAAATAATAATAATGATAATAATAATTTATTTATTGTCCAACAGACAGAAAATTATGCACAAAGATAACCATCACAATATGCTAATTACAAACTAAAAATAATATGTACCAATAAACTATAATAAACATGAAAATTAAACTAAATTACAATACTATACATGCAAGTAGCCGCTAAACATTATTTAAAACAGCACAAAGGTCAGAACAATTAATATCAACATTAAGATCGGAAATATTGTTAAAGTAAGGACACATTCTATAAATAGGCGATCTTAACAAAACGTTGGTTCTGGGAAAGGTACCGTAAAAAGTTTGTTGATAAGTGAGTGGAGGAGTAGGAGGGAATCGCGGAACAAAGTTTTACTAATAGTAGAGAAATATCGATTTTATTGTGCAACATATTATGTAAAAATCTAATGTCATTCTGATTGCGTCGTTGCTGTATGGATTGCAGATAAAATGCGTCTAATAGAATATTATGGTCAAATCCTTGACCTGGATATACGCCATTTTGTTTAAAGTAAATGTACTTAAGGAATTTTCTTTGTATATAGTGATGATATGTCTGTTGCTTAGATTGGTGGCCAAACTGTAGAGGCATGGTCAAGTTTAGATCGTACAAATGCGAAATAAATTGAGAGAATTGACTCTAGCGCAGAAAATTGCCATGTTGAAAGATTGAATAGGTAATGTAATGGTGTCGCGAGGCACAATCTCTAATCAAGAAACTGGGAATGTTGCCCATTGTCACCCATTGTATTCTCGTTTTTCAACATCTTAAGTATTTTAACAACTTCTGTTTCTCTCAAGGATGGAACATCAATCAGTAAATTGGGTTTCCCAGGGGATGGAACATGTACCGTTTGAAAGAAATTCTTAAAACCATTAACTATAGATGCTGATGTTGAAAAGATATCGTCCTGATCATCTCTCATGTTATTAGGTATTTCAGAATTACGTTTCCATGAGGAAACTACACTTGAGTGTTTTACGTATTATGCAATTTGTTACAGAAAAAAAAATAATATTTTAATATAGCCTTTTATTAGTGAATAAAAGGGAACGGTAAAACGTTACAAATTAGCGTAATGTGCCTTGGAGACCAAAACACTGATTGATCTCCATTGGATGTTGTCAGAATGACATTTCCAGAGCTTTAGTGTACAATTGTGTAGTTTCGGTTAGCGAGATGCCTCATTTAAGTATCATAAATTGTGTTAAAATTGTTTGTTTGGTTAATGAGGGTACACACAAGAAGATATTGCACGGAGATTAAATATCCATCAATCGACTGTCTCTCGTATAGTAAGACGACGCAATGAAACTGGAGAATACAAAAGGCGGCGTGGTCAAGGACGTAAAAGATGTACAACGCCAAGAGATAACCAATATTCGAGACTTCAATCTTTACGAAATCGCGCACTTACAACACCGCATCTTGTGTGGTGTTCTATTCCTCACTATTCTACAAAATCAAATGCTGATTTTGTTAGCTGCATGACTGTTAAGTCAAAACCGCTTTCTATCTAACGTACTACAGCAATATGTGGTCTTGCCATTTACTGAATATAAATATGTGAAAAGCATCTTTCGTGTTTTACTTCTTTTTCATCATTTCATCCTTTCACATCTTTTTTTCCCGTGAAATCATTTCTGAAATATAATTGAGAGCTTTACTGTTGCAAAATTTTCTTCTAGTATTGAATGCACGGCTGTAATCATAGTATTTCAATTCAACACACATCTATTTCAACTTCTAAGCCGTAAATCCTGTTTACTGCCATCTGGACGCGGAGGGTTTCTGCACGGCTGCTATGGCATAAATAAGGACGTAGTCATAAGATCTGCTGGAATGCACAGCAGACTCGGGGAGAACGCTTGCAACAGATTGCCAATCCTAAGGGCCGAGGCGGGTAACATTTCAGCTCTTTTTGTCTACGACAAACCTTACGAATCCTTGATACACTAACAAACCGATAGCGATGAGGCAGAAGCTATCTGCCTTCGTAGACGGATCAAAAACCAACAAAGGAACTGGAGCGGGAGTATTTTCTGAGGAGCTACTCCTAAAAAGCTCATGACCGCTAGGGGTGGAGACCGGTTTCCAGGCGAAAGCAGTGCTTTGCTTAACTAACCTTAGAATCAGAGGCAGAAACATTTTTCTGGGCAACGTCCTAACCTGTGCCATGGTAATTGGTTGACTAACGGCCTATAGGGCTCCCCGGCATAGAGAGGATGCAGATTGGGCCGATTGTGGCCCAAATGCGTGAGATCTATCCCACCCCCTTACTGCCCATCACCGCACTATTTTGGCTTTTTGAAGGAAAGTCGCATGCGCAGACGAAGTTACTAACTGATCTGGACCATCTTAGCCCAAACGGATACCTTTACCTACCTACCATCTAAGTTAATTAAATTTTAAAATTGGATTATCTTAATAAATGTAGAAAATCGAACCAATGTTCGTTTCGTGAGAGCCAGGAGAATTTTGTAAAACGATTTCAAATAGTTTTTCGTAATTCATATTCTAGTTGGTTACAAAATTAATTTTCTGTGCAACAGTTATAATTATTAACCTTGCAATGTGCGGATATGCGATGTTAATAATGTACGTATCTAATTTTTTTTCAGAATGTTTTTTCATATCAAAAACCATTAACTATGTATTTATCCTCGAACCGTTTGAAGCGTGCATTTCAGCTGATTCTCGCTAATCCAGAGAATTTGCATTTATTTCGGCTACCCCTGCGAGGGAGGTAATCGGCGTTGGGTGGATACGGGCGCACGTTTATCACATCGACTAATTTCGGTTTGTTTTTTCCCTCGCACCGCAATGACAATCCCGCCACATCAATTGAATTTTATCTCTGAATTATGTCATCATTTTCGAAATGGTCCGGTTTATACAATAATCAGTTTGACCAAAAAAAGGCCAGAGCCTAAACAACACTCGCATAAATAACGCCGTCAGAGTGAAAGTCCTGCCATCAGGACGGAAATAAAGGGCAGGACAATTAAATGGCATTTTGACTTTTATTGGGGCACTAACATTTTGACTAATTGATATAGATAAAAGGTGAAAAGCCAATTACCACAAAGTATATAAAAAGATTTTTCATTAAGGAATGTTATGCAAAATACGTAGATACGTTTTTTTGTTTTATGTTTAAACCTAATAAATTACTTATAGGTACATATTTTTGAAATAACTAAACGCTATTATCTTACGACTACTTCTAACAAGCAGTGTAAATTGGATATTCATTAATTAATGCCAGTGCATTACATTGTATCAGCGCTCTAACGCAGATAATTAGGCTTGATAACTTGCAGGTGTATGTTCATTCTTTTTTGTCTATTTTTTTATCTACACATGCACATCTGATTTTTATAACGAGCTTCCATAATTTTATATCATGCTAATGCATTCCGGTTAGACAGTGCTATCCTGCAGCACTGCAGCGATGCAAAACGTCTCGATTTCTGTATATGAATGGGAAGTAAAATAGCGAATAATTATAATTTTCATCGAAACATTATGTTTTCCGACGAGGCTTCATTTTCTACTAATGGAACTGTTTCCTCGCAATATGTTCGATATTGGAGTGACACCAATATTTTTTTTAAAGTACCAATAATCGCCAATATTTTGTTAAAGTAAATGTATGATGAGCTATTTCATACTATGGAACAAAGTCCATATTTTTTTATAACAACGTGAACCAGCATGCATACTTAAGTATGCAAGAAAATTGCTTCGATGACGGTTTAATGTCAATATGTTTTCAACAGGTTGGTTGTTCGACGCATTTTTCTCAAATTGTTGTGAATTGGCGAAATCATAAATTTGATAATCGTTGGGTAAGTAGGAATGGTCCAATTTTATAGCCCCCAAAGGAGCCTAGATTTAACAATTGCAGACTTTTATTTGTGGGGACGTTTGAAACAAGTAATGTATACAGAAAACTTACCCAATGGTGCTGAAGTATTAACATATAGCATAAGAAATGCTATATCTGCCTTAACAATTGAGGAAATTCAGAATAGCTTTGCAGAGCTGCGTTGGAGGATTGAATTATGTAGCGACCTAGGTGGAAAATTGATAGAGTAATTTAATATTTGATTAATAATTTAATATTTGAACAATTCAATAAAAAATGTCACATCTTTTTGTTTTTTTGATATTAGCCCGCTTTAAGTTATTATTAGTTTCCATTGCAGACTTGTTCCTTTAAACTCTTCCTTTAAAATTTTTCTGTAAAATAAAAAATAAAGATTTTTCCCTCTTGTAAACTCACCCGGGGACATATCGTGTACAAAAGAAAAGTCGGTTATATCATTTCATGTACAAAAAATTACCTGTAGCGAATGAGGTCCTTTCTATTCAGCACCTGAAGTAAATCGCTTCTTGAAGTTTGTCACGCCTCTCAACAATATTTTTTCTTTTGTTGCTTCCACTTCACAATTGGAATTTTTTGGCCCCTGCAATGTTCTGCACTTGGCTAAACACGTACCTTAAAGTATCCTAGAACAATAATCGCAAAATGACAGATGACGCAACCTAGGAAACTAGGGTAAGCTAATGAAACGAGGATGCATAAGGAAACAATTTCCGAAGAACAAGTAGGCTGAGTTGGCAGACCTATGGGCGGTAACTCCGTCTTGATGGAGCCATACATCGCTACCACACATCTTACTACGACATGATGATTACTGAAATGATACACTTGTCGTGTTCAAAAGACCTTTGATTCCCATGACGCACCCTGTATTATTATACTTGATTTCTTGTGAATATGTTCGATTTAACTTTGGCGGATAAACTTCTTTTTAACGTCGTAAGCATAGTATTCTTTCCGGAACATAGTATTATAAACATCCAGCAATTTAATTTTCTAAATTTTATCAGTGGAAATGTGGTTATGATTAATACTTTATTGTTAATTTTATTATATTTTAGAAAGAAATATTGAAGTAAAAATTGACTCGTTAGTATTATAGTGTTATTGATGCTATAAATATTTTTATTCCATATTGTAAAGTTTTCTTTTTGATGTTATCTTACGTCAATATCTTAATCGCAGTCTGCTGGATTGTTCCGTAATGGTTATGACTAACTTGGATATCTCCAAAGTTGGATGTCATTTAAAAAAAAACTTATTAAGCTACATTTACTTTGCAGGGTACTCTTTTTTTGGACGAAAATTGTGTTACAATACACATTTTCCTAAATATTTTGCAAAGTATCCATTTTAGAAATTTTTTTTGTAAAACCAAATTGATAAGAAACAGGAAAATAGGTTAGTTGTATTTAAAAAAAATTAAGTTTTGACCCTTTTTTCATTTGAAAGTTAATTAATTCAGTTTCTAATCCTACCCTATACGACCAACAGTTCTGCAAAATTTAAATTTTTTTAGTTAAACACAGTCACGGTCATAAAAGTTCATATGCACTCGTCCATCTGTCAAAAATTTTCAAAAAATGCAAGTATTTAAAAGGAATTCAAAAATGTAATAATTTATAGCGTATTCTATTTAAAATAACAAAGTTGACAGCTACTTCCGGTATAACCAGAAATCTTAAATAATTGAAAATATTTTAGTTCAATACGCAATACATGCAGACTTTAGTATATTACCAAGTTTTCAAAATTTTCCAATATATACTCTTTTATATATCGATCAATGCAGTTTCTCGCGGAACACCTGTATATGTTGCTTATTACAGTGGATGCAGCATTTAAAATATTTCAAATAACCAATCTGAAGCGAGTTGTCAGCACTTTAGTTGAATGATCAAAAAAAAATCATGAAATCAGTTTGGCTAGAGCTATAGCAGTACTAATAAATACGAATTCCTAAATATGTCGGTTTTCTCTTGTTTATTATATTTATTAGCAAAATATATAAAATAAAATGATTTTTTTCGTTTTAACTATGAAATGGTTTCAAAAACGATATCTAGTCTAAACTATATTATCCACCTGCCTTCTTCTGCATAGGAGTGTATCCGAATGCAAGAAGCATGACGCTGAAAAATAGGCGAAATTGTGCGCAATAAGGAGATGCGACCGCATAATATGAAAGAGATAAAAGAATAAGCGTCGAGGGTAGAAAAGCGAGATGTCGCTAATGTGTATTCAGGCACCTGTCGTCCGATGCCTATCTCTTAAAACTGAGCCATCTATATCCTATAAATAATAATTACGGTGGACCGAATGAGGCGTAAATAATGGCGCGACTGTAGTTCCTCTTTCCTAGGACCTGCGATGAAAAAAAGTACAAGCAGGTCACGGTATATATGGCCGAGTGGAAAAAGAAGTAAAAAGCGGACCAAGACACGACAGACAGGCGTTAGAAACACATTTGTGGCGGCATTTGGTATAGGACCGGGTCGGATCCGAGAGGCCTTCTTTTCTTAGAAGTGGTTTGGGTTGGCAACATGTGACGGGAAGACATCAAATAGCGCCTTCCCTTCTTCTACATAATAGATGCAAAACTATCTGACAGTTAGAACAAAGGAAGCAGATATTCGGGGCATTTTTATTATTGCTCGTTAGTGTATACGTGTACGCTTGAGGATATATGCTGGGCCCAGGCGACTCGATAAACGGACCGCGAGGGTTATTCTTCTGTTTCAGACGAAGAATAAAAAAAAACGATTTGCTTCGGCTATGGCAAATACTAACGAAGTTTAAATTACGCCTTGAATTACACAATAAAGTCAACTTAGGTTTTTCCTTTTATCATGAGAACTGATCCCACCTGTGACAACTCTTATTCTTTGAGAATTTCCATTTACATCGTTAATAAATGTGAGCTAATGTAAAGATTATTATAAATCTAATTGAAAAAGAACCTAAATAATACAAAACAGTACGTAAAACATTAAAATTACGATATATAATGATCTTAGTACCTAGAAATTGCAACTGTTGACATTTGAAGAAAAGAATGAATTGAAGAAATTTGAAAGTTTTCTAGATTACTATCAACACTGGACCCAACTTTGCAAGTTTTGGAGTTTTATAGTCTAGATTTGGATGTGTCTACTTTACACATTTGTATTTTATATCCTGCATCATTATTTATTACTATTTCCTGTATGTTAAAAAATTGTAGTTTGGTGATATGTCGAAATGTCCTACAAAATTCCCAAAACGCATTAAAAAATATAGAAGCATTTGTGAGAAACAGATATTTGTTATATGGACTGCAACAATTTTTCCCAAAATCTTGCAATAACTCAGAAACACTTGCATTTAGGTATCTTTACAGCAAATCTTATACAAACTTAACTTCAAATTTTATGTAGAATTCAAAAAATGGGATAATATCCAGACTACTTCATTGAAAATAAGCAAATTGGTATCGAAATTTGAATATAAACGGAATGTAATATTTTAAGTGAGTTGGTCCCACTGGTATCAGCAACCTAACAAATTTTCTGTAGTCATTTTTATCCAGATATCGATGAGACATTCTGCATAGCGCAGATATTGCATTAGTTATTAGTTATTACATTGGTTATGTTTTGCTAATCTTCGTGATGTTAGTGAACTAGTTGCTTGAAAATCAATAACGCCTCTTAGTAGACTTACATTTATCGGGACATTTTTGTGATGTAGATGTGCTCACTGTATTTATATTTAGTGAATAGCGCGGGTAATCTATTTTGTCAATACCGTGAGTCTCTAGAAGCTTTTTAATAAATAATCTAACGCGGTACGGACTGAATCTTTCACCAACTGCAATAGTAATTGGTACAATAATGGGCTTTATGTACCTCTACACAGTCATGTCTGCGCTAATTAATAGTATCAAGTTGGCATATCCATCAAAGCAAATACTACCCCAGACGCATACTTTCCACTAAAAGTAATCGCTTCCCGTACAAAATCTGCATTATGTCTTGTCGTTTCTCTCCCTCTTTCTCTCTCTGTAATAATGTGCTCAATGATTTTTCTAGACACGTTTTTCATTCGTTAATACAGAAGTTGTGTAGCAAATATTTGTGCTCTTAGTCCAGAAATTGGTTATAAAAATGTTGATAGTTCTAAAGAATTCAAATGAGAGATTGATTTACGAAATAATGTTTTTTTAGATAAAAAGGTAGTTTTATCGTTTGGGCGACCTGGACGACTTTTTGGGCGACCTGGGCTGCAATTCTTGTGAAGAAAACGTGGCTAAGCTTTTCCATCGTATCTACTATGAAATGCGGGATTGGAAATGTAATGGTCTGGGGCTGTATATACCCGATTATCATTACTACCAAATTAACACAACTTGTGCGCGGACGACAACACATTAATTCATAGGCAATGATGTCCATCTTTTGTACTGTTGCTCCTGTTGTAAAACGTAACATTGCTCAACTGTAGTGTGCCTCCAAAACACAGCTAAAAGTAAAAATCATGGAAGAGTGGAATTCCATTTCGGCTGAGTTACGAATTAGTAACCGAAAAAGATAAAAGCTAGTAGTTTTCTTTCAACATTGTGTATTTTGTTCCTTCCTATTTTGTTCCTTCATTGTATATTATATATTTAGTAATGGTGGTTGAAAGCAAAGTCCACTCTCTCACAATAACTGATTTAATAAAATATGAGCGACCGGTTTCGGGACAATTGCCCCATCATCAGGCCCTAAAAGTAGGAAGTATTGTAAAATTAATAAATAAATACTACTCTCTATATAATTTTCAACAACTATTGGATTGCTTGTACTACGATTGAACTCAGTAAATTTAAAATCTTGTAAACTGGACAAACACAACATATTAAAAACAAGTCAAATGTGGTAAATTATATATTTAATTTTTAGTTTTTTAATTAAATGTTGATTTCCACAATCTTGGTGTAATTCCTGAAGTAGAGTGGCTGTAAGCAGAAGCCGACGAGAAATATTATCGAATGTCATACCTGACTTGATCTCTAATATTCAAATACTGACGAAGTACGTGTTCTCAGAATAATTTGTCTATTTAGGGAGAAGCTGTAAAAAGTAATATATAAGAAAGAAAAGAACTTCTTTGCCCAGTTTATAAATAAAACCGCGTAAATCATTTCTTTGTTTGCGGAAGATCAAAACTAAAGAATATGACTGTAATGCAAAATGGCGAACCAATAAGTTGAAAAATTGCGAACAGGACTCTAGGATAGCTGCTATCAAGAAAATATATTCGTTGCGGATTACTTACTGAAATTATCTAAAAAAATTCTTGATTCGAAGAAATCTAATTTTTACTGCAAAATGCAGTACTTATTTATTTTTAATCAACTACCATTTACAGTTCTTCATCGTATAAGGAATGAACAGGTAGATGAGTTAAAATTAATTTTTAATAAATACTCTAAACAATATGTTAAAAAGATAAAAACCAAACACGCTCTCAAAGCAATTTGAATGGTGTTTTAAGTAACCATTTTGTTTTCCTTTTAACTTTCAAAAGCAATTTAGGTTTAAACCTCATTTAAAAGTGTTGATAATACGTTTCAAAGAATTTTTAAGCTAAAACTACTTTTATATGTATTTAATAGTTGGACATTGCAAGGTGTTTATATACATATAAGGATAATTATATTTTTAACAAGAAATTCCTATGAAGTAATAAAAATCATTTAAATGTTCCAATCTCACCATTATTATTTGTACCCTATATTCTTTAAATATTATTTTTGTGAGAGAAACAGAGATGAAGAATATAGTATTTTTCTTTCGTTTCAGGGGTTCTATGACAGGACTGTCCGAAGCGCCAACCGTTCAAGTAGGCAATGGCTGGATGTAAGTACCTTTTGAAATAAACATACATTTTATGTATCTTACGCTTTCAGTATTTTTGAACGCCTTTGACATGCTTGTCGCTTCTTTTTTCCTGTGCGCACGTCCTTGTCGCATTTCTGTTATCGTTTTCTGAGGTGTCATGTTAGACATCATAATATGTTCTCGAAAATTTCACAACGTTGACGGATATTGTACCGCGGTATTGGTTTCTTTGGAAACGGTCAAATCTGTAATATTTACGCATTGTGCGTGTAGTAGGGACGTCCTTGGAGAAGTGATAAACAAAGGGCGAGGCTTCCTTCATCAATATCGACCCGGTAAGTAGATTACCTATTCGAGCATCGCATATAGATTTTAGTTGTAACAGAAGCACCACTAATAGAGAGACTTGATTAGAAAAAGAATGCGATTATGATATTTTAGTTATTACTTATTACTGTTAATGATAAAAAGCTATACTATCTAAACATTGGCATCAATTGTTTTCATTTATAGCATCCACCTGCAAAGAATTGATAAATGTAATGTTGTAACTATATTGATTAACGTAAGTATTTCTAGAATACGGAATAGTCCGTATTCTGTCCTATTAGACAATGGATTTCTAACGGCTACTTAGTTTTGATATTTTGGAAATGGATACAGTTGTCAATGATCTCTTAAACTATTGCACTGATTACACATTCAATTTTAAGTTAATTTTTGATTGATTATCCTTGTATCTATTGATTATTAAAATTACCTTTAACACTAGAGGAAATTATGCTTAAACGGCATGTAAATAATAAAGCCTGTGGCCGTGTCAATTTATAAAAATCAAGTTTACTTTCCGGATTCTCAACAGTAAGTCATTTTTTAAATACAACTCCTTGTACAGTACAACTTCCCTAATCTGAATTAATTGGGGAAAGAAACTGTTCGGATAAGCGATTTGTTCGAATTAGTGAATATAACGATTTTTTCACTTAAATTGCTTCAAATGAATGTTTTAGGAGTAGGGGAGACCGGTATCAGTTGTAACAAAATGTCTTTTTCGATTTCTGACGACTACGATAATCATATAATTACTAATTAAAAATTAATTAATCATAGCTTCATGCTTCAAGTACAAGATTGTTTAGGCGGATTCAGTGAAACTAATTTAATTGTTACAAAAAAAATTGAAATAAAACGAACATACCGGTGTTAATTGTAACACTCCTGGTGTCGATTGTAATAGTTGATAAATTATCATATAACTAGAGTTTGTTAAAAAGGTGGTACCGGATGGCAGTAGCGTAGCGGTAGCGGCGTGGGTAGAGGTAATTTTCAACTCGTCGAGCTCGACAGTACCGCGAGAGAGTTCAAAGCGACAGTACGCTGCACGCCAAATAAGTACGCGGAGATGGGACGCCCAAGGGGTGTAATGTTCCCTTCGAATGTGAATAAATATCTCAAGCATTTACCTGGATTAGAATATAGAAGTCCGCATATTTATTGCACAATATGCGATAGCGGATTGCTAAGTCGCGATAGGTTTGAATGTAGAAAACATTGTAAAAGTAAACGTCATATATTGAATTTAAGAAACAGTATTCCATACTGGCAATTTTTTTATGATTTTGTTTTTATGTTAAGTGTGTGCAACATCCCACAACATCTAGTATCTAATGAACACTTTCGTCTTTTTTGGGCTAAGTACGTTCCCTCATGAAAGCTGCCAACATATATGCAATTACGATACAATTTGCCACGTGTGCAAGGTACAGTAAAGGAATGTATAAAAGACGAGTTGAGACATAAGATAATCTGCCTATCTGTGGATGAAATAACTGATGCTCAGAAACACAGGGTCATTCATGTTGTAGCGCGTCCTTTAAAACGCGATGGTCCACCAGCTTCATTGTTGTTATCCAGTAAAAGGATTCAGAAAACTAATGCAGAAACCGTTGTCAAGATAATAAAAGATTCGTTGAGAGAATTTTATATCACAGGAACCCAAGTCACAATGTTCGTTACTGACGGAGCCTCAACAATGCTGAGAGTTGATAGGAAGTTGAAAATATGCTTTCCGACTCTTCTTCACATAACATGCCTCATACACGCATGTCACTTCGTAGTAGAAACCATTCGAAAGAAGTATCCGATGGTGGATAAACAAACACATCCGTGTATTTAAACAATTGTATCCGAAATTACCACCACCACCTCAGCCTGTAATAACGCGATGGGGAACATGGCGCCAGGCAGTATCTTACTATCAGAAATATTTTCCACAAGTGAAAAATGTCATCTTGAAACTTGATTCAAATGATTCTGCAGCAGTTCGAGATAATCAGCAACTTTTTTCCAATTCGGACGTTCAACAAATAGATGAATTATTCTGAAGTTGCACAAGCTATTGAGCAATTAGAAAACAGTCACTTATCTACACGAGACACATTAAATTGCATAAACAATTTACAAGCCGCTCTAGAAAACTTGACTAACACTATAGGAGTCGATGTTGCTCAAAAATCCCGATTTATAAAAGGTTCGGTCTATAACTGAAAATCAAGAGTGCCCAGATAAGGAAAAGGAATATCTGACATTTGCAAATCTTACTTCACTGGATGTCGAACGATCATTTTCGAAGTATACGACAACGTATTCACAATACTGTCGACGGCTGAATGAATCGACAATGAGGTGGTTGCCAATTGCCACAGTGGACATCAAGACGATAGGAAAAGGTAACAATATTATTTTTCACTAATATTGTATATTACGTACCTACTTTTATGCGGTGTGCCACTGCTGGTACCACCTTTTTAAAAAACTACATATAACACAAGGAATGGTTATATCGATGTTAATAAAAGACATTAACATGGAAAGTAAATATTACAAATACCTTATAAAATTTAAAAAGAGATAGAAAATATAAAAATGAATCGTTAGTCCGAACTACAATTATAAGAAACATATAACGAATCGTTATTAGAACAAGAACTCATTCTCTGCATCTTCGACGCTGAAGCCAGTCTTTCTTATTTTGCTTGAAATTACCACAGCACACCAAACAGAAATTTTCTTCTTCAGAAAATTTTTGTGACAGTTCCTTAAGCATAGTTTTAGAATTTTTGCCAAATTTTTTGTTTTTATTAATTCCTTTTGTTTTATTTTTATGATTTCCTTTTGTCTACAATTTTTTTCTTAACACTGGAAATTTTTCTTTTGTTACATCGGTCTTTCAATAAACTCTTCTTAGGCGTATCTGTAAGCACAGCTGTCACTCCTTTTTGTTTTCCACTATTTTTTGGTTTAGAAAAATCAGCCTTTGGCAAAGGACGAATCCACTATGAAGAGTAAACAGCTTTTGTTGAAAGTAGAAGTGTTTCCTTCACATTTCTAGAAGTAGGCGGTGGAATTAAACATACCGTTGAGGTGCTAGGTTCACATGGTAGATTTCCTCTTGAGTTATTTGTTTCTACCAATTTTTTTTCTAATGGTCTGTCAGTCACATTGGACGGTGCAAACTCATCTTCAGTAAAAATATTCCTATTAAAGGGCCGTATACCACAACATCGAAACCCAGCAGCAATACTTTTAGGTGTTATGGCAAGTAGCAAAGCTTCTCTTACAAGTGCGGGTATATTATAAATAGTCATTCGTTTTCCGGGGTTGGCCTTCATCCATTGGTCACATTCATTGTTTAAAAACTTTTTAAATGGCCCATAAACTCCGTGATTCAAAAACTGCAGCTGCTGCGATGTGTGCGGCGGAAATGATAATAATGCTATATAATTTTGTTTACAAAAGTCTATCAAGGGTAGGTACAAGTGGTAACTATGATTGTCTAAGATAAGCAGCACTCTGTTGTTTTCACTGGGTTTAGCGAAATTCGCAAAGTGTTTCATAAAAACAAAAAAATCTTCCTCCTGCATCCAACCACTTTTATTACCGGTTCCTATGCAACCTTGCGGACCATCTCTCATGGTATCGTATTAACGGAAACATAAACAAAGGTGGCACGCTATTACCTAGAGCATTCGGAGCTAAACACATTGTTACTAACGTACCTCGTTCTTGGGACGTAATAGCACCAACTTGTTTTATATCTTTTTGGGAAACTACTTTGTTTGGCTTTTGTACTGTAATACAGCCGGTTTCATTCACGGTGTAAATGTTTTGTGGATAAAAATGATATCTGTCTAAAACGTCGGCCAAGTTATTAAAAAATTTATTTACGTTCTCTTCATTAAAATTCATTGCTTTGGCAAGACTCGTGGATTCGGGTCTACGTATTGACAAATTAGGATTGCGTTTTAAAAAAGCGTACAGTTTAGTCGTTTTTGCAAATAGGTATGGCATTATGCAAGCGCGCACACTTATAATAATAATAATAATAATAATGTTTTATTGTCTTTCACAATAAGTGTTGACAACGTCAGGCTTAATTAAAATTAAAATAAAGGTAATAAAACGGACAGCACAATATAAAAAACATTTAGAACAGCAAAACAATTAGGAATGCCCAGCGGAATTGTCAGTAAAATATTCCTGGTAAGAGTAATAACTTTTAGAAATCAAGAACTTTTTTACTGCACTTTTAAATGCATTTAGTTCAGGAATATTTTTCAAAATAACGGGCAGTGCAGAATACATTTTTGCAAATGAATATAAGGGCGATCTTTCAAATAGAGATGTTTTGTGTGGTTGAATGTGATTGATTCGATATTCAATTTAATCGATGGGCTGCTCAATTCCTTTTTGATTAAAAAATCGAATAACTATTGAAAGACTACTTGCTTTGAATGGCATTCCATGTACGTGCGCACACCATGGACTAAACCGTTGCGTAGTTGATTGGTTTTTTAGAGCGCGATGTTTTCTTTCCTTCCTTCGACAGTAACTATACCCACAAAGCAAAGAGCATAAAGGCATCTTTTTGGAAAACATCTTTCAAATTTGTAATTTTGACAGATCACAAGTTAAATGATTTATTCTCAATAGTCTGTGGTGGCCCTTAGAGATTAGATTTAAACAAAAATATGACATGAAATATGTACGCATTGCGATGCCAATAAGCATTTCTAACATTCTACCAATTTTAAAAACTAAAATACCTATAAAGGACCAGAAGTACACGTTAATAAGCTTCATATTTATCACAGATTCTATTCGGTGAAATTTTTACATATAAACGAAGATATGAAAATGCTACTGTAGTACACGCTTCAAAGGGCGTTTCAATGACCGCGCCAAACGATGACTTTCTTGTCATGAAGACCTTCCTAAATGATTACCTGCGAATTTTCTGTTGATCATATCCCACAGTTTTGAGTAGTGACTCCACCATTAAGAGGAAATGGGCCTCACCTGTCTATAAAATACGGGCTAACCATTCGGGTTCAACTGCAATCTGAGCCATTGTTGGCAAAGAAAAATCGTACCTGATTGCCAAATCTACCTCCTTCAAATCAAACAGTGGTTGCAGTTTATCAGGATATATTTTTAGGATTTTACGTAACATTTTTCAAACCGTGGTATATTGCATCTGCAGTCGTTTTGATATTGCATTAACGCTGCTGATTTCTAGCGGATTAGTATTAGCTATGTTTTGATTTTCCTAAAGAACTTCTGCAACTTGGACATCGCTAAATCCTTGGTCTTTCTAATCTCGGGAGGTCAATTACAGACCCTGTTCTTTCAAATTTGCTAATCAAATTATGATACGCCATCATTTTACAGGGGTCTGTTCTCAAACCCATTTTCGTACGAAATCTTAGTAAACCAATAGTATAATTTCTATAACATTCATCATACTTGTACTAAACTTATTCTTGTTTGCAGATCCATTTTTTTTTAAGTTCAACTCGTTTGAATTTATGTTAAGATCAATTTTATTTTGAAAATAAATCACCAAGTTGCAGTCGCTTTGTCTTGACAGTAGTTGTCTCAACTGTTATTTAGTAAACTAAAGCTAAAGGTAAAGGTTAATATCCCTCGCAGTTCACTTTTGGTTAATTTTTTATTTAACCAGATCGTCTATCTCGAGGATTAAGATACTCATCTGTGAATAGAAAAAGGAACGTTAATTTCTATATTTGCCTCGTTGGGGTCGTTCATATTGTTTTTGCATCTGTCTCATCTACGAGAATGAGAGAAGAGGCCTCGATTATCGAACAACCCTCCATCAACCTCCCGAGGGGAAGTTTCGTCGCGATGCATAAAATCGTAAGACAGGTATCGATTCAACCGGAGTTCATTGGTCTAGACGCTTTTTATAAAAACGTGAACGTCGCGCGCGCACCTCCATGTTGTACATCTCGATGTGTCTGTGACGTTCACTATTTTAATCATCTTAAACATCTTTTTGTGTGTACGTATTTTTTATTCCTTATTTTCTCTCCCCGCATTTGTATGCCGTAGCTCTGAATTTAAATTTACAGTTATCGGCTAGACCAACGTCCATCTTGATAGAGTAAGGTTGTTGTGTATACAATATTTGATCGGAACAGTTATTGGACTTTTTAAATTTCCACCAACTTTTGTTATAATAACGCTTTTGCCACGTTTCATTGACATTCCCTCTAGAGAATTGAGCCCTTTTTTATTACGAATTAAAAATTATCTGAAATTTGTAGCGTTTCCTTAATTATGAAAAACGTGGTTCTTTATTGTTTTGATGCAAGTTTTGGCGGTACGTCAATTTTTCTAATAATTAAGGATAGCTTGTCCACAATTCGTAAAGGATTTCATTTCCCTCAAAAAGTTGCTGCATCGCAATTTGCACTAGAATTTCCATGCATTGTCAACCTATATTAGAAGCAAGAAAAGTAAGCTAAAGGAGTTCCAAATAAATTAACTTTTGGCGAGTCAAAATAAAAATAATTTATATAAAATCGCTGTTAACAATCCATCATATCTTCTACCAACAAAGAAATTATAATGCTTATTATTGAAAATGTCTCATCAAGTAACAGAATTTCAATGAAAATTTAAACACGTGAGGATTCATGTGGGTAATAAATGATTAAAATTCCAGGCAAAAATGTTTTTATTATGTCAATTACAATTAATAATCTTTAGGACTAACGAATACGTTCCTTGAGATGTTTAGGCATACATCTGATAACATTATTTTACTCTTGCATTATTGCGTCCCAGGCGTCTGGAGGGTGTGGTGAATTATTGGTTCTTCGATCCATGATATCCTAGGAGATTGTGTAGACTATGGAAATGATTGCTCCTCAGATTCTTCTAAAAACCTTAAAGTTAGACGAGCAAAATCTGAACGAACGTTATCTTATTGAAACATGTTGAAAACGGCAATTCTGTATACGTCCAAGATAATAATAATGGTTATAATATATTTCATCCCATATTACAAACAAATTGTGTGGGATATGTCACAATGTAAACAAATACTATACTCAAACCATCAACTTCGATATAACACAAAGTTTTCGTCAAAGGAATATGTACATTACTCAACAGTAAGACTTTGATTCTATGTTTAAAAGGCGATACCCTTACAATTGATATCAAATGTGGAGGTAAAGCATTGAAGAGACGCAGATCTAGAATACGGGGAGAGTCTTCTGTCAACTTTAATGAAAAACGAGGTATATGAAAATTGAATTTTGATCTAATATTTTGTATCATTAGTACACAAAAAAAACTGTTCCTATTTTTATGCAGTAAGGTCCTAAAGTGTAAAATTAGATACTTGAAGTTCATCTTAGGTGGTCCATGTGGAGGCCATTGTACGTAGTTGGCGCCATAAGTTCTCGGCCTGATATAGAAAAAATAAACTTGGTAAAATATAACAATGTTTATTTTTCATTATAATCTCCCCTAACTTCAATACATTTATTACAACGATCAATTAATAATTCTGTAAAAATAATCTAAAGTTTTTGCCTCAAAATGTTGTATTACAGCTTTCTGAGACGAGGTTCATCGGATCACCGCCATGCCATCGATTCCTTGTTGGATAGAGAATCATAATACAGAACTATTGTTTCATCTCCTGTGACAATGGACTCCAAAATCGGTTTTGAGTCGTCTCCACATATGTTTAAAAACGAGCGCGCATATTCAACCCGACGTTCATGTTGGAGAGCAGGGCGAATACTTGTTTCAGAAATGTTAGACATCGTTGCTAATTCCTTCACTTTCAAACGGCGATCTGCTAGTACCATTTCTTTAGTAATTGTAATGCTTTGAGGCGTTATCAGATCAAATGGCCGACCGGGGCACTCATTCTCTTCAAGGGATTCCTGCCCCAAACGAAAACATTTTGCCAACTTTTTTCCAGTGGAATATGAGGGAATTAAATCACCATAAACGCCCTCTAAACGTTGTTTAATGTGATTAGGCGTATGCCCTTCTTTAGTTACAAATTTAACCGCGCTGTACTCAATTTTCGTTACCTAAGACATTTCCATGCACTAGTCACGTTGTCTGGCTGGCTACTAAAAACCACTACTCTTCGAGTCGTAATATATATAGTGTAGGCCTCGCGCGTGCAACTATGACGAGTTTGAACATGCTCAAACCAGTATAAGCCTGTTAGGTCGACAATTTATGGCGCCTACCTCGTAAAATCAACAACATAAAGAACTGAAACTTAGGCGCATTGCCTATCAAAAACAAACAAATTTAAACAAACCTGCCACAACTAATTCATTGCAATAAAGTTGGATGAAGTAAAGGAGAAACAACAATTAACAAAACAAGTTAAAATGAGATAAAATAATAACGAACACAAAGAACGAAAGTATGACAATTGCAGGTTATAATAACAATAAATAACAAGAATAATTTACGCTTTTGGAATTGAGATTCGACTGTTTGGCAATTTTTATGATTACTTTGCTTAGCAACGAGCTCTTTAGATCAATCTGGTGCCACAAGAAACAATAAAAACAGATTACCAAAACCTTTATTGCTGCATATCGTCATATTTCTTAAGTTAAAGTATAATATATGTGGTATCGTAGGATTCGTTTTTCAATTACCTTTCCAAAAACGCAAAAATATAGGAGGTATTCTATTTAAAATTAGAAAGTTGACGTTACTTGCGGTGAAACTGGAAATGCAATTGAATTGCCGATAACGGTAGAAGATGTCTCACAAAAAATATAAATCGACTTAATTTTTCTAAAAACGCGAACTTTTGTCGTTCAAAAGCTAGAAGGATGGGGGGGGGGGATACTTTAGGACCTCACTATATGTATATATAAATAAAAAGTTCAAATACATGTATCGTTGCCATGGGAAGAATATTCCATTTTCCAAAACTATGTGATGAGTTGAGTGCAGTGAGATTGTTATTTTAAATGCTCATCAACAGTTAACACTAAAAATGTAAGTTTAGAAGCACATTGTATTTCAATATTGTTTTTATGAGCATTGAGAAACAATTTATTATATTCTGTAATAATAAGTTAACACTCATGTCGTCTGCATAACTACATTGTAAAATTATTTTTACCCGGGTAAAAAATCAGTTAGATCATTAATAAGATGTAAACACACAGGACCTAAAATCCTCCCTTGTGGGACACCTCTTTCTACTGGTAAACTAGAAGACTACGAAATCTGTGCTACGATCAGATTGATATTGACAAATTAACTTTTGTTTTTTTTTTAAATATGTCTCAAATCATTTAGCAACCGCTCCGCGAATACCATACCAGTTCAATTTAGTCAATAGGAGATCGTGATCGACGCAGTCGAAGCACGGGTTAAGTCACAGAAAACTCCTATTGGTAACTTAATAATAATAATAATAATAATATTTATTATCCAACAGCAGCCAAATTGCTAATTACAGGATAACATACATAAATACATTACATTATATTACATTACATTACAAAATATCGAAACAAAGAAACAAGAAAAAAGAAAACATATGAATTACATTGCAAAATGTATCAAAAAAGAAAAGAGCCTATTCAATTATACAATAACAGTAAAGAAGTAAATTAACTAAGGATCTTTTCAGACTTGTACAAAAGTGTTTTTAAAGAATTCAACGAAACATTAATAAAGAATTCAACGAAACATTAAACATATCAATATCAGCACAATATGTATTTACAGATTGACACATACAAAGAATAGGTGAGAAAGAGTGACGTCTAGTAGCAAATGAGGGAAGATAAAAAAGTTTCTGGTGCCGAATACTTAAACGAGGAACGTCAAATCTCAAAAGCTCCAATAATTCCGGAGCAAGAAGCATGTTGTTGATCAATTTGTAAATAAAAGAAATCTGTGAAACAACTCTGCGATGGGCCAATGAATTATAATCGAACTCTGATAGCAATTGGCTCTACGAGTAATTATGGGACAAAAAAACGGAATGAGTACGATAGTACAGTGTTTTTAGAAACTTTCTTTGAACTTTCTCTATCATTTCATTATATTTAACATAACCCGAGTTCCATACTACAGAGCAATATTCAAACTTAGATCTGATAAATGCATTAAAAAAACTTATAAGCGCATTATTTCCCAAGCATTTTGTGTTTCTTGTAAGGAATCCAAGCATTTTCAGAGAGGAAGCACATATGTCATAGACATGTAAATTGAAATTTAATTTTTCGTCAAAGCTTACTCCAAGATCCTTGAAGAAGTCACACCTTTCAAGAGAAGAATTATAAATTCTATATGAAAACGTTATTGTACGCTGTTTTCGACTAAAGCTTGAATTGAAACCTTGCATAACCAGTTCATAAAAAGCGTGAATGGCAGTCAATGTAGAACGATTAGAGTGTTGAGAAATTAACATATTCAACATAGCGTATTCAAATATTTTTGCAAAACTTGAAGAAATTGTAAGGTGGTAATTATTAATATCTAAGTTACAACTCTTTATTTTCGGCACCGGAATGGCAGAAGAATTTTTCGGGAAATACATTTATAACAAATGTGCTATTATCAGACAATTGGATATTTTTTTCAATAAACTACACGGTATTTCATCCCGAATCAATGAAAAAGTTATTAAAATGTTCGGCGACACTGCTTGGATTATCTATCAGCTTCCCGTTGTATTCTAGGGTAATATTTTCTCGTTTTTTTAATGTTGCCCGACAACTCATTTATGACATCCCAGACAGCTTTGGTAGAATTGGATTTAGTTACTTTTTCCGTGTAATAATTTCGTTAGCATCTTTCTACAACAAATTATCTTTGCTCTTTCCTGAAGTAAATATCTCCAGATGTGGAAGAGTATGATCATGCAACATGTCATTTGTATAACGTGTCGTATAAAAACGTACCCTGTATAAAAACTAAAGATGATCAACTTTGCAGATAGCACCTAACAGGGCGATCAATTTGTCATGTCATAAGATTACCTCAAGGTTTTCGTTCGCTTTGATGCCATCTCTTTGGCGTGCATCATGTGCATTCATCAGTAAAGACTATAGGGTTCCGTTCCAAGTCTCTGGTTCATGTATTATTGCAAACGTTGATAGTGATGCCAATTGTTAAAGGGAAAACTAAATACGGTCGGTATGACGTCGGACCAGAAGATCTAATTCTACAATAAGTATAAAAATTAGTTTTTCTAGTATCAATCACGTTCTACAGTTCTTTTGCGAGTTCCTGTGCTGCAACCGCGATTATGATAGCCTTCTGTCCATGTACAATAGCAATAAAGTACTGCCACTAAGTCCCTGTTGACTCTTCTTCCTGTTTCTCTAACGGGTATTCCAGCTTCTCTGAGTCCAACAATTCTCCCTCTTTCGACTTCATTATTCTGAGCAATGCTCTATTATGAAAAATACCTATGGCAGCATAGAGCTATTTCGTTACGTCAGTCTAATACCTTGACATATTCATGTAGTGCTCGTTTCGACATAATATCTGAGATTTACTATTACTAAGTGTTTGCTTCCTTATGGTTCCCGAGAAAGAAAGTGTGGCACGCCATATTAATATTGCGATTTTCGACTGATAATTTCGTGAAAAATACACTAGTATCCTATAATTTCGCTTAATTCAGTTGTTCTAATTGTTTTCCTTTTTTTCCCGATTAAGTAAAGCGTTTCTCGTCACTTCATACTACTTTTGTGTAGCTTCCTTTAAGGGAGGTGTTGGATCTTTGTTATTCTTATTTCCTTGGCAGGATTACAAGTTTTATTCTTAACGAATATCACCTACACCTTAGCTGCGTATATTGCTATCATTTGCTCTGATACTTATTTACATGGATTGTAGTTTAATTAGGAAAAGATTAATTTCTTATAGTAAGAACGTGTTTCTACAGATGTCTTAACAATCTTTGCGATCGCGTTCATAGATAAAGGTTGATGGTGTATTTACATACATACCGCACTAGCATAAGCAGAAGGAGTAATTCTAGCAGAAGCTTAGAGGAAACTCAGCAACCGGTCAGTGATCTTTTCAACCTGCATCTTCTCACTAATAGACGCATCCGTAATCTGTTTCGTGTTTCCTCACCTCTGCGGACTAATCTGTCGTTCATCTGGAGCTTTCCCGCGAGAGCAGCAGCGCTAGATTACGGCGGCGTTCCTTACGCGCAGATGGATCTATTTTTGGCGTTAGGGGAAAGGGTGCTCGTTGTAAGATGTATCGCTCGTGGCGGCAGTGGCAGCGAATCCTTTTGCTGCTGGAGGGCGATATCGTTTTCAGAACACGTTCGCTTTCGTGTCTTACAAGTTATGTAGAACGACGCGTATTTCTACAGAATACTAAATGCTCGTTCAACATTGATTCCTGTTTTTGTAGAGATAATGAATGCACCTACCTATGGTTTAAACATTATGAATTAATATATTTAAGCAGGTATGATATGAAAAATAATCGATTTTCGATGTTCAAGAGGTATTTTTTTTAATTAGTCAGCCAGACTTTTTAGGAGTGCCACCTACAGGTTAATCAAATTTTCCTTCAGTGCTTTAACTGTTCTAGCTTTAAACTTTAAGGTAATGAAAATATATGGTTGAACTTTTGGAAAGCGATATTGTAGAGAAGGATTATTCTCCAACATTTTTTCTCTTTTTCATAGTGCTCTTGATTAAAGTAGAAGCGCATATAATAAAAAATATAATAATAAAAAAAATAACTCGAAAGATAACTTAAAGTCCCATAAACCTAATCTTCATAATAGGAAAAGAATATTAGAGAGGGAACAACAAGAAAATTACAAAAAATGTTAATCCCATAGTTGGCAGGACAGCAACGGGACACATCCAGCCAGTATTCACTCGCCTTAACGTCAAGTAACTGTGGCTTTCAATTAGAATCCGGGCAGACAACGCAAACATCGTATTCTAGAGAAGCCGAAATTGAAGATTCCGTACAATTGGATAAAAGTCAAGAAACTATCTAAGACGATGAACTATCACGTGAAGGTAAAAAATTTTACGTAGAAAATTTGAAAACACCAACACATAAACAATTTTTAAGTGATCCTGGGCTATTGCCTTCTGTATTACCAGATAGTATTGAATTAGTTCTAATAGAAATAGGTCCTACATATCTACAAAAAAAAAATCACTTTTCTTTAGATTTACATAAAAGGTGTTTTTCATCACAATATTATAGCAAAACATTTATACAATGTAGAAGTAATACCAAAGGTTTGGTTGTAACAACAGCACATTTACTAACATTGAGACGGACCTTATTGTTAATACACCAAGAGTGGATTCTGTCCAGGTTTGTTTGTAATTTTATTGAGTCAGCGGTAGACGATATCTCAAAAAATAGTTTTAAGTCATCTGCGTATGCGAGAACTCCACAATCAGGACAGGAGAGGAGATCGTTAATATATATGTTAAATAAAAAAGGACCCGAATTGGAACCCTGTGGAATTCCCGAAAAAACAGTGTATACATTAGAGGTAAAGCCGTTATAGCAGACGTATGCTGATCTATTTTCTAAATAGGAAGCAATTACATTTGTAATTTCAGATGTAAAACCAAATGAAGAAATTTTGGAGGCAAGTATGGAGTGGTCAATAGTGCCGAATGCCTTGACAAAATCTGTGTAAATAACATCGACTTGCTGTCTACTATCAAGGGATTGGCTAATGTACTGAGTAATTTCTACCAGATTTGTCACAGTTGGCCTACCAGAAATAAAGTCGTGTTGATATGGAGATATATAGGATTTTACAACGTTGTATAGCTCACTTTTGTCACCATGTTTGAAAACAGGGGTTATCTTACTTAATTTCCAGAACTCAAGAAAGGTAGAGGTTTTGCTACTCAAGTTAAATATGAAAGTCTCGAATAAAGTAATTAGAAAGTCCATCATGTCCGACAGTGGTATCGGCTCTTATTTCCTTCATGTCGGACAAAACCACGGCTGAGATTTCAGGAATGCTGAAATTAAGGGGAACGTTTTCCATGAATTGGGAACTGGGTATATCTGATGCCTGATGCCTCAACAACGTCTTGAGGTTTATCCAATGTCTCTGGGCCATACTTCATTGTAGCGGGAATTCTGATATTGCCACTTCTGTAGTTAACATACTGTCAAAACTGTTTCGGATCCGCCACAATATTAGATTCAGTACTTCACATAAACTACTTATATGCATCTTGATGTTTAATTTTGGTAACTTTACGCAACCTAACGAACTCTTGGCGATATCTATCTGTGCGATACTGTTTCTATTTACAAAAGTAATACCATTTTAGTTTTACTGTTTGAATAAGTTTTCTATCAAACCAAATTGGAAATTTCCGAGGCGATATCGAAACTCTAGCAACAATAGAATAAATTACTGAGTAAAAATCATTTACAGCCAGATTAGCATTGGTATACATATCTTAGAATGACCAATCAACATTTGCCATATCATTATATAATTCCACAAAATTAGCTCTGCGAAAATTATATACAGTGTTCTTACTAGAAGGAATTTTTTTTGCTTAGTGCTGGATAACAAATGTGTAACAATATCTAGGCTTGGATGGTAACCATCCTCTGGCACGAAACTGTCATTGTGTGTAACAAGTACAGAACAATCAAAATTTGTGAATACTAAGTCCAGTAGTTTGCCTTTACAATTAGTGGACATTGTTATGTTGACGCAAATTTAGCGTATACGTAAAGATATCAGGTATAGTGAGTGCATTTAAAGTCGGTGACTCTCACCAGAATTACACATAGAAGAGTTAAAGTCACCGCAAATAATAATAGACTTATTTAATAATTTTAAAGAAAGCGCATCAAAAAATAACTCGAAATTCTCATTTGTAACATTAGGTGGTATGTATATTACGATAATATAGATAGTTAAAGATGGCAAAGCACATTTCGTAATAACAATGTCAATGCTTGGAATGAGGTTTGTAATTTTCACATCTAAATCCAGGGAAACTGCATACAGTTCATTAGATATTCCACATAAAACACTACCACCAATCGTTTTCCCTACGGTATCACAATCTCGATCCTTTCGGAAAATATCGTAGCGGCTATCGAGTACTTCGCAATCAGCAACATCAAACGAAAGCCAAGATTCAGTTAACAATATAATATCGGCTTCAGAACAGCAACTAGAGCAGTAAACAACATCTAATTTTGATCGAAGGCCGCGAAGGTTCTGATAATAAACATGCAAAGACGAGGAGTAACTGTGATGATCTAGTTCCCGATTATTTTACGACCGCTTCGTACATCCTGTGATTGATAGTCAATAGTTTCGATCTTCGGTACATCCGTTATCTGATAGTCAATCCAGTTTCACCCGCTGCCAAACGTTCATTAAGTTGAACTTTAACAAAGGATTGGTAAAGTGAATTCTGGAATGGAGTATTTTCTCTACTAAGAAAGACAGACTTATATTTCTCAGTATCTTTTATCTTCTTGCTACCACGCAAAACAGTAATGACATCATCGTGATTCAACAAGGTAATCTTTACCGGTCACTTACGGTGCTGCTTCGTTGGATCAAATTTACCCAGCCTAACCGGCGTAAGAGAACCTACCGATACATGAAGATGCTCGAGAATTCCACTAACTGAAACTATATCGGTTGCTACTTGATCAACCCTGGCACCGCTATCCAACTCAGGAATGTAAAAAATAATTACATTGTTTCTACGCTTCTCCCACTCAGAAATTTCTCGAACAATGTTTTCTATATCGAACGGATCCAACTTGTTCGTATCAAAGCTTACGAAAGGTTTTTGTGATTTGAAGGCTTGTATATCACATTGTAAGGTTTTGACTTGAGACGTCAATTCATGCAATTTAGCGAGATGTCGTTTAAAATCAGAGCAAGATATACAATAGTATGTTAGTCTGCGGTTTTTAGATTTTAAGCACTGAATCTCAATCCGCGATAAACCGCTACTAGTTGTATGAATAAATTCTTCGCACAAATCACACGATATTTCATTTTCTGGTACTAAACTCCCACGGCAGACATTGGAGCTAACATCCATAGTTATTTTTATTATGGAAATTTACAAAGGAGAAGGACTAAGACAGGAACAGTACCTTCACACCAAAGGGGCCAGTCCTGATGATTGACTCTATAGCACACGTAGGCCGTGAAAAGAAAAACTACAAAGGAAATACTTAAACAGATAATAATATGTATAATACCCAGTTATTTTTATTTCAGTCGAATCTCTGTATAAGTAAGCGGAAAATAAAATTTTAAACGCTGCAAAAACAAGACGACAAAAAAAAATTAGACTAAAACAGGACTAAGGAATGTTACAAAAGAATGAATTAAATAACTGTGAATATTCAAAAAACTAGGCAAGGTTTTCCAAAGCTACTTACACTATTAAAATCTGGAACTAACGCTGATAAGAATGATATAAAATTTGATAATTGTTGCAGGTATTTTCCTTTACAAAAGCACTTGCTGCTCGCAGCAATAACTGTAAACTGTAAAGGTGAAAGTCCAACAAGAAATATTTAAAATTATTTTTGTTTGTTATTCTCGACACTGCCCTGACTACATTAAATGAAAGATTTCAGCAATTAAAAAGTCATTGTGAAATATTTGATTTTTTGAATAATTTAACAGACTTTAAAATTAGATCAATCAAATAGGCTAGCAACATGTATGGAATTAGAAAATATGTTGTGGGACTTAAGAATAAATAAATCTGATATATTAGGAAAATTCCATGAATTAGATAACATTCCATTATTTTTGAGTCACTCTATGAAAGCGCCGGAAATTTTAAATTATTTACTATTTAGTAGTAATTATAAGAATGTTTTTGACATTGTGAGATACTGTTGCTGGTGGCGGGCGAAGCTTGTCCAAAACAAAAATAATAAAAAATCATTAAGATCGGCAATGGGCCAACAACGGCTATCAGATTTATCCATTATCAGTATTGAAATTGATATTATGTATAGCATTGATATTAATGATTTTGTCTCTGAATTTGCTATAATAAAGGCAAGAAAAGTGGATCTTATCTAATTTTACTTATTTTAGGATTCTTTATTGTTGCTATGTGCGATGTGCCTTTATGTTATTTTATATCTAAGGCAACATTAAGCTGATTATGCTACTTTAAAACTAACTTAGCTTATTTGTGTCCAATTTCCATATACTTCAATGTACGTACATATGTTAAATTTACTTTTAGTAGAATCTGGTACGTAGGCTTCCGCGGTCGTCAATATCACTGCTGTACTCTTGGTTTCCGGGTCGGAGTAACAGCCCTAAAAGTGTTCCATAAGAGTGCGGACGAAACGTTGGCAAAAGCTACGAAAATGACGCGGTTTCAACCTGGAAACCAGTGGTATAATACTTTTAGTAGATTTTGTTTAATTAATATGAATTTTGTGTTCTCATTAGAACACAAAATTCATTTTTGTAGTTTGTACTCATGCCATTTTTTACTTACGTGATTCCAATTTGTGCCAAATATGTTTTAAAAATTCTAAGTTTATACATTAATTTTTTATATCTATATTCCCATATTATCGATTTTATAACTGACGACTGTTACAATACCAATTATTATTGTATTGCCATGAGAATTTTATTTGTTTATGACTTATGAGAATTGCGTAATTTTTTATATATATTGACCCGAATAGTATTACTTGCGACTTTGTAGGATTCGCTTGTAGCTGGTGAGTCTGCACGTATATAGAGCTGTGACAGATCTTCATTAAATAAATTTCTCAAAAGAATCATTGAAAAACTTAATAATATTAAGTACGAATTGTCGCTAAGCAGTGAAGTAATCGAATACACAAACGATTGCATTACGTTATGTACCTATAACTATCTCTTTCTGCCATGTACCCAAATAGCGCGGAAATTCTGCCAAATCTATATATTATTTGGATAAATGTGTATAAAAAGTATTTATCCAAATGGAAATACATACAAATCGTTTGATATTAGGTTCAACACATGGTGGGGTTAAACTCTTTGTTTTATACAACAGGTGTTTACAAGATACCTTCAACCTGAATCCTTTTACATGGTAATAGTAATGACTAGAGCGGGCCAAATTGCGCCATCCAACAGAATCGGAATCAGGCGCAACGGCCGCTTATTGTAAATAGCGTATATGTGAGTCACAGCAGATATGTGATTTCGCAATTAATACACAAGAGTAAAAAAATAAAAGCTGACGCAATAATAATGTTTAGTAATTAGAGCGGATGTACACGCTGAAGTGTTTTTATTTTCATTATGATTTTTTATTTGATTGAAAACGGTATGCGTTGTAAATGGGATGTAATAAGGAAATAACTGAGAAACTGAACGCTTTTTTTATTCTGTTGTACTTAATAATGTAACTGTAAATAAAGATATAATAAATAAATTCTATCCTTCTTAATAATGCGGATAGGCTTGTTTAAAAAGTTGCACCATCAGATAAGTTTCCACATTTGCCTCGGTGAAGGATGTTCGCCGAGACGAAAAAATGTTCTTATATTTCGAAAACGACCGTTCCACGTCTACCGAAGTAAGACAGGCGTAATTAAAATAATCTTTAGACTTAGTCAAGGAATCTGCAGATGCCCCATCGCACATTTGTCTTAATCTCGTGTAGTCCGGATTCTTTTTTAAAACACTATCGAACTTAGCTAAAACTCGTCCACTTGTTGCATCGTTTATACTGTGTAACAATGTACTAACTTCGTCCACGACTTGCACTGATTCTACCAACGACAATCCAGAATTTTGCAAATTTTCTATCGCGTCTACTAACCCTTTGTAATTGTTGCTAATATTCTTTAGATGTGTTTCAACAGAAATATCGAGAAATCCCTTCTGGCTCATCCTAATAGCTCTAGCTTCGGCAAGGACGAATTGCAAAATAACGGATTTGACTTCTTGAAAATGTTCATTATAATAAAAAGCGGCTTTTAACCACGTTCCCCAACGCGTAAGAATGGGCTGTGGTGGTTCTCGAATACCAGGGCATAACCTGTGGAATGCCCTAGTCCTCTTAGGACTTTTGAGAAACACTTTTTTTGTGTTTGCTATTAATGCATCCACCTCCGGGTAACACTCTCGAATAGTTTGTGCCACAAGATGTAAAGCATGGACTTTACACGTAACATGTAAAAGTCCTTCACACTTTTCTTTAAGGGAACGGCCTACACTACACATTGTTGCTGCACCATCGCTCATGAACAACAACAGTTGACTGGTTGACACTTGAAATTTTTGTAACGTTTCGAGAACTACGGCCGTAATTGCTTTACTAGTACACTGTTTTAATCTTCTGCTGGCTAATAGAATTGCAAAATTTGGTTTAATAGGATCTAATACGCGCACTATTATATTCAAAATAGAATTTTTTTTGCAATCTGTCGTCTCATCAAGACATAGCCACAGCTGTTTATCTTTTAATTCGGCTTTAATTCGATTTTCAATGTCCTCACGTATTCGTGGAATATCTCTCCGTAACGCTGTCCGAGATGGTAGTATCCACTCGGTATTGTATGTACCCCAGAATTTTCGAAATGCTTTTTTATCAAGTATACGAAGTGGTAGACCACATACCATAAACGTTAAAAGCAATTCTAATTGAAATTGACGTTGTTGTGACACACCATTTCTTTTATTTCTGTGGTGTGCGCTATTTATATGTCTTTCACAATCACGTTTGCTCCAGCACAGTAGTTTCTTTTTACAAACTTTACAGAAAATTGTACTCCCATTGTAGTGTAAATCCACAAATTCACTAAGAAATTTATTAACTTTCGTAGGTAATGGCCGTTTATTTTTAATAGTTACGTTAGACATAATCACTAAAGCGAGCACACCGACGCTTGTTTCTAGTATGCCACGAAGTGGTGCAAACGTAACATCTGCAGACTCGTCATTTGTTGATGAATAGAGCGCGTCATCCGTAAATGAATAAGCGCGCTGGTCGTAGCCGTCGATGAATGAACTTTTTTTTTGTAGTGGCCCACTGTGAACAACGCCCTATTTATCAACGAACACCCAAACTGCAGGTGTATATTTGCGCGTCTTCACGACGTAATAGACAGTGGTTTTGGTCCTCGTCCTAATAATTACATATTTAAATTACCTATGTTTACATACATATATGCGCCCGGCAGCCTGATTGCGAACCTGGCGCGTGGCGCTCTTGGCCCGCTCTAGTAATGACATGAAACTGGAAAGTACTTACTTTAAGTAAACGAAATAGCGGTAAGTTTTCCAAAAACTTACCAAAGCAATATCAAAAATGCAGGATGTCCCAAAAGTCACTTCCCCTGATATGAAGAATTCAAAAAAAAAGAGAAGCAGGTAACACGAAATGCTTTATTAAGTCGTTTAGAGTCGTAATTCCATTCTAATGCACCTCATCCTTCAAAATACCAAACCTAAGAAGCGAAGTACACCCTACCGTTATCAGACTAGCGCTGCGTTTCATCACAACGCTTATAAACGGCAACTATGCTAGAGGTTTAACGTGGTAATATTCCCCATGTTACGATCGTTCTGTATGGATATATATATATATATTTTTTTACTTAATCTACTAGAAAAATTACCTGGGATGCGGGGCACCCAATTGCAATCTTGCATACAGATGCTGACTACCGTAGGAAGGACCCTGCAGAAACGGATTTGAATTTCAGCTTTTGCTTTTATGAACAGTGTTGATTTACGTAGCGTGTCATCGATCTACGACATAGCAACTTTTAATATGATAATTAATTTGACATTTTTTCATTATCAGGTACAATAACTATCAAAAATGTTTTATATGTAAATATAATCTAAATATAATCTTCATTTTATTTTAAACGACTTGGAAACGAATGGGTTCAGGTTAGAAAGTAAAATGAGTTTAACTTTTACTTTTTAAATGGAATATGTTTAAAAACAATAGTCGCTATTTAAACTTTTTTCTAGAATACGTTTGTATTTGGACTAGATTTTCGAATCACACCGTGGGTGTAACATATTTAATCCTTATCATTATAAATAGTTATTGATATCGTAAAATTTACGTTTAAATGACTCTGCCAAAATTTTTTGAAAAAATAAATTTCTTGGAGTTGGAAGATTTATTCCAAGTATCCATAATATACCCCGTGTTCTGCTTCAAATAAAGGAGTTCATATCCATTTCCGACTTACTTAACGGTACCATAAAGTTGAAAATATGTTTACAAAATGGATCACCTCACAACAGGGCTCCGATCTAGTGAAAGGCATAATCACCGCCATCTGCATTCATATACATATGTACACTTGGCTATAAAATGTCTTTCAAAATTGACATTCTAATGTCGGAGTTAGATCACTGTACACAGTGGGGACATATTGGGCATGGAAACAAGGTATAAAGCAAAGTAGGGGCTTGCTGCACTAGCAAATTCAATTCCTTTACTGCGTAAAGAACTTTGTTATTAATTAATGCACATTAATTTTGAGCTAAGCAGAGCATGATACCAACACTAACATAAATGTTTATAAATGCTTTTTCAAAAGCGGTATAAATCATTTCCTAGATTTACAAAAGTTTATTGACTAGTATTTTGTAACCTTGTTTAGGAGGAATCAAACTTGTGTTGTAAAAATTAAAACCATTTTTTCTAAAAGTGATGTTGACATTGCTAAATTTAGAGCAATTTTTAATAGAATTTCCACTTGATTTCTTCAAGCAAATGTTTTGGAACCAAATTTATCGGAAACTAACGTTAAACCAGTCTATAATCTCTAGAAAATTACATACTATTGATACCAAATCTCTGTATAATGGCTTGTATTATGTTTCAAATCTGATATAGAAAAATATTGCACTCGCAGCTGGTAGGTAGATCGGCTGCAGAACGGTAATGTTATACCTAGAAGGATAGTGTTGCCAGGAGTGCAAACCAACAAAAAACGTGCAGGCATCGGATTCTTCGTACCTCTCACCTATAGAATGGGTCTACAGAATTTGAAATAACAGTATCAGGAACAATGGGCAGAAACATATACATACGGCACGCAGGTAGCACGGCAGCAAACCCGATTTAGGTTAAGTAAGGTAAGGCATCGAAAAAACCAGTTTTGGACGCCCACCGTTCTATTTAGTTTTGTACAAACTGAATACTTTTTCTCCTTTTTTGTAACGCTTTCGCCTACGCGTCGTGCAAGAAAGAGGAGAAATGGACAAAAACGAATAGGATCCATGTGCCGGTGGCGTTTCGTCATTCTTCCTTTTCTTTTTCTTCCCGGCCTTTTCTGTCCAGAGGCGCACCGGAGATCGGTATCCCAGGTATTTCGTTAATAATGAAGAATGGATGCCGCGACCGTTCCCGCCAAAAACTTTCAAGGACGGTTCAGTTTACAACTGCCGCGATGGGAACAATTCATAAATCTCGGCGTGTCGATGGTCGTAGTTCGAGGCTTGTATCTGAGCGAGCTTACGATCGGCATCCCTACACGTTGCCTCGCCTTGCTCGGAACGGATGTTGCCAAGAGCTTCGGCATGCTTAAACGCTAACGATAATAAGCGTACAAGATCGATTGTATGTATATCATACAGCAAGCACTTTTGGCTTAATAACTGAAGTATAGCGGATGTAAATATCAAAATAGTAAATTTGTCTGGTTTCCATTACAAGCACATATTGCGAATTTTTTAACTATTATTTTGTAAAAGACTCCCTACCATAATAAAATATAGTAGTGCCTATATAGTTTGTTACAATTTCAGAAAAAAATTGATATTGATGATAATTTTGTTTTTAATTTGTGTTGCCATTTTAACATATTACTAATTTATGCCTGAAAGTAACTCGACAATACTGCTTTTGCATATAATATAGCTAGAAAATCGCAGTAGAGGAAAACCCAATTACTTAAAAATATTTAAAATATTGTATTAGTACTCTAAAGAAATAAAAAACTTGCTTTGGTTAACCGTTAGGTAGAAGGGTAAGTATATTTTTTCCTAAAAGCGGATTTAGTTATCATTGCTAAGCAAATTGAATAATTTATACTAACCTTATTGCAAACATTTTAATTGCCTGTCTTAAACGTAAACCAAACGTAATCATCATATAATCTAGGATAAGTAAAAACGTATACTAATGGACATTCATTTCTCAACTTTTAATTAATGGCACATGGAACCTGGGCACCTTTTGTGTTGTTACCATCTGTATTGTTATCGTGAGTATCGTACCATTATTTTTGCAGGTAGGCATTGGTTCCATGACAAAGGTTCGAAAATCTCATCTGAATCTGATAAAATACCTCCAATAAGACTTTTTTAGGGATAAGAAGCCTTCTAACTCACCCTCCTCCAACTTTTTTTAATTCAAACAAAAATAGCTTCTATGGGAAAAAATACGGAGAAAAATTATAATTGAATAGTAATATTATTTACTTTTAGAATTTGTTTGTCGAAAAATATTTTATCAGGCGTAACATATCGACGACTGCAAAAGGCGACAGTTATTTGTTGTCGTTCCCCTGTATGTTAACAGAGAATGGCAAAATTGTATGGGATGACGTCAGTCGCAGCAGAGCCGTATGCAGATTATTTCAAGATTGAGGAATCAGTGAATGGTATGCAGTCATAGTATTCCCATCGAGCTCTCTCTTCAAATGATTCTACGTATATTTACTGTATCTATTCTCTATTTCGTTATTAGGTTTTTAAGGTATTTAATTTCCATATTAAACGCTTAACAGCGACGATATTATACTTGAATGAAACTCGAAATATAAAATTGAGGGACGCGTTCAATACATCAAACGACATAATAAATTAGTAAAGTATTCCGGGTGATATTGGAAATAAACTGATTAAGTTGATGAAGTGTTCAGCAGAAACCCCGATTTAAATACACTAAACCAATTGTTAGGAGAAATACAAAAATTAAATACACTGGTACCTCGGTTTACGGAATTAATTGGTTCCAAAAACATTTCGTAATCCGAAATTTCGCAATTGGAATCAAATGTTCCTATAATAAATAAAGGAGATAATCCGTTCCCATAACCAAAAAAATAATTAGAAATTCATTTTATGTCTTTCAAATAAAAACTCTTAAGATTGGAATTAAAAAGAAATAACTTCACTTACATACACTACTTTTAAGGACTCTTTCTGGCGTATGGAAGACAGTGAGGGTGAGGTGACTTTTTCATACATATTACAAAATTAGCGACGCGACAGATAAGAAATTAGTTGACTGTAGAACTTTCGGCTTTGTTCTTTGAAAAAGATTTTACACAGATAAAAAAGGATTTTCGGATACAGTAAGAATGATATTAACTATGAATTCAAGTCAGCTGCGAGGCGGTAGAATAGTAGGAAGTTAACCACATAAACCATTGCATTAAATTGTATATAACTATCTCTTTCTAGCATGTACACAAGTCGCGCGACAATTCTGCCGAATCTGTAAAAGTTCTAAGCAGCCTTTCATATCAAGGAGTACCTTTCGGTTTTGGAAACAAAAATTTATCCGAACTTTCTTCCGTAACCCGAAAATTCCGTAATAAGATACTATCGTAAACCGAGGTACCACTGTAAATGTATAAAATATCTCTTTTATATTACATTTTACTTTTGCTCCGCTTACAAGTTGTGAAGTTGAAAGAACGTTTTCGATGCTGGAAAACGTACTAACTTCAAAAAGAAGCCGTTTTACTAGAGAAAATATAGAAAAGTATCTTGTGATAGTGGCTAACTAATTTCTCTTATTTCCCACTTGACACAAATTTGTTACATATACACATATCTTCTACTTTCAATTTATAGTTAATATATGAATTTCGTTTTAATACATTTATAAAAACTTAGCGCCTGAAATATGCAACATATACTTAGTGCGTCTCTGTATCTTGTTTACGATTCACGCCTCTGAGTCATACCCCTTACGATTTTGCCGTTCACCGATCATTATTAAAAGTTTCTTTTCAAACGTTTCAGCGATAGACGGAGTTCGATCTGTTTTGTGGTTGTGTAAAAAAGGACATAGTTTTTCCCTAAGGCGTATCCTTTACATGCAGCGATAAAGATTGTAGCATCCATAGTTGACCAAGAATGAAGAACTAAAATTAGATACCTTATACATATTACGCTATGCTTACACATGAGAATCTCATTTTCAAAACCTAACAAGTCCACATTTTAATTTGCAGCTGTTACAGTAATTGTATTTTAAATCTTTGAAAACAAAACCCCATGCTACATAACTTCTAAGGATAATATCTACATTCAAAACTACACAAGTTTACGAAATGTTACTTTTCAAATAAAACCAATCTAGGTTTGTTTTCTAAACGTATCAAGTCTATATTGGCTTTTTAGGATAATCAGAGTGGCGAGCTAAATTAGTAAAGTAAATTACATAGTAAATCTGGCTAGAGATTTACCAGGATGGAATGATAAGTACCTGTGTTAAGGAAGATAACGCATTTAGTAAAGTTATTTCTCGACATAATCTCCTTGTAGTTCTACACACTTAGTTCAGTAATGTTCCAACTTTTCTAAGCCATCTAAATAATAGGATTTGTCGAACTCTGCAAAATAGGCCTCTATTTCAGCAATGACGTCTTCATTTGACGTGAACCGCTTTCCGCTAAGCCATTTTTTCAAGTTTGGAAAAAGAAAGAAATCGCAGGAGGCCAAATCTGGCGCATATGATGATAGAGAATTCTTTTTTTCCTAAGTGGGACCCCTTTCTCTTTAATTCAGCGTCGATCCCATAAATTACCACAGTATTGTCCCGTGGTTGTCCTTCCTTTCTCCAAACAATCAATTAAAATTATGCTTTGCGAATCCCAAAAAATCGTTGCCATAACTTTTCCGACTAACGGAACTTCTCTACAGTCACATAACGCCACAGAAACTCACTCGTATTGCGCTTAAACATGTCCAAACGTTGCTTTGAAGTCATCACGCGATTCCGTTTTTTATCAGTCGACAGCAAACGCGGCATCCATCTCACCGATAACTTTCTGATACTCAAGTTTTCGTGAAGGATGCTTTGTATACGTTTAATTGAGATGTTTACCATATTAACAATCTTTCTAATCTTCACCCGGCGGTCTGCTAACACGACATCATGAACTTTATTGACCGTATTGTCCATGGACACCTCAATGGGACGACCTGGCCGCGCCACGCTTAAATTCATTAAACTAGTATCTGATGGTGGTCATCGAAGGTGCATGGTCCTTGTAAACTGCATCCTACTTCTCTTTGATTTCTGCACACGTTTTCCCATCCAAAAAAGAAATCGAATCACTAACTGGTATTGTTCTTTTTCCATGATTGCACAAATAAATAAACTTTCAACAGTTCTCGAAACAATACTACTCGATGAATCTCCGAAATTTTGACATACGTTGACTAAGAACCGACTACTTACAGTTGGTAATGTACAAAGCGTCATCTGTCTCAAAATCTGTCGCAAAATCCCGTTGAATACGTTGTGAATTGAAAGTACTATTCATCGACTCTTTCTTGAAAACATGAAACTCCATACTTTAAATACCGAGTGTTTTAAACACAGTAAGTTAGTCTTTTATGTATTATTCTGCATTGTATTTAATGCTGTATTATTGTGTACAAACAATATGTTGACAATATTAATATTGTTTGTGAATAGCAATTGCGGAACATCATACGTGAAAATTTGTTCGCGGTTACTACATCACGAATTTATCGATTTGGTCTGCTTTTTAGTTAATCAAAATAGGATAATTAAATGCTTTCAGCATTTTTAGATAACATCCTATATAATGAAAATAGTTGGATAGGAGACAAAATGGCGGTGGGTTGACGGACGTTTTAGGAGGGTATTTAGAGTACTCAAAACTATCAGATTATTCACAAATTGTCTATTCAAAGCTTCCGAAATATGTTTGTAAAATTTCATAAAACAGTAACGAATAGCACTGGAAATAGAATTTTTTTCGAACAACTACAGAACTATTTACAATGTATTTACTTTAATCATAAATTTTTATAGAGTAAAAAGCGTATTAACTATACAGAGGTATTTGAACTGTTACTAAACAACGACATTAAATATACGGAATTAATGAAAAAACAGAATTTAAAATACTATTTAATTCAAGTGCATTACGCGTTTATTTCAACATAATGATGTATACGTTTAACAAATTTTAATTCGCTTCTAGTTAAGATGGGTTAAGTTTTTATAACGAACCTGCGCATCGTTATCTAACAAATATTATGTTCACATATGCTGCTTAAAATTCTTGTTGGAAAAAGTGAAGAAGCGATAATTTTCTTCGAAATTGCATTGTGGCAATTTCCGTTCTGTTGCCTTTTTCTTATTTTTATTTTTATACTTGGCAAGACTAAGCTTAAATTAAATAGCAATCAGGCCCGGCGTCACGCCCATTGCGAATTACTGGGTGGACAAACTGGGGATTGCAAATGATCATCGCATGGACATTCGGATACGGTAAAAACACTAATTTGCAACATTAAACTTTATTTAAGGTTGAGATAATATTTATTTTCTTCCGTTCGTTGAATTTTGGTATACAAAAGTTGTTTTTCTTTTTCTCGTGAATCGAAAACTCTAAAGGTTAACATGCAGACTTAATATTTTATTGTCCTGTCTATCTATATGAGACAATTTTGAAATGTCTTGAAATGAATTAAAATTTAAGGTCACAAATTTAACAAGTAGAAGTGCATGGAAATGTAATAACTGTTACGTATCACCAAGTGTAAGAGCTTTGGCATCATTAATTGTTTTTTTGTTATTTGCTTGCCAAGATGAAGTTTACTTACAAACAACAACAAGTTCATTACGTTGGCATTATGCAGGAAATTGGATTTGCATATATTTTCACTCCTTAGCCTATTATTTATGTAACCTTATTATGGATTAATTATCTGTTCTTGTTTTTCAAAAAGTGTAGACAGATTGTTGTCTGTACGTGTTTTCCGAACATTGGTAGTAGGTTGAGTTGGGCAAACTTATTGCTATTATATCGTTTCCTTTCTTCAACACCATATTTCCAGCTACATATTACTGTCTGTTTTATGGTCATTAATTTTTTCAAGCACATTTATTTTATGGCCCGTGTCTTTTCTCCAATTTTCGGCGAACAATTCCCCCATTTGATCCTTGTAATTGCTATATTTGTGACGATCAGACGGCGTTTCGGTAAGGGTTTGCGGTCTACATTTACATATGTAATTATAAATGTTAAAAACCATTAGTGTATTCGGCGTTTGTGCTGAAATATAGTCCAGGAGGATCATCATCTTTATTAAAAGAGAGAACAACTTCTTTGCACACAATGCGGTTGCCGCCTTTAAATAACTACGTTATGATTTTATTCTGATTGATGTTGAGGGTACTTATTTAATTTGAAGGTACTAGTATTAGCAAGCTACAAAAAATGAACGACACGCATACTTTTTCAACAATTGCATCGCAAACCTGATTACTTTACTTATTGTTAGTTAGATTACCGACTAAACTTATGTAAGGTTAAATATTATTACGTTCTGAGTTACCTGACAACTTATCTCTTTCATCAAATTTACCTACGTTCATGTAGCTGATAAAATGGAAATCACCAAAAATATTTACATAATCGAAGCCCACGCCTTTCAAATGACTTTCTATTTTAGCCAGTAAGGGATAGTTCTACAATATCGATACCTTAAGGAATTTTTAGAATATATCAAAAATCTTACCCCCAGAACATCTTTAAGTTGTATCTTTACTTAATCTGTTTCATAATGTGATAACTTCGGAAAAGGTGAACTTAGACATTAAGGTTAAGGTACCTATTGGTAGGTAACCATCTTAACCGTAAACTTGGCACAATATCTGTGGAAATACACGTCTTTTAAAAACCATGGTTTGTTAGTGTCTATTAATCAATCCATAAGCGTTGTGTTCTAAGGGATGCATACGCAGGATGTTCACCTAGTGCATGAGCAGAAGATAATTCCTTCCCTGAGCAATTTAAGTCCTGCACAACATAAGATTATATTTAAGTATACAGGATCTTCAGTTTCCACCACACACGTTACAAGGTTGGTTTTTCAAATTGAACACCTTGTATATTATTTTCGGATGCATTTCTTCAATTCATATCAACCTTCTTCAACACTCCCCATACCTAGCTTAAGTTTTGAGACAATTGAGATAATTTGTGATTGTTGCGAAGTGCCAGGGGGGTGGTTTCACCCTCTTAAAACGAAATTGGGCCGATAAGGATAATGGCTTCGAACATCTTGGGGTGAAGACTACTTGCCCACAAAGTTTCAATTTTTTTGGAATTTACGGGTTCGGGATGTTCCCTTGTCAGTTGATATGTAAGGGGCGTCTCTTTGGTCTCTCCAGTTTCCTACCATTATCTAGCCTTCATTTCTCGCTTCTTCAGTTGGACCTTCTCGCCAAATTGTAACTATTGTAAATATTGCCCATGTAAATGACATGATTGAATTTGCCAGGTAATTTCGCATAAAATGTGGAACCACCTTCTCCACATGCCCTTTGCCGCCTAAATCATCAGCCTGGTCTGTATATAGTGCATATTTAGTACTAAACCGCCAGGTTCCGTGAGAATATAAATTTCTATTCAATATTTATCCCTTTTTCTCTTTATGTATTGTCGGAATAGTAACCTTCCTCTCCACAACATCGACTCCTCAAGTGATTTATACATATAGCCACCATTTTTCACTAAAAATAATCGAGTAGGGTATGAATCTTGTACAGTCAATCGTCTGGTGCATTTTCGTCCTCTACTGGATTACTAGCGAAATAGAAACATCGCAAAATCAAAAAATATCGATCGCGACTCATATTTGGAAAAATAATACATTTCGAACAATCAATATTACAATAATCTTGATTTTATAATGGCAGTGTGAAGAGACTGCTGTAAAACGTACCAACCATTTTTGTAATTCAAGAATCGTAGGTTCTTCATTTCATCAGTTATCTGTTTGAATAGTTTATTATCGAACATCAAATGGAAGTAAGTCACCACTGCTTCATTTTTAGCATTCGCCGCCAGACCCCAGAAACTTGTGGTACATAACTTCGAATATTTTCTACAACAATTTATTGGTAAAAACAAGAAAAAAAAACATTGTAGAAGGTTGTTACCGTCGTCCGTTGATGTTTTGAGGAATCAATTCATCAGCACTGTCCACGAGCCAGATGTTAACAAAACCATTTGTATTCTTCATCTGTTAGTTTTTTGAGGCTTTTGAACATAGATTTAGGTTTTCTTTTTTTCGGGCTAAAGGACCCGCGGTACCACTATTATTCGAAAACATGTCTTCTTTGTGAACAAATAACGCAAGACATTTGAAAAAACTGCAGATTTTCGAACTAATGTACATATGTTTTGGTTCGTACCTTTGCTAACCTCATAACACACATTCTTATCGTTTTCTATGGCTGGATTAGTTATCGAAAGTCCCAGTAGTAACAGGCTGCACGCATCATTGCCTTTATGCGTCTTCCGCGTCGAATCCGTTAAGCAATGCAATAATCACATATATCTTCATTTGACAATTGGTACAAGCTTCATGGAACTATATTTTACAATGTCTATATGCTGAATTCAGTTCTCATCGTCTGATTCCCGCCGTAATGTCACATCATAACTGGCTTTCTATGGTTTTGGTTTTCGTTCTCGCTTTTTTGTGCCTTTCTTGCATGTTTTTGTGCTACATTTTTACCGCGTTTCATTGCTAATGTTGTTTCTTCCACAAATCTATGCCAATGTTTTTACTGACACTACAAGGTTCATATACAGAGGGATACGAGATCATAAACACACTTGCAATTCTTTAAATATATTGACTTACAATAACTACATTTATGATTGATACTTGCCAACTAATTGTTTCTTAGACTTCTTTAAATTTTGGCAATTATTTTTAAATTATAACTAAAGCTGGCCACGAGCGGTACCGCGCAGTAGCGTAGAGTCGACCAGGCCTCGCGTTCCACTAGAGTTATTCTGCTAATAGAGATGTTTGCTGCCGCAAATAATTTCGCTCATCTTTTAAATAAAAATTAAATAACACGTGCTCAAACACTTACCATTTTAAGAGTCCTCCGTGAAATCACAAAGTGAATAATGTCTGTTAAATACCTGCAACATTAGATATGTTTCAACTGTTGTTTCGGCAAAACTAGTACGGGATGAGGAAAAAATGCGTTTATATGCAGAGAACGAACGTTCTACATCTAGTGACGTAATATTTGCGTAAGTAAAATAATCTTTCAAATAACTTAACGATTCTGTTGACGCACCTTCACAAATGAGTCTTAATGTGCCAAAATCAGAATTTTTCTCAAAAACACATTCAAATTTTTCTAGAACAGAAACATAGCACAAGCATAGCTGTGCGTGAACATGTTGCACTATTTATAGAGATTCTTCTAACGGCACCGCAGGATTTTGTAATTTTTCTATTGCATCTGCTAGCCCGAAGTAATTGTCGTGAATGATTTTTAAATCCATTTTAACCTGACTATCTTGAAATTTCGACTGGCTTTTCTGGATAGCGGCAGCTTCCTTTGTATCGAATTGTAAAACCACGTTCTTAATATTGTCAAAATATTTATGATAATAAAACGCGGCCTGCAACCATGTTCCCCAACGAGTTAGAATAGGTTCTGGTGGCTCTGGTATACGGGGGCACAGTCTGTGAAATTCGCGAATACGTTTCGGTGATTTGACAAATACTGCTTTGGTATGCGCTATTAAAGCGTCTACCTCAGGATAACATTTTCTGATACTATCCGCCACAAGATTGAGAGCATGAATTTTACACGTAATGTGTAACAAATTAGCAGAATGCTTTTTAAGAGACCGGCCTACAGAAAGCATGTTTGCAGCACCATCACTCACTAACATCAAGAGTTGGTTTGTTGAAAATTCAAACTTGTCCAATGTATTTAACACTAACTTTGAAATTACTTCGGCAGTACACTGTTGTATTCGCTTGGAGACTAATAGAATTGAAGGTGCCGATTGATGAGGTTCCAATTTGCGTGCCATTACATTAAGAACAGAATGTTTCTTCCGATCTGTTGTTTCGTCGACACATAACCACAATTTTTGATCTTTCAACTCCGATTTTATTTTTTGTTCAATATGTAGATGGCACAATTCTTCGTAACGATGTTCGACTTGGTAATTTGCACTCCGGATAGTTATTCCAAAAGCAGATAAATGGTTCCTTGTCTAGTAAATTAAACGGTATATTACATGCGATAAACGTAACGCATAAATTAAATATAAATTTTTCATTGTCTCGTGCGCAATTTCTTTTTGAGACATGCTTTTCACTATTTACGTGTCGTAGACAATGTTGTCTGGACCAACACATTAACGGGATTTTACAGATTACACATTTAATTTTAGCACCTTCATATATTAAGTCTGGAATTTTTGCAATAAATTTTCGAAGTTTGTCCGACCGCGGTCGTTTTGCTGACGAAATCATAATTTTTCTAGGACAGATAAACAATTGCCCAAATGACCGGCAGCGAAAATGTCCGTACTGCTCCGCAGACGAAGTAATACTACAGTTCCTCTCGGTCCGAACTGATTCTACGCCGATGCGCGGTACCGCTCGTGCCCAGCGTTAATTATAACTTTCCGCCTAATATGTTCCACGGGCAACACGAATTGTCATACTGAGGATGAACAAGTAAGTATAGGGTTGGTGTCAAAGAAAACGGTTTTTTCCAAATATACAAAAGATTAGCTGGTCGATACTGTCGGACAGCCTACACGGATACTATGCGACTTTCTTCAAGAATTATCTTATATTTCAAAAAAACTGGAAGATATGTTTAGGTAGAACATTGATAACATCGTATGTGCTGGAATGAAATGGTTAATTTCAATGAAAACTAAAGAAACTATTTTCTTTACGCTTTTTAATGCATGACTTTAATATCTCAGGTGGCATGTAGGATGCGTGTAAATGCTATTAAAATGGAAAGCTTTTCGCTTTCACGAAAGCCATTCTATTCAATCTGTTTCGTAGGAACCGTGTCTAACTACAATGAACTACAATATCCAGGCGTGTATCCGTTGAAAGCGAAAACGTTTACGGTGAAGATGTGTCAAATGACTGAATTCGTTACAATCGGCATGGAAAAATGCGAAAAATTCGACAGGTGCTGGGATCCATATGGTCCATGACGGATACACGAAAATTCATATATGCGTTTAAATGCCCTCGATACGGTATAATTAGCGGGCGTACGAATCCGTCCCTAAACATATACATACATACATACATCGCCCGCATATACATTTATTATTCGGCAGTTGCCGATCGCGACAGACTATCTAAATGTTTGTACTTCCGGAGGTGGATTTTCGTGACCTAGTGGTCTGTTTCGTACGCGTGATAAGTTTTGTTTATCAAAGCGCAAAAGGAAAATTAAACTGTTAACTAGTGTGATCTCTTTGACTCAGTTTAATTCTATGAACCATTACCTTTCTAAGTGATTATATAATATTGTATGCTATACGCTGAGTTGTATAGATATTATCGCTTGTGGCGCTATTGTCCATGTGCAATTGTGGATTACCATCTTATACCAACACTCCGAAATCTCAACACCTTTTGCCCATTGAATGTACACTACCACAAATAAGTAATGACCCCCTTTTGTCAACAACCGATTATCAATATTAGTTTCTGCACGTGCTTCGGCTGTTTTTGAATATGCACATACATATAGTTTTTTTTAAACACAAGAAAACTTACAACTTTTGAAATAGTTTTTGAACCTCGTATTGTGAAAGAAATAGATACGCTTAAACGCAAAACCCATTGTTTTTCATGTAAATAAAAGGATCAGACACGAAACGATAACATTTAAGAGATTACATACCCAAATGATTATTGCTTAAAGGTGAACTTAATTAAAGAATTTAGAATTTAATTCATGTGTAAACGATAAGTTTAACGTGAACAAATTAAACTGCCAAATTTAGGGAAAACATCATAATGAACATTAAAAATGCCATAGAATAACTCCAGAAAACTGGAAAGGTGCCTGTTTGGGCTTCTTAACATTTTAGTTTTATTTTTGTGTCAACAAATCCGCTTGTAAATTGAATATTTCATTTATGTTACTTGCAAATTCACCATTTCATTTGTTTTATTCCTTACAAACTCATATACATATATGCAGTATTTATATTCATTTAAAATATCGTATGAGTATGTATTTAACACAAAAACATTGAAATTCATCTAACAAAGAAACTGTTCCAACCCAGAGACATCGATTTGAATGAAACTTTGCTAAAGTGAAGACCCCATAGAACTATGGAAAACCCCGTTGTCCGTTTCTGCTAAAAAAGCCTTAAAGGGGGTAAAACGGGGCACTGAAAATAGGGATGATTTTGGTTTTTTCTAAATTATTCCAGAATTGCTGAAGATAAAAAATATTGGTGTGTGCGGATGTATTGCGTTATAAGAGCGCTATTGAAGTACGCACAAACAGCAGCATTCGAGGTGAGAAAAAGTCAACCCCTTCCCGCCGTCCCATCACTGTAACGGAGAAAATGTTTATTTGTTATCAGGTTTGACGTACCTGTAGGACTATAGAAAATGCCGTTTTCCGTTTCTGCTAAAAATCTCTTTAAGGGGGTAAAACTGAGCACAGGAAATGAGGATGGTTTTAGTTTTTTTATTAATTATTCCACAAATGGGGAAGATAAAAAAGGATCGGTGTGTACCGATGTATTGCATTTTAAGTGCGCCTAAAAATCGGTAGCATTTAATAAATAATCTCCAGAATGCAGATGTTCTAGTTAAAAGCATTAGTTAAAAAATAATAGGTTTAATAAAAACGCAAATAAACTAAACTATAAGCACACCACGGCAGGTTTGAACATGCTGTGCTTGTAGATGCTTCCGCCACCTTGAGCTCAATGGGCACGGTTGTACGTCGCTCAGTCTCGCTGTAGCAATCGTCCGTTCAAGTCCTTACGCTAGCGTCGCGTCGGAAAAATGCAGAGTGTTCAGATCGAGCAACAAGTTAACCTCAAGTTTCTTGTGAAACACGAGGTTCTAACTACCCTTCGTGAACGAGTGAGAAGACGAAGACCCGATTTGTGGAAGAGCAAATCCTGGATGCTCCACCAAGATCGTGTTGGACCACCCACCGTACTCGCTCCGCCAGGTACCAAAATTTGCATACGCTTGGTGTAAAAGTGGATATCTGGATGAGAGACCAGGACATTTCGAATATCCTGTTCAATTGGCTTTTTCTGCGGACAACGAAGGTTTTCGTCCCCACTGTAGTGTATGTGATGCAACCGTCATTATCCTATGTTCAAGATGTATATAGTATTTATGTTTCCAACATTTTTATATAGAATATCATTATCATCATGATGAATAGGATACATAAGTTAAAAATAATAGGCTTAATAAAAACACATATAAACTTTGTAATTTCACTGTATTTAAAATAATATACTAAATGTAAGTGACTATAGTTTCGACAAGTTTAGTAAATGAATAATAAACAGAGGATTTATAATCACCATATTGACAAATTACAGCTAATTAACTACAGTGGTATGATTGAAAGTGAAACTGAATATTTCACAGCTCATTTTATACCCAATATAATTACACATCTCCTGCAATGGACAGCAACCGTAAACAAACTGGTAATAGACAAACCTCCAACAACCAACAAAACAAACATACTTGATATAACAATAATATCTAACAAGAATATATTTATATGTATTATACATTTTGTAATTTAAAGGCGTGGATCATTTTATTTATTTTCTAATAATTTGAAATGAATTAAGATATAGAAAATATAGTATGTAAAGAACATCTTGGAAACTCCGTGTTTTGCTCTCTCTTTATTACATATATAGATAGTGCGATTTTGCTAACATATTAGTAATTGTAGATTGTAATTAAATCAAAATTTTACGAGATCAGATATTTAAGCTTCGAAATTGATAATTTAACAATTTTGAATGTGCGTTTTTATAATATTCTTATTGTAATATTGTATGTGCTACATGCTTCGAACGGATAAGCAGAGGCATAAGGGAGAGAACGGTTTAGAAAACCGCCATTACCGTTTGTGCATTCTTTCCTCTCGCATTGATCGCAAAGGTCTTCTCCGTCTTTACCCACCTCTTCCCGAGTTCTAAATCCGTTACGAACTTTTTTGTACGAGAGGATTAGAAAGGAAGTTGAATATTCTTTGTCTAAGCGTTTCCAGTGCACAACGAGCGGGGTCGTGAGTTAAGCGCTCGTAGTTGCAAATTGCAGGTTGAGGGACAGGTGGTGCTGGTTGTCGTCTTGTCTCCATGCGCATCTTTTCTAACCACCCATCTAATCATGCGCCTTCCGATACATTAAACCAAGCGTGCTTCGTCTGCGACCTAACCCTCCTATTTGTTGCTATTATTGTAACATTACATCTAGCAAAGACGATATCTGAAATAGTATAAGTTGTAACATTTGGAAATTTGGTGTGAAATTTGTTGTTAAAAAAATAAATTATGTACGTTTCTTATCCAAAATCCTATACTATTACGTAAAAGAATAAAAAAGGAACGTACAAAGTTATATTCCGCTGTAGAAAAAAGTACCATGTTAGTAAGCCAGTACTAACTAAATAATAACACTATCTGGGCCAATAAAACGGAGCATCTTAAACTTTGCAAAACTTAAAACTATTGAAATATTTTGCAATGACGTCTACATCGTAAAATCTTAAATGCAAATGAATATCGTGTATGACATCCTTGGGCTTTAATGACTGCCTGTATAAGTTTAGGCATTGTACCCTCCAATTTTTCGCAATGCACCAGTGGAATATTTTTCAACACTTTTTTTATTTTGGCTTTAAGTAGTGTTTTTTAAAAGTGTTTGCGACCCTTTGCATTTTCGCCGCAAATACTAGAGTGAATTAAGTCTGGAGATTGAGCAGGCCAATCCAGAACATGGCATGAATTTTCGTGTATCCAATCTTCCAATCAGTTGTGTGGCAAAGAGGGTGATCTTGTTGGTAAGTATGTCTTCTGAAAGCTTCTCTGAGAATTTTTTGCATCCGATGGCCGGCACACGAACGATCACGTGGCTTTTGCCCGCCAAATTTGACGTTTTGCATATGACAGCCTTAATGTCGCATTTAGAACTTCTATGCAGCCATGACATGAGAACATTTCCTGAACACCTTAACAATTAAGCATTAGTTTATAATACATAGTTTAAGATGTACTATTTCATTCTATTTTATTCTGTACATTTATTTGTTAAAACTAGATGACATTTAGAATTTCTAATGCCAACCTGATTTAATACCTTACATTATTGCATGCATTTTAATCTGCTTGCAGATGACACAAACTAGGAATTTTTAATCCTTAAGGAAATACCTTGCCATATTCTCTGTTAGGGAAAATACCTCTAATCATAGCGGCTACAACCCAATTGTTTTTATGTCTTACAAATTATGTTAGACTCATACTTTATTGTCAAACTGCCCTGTCTTTATATCCTAATCCAGAAGTTTTATCAATTTGGGGGTTTTCCTTTAATATAATAGTACTTTCAAGATTAAACTCTATCATTGGTTTGCACTCAATTTCAGGGCTTACGCAATGCTTACAAGAGTATGTCCTTTTAAAGTAATTAGCAGTAATGACAAGAAATATAGCAGCGATAGTTTTCGGTTACATCCTTGTTAGTACTAAGTGTATGTTGGTGTTGTTGTGGTATTATTGGGAGAAGCGTCAAGTTACGGAATATACCTCGCACTTCTAGGCATCTTACTGCGATCATTAGCTAACCCAATTAGAATTTTGCCGAATCCAGAGGTGTTCCGACCTCCTGTAGGGATTTTTAACGTGCCAAACATCGTATCGACACGAGGCCTACGGTTTTACTTCCTCATCCAAGGAGAAAGCATACTTCGATTTTTATCCGTAATTGAAAGCCAACCGTCCCGGCCGGATTTAAACCCACATTTTCACGAGTGTCCATTTCCATCTACTTACGCATTATTACTATTATTATTTGTTCTTTGAATCTTTGAACCATCAAGACATTCTACACTGCAGAAAGAAATTCCAATACGGATGACCTGCAATTTAATTACCGGTTATCTATACCTTAATTCGTCCCATTATGAAATTTCCGACAAGTAAATTTCAATGTGAAAATTTAGATAGAGATAGATTCCTCTGTAGTTTTACTTATCTAGGCGATATCTTCTACTCATTATTACTACCATAATAAAAATTTGCTTTAGATTTATGTACAGGATTTTTCTTTTTATTTTGACCAGTTTTTATTTCCGTTGCTATCCCAAACACAAAAAAAAATGTTTCAAATGAAAGTTGTAGCGTTTTACCTCTACCGAACAAAAACTTAATAACCATGAGAATTGTATATACAGGGCGCGGCTAACAAAACATAGATTTGCTTTTTTTAATGGAACAGCATTACTAGGGTACGTAAGGATTCATTTATAAGCGTGAATCAATATGTATATCGTGAATACTATTGCCACTTGTTCTTGTTTCGTTTGGCGCACTCCCCACCTTATACTTTCACAGCGGGCAAACGTTGTAACACTGTCTATATATTTTAGCGGCTCACTTTACTACGGAACTTACGAACGCGGTATATTTTTATATATTTTTGAAAAGCTCCTCATTTTCTGATTCTAAATATATTATATAATATATATAAGACTATATTAAGTAGTTAGTGGCTTATCTTACTAAATAAAATTAGAAAATATTCTGAGTTAGAAAACAAAAGGGCTCTGAAACTATATCAAAATAAAACAATTACAATTTTTTTTTGCTAGCTGTCAATCTGTAAATTTACATGGCTTACAACACATCTGAAAAAGTAAATATTATCTATTTACGTGAAAAATAACAAAACAAATATGCTACAAGGAGAAAATGTATAGAATTGCTTCCGGATCTACAAATTGCTTCTGCAAATACGATTGTAAATGTTTGCCCATCATGTAAGATATCTACACTAAAAGTTTCGCACGAAAAAAAACATCACGTCAAAGAAAATGAATACTGAATCTTAATACGTTGCTTCATTTTGAGTTTGAATTTTATTATAGAAAATTCGGAAGGCAGTTTAGCTGCTGCAAGGGAGTTAGATAGAAGCATCTCCAAATAAATATTACCGGTCCAAGAGCTCACAGAAGTTCAGAAGAGAAAAAGATTACAGTTTCGCCAACAAATGATTAGAGGTAAACAATGACCCTAATTGGTGGTAATACTGCATGACTTCTTAGTTTATAAGAACGTAATTAAAAAGAAAAGTATTGCACAGTATAATCTCGAGATGCAAACAAACCAAACCAAAAATAACCAAGGAGAAAAGTTGAAAGGCAAGGATGAGTACAATGCATGGCTAGAGTCTAGCGCGATCATCTCCTGACGGCGATTGGATTCATACTGATAGAGATAGATTGCTTCGCCCGACTCCCCACCCTTTACCTTCATAGCAGGCAAACGTTGCAACACTGTCCATATATTTTAGCGGTGCACTTTACTACGGAACTTACTAACGGAGTATAATAAAGCAATATCGAATACGTTACACGACGCAGTCCTTATGATATTCCTCGTTAACTCTACGACGCAATCCTTATGATATTCCTCGTTAACCCTACGACGCACAAAGGTATTTCCAGGAATACCAAAAATCTGTACAAAGAACTATGGATATACTCTATTTATCAAAAGCGATGTTTATCCTTTGAAATGAGCATTGTCATGGTGATGGCATTCAGTTGGAAAGCAAAATATTTTTAATAATTACCGCTATATTTGTTTCGTCGGACTATAACACCCTTTTCCAGTTTTCAATTGCCCAATTTTGGTGTTTTTTTGCCCATTCTAAACGGCCTTTTCTGTTGCTCTCGAACAACAGTAGCTTCTTCTTTGTCTTACAATATTTTAATCCTAAACGTCTTCTAACTGTTCTAACCAAAACTTTTACACGTTTTGCACTAATTTCAGCAGACAGCTGCAAAGAAGTTTCCTTCCTATCCCGAAGTGAGTCCTTCTAATAGATGGTCCTCTCTGGCTGTTGTTATTTTGCAACGTCCTTCTGGCTTATTTTTATAAGATCCAGTAGTCTTATGCCTATCCATGATTACCTGAACAAGACCACGAGAACACTTGAGCTTTTGAGCAATTTTAATTTGCGAGATTCTTGTAGAACCCAAATCGCAATTTATGCCTTTTTAGTTTCACCTTTTTGTCGCTTTTTTGCTGGATTTTTTTGATTTCTGGGAGGTTCCTCTGACGCGTGCCATTTTAGAGTCATTTCGTTACTTTTTCGCTAAAACAACGAGTACTTTTTATACATTCGCGAAAATCTACAGATGTTCTGTTTTATTAACTAAGGCTGTATTTTATTTAATCTTGAAAACCTATTTCATCTAATTTCACAAGAACCAATAATTTTTAATCTTGTTGCTTTTTGTATATGCCTAAAAGTTGTTATAATATATAAAAATAGGAAAAGTTTTGTGTTGGGAGATCTGAAACGACTGGAAGTTTATTAATTACTATATTGAATTTCCAATAAATCGCCATTAATGTTCGCAAATGTTTACAGTTGTGCGTGCATGCCATGGATTTCTTAAACTTTGTTCAAGAATAGAGTTGAATGTATTAAGTTCTGTTTGGCTATAAACAATTTTTGATTAATTATATTTTTTATTATTACATTCAATATGTAAAGCGTTCACTACAATTACATTTATGGTATTCTTCGTTAGACACTCTAGGGCTGTCTTCATGTATGGTTGCCAACTTTCACTTAACACAAAAGAGTACAAAATTTCAGCTGCCAATGTCTTTTCTTCTATTTTTATGTTCTTAATAACTAGAAATCAGTCAATTTTTTTAAGCTACCAGCAATATATTTTCATTATGGTTTTGAGATCCAAGATGTCGATGTAAATCGGCTTTTCCTTTGTTGTCGACTTTTGGCAAAAGGGTTTTAAAAATTGCTGATAATTTGGCATTTATTTGATATAATATAGCTAACGTACTCTTGTTTTAAACATACTATAAAAGTGAGCAGAAAGATCAGATTGGATATGTATATGGAATAATCTTATTTTTTCAAAATAAAATTACATAGATAAATTTTTTGAGGTTTTACAGGAAAATGTAGATTTTGTTATGCAATTTACTACTGTTTATTAAATTTTCCTTAAAATTAATACATTCAATTACTAGAACTAAACACTAAGTACCCGATTTTATTATTAATGTCTAATTGATGCGAAATTAAATTTGTTAGAGTTGCCCAAATTCTCCTCAATTGGGAATGTAAAATATTCGGCTTGAAATAACAATGTGGATCATACGACAAAAATAAATACTTTGATCTTATATTGTTTGAAAAATATTTTGAAAAACAACTTCAGCTTTCATCAATATCATTAATAATGAACGTATTATGTTTGACGAGAGTATAAAACTTAAAACATACACCGCTTTTCTATAATACTTTTAGTATAAATTTATTGTTATAAAATACCGACAATTTTTTGATGCTTATAATAAACCCTTTAGTAAAAAGCGGATATATATCATTTGTAATGATTTTTTAGTTACAAGTTTGTATCAAAATATTATTATATTATGATCCCTACGACACTTGGTGTAAACCATCATAAAGAAAATAAGATTAAATTTACAACTATAGAACGTACAACACAATTTGTTAGCGTTTTGTAAGCTTTTTCTAAAAATCGATAAGCCCTTTCACGTTTTAATAATTTCTGTACAGTAAAACAACGATTTTTTGCTTGTGATACTTTTTGAGGGCATGTGTTCCATGAAAAGATGCTCTGAAGGGAGTCGATTCTATTGTAAATAAGACCTGCTCTACAGGAAATACCAAGTTGTTGAGTATATGGGGCACATTTCAATACTCCAGCATTTTAGTAATTAACAGAAGCGTATGTATATTATTATTTGGAAAATATATTTAAAACATCGACAACGTTCATCTAAAACCTTTTTTTTTTTTAAATACCAACTGGACACTTTTCTATTTCTAAAAGTATGTGTTAATTAATTGAATTAAATATGCATTATTCAATCAATGAATATGTTTACCACAACTGTGAAGGTGGAAAGTAGACGACATTACATTTTGTTATTTATCGTTTGAGTTCCATATATTCAATGCTTTTTCATTCTTTATAGGGTAGTCTTAATCATGGGTGTAGCTGGCGAATGTTGAATTGATGAATTACACAAAATTCGAGTTGATGATATTGAAAGAGTCTGTTCTAATAATTTCGCTTCCGGACACTAAAACAAATAAGAAACGCACATTTACAATTATGGACGAAGACTGTCAAGTTAATTTAATATAAATTTATAAGAAGTACAAACATTTACGTCCACAAAATGTACCATACAGAAAATTTTTTCTCTGTTATCGGAGTCAAAAGTGCACAATACAACCTATCGGTATCAACACTTTTGCAAAAATACCACAATTGATAGCGAAGTATTTGAAGTTACCAAATTATGATCTTTATACCGGGCGCTGTTTTCGACGGACTTCCGCAAATTTACTAGCCAATGCAGGAGCTGACTTATTAGTTATTAACTCTTAAAAGGCACGGAGGGTGGAAGTCTTCTACAGCGGCAGAACACTATATTGACGAATCAGTTGCTCAAAAAATGTCCACGTCAAAAAAATTTTTAGCAGATGTAAATTCAAATGAAAGGCCTGAAACTTCCACTGCAGTTGACCCTGACGAAAGCAAAGTCAACTTTCCTTCTTTAAGTGTTCATCACATTAGTAATAGTACAATTAATATTTATGTAACTGAATTACCTAAGTAATAAATTTTTTTGAAAATTCAGCGGAATTGGAAAAAGTATTGTATGATACACGTGAATAAAGAAATTTTATCCACTCAAAAACATTGTCGCACTGGGCTTCGCCTCGTGCGCTAAACTATTTTTTCGTGGATAAATTTATTCACTTATACCCTAAATAGCTATTATATAAAAGTTATTTGGCGAGATTTAAAAATATAAGGAAAAAAATTGTTTGTCAGTTTTGACGTATGGCGTTATGATTTCATTTTTTCAAGCGGAATGCTATAGTATATTTGTAGTTGTTTGATAAAGCTATTTTTTTCTCATTATAACTGTTAAAATAATGTATATTTAAAATGATATAAAAAACAAGAAATAACAAAATATAAAATGTTAACATTTTAATCCATATATTTTTATTGGAAAAAAAATAAAGCAGTTGTTGAGAATGTGCCCCATTAATAACCAAACAGTGACTAAATTCAGGAATCGAATTTCTGAGTATATTTCGAGAAAATACGATTTCCTCTCTAATCCCTTGTTTTAATTTCTACAACTCTCCTTTTTTCTATCCAACGGCTTGGGAAAATTTCATTTAAATAATTTCTAACATTGAGTTGATAATGAGGTGGTACCCCATCTTGAAATAAGTCTAAATACCTATTCCCAGTAAGATTTCCATTAATAAAGAAAGGACCGATAATATGCCCTGTGCAAATTTCTGCACATTCGTTTATTTTTTATGGTCATTGGGAATAGTGCTGGATCATCCAGTAAGGATTTCCCTGGGAACGGTATCGGCAATTATGTCTCTCCAAGAGAAAATGATCGAAAAAATAATCCTGTCCAATTCAACACGTCCGTCAAAATCATCTTCGCATAATTCTTGAAGTAGAATGGTTTTGTAAGGGTGAAACTTGCTTTCCTTCAAGATGCGATGTACCGAACTCTTACTTACATTATGATTGAAAGACAATTAAGAGGGTTGTAGAAGAATTAGCGACTTCTAACAACACGTTTTATCCTTATTAGTTGTAATCTTTCCTGTTTCTTTAAAACGCTTAGAAGTTTGAGTAATTGGTTTCCTATTTTAGTTTTCTTCATTGTCTCTTACGGTCATCACTAGTCTGGGCAAACAGCGGTAACAGTCAGTGTAGTAGATATGTGGTGCGGAGTCCGCTATTATTTATTTCACGGGTTCACAGCGTCAGTACTAAATCGATGCTGTATGTGAGTAGTTCTGTGTATATGTAGGCTGTCGTAACTTATTTCGTAATTGTACGCTTATGTTTGCTTTAGAAATGCCGCAGTTAAGTACGTCGCGAAAACGACCAATGGCAGACACAGTTAAAAACTTTATAGTGGACATGCCGGACTTAATTTTTGATGGCGCTAAAATTCAATGTCTAGTTTGTAAAATCCCTTTAATGTGTTGGTTCAGAAGCCATTGCCAACGTCACATCGAAAAGAAACAACATTCTTGTGCAAAAAGTGGCATACGGTCATCGATACGAAATGTAGTGCCATTTGCTCGTGAACATATAGAAAAAAGAATGAAAACGGAATTGAAAGATAAAAAACTGTGGTTGTGTGTGGACGAAACAACAGATCGTCAAAAACATTCTGTGGTTAATGTAATGGTACGTACAATGGAATCACATCGACCGTCATCCTCCTTCTTACTTGCTTCCAAAAGAGTTATAAATTGTACTGCCGATGAGATTTTAAAAGTGGTGTTGAACTCATTGAACAAATTTGAAGTTTCAACTAAGCAACTTTTAATGTTTATGCGTGATGGTGCCGCAAACATGCGTTCTTTGGGCCGATCTCTTAAAGAACACAGTGGTAATTTCTTACATGTAACGTGTAAAATCCACACTCTAAATCTTGCGGCACAAACGATGCATACATGTTTTCCGCTAGTAAATGCATTGATTGCTAATACAAAGGCAGTGTTTCTAAAATCCCCGAAACGTACCCGACTATTTCACAAACTGTGTCCTGATTTACCTGAACCACCACAGCCGATTGTTACACGTTGGGGAACATGGTTGCAGGCTGCGTTTTACTGCAACAAATATTTTGATCAAGTAAAGAAGGTAGTTTTAAAATTTAATCCGATAAAAGATGCAGCAATCAAGAAAAGCCAGGAAATATTTCAAGATAGTCAGGTTAAAAAAGATTTATAAACTATTCACAACAATTACTTCGGATTAGCGGAGGGAATAGAAAAATTACAAAATATTTCGATGTCGCTATATGCAAATATAACATCGCTAGATGTCGAACGGTCGTTTTCGGCATTAAAAAAATATTTATTCCGCACGTCGTACTCACTTGACTGAAACAGCTGTCGAAACATACCTAATGATCCAAACATTTAACAGATGTTACCCAGTTTGTGATTTCACGGAAGACTTTTAAAACGGGAAGTGTTTCAGCACGTTTTATAATTTCTTACCTTCTATTTTATGTGTAAACTTTTATGCACTCGCCACGCCTCTGGCTGTTACCGCATATTTGCCCAGGTTAGTCATCACCACACCCATCCATCATTAGAATTGTTATTTCCTCAGTTTCAGTAAATTTCACCATGTGATGTTACTATAGAGCAGTTTCGGAATGATTCTTTCTTACAATAAATGAATGAACAAAGAGTTGCTATGCAACATTTATAAATACCTTTGTTCCATACAATTTGAACATGCTGCATATCTTTTCGTTTTTCGTATAGTGGTTACAGATTCTTGATCCCATACAACCAATACTGCTTCAGGCAATTGATACATATGAAATTCAAATAAAGCGATAGTTAATCAGCTAACTCTTTCAATGAATTTATTTATCCAATCCGTCAATGGTTTTATGTTACATTAAATTAATGAAAAAACGTCTTCTAGGAGTCGGCACATTAAATTTTGATGGAAAAATTACATCTTTTTCAATAATTCAATTATTATCGTTAGCTGTTTGCTAGTATGTGTGTAGAGTAGCTTAATAGTTCTTGCATTATTTTTGTGTTATGCTTAAATGTAGATACTTGTTTATATTATTGTTTATCCAACATCAATCGCGTTTACATTATTCGATTTATTCCATTTGACTTTCTAATGGATTAAAAATTTGATTAGATCAAACATTAATTTCAATCATTGAATGAAAACTATTTACCAATTAAATTATTGAATTAGATCTGTTAAATTAAATATGGTCCGTGGATTCGATTAAATGTGTTGTGACAATAAATTATGAGAAAATAAAACTCCTTGGAAAATTGTTGGAATATTGGAGGATTACACGCTGCAGCGATTTAGAAAATGTCTACTTTCTCATCAAAATAAAGACTTGTACGTGTTTACAAAAACTGACTTACATAGGTACATAATTCAATTGGAAAATCAAATAATGTAAAAGAGCGCCTTAACAGTAAGGAACTACAAATATCTCTTTTGTGTTTTAGTAACTGTTTTTAGATGCTTTCGATATTTTTCTTCTTTGATCGTTCAAATTTACACTGTTCCGAGAACAGTGGTACCTATCACTGTTCGTATCTATAATTAAGAAAATTTAAAAATATTAAAAGCTCAATTGTTTATCATTATTTTATAAAGCTGTGGTAGCGAGTAACCATTTGTTACTCGCAAGGAAAGCGTAGATTATCATCATTATTATTATTATTTTGAATCAAATTAAGTTTATGTTTATTAGGTTAATTCTTATTTTACAAAAAAAAATAACATTTATTATTGCCTTCTTAAAAAGCTGGAACATCAACGATTGCATATTTTAATTAGCCCTTTTTACTTTGGGATTCGAAATCAACCCCCAAATTATTTATCATTTAAAGAAAATGCATCCACATTCAAATATTTTTTGTAACGATCAAGGAAGATAAAAACTGACATTCTCCGACATAAAAATTAACTTTTGTATACAAATACTTTCAGGCGTAGTGGCGCCGCAGCACGCTAGGGAAAATGGTGTTTCGTGAGGTAATGCTTCTTGTGCGGAGAATTGCTAATATATGATAGCTACCCTCAGTCATTTACGTCCTTTAATATTCCATATTATTATTACTATTATTATTTTTATTATTATTATTACCAATAAATAAATATTATCTCTGGAAATAATTTGTTGCATTACTCTTACAACTAATTTGTCAAAGGTGTAAATAAAGTAAAAGTAACTAATTTAACGCTAGACAGAGTAACCCTTTGTCGTTCTCCTCGCAAAGAGTATCACCTAAACACAATCTGAGACACCATTTTCTCAACTAACATTCGTTTCTTTGTTTATCTTGCGAAGTTTTGCTATCGTTGCCCTTTGCGAAGATCGATGAAAGGTTATTCGTGCTAGCTTCTCGTGTTTTGCTTTTGTGTATTTATTTTGTATTATTGGAAGTTGCGAGGTTGCTCTTGTGCAACTTGTCGAATTATTAAGGTAAGTAGGTACTTATCCACATATACATTTAAAAATTAAATTTAAGATGCTTGATGTAGAAATGGAGTACCACATCAATCACAATTTTATATCTGATCATAATATTAAGATATGGCTGGGCAAGAGTACGCACGTAACTTATTTACGAGTTGCTGTAGTACTCAACACCTTAATTGAATTATGAAATTGTATCTGCTGATTTGCGTATATCGGTTTTATACATATACGAGGGCGTATTGATAATTAATGCTACCATGGCCACAACTTTTATAATGATGGGCCAGACAGTGTCAAATGTGGTTTGCCATTTACTTTAACTCGTGGTACATAAGTCTCCCTGATGGAGATTCTCAGCAACGTCGCGTTTGTGCACGACAGTCCTAAAAATGGCGACCGGCATGGACGTGCGGTTAAAGCAACGAGCTGTCATCGAATTTCTTACTGCGGAGGGAGTAACGCTCATTGACATCCATCGAAGGTTGAGTGCCGTGTATCGTGATGCGTGTGTTGATGTGAGTACTGTTAGGAGGTGAGTAAGGACTGTGAAAGACGAAAATCCTGCTAAAACGGATCTCCAAGATCAGGCACGCAGTGGCCGACCAGTGTCTGTGTGTAGTGAAAAGCAGGTGGCTATCGTGGATGAACTGGTTCGTGAGAATCGACGGTGTAAACAAACTGACATTGCCAACAGGGTGGGTATTTCACAAGAAAGAGTACATCACATTATCTGTGCTGAAGTACAGGAAGATATGCGTTGGGTGCCTCGAATGCTTACTGATGAAATGAAAGCCAATCGAAAACAAATTTGCGAACAGCTCTTGACTCGATATGAGGCAGAAGGTGATACCTTTCTCCACAGAATTATGACCGGCGACGAGTCGTGGGCACATCATTACGACCCTGAAATGAAACGTCAGTCCATGGAGCACGGACGTAAGGGTTCGCCACAACCGAAAAAATTCAAAGCAGTTCCATCTGCCTGGAAAGTCATGATTACCGTTTTCTGGGATTGCGATGGCATCGTTCATATTGAATTTTTGTAACGTGGCTCTACTGTCAATTCCGAAGGATATGTTAACACCCTAACAAATCTAAAGCAACGGCTGCGTAGGGTTCGTCCAGACAAAGTGCCAATTCTGCATCATGACAACGCTTGGCCTCACACAAGTCAGAGAACGCATATAGCACTGGAGAAGCTTGGGTTTCATAACGTTTTACCTCAAAACGGATATCCAAGATCAGGCACGCAGTGGCCGACCAGTGTCTGCGTGTGGTGAAAGGCAGGTGGCTCTCGTGGACGGACTGGTTCGTGAGAATCGACGGTGTAAAACTGACATTGCCAATAGGGTGGGTATTTCACAAGAAAGAGTACATCACATTATCACACAAGTCAGAGAACGCGTATGGCACTGGAGAAGCTTGGGTTTCATGACGTTTTACCTCATCCACCTTATAGCCCAGATCTTGCACCTTGTGACTTTTTCCTCTTTCCGAAGCTTAAGGAACATCTCAAGGGCAAGCGTTTCTCTTCGGATGCAGAGGTGATAACGGAGTTGCGGTAATGGTGCCGTGCGAAGATTTCAGATTTTTTCCGTTACGGATTTGCGCAACTCGTAGTACGTTGGCGTAAATGTATTGCTGTCAGTGGCGATTATGTGGAAAAGTGATTATATCAGTGGATAGAGGACAGTTTATATTTACTATCATTTCACACTTATATGTAAACAATATATCTATTACTAATAAAGTTATAGCCATGGGGGCATTAGTTTTCAATATGCCCTCGTAAAATACCATTTCAGCTTTACTTGTAGTAATAATCTGGAAATAGAGTTTTTTAGGCACTTGGGAAAACGCATACTCTTATATCTTAGGTTACAAGGTTTGACAGCGTTTACATATGAATTAGCAATAGCTACTGCAGTTTTCGTGCCGCCACTCTTTGCATTTCAAACACACCGTGTCTAATTTTCGGTAGACTCTTTATACTCAATCCTACATTTTGAATAAGAGTAGCTTACATTTTGTTTATTTCTGTAATGCTGTTACTAGTCAAATGAAAAGTTAAGTTAATTATTGTCCATCTATACAACATCGTAAATTTATTAACTGTTTGGGTTATGGTTAATTAAAATAATACTTTTCCATGTTATTACTAACTTTAAGTGTTTCTCTAACAAAATGTAATAATTTCCAAAACTGCAAGGCGTATTATTTTTGTGCAAAGTCTTACCAACGGTATAGCGCAAGTTGTAGTTTTAATTCACAAATCTTTTAGTAACTTTTTACTATTTTAGAAAGAACTACAAGGTGCACAAGTCACTTGTTTAAAGTTGTGTGTGAAAAGGGTAACCTAGCGTTAATTCTCATATTTAAATACGATTGATATATATATAGAAGAAATATCTCTTAGTAAATATTGGCGCAAGTGGGTTAAAACTAGATCATATTAAACAATAAGTATTTAGTATTATACTACATTTGCATCTGCCCGTATTTGAGGGCATTTTTTTGGTGAATGGCATTGTGACTATCAATATTAAAAGGTCATGTCCCATTAGCTGCGCTGCTAGTTGGAAATGCAGCTAATAAGTTAAAAAACGGATCAGTAACTCAAATTTGAATACAACATTCTTTAATAAAACAATTAGGCTATGCGAAGTTTTGGACATACGTATTCTTAGAACCGCTGGAATATAAAAAGGGCGGATGTAAACGGGGCACTAACCTATCTGTAATTTTAATCCTGTCGGTAATTTGGGCACTAGCCAAAAATGTTCCTGCAAAACATATACGTTAACTGGGCACCGTACTTGATTAAAAACATTAGTATACAATACAAAATAGTGTATTTCAAGTTAATGTACATATTATCAAATAGCGCACAAAGTAGAAAACAAAAAAAGCATTATCAAACTGACGAATAAAATGATACACACTTCACAAGGTGCAATCGTGGTATTGTTCCATTATTTAATTGTTCACACAGTTCACTCAAATTTCTTAGTTTTTGTTTTGTGCGTATGTCTTTAACTCTCGCTGGCGTGTGTATACTTTGAATTTGAACATAAGTGTATTTGAAATTCTCTAAACGTTTCGATAGAAAAAGATGGATGTGTTGAATAAAATGGTTCATTCAATTTCGAATGAAACGATTCGCATGCATTTGTGGTGTTCATGACCGATGGAGTTGCAGTAGCCCACATAACTGAAGGAAAAGGAGCATCGTTTTCTATGTATGTCTCCAACAAATAATCGGCGTATTTGTCAACCTCTGCATGAATTGTTTTCTCGACAAACAAATCTGGGACAAAACAATCGCTCGCTTAGTCAGGATTCAAATATGGTACTTTAAGCCAAATGTATGTCTCTGCCATCTTCTTACTTCGAAATCTTTGTTCCTAAATTCGACTGTTAAACCTAAAGTTTGAATTTTCCTCAACCACGATTGGTGTAAATGGAAACGACAACCGGTGATTTTGCTGATGGCCGTATAGCTTGGAGCGTGTCGTAATGATGCAGAGTAGCGTCCAGAGATTTCCGTTGTCAGCATTTCAAATAACCAGGACCAAAGGAATATAATATCCGTTACTAAGTCTATGGATCGCAAATATTTTGTGCAGCATGAAAATGCACCGTCCATGTACACTTTGTGCATTTCACATAAACTTCTAACATTAGTTTCACAAGCAAACACAAAATTTCTCATTGGGATATAACTTAAATCCGTTGCTGGGATCGTTTCTGGCATTTCCTTAGCCAGCCCATGCCGTATAATTTTTGCTGGTTTTTCGAAAGTATCGTCAACAGCTTTACACTTACATGCACTTGATATCACTTTTCGGTTCAATTTACTTTCATCCTTTTCATGATTATGTTAACAAACGTTTTCCGTTGTCCCTGTCCACCAAAAAGGTCTTCATAATTGTAAGTTGGGAATTTCAGTATATGTGTATACGACAAAACTCCAGGCTGAGAGGACGCCCGACTGAGAATAGGATGTAAACAGAAATACTTAAGTATATATAAAGTAATTAATATAAGTAATTAAACCTTAATTTGTATTTTGTTGCCTTATTACTCGAAGGGTACATGGTGCCCAGTTTACGCCCGCCGCAAAAAAATAGCTTTGAATATCTTCTAAAATATTGGACAGATTAACTTGAGATACTCTGTGCTTTCGTTGCATATTTAAAGAATTTACAAAATTTTGTACACACAATAAATTAAAATTCATTTATTTGCATGTAGATAAAGGTAACACACCAAATCCCCGGGCTACTAAGTTTTGTTAATTATGGAAATATGGACATGGATTGCAATAAGTTTTAACCAGAATGTTCTTGACATCAGAAATTAATTTAGTTTTCAATTTATAGAAAGTGATTTATTACCGCTGAATTTCAAACGAAATACCCACAGAATCTTTAAGTATACCAAGTAGTTTTTATAATAGACTTACGGTTATTTTTTCCAGGAATAGTTTTCTCTGTGTTCAAAGAAATGAACAAACCATTACCATGATGTAATGATTTAAATCTAAAAAAAAAATGGTGCCACTCCTTAAATCTTATTATGTTACACTTGATTTTAATAGTTAATTATTGAGTTACTAAATGAAATATGAAATTAAAGGATGATCACAAGTTCTGTTATTATTTTCAATAGACTACTTACAAATAATTTTGAATGCCTTACAGTAAGAGAGTGCAATTCTTTTTTAAAATTCTCTTTTTTTTCTTTTTTTAGCTGATATTCCAAGTCTTTTTCCCTCCAAATGCTTTTTGTAACCCCTTGAGTTTGTTTTTCATTATCTTCGAAATGCTTTTAGATTACTTTTGACTGTTTTAAAACATAATACTTTGAATATTACTTTTGAATTGAATTTCTAAATAAGTTTCGCCGAAAACGTCTGTTGTAACGAGATATTTCAATATCTGTGTTCTTTAATGATGGTAGCAAGGACTGTGGGGTAGTATGGTAAGCACAATATTTACTACGGCACACTCCGCGCTACACAAATTAATTAACTCGGGAAGGCCTTTTCGAAGACACTTCGGTCATCATCATCAGCCAAGTACCGATTGCGAAAATAACGAATTTTCTACTTCTAGACTGTCTACTTTGATGGGCAAATGTTTGTATTCATTTACTAGCCATTTGGACGGATTATACGTGGGTAAGTTTATGCCTGAAAACTATTGGTCTCATAGATTTTCCCGGTTTGTGGATTTTTGGTAGACAATACATATTAGGAACTGTCGGGTTTGAGATTGGCAGTTTTAACCTAAAGTTCGCGTTAATAAGCTTTGGGCAATTCTTCAGAGTCTCTTTTGTTTCTCTGATCATAGACGGTACTTGGCTGATGATGAAGTGTCTTCGAAAAGGCCTTCCCGAGTTAATTAATTTGTGCAGTGCGGTGTGTGCCGTGAATATTGTGTTATCTGTGTTCTTGTTTATCTCGTTGTCACAAGAATACCAATCCAACGACTTAATACTTTTTGTAGTTGAGCTAACGATGATCGTCTGCGATGTTACAGATGACATTGTGAATTTTGACTACTAGATTCCATCCGAATAACGAATTTTATTTTTTTATTTTATTATTGAAAATAACTTGTGACTTTCCCCATAAAAAAAAAAACAAAGAATTAATAATACAAATTATTAAAATGCCAGAATTCGGATAATAACTAAAAATAATTCGAATTCTGCAAATATTAAATTAAATTCTGGTAATTAATTAATATTCAAATTGAAATATCTAAAATTAATAATGAATTTAGTTGTAATTGCATACACTTCATCTCAATATCCCACTATAGTATATTTTTAAATTTGATGTTGGAATTAATAAAATTAGCGTACTTCCTATTTGTAATGCCGATTGTTTGTATTGTCCATATTTATTATTTGATATGTTTAGTGACGTTAATGTAGCTATTGTAGGATGTCACTTTGTTAATAAAAGCGTTAAGGGTTGGTTTAAACATTTATCTATCGAATTAACATCTACATAGAGTAAAAACTTGCTGATGTTGGTCTTGTTAGTAATAGTTACAAATATATGCACCTAATTAAATCAGTTTAACATATTGTGTGTACTGTAGCGGTCTGGACTGATGTCACTAATGATGGTAGGATACTACGGCCATTTATTTCTTCTATTAGCCGTAATAATAATTTGATTAATTAGAAAAGAATGCACCCAGAATAGTCAGTACTTTGCGTAACCAGATCACTGGCAGGGGTCAGGAGGAATCCTGTAGTATTAGAACGTTTTGCTTTTAGGTGGGGATAGTCAGAGACGTAGGGGAGACGTCGGTGGGGACAGAAAGGGGCGTCGCCCTGGGCCACTCACCGTTCTGGGCAAGCGTCCGCGTTCTCATCGCATTTAGTACGCATTTAGCTCGTATTTGGAGTGATATGTTGTGTTACGTCATTTTTCTGAAAAGGACTTTTTGGTTTCGCTTTCCAAAGTGACCCTTTCGGCGATTTCGAATTTTTCTTGGTATCGTATAATAACATACAATTAACCGTCCCGGCCCGCGGTATCCTTAAGTTGATGTGATATAAGTTTCTCTTTTATTTATTTTCCGTTTGTACCGGACGTGTCGGTTTTTTCGTCGGTCAACTCGTTTTCCGTTTTCGCGAGCATCAACAAACATTGACAGCCCAGCACCATTTCCATCAACTCTTCGAAGTAACCAAAGCGAGGGACGACCTGAGAAAACGCTATCGCCGGCTTTATTAGTACGGCACCATCATCCGCAAATCGCGCCTTGTCCTCGATTTAGTTCCGTTTCCAATTATTATTGTCGCACTTTAGTTCTGCTGCTTTGCGTTTGTATGACACGGGTATTTTAATCGGTAATAGTTTCATTATCAACTTGATTTTTGGGCGCATTATTCAAATCAAGACTGATTAGTCTTAAGGATCCAAAAGAAAAACATTTGTAATAAAAACTAAAACATAATAAACACTGTTACGCTTTTCTAATTACGTGTACGCTAATATTGTGTTTCTTTATTTTAATTTTCGTTTGTAATTTTGTGTGATTGTGCGCGCAATCGTTTTTGTGTAAGATATTCCTCGTCTCTCTCTCTTTCTCTATTGTAAGGATTAAATAGTTTTCCTTGTCACAAAAAGATGGAAAAATTTCAAGAACGCGAACAAGAAGAAGACCAAGTTTTCGAAGTTGAAGATATTCCAGAAACTGGGTAAGCATTATCAATATTCAAACAATATTGTTCCGAACAAGTAACCAATTTTTGTTTGCTTCACATTTTGATAAAAACAAAACGTCTACGTATCGTATAGGCGTAATTTTAAAAAACCATACAAATTAAGTTTGACGTAACAAAGTACTAAACGTAGTTATTGTTTCAAAAAAAAAATTAAATTTAGGCAAACTTGCATATATTTGTTATTGTTTGTAGAAGGCAAAGTGCAACACCATTTTATTTTATATGTTTCGATTCGTCGCTTAAAAATTGTTTCTTATACAACATGGATTTTCAACTTTTTTTTGTTTTAAATTCATGTCTCTTCTGGCTCACACTCATAGGTAGATCTATATTTTCGCTTATCTTCACTTCATATTTATTATTTTGTATTGGCAAAATTGTTTTAAACTTTAATCGAGTATAACGATACGAAGTGTTGTTTGGAAATATTTTAATGCAGTGGCAGTATTGGAATATTTAGTGTTTGGCGCCATATTTTAAATTGCAATCTTAACAACGCCATGGTTCCTGTATGAACAATTTTTGAGATTGTATTGTTTTTCAACGTACCGGTTTTAAAACTATGTTATTTCAATATCTGAATTCTTTTAAAAACTACAATTTTGAGCTATATGTATATTGGTAAAATCTGATTAATACCGCTACAATGTTGAATTACGCTATAAAAAATTTGTTTACACTCCATCATTCTTAAATGTATGATTGAACATTAGCGATACCATATTTTTGAAAGTCTCTTCTATATGTGTATCTTTGGTCAAATTGGCGGTATCTCGACTGCGCATGTCATAACTGATGGTGATATTCAATTTCCAGCTATATAACATGTAGTTAATTTAGCTATGCAGCGTTCGAAGTAAGTTGATATTTGAACATATTATTTATGACACAAAACAGAAGTAACTTTTCAAACTCTTCGAACATTTAGCAAACTACATCATTTCATTACATTGAATCTGTTTTATCGACTGTTGTCTTCTCCTTTTTTTTCCTTGAATATTTACTACAGTATTCGCTAACTGGTGTAGATTTTGCGTGGAAGCCTTCTCAAATCAACCTTGATACATTAGTTTAAAGTGTCATATTGGTAATATTTCTATATTTCACGCATGTGAATAAATATTGTAGGCAGCTCTAAAAATACTTTCCAAATATTTGTCAAATCTAGTAATTTCTTCCTTCAAATGCTTCTAAAATCTAGAAATACACAGTGCTTTCCAAAAAGTAAACAGGACTTTTTCAAAATGGGAACAAGGACATATTAATTTAACAAAAGTCATTTATTTTCTTCAAAATAGTCTCCTTGAGACTCTATACAGCGATTTGCACGGTCAAGAAGCATGTCGAACGAGTGTTTTAGGTCGTCTGTAGAAATGTTCTTGAGAATGTCGGTGCAAGCCTTTTGGATGGTCTCCACGTCGGCATGACGCTTTCCTTTCATCGGCAAATGTATTTTTCCGAATAGGTAGAAATCATACGGTAGATCTGGCGAATACGACGAGTGTTCGATGGTGGAAATACGATTTTTGGTCAAATAGTCACAAGTGTCGATCGATGAAATAGTGCATTGTCACGCAACAAACGTCAACTTCCTTCTTCACGATATTCTGACCGAATACGACGAATACGCCGCACCAAACGCTTTTTTGACTCCTTGATGATGTCCTTCGAATGTTGAATTCTGTGTAATTTTTGGCCTCTCAATCTGTAAGTTTGTACGGAACAAAGCGCGAACAGACCTTTCGGAGGCCCAAATCTTCGGTCAAAATGCGATAAATTGATATTTTGGAGATATTCAATTCCATTTCCATTAATTTTAATGAAGATTTTGGCTTATTTTGATGAATTCACGCACAGTTTTGATGGCGTCTTCGATTATCACAAATTTCGGTTGGCCAACATGTTGGTCATCATTTACGTCTTCACGACCATCCTTATAGCGCGTATACCAATCGTGGACTCTGCTACGGGATAAACACTCATAACCACAAACTTGTTTCGTCAATTGAAGCGTTTCGGGAAAAGTTTTACCAAGTTTAAAACAGAACTTAGTGCCATATGTCATATATCGTCGTCTTTGTTCGATTTTCATCTTTGCACCGATGCAACAAACACACTATAAAAGTCCTGTTTACTTTGGAACGCACCGAGTAGTATTTCGATTCCACTTAAATATTTACCTTATAAATTAAGGTATTACTGCCACATAAAATCGCTAGTAATTAATTTTTCAAAATCAGCTAGTGCCACGAAAGTGATTATTTCTTAAAGGTAATAATAAAGAACTTTCGCAAGGCTAGGGTTTGGAGCAAAACAAAATAGGCCTATACATATATAACACCAATAATAAGTTTAATTTATTTGTGGATGGTGTTATTTGGATTACCTGTTTTCAAAGTTGTCTAATGACCTGAAGTAATTGTATACATATATCTGAATTTTCTCATTATTGTGAAGATCTACTGCATGAAAATACAATTACTTAAATAATAGCAAAACCATGCCATGATCAAATAAAAGGTCGATAGCATTATTTAAAAGAAATTCATTGAAGAAAATGAAATAAAACAGGTTTATGTATTTTTGAAACGACTTTCAAATAGCAATTTTTAAGTAGGAGTTTGCGCTTATCGTTTTAAATTAAGATTTCCCAACAGAATATAACTCATGTAGATGGGATGCAATATTTTATAGTCAGCAAAATGAGATGTTTCACAATCCGATTGGTATCCAAATTCCTTATTTCCTAGTAAAAAAAGAAGTAAAATCTATTTCATTTTGATTTATTGGAATTATTTGTTTGTTCCCGTTTTGTACCAAAAATACAGTGACTTCCGTGTATTTATTCTATAATTTTCGCAAGATGCTGATGTTAATTCCTGATTTGGAAAAAAATTAACAAAAGTATATACCAATCAAACGTAGCTTTGGTTCAGATTTTTAAATAAGTCAACAAGTACGTAGCTACTTTGCTTACTTTACTTTGTCTACATCCTTCAGAAGATCTAAACCTTCATTTTAGGTACATATATCTAAGCTTGAATATATTTTTTACTTTGTTTAGTTCATGTTCATTTACTGTAAAATGATCCTTGTTTTACTGTCTTCATTTCTGGGATTTTTCATATACAAAATAACGTTTGGTTTTTTACGTGTGTAACATCCATAGAGCCTTTAGAGGTTTTAAGCAAGAAGTATTTATCTCAAAAACGATAACGCGATAAACTCACAAAATTCATTTACATTCTCCTCGGATTAAACTTTGTTTTTGAATCGTCTTGCTACGATTAGATTGTCGTTAGTGCAAAAAAAAACAACATGCACATGCGATTATTTTTATTTGGATGCGGATATTATACCAACTTCAGTGGCATATCTCCTATATGACATTCGATATTCAGAATTTCATTCAGTTATGTAAATTTTAATGAATGTGTCGTATTATTTGCGGTTGATATTTTTTATCTACTTTTATAAAGTGTAAATAATGGAGATAAAATTGCGTACTTAGTAAAATTATTTTCGTACTTTTGATGTCAATAACTTTCAGCTACTCGAATGTTTGTCACATTATTATTGTTGACCTCGGTTTACACCATCCTCAACATACCTACATATCTAATCAAAATGAGCAACAATGTGGTCATGAACAAAATTTTCACACTTGGTGTGAGTGGATTACATGCAAAGTCAGCAATTAAAGGAATTCCCACAGAGGTTCAAGCATCTAAAAGGATCTTCAGCTAGATCTCGATTTTATTTAAACAAAAACATTATATGGTTTAGATTTTTTGAGGATGAGAATATAGTTGACGTTTAATGTTTAGAATGTGGCTGTTTATACTTCTTGCATCTTACGACTAAATTCTTGGACATCACAGTTTCTCTCTTCTAAACTCCTTATTTTATTTAAGTGGGCGACAAATTTTCCATGATTAGAATTTGTTGCTATCTTTATCATACCAACGTCAGGACGTAATGACTGATATTAACAAATAGTAATTCCTGGATTTATCTTTATAATCCATGCTGTATCGATTTTGGCCTTTGCTTTGCTTTCGTGCTCTAATAGTTCCAGTAGTCAGTAATATCTCCGCGATTGGTTCTGATTCACTAGCCTTGCTAATCGGTCAATACTAACATAGATCTTTCATTCCTGAATGACCCTTTATCCAGTAAGAACCACTTTGTCATCTTGCAATAATAAATTGTATTTGTTGATAAATGTCTCCGGAGATGATCGTGCATGAAAGCTCTTCATACTTTTAAAGCTTTTCTGAAGCCGTTCTGTAAGCACGCGTAAGTATATATCCTTGTATCGCCATATAATATGATATAAGCAATATCGTGAAATCGATGAAAATAGATTGTGATTCCAATTTTTAAAACTTTCCAGCAACCCATAAACAACTACAAAATTCCAGGTCTTCACCACAAAAGTACGATTTCGGATTTATGTTCTGAGTGTGTACTAATATACAGCTCAAGATTTTTCCGTTAGACAAATGGCAAATGCTAAAATGAATTCCCAAATTAGTAGGAATCAAGTGTTCAAAATCGTCCAAGATATTTGGATATCTCTACCGTGAAATAGCATGAGTTTCTCGTCCTTACTAACAGTTGAAATAAAAAAAAGTAGTAATGGAATTGTTCTTAAGCTGCTGTTTACTTTTAAAGTTGATACGCATTATTCCTTACAGATAAGATGTTTTCTCTTTGTTTCCCTGCGATTAAAGTTGCATGCAGTGTTGTTTCATTTTGTTTTGTTTTTAGCTTGTAGGTTCCCATTCTCAAAGCACTAAGATAACATAATTTTTTTAATGAAAAGGTCAAATTCTTAATAGCCATAAGTGGTTTATTCCAACTCCTAGCTGCTTAAGAAATTTATTACTACCAAATAGATTCAAACGTGCTTGCATTTTCTGATACATCAATTTTTTTTTATTCTAATTTAATTTTGTTCCTGAAGTAAATCTAAATTTAATTAACGGTAAATGGGAATATTTGTTTGAGGCTCATTTTCAAACTTAGGCTCGGTCTTTTAACTTATTTTTAATGTCCTTTTTACCAAAAAGTAATATTAAATTAAAAGCCAGATTAATCTGACTTTTAGAGAAATGGTCTTTTATATGGCATAAAACTTAGTTAAAAGGCATATAATATCAATTTAAAGTAAGTTTACAACTGTAAATTGTCAAACGCATGCGCCTATAGAAAAGAGACGTGTTAAATCTGAGAGCGATAGCTGCGAAGTGTTCTTATAATTTGTGTTATAACCTCACTTCGTCACTTCACTTCATAGTACCTTCATATTGCCACATAAGCGAAAACGATTTCTATTTTATTTAATAACTCAATTACTGAAAGACGGAAAAGAAAACGTTCAAAGAATTTTACAGAGTTACTTATTTACGGATCTAAAAAGTCGTTTGCATATTCAAATAGACACACTACCTATAAGTAGAATAACTAGGTAGTTTCTCACGCGGAGCAAGTGTTGTTCAATTTCTTGTAAAATATTCCGAACCGAAACTTTTGATAGTCGAAGAATTCTTTCTCATCCCAAACATTCATGTGATTGGTTCTAAGTCGAAAAGTATGTTTCCTCGCAGGATTTACCATTTCTGCAAGCTCTACTAAATCCGCTTCAACCAAGATTTGATGTTCTTCATCAATTATTGAATACATTTTATTTTTACTGTACAACAAACTTTTACATTACTGTCACAATCTTCATTGTAAGAAATTAAAATGCAGTTTGTGGAACCCGTAAGTTACAAGCCAGTTAAAGTTCCTTTTAGTAAAATTATTACTTAAAAGGTAGTTAAAAGACGAATTTTTCAGTAATAAAGCAGATAAGCCTACAAGAAACTTTAAAAGACCGACCCTTATACTCAAAAAAATAGGTAACACCAGGTATGAGAAATATCCAGTGTTGCCGGAGCCGAATTGCTAAGTTCCGCTACCAACGCTTCGAAATTCCGCTACTGGCCGCTACCAGCGCCAGAATATTCCGCTACTGGATGTTGACATTCTTATCACATAAATCTTCTGTTCTCCAATTAATTCTTGCTATTTGATGACAGTAAGTTGTTGCGATAGAGGAGTAAAGGTTGTAAATGCAGAAAAATATTATAACAAACAGAAAAAGATCTTTACATAACCTAAATATACAAATATTTAAAAAAATATATTCAATATCGAAAAGATTGTTTAACTACAATACTAAAAAAGATTATTGAAATCATACATATATTGCATTATAAATGAATGTAATTAAAGTAAATCGTAGCTATGTATGTAACTACATATATAGGAAATGTTGTGCTTATGAAAAAACTATGATTACAAAATTGATATGCAATGTTCGATGATTCTAGTATTTATACCTATATTTGTTAGATTTTTCACAAAAAAAAACCATTACCCTAACAAAATCTAATTATTAACAGCAACCTACCTAAAATTGAAACAAAATGAAGTCGAAGGCTTTCAGTCTGTCAGTGAGCTCAGAATCTGAGGAACTTGATTCTGCTGCTGATACTTGCCTGGGTTTCTCCAGTCGTACTTTTGTATACATTTTTTGAAGTGGTTGCCATAAATTTTGTATGTTAAACAGCACTGCTTATTTGATTGTATATCTAATTTTACCCTCAACAATGCACTTAAAGTTTAGGCAAAATCCGATTTCTTTTTTTCGTTTTAATGTCTGCCATCATTAAGAATACTCTTTCAACATCAGCATTTCCGTGCGGCAACGATAAAGTCATAATTGCAATATTGGCAATGTTTTCAAAAAGAATTTCATTGTTAAAATCCTTTAATTTTAATGGCACCAAAAATTGACGATATTATTTTGGAGGAGTTTATTCTTTTCTACCTCTGAAAAGTAGATGCTTAGTTTATTGAGCTCTGCAATAGTGATATCCGGATCAGCTATATGATTAAATTTCTTAAATACGGGATAATAAAAGTGAAGATCTGATTTGGGCTCCAAAACAATAGTAGGCGTTAAAAAAGTTAAGTGCGAAAAAAAGTATCATTAACCGGAAACCTCTTTAAAGATTCATATATTGCTTTTTGATAAAAGCCTAAACATTTTAATTTAAATTGCTCAATATAGACTCTATCAAAGTTCTTTAAAAATTCCATAGTTTGACTCCCAACAGAAACTTGGTCTATCGGTAAAAGAACATGTGGGTTATAAATATCTAAAAGAAACAATTTTTCGTCTTTATAATATTCAGGACGTACAAAATTCAAACATAATTGATTCACAAATCTTCGACTCTCTGTTGACATAATATTTATTAAAACTTTCTCTGATTGAAAAATAGCGTTAAACTGGTTGAACATTGGCAATACGTATTTAAAAAATAATAAAAATGCTTTTACATAATGGTCCTGAAGTTCTTTAAAAATCATGTTTCCTATTTGCTTTATTTTATTTCCTTATTTAATGCATTATCATAATTACTTCAAACTCAATGTTTGCAGATAAGTATTTCCCCAATTTATTGAATTTTCTGTAATTTGCCGAGACTGAAAATTCCGCTACTTTTTAAGGGATATCGGTCTACCGCCGCTACCCCGCTTTTTGGGTAAAATTCCGCTACCGCTGACAACACTGGAAATATCGCACTTTTTAATATAATTTATTATACTTTTTATTATCTAGGGATGGTCAGATTTTTTTAATAAGAGGTTGACATATATTAAAGACACGTATCAGATATGAAAAACTAACATAATTGTAGTAAAGTTTATTAATATAATAATAAGGCTTATTAAACATGTACCTTATCCACATTTCGATCATTTCGTTCTTGTTGTATCGTGTTACACACAAAAAAGGCAATGCTTCATTTGGATACTCCATTAACTTAAATATTCTTATAGCTGAGCGTTACTTTCATCTGCTCACATCAAATAAAGCAATGTTTTCAATTTAAAAATGTGGGTTTTGTCCAAAATATTAGTTATGCTTTGTATAAGTGCAGTTTAACTATAGGTTTGTTCGTTTGTCAATTAGTGCAATACGGAGTAGCTCGAATTTCTAAATTGTGCGTTCGTTTGTAAAAAAAAACTGGAAATCCGATGTTCGTTTGTATATGTTGGGCAGCTTCCGACAGTTTTGAACTGCACAAACTTACACCTCCTCAGGAGGTGGAGTAAGTTTGTGTAGTTCAGTGCAGCTGTCATTCGATTATTTGCCTAACCCAACTTTACTTCATATTCATACAAAATGACATCCATTGTAATCATTGAAAGTGAAATACAACAATTAATAAATAATAATTTTTTTAATGCTATCGTGATTGCCAATTGCCACCATTTTCAATGTTTTAGGTTATGTATATTATATAAACACCAATTTGTACTATTCGTTTGTATCCGTTTAGAGTAGTTCTGAGCAATCAAAACGATCACGTGATCATAATCCTATCACACTCTAGAACCAACGCGAGCAAGACAAACGAACAAACTTTATATGTATCATTAGCAACTGTATCTGAAAAATAAAATTTTAGTAGAATGGGAACTAGATGGCGTTGTGTGCAGTTTACCCTATTCATGCGATTTTATCGAAAATGACGGACTATTACCCGCAAGTTGATATCTTTTGTCGTTCCAAAGATATTTTGTTTCTTATAAAGTTTTCGCTCAATCTATAAAATGTAAGTGCTATAATTAAATGCTTTCCGAAAAGAACTTAAATAAAAAATACACATCAAGATACTATTTCTTATCAGAAATTAAGAAAATTGAAAAGCCTAACAATTTATATCTAAACGCTTAAATTATTAGTTTCAGTTGATTTACAAAGATATCAAATACAAACTATTGAAAGTGATTTACTCTAACAATAGGTCGACAACAAAGAATAACTTAATCCTAAATTTACAGTTTCTCAGACACTTGTTTCTAAATTATACGTCAACATGCTTATAATGTTCTATAGCTTACATGATGAGCCACAGCTTAAGAAATTTTGCAAAAATATCTTCGGAACGACAAAAGAGATCGATTTGCAGTTTCGACAGATTAATCGGTAATTACACTCTCATTTTTCTGGACCTACTATACCCCATTTTAATTTTTCGCAAAATTTATGCGATTTTTTAGACTAACTGGCACACAACGCCATCTAGTTTCAATTTAAAGCAACGAGGTTAACACTACTAGTGAGGTTCTTAACCCGGTTGATATTCTCCTCACAATGAACCCAAATTCTTGAAAATTAATCGACATTCACTGAGGTTACAGGGACTTTTTTATGATAAAAGGTATGCTTCCCCCACCAGTTTATGATAGACACAATCACAAAATGATCATTAACCAGACTTGTATATTTATGAATTTACATAATGTATTATACAATATTTGGAGTTAATTTTTGGGATACTTAATCGTATATTTAGTTTGTGCCGAGTTATTTGGAATTGATAAGAACTATTATATGAAGTATGTGTTCCTTTACAGTATAAATACATAAATAAGTTTGATCTAAATATTTTAATTCTTAATATAACATAATTTGCTTGAATTTCTGCATATATTAATAGCATATATTATATTTTAAAGAAACACACGTCTACGCTTTATTTAAAATTTTAACCGTTTAAAGGAAAATGTCCTTACTTAATTTAAGGATATCTGTTCAAACAAATCCATACTTTCAAATTGAATGTGGATTATTTCTTTTGTGCAATGTAGACACTACAGAAAATTATCAGAGATAAAGAGAAATTGTTACATAATATCCATCTTAAAGTTAAGATTGATAGCTCTCATTAAATCTGAAGTTTTTGGAAATCATGTTATTTGATCAGAAAGTTTCGCCGAATGAATAGGAAATAGTTGGAACGTTTTCTTAAGAGTCAAGGTCCGGATCACCAAGGAGAACTGATGATGACTCACGCGATTCACACAACGTCGTTCTTGCATCAAAGACATTCGCCTAAAATTGATTTTCGAACTGCCAAGTGAATCATTTACCTCCTCGGTGTAATTTTTAATTTTAGTCAGCCAGATTAAAATCCCGCATGTGTCAGACTACGAATATGCGAAGGTTCTGGCATTTTTCGTTCTGGTCACCTTCTCCGTTTGATCAGAGTTCTTACGGTATAGTCGTCTTCGTTTGCGTACGTACGTGATAAAAAATACGGATAAAACGGAGCAGTATCTTGTTGGCACTGAATGTTGTTTGTTTCGTTGTTCTTACGTTTTACGAAATAGTAGCGATTCCGTCATAGAAACGTACGCACATTAAAGAAACGAAAAACAGGTTGTTTTACTTTTATTTCGGGAAAACAACGAAATGGAAGTATAATTTCAAGCAAAAAATGTAGCTTTTTTTCTTCGTGGGAATATTTTTAGTTGGTGCAGTTTAAATTTAATATAGTGTTTGTTAAGAAATGTTAAATTGGTCCAACGACACACATAGAACATAAGTTTAGAGGATATAGTAGTGGATTTTTCTATATTAGCAGGGTTAGTATAAACAATTAGCAATTTCTGATAAAAAAATTGTATTTTTTTGTTTTAAGCTCATCACAGGAAGAGGAAATGCTTTATAACACTAATTTCTATGGAGGATAAATTATAATTTCCATTTTAAATCACTATTGTATATGCTTATTGACCAAAAATTGGTACAAAATCAGTTGCTTTACGTTTGTAATGTGGAAGCATATTTTGTATTGTACTTGAAGTATCGTACTTCAGAGAAACGAGTCCAATTGTGGGCCATGTGCTTATCACCTACAATCAACAAGAACTAAACTAGCCGACCATCAAGTTGCTTTGAAAAATAATAGGCAAACAATGGATATTGGGCGAACTACGTGCACTTAACACAATATTGTTATTTTACACAATTGATTTAAATTCTCAATTTCTATTAAATTTCGACATTACATTTATAGAATTTGAGTAACCTATTATTGTTATTTGAACTCTGGCATTTTAATTATTTATATTATTAATTCTTTATCCTTAAGAAGAGAATCCATTAAAATCAACCTACAGGCAATAATCAGTCGCGACTTATTTTCAAAAATGTATCTTGTAAGAACAATTTTTGTCAAAAATACATAAAACCATGCAACATATCTTCTACATTGGAATCTAAAAATCTAAGGAATTGAAAAATTGTTTTTAAGCAAGTTTTAAAATTGTATAGATTATAAAGTAACGTTGAAATAATTAGAAAACCATGTGGGAATAAAGAAAAGGTAAAATAAAACCGAAGAACAACCAAAGAGGAGTCGAAGAGTACATTATGTCCAAAGAGGAATCGATCATTAAACATCAATATACAAGGAACATCAAAGGACTTGTAATTCCCTTAAATTCATATTTTTATTTAAATAAGAAACATCTCAGTACATGCAGAGAAATGTTTACTTATATCAAAGCTGTCCGCCTTAAATCAAGACAATTACTGTTTCAATTATCCGCAATACAATAACTGCTTTAAATCGAAAGAAATATTTTCTTAGCGTTCCTTTCTCCGCTTAAAAGAAGTGTATACTTGTAATGAAGTCATTGTATTTCTTTGTTCACAAATCAATACTTTCATTTTCTTAAGATAAAGCATTTATTTACTTAGAATTCTTGAAATGCATATTATTTATATCCACATTATTAATTGCGCTTACCTTGTTTAAAACAGTACGACATATCTGTTACATAATGCCGTAAATTATTCTCATTACTTGTGATTTTAAAAAGGCTAAGTTAAAGATTATCTACAGAATAATGTTCAAACAAAGGTGAACTTAATGTAGAAGTACACATGAAAAAAGTGCCTAGATAATGCTAATAAATAGCTCATGGTATTAATGGAATGGCTACCGGCAAAAACAACGCGAGAAGAAAAAAGCATTAACGCTTTATGCTCTTGCCCAGATTACTGTTCATCTCTCAATTTATGCCACTAATCTTCAAAAACAGCATTGAAATACTTCCCGGCGCCACCTACTTTCAAGAGAAATAGTTATGCCATCCTAGGTAGTAACGATAGAAACCGGAATACAGATGCCATACTTACCCATGCAATAATATAACCTTTAACGTACAACGTTTCATAAACATTTTCAAAAGATATCGGTTAATGTATTATTTTTTTTCTTTTTAGTACTATTTACCAGGAGTAATAATTTAACTTTAGTTTTTTTTTAATATATAATAAATAATAAAAAAGGGATAAATAAACTTAAATATTAATTTATTAATTGTTAAACTACATAAAAATAATCCCTATTTAATTACATTGTCAAAGAAATAATTTAATTATACTGTAACATATAAAAAAAATATTTTTCATTAGTTCATTCACTTGCCCCTAATTTTAATTATTAACCTTAGATTTTTTCCCATTATTGTAATTTTTCTTTTATTGCATATCCTTGTAGCTAGTCTGATGATGTGTTTTTTTGAAAATGAAACCGGTCGCCTAATTTCTCAATAGAACTTCGTGAGATCATTCCTACCTTTAATATGAATGTTTTCTTAACTTAAAACTAAATGATTTACTTGGAAGAAACATTTTTCTGCCTTCGGCTTTTCCTGATTCTCTAACCCTAGGAAAATATTTATTTAATCCAAATAGAATTTCAAAAAAATTATTTTCTTTTATACATTTTATACTTTTGAAATAAAAATATTTTCTTCAATAGACTGATTTTTGTAAGAAAATCTATTTTCTTGATGCAAAAAACCATTTCTCTACGTGTACACATTATTTGAAGGTAATAAATAGAAAACTCGAGAAGAATGTTTATAACCTTTTTGGATTTGAAAGCAGCACTGATACAGTGGAGAAAGAATCTATATGGAATGGAAGTGTCTGATGCAAATGGGAATATCAACAAAAGTAATACAGATAATCACTAGGTTGTACCAGAAAACACAAACGATGGTCCAAATAAACGGAAACAAATCCAGAAGTTTCTAAGTGAAAATCATAGTAAAATAAGGCGATAGTGTCAGCCCACTTCACTGTAAACGCATATAGGGTATCACGTGTGATAGTGGACGCTTTACTTTATGTCGACGATGTGTAATAGCAGACAATCACAGAAACATGTAAGATAATAAGCATTCGGATAAAATAAACGACGAAACTGAAAATGAAGAAATATCGAAAAATTGGCAGACAACCCGAAGGAATTTCGAGGAGGAGATAAAGAGATATCAAGATCAATGAAATAACATTAGAAGTGTTAAAACATATGAATCGTACAGGACACTGTGAATAGAAAAACTGATTCATGCAGGTATTAACATGCCAACAAATACTAGTATAACTGCAAATAGGTAATCGACACATTAAATTTGATAGATAGATAAAATTAATAGTTAGGAAGGTTAAGATATAACTTAGTTGTTGTGCGAATCTCTTTGCTACTCTGTGTGGATATTCCCGTTTATCGTTGACTGCGGCATGTGAAGTATTACTCCTTCCTTCCCTTACCTTTCGTAGTATATAATATAATTGGTGGATTAGAGGTATTTTAATATAATTACTACAGAGTGTGGCAAAATAGGCTAATCCAACACGATAAAAAAAATGTCAATGTAGATTTATAAATAGCTAATAAATCAAATAAGACAAAGAACATGTATTGTGCACTAAACACAATAATGGAGTCAAATTGATAATATATAACACCATAGCTCGCTTGGTATTGACATATGCAAGCGAGGTCTGGGTAAAGTTATTTGAAAGACAAAATGGGATAAGGAAGTGTCAAATTAAGTTGGTATGGGCATATTATATCACAGAAGAACCCACACCCAAGAAAATATAGTCTTTAGCATCTTGTTGCCTATCGTATTTCTTGAGCGTTTGTTTCGACTAATCGACATGAGCCTTGTGTTGAGCGATCGTAAACTTATGCGGGATCCAACACACACACAGCTTTTTCACAGCTAAATGTTCATGCAATATCGAATGTATGTCAGTTACACTAATGCGTAAGCATGCCTGAATTTGACCATAACTCACATGACAATCTTGCTTTATCTATTCGCGCACGGCATCAATGTTTGCTGGTACGATGACCGATTTCGGAGAGCCTTCTTTAAATTCATCCGCCAACAAACTAGCCAACGACTAAATTCATTGAACCAACGATAGACAGTGGCTCTGTGTAGGTGTAGTGTTTACTATGTACATACAAGGAATCGAGTGGACGTTCGGTTATTATCGGTTGATCGGTTACACGCACACCGATCAACCGATAATAACCGAACGTCCACTCGATTCCTTGTATGGACCGCGGGAGCAACCGCTTGTCACGCTTTATTCATTACCGTCATTTGGGGTGAAAGTGATCAAAATAAAAATATTTTTGCTTCTAATATCCACAAATTAGGAAGTAGTGGGGCAGAAAGTATTTAGGTACATTGCAGATAATTGTATAAAACTTATTGTAAAAAATGACGGTACTAAAATTTTAAATATAGGCTATAGAGAGCAAAAATGTGAACAATCTCATACCCGTTTTGGGGTGAGATTGTTCACATAAATTTTACTGCACGGGGTACAATGGGACAAGATTACAAATGATCAATTTCAACCTTACTGTTCTACGTCAAAGATTGTAAGAGTTAATTTTTTTTATTTTGGGATGAGATTGTTCAATAGGGCAGAATTGATCAATAGTAATACCTAACATATCTTAGCAGAAACAGTAAAATAGGTGATTGCTAACACTTTATTTAAAATATTAACAAAAAAACAGACAAACTGAGTTCTTACAAACACAAAACTTTTTCTAGTAAACTTAATAAACAAGCACAAAAATATTTACTTCATTTCACTAACATCAATAGCTTTTTCGAACGAATATGTATGTGAACCATCAGTGTATGTTGCCGCTGGGTTAGGTAAAATGGCAATTATATCAGACAGAGACAAGAGTACACCAGAAGCCGAACCGCACATCATAATTGAAATGGCTGTTTTAGTAAAATTGCATACGCGCTCCGGACACTTGGTTCCACGGCGAAACAACATCTTTTGCTTACCAGGGTCGTCTTGCAAGTTGGTTTCGTCGTAATTGAAAATGTTGGAAGCTGGGATGTCTTGTAGCGTCTCTCTCAAATTATTAAAATACTCCCTGATACAACTTCATGAAACATTAGCACGAGTTCGTTTGATGTTGGTCGCAACTTCTTGACTTATTTCTCCTGCATGCCTTTCCAGCAAAGATCTGACCCAATCTTTACCCCATTCTCCGCAACAATTTGCAGCTTTAACGAATGCAATTTCTTCGTAAAGAGTAAAAACTGTTTGTCCGCCGCTTTTATTTATCTGCGTACCTCTGAACTTATTGCGGAGCGTGCCAAATTGAATTTTATAGGTAGAAGATGCACGGCGAATAAACCACCCTTCTTCGGTTATTTTTTTGAGGGCCTCTTCAACGGTCTCTTAAGTGTAGTCCATGTACGAACGTGTTCCCAATTTTTTTTCTTTTTATTTTCTTGGCATGATTATATCACTGAACAAAAATGTTATTATACACGTGAGGCGAGATTTAATTGATCAATGTCACCCCATATGATGATCAAACTGACCCCATCAAACAAAGTGTAAGACAATATGAAAAATACGTTACCGATTTCATATCGGCTTTAAAATGATGACAACAAAGCGTAATAAAATACTTATATTCACTTAAAATATCAACATTCTAATTTGTTTCTGACTTACCAGGTAAAGTTCTGAAGGTTGACTTTTGCAAGAAATCACTACATATACAATAAATGTCAATATTAGATATTACATATATTCGGCCATCTTTCTGCCTTTAATAGCGGTTGCTAACATCGCGATCGGAGCTGTGGTTATGGCGCCACATTCAAATTTATAAAACGACAATCTAGTGAACAATCTCACCCCCGATTATCAATTTCACCCCAAGTGACGGTACCAAAAACCGAAGTAAGTTGATCGATGCACTGTTGTTTGGATAATTTACGTTTAAAGTCGTAAAAAATCATCGCATGAACATGTTCACGAGTTAATTCCATTTTATGGCCGAGAGGAAATTTTGAACTCAATGAAAATAAATGAAATAGTAGGACAAAACGTTCTGATCAAACTTTGTGATGCAGACGTCAGATCTCATCTAGCAAAAGCAGGGTTGCGAATTCGCAATAGAAAAATGACAACCCTCGTATAGTTATTTTTAAATAATGATTGCATATACATATGTGATAATTACATTCGTACGTTTGCACATCTTCTAGAGAGATTTTCAGTCAGTACCAACTCCACAAATGAGGTGTTAGCAACGGTGTATTTTTAACTATTAGTTTTTTTTTTAATAAAATAGTATAAATAGGGCTCTCCTTCTCAATTTAGTTTGCTATATAGCTTGCATACGTAATTACAACCTCAGTGGAAATATTTTGAATTCCTTTTAAAAATTAACACCGTAAGAATATAATCTGCTTTTTATTGAATCTTTTAATAGCTACGACATTTACACCCTATAAATTTAAAGATAATTGTAATTTTATTGTTAACGTTAGTAATAACTTAATTATGGAATTAACGTTTTTATAACATATTCATAATGAACAGCGAAATTACTAAATTATTCGCCATTGAGTAACAAAAACAACTCGTTTGGAAAATGTGTCAAAGGTATTTAAAGCAAGAATCCAATGAATGCGACTGAATTGATTATTAAATTCTTTTTATGGATAACTTGACACCAGCAAGCCAGTTGTGCAATGACAGGGGCTCTAGGGTCAGTGCTGCAGCTCATTTGGTTATTGCTGCAAGACACGTGCTGAAAGAGTTACTTACATTCCAGTTGCCAAGTGGTTCTCCGACAACTTGAACGTTATACATATTGCCAATTACTTTTCTTGCGAGCACGTACTAGATTCAGAGATTAGCATTGGCTGTAAAATGTGAATAAAGTGGTTTGATTTATTACTGCACATGGGGAAGAGGTTATTCGCATATTAAAACTGATACATAACCGCATTAATACCAGCCAACTGCTGTGGTATAGTGGTCTAAAACTTTATCTGCCAAGATAAAATGCTTAAATATGTGCCCTCTTTAGTTGAAAATTCGAAAGGTTGTAATTTTTAAACCACTTCAGTTGCTGATATTAAATTTATTAGTTGATAATTAGGTATGTTTATTTTCAAAACCTTTCAAATATACATTGTTTCTAAGATTCTAAGTGCAATTAAAATCTTAGGTAAATTAATACTTTAGCTACAATTACTATAAAGGACGATATTAACGATATCATTAGAATATGATCATCGATGATAAGGAACTATTAGTCCAACTAAAAGTATTTTTGAATGAAAATAAAGTAATAGCGATAAATTTGCATTTCTTCTTTTTGGAATTTACAAGGGATCATGTAAATAAATACTAACAATATATTTGCTTCACTTTATTTTCATTTGATGACAGTATTTTTAAAATACGAAGGTACTCTATTTAGTTCTGTATATGGCTGCGTAAAAGTGAAACGTTGCCTGTCAAAATTAATTTCGGTATTTATTGAACTTAAATCCAAAGTTTCATCAAATACGGCAAGTGATTTAGCTATAGCAAATTTTTAAAATTGACAAGTCATTCGAAAAATGATTTTCGGGCAATAATTTTTTTAGAAATTTCGAAGAGAATTATCTCAACAACAATGTCTCGTCGAGTTGGATTCTGCATTTGGCAATGAAACACCACACCAGTCTACAATTTCTTGCTGGTACTGCGAACTCCAACGTGGTTCCGGCAGTCTCAGCACAGGACCACCAGAGACAATAGTCACTCAAAAAAAAAAGACATCACTGCTGTGCGCCAACTGATCAAGGAAGATCGACATGTAACATATCGCGAGATTGAGGCGTTTCAAAGACCAAATCCAAAAAATTCTGCATGATGGATTCTTTAAGGAAGTTAGTTTCCCGTTGGATCCCACATCTTTTAACTGAAGAACAAAAGACGGCTCGCGTTTATTGGTCTCGAAAAACTTTGGCCTCATTCAACAACGGAAGCTCAAGATTAGGAGAAGCCAACAAAAGTTATCCGTTTCTGAAGTGTGTCGAAGAAAATGGTCGCAACTTTTGTCTCAATTTCGTGTCATGTTGCCACAATTCCTTCAAAACATCGAAGAACGGTTAATGCCAATTGGTATACAATCATTTGTTTACCAGAAGTGATTGCCGTGCTTCTAAAAACCAACCTACAACGACGAATCATCTTTCAGCACGATAATGCAAGTTCACATAGAGCTCAAAGGATGATTGAATTTTTAGAACAACAAAACATCGAGTTATTAGACCATCCTCCGTATAGTCCTGAGCTAAGTTCCAACGATTTTTGTAGGTTCCCTGGAATCGACAATGAGCTGCGTGGTCAACGGTTTAAATTTTAATTCTTCTAACTGATGACTGGTATAACTGCTTTAACAGTTGGTTTGAAAGAATGAAACGTGTATCAATCTTTGTGGAAAATACTTGAAGAACAATGAAGCTCTCTAAGTCGATCTGCTGTTTGCTGTTATGGCTATATGCAAAATTAAGAATATATATTTGCACTTTTCTTTTTGTTCTTAAATTTTCCTTTTTAATGCATTTTGTTTGTTTTGCCTTGACTTATACCTTGCAGGTCTCATAGACAAATAGAGCATTGCCATTATTATTCTTATTATAACATGTGAAATGAATGAAAATGAAAAACCTCAAGATTGAGGTTTACAATTAGTGCTGAATTTTCTCAAGTCAAACGATTTTCATCGTATAAATAATTTCGCTTCCAGAATCGCTAGAGTCCCACCGGATCATTTCAGTAGACACAACCGTATTTATTTATTTACGTGTGCAATTAAAGTGGTCCGACCTGTTGTATTGAATCGGTTTGGTGAACAACAGAACCAGTTTCCTAGGTACCCTAAAATGGTATATATTTAATTATTAAATAATTATCAACAAATTAAACAAAGATATATCAATTTTCATCGTTCTTAGTTTTTAGGAACAAATTATACTTTAAACAACTCTAAATGTTTTTATTTATAAAAATAATCTGTAGAACCTCGTGATTCTAAAGAAGTAGGTGTTTGGTAATTTATTGTTTTGGCTGATATAGCCTCATAATCTAAATGTGTATTAGTAATCCCGCATTATATGAACACGCTTGGTTTCAAACATTTGTTTCGTTTTGTTAGTAATCGTTTTTTATGTAGCTACTTTTTATGAGTAGACGTTTGAGTATGGCAGCGTGCGTTTTAAAGTGGCAATATGTGCTTCGTAAATTTCATTTTTTGCAGTAACATCTAAATATATAAAAAGAGCTGGCGATGAACACCTCACTTGCGAACAATAGGTAATGGGTATTACAATGGGGATCGGTATTTTATGACTTTTTACTCTTTTATATGCAAAAATTTATCTTGAAAAGCAATCGTCCGTGTTGAAAGGAAAACGTACAAATGCAAATTGTTTGAAAATCATTTAAATTGCATTTGACAACCGGACATTTCGGAGTATAAAAAACTTTTTACTTACACTTAGTTATACTTACTAAAATTATTACCAACAGAGCCCTTGATATACACACCACGCAAAATAGATTTTGTAATTATAACAATACGACGATGGTAAGCGCAATTTTTTATATAAAGTTAATAGTTCTTAAAATATGAAGTTGTGTTTGTTTACCTGAGTATTTATCGAAGCTACGGTATCGTTATGATATTGAGCAAAGCTTTAGTTGCAAAAGTAATAGGGTTGACGGTAATAATAGAGGCTGTAATGTATCAAACTAGTAATAATGTCCGCTGGCTCATGTAGATAAATGAAAAAAAATTTAGGAAACGTTCATACTGTATTCATTTACAACTTTAGTTTAGGAAAATTATTGCTACCTTGAATCTTTTCAACCAATACCTAAATTATATTGTTTTAGAGCCTTAGATCCATGTTAACCACTAATTAATTAGCATACTATTAATTAGTTAGTGTTTCCTTTTCCCGGTGGCCATTGCTTCCAAATATGTAAATAAACGACTAAAATGTACATGTCCTATTGGAAACAAATCTATTTTCCAAACTAAAGCTCCCAACTTCATAAAATTTTTAGTTAATAGATAAAAAATGCAAGGAAATACGTAATTTTTGTTCTATTCCAAGAGCTTATGCATTAGTATGAATTATTGCTATGATTACACCTTCACCTACACGGTAGTAATGCCCAGTAGTTAATTGGAGAATCTCTTTTTGCAAATTAATCTCCGTTCCAAATGACTAATATTCTAATAATGCGGCTTTGATGTGTTTTAGAAATCAATAAAATGAATTAGAAACCAGCACAAGCAAAAGACATTTATTACCTTTTAAGTTTTTACAAAAACAATGAAAGAAAAAAATGTTGGCACAAATCGTTTTTTGTTTTTCAAAATATTCGCCATTAAGATTTATACACTTTTGCATGCGCTGAAACCAATTTTGGAAACAACGCTCTGAAGGTGGCATCTCCAAAACACGGTTTTTGAAAGCTTCAACAGCTTCTTAAGGTGATAAAAATCGCCGTCCGCGTATTTTTTGTTTAACATTCGGGAACAAAAAGAAGTCGTTAGGCGATAAATCGGGTAAATACGGGCAATGAGACAATTCAATGTTTTTCTTCTTCAAATACAGTGACTCACAGCTTAAAACATGTAGCATATATAAAATCACATGGTGCTGGAAAGGGAGGAGAAATAACAAAAAGAGAGCAAAATAGTAAATAAACTTTAATCAATCATAATGTTGTTAAGCATTATAGATTAAAATTAAACTTAAATTGTTATAAGTAACGTGTATAGTAAACAAAAATCAAAATGATGTTCAAAAAATAGCCCACAGCTTAAATGATACAAACACAAAAACAAAACAAAAAATCTAACTAGAACCATCCAAAAATGTTTTTAATATCGTGTAGGATATCCTCCTTGTTTTAACACTTCTTTTAATGTATTGGGCATTGAAGATCATGTTTATTTGATATTGTGTGTTTTCTGATCTCGCATTCCAATTTAAACCCTAGATTTTCTATTACATTTAAGTCAGGAGACTGTGGGGGAGGTTTAGTCACATGTGGACAATTATACAGTAGCCACTCTTTCTCCAAAGTGGAGGAATGCTTATGATCGTTGTCCTGGTAGAAAAAGAAATTTTGTTGTATACCTAATTTGGCTGCGCTAGATTTAAGATTTTATTTCAGGATATCTAAATACATAAACCTGTCCATATTGCCCTCAACGAAACACAAATTGTCAACTCCAGAGGCGGCCATACAGCCCCAGACCATCACATGCCCTCCTCCAAATTTCATGGTAGGACGCAAATTTTGTGGTTTTAACGCTTCATTCGCTTTTCTCCAGACATGAGCATTACCATCTGAAGAGGTTGAATTTTCTCTCATCCGCAAATAATTGAATTTTCCATAACTCCAGGGACTTATGCTGGTTTTCACGAGCAAATTCAACTCTAAGCCGTTTGTTTTTTGTAATTGCGAAAGGCTTTTTTCTAGCTATTCGGCCTCTGTACTCCGCTTTTCTCAATATTCTTCTTATTGTTTCTGGATTACACGATTTTCCTAAATCCTTTTCTATCTCTGCTGTTATTTTGTGGGCACTTAACATCGGATTGTTTTTTACTTTACGCACGATATACGACTCCTCCCTTTAAGAAAATATTTTGTTCGGCGCCTTTCTTGATTTATTTCCTAAACGATTTTCACGTGTATAGCGTTCTATAATATGTTGGACGGTGGAGGCACTCTTATTCACTATTTCGGCATTTTTTTTTTAGTTTTTCTATGTTTAAAATTAAATATAATTAATTCACGTTCTTCAATGGTGGTACATCTGCCCATTTTCAAGTATGTTATTAAATAGACACCAAACAGTGTTAGAGCTTTAAAACATAGAACTAGGGAACTCCCCGACACACAAATCGGTATTTCACCATAATTTCAAGTTTATAAATCCAACATTTACGTTTTGCATCATTTAAGCTGTGAGCTACTTTTTGAACACCATTTTGAGTTTTGTTTACTATACACGTTACTTATAACAATTTAAGTTCATTTTAATCTATAATGCTTAACAACATTATGATTGATTAAAGCTTATTTACCATTTTACTCTCTTTTTGTTATTTCCCCTTCCTTTCCAGCACCATGTGATTTTATATACATATGCTACATCTTGGCATTGTTAAAATGAGGGATGATGTGACCGATGTCAATTGTTTTTCCTGATTTCGTCGATGACTTCTGACAAACAAACTGTTGTATACCGTTCAGCAATAACTGTTCCTTGATACTGGAACGAATAATTTGCTGTTCGGTTCAGCTGGAAACGCTTAAATAGTCGACTGTTGCTTAGTTTCCGGCTCGTACGAATATATCCGAGTTTCGTTACCTGTAACTATATTATATACGGGTTTTTAAGTTCCTCTGTCGAATTTTTTGAGCATTGCCTTATACCAATTGACAGGAGCTCTTTTTTGTGCTCGGGTAAAATTATGCGGAATCCAGCGGGTGCAGATCTTTTTCACACCTAAATGTTCATACAAAATCGAATGTACTGCAGTCTTTGACAAGCCTAAGGATGTCTCTATCTCCCGGTAAGTCACATGCCGATCTTCTTCAATCACGTTGTGCACAGCATCGACGTTTTTTTGGAACAACAACCGATTTTGGTCGATCTTCATGAAATTCATCACTGACGGAAGCACGACCACGACGAAATTTTGCAAACTAGTTGTCTTCTCAAATGGTGCTTCATTATCAAAAGTCGAACGAAGCGATGCTAGACATTCCTGTTGTGTTAAACCTTTACTAAAATCGTAAACAATTATCCAACGAAAACATTGACGTAAAATTTCCATTTTGCACAAAATTGCTTTTTTTTACGCTCACTGTAAATAAACTACTTGGCCAATTTCTGTGTTGTCACTGTTTCAACAATAACAAATTTTACGAAAATAGTAATGTCAAATCTCAATAGCGCCATCCAGTGGTCGTATGTAGAAACATCAGACGCTATCCTTGCATTAAATTATTCTTGTGTAAACGTTTATATTGAATTCTTATTTACTTACCATGAGTGTAATTGATTTCGAATAGAAAAGAAATGGAAAACTAACATGTTACATATTTCTCTAATATGTTATTATATTCTGTAGATTAAATGGCAGACTTGCATCGTGCATCATAACTTCGTATTTATTATATTTCGTAGAAAGTAATTAGAAATAAGGCATGTTCATCGACCCTTCATCTCTAACTTCTTGCACTTCTACAGAAATAAGAACATTATGTTCTACGTGTCCTAGCAATAAATAGTCTTAATATTTTCGTGCTTTTCAATATCTTTTTGTTGGACGAAAGAAGTTAAACAACTTTATTACATATATCACAATATGCATATACATCGGGTGTAATAATGTCTAATAGTATAAATTATCTAATCACTATTTTAGAACTACAATTAGTCAGGAAATAAATCTCTGCTAGCGATTTAGGATGTCTAAAAATATCGCGTGTTAAGGTAGCGTTTACTTTTAACAAAATATAGTTTAAAATATGCACCTACATACTATAGCAGCGATTTTTTGAAACACCTGAAATTTCAGAAACTAAAACGAAAATAAAAATCTCTAGAAACACATGTAATTTTATTGTAAGGGGGACATGACCTATTACACTTAAGACGTTTACACCTGCGTCCCCATGAATACCCCTCAGAAATTTTAATTGGAAAAACCCTTCGTGTGGTATCTCAAATAAAAGCTTATCTTCTTACGATTATGTTGATGTGTTACTTGCTAATTTTTTTTATTTAGCAACTTAATGACCAAGTTAGATCTACATCATAATCTGAACAATAAGTTCGTGGACGCTCAAGTTGGCTTTGTAATTAATATAAGGTTTTAACGTTTTGTCATAAAGATTGTCAATAGTTTTTCTCAATTTCCTAAACTTCGTCTACATCGTTTTCAGTAAAAATTGTGTACACTATCGCTGAAAGAGTGGAAATTATCTTCATTTATGGTGCTGAGCAATATGCTCGTGTCACAATAAGAGTTTTTAATAAAAGACAGCCAGATAAAAATATGGAACATAAATACGTACGAGAACTTGTGCAAAAATTTCAAGCAAGTGGATCGGTAGCGAACGAAAAATGGCAATAAGGTAGTAGATGAAATGGCGGAGATTGAAGTTGTTGGAAATTTTATCATGGATCCACTGGCCTTATTTATCGATACGCAAAGTTACAAAGCTACATAAATTTCACGCATACAAAATGTCTGATATAACAAATGATAAGAGATGATAACGAGCTTAGTGAGGTCGATTAAGACCGACGACCGGAATTTTGCGAAACTATGACTGACATGGTTAGTTCAAACTAACATTAAAAAAAACATTTGCTTTAGTAAAAATGGAAGATTTCTTTGGTATTTGCGATGTAATTAAATATTTGAAAAAATCTCTTCCTGGTAATGAATTGGATCTACATCTCCCATTTGCAAGACAGGCTGTTGACCATTACACCACGAAGTCTATGCCAGGAACGAAATCATTTTTTTTTATTCTGAGATGTGAGAAAGTGATTTTGTTGCTAAATAGTTTAACCGGAAATTTACAAATCCCAAGGAACTTTTTGAAAGCTGGCTTTACTACTGCATGGGGACAAATGATGCTCATTTTGGGCAGTTCTTGTGAATATTGTTTTTTCAGTGTTGTTTGTTTATTCTAATTGTAATGAAATGCCTTAAAAAAGCTGTTATTGCCAACGCCTACCTAGATGTTCAGACTTATTCTCAGTTTTGTAATGTAGATAAATACATTTTTCATTTTTCAGTTTTTAAATACATTTTTTCAAAAAAACACAAACTGGTTCCTTATTTGGAGAATAAGCTTTCATTTGGAATACCGAACGATGGGTCACTTTATGTAATTTAGGCTTAAAATAAAAATATTTTTTTGAATAGAGACTTATTCTTGCAAGAAAATCTATTTTCTTGATGCAAAAAAATCATTTCTCTGCGTGTGCACATTATTCGAAGGTAATAAACAGACAACTCGAGAAGAATGTTTGTAACCTTTTGGATTTGAAAGCAGCTACTGATACAGTGGAGAAAGAATCTATATGGAATGGAAGTGCTTGATGCAAATGGGAATATCAACAAAAGTAATACAAATGATCACTAAGTTGTACCAGAAAACATAAACCATAGTCCAAATAAACGGAAAGAAATCCAGAAGTTTCTAAGTGAAAATCGTAGTAAAACAAGGAGATAATGTCAACCCACTTCATTATAAACGCATATAGAGTATCACCTGTGATAGTGGACACTTTACTTTATGCCGACGATGTGTAATAGCAGACAATCACAGAAACATGTAAGATAATAAGCATTGGGATAGAAGAAACAGTGAAACTGAAAATGGAGATAAATATCGAAAAATTGGTAGACAACCCGAAGGAATCTCGAGGAGGAGATAAGGAGATATCAAGATCAATGAAGTAATATTACAAGTGTTAAAACATATGAATCGTACAGGACACTGTTAATAGAAAAACTGATTCATGCAGGTATTAACATGCCAACAAATATAGCAGTGTAAGTGCAAATAGGTAACCGACACATTTTTAATATTTAGATGTGAAAAAGTGATTTATCCCTGTTCCTAAATAGCTTAACCGGAGATTTACAAATCCCAAGGAACTTTTTGAAAACTGGCTTTACTACTGCATGGAGACAAATGATGCTCATTTTGAGCAGTTTTTGTGAATATGTTTTTTCAGTGTTGTTTGTTTATTCTAATTGTAATGAAATGATTTAGAAAACGGTTATTGCCAACGCCTACCAAGGTGTTCAGACTTATTCTGTTTTGTAATGTAGATAAGTACATTTTTAATTTTTTTAAATACATTTTTTTCAAAAAAACCATAGACTGGTTCCTTCTTTGGAGAATAAGCGTTCATTTGGGATACCGAACGATAGGTCTTTCAATTTATATAACTTGTATTGGAAAAACTAAATTTATCAATCAAGAACCATGTGTAATACGAGGGCATATTGAAAACTAATGCCTCCATGGCTATAACTTTATTAGTAATAGGTATATTGTTTACATATAAGTGTGAAATGATGAAATCGCCATTGACAGCAATACATTTACGCCAACGTACTACGAGTTGCGTAAATCCGTCATGGAAAAAGTCTGAAGCCTTCGCACGGCACCATTTCCGCACCTCCGTTATCACCTCTGCATCCGAAGAGAAACGCTTGTCCTTGAGATGTTCCTTAAGCTTCGGAAAGAGGAAAAGGTCACAAGGCGCAAGATCTGGGCTATAAGGTGGATGAGATACAACGTCATGAAACCCAAGCTTCTCCAGTGCAATACGCGTTTTCTGACTTGTGTGATAATGTGATCTTTCTTGTGAAATACTTAATATTGGCAATGTCACTTTGTTTACACCGTCGAATCTCACGAACCAGTCCGTCCACGAGAGCCACCTGCCTTTCACCACACGCAGACACTGGTCGGCAACTACGTGCCTGATCTTGGAGATCCGTTTTAGCAGGATTTTCGTCTTTCACAGTCCTTACCCACCTCCTAACAGTACTCACATCAACACACGCATCACGGTACGCGGCACTCAACCTTCGATGGATGTCAATGGGCGCTACTCCCTCCGCAGTAAGAAATTCGATGATAGCTCGTTGCTTTAACCGCACGTCCATGCCGGTCGCCATTTTAAGAACTGCCGTGGGCAAACGCGATATTGCTGAGAATCTCCACTAGGGAGACTTATGTACCAAGAGTTAAAGTAAATGGCAAACCAGTTTTGACACTATCTGGCTCATCATTATAAAAGTTATGGTCATGGAGGCATTAGTTATCAATACGCCCTCGGATATTGCTAACTGATGCCCATGAGAAGAATTTAGACTACTTTGCAGTTTGAATTGAATTACAACCATATTCGTCGTAAATTAAGCAAGAAATATTGTATTAAAGCGCACTGAAGCATTGCAAACACGTCCAAGTATATAATGTAAATTGCTTACTGATAATCATTCCATTCCTCTTTGTGATGGGGTATAAAATAGTTATTGAAAGTGTAAAACATGCGGTTTATTGTTTTTCTATTATAAGAATGTATTAAGCAGATACATTCCAATATGAGGAAGACATAACAAAATACTGCTATATGTATAATACGCATAAATGCAAGTTATTTAGTTTGTTCCCAAACGCTTCTGTGATAATAGGAGATGTACAGGGAGATAGGCTTATAACTATAATGAAGACTTTCATGGTCAAAGTCAGCACTAATCCTATTGCAGTCTTGGATTCCCTCGTTGTGGGGGTGAGTGTAAGTCTTAAAAATATGCTTCTGCTTTCGCAATCCACTTAATATAACACCAATTGATATTCCAAAAGAAAGGTAAATTAATATTTTTTCTATATTGCCTAGTATGGTTAAACTTTTTTTTTTTTACGAAAACCTCTTTGCAATTTCCTTTAAAGTAACCTTAATGTGCAGCTAAATAGTGAAGTACTAGTTTTCATGTAACATATATGTATATACTTAAATTATATTTACATGCTTTTTAATAAATAAAAAATATAACTGGATTACGCTTTTTATTGATAGCAAATTTTAGAAAAAATGCTTTTTTTTGCAAGAAGCTAACTGCTAATTTTCCCTAAAAATATACCAGGATTAACGGTTTTCGGTGTTTATTATGGCAGTAAATAACTAAAACATTCCTCGCAAGTTTACGGTTAGACACATTGTCCGAATAACGAAGTAAAACAAGTTGATGATCTTTATAATTGCCTAAACTTTGCATAACCTTACGAAATTACGATATACACATACGGTTATAAACAAGAAACGTCACAAATTTCTCTCGTATTCCGTAATCAGTTACATGTCTAATTTAGAACGCCGCCGCTAAAACTTACAAATCAAAAAATGTTTGGACATCGGCGACATAATGCATTCATTAAAATTGTCAATAAGCAGTGTCAAAAAACAATTTTTATCGTGACTAAATTTGGTTGTTTACCGACGAGAAGAACGCACTATCATCCTATGAATCAACGCTGAATACGTCGTTCTATGGACATGTGTGATTATTATTGCTTGTTTTTTTCTATCGTTTTATATTGTGTTTATCATCCCGAGAACGGATTCCCTATGAGCAGACGACAGGCGTACGATTACCAACACGAAAATATATGTGCGTATACATTGTATGTACATATGTATGTATGTATGTATGTATGCACATATCGCTGTACATCAGAGTATTCCACGTTAAATCTGTACGACTTTTTATCTGAATGATTTTAAATTAATAATACTCACTATTCCTTTTATTTTGTTTCATTGCAATTTTCCTAAAGTAAAGATGTTTTATTAGAAAGCGTTTTATTGATTCCTTTTAGTAAATGACAAATGTTGATAAAACATTAAGTGCATTGTTCATTTATTATTTACTCTTTTAAATTAATTGCAGAATAACCTTAGTTTGCTTAATTAATGCATAAAGTCTATCTTCTCTATATGTATCGGTTTCTAGAGTAAAGAAGATGAAAACATGATCTTGAATATGATTGCTTTCGTCTATGGAAGCTGAGTCACATGATGCTCACTGTATTAGTTTTGATAATTGTATGGTGAGTGCGATATTTTTTAGCCTGCGTCTAGAAATCTAACTTCGGTCTTCAAGGATGGCAAAAAAGTGAAAAACAATAAAAAGTAATTATCGGGTAAACAGAAACAATGATGTTACAGTCTCTATCATTTAGAAATCGCAATATTGCCCTTTGGAAATCACACTACACGTTGCCAAACTAATAGAATGAAAGAGACGTACGATGATAGTATGTAAAGTTTCAAGCTCCAACATGAAGATGGCGCTACTCGTCAAAAATATTCTGGTAATATAATTGCGCATGCCTTGATACTTTTGAAAATTTCAGCCATGTTGGACGTCCAGTTGATTAACAGTCGTTTTTATGTCAATCGATATTAGTGTTTCTGTAAAAATGGAAAAAATCGAACATCGACTCATCATTCAATTGTGGCATTTGAAAGGCAATATACCTACGCAAATTAATGCCGAGGTGGACGCTGTTTAGGGGAACTTTGCACCATCACCATTGCTACAGTGACATTTTGTGCAGCCGAACTTAAACGTGGTTGACGATGAATGTTGGAGGCTACCAAAAATTGCAGCAACTACCGATAACACCGAAAAAGTTCACCAAATGGTGCTAGACGACCATCGAATAAAGGTTAGAGAAATAGCGGCCTCCGCTATTTCTGCCCGCAGCCTCTGTGGGCATCTCGAAAGAACGGGTCTGTCGTATATTGACTGAAGAATGGCGCATGAAGTAGCTAACCCTGTTGAGGTAGTTTAAACGAAATACGTCGGACTTATGGCATCGATTAATAACTGCAGATGAAACTTGGATACACCAGGCCCGCACTGGCGTATCCAAGTACCAGTAGGCTCCGAAAAAGACGACTGTTCCATCGTCCTCAAAAGTGATGGCTACTGTTTTTCGAGATAGTCATGGAGTTGTGTTAATCGACTATCTTGAAAAAGGAAAAACAATAACTGAGGCATACTACGCATCATTAATTGATAAGCTGAAAGCAGAAATTGCGGAAAAGCGGCCGCATTTGTAAAACCAAGACAACGCATCGTTTCACATTTCAGTGGTCGCCATGGCAAAAATTCACGATTTAGGGTTCGAATTGATAGACCACCCACTAGATTTGCCTCCAGCGACTTTCTTCGGTTTCCTAGGCTCAAAGTTCCGCTCGAAGGACAGATATTTCGAGACCCAATACTTCGATTTCTGGGGGGGGGGGGTATAGATCCTTTCCACCTATTTCTTTTTCCATATCTTTTCTAATTTCGAATCGTTTCTAAATAGATTTGACATACTTCATGTGTATTTTAGTGTGTTTACATTAAGTTAAAGAGCATCTTTTATTACGACTATTTATAGTTTATATACTTTTTTCGATCTGCATTAGTCGTCCATTTGCAATTTTAGAATGAAATAAAAAATTACTTTTGTGTATTTGAAGTATGGCAAAGAAAGCACACTAATATGTAATCTAATAGTTCGAAAAACATGTAGCGCCCTGGCAAAAAATAAAGTAATTATAGTTTGGTGACTTACTCCTGTCGGAAGACGCATGCAGCGAGTAGGACTGCTATTTTTGCTGAAAGTAGTTTTAAAATTACTGAGAAGAAGATTGATGTATCATGCATTGACAGACTATTTGAATATTGTATTGCTCAATTTAAATTTTATAGATCTCCTGGATCAGATGTTAACACTTTTTTAAATAACTTTGATAATGTTTTAGGTAAGGTAACGGTTAAACATGATATTATATTTTTTGGCGGACAGATAGGACCGATACAGTTTCTAGTCGTTTTAAAGATATTGTGCATTCTTATGGACTTCATTTCACAATTAAAGATCCTACTAGAGTTACTGCACATTCCAGTCCTCTTATACGAGGGCGAATCAAATATTAACCGGACTTTTATTTTAGAACATTTATTGGTACAGTAAATAAAATTTTGAATACACCTTATTTTTCTATATAATCTCCTCTCTTATTCACACATGTTTCCCACCGAATCGGAAGTTTTTTAATTCCGTTATCAAACAATGAATGTGGTCGCGTCTGTAACCAATTGCGCACGAACGTTTCTACACCTTCGTCGTCGTCAAAGTGATGACCTCCCAGTTCTTCTTTGAGTGGCCCAAACATGTGGTAGTCACACGGCGACAGATCGGGACTGTAGGGCGGATGTTCCAGTGTTTCCCAGTGAATTTTGTCCAATTTTTCTTAGGTTAATGCAGCTGTGTGTGGCCTAGCGTTGTCATGGAGCAGAATCGCACTTCGAATAAGCATGTCTCGCCTTTTTCGTCGCTAGGCCAGTTTCACTTCATCAAGCAGTTGGCAGTAGTACGCAACATCTCACGGATCGCAAGAATATTCGTCTCACTGGTGCTTGTCCGCGGTCGGCTTGCATGGGTCTCATTTTACACTGACTCTTGGGCATCGGAAATTTTTTTGTGCCAGTCGTAGACTTGACTCCTTGAAAGCGTTTTTTCAGTGAACTGTGTAGTTAGTCGACGCAAATTTTCGGCAGGTTTTACGACAAAAATTTAATAATAATGCGTTGCTCAACAGACGTGTGCACCTCTTGCTCAGATATGATGCTACAACCAATCTGCTCTGGCGAGCCGAACCGATTTACTCCCCTCCACTTCACATCCCCATCCAACATATATCAACACGTCACGTTACTCACTTCACCTAGGGAGCGTTAAAAAGAAAAGTCTGGTTAATATTTGATTCGCCCTCGTAGATAATATACTGACAAATCTTGATACCGAGCGCTACAAAGCTACTGTTTTGGACGCGGGTCTGTCTGATCACCACGCGCAGTTGATCCATTGTTTGGACTTCGGCTGCAGTAGTTCTGATGTGGAAACTCATGTGTTTAGAAGAAGTTTTTCTTAGATAAATACTCAGCGTTTTATTGACCTTATGTCTGAGGAATCTTGGGGTGTTTTGTCGGATATGCTGAGCTTAGACAATAATCTTCAGTGTTTTTAACACTTGTTTTTAGTTATTTCGACGAGGCTTTTCCTATGCGCAAAACACGAACGGAAACTACCAACAAATCTTGAATTACTTGTGAGGTTCGTGCCTTCTCCGATGAGTTGCGATTTAATCATAAACATTATAAACTAGGACTTATCTAAAATGCAATACAATCATCTAAAAGCTATTTATGATCGACTGATTATTGACAAAAAAAGAAATTTAATGATAAATTGTTAAAAGTAGCGAATAATAAAACAAAATGTGCTTGGAAAATAGTTAATAATTAAGTGTTAGGTATTCGAGCTTATAGTAGTTTTATTACAAAGGATGACGAGGAGTTGATTACGGATCCTTCGGTTTTGTGTAATTTATTTATGGATCAGTTTAGAAGTATTTCGAATATTCACCAGTATAATATCCAGTACAACGACAGGTTAAATATTCAAGATAGAACAATATATTTGCAACCAACAAGCAAATATTAAGTTTTCAATGTAATTGTGACATTACACGTAAGACATCTTCGGATATTGATGGAATTTCCTACCGGATTCTAGGGTACGTCGCTGAGCTTATTTCAGTACCATTGTCAGTGATGGTTAATCAGTCTTTCTCAAACGGCATATTTCCTGCATTATTGAAGACAGCTAAAGTAATGCCAGTTTACAAGAAGGGGGATAAACAATTTATATTTAAGGCCAATGGTTTAATGTCATTGCCTTCTATGTTTCTCTATAAATGTGCTATATTTGCAAAAAGCGCCATTCTTATTTCACTTTAAATGAAGATATAAATACCGCGTACGATACTAGACATTAAAAAAATATTCAATTCCAACTCATAAAACCTCATTATATGAAAAGAATCCAAGGTATGTATGTATTAAGGTATTTAATAAATTACCATCAGAGTTGGGGTCGTTGGGTGCGTTAAAATTTAAAAGAGCTGTAAGTGATTATTTCACTGAGAATTGTTTTTATAGCATCTCCGAATACCTGGACTTGGTCTAGGTGGGTTTGCTTGTGTTGTATTTGTCTATATACCAATTTTTATTTGTATCCAAGTGTATACTTTATTATTTATATTTAATTTGACGAAGCTTATATCTGTATGATCTAACAGCCAATAAAGAATTATTATTATTATTAAACCACTAGCAGCATCATATATTAAAGTTTTGGGATTGCTACAGTAACACAGCAATGTATCGCAACAGTGTATCGAGGAACAACCAAATTGATAGAAAATATATTGACATTTTCCTATCTAACATGTTAAGGCTTGGAACTGAGATTCGTACTATACATAGCGAAAAATTTTGGGACAGTAAACCCTTGTATTTTTAGAGTAAGAACAATTTATACTAAAATACATAGGTATACAACATATTGATTTAAAACATGTGGTTTCCCTAACAAAAATTATAGTTGGATTTAAGATAAAGTGTTGCTGTCACATATTTACTATACATATACACTACCGTTCATGGAAGTTCGGGCAAGCCAAAAAATGTATGGAAGTCAAAGAAAAATATTAAATGGCCATGTATTTAATACTTACTTACATGATTTTACATATTTTCAAACACAAATTTATTAAAAAGAAAAAGTTAATGTAATAGAAATAATTTAAATCCGATTTTCATCGAAAAATCTACCTTTTGCCTTTAGGACTGCTGCCACTATTCTCGGCATTCGATTCACTAATTTTGCTAATGCTTCATTGGGCAAGCTTGACCATACCTCCTGGAGAATGGTCCACAAATGTTCCTTCGATTTTGGACACTTTTTCCTAACACATCGGTCTAATTCTTCCCATAACAACTCTATCGGGTTCAGATCGGGAGACTGTGGCGGCCATTCCATAATTTTTAGGGTTCTTTCATTTTCTTCTTGCTGCAGGTAATCCGTGCACAATATAAATTTATCTTTGGGGTCATTGTCCTGCATAAATTCAAATCCACGACCAATTAATCGGACTCCTGACGGTATGACATTTTCCTCCAGGATTTTCCGATATTCTTCTTTTTTCATTATGCCCTCAATTTTGAGCAAGTCCCTTGTTCCGATTAAGGAAAAACAACCCCAAACCATTACAGATCTGCCTCCATGCTTCACCGTAGGAACTATACAATCCCGTAACATTCTTTCGCCTCTTGATCTGCGTACGAAAAATCTCCGTCTATTCCCAAAAACCTCAAACTTGGATTCGTCAGTCCACAAAACGTTTTTAAAATCGTCCACTGTCCAATCTCTATGAGCTTGTGCCAATTTCAGTCGATTCAGCCTATTTCCTTTTCGGAGTAACGGTTTTCGACAAGCCACTCGCCAATGCAACCCAGCCTCTTTCAGCCAACGTTTCACAGTACTCAGAAACTTTGGAATCTCGCTCGTTATTGAATTCTGCAGCAATTTCTGATGCTGTTAGTCTTCTATTACGCTTACTAATTATTTTTATTCGTAAATCTTCCGCAGGAGTCGTTTTTCTTGACGGTCCTGGCCGATTACGATCTTGTACGTCACCGGTTGTCTTAAAACGTCGAACTATAGTATCATGTACTGTAGATTTTATTTTTAATTTATCCGCAATCCGTCTTTCTGCGTACCCTTCCTGATGCAAGGTAATAATAGCAGATCGTTTTGAAACAGCTAGAGACTTTCCACGGGGCATTTTAAGCAGTCAAACCGATATTATTTTATTTTTCACTTGCACAACCACAGATACTTTCACAATAGCAATCTCTTCAGAACTACTGCGTTTACAAATGTTATAATACTTTATAAAGGGTATACGAATATTTCCAGGTAACTCGAGTGAATTAGCTAACCCTCCTAGGGATTATTATAAAGCTTTATTGTCACTGTAATTATTGGGGATTTCCAATATAATTATATATTTTATGATAACGGTCTTATAATAGACAAATACTACCTGGAAATTGGTAAAAGGCTTCCAGAAAAGGTTAGTTTTAATAATTCCTCACAGAAATGTATATTATATAATTTTACATTTTTTTCCTAAACAGTTAATATAATTTGTTAGCTTGCCCGAACTTCCATGAACGGTACTGTATATAGATTGTTATTTTAAGTATATACTTTTGTTAGTGTATGAAAGTCTACTACTCTGCATAGTTATGTAAATCTAATTGTGTGTAGAGAAAATCAAAGCTTTTATTATTTACAAGTGTCCAGCTGTAACAGACCTATAATAGATATAACACCCTCAAATGTATATGTATTTATTATAATAATTTATTTCAGCCTTGATCTGTAGAGGCATTAACATTGTCCTAAATAAAGTAAAGATTAGAAAAATTATAAAATATGAAGTGAATATATTCACTTGTCCCCGGATGGGGTATCCCACTCCTGTGAACTTTCTTATTTTTGATTTCTTTTTAAATCATTCTTGATTACTGGTTTGATTATTTTATCGAAATACAGTGTTCAAACTTGCGATAAAACACACAGCGCATTATAAAAATTAAAAAATGTGATCTAACCCCTATAGATTTCTTCCTCTGGGGTTACCTAAAGCAAAAAGTTTATTCCAACAAGTTAAACAACGATCTTGGTTTATTGAAAGAGAAAATTGTTGAGGCTATTGTCTTAATAAATGATGAGATATCTTTTATGTATGAAAAATTCAGAAAAAATTGGAAAGATGTGTAGGAGTTGGAGGTTGTCATATTGAATAGTTTTGTAAGTCAAATATATTTTTTTTGTTATTAAATCTTGTATCTTAACTTCGGAGAGATGAACTGGAAGAGGATATTAAGAAGTTAAATGTAGCAGACTGGAAGGGAAAAATAGCAGATAAGAAAATATGGAAAGAAATTGTAAACCAAGCCATGAGGCTTTTAGGCTTGTAGTGCTTTCAATATACCGTAAGAGCGAGCGTACTATGATCACCCGATTTTACACGAACTCAGCGCATTTAAACATGTGATATGTTGAATGTCACTGTGGAATCTTATTTGCTTTACAAAATTGCGTAAGAGCAAATTCATTTGTGCACGTTGTTCGCATTATAAACAGCGAATTCGTTCACGTACACGTGCAAGCCACGACTTCGCTCTCACATTTCCGAAAACACCTTACTCACGTTATAATTGGTGTATTCGTTCACGTATACGTGTAAGACACGACTTGGATCTCGCATTTCTGAAAAATGCCCTTTATGCTTATTAGAATAAATTCATGTTAAATCACATTTTTAAGTGATATTTTCAATAAAAAGTAAAATTAATAATGATACTTTGATGAGTTGATTTTCCATTTTTTATGTGTAGAACGCCTTGTATATTTGTTGGCAAGTTTGGCCACTGTATTCAACATCCCAAAATAATCAAAACAATTGATTAAGAATGACCTTCGAAAAACAAAAAGTATGAAAATTTGCAGCAGTAGGGTACCACATCCGAGAACACCTTATTAGAGCAACGCAAACTGCGCTGAAAGTCAGTGGCTGACGCATAAAAGTTTACACAAAATAAACACGACCGGGACAATTCGGTATAAGCGTCAGTATAACTGCGACTCGAAAGCTGATCTGTTGTGTATGCATCTACGCTGTCGTATACTATATCGTAGTTCTACGTTTGTTTTGAAAATATTTCCTACGTCGCGAAAACGACCAAAGTTGGACACAATAAGAGAATTTATTGCAGAAATGCCTGATTTAAAGTGTGATGGCGCTAAAATCCAATGTGTAGTGTGTAAAATAGATTTAATGTGTTGGTTGAAAAGTGATTGTCTACGGCACGTAAATAGTGCAGGGCATGTTTCAAAAAAAAATCCCACACGAGATTATGACAAATTTAAATTTAATTTATGTGTTTATTGGATGTAATTTATCATTTCATTTACTAAGGAAGAAAGCATACGTCTCGTTTTGGAATGAATATTCGGACTTTAAGTTACCACGTGAGAGAACATTACAGAGAGTTGTGCCGTCTGCTCGTGAGCATGTCAAGAAAAGAATTAAATCGGAGTTGCAAGATAAAAAACTGTGGTTATGTGTGGACGAAACAACAGATCGTAAAAAACATTCAGTGGTTAATGTAATGGTGCGCACAATGGAACCACATCGACCGTCACCCTCAATTTTACTAGCTTCCAGACGAATACAACTATGCACTGCCGAAGTAATTTCAATATTGGTGTTAAATACATTGAAAAAGTTTGAACTTTCAACAAATCAACTGTTGATATTTATGAGTGATGGTGCCGCAAACATGCTTGCTGTAGGTCGATCTCATAAAAAACATTGTGCTAACTTGTTGCATATTACATGTAAAATTCATACTCTCAGCCTCGTAGCAGATAGTATCAGGAAATGTTATCCCGAGGTAGACGCTCTAATAGCACATACAAAAGCTGTGTTTGTAAAATCCCCAAAACGTATTCCGGAATTTCATAGGCTATGCCCCGGTATTCCTGAACCACCACAACCTATTCTTACTCGTTGGAGAACATGGTTAGAGGCTGCATTTTATTATCTTAAATATTTTGAGAATATAAAGAACGTGATTTTAGAATTCGACCTAAAGGAAGCTGCGGCTGTCATGGTAAGCCGCTTGAAATTTCAGAATAGTCGAGTTAAAACAGATTTGGAAATTATTCAGAACAATTACATGGGACTAGCGGATTCGATAGAAAAACTACAAAATTCTTCGGTGTCGTTAGTGGAATCTTTGCAAATAGTGCAACATGTTCACGCACAGCTATGCGCGATAGAAGACGCAAGAAATGTTTGTGTTTTAGAATGGTTTGAAAGTGTTTTAGATAAAGACTCTGAGTTTAGCACATTAAGACAAATGTGTGAAGGTGCGTCAACAGAACCGTTCAGTTATTTGAAAGATTATTTTACTTACGCAAATATAACGTCACTAGATGTAGAACGTTCGTTTTCGGCATACAAAAACACTTTTTCTTCACGCCGCACTCACTTTGCCGAAACAACTTTGGAAGCATATCTAATGTTACAAATATTAAATAGACATTATCCACTTTGTGATTTCACGGAGGACTCTTAAAACGGTAAGTGTTTGAGCACGTATCACATTTAATTTATTTTGTGTAAACTTTTATGCGTCCGCCACTGGCTTTCAGCGAAGTTGCGTTGCTGTACACATTATATAGCGTAAATGCCGCACGTAGAGAAAACAGTGGTGTTCTATCCATACAACATTAATTTTGTGAGTAGGTTAAAGAAACTTCTGTTTCAAAAACTGTATTGTTCAAACGCTTACCTGAATGTTAAATAATTTATTTTATTTTATATTACGGTTGACACAATATTATTTGCGACCAAATAGCTTTGGATGTGTTTGGCAAAAAATGTTAACATGATTGTAGAAGGAAAATAATTTTACGCAAGCTGTGTGTGGTCGTTATAGTTGTTAGCTGCAATGTAAGATTTATGACTGCCAGGTTCGTAATTACTATTTTCCAATAGCTGTCGAAGTTCATTATGTAGGAAGTCTTTTATTTATTTATTCATTGTTTTCTTACGCTCAAAAATCCAATCTTGTCTTTCTAACTTCTATTTATCTTTTAAATAAATAGAATAGTAAAAACACTGGCAGAAGAAGATGAAAGGAGAGCTGAATTCGAAGTTTCTAAACAAAATTCATTTTTTCACGGCAATCTTCAGCTAAATATTACTGATTAGGTTATAGAATTATCTAGCTTTTATGATTTATCTATGTTTAGATTGTATGCACCTACCAACTGCCAATTTGCACGTCGCACAGTGGTTCAGATTTAAAAATTGAGCGGCCAAAAATGGTTTTCTTGAGTCTCTTTAAATTAATTATTACTAGAGTTTATTAAAAAGGTGGTACCGGATGGCAGTAGTGTAGCGGTAGCGGCGTGGAAGGGGTAATTTTCAACTCGTCGATCTCGACAGTACCGTGAGAGCAAATAAGTACGTGGAGATAGGACGCCCAAAGGGTGTAACGTTCCCCTCGAATATGAATAAATATCTCAGGCATTTCCCTGGATTAGAATATAGAAGTCCGCATATTTATTGTACAATAGCGGATTGCTAAGTCGCGATAGGTTTGAATGTAGAAAACATTGTAAAAGTAAACGTCATGTATTGAATTTAAGAAACAGTACTCCATACTAGCAATTTTTATATGATTTCATTTTCATGTTAAGTGTGTGCAACATCCCACAACATCTAGTATCTAATGAACACTTTCGTCTTTTTTGGGCTAAGTACGTTCCCTCATGGAAGCTGCCAACGTGTATGCAATTACGATACAATTTGCCACATGTGCAAGGTACAGTAAAGGAATGTATAAAAGACGAGTTGAGAAATAAGAAAATCTGCCTACGTGTGGATGAAACAACAATGATGCTCAGAAACACAGCGTCATTCATGTAGCGCGCCCTTTAAAACGCGATGGTCCACCAGCTTCATTGTTGTTATCCAGTAAAAGGATTCAGAAAACTAATGCAGAAACCGTTGTCAAGATAATATAATTCGTTGGGAGAATTTTGTATCGCAGGAACCCAAGTCACAATGTTCGTTACTGACGGAGCCGCAACAATGCTGAGAGTTGGTAGGATGTTGAAAATATGCTTTCCGACTCTTCTTCACATAACATGCTTCATACTCGCATGTCACCTCGTAGCAGAAACCGTTCGAAAGAAGTATCCGATGGTGAATAAGTTAATAGCATCTACCAAAAAAGTGTTCATCAAATCCCCAAACACATCCGTGTATTGAAACGATTGTGTCCGAAATTACCGCCACCACCTCAGCCTATAATAACGCGATGGGGAACATGGCTCCAGGCAGTATCTTATTATCAGACATATTTTTCACAAGTGTAAAATGTCATCTTGAAACTTGATTCAAATGATTCTGCAGCAGTTCGAGATAGTCACCAACTTTTTTCCCATTCTGAAGTTGCACAAGCTATTGAGCAATTAGAAAACAGTCACTTATCTGCACGAGACGCATTAAATTGCATAAACAATTTACAAGCCGCTCTAGAAAACTTGACGAACACTATAGGAGTCGGTGTTGCTCAGAAATTTGGTGCAATTTTAACGAAAAATCCCGATTTACAAAAGGTTCGGTCTATAACTGAAAATCAAGAGTGCCCAGATGAGGCAGATGAGGAAAAGGAGTATCTGACATTTGCAAATCTTACTTCACTGGATGTCGAACGATCATTTTCGAAGTATACGACAACATATTCACAACACCGTCGACGGCTAAATGAATCGACAATGGAAGGGTTGCTGATGTTGCAATTCTACGTAGCTTACCAGGGCTGTTGTCAATTGCCACAGTGGACATCAAGACGACAGGAAAAGGTAACAATATTATTTTTCACTAATATTGTATATTACGTACCTACTTTTATGCGGTGCGCCACTGCCGGTACCACCTTTTTAACAAACTCTAATTACGACATAACAGTGTCTGTTTAGTATATACCAGCGATAAAGAAAATACATATTTCACACTTGAACTATTTACGTTTAACTTTAGGTATCGGTTTGAAGTTGTACGTTTCGTATTGAAGGTTTAGTTGTTGTTTTTAGAAGAGTGTAAAAGGTGGTGTAAGTTGAATGAAGTTGAAAGTAAACCAAAGGAATGATGTGGAGCAAAATATTAAAGGTTAGTACTTTTATTTTTGTTATGTGTAATTTAATATTTTGATGTACTTCATATACTAGACAATGTGAAATTTGTTTGAAAAAGATATCCCTTTTTAACATTTAGTTGACTAGAAAAAAAAAGTTACAAATACTTTCACTTTCGTAATAGCTTTATTATGTTACTAGATGTATTTACTTCATAATACTATATATTTTATTTGCCAATTCGTGCCTAGGATCTAAAAATTTTTGTTTTTGTTCAGTAGGTGGAATTCAACTCAGAAAATTAATTCAAAATAAGGAGTTATTTGATGCAATGAAAAAGTCGAACTGTTCGTTGAATATTTGTACTAAAGAACACCAAGGTACTCCTTTAAAGAACACACAATCTGCATTAAGTGATGAAAGAGATTTGGAAAAAATTGGAATAGAAAAATAGTTAATTTTATTTTATCCTTAAATCGAAATCAGAAATCTTCTAATCGGGCAACTTCAGTACTTATTTCAAAGCACAGCACATGGCTAAATACCACTGCTAACGTTTTTGCTGAAGATATTGATGAAAATGTTAGTTTTACAAGCAAAATGGGTAGACCGAGTAAAGAGTTTCAATTGTCCAGCCAGCGAACGAAAGTATTCATGACAGATTATGGCAAGAAATTGGTATAAAGGTCGATAAGGTAATTTAAGGAAAAGGAACATTAAATACTGGCAATGTTGCAAAGAAATTCTTTAAAGAAGCAAAAAAAAAGTAAGAAATTACTGGTGTAAACATTGAGTTATTGAAGCGGTTCCATATTATACTAATTGTTTTATCAAGCGGTGACAAAATTAAGCATAAAGTATTTGATAAGTATGCTAAGGATACTGCGACATTATATGTCCAGCTGTACAATTGGCACCGTATTCCTTCAAGCGTACACAAAATATTAATCCACGGATTTTTGGCAATTAAACATGCTTTTCTGCCAATAGATCAACTATCAGAAGAGGCTCAGGAATCGCGTAACAAAGATTATTTTCGGGGTCGCAAACGTCATACTCGAAAGTCTAGTCGACAAAATACAAATCTAGACTTAATGAATAGACTACCCATATCGTCAGACCTGATAATATCATCGCTTCGATCTATTCAGACAGCTTCCAAGTCTGAACTTCTGCGAGAAGCATTAAATCTGCTGCTCAGATAATTTAAGTAGCTCTGTAGAAGACTAAATTTGTATCTGACATAAATGTGTTTTCTATTTGTTTTGTAATTTCTGATGTATGTATGTACATTCACACATGCACATCTATTGGAAGCGATATGTCCTCTACAGACCTGGTGTACACTAAGGTGTACATAAAAATTGTCTTCATTAGAGACCTGATAAGTAGAGCTTGTTAAAAGGTGGTACCGGCAGTGGCGCAACGCATAAAAGTAGGTACGTAATATACAATATTAGTGAAAAATAATATTGTTACCTTTTCCTGTCGTCTTGATGTCCACTGTGGCAATTGGTAACCGCCCTGGTAAGCTGCGTAGAATTGCAACATCAGCAACCCTTCCATTGTCGATTCATTCAGCCGTCGACGGTGTTGGGAAAACGTTGTCGTATACTTCGAAAATTATCGTTCGACATCCAGTGAAGTAAGATTTGCAAATGTCAGATATTCCTTGTCCTCATCTGGGCACTCTTGATTTTCAGTTATAGACCGAACCCTTTGTAAATCGGGATTCTTCGTTAAAATTGCACCAAATTTTTTAGCAACATCGACTCCTATAGTGTTCGTCAAGTTTTCTAGAGCGGCTTGTAAATTGTTTGTGCAATTTAATGCGTCTCGTGCAGATAAGTGACTGTTTTCTAATTGCTCAATAACTTGTGCAACTTCAGAATAGTTCATGGAAATTTTATCTATTTGTTGTTGAACGTCCGAATTGGAAAAACGTTGCTGACTATCTCGAACTGCTGCAGAATCATTTGAACCAAGTTTCAAGATGACGTTTTTCACTTGTGAAAAATATTTCTGATAGTAAGATACTGCCTGGAGTCATGTTCCCCATCGCGTTATTACAGGCTGAGGTGGTGGTGGTAATTTCGGACACAATTGTTTGAATACACGGATGTGTTTGGGAGATTTGATTAACACTTTTTTGGTAGATGCTATTAACTTATCCACCATCGGATACTTCTGTAGAATAGTTTCTGCTACGAGGTGACATGCGTGTATGAGGCATGTTATGTGAAGAAGAGTCGGAAAGCATATTTTCAACATCCTACCAACTCTCAGCATTTTTGCGGCTCCGTCAGTAACGAATATTGTGACTTGGGTTCCTGTGATACAAAATTCTCTCAACGAATCTTTTGTTATCTTGACAACGGTTTCTGCATTAGTTTTCTGAATCCTTTTACTGGATAACAACAATGAAGCTGGCGGACCATCACGGTTTAAAGGACGCGCTACAACATGAATGACGCTGTGTTTCTGAGCATCAGTTGTTTCATCCACACATAGGCAGATTTTCTTATTTCTCAATTCGTCTTTTATACATTCCTTTACTGTACCTTGCACACGTTGCAAATTGGATCGTAATTGCATAGATGTTGGCAGCTTCCACGAGGGAACGTACTTAGCCCAAAAAAGACGAAAGTGTTCATTAGATACTAGATGTTGTGGGATGTTGTACACACTTAACATAAAAATAAAATCATATAAAAATTGCCAGTATGGAATACTGTTTCTTAAATTCAATACATGACGTTCACTTTTACAATGTTTTCTACATTTAAACCAATCGCCGCTACCGCTACGCTACTGCCATCCGGTACCACCTTTTTAACAAACTCTACTGATAAGTAATATAATTTACAATAAAATATTTCTCAATAAAGACGTAGTTTTATGCATGTGATTGGGTCATAAATGAGCGTAAATTTACTAAGAAAGTTAATGCGCAGTATGATGTACAAGTCGTGTTAACAGTTATAGAAAACATTAAAAATGTCGGGTCTGTAGAGGATATTATTTTTTATTTTTAATTATATTATTTTTATAAAGATTAATTTTTTTTAATATTATTACTTTTGAGAATATATGTATAAATTTCACATTTCCAAATTATAATTACTTAATTGATCAACATTATTGCTTATAAGTAAGCTTAAAAGAGATTGTGTCAAGTAGATGATTTTTGGCCGGTTAAATTCCCAATCTGGACCACCGAGCGTCGGAATCTGGGGTTACGTAGCTTGTTTGTTTTTTTTTCGTGCATAGTTTTTGTTATCTTTGCTTTAATTTGGGAATTCTATCCTCAAAATTCTCATCAGTTAACATTCAAATCCATGACTTTTGGATTTACACTATGATCTTGATCATCAATGCTATTGCAACGTACTCCTCAAACATTTCCAAGGTTTCTTTGTTTATTCACGCTATGGCACTTTGATCTCTTCAATGCTTACGTGTTATGATAATTGTCGTATTGTAACGTTTGACAGCAAGCGTAAAGTATAAGTTTTGCAATATTTGAAACTTTTATTGGAGTTATGTATATCGTACCAATATGTCATTACTCTCCTCAATTTTTTTTCAGTAACAATCGTACTGAGTAGTTAAAAGCGTGAGTACACTAGTTTGTTACGCAGGAATTATTTTTTTTTTTTGTTTATATTTAGGTTTACAATCTTTTTGTTATGCAAGCGTTTTATCACTTCAACTGTTAGTGACTACGTCATAGATTTTATTTTGTTGCATTTATACTGCTAACAAGAGCACCGCTGTACAATCATAATCAGAGGCCCAGTGTCAAAAATGGTCCTTGATAATATGTTAACGACGTCCACATATAAATACGTCGTTCGTATATTCATATACGTAGTAGTACACACATATATGCTAATGCAAGTGTGTGTATTGTACATGTACACACATATCTCTTGTTATGCGCGTAAAACATGTGAATGAAACAGCTCTGAAGCGGATGTTTACACCGATAAGCGATCACTAGCGACCTTCCATTTTTCCAACACTCTCCGACATGTCGTAGAGTCGCGTTCCCTTTATACGTGCTTTTTTTAACACTAACATTCCCGACTCTGATTCGTAGCGCTATCTACCGGTCGCGTTTCATATTAGAACAGCATGCTATGGTAGCGCGTAAGCAAGATGTCTTTGTCTAGCAGAAATGGCGAACGACAAGGTGATGATGGTGCTGCGTATATTTTCGCAAAAACTTCTGTTAGTTTAGGTGTTCGCGCTTGCATTCTGTTTTATTAGGGCGGTAATATTTTTAAAAATTTTCTATTCAAGAGAACAATAAATCACTGCAATTTTTTTATTTTTGCGTTTTAGCAGTAATTTGTAGATTATCGTATCTCACAGATATATTAAGCGATGAAGATATTATTGATAACTTTGATTTTATTTATGCCTATGCTGTTATAGTCCTAATAAAATTAGGGTGGTATATGTTATGATAATAACACGAAGAAGAAGATAGTCTAACTGGTATCACTGGTAAATCTAAAATTTACTTTAGGCAAATTTAGCATAAGCTTTGTATATCTACTTTTACTGAAATCAGTACAAATACGAGCCCGGTCCAGCTTCAGTTGGCCCACCCGATAAAATTTCAGTTATTAACATGTATTGAAGATCATCCAAATTAATAGAGGTATAATTCTGAATTTTTATTTTGCAAATAATAGTTTGAAAATATATTGCACAAAAATAACGGAACTGATTACAACAATTGGAACTGATTAGGACTGAACCTAACACCTACCACCTTTATTTTTAATAACTGTTTCCATTCTTCTCGGCAAACTATTTACTAGATCCTGACACTCCTCTGCAGTGAAATTATCGCAAATGTTCTGAAGCCTTTGCTTCAGTTCTTGCACAGTTCTGGCAGGATTGGCCCGCAACCTCTTTTTCATGATATGCCACAACGTCTCGATGAGCGAAATGTCTGGGCTACTAGAAACCCATTTTAGAACCGGTATTTCATGGTCTGAAAGCCATTTCATGGATCTTTAGGAAGTATGACATGCAGCACCGTCTTGCTGAAAAATGAAGTAATTTCCAGAAATCCTGCTCTCTTCCAAAGTAGGTAACAAAGACTCCTCTAGGATGTCTAAATATTTGTCTGAGTTAACGATGCCGTTAATAAAGTGTAATTTTCCAACTCCTCTAGCCGACATTGAACCTTAGACCATTACCGAAGATGGAAATTTAAGTTCGCACTTAAGACAGTCAGGAGTATATGTTTTATGTTTGTGGCGAATAACTCTGTTCCGGCTATCACCGACACAAACTTGAAATCGCGACTCGTCATTCCAATGTACACTATTCCACCTCTCCGTATCCCAATTTCGATGGTCTCTCGCCCATTTTAACCTACTTCCCGTCTGCTTTAGCGTCAATAATGGTTTTTTTTTTGCCTTCGCGAAGGGAAAAACGAATTATCTTTTGTCGCTTAGGATTGACCTCATGAAACTTACCTTGTAAGTACCAAAACCAAGTTTTTTTGCTTCTGAATGACATGTAGACCTGCAAACACGTCTTCCAACAGCTTCACTCCAGAGTACACTTAACGTTCCGTAGTTAGCACGCCTATTAAATAATTCTGGCCAAAGCTCGTCTGTTAATTTGTACAATTTTACAATATTTCGAACACTGTATCTGGATATACTGAGCAATATTCCGATTTCGCCGTTTGATTTTCCGGATTTGTGTAAATTAATGGTAATTGATGGAATTTTTTCATCAACTGTCTTTCCCCTACCCATTATTGACAACAATTGCACTATCAATTAACTGTTCTACAATTGAAACATCTGTCACCGTCATTTCCGTAAAAAAAAGCGTTGTTTCCATAGCCACCTTAATATTCACCGTTAGCAGTACTTCGGTAATGGAATGCAAGAAAACTACATTTTTTTAATGTTCTCGATTTTTTAAAAGATAACACGCTCCAATGAACCCAGATCTCTCATAAAGTCATAACGTACTTTGTCTTAGATATTACATTGTAGCGGCTGGTTTTGCTCCTTCAGCGATAAACGCCAACAACACTACAAATTTTGTGTGGGCCAACTGAAGTTGGACGGGGCCCGTACCAATGTGAATATTATGTTTGAATATATAACCACTTGTTTCAAAGCCGAGGAACAGTATTAAGTTTCTACAAATTCTCGAGCAGAAGATATTGAGATAAGTTCGTTATTCTTAGTTATTTCGGACCACTCTATTTCTCTTCGGTATGTGATATGACGTCGTTTTATTGATGTTTTTAGCCCATGATTAAAAGAGAATCTACCCATATACTTTGAAGGAAATATGTTTATTAAGAAATTCTTACATGTAAGGACAAAAAAAATAGTTTAATCTGCAGAAAGTAATTAAATTTAAAAAAAGAATAACAAATTTTGACAACTAAAGGATGGGGCGCAATCTAAATGAATGTAACTAATAACTCTAGTAACTGTCGATATATCCTTTTGACATGATAACAGCTCGAATACGTGTTGCCATACTTTTTGCTTGTTGCAAAATTTAGGAGTTAACATGTCCCAGATTTGTCTTAATTTGGCTCTTAAAAGTATTTTTTCATTTCGCGCCATACATTTTCAATGACATTTAAGTTCGTGCTACATGAGGGCTAAGAGAAAACAGTTGTATTCGGTATGACACGAGGCGCCATCCTGTTGAAAATAAAGTCGATGTTGCTTCCGTACAAATTTTCAAAACTGGGCAACAAACTGTCCTGCAAAATTTCTTAATACTTCGCGGCATTCACCCTACCCTTAGTCAATTCCAATTGGCTCAAACCATTGGCAGATATACATATAACCCCACATCATTTGCTTATTTGGAAATTTAACAACCCTTGTCTTTATGCAAAGGCTCTCTTTTATTTCTAATCGCCCGTTTTCAATTATCCTCCGATTATTCTCCGCCGTCCCAACGTTTAGTTGTCTACGAAAGTCGTGTTAGGAATTTCAATTAAAAATACAATTAAAGAATAAAGTGTCTTTCGATTTTATAAACATTTTTGAAATATTTTAAAGTATCTTAAAAATATGTTACATTTTTTTTAAATCATTAACCGTCCCAGCATACGAGGTGCCCTCCACGTTTTCTAAGCCCTATTAGGTATCTAGTAAGAAGGTAAACAAAAACAAATGCTACCATTTGTCAGATCTGTCTTTCAAATAATTAGGCAGTTCATAGCCATTGCTCAGTTAATCAGAAATCGAGCGATGCATGGTAAATTTCCAGAATGTCTAAAATTGAACATCATGCAGTGATAAAATTTCTCACAGTGGAAGAAGGAAAGATACCGTCTGAAATAAAAGAGCGAATGCACACGGTTTATAAAGACTACACCATCGTATGCTGCAGTTAACCGTTGGTCAAAATCGTTTCGTTGGGGTAGAGAATCTATGGAAGATGATCCACGCGAAAGAGGGCTCGTTACTGTAGTGACACCAAAAAGCATCAAATTGGTCGAGAAAGTCGTAGTGAGCGATGAACGGTTGGAAGCTAAGGAGATAGAGGAGTAAACAAGGATTTCAAGAGCCAGTATTTTGAAGATCCTGCACGAGCATATGGGTATCACAAAAATTAGACAAGATGGGTCCCAAAATTGCTTATTGCGGTTCAAAAGGAACAACGTGTCCAATGTAGCCGAAAGTTTCTTGAGTTGTGCGAAGCCGACAACACGACCATTAACCAAATAGTGACTGGGGATGAAACAATGGTTCTATACCACGATCCTTTGTCTAAAAAGGAACCGAACCTATCCCTAAGAAGGTCAAGGTGACAAAAAGTACAAAAAAGGTGATGGTTACATTTTTTTGGGATAGCGACTTTAAAGAACGCAACACTATAAAAAACGCAATATGTTATGTCGACTTGTTATACCAGTTAAGACATCATCGAGAAACGTCGAGGTAAACTGGGACCAGATGGCTCTTGCACCACAATGGTCCTGTGCAAGCTGCAATTTCGAAGGCTACTCCACGCCAGTGCAGATTCAAGGAATTCGATTACCCACCATACAGCCCCGACTTTACCCCAAGTAACTATTTTTCATTTTCAAAATTAAAATCGGAATTAAGAGGGACAACAAAGAGTCATCGTATTTTTGTAGTGGTATTGAAGCGTTAATTAAACTATCTAATGATCTAAAAAGTGCATTGAAATAACAGGAAATTATATTGAAAAATAATAAGCAGATTTTTCGTCTATACCCGCTTTTTCTATGTTAGGCATTGAATACGTGGACCGCATCTCGTATAATTGTTAGGTCTCGCATAAGTACTCTATACTATTATTATAACTATTACTATTATTATAACTCTATAACTATTATTATATTTGTTAATTCCAATTCAAACAGCTTTTGTTTCAAATTCATTCAAACGCTCGAATTCAAATGCAACAACAATATTAATATTAAATATATTTAATATATGCTTTCATAATAAAGGGAACAGAAAACGTAACCGCTTAAAACAGCATTTTGATTGACTTTTGCGTATTTGTGTGTCGATCCTCTCGTTTATCAAGTTACTGTTTACTGTCTAATCTGATAGAATCACAGCAGAGGTTGTTGGTATTTATTCTACGTTTTTACCTGCCTCCACTTACCCCCATGTTGCTTGAATTAATTGCATCTACCACTGCAATTGGTTTGATGTCCAACATCCTCTTTCTATTGTTTTGCGAATGTAACAATAATAATAAGTTTATTGGCCTCACAATTGGTATGACATTATAGTATTTGGCATTTTCTAAAATACATATCTAGACCAACCAGAACGTTACCAGTTGAGGTTAGGAACAAAGATTAAGAGTATTGCATCAAGTAAGTATTTCACCTCGCACATGAATGAGTTAGTAATAACTGCATAGATTTCACATCCGATGTTAATATGGAAGTGCCTGCATTTGTATAAAAGACACAAAAAAACGGAAAACATTCCCCAACACCGCTTATAAAACATTTGAAAACACAAGGTATTTCTACTTGAAAGATAGCGTTAACCCTCCGTTACTAGCATTCGGTCTCAGACCGACGATACTTTCTAACTGCTCTAACTCTGTCATATTAAGCGCGTCTTGTGTGTTTCCCTCTGTACCTTCCCTGTTACGTTCCTAATTGTTGTGTACGTATTCGCAAGTATCTTAATCGCTTCGGCTGGAAACTACAATCTCGGTTTCTCAGTCCGATATTAGTTTTTATGCAATTGCGTTTTTCGTGTGTAGGGTTTGACGTTTATGGGAAGAATGTATGACAGCCGGTGATGGTGAAATTCAATGTGACGATGATGTGAAGACTGGGAAGAAGCCGATATTCTGGAAACGAGGATTGATGATTCTCAATCACACCAAGATGTTAACGACGTAGAAGATACATCTGGCATTGTTCGTGTACCTAAACAACCTCGTATGGAACCACATTTCATAGGAAAAGATGGAACAATACGGATGAAGCACGTGCCAAAATAAAGTGTAAGGACGAGAAAACAAAATACTGTTACATGCCCTCCTAGTGTAAAGGGACCAGCACATAATATGAAATCTTGCACGAACGTATGGAATTGCTTTATAAATGATGAAATATTACAAAACATTGCCGAACCTACAAACTTGTCTATAAGCCAAATGGACTACAGTGAAAACTACAGATTATCTATTCCAACAGATATCGTACAAGTAAAAGCGCTTTTTAGATTAATATATAAGAAAAGTCAACCACCTGAATGCTTCTAATTTATGGAAAACAAGTGGCACTGCCATTGAAACTAACCATGTCATTGGAAAGATTTAGATTTGTGCTCCGACATTTACGATTTGATGACAAATCAACAAGAGTAGAAAGACTCAAAACGGATAAGTTATCAGTAGGCATAGGATTTTATGCAAAGAAAACGGCTGAAATATGCACATTATATGCAGATGTTTTTACGAAAATGTGCATAAAAATGCAAGATATGAATAAAAAATATGCACTATTTTGTAAAAGATATATTAACTTATATAAGTAAAAAATGTAATATAACAACCACATTAATTAATATTTGCAAAGTAATTATTAAATGTTTTTCAAAATTTTCTATTGAAAATTTGCGGCGATTGTCGGTATACATATGTTTGAACACAGAAAAACTCCTTTCTACGTCGGCTGATGTTATTGGACATGCTTGAATTTTCACTAAAATTACCACAAAAAATGTTCAGCTTTTTGTAACCTACATTCTTATCAAGAACTGAAGCTAATTTTTTACATCGAATTTCCTATCTCGCCCTTCACCATTTGGCATTTTTTTTCAAAATCATTCACTAAGTTCACTGAATCAAATAAAGGCAAATTTTTGCTTTCGAGCTTCGCAATTGTCTGATGTACAAAATTATTCAAGTGTCAAGTTAATTCTTGAGTTAACAAGGGTGACTTTATGGTGACGCTTACTATTTTCAAGGGCAACGCACGAGTTTTCATGAATGCCATACACTATAGGTTTGATTTCGTGTAAATAATCAGAGTAAAAAATTGCAGCTTTTAGCCGAGTACCCCATCTAGTTACAACGGGTTGTGGCGGTAAGGGAGTGTTAGGCAATTCTTCCTTATAGCGCTGGACTCTTAAAGGTGCAACTATTTTTTTTTATATTACTGATTAAATCATTAATAAGTTGATTGTTTTCTGATTTCTTCCGCTACTAAATTTAGACCGTGAGCTAAGCAAGTCACTGAATTAAGTTTGCATAAAACATTTTTAAATTGTCTACAGCCTTAACTATATAACTAGCATTGTCGGTTAATACTAAAATTTTTTCACTTGTACTTTGCGGTAGAAAAAAACTAGGCAATTCTTCTTGTACAAAACGAGTAATAGCTACGTTATTTGTTTTTGATAACTCCTTTGATGCAATTAGATATGATTTAGCTGCGTATTCTTTGTGTAAAACCCCTATAAGCAAATTTGCAACGACTAGAAGAGTCCGTTGTTTCATCAATTAAAAGATAAAAATAATTATTTCCAATAATATTACATATTTCCTTAAGTATGTCATTGTAACATTTGTGCACATAATTTTTTCTTATTGTTCTTTCATCCGAAATATTACGGGTCTGTTATATCATCTGCATTATAATCAACAACAATTCCTTTAAGAACAGGGTATTAGACAGGTTATTTAAAGGAAGTTGCGCTGCTCATGTCACCTGCATTATTCTGTATCAGGCAAAAGCAGTGGATAATCTGTTAATTGCATTGTAGGTAAACAAGTAAATACCAAGGAATCTAATGTGATGCTTTTTCCCAATTACCTGACATTAATGCTGTTATAATAAATACCTTACGATGTGAAAGTGAATGCAAATTTTTTAAAAATTGAATTATTTTCTTAAAAATTAAAATTTATGAATGAATATGCAATTTTTAACAAAATATGAAACAAATACTAGAAATATGCAAAAGATGGGTAAAAAAAAATATTGTTTTTTTACCCATCTTTTAAATGTAAATATTTTGCAATGAAAAAAGGTCGGCATATATGCAAAAAATACAAGATATGCATTTTTCATAAAATCCGAAGCCTAGTTATCAGCAATCTAACTAGACGTCATCGGAATATACTGTAGATGAAAAATTAGAGTGTTTTATCGGGAGATCTAGTTTTCGCCAGTACATACCGAGCAAACCAGCAAGGTATGGCATAAAAATTTATGCTCTTATCTGCGTCAAGGTTTTTTGCACTGTAAATCTAGAAGAGTATGTAGGAAAAGGATGGACCTTTTTGTGTGGATAATTCTACGAAATCTGTTGTAGAAAGATTGATAGAACCTATATCCAAACTGGAAGGAATATAGCCACTGATAACTGGTATACCAGTGTTGAATTATCAGAAAGTTTGTTAGTACATCATAATTTAACATTACTGGGAACAATAAGAAAAAATAAAAGGCAGTTGCCACCGAAATTTATTCAAAGAAGACAGAAACCAGTTGTATCAAGCATGTTTGCATTTCAAGCAGATAGAATGTTAGTGTCATACATACCAAAGAAAGCAAAAAATTTTCTTCTCCTATCGACCATGCACTTTGATGATGAAATTTACGAAAATACGGGTAAACCAGAAATGATTATGTTATACAACAAAACAAGAAAATGGCGTGGATGTCGTTAATAAATTGTGCGATAAGTTATACCTGCGCTAGAGCATCTAGGTGATGGCCAATGGTAATATTTTACAGAACTCTAAACGTTGCTAGAATAAATGCTTTTATAATATATAATAACCAAAACGTGAAGACCACTAGAATTCCTTTTTTCGTGTCTATGAACAGCAATTGCTGCGTCCAATAAAACTAAGAATTCAGGAGATTTTTAACATTGAAAAGCGAGAAGAAAGACAGGAGGATGAGTTAACCTAGGGAAGGTGTTCTTACTGTGGATCTAAGAAAAACCAGGTATTTGTGCTACATTTGTAAATATAAACAACACATCCATGATGTATTGTTATGTCAAATCATGTTACACCTATTTGTAAAAAAATGTGCTGATGAATTTTAATAAGCAAGTAACAATTGTAAACAAAAAAAAATAGGTTTGCTTTTTTACGGTTTTTATATGCTGTTAAAAATTGATGGAAGAATAAAGGAGTATACGCCAAACTTTGATTTAAAATTTAATTAACCTAAGAAAGAAAGAGTAAAAATGAAGAGTAAAGCAAATTAGAACATCCGGGTATCTATTTCAGTGATTCTGTTATGAAATTAGTAACTTTATTGTAATCTTCTATGCGACGGTCTGTAAAATCGAAGTTAGTATTCGTGACATCATGTTAGTAGCGGAGGGTTAATGGCCTATCTCTCCTAGTCCGACTCTTCTGCCATTACCCTGTATTAAAAGCTTCCGAAAGTTACAATAACTAGTTGATGAATTGACTATAACAATATGCGGCAAAAGTTGAAAATTATCTTTGTAAATTGCTAAATTAATGTAGTCTAACGGCCGGTTTTTCAATTGTGAGGTTAACCTTCCGATTAACAAATCGGGATTAAAGTAAAACCACCTTTTTACACGCGATTAAATATTAGTTTGTTCTTTAACCGAGAAATTCTGAGATTAAACGGTCACTACGGGAAGGTTAGTAAATCGAGATTAGCTAACCGAGATTTACGTTTAAACGGAATTGAAAAACCAAAATTTTGTTTTTAATCGGGATTAAAGATAATCCCTTATTTTTAATCTTGGTTAAGCGTATTGAAAAACCGGCCGTTAGTGCTGTAATAAGTATAATGTACAATTTTTTCGTCCAGCTATATTATCCAAAATATTTGTTTGGTGTTATATACAATTTTTGCAATTGTGACTAAGTAAAGTTTTTTACCCAAACTTTATCGAAGTATAAATCTGCATTAATTAAACTATTCATGTTATCTCGCACGAATTACGTTCCAATCTCGAATGAAAAGAAACCATCTCGACCTACAAGTCCTTCTACCTTGTATCCGGTCCGTTTTCGCTTGATGAAAAATGTATGCGTGCGTTCATGCTTTTCTGTATTGCCGCAAAAGAGACTAATTAAACGTGAGCCGCATTCCGCAGCAGCCGTATACTGTGCTTGCGCAAGCATAATTTACTCCATCTTCTTCTCGTTTTAGAATTCCTCCGGGGAAAGCAATGAATGCCTTTCCTCCTCCTCTGGCCGGAGGAACTTGGCGTACCGTTGTTTGGAAGTAATAACGTGCATAGAGAAAGAAAAACGCTCTCCGCAACTGCATTCCACTGAGGATCTAACAACGCGTTATGTTTATTTTATCTAACCTGCTGTGTTCTAATTCGTCACTAAACTAAACAGCGTATCGTGGTAATATAGCATTCTTCAGTAGTAATAGGAAGTCATCAAATACATGCGGAGTTGCAGAATAATAATGACATAGCCAGCTAGTTTATATATTTTGTATTAGTATTGAAGACATAAATTAAAAAAAATCTCGAAACTACTATCTACCCCATATAGGGGATTAAAATATTCGATTATTTGTAGCCTTTTGAGTTACAACTACTCCCTTCATTCACTAAATTATCGCTAGTGTTAGACAAGGTTCACAACATTCTACACTTTTATAACAAATAACAGAAATTTGAAATATGTGATAAATATAATTTAGGGGTTAAATTAAATGATATTAAATATTTCACACCATACTGCTCATGCCGCTACGTAAATATATGAAACGGAGAATACGAAATATATAAAACGGATTCTTTCTTTTCATCATTTACGTAGATACGTGAGCACAACTATATATAACACTATTACACAATAATAAATAAAGTGTTAGGTTTCCTGGGAACGACAATAAGGCTAAATCAGTCTCTGAAGATCAAAGAAAGGCAATGGTGTGCAGCAATTTATAAGAAATACAATTATGTGATAGTTATCCGCTGATGCTATCCCAAAGACATAAAATTTAATCAAGATCAAGAAGGACAGAAAACGTATTAAATGAAACCAAATTTGAATTCTGAAAATATTATGTGTAAGGATATTTTAAGCATTTGGCTCGAATTAAGTGTTATTCGACTTATTATTTGTGTAAGTAATATGAGAGTTGTTGTTATAGTGTGCAGATACAGCTAGAGAAACACCAGTTTAGTGCACACGTAAAAAAATTGAGTTAATTCTGACACTTTCTAAACGCTTTTTCGCTGCTTCCTCGCATCCAACCGTTTTTGATATTGAAATTCACGAAATTGAAATGTTTAGCTAAAAACAGTTAGTTTTCTGCGCAAAAGAGATGAATTTGTTATCCTCTTGGTACTTATTTCTACCCCTTAGGTGCTATACCTTCCTGCGTCTTTGGAAGGTAGTCACTTATATTTCTGAAGGAGTTAAAATTATTCGGAGAGATATCATTGCATAGAACTAATTATTAGTCATCCACAGCTACAGAAAATTAACAACTTTACGAACTAGTAATGCTGAAGTTTTATTCTCACTTTTTGTCATTGTAGTCTTCCCTAGAGGTGGAGCTAATGACGGGCGGCCCAATAAGAACGCAACATTTAATTCTTTAATAAAAGACATTATTTTCGATAAACTATACTATTTTTGAATCAACTTTGTTTGTGGCATGGATAAAACATTGCGTATGTTATGTAAAATTTCACTAGAAAGCAGAAAATAACCTTGGATTTTCTCTATCACCCACACTTTGTTTATTACGAAGTATTGTGCATTATACGGAAATATACCAATATCGGTATGTTCTTAATGTTCCACTTCAAAATGTTGTTGCGGATATTTTACGGCGATTTTTGGTCTCCGAAGCATCATGGATTAATGTCTAACAGTAATCAGCAAGCAAACTAGGACTCAATTTGCCTTGGTATCGCATTTCCATGTTGCAACGTCTTGGTGGAGACCTTCTCCATGCTTGCCGCTTACGGCATCTACATTTTCCGAAAAGAAATCGAGATAAGCATCCAGAAAGTGAATTATTAATGACACGTTACATCACACATGTCACAAGATCTTCGTAATTTTCAGCTTTGACATTTCCAGGATAATTGGTCACAACTCTTTTAAAAGCTCTTCACGCTCATAGTTCAACTTTATTCAGCAAGTTGTCAAATGCAATCTTTCATTACTTTTCGTATTTGTGGTCCCACAAATATGCCCTCTTTAATTTTTGTCTCAGTAACTCTCGGAAATTTGTTTCAGATACAAAAACCCTCTTCATTAAGCCCAATTTAATATGCAGTGGTGGTAGAAATAAGTTTTTAGGATCAACCAGTAGTTCGTTTGCGTTTTTTAGACCCGGAGTTAGTGCTTAATGTAGTAGCCATTGCTTCTGCATATGGTGACGATCTTGTGCACGACTGTCGCATTCACATAGGAAATAATAGTATTTTGTATACCCCAGCTGTCCAAGGAGAAGCGCTATCACTTTTAGATTTCTACAGATTGAACATTCATAGTCATTATACCTGATGTGAGATATCGCATATTTTCGTATGAAGGGCATGAGCTATAGGTGCAGATGGGTGTTTATTGCCGTTGTGGAGCAAAACTGTTTAGAAGAATCTATAAATTGCTTGGTTCATGTTTGCGTCCTAATATATGAAACAAGTTGTCAACATCCGTGCAATATACCAAAATCCTTTCTTGAGCGAAACAATGTGTAAGTCTTTTTTGACGTTTTCGGAAAGGAGTTATAAGTACGCCACCTTCGAGGAGATTTCATCCTTTTAATCTCGATGTTAGAAGTTCTGACTGTGATTTTGTTAATTTTAAATCTTGAACTAAATCATTCAGTTCAGTCTGTGAAATCAGATAAGGATCTGTAGAACATTCTGGTGCTTGAAACAGTGGATCATTGTCGATTTCCTGTGCGAATTGCATATCGTCAATTGGAACACCGGCGCTTTCAAGTTCTTCTTCATTCAAACTCCAAAATTCTGATGGATTTGGGATAGGAAGATCTTCACTATGTTCGACGGGCCTTAAGGTACACACTTCCTAAGCCTTCTACTTGTTAATTCACAGTCAACCACAGTACAGTTATAAACATAAATCAAGTATGTAGAACACAAACACGGAAGTAATAACGTTTCGTGGCACGACATAGGAAATGCAGTAACTTCATACGCCGGTAAATACCTACTAATGCAAAATATCTGATGATTTGGTGTGTATTTCTTGCATGTAATAGACAGGAATGAACTTGTTTCAACACAGTATATTCGTCACTGCTAACGCATTACACAAAGTGGCACAATATGTATACGTTGCATACTTGCAAAATATAAATGCTTGTTACTAAAAATACGTGGGTAATAGGCAAACTCTGTTTTCAAATTCGTTTTTGCGGTGCCGAATTACACCACAAATACCTACAAATTTCCATGTCACAAATAATGTATTTAACACAACATTGAAACAAAACATTCAACAAATGGCAACCACTACTTTGTTGGCACACTCTTGCTCTTTTAGTGAAATTTTCGGTATCAGTTGCGTACCCAATTTCAGCAATAGCGGGTCGAATTCCAATGTTAAACTCATCAACTGTTGTTGGATGATTAGAATATGCGCGAGACTTAAGAAAACAGCCAAAATCGCATTGCGTAAAATCATACGATCTCGTTAGCCAAATCTCTCTTGCAACAACAGCATTGTTTCTTGTACCGTGAGGTAGGTTATCCCGTCCAGATCCATACCGACTAAGCGGGTCACAAGAACTCCTTTATAATGTCACTATAATCGTTGCTATTAACTATAACTACATCGCCGGCTTCGTCTTCGAAGAAATGTGGTTCCATACCTCCACCATCCCTGGATGCACTTTTTCCTCATGAACTTGCCGAAGATTCTCAACGGCCCAAACACGAAGTTGTGGGTGGTCACATACCCATCCAAATGAAAATACGTTTCATCGCTAAGCATGATTTTTTTTCGAAAATCAACGTCCTCTTCTTGATTTTGCAGTACACAGTGGGAAAATGCAAGCCACTGTGCATGATCTACCGGTTTAATTTCCTGAGTTAACTGAATCTTATACTCGCAAGTCCGCTGTAGAGAGTTTTTTGAAATTGCCAGATTCTGCTAACGGAGGCGAGCGGAAGTTGTTGGATGCTCACCAATCCTTTCAGTTACTACGACAATGTTTTCAATGAGGATGAATCGGTGTTTTTTTATTGATAGCTGAACCAGTTTCTTCAAATTTTTCGATCAACCGCTTTGTTGCGTTTTCTCCACCAAAAGTTGCACGTAATCTGTGAACTGTTTCCGCGAAACTTTCCTCGTATTTAAAATAGGTTTCAAGAACTAAAATGCGCTGTTCAATCGTGTAACGCTGCGTTTTTGATAATCGGGTTATGCCTACTTGACATTTATGACATTTTGCTGCGATCAAATTGATTAAAAGAAAATGCCATGAAAATTAAATGTTGCGCTCTTATTGGACCACGTTTTACGTTCCAGTTACAAGTATGACGAAAACACGGACCTTTTTTTATTATGTAAAAAATTACTGTGAGCGCATCTACGATAACATTTTCACCTTTCAGATAAAATTCGGTGATATTTCTTTTTATAGCCCTAAGAATATTTTCTAAATTGTTTACCGTATAATATTAACGACGTTTCTTCTCTTGTTGAAGTGAAATTATTTCGTCTTTTGTTAACATGTATTTTTGAATATAATTGAATCAAATAACGTTAACGGTAACGGTAACACTAAGTAAAAACTCACACTTTCTCGCGTAAAACTTATTGTAATGCCGATTCGAAGGATAATATAATTTGTCAAAAAAATATGCAGGCTGGTCCAGGTTTTATCTATGAAAATGTCACTGGCGATTTTTCAAGGAATTTTAGACAAGAAAGTTTTAATGAACATACGCCTTCGGAGCTTTAGTTTTCAAGATACAAGGAATTAAAAATTTTCGGAAAAAATAGTATACCTTAAATATTTAAAAAAACACTAACAAGATTGACGGGTAATAATAAAAACAATGCAATAAGTGTGAGGTGATTACGGCTAACTAATGTCAATTACAATAAAACTTACACATTAAATTGTCGATAGTTTGGTTTATACATGGTAGAATCCTCTGAAAACAGTGAATGCAACGAAAAAAATACAAGGGACCTTTTTTGATATAAATTGAACAAGGAATCTGACAAAATAACTAAAATTGTATTTTACTCAGTGGTGTAGAAAATAATTTAAAAAAAAAGGGACACTAGGCCCAGGTCTCCGCCACTGGATAGCACCATTTCCGGCACGTTTTATAGATCATGTATTAATTGTGATCGCTTTTCGTTCCTGCTAAACTATCTTAGATTCTATGCTAAGGAAGCAGGGAAAGAGAGGAAGATAAATGATCCTTTTACACACATTCGAGAAATTTGGAACATTTTTATAACGTGTAGAACATCATATACTCCATCCTCATACGTCACAATTGATGAACAGCTTTTGGCATTCCGAGGATGGTGTCATTTTAGGATGGGGGATAAAAATTGTTATGGTATGCGATTCCTCGACCAAGTATATGTTGGATTCAAGTCCTTACTTGGGAAAAAAACCAGAGACCAATGGTTTGCCTCTAGCCGAATTTTATGTAAAGGAGTTAATGAAATCAATTCATGGTACACATCGCAACGTTACTATGGACAATTGGTTCACATCGGTTTCCCTTGCTGACTAGTTGCTACAAAATCCCTACAAATTAACTATGATAAGGGCTATTCGGAAAAATAAAAAAGAGATTCCCAAGGAGTTGTTGGATGGAAAAAGTCGAAACTTAAATACGTCCATGTTTTGTTTCTATCAGAAAAAGACATTATTATTTTACATCTCAAAGAGAAACAAATTTGTTTTGCTACTTTCAACAATGCACGAGGGGGCAGAGATGATAAAAGTTAAGCCAGCAATAATTCATAACTATAATGAGACCAAAGCCAGTGTGGACACCTTCGATCAAATGTGTTCAAATATGTGTTCGAATAGAAAAACACGAAGATGGCCATTATGTGTGTTCTACGGGATGATAAATTTGGCCAGCATGAACTCTTACGTTATTTTCACTTTTAATACTTTAAAAAAAGGCGAAAAACCTGTTACCAGATACTAATATATGATTGATTCAAGTCTTTGCCTTGCCAAACCATAGATACAACAGCACAAGTTTACGTCGAAATATTCGTCAAGACAGCTGAAATCCTTGGTATATCGAAAAAAAAAACGTTGTGAAAACACCTCAAGAAAAGAAGAGGAAGACTTGTTTCTATTGTCCAAGCAAAAAAAAGGTGCATGACCACCAATTATTGTAAGGATTGCAAAATGCCAAGCGCCATTGCGGAGAACACCGAGGAGATATTTGTGCCGTATGTTCTGAAAAATAATAAAAAATATGTATTTGTTTTATAATTTTAAACGTTTACTCTGATACTGAAAAACATTATGTTTCTTTCTGTATTTGTTAAAATAAAGTTTGACAAAAGAAATTATTTTTTTTAATTGAGTAGTAAAATTCACGATAGTCCCGTATTTACGTTTGGCAAAAACTGTCCCGCATTCTAGGGTTAAAAAACATTTTCTTCTTTTTGAAAAAAATCAATTCCCTGTATCTTGAAAACTAAAGCTAGACTTTTTTGTCTAAAATTACTTGAAAAATCGCCAGAGACATTTTCATAAGTAAAATCTGGACCAGCCTGTATATATATATATATGTGTAACTTGTTTATCAATGCTTTAGGTTGGTAGTTAAATTTGCTTCTCTAATAATGTTCATTTGGAATGCATCTAGTTTTAATAGACAATTGTAGTAACTGTTTTCAAAATAAAATCTGCAGGTTAAGATTCGGACGAGTTTTGGAACGCTACTTTTATACAGCAACTTGCCTCCACTTTTTCTATTAGATGATGTTGTTGCCCAAATAACAAATAATGTGTAGATACTGACAGTCAGACTTTGTTTTGAAAATATTGAAATAATTGCTAATAATAATATTGGCGTCGTCAGTTTCAATGCTGTTTTTTTGTTTGTATGAACATTTCAGAACCATTTTCACTAAATCATCATTCATCACTAAAAACAAATAAAAAGCTATCGTAATAATCGAATTATTTATTTTCGAGCGTAAAAACTTAAAACTAATAGTTTCACTGGACATAGTTACCTGCCTGCGGTCGAAGAAAACAGAAACAAAGCACGGTTCCTTATGTAAAGGAAACAAACGAGAGGAATATCTATCCATCTATCGGACGGCAATCGAACCGAAGTAGAGGATAATCGAAATACCGAACACATTCCTCACTTCCATCTTTGGTCTAATCGGAGTAATGATAGGTGATCCGCTCTCGCTGCGGTACCTCTACTGCTACCTTTACAGAATGACCTTCCGTCTCTGTCCCGGCGTTCTTCTCGATGAAAGGAGAAGGAACAGTGGACCACGGCGAGAGCCGTGAGAAAGAGTCTTCGTTGGTATTCACGGAATTTTACCGAAAACAAACCACCATATAGGAACTGCAGCAGCAACGTCTCTGCCCGCCTGATTGAAATTGAAATAATTAATAATAAAGCACTTAACACGAACATTTACATATTTGGATTAGTTGGGTAAATGACTCTACAAGCGTTGTAAGAGGCTTGGTACTTTTTGTTAATATTGTGAAAATTCAGCAAATATACTAGACCAAGCTTGCCTACATGATAAATTACTTAAAGAAAAACAGACATGTTTTTTTTTATGAAATAAATAAGGTTTGGTAACTAAGATTTCACTATGTAACAAGTTGTTGAGAAAAAGCTTGCCAGAAATGACGAAATACCTACTTGCTTTCTAATCATAAAAATAGTGTGAAGCTTCTCTAAATAAAAGTCAAATTTGATAGAGTTCTAGAAACAAAAAACGAAAAAGAAAATGTAATAAAGGAAATATGAAGTACGTATAAAGAGGCAAAATAATAGAATAAGAACACATAGTACAAAGCGTGCATAAATTGGCGCAAAAACTACACGCAGCGACATTTTTCGTTCGGTTCTGAATCGAAAATCTTAATGTTAAAATGTTGTATCAATGGACTCCAAAATCGGTTTTTAAACATACGTGGAGACGACCCGCACATGTTTAAAAACGAGCGCGCACATTCGGCCCGACGTTCACGTTGGAGAACAGAAAGAAGATGCGGTATCCATCTTGCACTAATCTTATTCATACCCAAATGGTTATGGAGAATTCGGCGAACACTTGTTTCAGAAATGTTAGACATCGCTGCTAATTCCTTCACTTTCAAACAGCGATCTGCTAATACCATTTCTTCAATAATTGAAATGTTGAAATGTTATCAATTCAATTGGCTGACCGGGGCGCCCATCATCATCAAGGAATTCCTGCCCCAAACGGAAACATTTTGCAGTGGAATATGAAGGATATAAACTACGGAAGATTATTCCGAAAGAATTGTGAACCCGATGAAAATGATTCGACTATATACAACCAGATGATTTATTAAAAAGAAAATAGTTTTCGTTGCGATATCTATTGGTGAATAACCAATATTATCCGGGTCTAATACTGAGGCAGGAAACATTTGGTTCGTGCATTTAAGTATGCTTCGATAATGCATTCGTCCATAGAAATAATTTACTTATAAACTCACTCATTTTCTATTATTTATTTTGAGAAAATTAGGAAGTTTCATGTCATAAATTGCCACAATCTTTTCCGCACGTCTCGACACAAATATTGTTGGAAAAAATGATACATTTATGTGAAACAATACAATAGAAACTTGACCATAACTTGGAAGTATTATCTGTGTCAACAACATGTGATAATTAATAAAAATCTGCGGTGGAGTTACATAATTGTGTTAATGAGTGCTACAATATTTTTCCTAATTGTAGTACGTTCTATTAAGTGATTTTTCCGTGTACAATACTTTGATGTTATGGTTTTCGATTCAAAATTGAACGAAGTATGTCTCTGTCTGTAGCGTTTGCGTCAATTTACACACACCTTGTATAATATTCAAGTATTCCATAACTATGTCAGGTGTACAACAAAGTAGTATATTGAGTCCGCTATCATTTATACGTGCTATACATAAGATAATTAAAACATACAGTCGGTTCGTATTGGTGATTTAACGGTTAGCATTCTTGCCTGTCAATCGGAACGACGCGGGTCCAAATCCCGGTCGGAGCCTTCGATTTTTTTAATTACAAATAAAAATCGGAGTATGCCTTCTTCTCGGATAAGGAAGCAAAACCGTAAGCCCCGTGCCAATACGATGTTTGCTACGCTAAAACTCCCTATCGGTCGGTGGTGGAAACAGCTGCGTTCGGCAAAATTCTACTAAGGTTGGCTAGTGATCATACCAATCAATGCATAGAAGTGCGAGGTGTATTCCGTAACCAGACGCTTTGCCCAACAACACAACACGCAGTGTAAATTGAAAAAACCTCAGCATTACAAGAGGATCGGTTTTTGTATTATTGCATCTGTAAAAGTTATAGATACATGGCAAACTGAAGTTTGTTCGAAAATTGTAATACTAATTCACCGTCTTTGTTTTTCTAAATGTTGGCTCTTCTTTTTACTGAAGAATGAATTTGAATCCAGACGTCATTAAGTGCTATAACTTAGCATCATGTCTAATCTTCTCGAAATCCAATCTCCATCCAATCCAATAGGTAGATGGATATAGACGTCGTGTCTCTTATTCACATATATTTTCGAATTTACACATTACACTAAAGATAATTCAGTTCCACACTTTTTCATCCAAGACCTATAAAAGGCCTTACAATTATCATACATAGAAAACAGAAATAATATTTACTGTATGATATGATAACTAATAAATTGCATTTAACAGACGGATTTAATTTTTAGGTTTCTTAAAGTATCCACTTGTGTTCAACAATTATCTAATTCAGTATATCTTAGTGGGCAACTAAGTCAGTAGAACTTCAGGCTAAAATTACAAAGCCCTTCATCCGTATTTCAGGTATAAAATATATTTCTTTTGTTAGTAAATAGGAAAGAAGGGACAAGATCCAAACACTGCTCTGAGAAAACATCATTCATTTTCAAATATAATTTCTGTAGCATCAGTGTCCTTTCTTTGAAAAATCTCTAATATATTTTACCCTACGCATTGTTGCAGGACAGCTGTTGTCCTCTGTTATAATCTTCCTTTGTATAATACACTCGCCAGGTAAACGATTCTAGAAAATTTACTAGCTTCTTTTATCACAAATGGAATCGCCTTTTCTTTAGATAGAGGTGAAATCCGGCCACTAGCGCCATAATTTCGTTGGGGCGTATGGCAACACCGTATAATGACTGGAAATCAATCATTGGCGTAGAAATGACAACTCATTTAAAGACTTAATTTTTTTTCTTTTTGTAATTTATGCAAGCTCGAAGTATTAACGTTTTAGTTGCTAATAAAGGAAAATAGCAAATCAGCGAGTGAATTAAGTTATCCGTGCGAATCAAGACAAGTTTTCGTTACAATTTTACTTCATTTTTTGCCGCAACATGATCACTGAAATATTGCAGTACTTGTTAATATTTTTTTACTTTTCACCGGTAAAAAGACTTGCCACAGTAATTGCCGTAAATAATAGGCTTCCTGATTCTGCATTATAACGTAGAATGATGTTATACAAAGAAAACGTCTGCATTAAATTGTAAGTACTGGATACAAACAATATTCAAGGGTTATGGATATATTTGCAGCTTTTTACTATGCAATTAAGAGCATAAATAAACTTTACAAAAACTCAATCTGTGCATTATGTTTGTAATATTATTTTCTAGCCTTTTTGATTAGTTTCGACGACCATGTAATTACAAAAATATACAGTCGAAGTGAGGTACTTATGAAAATTACATGCTACTGAGATTGCTTGGTCATTGTTTGGTTTATAGGTACTATATCGTATTGAAATAAAAGATAAAAAATATGTAATGTTAATCTGCATTAATTTATATTCATGCTCATTATTTCATCTCCGGTTTAATTTCTATACGTCAAAGCGTAATTTAAAGTATTCAAGATTATTATTTAGTTTCTTCTGATAGTTACGGTTGTACATTAAATAAGTATAAACATTAAACCGCATGTTATAGTTATAAAGCAGCACTTTGTTATCAATTTAATAATCATTTATTTTGCTACCTTAGCTAAGAGCATTTTTTAGCGTTATTAATTACTTAATCCACGTTTAAGTGGTCCTTTTCAAGTAAGCGACCGTTGTTACGCCACTGTGTTCGCATATGCATACCGGTGATGGTTAGGGGGTGTACACAATTTCTCGGAACTGTATAACTGCCAAAAATGTAAACCAGGTTTGCATGTGTGCGACGTCATTTTCTCTCTCTACCTACTTCTAACCTCATCTCCTTCTCCCACTTCCTCCCCTTTTTTTTGTAAAATACCCGACCATAGATTCTCCGCGCCCCTGTCAGCTAACGAGCCGCAGCGGCTTAGTTCAAGGTCAAGGCACCCTACAGGAACGAGAGGGCCTCTTCTAATTCGACCGATTTTCGTCGGCCAACGGACGAAGATGAAGCCACCAGCGCGACCAAAAACGTCAATTTTAAGAGGAAACGAGAAAGAGAAGGAGCGAAAGAAAGAGAGCTTTAATTGCAGCATATTTTGGACTAAGGACCCGAAAGACATTAAACGCAAGTCAGGAGGAGAGAGCAGCTGCTAGGTGGGCCATGCATTCATCAGCCAGCTCTTTTAGACACACGCCAGCAGTCCACCTGCCGCACGGGCACGAGCCTTGCCAAATAAAACAACCCCATTAAAATAAGGAAGAAGACGAAGCAGAAGACGGCGACGAAAAAATAAACCGAGTCCATTACATTATACTTATGTTATGTAGTTATCAAGATGCGGATAGACGCACCGAAGAACGAATGAACGATCGACAGAAGAGGGTGAGTGAGAAAGAGTAAGGATAAAAAAGCGTGTGTATAGGAGCGGATGAGTGTTCTTTCCCCGGTTGCACGCGAAAGGGAGTTGTTAATAACTCCATTATCGCCATGGAGGCGGATTGTGTTAGATTAGCGTCATATTTCTGTTGTTTTTCTTGCTGCGAATTTTACACCGATGTAATTCATACCTTGTAACTGACGTTGCGAAGATGCATGAAAAAGAAACTCGCGCCAATCTTAATATCCTCCCATACATTGTGTTGTACCGGTTAAAGGTACCTAGTCACCACAATTGTTAGCCCTTCACACACATAAAATTATCACGGACTAAAAGGAGACGGAGTTACAAGTTTCTCAAAAAGTGTTGACTTGTTTTAACGAGTTAGAATCGAGGCATACACATATTTAAATTTTAAAAATCTAGAGAACTATTGTGCATTCAAAAAGAAAATGGTAGATTCACTTCTTTGGCAACACTGACATCAGAAAATAATCAAACATAGGTGCAACCTAACTAGCTTACATCTACCCAGTTCTTTAAGGTTACAGACAAGGATATGTGAAGTAAATAATAATTCGTTTGGACTACCTATTTTAGTCCTAATCTTAATGTTGATATAATAAAAATTACAAAGGGCAATCAATAAATAAAGCTGTGGAATAGAAACTTGAACCATTTTGTTCCATACAAACTAATTTGGATCTTTATTTAATATTTTAAGATTTTCGTCCTTCAGTTTAGTAAGTGTCAGAGATGACTAAGAGAGGTGTAGATGTATTTTATCACTGGCTGCAACTTATTTGCATAGTAGAGCTGCTTGGCATAAACGGTAGAGTTAATCTTCAACATAATATAGTAGGTATTGTTTTTGGCTGATCCATTTCACACTCCGTCAGAGTACATAGTAATGTTTTGGCTCCTCTATTTGTGGAAATAGATATGAGAGAATCATGAGAACAAATTGAAGACATAACTGATTTATTTTATATTTTCACCTAGATTAAAGTAAGTTTTTAAACTGAAGCACATCTTCAAACGATTTACTTCAGAGTTGAATGGCAATAGAAGTTATTGCTCAATCTGTTTAAAATGCCCTACAATTAAACTCACACGTTTGGTATTTATATGAATTATTCAACATGATAATTGCATTTGGAGGGCGTTTTTAAATAAAATGGATCAGGGTAATTTTAATTAGTGTTATTAAGCCCAATTTAGCTTTTTACTCTAAATTACTAAATTTGTAATTTCTTCAGAATCACTTAGGCGAACCCAACATGGCAGCCCAACAACATAAATACATATTGTACATTGTACAGCAAACTATAATATAATCGGAGTAGCGTTGGTATAAGGAGGAAAAAATGAGTAAGAACAATTAATATAGACGGAATACTTAGGACACCACATAACAAAAGCATAAGACATGATGTAATATATATAGTAAAGAGAAAAGTTTTTCGGTAATTTCACAGTACCATTCTAGTATCCTTAATGCAGAGCCTGCAATTTAGCATCCAACATTTACACTCATTCTATTCTTTAAAACCTCTTCTAATGTGCAGCGTTTTAAAAGGTGAAACCCGAAATTTAGTTTGTAGTAAATTTTTCATAGCATTTATTGCAAAAAAGGATTATTTTTGATCAAATTTACTATAAATTTTATTAGACTTGATATTTCTAGTTATTTCAACTTTATATAACGTCGACTTGTAATGTTTAATGCAAAAGCATCTACAGTTTTCGTATCTTATGATAGTATACAATGAGGTCGTTAAATATTGGTAAAACCAATTCTATTTGTTAAAAAAAGTCTAGTCAACAACAATTATCGTGTAAATTGAAATTCACTAACGTAAAATACAGTATAAACTCTTTAATCCCAACTAATTAAAACATGGTTTTAAACAGATATGTTCGGATTGCCGGTATTTTCGGGTTACTGGATAGTGAATACATATTAGGTATTATGTGTTACTGAGAAATAAAAAAAAAGCTAACAATAAAAAAAAGTTATTCTGAAAGATATTTATTAAAAATAAAAAGGAAAACAAATTAAAAAATATATAAATTAAAATGTACATTTCAGTGATTAAAAAAGAAATAGGTTATATGTGTTTGTTTTTTGGTAGCAATTTCTTTTTTAATGCATTCCGACTGCCGTGTGCGGAGCAATGTTAGTTGTTGAGGAGCTAAATTATTTTCACAAGCCCATCTTAAACACGTGGCGAAACATTTCACAGCTTCCTCATACACCATAAGCTTAACTGTTAGCATTTCTTCGTCGCTTTCTTGATTATCAACATTCTCTTCATTTTATGAATCAGAAGCGACTTCGTCAATTATTTCTTCATCAGTGAGAAATGCTTCATCTTCATCTTCTCCTTGTACCCATTCCTGTACATCCTGGTCTGACACAGCTTCACCAATTTTCCCAAACATGTCCATGATTTCAGCTAGCTCATTAGTTTGAATTTTATTAGATGGAAGGAATGTGCTTAAAGGTAAATCATCTTCATCACTATAGTCTTCTTCAGTCTGGTCATCGTTTATAGCTAAATCGACATCTTTTTGTTCAGTCGTTAAGTTGGGACAAATATTTTTCCAGGAGTTTCTCAACAGCTCAGTTTTTACTCTGCCAGGCTTCGTCGAGCAAAAATACCACGTCTTTTAAATTTATTGCGTTTAAGATTTGTGCAATGTCATCATTAGATTCAACAATTTGTGAGAGAAGTTTCTTGCGATAATTAAGCTTAATAGCCTGAATCACATGTCGATCCATGGGCTGCAGAATCGGTGTACAATTTGGTGGAAGGTACATGACGGAAATTTGTTTATCATCACTCATTAATTCTAAAGCATCGGGATGGCCAGGAGCATTATCCAAAAGTAACACAGCTTTCTTAGGTAATCCCAATTCCTCCATTTTATTTTCTACCGACAACACAAAGTGCGAATAAGACCAGTCTTTAAACAAATCCTTGTCACCCAAGCTTTCTTTGCTCCCTTATAAATAACTAGTAACTGGCAGTTACGAAAAGCACGTGGCGTTTTTGACTTTCCCAAAACAAATAACGGTAGTTTGTGACTTCCTGATGCGTTTGCACATGGCATGAAAGTTATCCTTACTTATCCTTTACTTAATTTTCTTCCGGGTGCCGATGCTTCGGATTTATTAACCAACGAAACACTTAATTGGCGAATTCCAGAATTCTTTTTGAACCATCCACAACTGGCGTTAAAGTCCTTAATACGTAGCTTCACAGAAAAAAAACCTAGCTTTTTCACATAGCATGTCTCCAGAAATCGGGGTACCTCTAGCACGCTGTTGTAAAAACCAGGTATAAAGGGCGCTTGCCATATTAGAATGTTCACATGATTTCAGAGTAATTATAATAGATTTCCGTAATAGATTTTCCGACGTTATAAATTTTTGATAATTGGGATGTGGATTCACCTTTATCTAATTTATTAAGAATTTCTACTCTTTGCAATAGGGTTCACGTGTGGTGTTTTCTTTTTTGCGACATGTTTTCACGGTAGTGATATTCCAGCTAAGAACGATACTTTCGGCTCACAAAAGGGATTTTCTCGAAACGGTCGGGAAAATTACCCACATAAAGCTAAGCTAGCACTTTGTTCGAATTATAGAGTCTTGTTCGGACCATCGATTTGGATTACGGAATGTTTGAATTGAGGTGAGTTCGGATTAAAGAGTCTGTACTGTATAATGATATTGCTTCAAATAAAAATTATTAAATGCATTCTGTGTTGGTGTTCCTGTTTACTAGTCACATGTATGATTAAACATTGAAAACCAATATCCTACTTCAAAATTTGAGATGTGTTGCTGTGGAAGAGATGTGGAAATTAGAATCATAAAGGTAAAATTGTTGACTGAAAAAAAACTAAATTTATCATCGAGTTATTAAAAACGAAAACATCACACAAGATGAATTCATTTGTTTAAATCTATGAATTTGGAGTGTTTTGGAACTAATTTATTTGAAAAACACAGTAACTACAAGAAATGTAGACACACCGACAATTTGTTACATTTCCTTGAAAAACTATTGTGAGTAGCAAGAAATTATTTGGGCCAAGTACTTTAAAGTTTGAAAAAACATTTCATAAAACATTAAATTTAGTTGGTAGCTCTGTAGGTTTTGAGTTAGACAATTGCCTAAATATCTAAATTTATTAAAATAATCATGTCGATTTATTGTATACGTTTTCTGACGTTAAGAAAATTGTTTGAGATCCCACTTATTTTTCATCTTTGTTATCCCTAAGGTTCTCGTTGCAAGAGATTACTTCTTATTGATTTGTGAGTTGGTGATTAATCTCTTTGTGTTGAAGTTCTTAGAATGCATGTTTCTGGCATAGTAACTACTTTAAGATATACATATTGCATTTTTTAAATTTCATTCCTTTTTATTTCTTCTTTAATATCTATTTCCGTTTTCAATAATTTTATGATTGTCATCATTGATTCTTTCTCTCAACCAAACACCAAATTAATGTGTTGATATTTTTCATAAAGTAGTTTACATGCAGTAATTTTGAAAAAGAAATGTCTTTCAAATAGATATGACATCTTAACATTAACAAAGTAAGCGACTTACCTTTCTGGCTTCACCTTCAAAGCTTAAAGTATTTGCAAGTCCTATTTCAAAAATGTACCAATTGCACGGTCGAAGTTTTGAAATCTTTGCTTGATAATTTGCTATGCTACTATTTCTTTCTTGTAATTTCCCTTTTGTTGTTCCAATTTCCGTTTTGCGAATTTTCAGTGCTTAATTTAATTCATACGTATATGTATATTTTATGTACCGTTGTAATACGATAGTGAAAAAAATGTCGGCCTTACTTGATACAGAGAACACGATGCGAAACCCGATCTCGTTTGATTGTGGAAACATGCGAAAATGCGACGAAAATGTGCGAGAAGAGAACAGAAAGCACCCCGCGTGCGGACGCCAAATCAGACAGAGGCAACCGACCTGGGTTCAACGTACGATAAAAATCAATCCTGGTTCGTCGGTCGCACGTTGCTTTTTTCTCTCGTTCTTTCTCTCGTAGTCGTGTAGAAGTCAATTCGTTTGCACATTTATTTCGTAGCCGCGTAGGAATAATAGCCATAGTAAAAATTCATTGTCCGAAAATGTAAGCAGGAAAAAGGTACGAGCTATAGAACATTTACCTGTGACGAGTTTAGAGAGGAATCTATTTATAGACTGTTGTTTCGTATTTAGCCACTATGTGTAGGAGCTGTTTTTTTTCCATAGTTTCCTCTCATAATAAATTTCGTTACACCGATTTTATTGAGCATTTTTAGGAAAATAAAAGGACGTATTTTTTAACTGGACCTGGAGCTACTTTAGCAATGACTCATAAATATATGCAGCTTTTATGATAATATTTACTATTTGTTATGCGTGAGAGTCTTCAAATGAAATCATAACAAAGAAAGATTACCTTCTAACCTTTTAACATCCTCTAACAAATTTATTAGACACCCATAAAATTCACTTATGCTATCCATGATGCATTTAGTTATAACTAGTCTGGGCAAACAGCGTTAACAGTCAGTGTAGTAGATATGTGATGCGGAGTCGGCGATTATTTATTTCACGGGTTCACAACGTCAGTACTAAATCGATGCTGTATGCGAGTAGTTCTGTGTATATGTAGGCTGTCGTAACTTATTTCGTAATTGTACGCTTATGTTTGCTTTAAAAATGACGCAGTTAAGTACGTCGCGAAATCGACCAATGGCAGACACAGTTAAAAACTTTATAGTGGTCACGCCGGACTTAATTTTTGATGGCGCTGAAATTCAATGTCTAGTTTGTAAAATCCCATTAATGTGTTGGTCCAGAAGCCATTCTCAACGTCACATCGGAAGCAAACAGCATTCTTCTGCAAAAAGTGGCATACGAGACCAAGAAAAATTTACATTTGATTTATGTGTTACTCTTATTTTATGTAATCTATCGTTTCGTTTACTAGATAAAGAAGCATTTGTCTCCTTCTGGAATAAATATGCGGACTGTAAATTACCTAGTCGGACATTGATACGAAATGTAGTGCCATTTGCTCGTGAACATGTAGAAAAAAGAATGAGAATGGAATTAAAAAAAAAAAAGCTGTGATTGTGTGTGGACGAAACAACAGATCGTCAAAAACATTCTGTGGTTAATGTAATGGTACGTACAATGGAACCACATCGACCGTCATCCTCCTTCTTACTTACTTCCAAAAGAGTTATAAATTGTACTGCCGATGAGATTTTAAAGGTGATGTTGAACTCATTGAACAAATTTGAAGTTTCAACTAAGCAACTTTTAATGTTTACGCGTTCTTTGGGCCGATCTCTCAAAGAACACAGTGGTAACTTCTTACATGTAATGTGTAAAATCCATACTCTAAATCTTGCGGCACAAACGATTCCTACATGTTTTCCACTAGTAAATGCATTGATTGCTAGTAAAAAGGCAATGTTTCTAAAGTCCCCGAAACGTACCCGACTATTTCACAAACTGTGTCCTGATTTACCTGAACCACCACAGCCGATTGTTACACGTTGGGGAACATGGTTGCAGGCTGCGTTTTACTACAACAAATATTTTGATATAGTAAAGAAGGTAGTTTTAAAATTCAATCCGATAGAAGCTGCAGCAGTCAAGAAAAGCCAGGAAATATTTCAAGATGGTCAGGTTAAAAGAGATTTACAAACTATTCACAATAATTACTTCGGGCTAGCGGAGGGAATAGAAAAATTACAAAATGTTTCGATGTTGCTAGCGGATTCTGTTCAAATTGTGAATGATGTTCACGTACAGTTATGCGCTGTAGAAGGCGAAATAAATTGGTGTGTAATACAAAAATTTGAAAGTGTTTTAGAGAAAGACTCTGATTATCTTATATGAAGACAAATTTGTGAAGATGCATTAAGTTGTTTCAAAGATTATTTTAAATATGCAAATATAACATCGCTAGATGTCGAACGGTCGTTTTCGGCATTAAAAAAACATTTATTCCGCACGCCGTACTCACTTGACTGAAACAGCTGTGGAAACATATCTAATGACTAATGATTCAAATATTTAACAGATGTTACCCAGTTTGTAATTTAGCGGAAGACTTTTAAAACGGTAAGTGTTCAGCACGTTTCATAATTTATTTCTTACCTTCTATTTTATGTGCAAAGTTTTATGCGCTCGTCACGCCTCTGGCTGTTGCCGCATATTTGCCCAGGTTAGTTATAACAGATCTACCGAGTTAGACAATTCATAGCAGTGTTTTATTTAGTTTTTAAAGCTACAATGCAATTTCATGTAATTGGATCTTCGTTACTTAGAAACGCTAAAACTTCAAGATGTACTATTCAAAAACCAACCAGGCAAAATAGTGAAATTCTAGGACATAATAATTCGACGTGGAGACCACCGTTGAATCAAACAGCAGCCATAAGTAAAAATACAGTTCGGGAAAAACCTGGAAAAATAAAGAATACTAGAGTAATATTGATATTTTATTTAAAACCATGCTGTGTGAAAATTTGTAATTTATCTTGGTGTAACTGATGAATTCTTGCTTTTTATTAAACTAATTATATATTTCGTGAAAATATCCTCCTTTGGCTTAGTCACGACTTCACACAATTGGAGTAAGCGAGGTACTCATTTTCTAAGGGTTTCAACATCTATTTTCACCCAGGGATAACCAAGAAGTTGCCACAAATGTTGCTTGGACGTCAGGCATTACTTATACTAAATATCGCTTTCTTCAAATTTTCTACAAGATTATCTTGAATCAAACAAGTGTCTTAAACGAAGAAATACAATTATTTCATTACAAGTATATACTTCTCCTAAGCGGAGAAAGAAATTCTAAGAAAATATTTTTTTTTATTTAAAACAGTTATATTGCGAATAATTGAAACGGTAATTGTCTTGAATTAAAGTAGTCAGCTCTGATACAAGTAAACGTTTCTCTGCGTGTAGCATCTCAAAAAATACTTCAAAGGAACATAAGACTAATTTTCGCTTGACTCTTTTAAAACAGCCCCAATTGAAGAGGCAAGTGGATGAAGTAGTTATGTTACAAAAAACTTTCTAAATAAATTAGGCTTTAATATGATTAGTTGGAATCTTTTATTGAATGATTATTTTCAAATGCATAATTTGATTAGTAAGAAGAGGTTGTGGATTAATGGTGTATGGTCAAATATTTGAGTTCTTATGGAACTTATTCATTATAACAAAAAGTAGATTTTTTAAAAAATTTTAATGTTTCTGCTGGAAATTAGTTTCAGCATTTTCAAACAAGTATTTTATTTTGCAGAATATGGTAGTAGAGTTATTAATCCTATCTATACTGATCTTAGTGCAAAGAGATTTAAGAAGTCTAAACAAAAATGCTTCGCTAATCTCTTGAAACGTTTATACTTGAATGTCTTCAATTATTCTTCGATATATTTGTCACTATCTCTATATGGTGCAACCATAATGCTATATAAGTTCACGACTTATAATCGTATTTGAAGTATCCTTACAAACATCTCAAATTTCGAACAACCGAAGCCTGAATGCTGCGCTCGTAATAATATCGATCAAGGCAACGGAGTTAGCGACAGAAACAGCAGCAGCAGGAGCGCGCGATGTATAGCTCTACGTACACGTCCCGTATTTTGGCAGCCCTGCCTCTTCCCCGTTCGCCACCCTTGCAAGACCCCGGTCGACGAAAAAATCAATACCAAGTGTAGCGGTGCGTGAGGCACCCGAAAATATGAAGCCGAAAAGAACGGCTACAAGGGGTCCCCTCCTTGCAAATGTACGCTTTACTATACCATATACATTCAACGCTTACACATACACGTGCACGCAAGCAGTACACGTACGAGATGCCGCACACCGGCTACAAATATTTGTTACCTACCGACGAGTTAAATTTTCAACTATACACCTATGCATTTGCAACAACGATGCTACACAGAGAAAAAAAGTTCTTGACTCAAGCAAATATGCACTCAGTCAACCAAATTTTTCATTTAAAGAATTAATTTTTTTTGACATCGTTATTTGATTCAAACATATGATCTCTTGAAATAAATAACCTCAACAGTTGTGATTTGAAAGTATATCTGTTTGATTTAATATACGTAATATGTTTGATTCAACAAAAGGGTTCTTTCTTTTAAAGAACTTCGTCAGTTTGAAACAAATATATTTTTCTTTACCATTTATTTGACACCTTTTAAAGGCGAACGTTTCCAAAATCGGAACATACTGAAAAATCTAATTTTTATAGAATTAATCATATTATTTGCGTAACATTTTTATATGTTTTAAAATATACATAAATATAAACTTTTCTAATTGTTAGTTTTAAAAATGTTATGCAAATGATATGATTAATTCAAAAAAAAATCGATTGTCTTCCTATTTTGAAAACGTTCGCCATTAAAAGGTTAGATAAATATGTATGTATTTGCTTAACAAAATATTTCTGTGGTTTAAAGTATGCTGTTACTTTGACAAATATATTATTCTGTTGGTATTATTACTCGGCTGAAATATTTAGTATGATAGATGCTTTCCTTTTTTTTTTGAGAAGAAAGTACTCATTTATAAGCACACAGGGTAACAACGTCTTAAAAATGCACAATCTTTTGAAAAACTTTATTAAGATTGTGGATAAACTAAATACAGTACATAAAGAATAAGTATAATACCGAAAATTGATCTCCATTTGGTAGTGACGTGGTGCTTTTATTCTTGTAAATAAACCCCAGTTCACTAAAATACCATTAACTTCCTCCATTACGTTAAGGTGATATCAAGACGTTCCTAAAGATCTACGTGGTTGCAAACAAAAACGGTGAACCTTAAATCTTACAGATATCCTTCAAGTTTCTTCGAGATTGCTCACACTTCCTGGGAACCTGTAAAGTGAATCTGGTTAGGTCAGATCTCGATGTCGAAGTTGTAACCTGATTTTAACAATACTAATAGCATCAAAGTTAGGTATAACTTTATAAAAAATATAAAAAATATAAAAAATATAAAAAATTATAAAAATATAAAAAAATATAAAAATATAAAATAAATTACTATAATATACCAAAATACGTTGACAAAAAAAATGTTAAAAGATGTGCACTTTTATATAGATATCTATAAAAACAATAATTATCCATATATACGTAATTTTGTAATTATATAAGTACAAAATTATTTCGATGAAGATGACATAACCACAAAATAACTTCTGTGTTACATAAAGATTAAAGTGATACTTGTACTAATGATATTACAAAACTTACTATGTCGGTAATCTCATAAGAATCCTGAGAATCGCGAACGAGTGATAGGGATAACTGTATGGTTGGGTGCTAGAAGGGTGCTAGGTATTCCGACAAAAAGGGTAGGAGATAGAACAGCAGATATCTCAACGGACTTATGCATGCAAGCATGTCTTATCGCTTGCCTTTGCTGAAATACCTCTTATATCAAAAAAGGAGGAAATATATTAACAATTAGTTACAAAATATGAAAGAGGAAAGATCAAAGTATTGTTAAATGTGTAGTGAATTGAACCGCAATTTATTTAAACTGCTAACATTTTTGTAATTTTCGCTAATTCCTAATACAACTAGGAATTCTGATATTCACCAATCTGTGGCAACTATTTCATTATTTTTTTTATACGGAAATTTTAACGTTAGTTATCCAATGGTAAAAATATATTATTCTTAACTTATACTTGCAACCACAAATATGTGGTAAGTAAATACAGGTACAAACACAAAAATTACATAGTACAATAGTAAAAATATATAAATCCATTATCCTACTTACCTACTATTTTCTTCATTTACATCTCACCGCCTAGGAACCACCATCTCACGTAACCTAAACTAAGACTACGATTGCGATTGCCTGCATTCACGCAACGGAAATTGCCGACGACGCACAAAGCGCACGATTATAAGATTTATTTGTTTGACTCAACAAAATTATGTCACATAAAAATGTTTGTCCATTCAAACAAATTCAATCTCTTGCTCTAAACAAATGCGCTTTTACATGTACATGGGCTGATCTCTGACAAAATTTCCCACAAAGAAAGGAATTATGTATCTAAACGTTGTTTATTTGAATTGAAATGAAATGTATGCGTGTCTGCCGCCCTTCTTTAATACATTGAAACAGTTTTTAACTTAAAAAAAGTAGTATGCGTAATGATACTAAAGTTAATTACTCCTGCAAATTCAGAATTTTATTTTATCGGAACTATTTGATTGGAACGTGGGGAAATAATTTGCTAGATTTTAACGAATGATTCAGTTAGAATATTACCAAGTCTTTTAGAGCTTGTAGACAATTGTAAAATTAAACTCTCTTAGTATGTTTTTAAAATTATGGCCCTCAGAGAGGAATGGTAAATTGGACATTATATACTCACCTATACCATAATGTAATTGCAAAAGGGTATTGACCGAAATTAACTGTTTCTTAAAGATTATGTAATTTTTACTTCCATCAAATTGTATTAAATTCAACTACAAATTCACAACGTATTTACCCATAATGCAAATTAGTATCTGTCAATGGCTTTTACAATTAGCTTAATAATAACTACGGATGTACAAGTTTTTAATATACTGCTTACTTGAAAGATCATCAGCAGTGAAACTAAACTGAAGTTCAGTTTTACTGTTGATGGAGTTCGAGTGGAATAATATAACTTTTCTACCGTTGGATTTTCATATACGAGGGTAAGTCAAATATTATCTACACTTTCGCCACAACAAGCTTTGAAGGTTATCGTAGTAGCGGCCGCTTCCGCATGCGTTGAGTTGGCGCCTCTGCGGTCATGTGCAGAATTTAATCACGATCGCGTCATTTGTCTACTTGCTACAACAGCATAAGCATATCAGCCCCGCTATTAGTTTGCACCAAAGAGGAACAACGAGTAGTGATCCGATTTTTGTGGTCAGAGGATGTGAAAGGTGCTGAAATTCACCGGAGACTTATCACAATACGGGGACAGTGGTTTATCTTGTAAAAGCGTTTTTTTTGTGGATCGAAATGTTTCAAAGTGACCGCGCGAGCGCAACACAAAAAGAGGGAGCTGGACGGCCGTCAACTTCGACCACCGACATGAACTCAAATTTCGTAAAGTGTGTGCACGAATGCTTACCGCAGAAAACAAAACCAAACGTTTGGACATCTACCAACGCTTACTGGATCGCTTCAACGCGGAAGGCGACGCATTTTTAAGCAGAATAGTAACCGTTGATGAAACGTGGGTATATCACTACGAGCCCGAATTGAAACGCTAAAGTATGGAATGGAAACACCCAGGATCCCCTAGCATGCACAAATTCAAGACCTCGCCATCGGCTGGGAAGATGATGCTAACCGTATTTTGGGACGAAAAAGGCCCTATACTGGACAGTGATTTGTTGGCGAATAAGCTGAAACCAGCAATTCGAAACAAATGCCGTGGTCTACTCTCAAAGAAAGTTTTGTTGTTGCAATACAACGCCCGTCCGCACACGGCCCATAACACCATAGAAACTATCAACAGGTTAGGCTTTGAGACCCAGAAACACCCTCCCTACAACCCTGATCTCGCTCCCTCAGACTTTCATCTCTTTGGACCCTTTGAGAGGTCGTCGATTTGCTTCAAACACAGACGTTCGAGATGCGGTTCAAAAGTGATTTCACGACCAACCGAAAACCTTCTACCAGGAAGGCATACGGAAGCTTGTGGCTCGCTGGACCAAGTGCATTGCTAAAGGTGGAGACTATATCGAAAAATAATGTATCTGTTGTACACCTATCTTTGTTTAATACAGTTGCAGAACTAAAAGTGTAAGTAATTTTTGACTTACCCTCGTATTTATCCTTGAAAACGACAGAAGTACATAGCCCTTTAATTTGATTAGTAAGCGAAGACATAAAAATACTATACTATACAAGTGCTTTGTCACGAGTTGATTTGCAAGATTTCGTTGGCATTAATTTTCTAGAATTCATTTGCAATTAGAAGCGCAATATTTAAATTTTTGGGACGAAGTTTGCAATGGGAATCTCAGAGACACATGGTCGAGTTTTAATACCTGTGTTACTGAAATTAGAAGTTTAGAAGTAAGTTATGGTTAGTGCCGTTTAAATAAATCGTTAACGTTTATCCTACAGTTACATACTATAACGTACATAACACCAAGTGCTGTATAAATTGTAACATGTTTATATGTAAATCATCGGCATGTATATATTACTTTTTGATCACAAGTTGGATTTCGTCATTACAAGTTACAAGGCACGAGGCATTCTTGCCAATATGTTTCAACTGTGTACCAGATGTATGTTCATATACTCAGCAGGAGAAACGAAACCGTGAATCAATCCAAAAGAATGCAGAAGTGTCGTATAAATCAAGTATAAAAGTGACTCGAAAATTAAACCTCCAGAAGATTATGGTAATTAAACAGGCAGGTGTCAGAAAGCAATCATTCTTCTGCCACGAGTAAGACGTCCGGTGAGCAGCAGTTCCATCTTCGTTCGATTTATGGTCTGCGTGTATTCATTCTGTTATTATACGGACATCGTAAATCTTCAATATGTAATTGACCACTGGTCTGCAGTTAATTCTAATAATAATGTTAATTAAGATGCGATTTTCTTTGTCCATATTTTTATGTAATTTTGATACGCTTGTTGTTAATTGTTAGAGATTTATAATTTTTAGAAACTTACGAGGCGAAATCTCCAGGAAATACTTTCTATTATCGTTCTTAGAAATCATTAACGATGTAAATAAATCACTTATTGCATTTTTAAGCACAAAATTGCATGTAACATGCCAACGCCTTATTGTGCATGTTATACCGGGTGTAATTGAAACTAGGCTCATCCCTATAATTCTTCTCATTTATCAAAATAAAACTGAAATGTTGGTATTATAAGTAACGAACAATTCTAAATTTAATGGTGCCATCGGCATTTTTCAGTCACTTCCGGTTTTACCGGAAATTACCCCAACTTTGGTTTTTTTTTAATGGAACAGCCTGTATATTTTTACATTTTTGGAATCCAGAGATCATTATGCAATTGACTATGTCATTTTTAGCAAACAAGTGGTCATCCGAATTTTTTTTTTTTATTTTAGTTTTACATCTAAGTAGCCATGGCCACTGAAAATTGTTTTGTTTTAAATCCTTAATTACTAGAAAAATAAAATCAATACAAATAATCCATTAATTTCGTTTTCGTTAGTCTCTAAATATTCAAAATGGGTTTTTTTGGTAATAACTTATTACCAGAAGAGAGAGAGAAAGAAAATGACTTATTACTAATAAGTCATTTTCTTCAAATGGTATCCATATGGCTCATAAGCATTTTTAAACAAAGAATTTTTCTAAAAATCGCTTGATATCAAACATGGTACCACTTAACTGACAATAATTAATAAGAAACGATTTTTATTGTTTGTTGTCCTAAATCATCGAAAAACAAAAATTACATAAACGAAAACAATCAGTGATGTAACTAGCAAACAGGTAGAACCAGAATGAAAAGCGAACTGATAATTGAAATACAAAATACATAACGCATCATAATTAAAGCTTATAACAGGTGTTCAAAATGTTCACCGTTAACTTGTTGACACATTCGAACACGATTTATTGTTTCTCATACAACATTATTCAACTATTCCGGGGCCATATTCTGAATGGCATTTATTGCACGTTGTTCTAGCAGTTCACGATTTTCCGGAGGCGTTCCAAAAGCTTGATTTTTCACATGGCCCCAAAGAAAGAAGTCTAGAGGAGTTAAGTCAGGCGACCTCTCAGGCCTCCTAGTCGGTCCATTTCTACCCATCCACCTATCTCCGAAAGTTGCATTCAGATACTCTGAAACCTCTCTTGAATTATGAGGCGGTGCCCCATCCTGCTGAAAATATGAAATTGATGCCGTTGGGTGCAGATTTACATATGCCAAAACAATAATTCGACATCTTCACTGACTACAAATCTATCTCCGTCATTCTCTTGTGGTTCACGAAGCTTCCTTTCTATAGCAGTAAAATAGTGTCTTGTCGGGTGACGCCTCGCTGGGTAACGCTCCCTATACAGCTTTTCCGCTTGTACAGCATTCTTATGGCATTCGCCCTAAATCAGAAGCATATCGACCTTTTCACTTTGCGTATAAATTTCCATGATATCGAGTACGCGGTACAAGACTTATTAAACAATAAACACGAAGTACTTAAACTAAGAAGTTAACGTCAAAATGTCAAACTAGTCGAGTGTTACCTGCATGTTTTCGTCAAAGCCTACCTATTTGTTTCGCATTTACTGGTCATAACTAACCTGGGCAAATATGCGGTAACAGCCAGAGGCGTGGCGGGCGAATAAAAGTTTACACATAAAATAGAAGTAAGAAATAAATTATAAAGCGTGCTGAACCACTTACCGTTTTAACAGTCTTCCGTGAAATCATAAACTGGGTAACATCCGTTAAATATTTGAATCATTAGATATGTTTCCACAGCTGTTTCAGTCAAGTGAGTACGACGTGCGGAATAAATGTTTTTTAATGCCGAAAACGACCGTTCGACATCTAGCGATGTTATATTTGCATACTTAAAATAATCTTTGAAACAACTTAATGCATCTTCACACGCACCTTCACAAATTTGACTTAATATAAGAAAATCGGAGTCTTTCTCTGAAGCACTTTCAAATTTTCGTATTACACACCAATTTGTTTCGCCTTCTACAGCGCATAACTGTGCATGAACATCATTTACAATTAGAACAGAATCCACTAGCGACATCGAAACATTTTGTAAATTTTCCCCCGCTAGTCCGAAGTAATTGTTGTGAATAGTTTGTAAATCTCTTTTAACCTGACTATCTTGAAATATTTCCTGGCTTTTCTTGATTGCTGCAGCTTCTGTCGGATTGAATTTTAAAACTACCTTCTTTACTTGATCAAAATATTTGTTGTAGTAAACCGCAGCCTGCAACCATGTTCCCCAACGTGTAACAATCGGCTGTGGTGGTTCAGGTAAATCAGGACACAGTTTGTGAAATAGTCGGGTACGTTTCGGGGACTTTAGAAACACTGCCTTTGTACTAGAAATCAGTGCATTTATTAGTGGAAAACATGTAGGAATCGTTTGTGCCGCAAGATTTAGAGTATGGATTTTACACGTTACATGTAAGAAGTTACCACTGTGTTTTTTAAGAGATCGGCCCAAAGAACGCATGTTTGCGGCACCATCACTCATAAACATCAAAAATTTGCTTAGTTGAAACTTCAAATTTGTTCAATGAGTTCAACACTACCTTTAAAATCTCATTGGCACTCATATTAGGCTCGCCAAAGGCAGTTAAAATCGTTCAGCAATGGGGACCTTAGATTGCTGGCAGGATTTTTGACAAGTTATGTAGCCCTAAAATATCACATACTTAAACTAGGGAAAGCTGACGATCAAATCTGTCGTCCATGCCAAGAAGATCTGGAAACGGCAGAATACATTCTATGTAAATGAGTTATTATCAGACAGTACACGACACCAACATTTCAGTTAGGCCATTTCTCACACCTACTGAACTGAAAGAAGACGATTCTAGAGTAGTACAAAGGTTCGTTAAAAGCCTGCAACTATTCTAACACACACAAGGGCATTTTGTCACAATAAATATATAGATAGGTCACAGTGACCAAAGACATCTGCGCCATGGCCATACTATAATAAAAATAATGGTCTTCTTTTATTGCATGACGTATCTACACCCCATTTGAGGGATGCAAAGTTTGTGGTTTGATAAATGCTGGGTGTTAAACAATCTGTATGTCTGTCTAAATTAAAGTTGGTGTTCCAAATGATAACCATTCACAGCCCAATAGTATATAAAAATCTAGTTTGAGCCAAAGTTATAACATCTGCATTTGAATTGATAGCATTCCAAACTGCATCTTTATTAGTAACTGTTGGGTCGTGGCTGGTCACCACCTTGAACACTAATTTACTACTAATTTCAAGGTTTTTGTAGAATGACGACGAATTTTTACTGAAATTGAAAAATTTAGAACTTCATCAACATCAACATCCAATACTTACCGATCGGCATATACCGTGCATTTTTCTATCACTGAACATATAGATTTACCTTCCATGCGTTGACGCATTTTTTTTTATAATTGAACATAGCGGCGTTTAGCATGGCGAATAACTACTGGGATTATTATCGTCGCAATGCAATAAGACCAAGAAAAATGTGTACTGTAATTCAAAAAAATTACGACAATTCAGTTCGAAACAAGTGATGCTAGAAACTATGGGAGACATAAAGAAAACAAATTCATGCTCAAAATAAAAATACAAGAAGTGTTCTAGCGTTTTCTTCAAATGTTTTTTTTTTCATTTCACAAGCTAATACTTATTTTAGTGCCCGCGATTTTTCATATGAATACAGTTAATTTTGGGTTGATGATTCCAAATATACCATTGAATTGATAACGATTATTATATCAGATCTAGTTTTCCATTACCTACTAAAAGAAACCAGAAACAACGCAGTTAAGTATTTATTTAAAGGAAAGGATAAATACATTGTTCAATTGCCCAATGAGATGTTTGCTGAAAGGATGGGTTCTTGATGTAGTTCCTTCAAAATCACTGCCGCGTTCTTTAGATGTGCTGCTGGATTATACCTCTTCAAAAGCCAATGATTCTGCTTCATCTTCTCGGCATCAGCATTGGAACAAACGTAGCGAATAAGTGAAAAAGCATAGTAGAAGGGTTACACACATGGATGAACATCGATATTCATGGTGGTGGGAAACACCTAATACCATATTTCGACCCTTTTCTTTATAAAAATCACGAATGTTATCTCTGAAGATGCCAATATTTTTATTACTTTGCCTTTTGCGGAGGCTGTATTTAAACAAATGGAGCTGCTACAAAAAATATGAGACAGCTTTAGAATCAGCACATCAAACGTACTCAAAATCCGTTTTTACTTTCTCGGCATCAAATCAAAAAAAAAAAAATTGTTGATCATTAACCAAAGTAATTTTTAATTTAAATGTAAAACAACAATTTGAAATATGATGAAACATTCTAAATATATCCGAAAGTTATATTTTCTTGTTCGAACACAGTTTGGTTTTGATATGAACACAAATCCAACTTTCAATTGCAATCACTAATTTATGTAAACATTTACTTGCTAGTAATACTTTACTTCATCAAAATTTAATTTGTCGCAGCAGCAACTTTGGTGGTTTCCAGTTTTCCCGAATTTAGAAAGTGTACTAACCTTGAACCTTTTAAATTACTCAGGAATTCGTTTATTATAGCACTGGAAGCACCTACTGAACCATATTAGTGTATTTTTGCAAACATTCCTCGTTTTTACATTTAACACTAACAATACAAACGTGAACTTGTAGTTTTTTTATATTCAATAAAATGGTCAGATATTTGAACTACTATAGAAAATACTTTTGTACAAACCCTTTGTTAAAATTATAATTTCATGAGAGCCTATTGATTAAAACTTCAAGAATACAAGTAAACTATTTAATTTTTATAACATATTATTCATTAATGACAGTGTTCTATTTTAAGTGTGACTGAAAATTTACACAAAATTTAAATGGAATTTTTCTCCAAAACTGTTTGAATGTTACGAAAATTTTGATTATGATCTTGATAAACACTTGTAATAAGGATGTTTTACTCTTGCGAACCACAAGTTTGTATTGTAATTGACGTTTTTCATAAAAATAGCTTTCACCTAACACTACAGAAAGTGTAATCATAATTGTTTCATATTTTATCCAAAATTTCCTTTGTTCTGCAAACTTTTACATAAAAATGTTTTTGTTTGTTTATATTAATAAATAAGTAATCATACCTGTATATTTTTATAAAATAGTTTGCATAATTTGATACATTTGAAGTAAGGATAATGTTTCTGTTCGTTACGTTTTGTACATTTCTATACTAGGTTCAAAACGTATGAGAGGCAACGTATTTCAGTGAAGTTCATTGACCTGTAGTAGCTGCTTGTGTATATTATCACCTGAATGTTTGCTGGTTTTCTTTATCTAAGCATATTTCTATTTCTTTCCATTATATAAATAAACCAAGAATTATCGTCATCGAGCGTAATAAGTATTCTTATTCATTCTCATACATTGATTGGATAATTCATTTTATCGTATTTTTCATAATAATATAGTTACTTTTTTAACTAATCAACAGTCAAATCTTTAACGCGTCTTACTAATGCGGAAACAATAGTTCTTTTATAAAAAAGTTTCACATACAAACTGGAAATGCTGTCGGGGTGCCATTTTGTATGGATTATTTGAATATTTGTATGGAATAAGGAATGCGAAAGGCGTTAATTTTATTGAAAAAATTCATTTGCACAAGTATCGGATAATTGTTAGAACCATTAGGTATACTATTTATGGCTTTTTGTTTTAAGCATATCAATTTTGCTTTAGTAGGAGTTATATTGTTCTATTTATGGAAATAACATACTTACATTATCTTTTCATCAACAATATAACAAATCACGATTATATATACCACATTTATTGGTGAATATTAATAAAGTTGTTTATTTATAATACCCAATATTTCAGCATTAACAAGGGAACCTTCACTGAGAGAAATGTATAGTAAATTGTACCACAATTGTAGTGTACCCTACCAGAATCGACGGTTATTTAGTGACAACTATCGTAGCAAGTAGAAAATAACCTATTATTGTAGTTCTTTGAAGTGGCTACCTGTACTCCATATTTATTGTAAAAATAGTACTCCAAAATTATAAAGAGCTCTATAAAATTATAGTAAAAAAAGTACTACCAAATTTTAGGTAAATTACTATACGCTTGTAGTAAAATTTTCATTAAATGGTATTACTACAAAATGTACTCATTACCACACGCATTATTAATTGCACTATCCTTGTTTAAAGCAATACGACATATCCGTTACATACTGCAGTAAATTATTCTCTTGCTTGTAAACAGAATAATGTTGAAACAAAAGAGAACTTATTGTAGAAGTACACATCAAAAAGTGTTTAGAAACCATAATCAGGATAATGCGAGGATAGCTCACGGTATTGATGGAATCACTACCGGCAAAAACAATGTGAAACGAGAAAAACACTATCGCATTTTGTTCCTATCCACATTGCTCTTCTGTCTCTCAGCTTATGCCACTAATCTTAAAATACAGCAACTGAAATATTTCCTGGCGCCACCTAGTTCCAGTAGTTATAGTCATGCCGTCCTAGATAGTGAAAACCGGAATACAGATGCCACTTACCCACACAATAACGTACAACGTGTCATAAACATTTTCAAAAGATACCGGTTAATGTAATACTTTTTTTCTTTTTATTACTATTTACCACTGTGTACTAATTTAACTATAGTTTTTTTTTAATATATAATAAGTGATAATAAAAAAGAGATGACTAAACTTAAATACTAACTCATTAATTATTAAACTACACAAAAATAATCCCTACTTAATTACACTATTAAAGAAATAATTTAATTTCTTAATAAAAGAATGGAAATGTAAATGAAGTTTCAAGTTTTAAGCCGCTTAGCCTTTTATCATCGTTATATCAGGCTTGTCGTAAAGAAGTACGACATTGGAAACATACCTATGGGAGTATTCATAGGTCTCAGAAAGGCCTTTGACTGTGTCAACCATCACCTACTTCTCAGGAAGCTCGAAAGGTATGGAATTAGACACATAACCACAATTTTTGATCTTTCAACTCCGATTTTATTTTTTGTTCAATATGTTCGCGCGCAGATGGCACAATTCTTCGTAACGATGTTCGACTTGGTAATTTGCACTCCGAATAGTTATTCCAAAAGCAGATAAATGGTTCCTTGTCTAGTAAATTAAACGGTATATTACATGCGATAAACGTAACGCATAAATTAAATATAAATTTTTTATTGTCTCGTGCGCAATTTCTTTTTGAGACATGCTTTTCACTATTTACGTGTCGTAGACAATGTTGTCTGGACCAACACATTAACGGGATTTTACAGATTACACATTTAATTTTAGCACCTTCATATATTAAGTCTGGAATTTCTGCAATAAATTTTCGAAGTTTGTCCGACCGCGGTCGTATTGCTGACGAAATCATAATTTTTCTAGGACAGATAAACAATTGCGCAAATGACCGGCAGCGAAAATGTCCGTACTGCTCCGCAGACGAAGTAATACTACCGTTCCTCTCGGTCCGAACTGATTCTACGCCGATGCGCGGTACCGCTCGTAGCCAGCGTTATTAATCATAATTGGGGTCAATAAAAGTGGTCTATTACTCACAAAGTTTGTTTAATATCTGTCAGCGCTACAGGTTTCGAGACAAGCTCATCCTTGGGCAACAAACTTTAAATTTAAAAACAGCAAGAATTATGTCAAAATTCAAGAATGCAGATACTGTAGACTGGATACATATGAAGTAACAAATTAAAAATAGTAATAAGTTAAAATATTTGTAAAACCAAGGACTATTACACACACTTTAAAATACCGACATTGTCAATGTGAATCACAATATTGGTATTGATATGTATCTGCATTCTTGAATTTCGACATAATTTTTGCTGTTTTTAAATTTAAAGTTTGTTGCCTGAGGATGAGCTTGTCCCGAAACCGGTAGCGTTGATAGATATTATTAAACAAACTTTGTGAGTAATAGACCACTTTTATTGACCCCAATTAATCTAATTATACTATAACATATAAAAAAATCTTTTCATTAGTTCATTCACTTGCTTCTAATTTAAATTTTTTCTTGAAAGTTTATTTGTTAAATAATGAACGTAATGGACGTAATGATCGTAACGAACGTAAACACGGACCAATTCTTCTGTAATGGTGTAATGGCTTGTCAACAGATGCAGGTACACAGCGCGCAAGCGTAGAAAGTCGCCGCAGCGCTCATGATAGCAGAATTTCAAAACAGTACTTACTTTAAAAACACGCCTCGTATTTACGTACGTTTTTCGTCCAGTGAACATACCCTATATTGTTTTTCGCTTGTCTCTTTTACTACTGTCGCATTTAACTTCAGATGGCATTGCGACGTATAGTTCAAGTATTGAATTTGCTAATCATGATGTTTTCCTCTAAAATGAGATAAATTGGAGCAAGTCATACATGTGTATGAGTTCGTCGTGACAAGGGTAATTTCCAACAAATAGAAATTTTGATTTTTGGAAAAAATTGGAGGTGGTCCCCCGAAAAGGGCAGTAGGAGTATTACTGATACTATCATATAGCATCCTCGAAATAGATACAAAATTGTCTAAACTGTTTTTTTTTTTAATATTTCTCATAGTTTCGGAAATATTGACGTAAATTGCTAAGGGTGCGTTTAGGGCACCTAAAAAATTCCCGTTGTTCTTACACTATACCAGTTTATAAACCCGCAAAGTTTCCATTTTTTCTGAATTTTCGGATTAACTGTGTTCTCTTGCAAGTAATAATTTTTGTATTTTGATATCACATTTAAAAGGTGTTTTACATGTATTGAAGGAACAGTTATATTGCTCAGTGCACTGATTTTTGTATTTTAAAGAAATTATTGTGAATATTATAAGATAGAAAAATGTGTCTATTGTTCCAAGCAATTTTATGTCAATATTAACGAATTAATCCATAAAATTGAAATAATTATTGGCAATATCCTTATAGTAAGCTTCGCTTTAAAATGCCATTCCAATCATCACTCCGTTGCTTCCAAATTATTGTGTAATACACAAACAAGAAAAACTTATAATTTGCAGCCAATTAACTTGTTTTTGTTTCGTCTGCAGCAATATAACTACTTTCGTAAACGTACGCCACTTATATGTATCTTCGCAACTCTAATAAATATAGATTTTCGAGTCATTCGAGTATTAAATTGTCTTTTGTCTGCTCAATCTTAAATGTAATTATAATAATTAATGCTACAATCGAAGTTTTCTCCAAACCATTCATGCATGAATTAACAAGATGAACACAAAACCGCTACACGATTTATATATACAACAATTCTGGGAAAAACCTCTCGTCCTGGCAATTTTAATAATTTCCTTAGCGTACTCCGATTTTGATCGTAAATGGTAAATCCCATGAGGAGAGAGATTAAATAATCTAAAATAATTTTGTAGAAATGTCGTCAACATCTCGGAAGTTGTCGAACGTATAGGAAATTGTTACGAGTTGAGATAACAGTTTTATACGAAAGGAAGTTGTAGTTGAATACATTTAGATACGATATCATACCGTTTGCCTTTTTCTTAATTTCAGTTTAAATTATGTAATTATCGATAATTTATGGAACTGGATATTGACGACTAAAAAAACTATTATAAACGAAAAATTTAATGTTATATGTATGTCTTTATATCCATACGAGAAATGTATTTTTTGATTAACATCGAAAATATGTATTCAAGTAAATATTGTTCATTAATAATCAGTAAGTACACTTATATCAACGCATTTGCTGTAAGGAAATATTCCCAATAAATATTTGTGAACAATGCGCAATGAACTAAGGAAAAATCATTTTCCTGTTAATGTTAATTAATTAGTACTCTAAAATTAGACCTGGAGGTATAGTCACACAAAAAAATTTTACCTCCCCATTTCGACCGCCGTACAGAAAAAAAAAAATCCTCTGTAGATAATCGCAACAACGTTGTAGGTATGATTTTGTATTGAAAATTCATGTAATTGTAGAAAGCTGCGCCCATTGGTAAAGAGTAAACATTAAACACATTTATCCGACAAAAATTAAGGATTTTGATATTCAATTTTATGTCGATTTAAACAATTGTATTTCTGCATTATATTTTATAAAAAATGTAATGCAGAATAGTGATAATAAGGAAAAACCCGGGAATAGAATTGCGTTATTGTACATATCATGTGCCTGCATGATCGCAGGGTAGAGCACCTAAAGGTGCGCTCACATACGGTAGTGTGAAATTATCGTTAGGATTAGCGGGAAATTATTTGCAATAATTTGCGGTAATTCTCTAAATAATTTCGGGGGATAATGACAATTGACATCGCGGTTTACTTTGTCGTATCATGATCTTAATTTATCGCTTAATGATGTATTTTATAGTGGATAGAATGACACAGAAACGTTATATACTGTGTTTATTAACAGTTTCTGCAACAATCATGAACAAATTTAAAAATAAATGTAAAAAGAGAGACGTAGGTGGGTACATCCCATCAACACTCAAAGGAGTATGGAGTTATTTCAGAATTTATTGAAAATAGTAGAAGCAAATCAAGCAGTTAGTGAAATATTGTGGCAAACATTTGAAGCGCTGTCGACTGCGCTACAGCCTGTCTACTCACCAAAACGATGCATACATACATGCATATTTATACAAATTGCGGTACAAATGCTATAGGTTTCTTGAATAACTGGCAGTTTCCTAAATGTATAGGTGCAATAGAAGGTATGCACATTCATGTAAAACAACCTAACAATTCTGGCTCTTTATATTACTATTATAAGAAAACTTAGAATTTTATTTGCTGTATGCGATGCAAATTATAATCCTATATGTGTGGATACAGGAATCCATGAATCTTCAAGTGATGGAGGAATGAATAGTAGCAAAAAAAATCAAAGAAAATGAAACCAAACTACATAAATGACAACGATATAAAGAAAACATTTTAAATATGATTTTTGTTTTCTGGCAAATTATCATAGAAAAGAATAGAATATACATATATGTATTGTTATATTATGTTCAACGTTGTATCTACGACAACAACTTCTCTCAGTTGTCATTTCAGTAATGACTAAATGTCAGTCTGGCCACTCGTTGGTAACTAATTATCCCTCTTGCGGGGAAAATTGGAAATTTCTTCGTTACCATCCCCCCTCAGCCAACTGTCCTTGGAGCGAGAACATTATAATTTAAATATAAGTCTAGATAATGACGAGTGTGGGGTAGCATGGGCAAATCTACTCGTTTGTTCATTTTTCTATTCATTTATTTCGTCTAAATTAATGTAGAAATCGTCTGGAATAAGCAACAGCATAAATTGCAAAGTACAACAGATAATATTTCATCAATTAAATCTTTATCTGAAAGGTTTCTGTAAATTAGCTGTGGATTTTCTCGTTTAAAGCTTGTTGGTGACAGTTCGGACCACAGAATCATCAACATACAACCTCCTGGTTAAGTCACTGCATTCGTTCTCGTATGCTAATATCATTTGATTGAAAGTCATCGAAAAGTTAGTTTCTATTTGGGTTAAATTATCAAAATTGACTGTAAAATAAAACAATCGCCGGTCTTTCGCGATTTAAAATAAAAGAAAGATGAACGACGCCATACATTTTCATCAAGCTTTATTCGGCCTTGGTTGAATCAAAGTTTGTCTTAAATCCAATCCCAAGATAAGTGTTCGTTTGTGTATTTAAAGTCTTTATTAGAAGAGAAAAAGGTTAAATCTCCACAAGGCAGTTTCCTGTAGTGGGTATATAAACAGAGGGTTTATATACATTGGAATCGTTCAAAAGTTAGTTAATTTTCAAATCTTAAAATTCGTTAATTTCATTTTACTGAGTTGGAAATTCATTCAAAAATTGCCGTAAGGGTATCTAGGGATACCCCCGAATCTACAAGAATCATTTATTCGAATTAAATTAGAAAATTTAACAGAAATTTGAGAAAAACCCCCGAGAAAGATATTTCAGTATCATCATCATATATACAGAGCTTCCCAAAAGTAACGGATAAATTCCATAAAATCGTCGACAAAAATATTTCAGAAAAATGCTTGGGCACGTCGATTTTTATTTTTAAATTGCCATTCGGGCATGTAATTTTCAACCCCCCGCCCCTTCACCCCTAAGGGGTGGCAACTCCAACTTTAAAAATTCAAATGGCAAAGTACCCCTTGCAATACCTCGATTAATTGATTTTTTTATACTGAATACAATAAAAAAAATTGTCAAGATCATTTGATAAATAACGGAGATTTTTACCAAAATTAACGGCGAGACAATGCCCTATCTATTGACAAAGGCTTGTTGAACATTGTCTACCATTTCTGGGGTGATAGAGCCGATTTCTTGACGAATCCTTTCCTTTAACGCCTCAATTTGCCACGCTTCAATTTTGGTGGGCCTTCAACGAAATTCTAGAAACTAGTTGTAAACAGTCTTTTCTGATGACTGTAATGAAGAGTCATCAGAAAAGACCGTTGTAGAAAAAAAACCTTTACTAAAATCATAAAAAAATCATCCAATGAAAACATTCACATTTTGGCACGAAATTGCTTTTTTAAAGCACTCACTGTAAACAAACTACTCGGCTGCTTTTTGTGCTGTCACTGCTTCAGCAATAAGAAATGTAAAATGTTGCGAAGATATTAATGTCAAATCTCAATAGCGCCATCTAGTAGTCGTTTCTAAAAACTTGAGACGCTACCCTCATACTCATTATATTAGTTTGTACTAAGATTTATTGAGACAGTTAGGCCACTCACACAACCGGAGAAACTACAAGAAAACATCGTAGAATATTTTAATAGGGTCGCATACGTTCCATGACAATGGGAAGCTGTTAAAAGGTTCCGTTTTTAACTTACTTTCAAGTATGTTTTTTTTTTTTATGTGGAAACAATAAATATATTTATGTATTTTTAGCAAAAATATAGTCTGATTGTACACTTCCATCAACATTTCTTTCAAATGTCATTGTCGCCATATCTAAAGATTTCTTCTTCTCTTTTTACAGGATGTTACAAATTTCGTGCTGTTTTTTGTGACTTCATCCTTTTGCATGTTCGGAGCCTTACGCTTTCCAATGATGGAAGTCGATGGTGATTGGGTCCTCTGAAAGTGTCTTGCGTGTCTACAATTTCCTCGGTATATTTATCATCAAACTGACTCTTCTGTGATATCTCAAAGTTTTGGCATATCCAATCACACTAATTCCCCTATAGTAATATCTTCTCTTAACGTTCCTTTTCCTTTTCTTGAATCTCTGGATCTTCTGCGCCCACTCCTCTATGATTAAGTAAATTTTCTCTCTATATCTCTCTTGATATTTGTGTGCGAATATTTGCTATTTTCTTTTAATTTGATCTGCTGTTACGTTTATATAAAATCTTCTTTAATATATCCGACAATTATAATCAAATTGTCTCTTTTCGCAAGTTTATATTTATAAAAATGTGTTTGCAATCACATAAACATGGATACTGTTCCAAAGCATTCAGTAATGTCATAATCACAGCTGTTTCAATCATATTTGTTCAATAGACTTCAATATGTTTTTTATAATGAAGCTATATCGTAAGGTGTCCAGTTCCGAGGATTGTTACTTCTTGCAAAGCGATCTTACAAATATTTCTAAATGGTGTACATCAAATAATATACCTCTGAATATCAACAAATGTAAAGTTATTTCATTCACACGTGCATCTACGCCAATTACTTTCAACTATGAGCTTAACATTGAACGTGTCGAACTAATTAAGGATCTAGGGTTTTGTTTGGTAGCAACCTCACTTTTGCGCAACTCATTATCAGTATCTCCCATGCGGCTAGAAGATCTCATGGCTTTATTGTGCGAAATTGCAGAGAGTTTACCAATGAGGTAGCCTTGAAATCTTTGTACTACGCTCTTGTTAGATCCCGTCTGGAATACGCGTCCATCATATGGTGCCCTTACTATTTAACGCATAAACGCCAATTGGAATTGGTCCAATGCAGATTTGCTAAACTCCTTTGGTTCCGGCAAGACGGAGTGTACCCACCAAGAGGCGTTGATCATATGTTACTGTCGTTCCGATTTAATTTACCCTCTCTTAACTTTCAGCACATATCCTCCGGTTTGGTGTTTCTCTGGAAATTGTGTAATGGCTGCATTGACTGCTCGGCACTACTTCAAAGATTACAATTTATAATCCCACGCTCTGGTGTCCGGTATTCGAATACGTTTTATCTACCGTTTCCTCGAACTAATGCTTTTTAAAGTCACCTATTTATGTGACTTGTACAAACTTTAATCTCATATCTTCGCAATGTGATATTTTTCACGATACTTTACATACAATAAGGATAGCCACTGCTCTTTACTTTAATAATTTTTTGTAACTTGTTACTCTTACTTGTTTTTTGTACTCGTTTCGTAATTTGTTTAATTAATTACTTGTCCAGTAATTGGAATTTTCTCTGTTGGGCAATAAAGCTTATTATTATTATTATTATTATTATTATTTTGTCCAAATTACGTCCTGCAATAAAAATTATTTCTTTAGTTTTCATTTGTGTTTGAATATAATAAGTACTGCTTACGTTATCACTTGCTGGCTCCATTCCTACATAATCATCGATACAAAATATGGGCAACACTACACGGAAAAATATCGCACGGCTAATCGAAAAATTACAATCGACTGACCTGTCGTATAACTGAAACGCAAAATATTAGTCAATTCGACTAATTGTTAGACCAATCATTCGACAAATCGTATAATGTTAGAGGTACCTTTTAAGTTATTGTCCCTTTACCACTCTTAACTGTGTCGGAAGTGAGCTGTAAAGACGATGTTTATATCAGTTTGTCTTACTACAAAATGAACTTGCTATTTATCAAGCTCAGTTTGTCTCACATAAGTAGAGGTTATGTTTGTGGTTTGGAGATTGAGTTGTCACTTGTGACAGCACGTTGCTTTTTGTATTTAAGCTTAATAGCAAAACAATGCTTGTTAAGAATGTGTCAAGAAGACATAATATTCACTCAAACAGCACGCGTATAAAATTCCGAAAATGTCTTACCGAAAGAACAATTGCAGTTTGACAATTCATGTCCCAATTCAATCAAATACTTTGTTTTTTTTAACTACAGATAGATACAATTCAATTTTAACTTTTTGACTTATTTAAAAAAGAAATTAAAACTATAAACTATAATTCCGTTTTAATATTATCTTCTAAAATTTTTTTTGGAAATTTTCAACATGAATACGTGTTTTATGTGTTATTCTTCATCCACGTTTACTATGTACGTAGCCACCGCTGTTATCAATTGAAGCCCTTGATGCAAGAAGGTGTTAACTCGCTTTTTGGTGTTTATTTCCAAGTTTTTCTAAAACTTTCTAGAACAATATTTCAACAAAATTAATATATTAATTAATTAATTAATATCATCACCCACTAGAAATAGTGAAAGATGTTTAACAAAAAACTCGCGCCATAAAACTTTAAACCAATTTTTCTCGAAACTATAAATTTTGAGTTAATACCTTCTTGCACCTAGGGCTTCAACAGCGATGTACTATTCTGTGATTTATATCCTCTACAGACCTGGTGTATACTAGGGTATACATAAAAATTGTCTTCATTAGAGACCTGACAAGTATTATAATTTACAATAAAATATTTCTCAACAAAGACGTAGTTTTATGGATTTGATTGGGTCATAAATGAGCGTAAATTTACTATGAAAGTTAATGCACACTATGACGTACAAGTTGTGTTGACAGTTATAGAAAACATTAAAAATGTCAGGTCTGTAGTGGATATATTGTGGTCTGTGCTCCTGATGATGTAATAAATTATTGCGAAGGCTCGAGTCAACAAAAAGAAAGTCAATCATTTCATATCCCTTTGTTGCTATCCCCGAAAATAACTTTGGACCCGACATAATGTAATTGTTGTCCGTTCATAATATTTTTAGATTTGTAACAAACTTAAGTGCAAAAAATTACGAACGTTAGTGTATGCTGCTTCCCGTCGAAAAGCAGCAAATAATAAGTAGAAAGGATAGGAAAAAACCTGTTAGACTACCAACCAGACTCTTATGCCGGCAGTGCGATCTAACACGGTCGGAATACAACACACATTCGTACACCACTCGAAAATTCGTTAGATGGCCAATTATCACCCGGCAGGCCCGCTCAGACCGGTTCTCCATTCGAAAACATGAATGATACACTCACACACACTCACATTCGCATATACATATATGCACATTCAAAATGCGACAGAGAAGGAGAGCGACCTACGACGGGGCCTACACCTCGTTCAAGCCTGCCCTGATATGTGCATCTCGTTCTTTCGCAAATACGGCGCACGAGAACTGTACCGAGTTCTACGCTATAGGCACTTGCATAACGCAGCAACTAGCGAGCGCATATCTGCGCTTGCACGGACGAGAGCACTAGCAGTTTGTGTTTGGTACGCTTCAAATTTTACGAACCATAACCAGTCGCTGACGTGCGCGATCGTCGTATGTTTGTTGCTTCGCCTTTTAGTTGTTTATTGTGTAGTATATAGTGTATGTGTGTTTGTGTACAATTTTCTTCCTATTTTTTGTAATAATTCCCACCGTTTTATCAATTTCATCAAAAAGTTAATCTAAAAATTGGCAGCGTAATAAAGGTAAATTTGAAAAATAAAATGCAAAGTCTTGAGGTAGCAAATATCATCTTGAGGCATTTTACAATATGTTAAGGGAGAGGGTATCAAAGTATATGTTCTTACTGAAAATAACTAAAATTCAATGGAATTTAAGTATTTACGACTACCGTCTTTGTCACACGGCGATTCCTGTAGTTTTGTTTAGTTTTTTTTTTCTATTTACTTGTTGTTGACGATCTGACACGATGGTCTATCACACAACTGTAGTTAGTTAATTCTCAGCGAAACTTTCTCACGTTCCTAATGTGAAAAATGTTGATGCACATGTCTTCTTGGGTATACCAGGCGATAAAAACAAATTGTTGAGTTCATTGGCCCTGCCCTGGGTGTAATTATACTAGTGTGGTGTAGTTAGCGTTTATAAGTATTTCCACGTCATAAATTGTGACTAGGCGCCGATACTCGATGCACGGTTTCCTCTCCGTCTCGACGAGACGTGAAGAATGGAATGTTTCTACTGGTTTGCTCGATCAAATGAAAATTTCCTCACGATATACGATCAGCAATTATTATTGCATTGCTGCTATTGTATTACTATACCTCGTTGCTATCTTATCGTGCTCGGTTGGATCCTCCGCGAATTTCGCTGAAGTCATACTTTGTAGGCGTTCGTTCACTCCTTTCAAGGCTCTCCTCCTCACCGATGTATCATATTAAGACCGAAAGCATTGTTAATTTGTCTCGTTATGTTTTTTTTTGAATTCTTCCACATAAGCCACAGATTCATTTCGATAGCTTTGACCTTTTTAAGGTTCTCAATAGTAAAAATATACTCCAATACTTTTATTATAAATTTAACAAAGGAACGGAAGACACACATTTATTTATAGACATTTTTCTTAATGCTTATTCAGCGTAAGTACAAAGTAAGGAACATCGTTGTTGGAGCCTTTATTATTAGTTTTACGAGAAAAAGTTCTGATCAAAAGTTAAAGAACTAATTATTTGCCATAATTAGGTGCTACATTTTTTTTGTCTATGGGAGTTTTTTGAAATAGTAACCCATACGTTTTGTGTCAAAATTGAATAGTATTCTTATTTCGTGTGACTAAGTAAAAATTTCTTAGAATTGTATAAGAGAAAAATTGAGAAAAAACACCTCAAAGATCGTAAGTGGTAATTGCCCAAGAACTTGAATGTTTGTAAATAAAAATGAAACAATTTGTTTTGTTATCAAAATTACAATATAAAATAATACAATACTACAATAAATATTCAAACTGTCCCCCATTAATTCCTTGGCAATACACAAGCCGATTATACAAATACTGCACTGCATTCTGAACCACTATGTATATCTGTTCCCGTATGCGACCTTTTAGTTTTTCCAAATTTTAGTGGATTCATATCAGGAGATCGGACTATTCGATGATTCTTCCTCTGCCAATCCACCTATCTTCAAAAACTTTGTTTAAATACTGTCGTACCTGAATGCCATAATGAGGTGGAGCCTCATCTTGTTGAAACCAGTTGATTCCGTTGGGAATATCTTAGATTTGCTGCATTTAGAAACATTACCGTATTTGGAAAATTACCATTTACGATATTTGCGGAGTGTTTTTTCTGATTTTCTCTTATCCAACCCAAAGAAATTTTTACTCAGTCACAAAAAGAAATAAGAACCCAATTTTGACATGAAACGCATGAGTTTTTATTTCAAAAAATTGCCAATGACGTCAATGAGATGATGACGTCCAAAATAATTGGAGAGTACCTAATTATGGCAAATAGTTAGTTCTTGAACTTTTGTTCAGAATGTTTCTAGTAAAACTAATAATAAAGGCTCCAGCATCGATGTTTCTTACTTTGTACTCACGCTGTGCATAATTCAGCTATTGTAGTTTGAAATTTGAAAAGTTTTGTAATCAGTTTCTATCTTTAATCCCATCCATTACTGTAATGCTGTAAATATTCTATTATTATAAAGATAAGTAGTAGATATAAACCGGTAATCCAAATCCACAAATAAATTAACACTTTCAAATTGCCCTACATATTTATACAGAGTGTTTGGTTCACCGTCGTATATTTGAAAGGAGGTTTGGAGCCTACTTAACCAAAAATGCCATTAAACAAAATGTCACGAGTTTTAAACTATAATCGACCCCCATTTTTTTATCACTTGTGGAGTGTACGAAACGATTTTATTTGATGGAACAGACATCAAAGACTATTCAAATAAAAGGAATTAAAAACTTGCTATAGTGTGTAATTATTAGAGTTGGCCACGCGCGCCAACGGGCAGCGGCGTTGTTTCGATTAGGCCTTAGGTTCCACTAGAGCTATTGTGTGTAAATGTTTGCTGTTGTAAATACTTTCGCGTAGTTGTTAAATAAAAATAAAATAATGCGTGCTCAAACACTTACCATTTTAAGAGTCCTCCGTGAAATCGCAAAGTGAATAATGTCTGTTAAATATCTGCGACATTAGATATGTTTCAACAGTTGTTTCGACACAGCGAGTGCGGCGCGAGGAAAAAATGTGTTTATATGCAGAGAACGAACGTTCTACATCTAGTGACATTATATTTGCGTAATTAAAATATTCTTTGAAACAACTTATTCGGTTCTGTTGACGCACCTTCACAAATATGTCTTAATGTGCCAAAATCAGAATCTTTCTCTAAAACACTTTCAAATTTTTCTAGAACACAAACATTTTTTGCGTCTTCTATCGCGCATAGCTGTGCGTGAACATGTTGCACTATTTGCACAGATTCCACTAACGACACCGAAGGATCTTGTAACTTTTCTATTGCCTCCGCTAGTCCGAAGTAATTGTTGTGAATAATTTTTAAATCCGTTTTAACCCGACTATCTTGAAATTTCGACTGGCTTCTCTTGATAGCGGCAGCTTCCATTGGAGCGAATTGTATATTTTACATGTAATGTGTAACAACTTGTTACACATTACATGTAAAATTGATGTTCTCAATCTTGTGGCAGATGGTATCAGGAAATGTTATCCTGAGGTAGACGCTTTAATAGCGCATACAAAAGCAGCGTTTGTCAAATCCCCGAAACGTATTCGCGAATTTCACAGACTGTGCTCCCGTATACCTGAGCCACCAGAACCTATTCTTACACGTTGGGGAACTTGGTTAAATGCTGCGTTTTATTATCATAAATATTATGAGAATATTAAGAACGTGGTTTTACAATTCGATCCAAAGGAAGCTGCCGCTATCAAGAAAAGCCAGTCGAAATTTCAAGATAGTCGGGTTAAAACAGATTTAAAAATTATTCACAATTACTTCGGACTAGCGGAGGCAATAGAAAAGTTACAAGATCCTTCGGTGTCGTTAGTGGAATCTGTACAAATAGTGCAACATATTCACGCACAGCTCTGCGCGATAAAAGACGCAAAAAATGTTTGTGTTCTAGAGAAATTTGAAAGTGTTTTAGAAAAAGATTCTGATTTTGGCACATTAAGACACATTTGTGAAGGTGCGTCAACAGAACCGTTAAGTTGTTTCAAAGAATATTTTAATTACGCAAATATAACGTCACTAGATGTAGAACGTTCGTTCTCTGCATATAAACACATTTTTTCCTCGCGCCGCACTCGGTCTGTCGAAACAACTGTTGAAACATATCTAATGTTGTAAATATTTAACAGACATTATTCACTTTGCGATTTCACAGAGGACTCTTAAAATGGTAAGTGTTTGAGCACGCATTATTTTAATTTTATTTAACAACTACGCGAAAGTATTTACGACAGCAAACATCTACACATAATAGCTCTAGTGGAACCCGAGGCCTAATCGAAACAACGCCGCTGCCCGTTGGCGCGCGTGGCCAACTCTAGTAATTATAATTCGCAGTAGCAAAAGTTGTCTAGTTTAGTTAAATCACCAAGTTGGTTTTGTCTTAGGAACCGTGACACTTTGTATAATGGTATTTTTGGTCAAACATGTTCCAAACTGACTCACCTACCACCTCCTTTCAGGTATACGTCGGTGAATCAAACACCCTGTACACTCTCTCACAAAATTGATTTTATTTCATTATTTGTGACCATGTTTCAAGGAAGCATTTAAATTTCCTGGCAAATATCTGCACTTCTTACAATAGAGAACCTTTCTAAAAAGTAATCTCTTTAGTTCTTCGAAGCCTCTTTCTGAAGATTCACAACGCAGGTAAATTCTTTCTAGACACCGCATTTAAATATGTAAGTAATACGTTGATGAAAAAATTACTACTTGCCAAATCTGCTTATTTCTTATTTCCTTACTCTTCAGAGAGCTTCACAGAACTGATCTATTAAACGTTTGTAGGTATAGGTATAATCATATTTTGATTCTAAAACCTGAGGGTCATAATTACCTGTAATCTATTTAACCCTTTCACCACTGAATACATTTCTTTTGTAAATTAATAAAACTTTTCTGTAAATTAGTAAATAATGGTAATGATGTATCACTAAGAAGTTTTTTTAGAAAATTTGGAAAAAAATGTAGCTGTGGGATCTTTTGTCCCAATAGTATTATTCTGTGGGATCTCTTGTCCCAATAGTATTTTTTAGTAATAAAACAAATAAAATAAATGCAAATCTTTAGTCAAAACATTTATTACGAATGAAATGGTAAGAAGCATTTTTTACATAAAGGTAAATTACGTGCTACACAAATTGTTTTTGTTCTAGTTTCCAGTTTGTTGCGGCTACAGCGGTGGCATCTTCTTCTTGTATGTAGGTAGATGATCTCCCACATCATTCATTGTTTTTTGACGTTTTGTTCTGGGACCGCATTTTGTATTAAGTCGTTTTTTGACCTTAGCTTTTTCTTTACCTTTTTCGGTCATCTGTTCTGCCAGTGGTACAACGTATGTAATAAGAGATGTTTTCTTGTGCATTATTTGTTTATAGATTATCCAAAAATTAACAACTGCTGTCATTAGGAGTCTGTAAAAAATTTTTCGTCGCCATTTGGTTGACTTTCGATCTAGGTCATAAGTTGTCATTTTTTGATCGGCCAGGTCAACCCCACCCATATAATTATTGTAAAAAATAATGGCATCTAGACATGATATTTCTGCTTTATCCCTATTCTTCAATGACCTTTTAGTGGTCCTAATTGTATTAGAATGGCAGTTTGACAAAAGTAATACCTCCTTGGTATCCAACCATCTTGCAGCTGCTATACCATCCTCAGTGACTAAAAATTCACTGCTACCTCTGCTCACAAAATTATTTTCGAAAACAGGGGTATTTTTCCAATTTTTCTTATAAGTTCCGACACATGCAAACAGTAAGTTTTGCATCAAATTTACACTAGTAAAAAATCGGTTGAAACAAATACAAACATCTGGAGATTTGTTACTAGCTGCCAGTTTATTGACTCTGTCTCCAAGGGTGTCTTCTGAGTGCAAAGGTTTCCTACCCGCATACATATCAAAATCATAGATGTATCCACTCTTTGCGTTTGATCTTTGCCAAAGTTTTATTCGTCTCTTGATCGGCTTCCTTGGGAGATACTGCTTGAGACAAGAACGGCCCTTGAACTTTGTCATGGTCTCATCTATCGATTGGAGAGAACTTTCAGTTCTGGCTTGCTGAAATGTTTTTCTCAAACAAGATACAAGATCATCTAAATAATAAGTTTTTGAATAGTTTTCTAGTTTTTGTGAATTATAATACATTTTGGACAAAAGCAATGTACAACGGTCTCAACTAATAGCACGTTTTATAAAAGTGTTTGAGAGATATTCATTAAATGACCAATAATTATAATAATTAGGTACTCGATTGTAACTCGTTATTAATGTACAGCCTAGTACAAGCATTATTTCATACATGTCCGTTTCTGGTACATTTTTATTCTTGATGAGTGCTAATCGTTGATTTATACAGTCAGCTATGTGGATTAATAATCTTCTGGGGAATAATTTTAGAAAGGCATCTAACTCCGTTACTGATGGATCAAAATCTAGTACAGGTATGCCCTCTGCTTCAAGTGGAGTTTGTTTTTTGGGAACAAAGTTTTATTAAGGAGTTTCCCAAATAACTTTCTTAACAGTTTTGGTATCATTCTTATTAGATATAGCTACTTCATCTGTATTTTTCACTAGTTGGTAATCGGTCTCGTTTAGCTCTATTTCAGTTTCACTTTCATCCGTTTCATTAACCATTTCATTTTCCGAAATATTGTCATTATCCGATGGCTCATAATTATCCTCATCAGAACATGCAAATGGATCATCTGGCTCAGAGAGATCACTCAAATTATCAGCTAGTTCTTGCAATTCTTTTTCGCTCAATCCGCTGCGGCTCATTCTGAAAATATTAGGGACGTCGGTAAAAAAAATCGAAAATGTTGAAAATACTTTTAGAAAATTTCCTTACGATCGGGACGAGTAATCCCTTTTATAATTACTGTTGGGTCATACATATCCCACAAACAATTTCAAGCAAAAAAGAAAGAAAACACTACACTTACTTGTAGTTATTAAATCCACTAATATATGTATATTAACAATTCACTTTTCACTATTTTAACAGCTTTATTTTTCGAAAAAATACACCAACGGCATACAACTGTTTGATTTGAATCACCATTATTAAAAATAAATCACGTCAGATATTGTATTTTGTGTTGCCTGCCTCAAAAAAGACACTGAATACATAAAGTTTTACGAATTTTTGGGATAAATAAAAGCCAACCGTTATTATCAATATTTGTCGGAACAAATATGTCCTGACAGTGGCGAAAGGGTTAAGTAAAATATTTTCACGATTATTACGCTATATACACCGGAAGTCGCTAGCAACATTATTATTTTGAATGGAAATATGGTTCCTTTCTTCCGGTTTGGATTCCACCTTCAATTTTAAGGCCACCTTCATTCCCTTAGCTATAGGTCGTTGTTTTAGAGCTATTTTCATTTTCTTAAAAAAAATGTACAGAACATCGTGTGAAATAAAGGTGTGTGACTGTTATACTAGTGGGAGAAACATCTTACGAGGGCGGCGAACAGTACAGGCTACTCATATATGAACTGCAAAAGGGAAGACAATATTATATAATGCGTTAAAATCTTCCCTTGGCATATATTTTAAGGAGAAAGAATTTTTTTTCAAGTGGAACACCTGTATACTTCTACTATACGTGGTGTAGAATTAAATTCTGTGTCGAACAACTGTAGATATCTCTATACCTATATCTGTCGGGTTTCTTATTCTTAAAATTATTGATTATATCTGGAAAGGTTGGTTTACATTCGTATGTATTGGCCAATTAATAAGGAGTAAGTAGTGGAAATGTAATAAATTCTTATTTTAAGGCTATATAAAAGCAAAGTGATTCCCTTGCAGAAATCAATCTTCAATGCTTAGATGAAACGCTCGCAGTATATTAATATTGCGTACATTTTATGTTTCGCGGGAACACGTTTTAAGGAATGTGATACTCTCACTTCCTGAGCTGTAAAAGTAAAAATAATCTAACAGCATTATTTCCTTACGTTCGCTGTTACAGGTTTTGATTTCGTGATTTTTCAAAACAAAGCTCAGTTGAGTCTTACGAAACAGTCGAGTGCTAATTAGAGGCAAATGAACGCTGAATTGATTCTGCTTATTGCCTATTATATTACATTTTCTGTTGAATACAAACGAATTGAAAATATTTGCACTTGTATACTGAATTCTCGGATATCATAATTTTTCATTTCTACCGCTGTATTGAACACAGAGGGCTGATTGGGCAGATCATTTATGTAGGGATTGAAGTTGTTTGTTAATATTCGGTTGTTTCCGCCGTCTACTTTTTATGAATTAATTATAATTAATACTAAGAGAACCAATAGAGATACTTAGAGTATGTAGACCCAGAATTTAATTTTAGAAATATGTTCCATTTGAAAAAAAACTACTTTTTTTACTTGAAATATATGCCAAATCGAAATTTTTGAACATCCTATATAATATCGTCTACGTTTTTATAGTTCATTAATGAGTACAGAAGCCCGCACAAGTTTCTCTCTCAGACTTCTTTATTCGACACGATGTTCTGTACGCTTTTTTTAGAGGAAATGCAAATAACTGCAAAATAGAGGCTGATACCTAAGGGACTGTTTAATAAAAAAAAATTGACGAAATTGAAAGTAGTAACCAAAGCGTTAGAAAAAAAACCGCAAATAACAAAGCTGCCAACGGTAAATTCCGATATATAATACAATATAAATGAAAATATATTACTTAAATAGATCATGGGTAACTTTGAGGTGGGCACTTTGGAATTTATGTAGACTCAGCCCGACCCGACCGTTACCGCCGGTATAACAAGTCCTCAGCGCTCTTCGATGACGTCACGCGGTTTAGGTGATATATCGCCATATTAGCCCAAGTGGTAAACGAATCGTTTTTTTGCATTTCTTCAAGTTTTGAAGGGCTTCCGGTTTAAAGAGGATGCCAGTCGTCAACTGAGTCCTTCTTCGCATCCCATTCAAAGTAGAAACCAATCACGTAACCGAGCACCGTTTTCGTGAAAGATGTATTTGTGGTTGATATTTAATCGTCTAATTATTATTATTTGTAATTATACATGTATTTGGACGAAACTGAGGTTGAAATGATACAGTAATTGTAATTTTATACGAAATGTTCAATTTTACGAGAAAATTTACAGACATGCTATTTAACCAGGGTCTTTAATTGCCTATTATGTGGTGTTTTACCTAATCTATTATTACTTTTCCCACAATAATTTTTAAGTAGAGTATTTGTAGAACAAGTTATTATAATTGTTGCAATACGTTCACTGCTGTCAATATGACATTTACATACATCAGTATCCAAATGGCTACCTTCGGTGATATAATTTATTAAAACAGAACGTCTATGATATACATTTAAAAACATCTCTTCGTGTTCAAAAATAATGTTAAATATAACGTAAGAATACAAAACTATTTGAGCAATAAAATCTTCACGTTTTTTGTCAGATATAACGGACATTTAGGGAATTGAGTTGTAATAGCATCTTTTTTAAGCCTAGGATTTTTTAAACTTACAGTTATCACCAACTAAGTACGAAAATATCAATACACATTATATTTTTTTAATAAAACCAGTATAATTTGGATAAACTAATTCAAAACGCAGAGATCTGAAGGTGTAAACGCGTTTATGGCTGGAGAATATACGTCAGAGCCTGCTGACATCAAAGCGCTTAGGCCTTATTATAACTCGGAGGTAACGACCTGACACGTTTATCAGCCCTGGCCGGCTGTTGGTCTATCATATTCGTTCGGCTTAACAAACCCATTTTGTCCGGCAAGAAGCTGGTCAAATCTGTTCAGTCCTACTTCAAAGATTTCATTCTTTCACTAATAACACTGTTGTGCATATAAATGATATTTTGTTATATTTTCTTTTATATTTTTCGGTATGATATTCAGAATGTATTTAACTTACACATTATTCAACTTAAAAGTAAGTACTCTTCTGATTTTCTTGTCGGGCCGAGTGGCCCTACTCATTCTAAAAATGCCTGGCCCGGCCCCCATCTGGAATATTTCAGCCCCATTTACACTTCTAGTAAGTATGCTTAATTTCAAAGTTTCACAATTAAAATATCCTGTATATTACCGTTCCTTCTAGGTTTCATTTACTTTGTTTCATTTAAAAACTTAATCAAATTTTTGTCCAAAATCTACCGATAAAGCTAATATCAAATTATCAAATTACAGGTTGAATTATGTAAAAATATTTTTTTGTTTTATTCATCAGATTAAATTCAAAGTGAACAGAAAAAATAAGCCGCTACGCTATAAATTCTTTTTTGTGTAGTCTGACTAGGTTCAATGAACTCACCGAAAGATTCATTAAATTCGTGGAGACGGTTCGCAAACATCTAAGTATGTACTACCATAATGCGGTTGACGTAAGGTAGGAGATATATTAGCGGCGTGAAATTAGTTGGGAGATAATCTAATTTTAAACCCGCAAATAAAACAAATGTGTGTACAATTACTATTGATTAATTAAACAAATATTCTATTTCATGCGTAATATTGCAAGGTCAGCTCGTGAGGCCTCGAGAAGATACTCGCACGGGAGGCATTAACCTAAAGCTATTGCTATTAGTCACCAACTCATCAAACATCCGACAGAGAGATTTGTTAAAATACATTGGTAACATTTATATCAACTATTTTTATTCCGTGTTTATTATTCATCTGCTATACATTTTTCATTTCGGAATGGTAACAGATACATAGATTGTAATTTGGTTTGTGCATTAATATTGTATCGAGCATTCATTGCTATCATAAGTCGACTCGTTTTAAAAACTATTCATCAGATTTGTTTCTCGCTTCCATTTATTCCGGAAATTAAACACCAACTTGTTTATTTTAAACGATACACCACTCTGAATTACACCTTGAATTCTACCTTTAAAAGTCAAGTTTATACCTATTTTAACTATAATATTATTGTTATTTAATGTCTTGTAAAAAGAACAATATCTACAGCCTAAGTGAAAAGTATACCGCTTGCTGAAACACGAGCTGCAGATAAATGTCTAGAGAAAGAAGGACGTAGATAGACAATTTAGTATACTGGAAGCAAGTTCATACGAGGATGTTATGGTAAATACCTGTTTTAAGGAAGACACCGTAATTGTAACTCTATACACTTACTGCAGCGATGTTCCAACTTTTTTTTCGGCAATGACCTCTTCATTTGACACGAACCTCTTTCCGCCAAGCCATTTCTTCAAGTTTGGAAAGAGAAGGAAGTCACAGGGAGCCAAATCTGGCCAATATGGGGTAGCAATTCGTAGGCCGGGGAATTATCATGTTGGCAGACTTTTTTCTTCGGTAGGTGGGGCCTTTCTCTGTTTAGTTCAATGTCAAATCGGTCCAATAAACCAACATATTACTGTCCCGTGGCTGTCTTTCCCTTCTCCAAATAATCAATTAGGATTATGCCTTGCGAATGATGCACGTTTGCCGGGAAAAACCCATTTTGTCGACTGACCTTTAGTTTCTGGGTGTAGTGGTGTATTCATGTCTCAGCTACAGTCACAATACAGCTGCTGAAACTCACTCATATTGCACTTAAACATGTCAAAATATTGGTTTGAAGTTATCGCGCGATTCCGTTTTTGATCAATCGGCGGCAGATGCGGCACCTATCTCGTCGATAGCTTCCTTATATTCAATTTTTCGTAAAGCATGTTTTGCACACGTTCAGTTGAGATGTGGTGTAGATTATCGCTCAAATCCTAGCGATGATTTGCTTGCTTTCGGTTTAATTACCAAAAGACCCAAATTCCTCGTGCGAAATCTTTCAACGCTATTCACTGAAGAACTACACTACCGCTCATAAGTATTTGGGCACCTAAAATTTCAGGGTAAATCATTAAATCTTCAAATGGAAATATTGAAATATGTATTTGGTATTTAAGTATGCACAAATATACAACTAACAATTAAAATTATTTACTTTTAATGATTGCGTCGCATAATCGGAGCACTCTTGCAATTAATTTTAATGTTGTTTCCGGAGTTTTTCGAGTCCATGCTGCCTGTAGTTTGTTCTACATGTCATCTGCTGAAGTTGGAGCAGTTTTCCTTACTTCCCGATCGAATCCTTCCCATAATAATTCGATGGGATTCATTTCGTGATTGTTAGTGTTCCTTCCTCTCCAACCGTTCTAAATATTGCTCGCATAATTTTGAAATGTATTTTGGATCATTATCTTATGGAATACAAAATTCTAACCCGAAATTCTTACACCAGAGGGTATTGCATTTTCCTCTAGGATGCGTTTGTATTGCTCTTTTCTCATCATGCCTTATATTTAAACCCGCAAAACAACCCCAAATCATTACCGAATGACCACCGTGTTTGAATTTGCTTGAATTTGCTCGGTCCACAATACCTTGCTCCAATCTTCTACCGTCCAATTTCGATATTCACGTGTCCATTGTAACTTCTTTTTCTTGTTGATTTGGCGAAGCAATTCGTCTGTGAAGGCCGGCTTTTTGCAGACGACGTTTAACCGTGGACACGTTAATTGACTTCGGAAGTACAGTATTGATTTCTGCGTCGATTTCTGTAGATGTTTTCTTCCATTTGGCCTGCTGGACACCATGATTGCAATCGAGCTGATGTTGCCGCCCTGAATCTACAACTACTTACTTTATTTAGAAAACTGCCACTTTCACTGTATTTTTTGACGTTATAATCAACAGTAGATGGATTTAAATGTAATTTTCTAGTAATTTGACGATAGCTTATGCCTAAGTTATGTTGTGTTACTATCAGAGCACGCGTTACAACACTAATTTCTTTCCTTTTCGACATGTTTTAAAATTTTTAACGAAATTATATACACTATTCGTTAAGAGATGTGGCCGCTACTAATATGGAACGGTAACTGACCGTAATTTAAAAATATTACTTCAAATGGCTTTATTATAGCTTCATAATTCATAGTAAAATTTCCAACTGTTACATTTTTCCTGGAATTTCAAGAAATACGCTCTTTGTTGTCGCTACCACCTGGGCTTTTATGACAGTATTGCCTCCGATACCGACAAGAGAAGTAAATAGACCGATATTATTTAATGATTATTAACATACTATTCAATAATGCTGGAATGTATTTCCTAAATACATTCTTTGTATACAAAAATCTAAAATCCTAGGGTGCCCAAATACTTATGAGCGGTAGTGTACATAATTGTGCACCAAATTTTGTTGAATGGCATGTACCAAGTCACTATTTTCTAGAATTACTGTTTTCAGTGCTTCCGCATTCGATGCATCTTTTCTCTCTTTCAAATTTTGATTGTTGGTTATAAAAGAGATGCAATTACCTAATACAGCGGTCATAGTAAATATCATAAATTTCTTGTTGCCATAAACCGTTTTTGACGATATGCTTTATGACAGTTTTCATTTTTGTCCAATTTTGAATTACCGCAGATATCACTACAGAATAAAATTAATAAACGTTGAACGAAACGAGATAACCCCCAACAATGTCAATAAACACTTTAAATAAGATCTAATGGAAACGTGTTTAGAGGACGTGAAGCAATATTCAAATATTCAGTTATTTAAAAATCTTCATTAACGCATGAGTTCCAGTGGTGTAGTAATCTAGAACTCTATTGATGAAGTCCTCGCGGCTATTAACATTTAAGAGAATTCTCTAACCTTCCTGTGTCTACTTGTGTCCGATTCCAACTGTCTTATATTTTCATCTGATGCTGCAACAGGGGCATACCATCAACAAGGCAAATCTTTGATAAATCCTCTTCCTTATTGAAATTTATTGTACCATTCAACCACTGCCGTATGAGAATAATTATAATTATCATATACAGTTTTCATTCTCATATACATTTTCATTGGCCAATGGCCTTCAGTGGCCAAGAATTAGGATGGATCTTCTACCATAATTGCCCATTTGTAGTATTCTAGAGATGTATACGAAGACACCAAAAAGAAATAAACAGCCGTGTATGTGGAAAATCTTAAAATTATTGCATAGAATCAGGAACTCACGAAATAAATTAATTGATTTGGTAGTCAAATTACAACATGTTTGTAATTGAAAACTTTTTGAATACACGATTGAACATGTTTCTTTTTGCTATTGGAGATCGAATCAGCAAAACTCTTTATATGACACATGTATGTAGGTATTCATAATGTTTTTACTGTAAGACGTTTTGATTGTTAGAATAAATACGAAGTTGTATGGATTGCATTTTGTTTTAAAATTGAATGTGTTATATTTTCGTGATTTCAGTCGTGCAATTTATCAATCAATAACTTCGATAATCAATTGCAATTACATACTTCAATATTTTCAATGCTGAGGTATTAAAAAAGGTTCTTTTTTTCAAATTGATTATTGAATAATATTAGCTTTCAATTAAAAATAATTTTCTTTCAATACTTTCTAGAACTGTAACGTTACAATGAATCTAAAATTTGTACAGACAATTTATTATGTAAATATTACGTATGGCATAAACTGTATACATGAATTATTTATCTAAGAAATAATCAAGTGGTAAACTAGAATCAATACGCAATGCGTCCGTCCTTGAAAGCACATCTATTACTTGTTATTTACCGCATCTCATAAATTATCTTCACTCCCTCATATACAATACTACAGTAACATTTCTTTGTACAAACTGGACGAATTTTTAGTTACACTTACATTTATTGAGATACAGAATCAGAGGAATTTCATTTTTAAATAACATTGCGAAATATTGCTCCATTTTTTTTTTTTTAGAAATACTGGACTTACAAATACAATAAATAATTTTAGTATAATAGTATAAATCTAAATCTCGAGACTTTGCATTACAACCCTCAAATAAATCTAAGAAATACATAAAACACTAAGGTTACACATTTTAGTAAATCTGCATTTAATTACACGTTTCATTATTCACAAATGAACAATTGCTTACTATACGACTACTATACTAATAATAGTGTAGGCCACTTCGTATTTGAAAAAAAATCTGGTGTAAAATTCTTTGTTTTGCTACTTTATCTCGAATCCAAACCCAGTATCATTTATAAAACAAGAACTTTGCAATGAGTTTTTCTGCATTGGAGATCCTGTTGTGTAACATTTTCAGATAGGAGAATGTTTTGGTGAAATGTTTATCTTAGCCACTATGTCTTTTACATCATTGACGTATTTATATTGTTCCCAACTGTAAATGGTTACTATTCTTTTTTTGTTTTGTGTTCTCAAGTCTTTTTGAGGCTCTTTATTCATACTCTTCTAGCATCCACAACTCTAATCGGGTGCACATCTGCATTCATAAAAATTTTAAATTTGGTTCTTAAAATTTAGCTCTGGCCGAATACCGTACCGTACCGTTGAAATATTATCCTTGTCTTCTAAAATCAGTCGAGGTGAAAATGCATAGCTAATTATTTCAGATGTAAAATATGTTTTGATCACCAGTTTAGCGCTATTAAACCAAATGCAAATGTAACTTGTATTTAATATTCTGAAGATGCATATAAAGTTTTAGTGATAAACAGTTTTCGAACGCATTTCCTTTGCAGATATCACGGAAGACAAGATATACTGCGTTTGCTTAGCCGACGTCGCTGTTAGCGTTTATCTTTATTATTGTTGACTGTTTATTAGTAATTAGTTACATATGTACTCGTATTGTTTATTTTGACTACGACATCTCTTGCACATAGCTTACACTTAATGTGCTATAGCTTATACGATATCGCATCACAATTGAAAGAAAAGAGATAATGTCGTTTTCATTCAAATGTAATTCAATATTTATTATGATTTAAGTGTTTACATTCTCTCTGATATTACGTGGAATATAACAAGTTCTATAGGAAGTGTAAACTATATATTTTTGTAAAAACTTCTAAGAATTGCAGATTTTTTTTAGTTTATTCCCTGATATATTAGAATACATTTCAGTTATATTTTATAGATACGAGTATTTGTCATTTTTAGAAGCTACTAATCGTTAAGGTTCGACAAACGAGTGCAACGTCAGTGGCGTATCGCGCAAAAGTAGTACATGAGATACAGTATTATTAAAAAATAATATATTCTTGCCGTTTTATTGACGTCGTGATGTCCACTGCGACAAAATACTATTGCCCCGGTAAGCCGCGTAAAAGTGCAACATAAGCAACGCTCCCATTGTCAATTCCACTTAGCCTTCGACGTTGGTCTGAAAACGTTTTCGTGTATTTCGAAACTGATCATTCTACATTTAGCGAAGTAGAATTTGCGTAATTCAGATATTCCTTTATCTCTTCTGTGCACTCTTTATTTTTAGTAATAGGCCGAACCTTTTGTAAATCGGGATTTTTATTTAAAACTACACGAAATTTTTGAGCGACATCTAGCCCTATAGGATTCGTCAAGCTTTCTAGAGCGGCCTGTAAATTATCTAAGGTGTTTAATGAGTCTCGTAAAGATAAGTGACTGTTTTCTAACAGCGATATAACTTGTACAACTGCAGCTCAATTTTATCATACCCTCTTTTTGACAAACATTAGTAGGTGGCTTATTAATTTGCACAGTGGTAGGGTGCATTATCTGTGACATCCACGCAGTTTCTTGATATATTTGGTAAAAGTTTCTGTTCCAACCACTTTCCATAATTCTTTGCATTCATATAACGATGATAATCTTCAGTTTTACTACCAGATTTAAGCATTTACTACCAGATTTAAGCATTAACATACAGTTTGGTATAGAACCCATACTTCCCCCTGCATATACATACTATAATGTACCTCCGCCCTTTCGATTTTTTAAATAAACCCTTTGTGCTGTCATCGTTCGAATTTTTCGATGGCGTTTGGCTGCTGTGAATATATGTTTCGTGTAAATAAACGATGGGATATCCGTTTTCCTGAAAATATTTCATTTTCTTTAAATAATCCGCCCTCTTCGAGCGAATGTCCACGCGCTCAATTAAAACCTTTCCTACTATTTTGGGTACACCTGATTTTAAAAGCGATGCTTTTTAAAATTCTTCGGAACGATCTGTCTAACGCGTTCCATCTTAACTAGATTTTAATATTCGCACGTAAAGCTGACACATTTCTACGACGTTCTTCAGTGCGGTGGAAATTATAAATTATATAAAAATTATCCCGAACATTTCTAATTTCATGTTCCCGTAAATTAGTTACTGAACTTGTTCGTTGTTGCTTTTTTGCGGGACTGCGAAATTTCTTTTCTCCAAGATTTGTATCTACGTTAATTTCTTGAACAATCCTCTCTATCGTTCTCACGGATGTTGCTTGAGAAGCACGTTCTTTTCTATATTTTTTAGTGTCTGTTCGTCGGTTTTATGTTCACAAAAGTACGCATACACATTAAACATAATTTCACGCGATTGTCTGTGAAGAACTTTGTTATCCACTGTATTCATTCTCATTCTGCTACGCCACTGTAACCATTCGATAATACACTAAGCTGCACTAACCGAGAACACTAAGTTTAAATTGATCAAACAAAGATTTTAGTTGAATCAATTATAATTTGATTGACACAATTAAATAGGTTTTTCAGTGTACTTTTTATGTTAGAATCGCACATAATACAAACTGCAGTTATGTTCTACAATTAAGCAGTCAATAAGATTAATATTCCACCACCCAATTCCGTTCATAAGTACGAAGTATTCCTGATAATCATTCTAATTTAAGATGTCAATAACAAGAATTGTCGTTTATGTAGAATATGTACACCTGTATAAGTTTGTAGACTTTTTTCAAAAGTAATCACTTTGTATTCTATCGAATTTATTCCCATTTGGTGCCATTTGCATAGGTATATTTTAAATCAGTTACTTATCTCCTCATTATTGTACACAAACATACATCTACATGAACAATACACCATCATAGCAACAATCCATGTTCTTTGGCAGGTATCAAGAGCGAGCGAATGGTGCGGCGGAGTGAAAGAGGTCGTCGCTTCTTCGAACCGTTCGAAGGATCGCATCGCAAATAAGGCGTTATTGGTGTTGCGGTGAGAGTGCGCGAGTGCTACATAAACCCACTTTTTATGACTTATGCATGAGAAGACAAGTGCAAGCAGCAAGGGTGTGCGACATGCCACGGTATGTGTATTTACGCGCAAGGGTGTAAGCCAGTTTATCCATTTTGACTGCGAGCCGTGGTTGGCTCCCCTTTTTCTTCATCCTGCATGTAATATTAGATACATGTTCTGATGTTGAGTTATGTACAGTATGTTCAGTATGCGCTTATTGTGCGTGCATGCAGTTTGTCAGATATCATGTTTCCATTTCTTCCGGAATATAATTTTAATGTTCTTTGTGTACCGCATCTATCTGTGTGCATTTTTATGATAATTTCTGGATAGTACAAGTTGAAGTGATTTTTCAGAATCATTCTATGTATTCGAAGTTTGCATATTGTAATTTTGACAATACTCAAAAGATAAAACGCAGAAAATATTTTATTAATATGTCCTAATTGTTTTTTACTAACTGAAGCCATATTATACGTAGGAGCTTTCAAAGTGACAACGTCGGATCCCAATTACACTCATAAGTGGAGTTGGTACTTTCGAGCGACGCGCCAGGATCGTAGTAAGTATGTTCGTACTCACAAACAGAGCCGACTAGGAGAAACGAATAATAACATCGACCGCCGATCGGAGATGCATGATGGATATACATATTCATATATGTATAGCACGTATATATGTTTAAGGTTAATTGCTCATCTTTGATATTGGAGAAAAAGAAAATGCTACAGTTCAAACGGATTTATTGGTATTTTACCTATTCCCAAATATTGCAACGTTTCGGTTAATTTGCACCTTTCTCAAACTGAAAAAATTTTTTTTACAAAACAATTGGGATATATCTAAAAAACATACCTTTATTGTGTTTTCGTAACCACAGCCAAGTGAAATTTTAGAATTTAAACTTATTGAAATAGAAACTTTTAACTGCTAGTCTTACTGCAATGCAAATGGACGGCCGGCAACGTGCGTCTTAACATATATAGGTATTTTAATAGAGTGTTACAGTTCAGTTTTTTACATGTAGTTACAGAGGTGTATTACAATTCTTTTTTCAAAATTTGTGTCAAATAACTACAGAAGTAAAGTTGACATCGAAAACGTTAAAATTGGTATAATTAAAGGAATCTCATTATTTTTTGGAGTGTAAATAAAATTAAGTACAAATAACAACTTTTAAAGTACTTAAAATTGTAGTACGTAGAGTATGCTCGGTAACTCTTGGCGCAAAATTAAAAGATATCTATAAACTAAACGCAATATTTCGGCAACAATGAACTTTATTTGAAATGATAAGCAACATATTTATATAAACTTTTACTTATAGTAAGGTTCGTACACTCCTAGTCTACCTACTTGACATAGCTTTCTTCTTACATTGCTCATTAAAGATTCACCACTAGTTTTTGAAACTTTTTGGGCTATAGCCGTCACTATACGTCTGAAGGAATTCAAACTTTTCGCATCGGTTTCCCTTTTAGAATACCCTCTCTTCAATAATGCCCAATACTTTTCAATGGGTCGGACCTGAAGTGTATTTGGAGCGTTATTTACTTTTGATACAAAATCTATGTTATTTTCTTGAAGAAATTCTATGCATTTTGTAGCATAATTACATGTTGTCATATCAGGCCAAAACAGAACATTTCTATTTTTGATAAAGGGAATAAGCCTCTTGCGTAAACGCTCATTTAGGTAAATTTTCCAATTCATGGTGCCTGTGAAAATATACGGTTTTGAAACATTCCCATGTTCATCCATCCCCTGCCATATCAGATATTTTTTGAAATTTTTTTCTTAGGTTTAAATTTTTTTTCCAATTGGTACGTCTGTATTGGGAGCACAATGTTAGTTTTTTCTCCCAGGAACATCTTTTGGATCAACAGCACAGTATGTTTTATCATCCATGATAATAACTTTTCCGCTTCCTGAAAGTGCCAATTTTTCGAGAATTTTTCTGCAAGCAGTTTTCGCTCCCACTTCTTGATCGTTAACATAATGTGGGACGCTTTTACATACGTGAGATTTAATTCCAGCTTTTTTAACTTTAAATTCATGTAATTATGAAGGCGATATATTCAACAGGGCAGCCGCTTTTTTTTCAGACATGTTTGGATCTCTTTTGTAAAGGGCTTTAACACGAGACAATAACGTTTTATTTCTTACAAATATTGGCGTTCCTCCTCTCGATTTATAAATTGCAGATTTACGTACTTCACAGCGTGACAAAACATTATATATACATAGTCCTTCTGGCCACTATTTCTTTCGTAAAATGCCTAATAACATCTTTCTTGACTCGATTCGCAGAATTTTAAAAGTAATGGTAAATTCTTTTTGCGCGTTCTTGGTTCCTAACAGTTCTCATTTCAAAATCACGAATCATAAGTTCATAAAACTTATGTCAGTTATACACCATGAATAACTAATGACAACTAAACAATTATTTGACATTTACTTTGACAGTTCGTAATTAAAATACTTAAAACAAAGTGTGCCAGGAGTTACCGAGCATGCTCTATATATATGACAGTAAAGTTGTAACACTGTGCTCGGTAGAATAACAACGTAAATGATAAAAGAAATAATCCATATTATTTAAAAACATTATGAAACACGTACCTTCTTAACAGCAACGTGTATATTTCCCTAGAATTTAGTTTAGGCACGTATACCATATTTTTGGGTTTTTTGATACGTAGAAAAGTACCATTCCGAATTTCCTCGCGATACTAAATTAAAAATTCGAAACTATTAAATTCACAGTAGAAGAAGAAGTGAACAATTAACTCCCGTTCCTGGATAGCTTAGTAATTAGAAATAATAAAAAACTGGAAATTGACATCTATAGAAAGGAAACAAACACTAATAGATACATTATGTCCAACTCCAACCACTGTGAACAACACAAAATGGCCGCGATTATCTTCTTAATTAATAGATTGGTGAAGTTCCCCTTGAGTAAAAGTAAAAGAGAGAAAATCCAACTTAGGCTTTATGTCAGAAATTCCACGACCTTAATCGCAACCGTAATCCGCGATGAGAAATTTGTGAAACTTCCCTTCTATAGAGTATTGAAAGGTTAGTAAAGTTTTTTAAGGGTCAAAAGATGAACGTAGGTTTCGGTTCGCGAAATACACTCAAAAACCTTGGCAATCCGAAAGATACACCGGACATGAGAGAAAGGTCGGGAATTTACAAAATCGCATGTGGTGATTGTGATAAAGCCTATATTGGTCAAACAAAACGAGCGATAGGTACTAGATTCAATGAACACATCAGGTGTTACAGGTACGGGAAGATAGAAACGTCAAATGTAGCGCAACACATAAACGATAATATTAAATTGGAAAACCTAAAATTGATTAAAAGCGAGATTTCGTCGCTTGATCTGGACGCCTATGAGAGACTATTTACATAAATAAGAATGCAAACCTAATTAATAAAGAGAAGGGACCTTTACACTTTTCCTGTCTTTTCGATTTATTATGGTAAAGAGGTCATTTGATTTATAGTTGTGCTATAACAAGGGACGTCGATCCTTTCGTATATTCCGCATGTCCAGTATTTAGTTGAGGGGTATAGGCGGAAAGAACACGAATTTGACGGATAGAAAGGACATAACCGTTGTCTCACTCGATTTTTATTTTTATTAGGGTGGGATGGCCACATGTCTTGCGTTTCGTGGTGACAAGACCCTTTTTCGCCTTTTCTCCTTGTTTTAACTTACTTTTCAGTCTAAGGGGCAAAAATAGGTTCTTGTATATATCTTTTCTTGAAGAATGTAAGTTAATGTATGTTCTCTCACATCAATCGGTATGCGGCTGAAGGTGAAGACCCACGTGTCTTCGAAACGGTCTTTCCGAGTTAATTAATAATTTGTGTGGTGCGGCGTGTGCCGAGAATATTGTTGTTTGCCATACAACCCCACAGTCCTTGCTATCATTATTCTTAACAGCTGTTCCGTGAAACGTTTGCAGCATCAAAAACATCATAATTAATTCTATCAATTCTTCTTCATCTAAACTTTCTTCCTGAAATAGTTCTTCTACGTCTTGATGGTTTACTGCAAATTCTTCGTCGTTTAAACGAGAAGCAATGTTTACTATTTCTGTAATTGGGAGTGAAATATAATTTCTTGCTTGAACCATTTGAGGCAAAAGAGGTTTAATTTCCGCGCTGATGACATGGTTCTAATACTATCTAAATAGAAAATTCCTTCCACACTTGAATAAGAGTTTTCTTTCCATCATTTTCTAATCTATCGAAAATGGGTTGGAAAGATTGGCGTATGTTGTACATTTTGAAAATTTGAATGACTCCTTGGTCCAAAAGTTGTATTAATAACGTGCAGTTAGGAGGAAGGAAAACAGTTTTCACATTTGAATGGTCCAGTTCCTTGTTGTAGCAATTAGCATTATCAACAACCTCCTACTAAATTGCACTTAAAACAAATGACAAAAAGAGTAGCCGTGACAGCGGCAGTTCGACAGCGCTATTGGATAAAGAAATTCACACATATATGCAACAACCCATCATATGGTCTATTTCTTCACCTATAGAGGAATTCCCACGTTATAAGAGTACCGCGTTATAGGAGGGTTGACTGTATTGTAAATTGTGAAAATATTTTTTGCGGTTAATAGTGTATGCGCCCTAAATAACCAAATGAGTAAACTGTATTTCCTCAATTGAAGATGGATAAAATCTAAGACACATGTACTGCCATTTTACTACAAACTTCTTATTCAGATACGGTACTACATCTTCTAAATGTCATAATTAGAATATACATCGCAAGTTCCTAAAGCGGTGATTAAACAATCAATTAAACCAATCTTGAATTATACCATAAGACGTCGGCGCTATCGTGCTTATTGTTTCCCTGGAAACCAATTTATTCTTTGCGATGTTTACTACTAAAACACATAGCCTCTAGACGTAACTTTATAATTACTGAATTCCGAATATTGTACGCTGATTTGAAATAATGTAATTCTGCATATTTTCCAATGCCAATAAAGCACTCATTAAACAACACTTTATTGAAATATTATATAATATCTCACAAAATGAATGAAGTAGAAGTCATAAATGTCTAAAAAAATAACAACAAAGGTAAGTAACGCAGACATGTCTCGTCAATTGCTAAGGTTTCTAATTCTTCTTTTCCAAAAAGTTTCACAACATTTTAATGATAACGATGAAAAATATCAGAAAAAATTAACATCTCTATGTACATATATGTTCTAATGCATGTTTGTCTTGCTAAATTAGTTTTATTGTGGAATGTTGTGTTATTCAACCTATTAAGAACGAGCTGGAGATTTTTTCAAATAATGTCGTTGCCTGTTTTGAGGTCCAGTGAAGAGCATGTTCTAAAATTATATTGAACGATATAGGATGTCTCATAGCTCGTGGCTACCCAGTTGTTTTCTAAATGGAACATATTATATCTTATGCCATATTTGGAATCCTAGGTAAATTCTGAAACAAAATGTGACAAGGTATTATTGTCTTGTCCTTATTTTTTGGATTGGTCTAGACTGAAAATTTAAAGTACGTATGAATGTGAAAATCTGAAATGTTATAATAGTCATTAATTGTTGTAACGACCTAGTTGATTCTGTCATACCTCTTGATGGTAAAGTTTAATTCCAGAAATGCCTATTACTAGAAAATGATTGATACTACCTAACATAGAAAATTTTTGTCTGGAATTTTGTGAAAGATTTAAAAATAAAATACTGGCCAATAGGGTCACCCGAAGCCTAATAATGATAAAAATAAAATAATGTACAGAGCGTTCAATTAAAAGCACTGACTTTTAAAATCCGTGATAGGTACACCAGCTTAACACAATATTACTCGCATCGCGTTGGCAATTTGGAAACACGCAAATATATGTATCTTGGGTCGCTTCTACAATTGTCGACTTTTTGAGTAGTAGTAGTACTAGCACTTTGCAACTTTTTGCCTCATAATTTAACGAATATTTCAAAAATGCAATAATATATAGGGTTATTCACGACAATGGCCTACTAGACGTATATCTGAAAGTAATCAAAATATCTTTCGGAAATTTTGGTGGATGATATTACGAATAAAAATCTATTATTTATCTGAAAATATATTTCTGATTTGACGCCTTTTTTTGGCATTAGCTATGCAAATCAGTTTTGAGATTTTTATAAATTAAATCAATGGCTATTTATAGTTGTCAATAAATGCAAAAAATTGAGTACAGAGTGTCCCGAAAATCCAGTCTAAACATGGACGCATTTAACTAGCAAAAAGTAAATTTTCTAAAATAGCAACCCCTATTTCTGATTATTTCTACATTTTCTAATTCAAAAAACAAAGATAAAACATACTTCGCTTCCTACACCCAAATTCGCTTGTTTCTGAATTATTTGAAAAAATTCATACAACAAATCTCTTTCCCAATAATATCGCTTAACAAAGTAAGTATTGTATTCTTTACGCAAAGAACTGGCTATAGCTAAAGTGCTAGGCTTGGTTCAGAATACGTTCTATATTCCATTTCAATACTCCAAATCTACTTTATTGCATGTGCACACACGCCGAAAAATGGTTTCTTACATCAAGAAAGATAATAATTTTTTTGAAATTTTCATTAGATTAAATAAATATTTTCTTAGGGTTAGAAAATCAAAAAAATCCAACATAAATAATATGCATTTCAAGAATTCTAAGTAAAAAATGTTTTATTTTAAGAAAATGAAACTATTGATTTATAAACAACACCTAAACGCTTTCTGGAATTAAGAAAACTATTTACTATCCTTAAGAAAATGTTGTTTTGTGTTGTAGTGGCCATTTACTACTCAAATTTTCTGCAAGATTTTCTTGAATCAAGGTAACAAATGTCTTAAACAAAGAAATACAATTATTTCATTACTTCTCTTAAGCGGAGAAAGAAACGCTAAGAAAACATTTCTTTTGATTTAAAACAGTTATTGTATTGCAGATTATTGAAACAGTAATTGTCTTGAATTAAGGCGGACAGCTTTGGTACAAGTAAACGTTTCTCTGCGTGTATCATTATCAGAGACGAAAGCCAGTTAGGTTCGAAGCGTGACTGAGTGCGAAAAAGGAATACGTCAGTATTAGTAGGGGCAAAGAGGCGGCATCACACATGCATTGCTAGGTTATGTATATCATTCTGTCGTTATCTTAGATAAGGATAAAATGCATACGCGATACTGCCTCTCTACCCCCTAATGCTGCCGTATTCCTGTTTAAGCTCTCAGTCACGCCTCTATCTTAACTGACGTTTGTCTCTGATCATTATAGATAATATGCACATGCTTCCGTAATAAATTATGAAGAAATTTTTGTATAGAATGAAAAATTGTACCTACTAATTAAATCTCAGTCAGTTACTAAATGAAATGTTTACCCAAAAGTACTCCAACTTAGAAATAGAAATATTACTGACTAAATCAAATGCAAAATGGTACAACGCAGAAGCACTCACTTTTTAAAATTAAAGAAATTCTTTTGAAGAAATGTGATTCATTAAAATCTCTGGTTGCTCTACCAACTGCTTTGTTTTCACCGTATACGAGGGTAGATTGAAAAGTTTCCGGAATGACAATGAAAACAAAATAAATCAGATTCAAGTTATATTTAATTTTTCAATATAATCCTCACGAAACTTAACACACTTAGTCCAACGTTTCTCTAGCTTCTCGATTCCCTGCCGGAAGTGGCTTTCTTAAAACCTCGAAGAAAGTCACTTCAATAATCGTTTACAGCTTCTATCAGTTCTTGATTCGACCAAAATCTCTTTCCACCCAGAAATGTTTTGACTTTCGGGAACAGGTGGAAGTCCGACGGAGCCAAATCAGGCGGATACGGCGGAAGGATTTCGAATTTCAATTCTGTCAATTTTTGCTGAGCAGTTGCACTTGAATAAGCGGGCGCATTGTCGTGGTGAAACAACACTTTTCTTGACCATTCCCGGGCGTTTTTCCTGAATTGCTGCTTTCAGTTTGTCCAAAAGTGTTGTGTGGTATTGGTCAGTAACAGTTTTTCTTTTTTCAAGATAATCAATTAGCAAAATTCCTTTTGCGTCCCCAAAAACCGATGCCTTTTCAGCCGAGTGAATGAATAGTCTTTGCCTTCTTCGGAACCGATTCACCGCGTTTAATCCACTGTTCTGATTACATTTTTGTTTCTGGTGTGTAGTGATGAATCCAGGTCTCATCCATGGTCACGAATCGTCTCTTGAAATGCGTTGGATTCCTCGTAAACACTTCTAAACAATCGGCTTAGGTTCGAGCTCGGATGCGTTTTTGCTCCGAATTGAGCAAATGCAGCACCCATCTTATAGAAAGCTTTTTTAAACCCAATTCATTATGTAAAATATGAACTACTCGTTCATAAAAGATGTCCACGGCTCCCTCAATTTCAGGCACTTTTATTCGACGATCTATCAAAACCATGTCATGGATTTTATCCACAGTTTCTGGCGTGGTAGCCGTTTTCGGACGTCCCGAACGTAGTTCATCACTTGTATGCGTGCGACCACCACCGTGATGAATCCCTAGAACGACATCTAAGCTTGATTTGATTTCCGTGGCGATTTTCCCTTCCAAATAGAAACATTTGATGACCGCTCGAACTTCGTTTTTATCCATAATTGAAAACACAAAAAGATACTTAACTTCAATGCTTGCCAAAACTAGACTATTTGACAGATCGATTTGACATTTGCAGTCAATTGATATGAAAAAGTTGCCAACACAATGACATAAAGTATTTGGAAAAAAGCAACCTCCTAACAGCCATTCCGGAAACTTATCAATCTACCCTCGTATTTGCAAGAAATTCCAAGCATCTTCATTGATGCATATTATTCATAGTCATAATCTATCACTAGTTCAAAGAAATCAAAGCCTACCTTGTTAATTCACTTGCTTTTTATTGGGAAATGCACTTATTTTATGATCAAAAATGGGGGTTGCTATTTAAGATAATGTCCCAGTTAAATATGTCCATGTTTGGACTGGATCGAAACTGTATAACAATTTTGATATTTATTGACAACTATAAAGAGCAATTTATTAGTATGTAATTCGTAAGAGTCTCAAATCTGATTTGCATAGCTAATGTCAAAGAAGTAATATTAATGTTTAAATTGAAACTGGCATTTGTCAAAAATTCTCAGAGAATTAATTTCTCGAATATATCATTTAATTTGCATTTAGGAGATCTATGCACAGAATTCTTAATATACAGGATGTTTTATTTGGAATAAGAGAGTTGATACCCGCTTACGATGTACTCAAAAACCCCATGAAATAAGAGATATTTTTAAGGAATAGATTTTTGTCTGTAAATCGTCCTTTAAAATTTCAAAGATATTTTAATTACTTTCAGAGATACAATTTTGGGTAGGATGAACATGAACTTATGGAAAAAAGAAGCCATTTTGGAGAACCTCCTTTCACAAGCGCACAATCATCCGAGCCCGCGGAGGTGACACATCCTGTACACCTTTGTTGCTGGTAATGGTTTTGTTAAAAATAATGTTGATTACATTGTATACATTTGCAATACATATCTGTATTTGAAAACTGAATAGTCTCTTGACTTCTAACACTTATCATGTTTACATATTATTTAAATCTAATATAAAAATGCTTACCAGGTAAGATTGAGATTTTAATACAATTGAAATCGGCAGTTTAAATATGAAATCTCAATTTTATTTAATATACCACAACTGACATTAAACTCTGCTGTAAATCGCTCGGTTTATCATTACGTCGTCTTCTTGTATCGCTTCAACCGGTAAACTTTTCTATTGTCGGCGAATTCGTAAAGGAACAAATTCTAAACAGCAACAATGTCGAAATGGAAAAGTGCATAGGTTGAGTGTTGTCGCGTTACAATAGCAACAAAAGCGACCGACCAGTTCGATTAACCCAATTGGAAACACTTCATGAACGATGCTCGTTATTGTTCGGCAAACATTCGCTATTGTTTCCCGGATTATTTAAGTAACGTTTATTATTGTACATAGGAAACAAAAGACCTCTAAATGAATGCAAGGAAATGTTTTATTTAATGCTAATGCCTTTATGATTGCCGCCGCTGTATACAATATTAATGTTTATTTATTACTATGTACTGTTCAGCAATTAACAAAAAGCAAATTCTAGATTTAACTAAATATAGTAACTGGTTTTCAAAAATTAACTGAAGAGAAGTTCTTTTGCATAAGCTTAGTACTCCTTCCTGGTAAATTAAATCTGACCTAATATCCATGGAAATATATATTTTAACCAATTTGTTTGAGTTTTCTATCTGAATCAGGTTTTGGAGTGAATTTTTAAGCGATATCAATTCCAAAAAGGAGCATTTTGCAAAATTTAAAAGTATATTGTTTCGGAGATAATACCGTATTTATAAATTAGAATACGATTTATATCAAAATTTCTACACTTGTTTCTCATGTACGAGAGGAGATTTTTATATTATCTACCTAGCCATGAAAAAAAATAGTGACGTTGACTTCTTGCTCTCAAATAGCTGTGACATAAGGTGATCAAGTTTCGTTTATATTTAAAAAAGGTTGTGTTGTTTTTATAAAGGTTTAATTAACAAAAAATGCGTGAAATTCAGCTAGAGCACGCGTAGCGGTAGCGGCGTGAGTAGGGGTAATTTTCAACTCGTAGTCGATCTCGACAGTACCGCGAGAGAGTTCAAAGCGACAGTACGTTGCACGCTACACACACGCGGAGATGGGACGCGCAAAGGATGTAACGTTCCCTTCGAATGTGAATAAATATCTCAGGCATTTCCCTGGATTAGAATTTAGAAGTCCGCACATTTATTGCACAATATGCAATAGCGGATTGCTAAGTCGCGATAGGTTTGAATGTAGAGAACATTGTAAAAGTAAACGTCATGTATTGAATTTAAGAAACAGTACTCCTTACTGGCAATTTTTATATGATTTTATTTTTATGTTAAGTGTGTGCAACATCCCACATCTAGTATCTAATGAACACTTTCGTCTCTTTTGGGCTAAGTACGTTCCCTCATGGAAGCTGCCAACATCTACGCAATTACGATACAATTTGCCACGTGCGCAAGGTACAGTGAAGGAATGTATAAAAGACGAGTTGAGAAATAAGAAAATCTGCCTATGTGTGGATCAAACAACTGATGCTCAGAAACACAGCGTCATTCATGTTGTAGCGCGTCCTTTAAAACGTGATGGTCCACCAGCTTCATTGTTGTTATCCAGTAAAAGGATTCAGAAAACTAATGCAGAAACCGTTGTCAAGATAATAAAAGATTCGTTGAGAGAATTTTGTATCACAGGAACCGAAGTCACAATGTTCGTTACTGACGGAGCTGCAACAATGCTGAGAGTTGGTAGGATGTTGAAAATGTGCTTTCCGACTTTTCTTCACATAACATGCTTCATACTCGCATGTCACCTCGTAGAAGAAACCATTCGAAAGAAGTATCCGATGGTGGATAAGTTCATCAAATCTCCCAAACACATCCGTGTATTCAAACAATTGTGTCCGAAATTACCACCACCACCTCAGCCTGCAATAAAGCGATGGGGAACATGGCTCCAGGCAGTATCTTACTCTCAGAAATATTTTTCACAAGGAAGAATATTTATGATAGGATGATTAATGTCGACGGGAAAGATGCGCTGTCATACTTTACCGTAATGTTTTGGTGTAAACAATTTCGATGGGGCAGAGAATCAATTCCTGGGACCCACCGACAAAACAAGAATCTATGCAATGTTCATAAGGGATCTCCGCCCCCCAAAAAAGCAAGAACGCGCAATCTTAATCAGAAAATCTGATGGTTGCGGTGTTTTGGGATGCAGATGGGATATTGTTAATTAAATATATTGAGAAAGGCACTACAATAACAGGGAAAGTCTATAAGAAAACAATAATTAACGGCCTGAATTGTGAACGAAAGATCACGCCATTAAATGACAATACCACAGTCCACAAAGCTGACCAAGTTCAAAAAGTAGTCAACGACTGCGGTTTTATAAAGATGAGACATCCACCTTACAGTCCGCACTAGGCACCGAACGACTATTATCTCTTCCCTAAATTAAAAAAAAAACACTTGAGAAGATGGAGTTTTTCTTCAGATGAATGCATGAAAACGACCGTGGGTCTTTTGAAGACCTACCGAAAGATTTTTTTGGATGGTATGGGCTTATCAGAAAAATCTTTTTATGACTTGGTAGATAATGTAGAGATTTTCTCTCGTATTTGTAGGTACCAAAAGTCCAAAAAAGCGTTAGAAAAATTCCCGGTAAATACTTTCATAGAAATATAGAACGCAAAAGTGTATCAACTAACAGAATATGATGGAAAATAGACAAAAATTTTTAATCAAAACCATAAATTCGGGAAATTACGATGCTGTTTTGCTCCTAATACGGGTTGCCAATATCACTAACTTACCTCGTCTTTTACTTGTTTATGTACAATTATTTAAAAGAAAAAGAATAAAGCATAGGTGCTCTATGTAATAAAATCACACGAAACCTGTAAACAACGTATTACAAAAAAATAATAATAATAATAATAATAATAGTGTTTATTTCAGAATATACAAATGTAAATACATACAAAATGTATAAACAGAAAACGTCTAGGTACAGGATGCATATTACCATAATTTTGAAAAGTACTATTTTTAATTTCTTATAGCTAAGATTCCTTAAATGATTTTGAAAATGTTTATGTAGTTTAATACATGCATACAGCGTAAACCCTTTTCAATTACTATTAACCTCTGGTTCGGATGAATATAATTTAAGTGCTTTAGTCTTGTATTGCAACTGTGTATTAGGAAATCATTAAGTATTCTAGATTACTTTTTAGGAAATAATATTGATTCATAAATGTGTATTCCATTAATAGCGGGTAAGTTATTACGTCTGGAAGTATTTCTGCAACTATCTAAAGGTTTTATCTTGTGCATTTTTTTATCTCCTTTATTCAACAATCTGTCTATATTACGTTATGAAATAGACAATAACCTTTAGTTGTGTCTTAAACAAAAGGCATGTACAGGATATTCAATTGAATAAGCTGTCTATAAATATTTACATTACAATTAAATAATTACACTAGACGCTAAACCGACTAACTTCTAATTTGTCCATTTTAATAACCTTATTAATGTCTGGTTCGTAGATCGGAAGGCTTAAGTCTCTTTAGTCTATAATGCACCACCTCTGTACACGAGTAGATTTTTAGGTAGGGCATTAGGGTGCAGTGAGATTCTTTCACTATATTTGTCACTTTGATCACGGATCACTTCTTTCACTGTTGGTATTTCGAGATTACGCTGTATCACTGTGTTACATAACGTGGGGCATCAACAATGATTCGCATCACTTTATTCTGGGATCTCTCGATTATTTCTATGATCTTGTACATAATACGTATTATTTTTTTTTCTGTAGTACGAACACAGTGTTTCCGGGGATTGGGCCCATATCTCGAGCAAAAATAGAACGCTCCATAATAAACTGTTTTTAATTCAGGAAAATCCATTATTTGTCGAAGATTTCGAATACCGTAGCGTTAACATGTGTAGTCCATTTTAGCTGCTCATCTACATAAACTCCTAAAAGTTGGTATTATTTTTAGTAGAGAGTTTGTGCTCACTTAAAGCTACAAAGGATGGCTTTGGAATACTGCTGGACGTTTTGAAAACTACAAAATAGATTTTTGGTCATTAAGATCTAATTTAAGTTGTTTAAACCAATTTTTCAAAGAGAAATAGTATGTACTACTTTCTCTATTTACGTCACAGTAATTGTTTCCACGTATCAGTAAATTTGTATCATCAGCATAGCTTAAAATTAAATGATTTGTATTTTCAACAACTTAATTGATGTCATTTATACAGATATTGAATAAGAGAGGATCTAATATACTTCCTTGTGTTATTCCATTTCTTACCTCTTTGATGTTAAAGTAGACTTTTTGTTTAAGCTTATTTATTACTACTACATGCGTGGAAATAGGATTTCATCAGATTGTTTGCGATTCCCTTTGCCCCAGTAAATTATGGTCAATACTATCAAAAGCTTTGGTTCAATCGATAAAAATAGTCCACAAGCTAGTTCCTTCTTTTCAAGTATTAAAAAAATCCCTCAGTATATTGAAGTATAGGTGTTTCGACGGTATTTCAATCCTTAATGTATCCAAATCTTGAAAAGGCGGCTTAGAATAAACACTTTGCTTCAAGAATCTTCAAACAAAAAAGTCAAGTGGGGACCAATCAGGTGACCTTGGAGGCCACCGATGTCCAACAATCCATTTTCCATTAAACTTTTTTGATCCAACCATTCTCTCACGACTTGAGTGCTGTGGATGGGGACACCGTCTTCTTGAAACCATATTTCACTCCTAACCAACAGAGGCAAATCATCCAAATCGTTTCCTACTTCATTATTTGAGAACTGCCGGTATCTCTGCGAATTTAAGTTTTCTCTAAAGAAGAAAAGACCTACGAGTTTTACATCTAGGACATCTCACCAAATGTTGGTTTTGCGCGAATACTGACTTTTATTTGCAATGCCTAATTTTGAATTATCATCAGCCCACCAACGATAGTTTTGAGAAGAAACTATTCCATTTGTGCAAAACGTTGGTTCGTCTGAAAACAATATTTTTCTTGCAAAATTGTTATCACTTTGAAATTCCCCTTGTATCCAAAATGCAAAATCTAATCGTAAATCCCTTGTAAGCCTGAAATTTATTATCTTTTAGGCCTGTTTGTATTGTGCTTTTGGCAAAATCCATGTTTTGTGCAGGAATTTTTACGGAACTTTGGGGGTTTTCAATAATTGCTTGCCTTCTCCTCCGCAATAACTTATTTTTTATTCTTCTTCTTATGCTTTAATCCTAACGAAACGGTGTCTTTGAACTGTTTGCAAATACGTGAAACCGTACTGTACTGTACGTTTTTGCCAGGATGCCGTTGATTAAATATTAGCTGCCTCTAAAAGTTTTATAATTTTATGACTTTCAAGATAAGTTCCGCTCTTTCCTTTAAACTTAGTTTTTCGGCCATGACTGTATAAAAAATATTCAATACTTGACAATGCTTTACAAATTCTGTGACATAACCTAGAAAACCAAATGATTCATTTTTATTTTCCATGCCCTGCCATTTTTAACCGGAGTTTTATAGATGATATCTTTACCAGCCGTCGTTGGTAAAATTATTCTACATTAGACTATACTTCACCACAATAACATTTTAGACCTATTTTTAGTTAATCCGTGAAAGTTGTTTGGCTTTTGAACGCAGGCTGTTAAAATGATGTGCAACAAAGTTCAACACAAAATTAACATCGAAGTGAAAAACAGTCAAAAACAATTAGTACAATTAGTGTTATTTCCGTTACCGTAACAGCAATTTAATCAACAAATTGTATTTAATTAACGGAGAAAGTCTGAATGGACCCGTGGCGTATCGTTAGGAAGTAATAAAAAAAAATTACAAAATATTATACTCAAGCTTTGTTGGTTAAAATTCTGCATTTGGGCATACCTCTAAATTACAAATAAATCTTCTTAATAACATTTCTGCGTATCTTTAAAAATAAGGATACTTTACTCTTAGAAGGTTTTCAAAGAAACGCTGTTATTATTAACCTTAGAGTAGATCTGTTATATTTATTGTAGGTTTGGGTACATATACCAACTTTTATCAAGAATAAATTTCTTTGAGAAACCAATAATAAAAAAGTTTCTTATTTATTGCATACTTTTTGACTACACTGTATATTGTTCAACTTTTCCGCAACTTTTATTGCTATATATAACGCTGGCCACGAGCGGTACCGCGCATCGGCGTAGAATCAGTTCGGACCGAGAGGAACGGTAGTATTACTTCGTCTGCGGAGCAATACGGACATTTTCGCTGGCGGTCATTTGCGCAATTGTTTACCTGTCCTAGAAAAATTATGATTTCGTCAGCAAAACGACCGCGGTCGGACAAACTTCGAAAATTTATTGCAGAAATTCCAGACTTAATATATGAAGGTGCTAAAATTAAATGTGTAATCTGTAAAATCCCGTTGATGTGTTGGTCCAGACAACATTGTCTACGACACGTAAATAGTGAAAAGCATGTCTCAAAAAGAAATTGCGCACGAGACAATGAAAAATTTATATTTGATTTATGCGTTACGTTTATCGCATGTAATATACCGTTTAATTTACTAGACAAGGAACCATTTATCTGTTTTTGAAATAACTATTTGGAGTGCAAATTACCAAGTCGAACATCGTTACGAAGAATTGTGCCATCTGCGCGCGAACATATTGAACAAAAAATAAAATCGGAGTTGAAAGATCAAAAATTGTGGTTATGTGTCGACGAAACAACAGATCGGAAGAAACATTCTGTTCTTAATGTAATGGCACGCAAATTGGAACCTCATCAATCGGCACCTTCAATTCTATTAGTCTCCAAACAAATACAACAGTGTACTGCCGAAGTAATTTCAAAGTTAGTGTTAAATACATTGGACAAGTTTGAACTTTCAACAAACCAACTCTTGATGTTAGTGAGTGATGGTGCTGCAAACATGCTTTCTGTAGGCCGGTCTCTTAAAAAGCATTCTGCTAATTTGTTACACATTACGTATAAAATTCATGCTCTCAATCTTGTGGCGGATAGTATCAGAAAATGTTATCCTGAGGTAGACGCTTTAATAGCGCATACCAAAGCAGTATTTGTCAAATCACCGAAACGTATTCGCGAATTTCACAGACTGTGCCCCCGTATACCAGAGCCACCAGAACCTATTCTAACTCGTTGGGGAACATGGTTGCAGGCCGCGTTTTATTATCATAAATATTTTGACAATATTAAGAACGTGGTTTTACAATTCGATACAAAGGAAGCTGCCGCTATCCAGAAAAGCCAGTCGAAATTTCAAGATAGTCAGGTTAAAATGGATTTAAAAATCATTCACGACAATTACTTCGGGCTAGCAGATGCAATAGAAAAATTACAAAATCCTACGGTGCCGTTAGAAGAATCTCTACAAATAGTGCAACATGTTCACGCACAGCTATGCGCGATTGAAGACGCAAAAAATGTTTCTGTTCGTCAACAGAATCGTTAAGTTATTTGAAAGATTATTTTACTTACGCAAATATTACGTCACTAGATGTAGAACGTTCGTTCTTTGCATATAAACGCATTTTTTCCTCATGCCGTACTAGTTTTGCCGAAACAACAGTTGAAACATATCCAATGTTGCAGATATTTAACAGACATTATTCACGTTGTGATTTCACGGAGGACTCTTAAAATGGTAAGTGTTTGAGCACGTGTTATTTAATTTTTATTTAAAAGATGAGCGAAATTATTTGCGGCAGCAAACATCTCTATTAGCAGCTACTGCACGGTACCGCTCGTGGCCAGCTTTAGCTATATAACAGTAAATTGGTAATGGCAATCATTGTTACTTTCTATATGTATATGTGAAATACATAATTATTACAAAGTACATATTTTTCCTTATTACTTCATTTTAATTTCATTAACAAGGTTAACATTCTAAAAACAAATTAATTAAGAAATTACCTCCATAAATGTTATTATTTTAGGAAAACACTGAAACACATTCATCATTCGTTAAATCATCTTAACATTATTATGAAAAATTACTGTCCCAGTTTACGCCCTTTACCTGGATTTCATATCCGGAAAGAATTTATCATGATTCTTGCCAGGGCGTGACCACGGTCGAGCACTGATTGTCACTGCGTGAAAAAAATTACTCGCTTCCAGCGTCCATACAGATAAATTTGCCTTAATTAAATAATTATTCGAAGTAGTAATATAGATTTATTATTTTTGTAAATTTACTGTCACGTGTGCACATGAGCATATATCCGTTTTCCATTCTACCATTATTTGGCAGAAACCGCAAATTTAGGAATAATTCAGCAAATTGAAATTAAGAAGGGTATCGAAAACTAAAAATGCGGATGTGGATCTTTTATTTACTCAGTAATTTGCTGCAGGAAATTATGAATTTAAAATACGAGATGGACTGAGTGTTTTTGAACTACATATACCGAGTGTCCAGGATAACATGAAGTACATGGGTATATTGGAAACCGTTAGAGATACAAGGTCGGTTAAATGGAGAAAAAGTTGCCCACTTATTCGGCTAAGTACAAACCGGGATTACATTTTTAAAAATCCACTCCGTAGCTAGTAATGAGGACTTCAAAAATGGCCTAAGAACTTTTTTCTTATGGGCGCCATATGGGATTTTTACATTTTTGAAATGGTAATAAATAATGCTTTTCAACCATGTATAGCATCTCTAAAAACTTTGAAAAATAGCAAAATTACGATTTGACCGTAGTAAGCTGGCACCTATCTACACATTTATTAAGCAATCGCAACGGCTCTGAATTTTCTAGCTGTCAAACAGTCTTTGTGGTGTAAAAAGTAAGTGATTTGCGATTTTAAAATGGATCGTTTTTCGAACAGAGATAAATATGACATGTTAGAGTGTTGGAAAAATGATGAGATGGGCGCAGAAATGAATTTCAATAAATACCCAGAAAGACTTCAGCCAGGTAGAAGCATATTTCGGCGATTACGTGAAAATTTAATAGATCACGGAAGTTTCGTTAAGTCGAAAAAGAATAAGCACACAGACGAAAATAAAGAAAATATGGTCCTGCAATCCGTAGCTACATCTTTACGCGAAATTGAAAATACCATAGGCGTTGCCCGATCAACAGCCAGTAGCATTTTAAAACGTTACAAATACCATCCCTATCATGAGCGACCCTGCCCGTGGGGTTTAAAATGGTGACGAAATGAGGAATGGAATTTTGTCAATGGTTCACCAGAAAATATGATGAAATTCCAAATTTGACTATGATCGGCCGAGAGTCACTTCACCAACTGCAAAAAGTCGCCTTTGGCTCATTTTTCAAATTTCGAACGCGTACTACAAAGTGCCGTCTTATGAAACTTTGTAATATAGTATTTTTTAAGGAAATTCCATTGTATTTGCTTTATTCTAACTATATGAAGACAATTTAATCAAGTATAACATTTGGTGGAATGAGAAGTAAAATATGTTGTTCGAAGGAACAAATTTACTTGAAAAAGTAAAGCTTTTAAAACTGTTGAACCAATCATACATTTAGTTAAATTACGTATAAATTTAATGCTTGTATGGACAACATATTTATATGGGCTGAAATAAGCTTTGTAATAAATCACAGTTTTCTACCAACGACATCGCGAATAGACACGCGAGCGCTAAGGCGTCCATGCCATACAAACTAAAAAATCCGTTTATGCTGATCACGTGTCGACAAACGTTTGCATAATAAACTGCAGTCAAACCTCAAGATTTTCTGAATTTTGTGTGAACTGGTGATGACTAGAGCAACGCAAACTGTGCCGAAAGCCAGTAGCTGACGCATAAAAGTTTACACAAAACAAAAACGGCCGGGATAATTCGGTATAAGCGTCAGTTTAACTGAGACTCGAAAGCCGATCTGTTGTGTATGCATCTACGCTGTCGTATACTATATCGTAGTTCTACGTTTGTTTTGAAAATGTTTCCTACGTCGCGAAAACGACCAAAGTTGGACACAATAAGAGAATTTATTGCAGAAATGCCTGATTTAAAGTGTGATGGCGCTAAAATTCAATGTGTAGTGTGTAAAATAGATTTAATGTGTTGGTCGAAAAGTGATTGTCTACGGCACGTAAATAGTGCAGGGCATGTTTCAAAAGGAAATTCCACACGAAATTATGACAAATTTAAATTTAATTTATGTGTTTATTGCATGTAATTCACCATTTCATTTACTAAGGAAGAAAGCATACGTCTTGTTTTGGAATGAATATTTGTGCCGTCAGCTCGTGAGCATGTCCAGAAAAGAATTAAATCGGAGTTGCAAGATAAAAAACTGTGGTTATGTGTGGACGAAACAACAGATCGTAAAAAACATTCTGTGGTTAATGTAATGGTACGCACAATGGAACCACATCGACCGTCACCCTCAATTTTACAAGCTTCCAGACGAATACAACAATGCACTGCCGAAGTAATTTCAATGTTGGTATTAAATACATTGGAAAAGTTTGAACTTTCAACAAATCAACTATTGATGTTTATGAGTGATGGTGCCGCAAACATGCTTGCTGTAGGTCGATCTGTTAAAAAACATTGTGCTAACTTGTTGCATATTACATGTAAAATTCATACTCTCAGTCTCGTAGCAGATAGTACCAGAAAATGTTATCCCGAGGTAAACGCTCTAATAGCACATACAAAAGCTGTGTTTGTAAAATCCCCAAAACGTATTCGGGAATTTTATAGACTATGCCCCGGTATTCCTGAACCACCACAACTTATTCATACTCGTTGGGGAACATGGTTAGAGGCTGCATTTTATTATCTTAAATATTTTGAGAATATAAAGAACGTGATTTTAGAATTCGACCCAAAGAAAGCTGCGACTGTCAAGGTAAGCCGCTTGAAATTTCAGGATAGTCAAGTTAAAACAGATTTGGAAATTATTCAGAACAATTACGTGGGACTAGCGGATGCGAGAGAAAGACTACAAAATTCTTCGGTGTCGTTAGTGGAATCTTTACAAATAGTGCAACATGTTCACGCACAGCTATGCGCGATAGAAGACGCAAGAAATGTTTGTGTTTTAGAAAGGTTTGAAAGTGTTTTAGATAAAGACTCTGATTTTGGCACATTAAGACAAATTTGTGAAGTTGCGTCAACAGAACCGTTAAGTTATTTGAAAGATTATTTTACTTACGCAAATATAACGTCACTAGATGTAGAACGTTCGTTTGCGGCATACAAAAACACTTTTTCTTCACGCCGCACTCACTTTGCCGAAACAACTTTGGAAACATATCTAATGTTACAAATATTAAATAGACATTATCCACTTTGTGATTTCACGCAGGAGTCTTAAAACGGTAAGTGTTTGAGCACGTATCACATTTAATTTATTTTGAGTAAACTTTTATGCGTCCGCCACTGGCTTTCAGCGCAGTTGCGTTGCTCTAGTGATGACATAGAGATCGTAAAAAAATTGTTAACCGCATGGGGTTTGGTAAGAATTATTTACCTCTATAGAAGTAGATAATTCTTAGTATATTGCGTACAAAATTTACAGTTTATTCTTAAGTTAAGGTACATATATACGCCATTGAGTGCTAAAACACTGTATTAGTAAGCGTTAGCTCTAAACAAAATTTTAAATATTTAATCATTTTTATGAATTAAACTGCAAGTAGTAACTTGTTTGAAAATTGCAATTAAAATGGCCTAAAATAAAAAAAAAATTTGTTATCTTTTCGATTATTTTCATCAATTTAATATACAAATATCTGTATATTGGGAAAATGTGGGAGCTCCAGACTGAATCTTTGTATGTCTATAGAAGTCATATCTAATGGAACGGATTCCTTCGAAAACAATGTTGTCATCTTATTTATTTAGAAAATAGACCCCATTCCTATGTTATTTTGGACCGGACGCGCTTCTATTTTGCCACTGACGGCGTTTCAAATTTAATTACAGACTAGATCGGTCTATTTTGGTGCGTGCAATAGGTGAAAATAGAAACACAAAAAGCACCATGACATGAATGCGAACGCATATACAAACCAAGATAGAGGCGAACGGCGGCCAGACAGTGTTGAAACACAACGAAAACAAATGAATAGCGATCATATAAATTTATTTATGGCTGGTAACCGACTTAAGCTGTTACTTCTTTCATTCGATGCATCAAAATTTAGGTTAAAACTTTTCGTCTTGAAAATTCTCTGACGTCAAAGATTATGTCAGCGATGGAATTTGACGGCCATTATAACATTTTCTAACGGGTGATAAACATTTTTTGTGGGTTAAGGTCTTTTGTTGCTCAAGATGATTAATAAAATTTGTAGTTTAAGACTCTTCGCGGCACCTTCATAATTGTTTTTTAAAGAATATCATTGTTAAAGGCGAAGATAGTTTATCTTCTTAATGTATTTCCTCAGACTTAAGTTGTTTGCCCGATGCTTGGACGTACTCATTGTTATTCTAAATAAATAATAAAAGCAAATGTTGACTTACCTAATATAGGAAATTAACATTACTAACATAACTTTTACTTTCATATCTCTATCTACCAATAGCTTTGCATGATACATTAAAATATCTTAAATTAGCTCTAAATTATGTGTTTATACGCTAATATTACAGAAATGCATTCGTTAAAATAAGCATTAAGGTAAATAGCAATACCGGAGCGGAATCGCACCTATACATTGTCAAGTATAGACTTGTTTAATTATCCTTGTACGAGGGCCAAGCTGATATTATTGAGAATAAAAAAAGATAATCCATTCAGGGGATACACCAGGTCAACCGCTTATCTATCCTCAGTCCGAGATATTTCACTGAGGACGACCATGGTAAATGGAATTGCCCAATCTTGATATTTTTCGGCGCGTTATGGAGTTTGTTTGTGAATCGGGCAGCTATACACTTCTCCTCGTTGACATCAAGCCTCCAATTGGAGAACCACCCAAACACTCTGTCCAGAGATATCTGAAGTCGGTTTGTGAGCATTTTCTCGTCCCTGGAGGCTGAATAGTGAGCCGTATCGCTGTGTTTACTATGTACACACAAGGAATCGAGTGGACGTTCGGTTATTATCGGTTGATCGGTGCGCGTGTAGTATTACATCGATAGTACACGAACGTCCACGATTCCTTGTATGTACAACGGGTACAACAGTTTGTTACGCTTTAGTCATAATGATAGCATTCTATTTGAAAGCATTATCTTTTTAATAATTAGCTACATATTCGTTTCGTTGGATCGCAACGATGATCCAATGATTCTGCCTTTTTGTCCATTCGGAACGGTTTTTTCTTTGTCTCTCTTACATTAACGGCTTTTTTTCCTTACAACCTTTCAATCCTGCACTATTTAAGCGTCCTCTAACCGTTCTAGCCGAAATTTTAGAACCACTTTCTGCATTCATTTTTGTAGAGAGCTGCAAAGAAGTTTTCTTCCTATTCCGAAAGGGAAGTCTTTATAGTACACCATCCTCTCTCGCTGCTGTTAATTCGCTACCCGATTTATTTTTATAAGATTTAGTAGTATTATACCTATTTATGGCCAGCTGAACAGCACGACGTGAGCACTTTAACTTTTGAGCAATTTTAATCTGCGAGATGACTTCGCTAATATTAAAACAACGAGTATTTTTATACATTTGCGAAAATCTAGAGGTGCTCCGTCTTATTGGGTAAGGCTGTATGGTATTGATTGAGTCGACTTTTCATTACCTTTACAAAAACATAAAAGTGTTGGGAGTACCTATTCTATTTGAGGTAAGAAAAATCGACATCACTTCCGATGACACCGGAAATTGAATTGAACTGGACGTTAATACCAAGAGTTGGTTTACAAAAAATTAAAATTCGACCTGTCTTTTTTTAAAAAACGCTGGTTGCTAGCATTCAAAAGTTAATAAAGAGAGTGGGGATACTTTAGAATCTCACTGTCTATGTACGGCGAAACTCACAAGTAACCGGACACCCAACAGGTCATAGCGCATCAACTCTTCTCTATCGCACCGACCCTGCCTTTCCTAGCTGTATTTTGTATTTAGTCGCTTGCCGGGCCTCGTCCGGTAAGGAACAGTTAAGGAAGTTGCATATAAGATGCATGCTTCTCAGGACAAAGAACGATACAGCTGTCTCAACGCGCTATGCGAATCGGCTACCTGCATTGAGTGGGTCGTAGAGTATAACGGAAAATATACAATTGTATACATTTTACTACCTGCTAATAATGAGAAATTTATACACGTAATTTGTAATAAGCGATTGTCGCATTTTGAAATGTAAAGCGTGAAATAGAAATTTCAAAATCGTTTACTGCTTTTTCCATTGCTTTGGACGAAAGTATCGATATCTGCAATTCGGCACATGGTTTTGATTCGAACAAAATTCATTGGGACAATTTGGTAGGCGGTAGACGGTGCTCCATCTATGATGGGCCACAAACAAGGCTTTATACATTTTTTAAAAAGACTAACAATACCAATAAAATGCATCATTATCATTGTATTATGCATCAGAAAAATCTCAGGTGTTGAAAATGAATAATGTCATGAATGATGTTATTAAGACAGTTAATTTTATCAAAAAGCATGCTCTCAATCACCGCCAATTAAAAACTCTTTTAGAAGAGTCTGAATCTCCATCTGGAGACGTTATATCAGAGATCAGATGGCTTTCGAGAGGGCAAACATTAAAAAGGTTTTTTAGTTTAAGAAAAGAAATTACAGAGTTCTTAACTGAAAAAAATCGTGATGTTACTTAATTACAAGATATTAACTGGTTATGCGACTTGACATTTCCAGTAGACGTAATTAGGGTTATGAACGGATTAAACTTAAAACTGCAAGGTAATGGTAAGCTTATTTATGATCTTCTAGGATATCTAAATTCCACGGAAAGAAAATTTGATTTATTACAAGAACACCTTCAAATTGGTAACTTTTGTCACTTTGAAACATGTGGAAAATTGGTAAAAAGAAATATTTAAATATAAGTATTTAAACAAAAAAAAAATCGTGGATATTGTTTTGATGTTATCCCGTTTTTTTTTGGCCCGCCAAAAATGTCGGTAATATTAAATTGGCCCGCCTAAGAAAAACTTTGGGAACCCCTGCTTTAATCGCTATATGAAGAAAAGGTTTAAGCATCATTAATAATATATACAATTTCATTTGTAGATTAGGAAGATCTTATACCTACTTTCCTTGGAAATTTCCGATATAATTAATAAGTATTTAATCTGCAGATTTACCAAACTATTCGCACAGCACATTGTCCGAAATTTTTCTCACTATTATTTACTATACACACGCATTGCAGAAAATGGTAATTATATCGCCTTAGTTATATATTTTGCTAAAAGGTAAAAAAAAAACGCGTCTGTTCTTTTCCACTGATCCTTGTATAATTTCCGTTTAAATTCCGCCATTCCGTTCTTTCCGCCTTTCGTTCGTTTATGAATAATAGTTACAAGAAATTCAAAGCATACTGTATTTTTTGACGTGCCTTATATGTAGCTCCCGGTAGCTCTACTGCCATATACATTATTATATTGTTATTGTTACTATAATGTCAAGAAAACTAAATAACCGTTATTTTTTCGTTGCGACTTCGGTTTCAAGCAGAAAAGAAGTTTTTTGCTTTTCTCATTTTTATACCACTATTTTCCATACTCTTAAACCTTTTGGGTAAATATTTTTCTCGAAATACATACATTTTTATACAGAAAACAATAGTTGGTAAAATATGCAGGTTTCTCCTAATTATTCTAGCATCTGCATTTATTTTCCTAAAGGATAAACGCAATTAGGACTATTAAATATTAATGACACTAATCCAATTTCAAAACAAAACTGGGAAAGCCTGCACTTAATACTTAATACCATCTTGTCTTAATGTTCATCCTCGAACACCTGATTATTACGTGATAATTTGAAAATTATTGGTTTCTATGAAATGCCCATTAGTGTCTATTAGTAAAATGCATTTATAAATAATGGATATGCTTGAAAATTTGCATAACGATATTACAAATAGTTCCCTACATACATAAAAGTAAACAGTACTTAAATAGATTTTAATGATCCATCCAAGAAATATATATTTCTACATTTTTCTAAGAAATTGCGACTTGCCTCCAAACTTTCCGTCGGTAGTGTAAATACGGCAAAAAAGTTAAATCGTTCAATAAAACAGTTGCCCCGAGATTAATTCAACAAAAAGAATTCCGAAAAAGAAAGAACAATTTTTAAAGCAGTGAAATGCAAAAAACAAATACATATATAAATATACTTATAAATAACAATAACTTTCATAAGAAATAATTCCCGCGACCGATGCTGTAACACTCGCATATAATACATATTTAGTCGGTTTAGAAATAATGATCCTTCCTTAAACTCTAACATCGATTCGCTGACTATTATTCGGTACGGCGCGGCGCGGCGGCATATTCTATACAGATTGTAAAAGAGGGTTTTATGACATGCATTTCATACCAACGCCAACGTTGGTTACTCGAGGAAAGCCGGCGATGAAGTAAGCTAAGGCGATGCGGGTAGTTGGAGCGGGGCGACTCGCCTAAAAGTGCGATAGAGACGCACAACTTGCGTACAACTCGTATTGTCCGGTTACATTTGTTTATTGCCGTACTTACCTTTAACGCTTTAGTAAAGTTGTATAAGCATTTATTGTAATCAACTGCTTAAAAGCACGTTCAAATATTGCATAAATTAAAATTACTTTTTTTTCCGTTCATGCTCATGAAAATTCGCATGGATTTGTATCTTCAGGAGGAAAAAATTATAAAATTGAAGAATTTGAGTAGTTTTTTTTTTTTTTTTTTTTGTGGAAGTAGATGTTAGAACGCGTAGATCTACTGTTATATATAATTACCTTATTAAATTATATCCTCCTATAACATACTAAAAACTTCGTTGGTTCTGTTGTTGATGTTTTCACCTTCCGTAACATTTAAAAAAAGATGAATCATTAGTGACGCCTCTGTATAACAATTGATGCTTGGAATTGCAAGTGATATTGTATAGAACGTTTTCGATAAAATTATTTGAAAGTACATAACGATCTTGCAAACTTTCAAATATCTTTTGTCTGGAGCAATAAGAGGTATTTGCCCATTGAATTTTGCGTTTTGGGATTCGGTGTCTATATTGTTCCAATATGGAAGAAACCGTTAAATGCTGACGCATAACTTCATTCAAATATAGTCGATTTTAACGTATACAGAAACGTGCATTGAATATTTTGTGTTAGTATGAAAGCAAAAGTGAATAAATAATTGCTTGATTTCTCTTGGTACATGTATAGTATACGTATATACATACATATCTATCAAAGAATACGTACAAATTTTCATTGTCATTCAAATTTATCTTTATATATACATATATATACAGCGTGTCCCACTAAGAGTGGGGACCGGCGATATCTTGGAAACTACAATACCTATAGTGACGGGAAAACATTTTTCATAGCTAAAGTGGCAAAGGGAAATTTAATGAAAATATTTTTCAATTCCAAACATGACCGCAGTTGCCAGGGCCAGCAGTAATTTTTAAATTAGCAGGTAAAAATTCAAGGATTAACTATGATTTTAAACGCTCTATTAAAAAGCTTAGTTAATTACGCTCCACTTTGGTTAAAGATGTTCTGTTATATTGTGAATAATAAGTGTAGTAGGCGTTGCCGAATCATATAAAACTAAACCTGCTATAACTTCTGTAGTTTTTACCCGAATTAAAGAAATGTGGACTTGTTTGAAGGAGCATTCAGCGTTCTTTTAGACCCCGTAATTTGTGCCACCCGTCAATGTTCAAGAAATGTACCAGATGGCGTTATTCCCAACTGGACGAATTTTTCTCAATTATCTCAAAAATTGGAATGCAACAGTATGCTTTTCTTATTTTATGTTTGAAGAGTTTTGACAGACTAAAGTAATGGCGAAAACCGCATAGTGATGTATTTTTCCTTTTTCCAGGTAATAACGAAAACAACCCATTATCAGTAATAATTTCCCAATTGGTTACAAATACTTACTTAATAATATCGAAGCTTATCTTAGTTGGCCATGAAACAAAGGAATGATAACAATAACAAAATGTAGCAGTCACAAAATAAACAAATAAATGACAACAATGCAAAACGAAGACAGTACCAATAGTACATGATGTAGCATTATTTGAAATGAAAATAAACAATAATTTAAATTTATTTTAAATGTTCAAACTGTTTGTCGTCATTATTTATATGCAGATTTTAGTATATGACGAGTGCTAATAGCGATATCTACTCTTGGTAGGCTGACAATACTATTATGAATCGGTTGAATCATATCAGCTCTTGTTGTAGGACGTGTTTGGTAAACCAAATCTTTTATCCTTCCCCATCAATAAAATCAGATCTGAGAATCTAGCTGGCCATGGAAAAATAGATCCTCTTCCAATTCACTGATACGGAAACGTATTATGAAAGATAGTGGTGGATAATTCGTAAATAATGAGCTGGACAGCCGTCATGCTGAAACCATCGTGTTTTTCGTGTTTCCAACGAAACATCGAGCTATGAATTGATAACTTACTTATACCTACAATGGAAGACATTTTACCTAGTGCTTGTGTGAGGATGAACTTCGACATATGCAAGGACATTTACTGCATTAGCTTCAGTTCTAGCTACACGTGCTCTGGTAGGATTTCCACGAGGTTGATCATACCCCGTAATCCTGTCGCCAAACGTTAGAATACTTCTCGGCTGGATCCTTAACGGCATATTCACGTTCAACAATACACGCGTTTTCAAAACATTGAAAATATACTGCAAGCGTATCATATGCCTCTGCAATAGAAAACGGCATTTTTTATCATTCAACAGCTAAGCAGCAATCTTTAAGGGCCAGTGCGCTGTAAAAGTCTATGTATTTGTCACAATTGTCAAATAAATAATTGCTTCCATAGCATGCTAAATTCTGCTGTTGTATTCAAATCATACTAGATTTTGTTACTTTTATTTCAATAGTGACCAAAAGCAAATAGTCATATTAAACTAATACTAACACAGTTTTGTGTAAAATAATAAAAGTTATCATTACTTTGTTTCATGGCCAACTAAGATAGGTTTCGATATTATTAAGTAGGTATTTGTAGCTAATAGGGAAATTATTACTGATAATGGACTGTTTTCGTTATTATCTGGAAAAAGGAAAGATATCACTATGCGGTTTTCGCCACTGCTTTAATCTGTCAAAACTCTTCGAACACAACATAAGAAAAGCATATTGTTGCGTTTGAATTTTTAGAGATAATTGAGAAAAATTCGTACATTTGGGAATAACGCCATCTAATACATTTCATGAACATTAACGGATGGCACAAATTACGACGTCTAAAACAATGTAGAATGCTCTTTCAAACAAGTCCACATTTCTTTAATTCGGGTAAAAACTGCAGAAGTTATAGCAGGTTTAGTTTTACATGATTCCGTGGGGCCTACTACACTTATTATTCACAATATGACAAAACGTCTTTAACCAAAGTATTGCGTAATTAATTAACTAAGCTTTAAAATTATAGTTAATCCTGGAACTTTTACCTGCTAATTTAAAATTTACTGTTGACCCTAATAACTGCGCCCCCTAGCGCTCATGCTTGGAATGAAAAAATATTTTGATCAAATTTCTCTGTGCCGCTTTAGTTATGAAATTTTTTTTTCCATCACTATAGCTATTTTAGCTTCCAAGATATCGCCGGTCCCCACTCTTAGTGGGACACGCTGTATATATGTAGGTATAATATCTCCATTAAATACTTTTAGCTACTATTTCATATTTTGTTTCCGGATATTTTGCACAACTTGTAGTTTTATTGAACGAACCACGAAATTGAAATCGAATTGAACTGTTTACCGCTCGATTGCGCAATTTGTTTTTACACGTAGTATAGTAACGACCGTGAGTGTTATTACGTAATGTATATCAGAGATAATAATGCTCATGTGCAAATATCTAAACATACATCTCAGCAAACGTTTTCCGTTGGTATTTTCTCGTGTCCTCCTTCACAATTTCTAACGGCTCAAGGAAAACCGTTCGCTTTTATTTATAAAAATTTCAAATGTAAGCACGTTACCTGTGCCTATATATGTACAGTCAGCGTCATTAATAATCTCTGTCGCAACTGCATATGACATTTCTAATTATGATGCGTTTACTCCTTTACTCCTTTCATACCGATTGAAAAATGTGACAAAATCATTTACGTTTGGAGTAGGTTTCCATTTGTTTTTTTTTTAATTTTAATTGCTCCTACTTGTCATGTGCAGATATTTTAAAATAAAATACACGTTACGTAGTAAAAAACATCTCAATTACATTTTATTTATACATTGTCTAATATTACACTTTTTATTACCAGAAATGAGTATGTTTTTAATGAAAAATCTGAATTACCAGTTATGGATGTCAAACGTTTTTATCTTAATAAAATGTCAAACAAAAGTTAAAGAAAGTCCATAACTGAAGCGTGACTATAATATTCTTTACCACAACAAATCGTAAATTTCTCAATATATATAAGGATCCGTTTACATCTTGCATTTACATGTAGCACGAAGCTTGCTTTAGAGACCGCCCATTTTAATAACATAGTAAAAATAGCAACAATTATTTAGTTTTTGTCAGTTGCTGTTTAACACTAAAGTCGTAAAGGCAAATCTGGACCTGTAAATGTATGCAACGATTGATTTTGTTGTCAACATAAATTTGAACGTGTAGATGACATTTTACGTTGATTGAAACTGCACATATGCTGTTAAATTAATACAGTGTGTTAAAAAAAGTATCACAAACCTAGAGGGAGAATTGTATGGCCCAAAATATGCAGGATAGTCTTCATGAACATGAGTCCGCGGTTTCGGAGCTGCTCATGGAGGATTCTCCAAACAAGAAGAGCACTAATTCGTCCCAGGATTCTGCTCTACTCGTGTTAAAATTGCGTCTTCTGCTTCAGGGATGGACACCAACCTTGGTCTCCCGGAATCATGGGAATGTTTCCCAAATGTGCCGGTCTCGCAATATTTGGCGCAATTTTACAAAACACGAACTGAAGGTGCGTTTGGGATGAACGTCAACATAAAGACGTTGCGCTTCTCAGGCATTCTCATTAGCACGACCACATATCAAATGCATATCGGCTAATTCAATGTTAGAACAAACAAGGATAGCGTTCAATTGTGCACCAACCACTGAATATCAACCACAAACTGTATGTTTGACAGAACCTCAACTACGATAAGAAAATGCAAGTTTTTGAGAACGAAAGGAAAGATAATCGAAAAAATACGCAAATGCTACAAAAATCTTCCGTAGCTCCAAAACTGTCCAAAACTTCTACATATTTTAGGCCATAGTATCCCCTTCAAGGTTCTTGATACATTTTTAACACACTGTATTTTTTTTGTTAATTAGTAGTATCAATTGATTTATCGATAACTGTTTTACTCAATTTATTGTCACCAGCAGCTTATATTGTTTTAAATTTAAAATTTTTCATTGAAGAATGAACATTTCAAATTATGACTAGATATTTTAATTCCTCTCCATAAAGTATAGTTTTTGGACTTATTATAGTTATTTAATAATAATAATAATTCCTTTTTCAATTGCGTGTATGCTAATACATACAATGGTGATACATGATTGAAATTGCCTTTGTATTCATACCATAATGCTATGAATGATTTAAGTACAATATGACGTCTTGTATAAATAACATAATTGATTAAATAAATTTAAAGAAAGAACAACCACAGTAGATGTTAGTAAACAATATTGGTGATTTGATTACAAATTAACACGTACAGCTCTTACGATCTATTTTAATAAAATATAAGCCCACCTTACCTAGCTTATTCTTGCAATAGTTACGGCATATTTTCAATACATTTTATTACTTTATAAATTTGTCAAAATACCATCAACTTGGAGACTCCAATTTATATATGTTGTTATTTAAAATTCAATAATGATTGAACGCCTCAATGCAAAAAATACCTGAGTGATAAGAAACACCTAAATGGATTATTTTTTTTAATTTTCAAAAAAATAAACAAAAAAGTTTAAAAAGGCAGTACATATAAATCACTAGAGCTACTACAGAAACAAAAAAAACTGATATCCCTGGTTTCCCAGCAACTTAAAAAATAAAAAAAAAATCATTAAAATGTCACTTAGATACTTTTTTGCACTGAGGCGTTCAATTATTTAACTTCATCAACGTTTTCGTTAGCGATTTATATATCATTAGTAGGCTTAGGCCTTTTGAATCAAAGATAGGAAGATATCATGTAGCTTCTTATATCTTACCAACACACACCGATATGGTTGCGAGCAGCTACGTTCCGTTTTCTTATCATTTTGTACTCCCCTCCATCCTTCTTTTACGTGAATTAGGGAATAGGTTATGTTTCTCATTGACATGTATACATACCATAACTTACACACCATACAATTACGGTTAGTTGTGGTCACTTGTGGTATGTTTTTGACACAAACATGATAATACATTCCCCTCCAGTGGTATCATTCGCTAAAGCGTTTAAGGTTATTTTTGAATTACTGTAATACTTAGATATACAGTACTGTGCATAATTAAGGGACAAGTTGACTTTTTCCTTTATTTTTGCATTTTATTCATGAATTGTAAGAAAAACCATGGATATATGATTTAAATATGTTTATTTTAATAATTCACATTATAAAAATGAAATTATACGTATGATTTAAAAAAGATTAAAAAATATCTATTATTATGTGTGGCTGCCTTTAGCAGTGATAACGCTTCGTGCTCTTCGGGGCAGGATATCAACTAATTTATTGATTAAATCCTGTGGAATTTTATTCTATTCTTCCTCCAAGACTCTCCAAATAATCCCACATGTGCTCAATAATGTTGAGATCTGGGCTCTGCGGGGGCCAAAGCATGGTTTCGGCAACATTTTCCTCAACTATTTCGTCTAAATAGTTTTTAGCAATTCGAGCAGTGTGCTTCGGATCGTTACCCTGTTGTAAAATGAATGCTGATGCTGATGTTATACATCATGTTTGATGATAGCTTGGTGCCTCGAGCATGCGCTTCTTACAAGTTGTCTCCGTGTTCCGAATATTTCCAACGTAGACACATTCGTCCACAGTACACGACACCGATCGTCTAGAAACCAATCTCTATGTTCTTGTATAGATCGAAATCACTTCTGTTTGTTACATTTCCTTAGTAAAGGCTTCCTGCGAACTATGTGGCCTTCAAGGTTCCCTTTCATAAGATGCCTGCGTACTGTCGACGGATGCACCACTCGATGCTTGAAGATGTTCGGCCAGTCCTGCCGAAGATTTGGCGCGACTTCTTAATGAAGTAAGACGCAGATAATACTTTTTTTCTTATATTTTTTAACCTTCTGGCACCCTTTTTATTTTCACTTTTGCGAGTCTTTTGAACAATAATATAATTTTTAAGCAGCCCTCTTCTTCAGCAATTTCACGTTGACTCTGGCCTCCTTATTAAAAAAAAACAACAACTTTAAGACAAGCCTGTGTTGATATTTTAGGCATTTTGCCGAAAATTTAACAGAATGTTCTTACTGTTGTTATTAAAAACTAAAAAAGTAGACTTACCGATCGCTGTCCAAGAATTAATGTAAACACTATTAAATTATAAAAGCGGGTTAATATTCGAAGAGGAAACATTAATTAGAATATTTATAACATTTAACAATTCTCATATCTTCAGTTTTTTGCCAATTTTTTTTTTAATAATGTGAATATTAATTTGGAGCACATGTGGAAGTTGGGTTACTTATCATTTTGCAACACTTTTTCATTATCTAAGAGTCAAAATTATATAGTTGAGGATATCAAAATCTTTCACGTGAAACAAGCTAATATCTGATCAAGTACTCAATCTCTGTTAGTGTTAGAAATAGGGGTTTGAAAATAAATACATGTTTTAAAATTTTAACTAAAATAGAAAAATGTGGCGTTGTTCCTTTGAAAACATAATAGTTAACGTTTCTCCTAAGGTAGTTAAAAATCTATTCGTGTATATTTTGTATATTTCTTGTGGTTTCTAAGCTATTTCCGCAAGGTAGTATCCTATTGGATTAAAGAATTACTATTGTGCTTACACCAAATCAGCCTATAAGCTCAGAAAGTTACATTTAAATCTGAAATCTCGGATTAGCTGTGGCTTCTAGATTATTAAATCTCTTTTTCTCGCTGAGGTACAATATAACTGCATAGGACCCTGCGATCACGCAAAATATTTCGGTGCACAAAATGTTCTTTATTGAATGATACCATATTTGTGTTACAGTTAAAAGGGACTTGTAGGATACATACATTGACCTCAAAAATTGATTGAATTTGTAAAAAAAAATAATATTTTCTAAAAGTCTTGCAAACAATACTCTCATTGAGTGTTATATCAGAAGAAGGATTTGGAATATTGGTTGCATGTTTTAACTTCCATTCTTTTTCTTCTTTTTCAATTTCATAAGAAACTGTTTTCAATGATTTAGTACATCAGGAACAATCGAAATAGAACTGATGAGTAATGATTTCCCTTATGTTTGCAATAAAGGAATGTCGCTTGATCTCTTACGCAATATATATTTCCTTATTTTTCAAGTTCTGTATAAAAATTCCCGTTTCGTAGAATATGTGAATGATCTTAGAATATTTTATTTATTCAATTAATCATGGGCAATAAAAGATGTGAAATACCTGTATTCTCACTTCGTTTATAGGAACGTCAAGAAATCACCGGAATATACATATTTTTCGGTGCTTTTGTACAACATAAAAACTGAAAATTCCCCAATAAACACATACATAGAATACAGAGTAATACCATGTTTTCGAAAGTAGACGCCATTAATAATTAGGTAAATATTGACGCAGAATATATTCTTCCTAAATATTTATAATATAGAATTAGTATAACACTAAGCTCAAACCTGGTGTATTTATCCTTCGCAGTGTAAAATGCCGTTTATGAAATCCTCAAAACATTAGATGAAAAAAGTTGTTTATATCATGTTTTCCTCAATTACTATTATGATTATTATTCAGTGAATTAAATGGCTTACTCAACTTTTATTCATGTAAAAGGCATTTTATGTAGGTTATGTAAATTCAGCCTATTCCTATTACAAAATACTTGTATAAATTATATATAGAGCATTTTTAAAACAATTCACGTATATAAGTAAATAAAAAGAAATATATACAGTAAGTGGCAGAATTATATCTAGATTTTTGAATAAGTAATGCTACATATTCTTTCTAACTAATTGTAAATTGTTTTGATAAAATACTATACCTAAACATCATCGCAATTAACTTCGTTTCTAATCTATTCGGAGAATTATGTAATAAAATTATTGTTCTTATTTGGCATTATTTTGGCAAAATTTATTTCTTCATGGAAGTGCGATCGCTGCTAAAGTACAGTCCCTGGCCAAATTACTTGAAACACTTAATATTTTATAGTTTCTTCATAATAAAATATAAACTATACATGTATTATATTTTTCAATTACAATATATATTGTAAAAATATGTAAAATATATAAATATTAAATAAGTAATTAATATTTAGTCCATAACCCATGATTTTTAATAACACCCTTAATTCTTCGGGGCATACTTTCCATGCAAGATATGATTGTCTCTTTTATATCTTCATCGTTCTCCCATACACCCTTTATATTTTTCATTAATATTTCCTTTGTAGGGGTTTCTCTTTCATATACCTTACGTTTTAGTCGATTCAATACATTCTCGATGGAATTGAGGTCCGGTGAATTTCCGGGCCAACGTAAAAGAAGTATGTGATTGTCTGCAAAGAATTTCTTACCCTTTTTTGCCACATGGCAAGGAGCACTATCTTGCATAAATATACGTCCTGGCGGTATGCGACGTCCTGGCTTAAAATACGGTAATAACGTGTTTTTTAACACATTTATGTACTGCTCTTGACGCATTGTACCTTCTACAAAATACAAAGGGCCGGGTCCGTCTCCACTAATCACTCCCCAAATCATTACCTGCGGAGGGTGTTTTACAGTTCGAAGAACCGTGGCCTCTGTGAGACGTTCGCCAGGTTGTCTACGAACAAATTGCGCTCGGTGCACTGACACACAGAGCAAGCACTCGCCACTAAAGAAAACCTACTAAATAATGCAAACATTAATTCAGTAAAAATCATGTTGTTAAGTTATTCACCTTTTTCCAATTCTCGTCTGTGTAATTGTAGCAAATCTATTGCTCGAAGCCTGATGAACAATTTCACGGTCAGATCTCTTCGAAGTTTTTCTTTTCCGACCGCACTTTGCCCGTCTTTGTGTCGATGTGCTAGCTCCTTCGTTTAAGTTTCTAGCTAAACGCGATACAGAAGAAGGAGATACTTTCTGTAATTTTGCAATTTCTCGTTGTGACTGTTTATTTGATTGTAGAAGAGCTTATATAGCGGCTTTTTGTTCACTTGTTAAATCTTTCCCGGGCATTTTCTACAAGAAACCCCAAATATTTAAATTTTTTTCAAATTCCAAATAATTAATTATTAAGAGAGAGATAGCATAAGAATTTTACCTTTGCAATAACGACATATCAACACAAAACACTTAACGATACTCCACAACTTAGCTCCTATACGGTTATGACGAAATATTTTAAAAAATACGATGCATTCTCTAAACTGTGAACTCGCTAAATGTAAGTTGATAACTGAAATATTTATATATACGTACTTTACTCTTCTAAATATCATTTCTCTAGTATTTTTATTTATTGATACAATATAGTGCCCCTATAAACGATCGGATTCAAAGCAAAAGAATATCACTATAATAGGAAGGGAATTTCCAGGTAAAAGGGTTGATTTATGACATGTTTCAAGTAATATGGCCAGGGACTGTAATTTGATTTTATTTATCGAACATTAAACCAAGAAAAACATATTTCCACCAGTTTATATAACGGATGCTTAATTTAAAATTTTATCATTCCAGTATACAGCATAATCTACATATATTACCCATTCTGCTGTTTTTCATTTACGGTGTTTAATCAATGATTAGTTATATTGGATCTACAAGTAATGAAACCAAGAAAGTTTACCACTTTTCTTCTTGAATGCGATGAATTTGTTACTAAAGATAAGGTTGCGTTGAACTCATTAAGCACCTGTCTCCTATAATAGCATAATTTTCTCAAAAAATTCCGGAAATTAAGAAATTAATACTTTGTACTACAAGTTTAATGTGGTTATGGTTAACGTTATCTCTTGCTTGTTATTATTGTTTTAATCGAGTACAGACCGATAATATATGTAAATATTTTCATTTATTATCACAGATTCGATTAAGATGTTTTGTTTTATGGTCTCCAATTTGAGATTAAGTTAATTGATAACATTTTATTTATCCAGTTATGTTCAGTGATTAGTAAAAACAACGTCTTACTGCTATTGAACATACACTTAGCTTACGCACTATGTGTTCACAGTCACTAATTTTAGATGCATTACACCAGATCAGCTCTACAATAGAGATAACTTTTTTAACACTAGAACTAGAACCGCCGAAAATTCCTCATACCTCGAACCGCCACCCCGGTCAAATTGATCGGTGATTAAATCTCAATTTTGTTTCGACTGTTTTTATTAATTAACATAATTTGTTTGCATAAAAGTGTATATTTCTTCAGAAAATATAAAAATAACTTCTAACTTAACTTTGGTATTTTAAGTATCCTTACAACTTTTGCAATAAGTTACTTTAAATCCACATTTTCCACATGTGTATGTTCTTGTTACAGTTCTTACATCCATCGTAAGTCTTTTTTTCATATTTCTTTTCTTGACATGTACGTCTTTTGCGAGATTGCTTATCTGTCTTTGATTCAGCCTGTAAGTTCTTGTTGCATTTTTGATTCGATGTTCCCTCCTGAGCGTCTTCTTCGTTGTTATTGGATTGTTGCGAGAGTTCTTCTGCCAATTGCAGAATGAAGTCGCGACGTTTTATTTTTTTGCTAGTGATGCTTTTGTATACAGCAAACGTATTGATTGCAGCAAGATCCAATATATTATAAAAAACATGGACTGGCCATCTTCTTGAGGGTGCCTTCACGCTGTATTTTCGGGCCATTTGATCTACTACGTCAACGCCATATTTTGTGCTATTATAGTATAAAACTGTTTCTGGCTTTTTCTTTGTACCAGCACCAATCGAAACTGTTGGATGTTGCGTACTTAGAAGGAGAACATTTTTGTTTATTTTGGCTTGATACACTGTCAAAGTGCAAACGTTTTCTTTACTTGTGAATAAAACAGTTTCATATAAAGAACCTTTGCTTTTTTGATTACTTCGGGAATTTCTTTTCTCGACCTGTTCACAGTTCCAACAAATGTGGTGTTTTGCTGATTTCTTTGCAATTTCCAAACTGGTAAGAAAATTGTCCATTGTCACATTTCTTCCCTTCTTGGTGTAAGGCTCTAATAATTTTAGAACGATGTATTCACCAAGTGGTTGTCGTATTGGCCTCGAACAAACTAATCCGGTTTATTGCACATATATTGCGTAAATCGACATCTTGTTTTTGTAGGAAAAAGTTGTTCGTCTATTGTTATGCTTTCTCCGGGCACATAACAAATTTTGCAATTGTAAGCAAATTTTTGCCATATTTCAGACACTAAAGCAAACTTGTCATGTTCCAATCTTTCTTTCCTTGCAGACTTGAGATCGAATCTGAGATATCCCACGATTTTTCTAAATTTATTTCTAGACATCGTTTGACTAAAAAACGATATTCCCCACTTTTTAGACCACAAGGAAAGATTCTAGATCTGCTAAAGATAATTACCAGTCTTGACTGTCTAGTTGTCTTCTAGCTTCAGCCTCAGTGCATTGTTTTATGTGTCTCAGCATCGGGTCATCGATAAATAATCTCCAGAAACTACTCACATTTGCTGCAGTTGCTTTTTGTTTTGCACAGCCTGTTGACCCTGGATTGTCCCTGAATATATTGAGTTGGGTTTTTCTGCCTGCAGTAAGCTGACTCGCAGAAATTACTTGCCATTGGGAATTGTCTTTTGATTTACAAACTGCACCAAGATTGAAGGAAAATCCTTTTTCTGTTGGTTTCTTTTGCTGGCGATTAGAACGAACAGACGTTTTCACTTGCTGCTTGTCACTGGAACTAGTACTAGTCACTGCAACCGTTACATCACAAACTGCGTCATTGTCAGATTCATCACTATTTTGTTCCTCACTCGCAACAACTCGAGAACGAATTTCGTTTTCACTGTCCGTACTTACTAATGAAAGACTTTCCAGTTCGTCTAAATACGCTAAAGCTTGTACAGCCGAGAGGCCTTTACTGGACCACATACTGTTCAGTCTAACTAAACAGGACGAATGCACTGTCAGAGTACTACCGATCTTTTTATATGCTTCCAATAGTGCAGGTTGAAACTTGCAAAATATTTTGTACGCATGCGCCAAACTAAGCCTGCGCATGTGTGACACTAAAAAGAGCACGAATAGAAACAGGTTCTTTGTTGAGGGCAAGGTTGAACATGTGGAAACAGGTACGAACAAGTACATACAAATACGAACAAGCTCTGATCGGTTGATGCAGTTATACGCCTTGTTTTATATGTAATAAATGTTTGAAATTATGTATATATTTACATGCGGTACATGCCTAAATGTTTAGTTCTTTCAAATGTTGCAACCAAGAAAAAGAATTGACAAATAATGTTTCTCGTTTAAGGTAAAATTTCCCAGAACACCGCTTAGAATTCTACAAAATATTCAAAATTTTGTGAGAGCATTGCCAAACTAAATTTAGGAAAAGTCGCATGATTTCAAGATCATGTCAAAATTAATTCTGTTGAAAAAAAACTTTAAAATTGGGAGACGGTCAAATTGACCGGTGCGGCGGTTCTAGTGTTAATTGAGTAAGATACTATACTCCTACAGTGAAAGACATGAATACATACAAAACAAAATGCGACAAATTTTATTCGATTGAGTATTCCTGGAGTTTTCAGCAGCATATTAAAAAAAAAAACATATCAACTAGATTCTATAAGATGGCCATCAAAATCGTCGCCAAGTTTGATTCATGTTATTTCAATTTTTTTAAGTACAACATCCTGTGTATTTTTCTAGAATGATTCTTTTTTACAGACATTTCCCTACACCTAAAATGCGTCCTTCTGTAGTGGTAAATTAAATATAAAACTATACAAAAGTTTCTCGTTTAAATACATAGTATGCTATATTATAAACTTTAGTTTCTCTTGAGATATCCATTGAAAGTAATGTGTAAACGTTATTTTTTGGTTGAATCCCAACATCTACTCGAAGTGACTATCATACACACATTGTTTGGCAAGTTAAAAAGCTCGTATAAACAATAAATAGCGAAAATAGGCAGTTGATTAGATTGGTACATAAAACAAATAGATTTGTTTAAAGCACGACACACTAAGTTTCTTCAACAGAAAAAGTAAATAATTTATTAAAAATTGTTTTAAAAATTACGTAGTTTAGCTAAACATAATTTTTCAACAAACCTTCTAGAAGAATTTTTTGGCGCTACGTGTAACTTAGACATTTTACAAAACATTATGCCGGAAATGTTAATAAATGTTCAACAAAATATAAAGAATCGTATTACAGGTTGCATGCAGGAACATGCGACCACACAAAAATTTATAGTACATACTTTATCGCAGCACTGAGGATTTTAGCAAAAAACTTGTCTGCATAGTTTCACATTTAATTTACTAAAAAAGTGCGCATTTTAGGTATAGGGAAATGTTTGTAAAAAAATTTAGGAGAGCTTCTCTATCAAACTCTGTAAACATATATAGGGGTTCCATTAAAAAAACCTGAAATAAGATAAATTAAACATGGCCATGTCGAATCTACTTGATATAATGTATTACACTGTTCTACAATATTAAATGAGTTTCATGCATCGGCAATGAAATTAGTCAATACCAATGTATTTTGGTCTGCTAAATTCGAAAATGAAAAAGCTTCGTTCGCGTTTTAAAGATAACTTGAACTTTTGAAAGTAGTAGCCTAGTCATTCCATAATTACGGGTGAGACATTAAACAGTGGTACCAGAAGGCTTTAATAAAAATTGGTGATGCTATACCTATTTTAATAAGTAGAATTAAAACCAAAATTCCAATTAATATACAAACAATTTTAAAAAAATTAATAATTTTACATGAAATTGATAGGCCTAAGCCTACATTTTAAGTTAGTTTCCATTAAAATGAAATCGCTGAGAAAAAAAATATTTTATGTAACTTATTGACGTTTTTTGGCCTTTCTTCTGTATGTTATCTTAGGGGCATCTCTTATCACCGACCAACAGTAATCAGCAAGCATAGTTGAACTCCGTTTGCCGTGATATCGCCTTTCAAGGGTAGCAATATCCTGATCGCTTACTGCGCCAAGGTTTGGAGGGAAGTAGTCCAAATGAGAATAAAGGAAATGTATTTTAAGCGACATGTTGCACCCCATCTTCCTGTGTGATTGCAACAATGTGGTCACTATTGTTCTATAGTTCGACGCTCTTTTGTTACCAAGAAAATTTCCCACAACTGACTTGAAAGCATTCCATGCAGTTTTTTCATCGCCTATCAAAATTGCATTGAAGTGTTCATCAGACTTCAGGTTTCTTATTTAGGGACCTAACTCTTTGGTTTTGGCTTCACTTAATCGCGGGAATTTATGAAAGGGATATCTAAATGCTTCTCCATTGTGGTCCATTCCTTTCACAAAATTTTTCATTAATCCTAATGTGATATGTAATGCAAGCAAAATTATTTTGGATTGATCCACTAGTGGTTGTCGGATAACATTTTTAATCCCTGGTTCAATTTATGTCGAAGAGGCCAATTTTTAATTTTTGTAATGTTTATCCCTTTCACGACTGTCCCATTCGCAAAGGAAACAGCAATATTTTGTATATCCCTGCTGAAGTCCTAGTATGATAGCCGCCACTTTTAAATCTGCACATATAAATCTACTGCTCCAGTACAGGGCGCACGATAAATATGTATTCTTAAATGCCTCCGCAAGTTACAAAAATAGCGAGGAAACGCATGACATCTAAATTTTCGCAACGAGAACCAATCATGCAAGATCAGTGTGATTTTCGTGTTTAGCACATTAATATTATTAAGAATTTATTAGTTTTCTCTTCGATGCATTTTGGCTGTTGAACAGTGTTACCGAAAGCTCCACGAAATACGCAATCGAATGTAATTTGAATGACCGCTGTAGCGTGTAAGAGGTTTAAGATATCGGCTACTGAAGAAATAGGCATTGCGTAAAAATCTCATTATCTCAAAAGCTAGGTTTGACATTATTTCTCCAAATTGCTTAAAGAAGAAATTGTCTTCCACCCACGCACCAAGTGAAGATGCTATATAGAGTCGTATAAATCAAACGAAACCTTTGACATTCTTCTAAAATGTTTTTCATTTATTTAGTATTAACAAATATTCATATTGTTTCGTTAAAATAATTTATAATATATTTTGTTTCTGACAAAGAATATTGTAACATATTATCAAATAGTAGAAATGGATTTTGGTTGGTATAGAATGGTTTTCCCTAATTTCCACATTTTCGAGAAGGATTATATATGTTATATTTGATTAGAATAGATTATCTGCTTATATAAACTGTAACTTGTGATATCACATAAACTAAAACCATGTTCCTTTAAATAACTTTCAAAATCCATCCATGTTACACGAATCAATAGAATCAATACACGTGTACAGATAGCAAAACTGATGTCGTTGATGATGTTTACTCGTGATGTATGGAGTACGTACGCTATGCTTATCACTTCACAGAAATCTAGTAATATTTTTACAAATAATTCAAAAGCTTGGTAAGGCTTAATGTTAGTCTTTCCCTTGTGCTACTTACCATACAATCTTGAAAAGATTCGACCGCGTTCTTTTCAATAAAATAATAGAACAGGAAAAACACAGTGATTTATTTTACAGAATTTTTACATAATTATGCAAGAAAAACAAATGTTGACACTAGATCCTAAAAGGTGTTCCAAATGACCAATTACGTGATTTAATACATCTCCATACTTTCCCTGCCTTATGTATTCAAACGCTCCTTCAGTATTACGCATCTTTCCGCAGTTATATTCAATTGTTCAATTTAATGTTTCGACTTCAATTGGAACCTTATATGCAAGTGTTTTTTAAATGACTCCATCGTTGAAAATGCAGTGAATTTAAATCGGATAAGCCACCATGACCATTGCTCATAGATCTAGCAGATTAAGTAGAGTATGGTCACTTTCTAACGAAATACAATATTATACAGCAACAATACCAACCCAAACATTTATTGAAAATTCGTGTTATGTTTCGTACACAGTCAAAATATACTGGACATTCGAAACTGCAGGTCTTATTCAGCATCGATCAAAAAGTTAGAAAATGCAGAAGCTTTAAGAAATATACTATTTACAATTTGCGTACTAAGCCGGGTGTAGAATTCTAACTGAAGTAAATACCACCACCTGCAGTGATTGATTGTTGACCGGTGTGTCTGCTTCTAACATAAGTTTTCTTGTGACAATATGGTGTGGCCCAAGGAAAAAACAAGTGAATACGAGGGTCACGCTATATATTTTGAGATACAAGAAAACTACAAGTCTTTTTACGAAAATGATTTTATTTATGTTCAAAATAATCTCCTCCTGCATCAATGCACTTGTGTAACCGAAGTTTCTACAACGTAAAAGCGTGAAGCCAGTCATCTCTTGGAATGCTTTCAAAAAATAGATGAATTGCTTCATCTATCTCATCCTCCGCCGTGAAACGTCGACCACGTAAATGTTTCTTTAGGTTGAAGAACAACCAGAAATCTCACGTGGCCAAATCAGGCGAATAGGGTGGATGTTCAATGATTTTCACGTAAAACTTCAACTGTCTGCTGTGCACTGTGTGACGATGCATTGTCGTGATGCAACATTAACCCGCGAATGTTGGTCGACTCAAGAACTGCAGATAAACATTTTGTGGTGTACCAGTTTGCTGTGACTGTACGTTGATTTTCCAGCTTCATTGCTTTTACTAATCCGGTACTACGGAAGAAAACTGCGTACATAGCTTTCTTGACAGCCCTTTGCCTTTTGGCCATTGTTGGTGTTGGTGCATCTTCGTGGATCCACACGCGGCTGTTCTGGCGGGTAGGAATATCTTAAAATGGGATGTAAGTTTCATCACCTGTTACTATTTTTTATAGAATGCGATGTCCACCATTATTTAACATTTCCAATGTTTCCCGAGCGATTCTTACTCGCTCTGCTTTTTGGAAATCGATAAGCGTGTGTGGTACCCAACGAGTAACAATTTTTTTCATCCGAAGATGATCATGTAAAATTGAATTTACTGTTGCGAATCCAACACCAAGAGTTACCTCAATCATTTGATAGGTGCATCTTGGATCTTCGTCGATCATACGTCTCACACTCTCAATGTTTCCAGCGGCAACTGAAGAACAGGGCCTACCGGTACGCTCCTCATCACCAAGCGATATCCGTCCTCTTCTAAATTCGCTATACTAGCGAAACACAGTTGCACGTGAAGGACTTTCATCACCAAATGCAAGTTGCCATCGTTCAAGACTTTGTTGTTCACTTAAACCGACCTTAAAATCGTAGTAAATCATTGCGCGTAAATGTTCTCTTGACAAGTCCATGTTTCGATGACAAATCGTACCTACCACGTTTACTCTATGACAGCAGCGACTCAACTGACAGTCAGAGTTTACTACTTACTAACTTCTCTACTTTTGTGGCATCTCAAAATATATAGCGTGTCCCTCGTAAAAGTTTATGCAACAAGTTATGTAAGAATAACAGTGAAGATGCAGAAACAAGTAAGTAGTGAAAGAGAATTGAATGCGAGAATGAACAATGCTGTTAAAATGTCATATCCCATAAAAAATAAACTAATGAAGATGAAAAGGATGCCTCTTAAGACGAAGATTTGAAATGATCTTTATAACAAAACAAATAAAGTGCAATATCCTGGCCGTGGAACTGAGATACTGTGAAGCGTTACTTGTTAGTATTACAAAGGAAGATAAAATCAGAAATAACGGTTTAGAGGAAAATTCTTCCTAAGTATTATCGAAAGAAAACAATTGAAATAATGCAGACGTTTAATACAAATGATACAAGAAAGGCCAGTGAAGAGAATGTGGTAAACTAGGTAGGAAATATCAAGAAACGAAAGTCATGGAACAATGTAATCGTGAAAAACCTGCAGAAAAAAGGGATGACTTAGATTGAGGGGAAAAACTGGCATTTAACACCGTATTGATATGGTAAAGGTTACATGTAGTAGCCTACAACTTAATGTACAATACTTCAAATTCAGCTACTTGTGCATTAGAATAATCTTTCACGTTAAATGTAAGTACAATTAAAACACTAAATACCTCTTTCTAATAATGACTATGGTAGTCTATGTAATGCAGACCGCTGGATAAAATGGATTTGACAATTTGATGAAGCAGTAGGAGGTTAAACGTTTATCTCCGAAACAACAAGGCCTCGGCGCTCTTCGATGACGTCACGCTAGATAGGCGATGTATCGCCATGCACGATATTAGCCTAAGCGGTAAAGGAATCGTTTTTTGCATTTCTTTTTTAAGTTTTGAAAGGCTTCCAGTTTAAAGAGGATGCCAGTCGTCAACTTAGTCCTTCTTCGCATCCCATTCGATTTTATTTTGGAGAAACGAAGTTTCAAAGCAAAAACCAAACACGTAACCGAGCGCCGTTTTCGTGAAAGATGTATTTGTGATTGATATTTAATCGACTAATTATTATTATTTGTAATTGTACATGTATTTGGACGAAGCTAAGGTTGAAACGATACAGTAATTGCAATTTTGTTCGAAATGTTATTCAATTTCACGAGAAAATTTACAAACGTGCTATTTAACCAGGGTTTTTAATTTCCTATTATATGGTGTTTTACCTAATGTGTCATTACTTTTCCCATAATCGTTTTTAAGTAGGGATTTGTAGAAGAAGTTATTATAATTGCTGCAATACGTTCACTGCTGTTAATATGACATTTATATATATCAGTATCCAAATGGCTACGTTCGGTGACATAATTTTGTTAAATATAACGTAAGAATATAAAACTATTTTCACGTTTTTTGTCAAATACAACGGACAGTTAAGGAATTGAAGGGAGTTGGAATAGCATTTTTAAGCTTAGAATTTTTCAAACTTACAATTATAGTTTCACCAGTCCCTGAATCTGTAGTTGTTGAAAAATAAATATCTTCCTGTACAACAAGTAACTCACAAACGAAACATACAAAACAGCCGACGCCACAGTTTTTAGGTTACCTCATTTTTATCGTTTCAGAAAAGGTTTTATCGCTTATACAACACTAAAAAAACATTACAGGTATCATCAACAAAGTACGGAAATATCACTACATGGTATTTTTTTTAATAAAACCAATATAATTTGTATAAACCAATTCAAAACGAAAAGACGGTCTGAACGTGTAAACGCGTTTATGGCTGATCGACGACTTACTGCAAAATACGTCACAGCCTGCTGACATCAAAGCGCTTAGGCTTCTATATATCAGAGGTAACGGTTAAGCACGTTGGGCATTCTAGGCAGGTAATTTTTTACACTGAGTTACGTTTACGAATCCAAAATATTGAAAATGACAACCATACCCACAGGGACCTACGAAAGTCTCAGGCTCAACCCATAGTATAGTGGCACTCTCGGTACGCTCTCGGTTCCATAAAACCTTCTCATATGCACATTACTGCTCCTGATACGCTCTCGGTTCAATTAAATCTTTTCCATATTATAAAAGTGGAAATGCCGTTTACTACTACTACTACTAACTTTTTGCATTTGCAAAATCAAGTATAACATCTTCAAATGCCATTCCCCCCATCGTTGAACGCAGATAATTTTTTATCAGTTTCAGTTTTGAAAAAGAACGTTTATCTTCAAAGCTTGTACCAAATATAGCGAGATAAATCCCGAAAGCAATATTAACGTCTGGAAAACTTGCAACTAACATAATGGAAGGCATGTTCGGTGCTTCTTTGGCCAGAGTACCTACCTTTTCATTTCCTTCGATCCCTTGGTGTCTTGGGAACCGACTAATATATCAATGAATTCATCACATATGTTTGCTGAAATATATAATAGACATTCCCCTTTCCTGGATTTCCATATCTTTGAAAGTGTTCTCTGAGAAACGGATCAAATTCAGCTAGCAGATGAATACAACCAAAATAGTTTCCATTGTTAGGAGAGTTGTATGTTTAGTTCTGAACGGCACGTATGCGAACTGCACATGTATTTAAGGCGCGCAATGTACGTGTATTGTTAAATTCACGTGAAATAGATACGTGAAGGTTCACCCGATACATCTCAAATCCCATATCTGTACCAGTGACAAAGCTTCAATGGAGATTTTGAGATTAAGTCTACCCAAAAATAACAGAACACTGTTCTGTATTAATGTTGGAATCAGTTACAATATTTTTATTGAAAAAAAAACGGTTATAAGCTAAATTAATCTACAATATGCATTTATTACAATTAGGCATAAATCTACATAATTTAGTAACATAAGTTAGTAATATAAATACAGGCAAATCAGTATTGTGAGACTGCGAGAATCGATGCATCTATTCACTGCACAAGCACAGCTGAGACATACAACAACAAGAATTGTCACCGCGAAAAGCTAGTCCTCTTTCAGCAAGAAGTTTGCCACTGCTACAGCTCATCGAAACCAGTTATAAATTGATTGCCTATTGCACTAGGATTGGCAGTGTTGCAACTAAATACCTTGCGAGTACAGCAAAACGCTTTACCAATTGAAGGCGAATATATGAGGCAATCCTTGCTGACAAATTTGCCATTTGCCAAATTTCTTATAAAATATTCTTTGCATGCATATTTTATTTTTTCGCAAAATTATCTACCTTTTAAGCTACGAATCAGATTTTAAATTCTAGAATGGGATATCTTCTACATTTAGATCAGCATTTATTTCCCATTCAACAGGATCATTTGATACAGATTCCTTGCTATTCTTTATTCCCAAATCTGCTATTGTTGGTTCCGCATCTGCCTGAATAACCGGTTCATTTGTAAAACTTATTACATATTGCACAATCGCATTGTTCAGCAGTATCAGTCAGCATTGGTTCTGATATTGACGAACTTGTTGAAACAGAAGTGTTTAGTGAAGTGTCATTGCTAGAAGTAGTATCTACTTTACTAACAAATTTTATCAGAACCTTTTTTTTTAAGCATCCTCTTTCTCATGCTTTTTCTTTCATTTAACAAATCCACACTCGTGCTTTTTCTTGTACCCATCGGACATGATTTGTTATTATCTAAAAATTAAATCAAATTTTTATTAATTAGTGATTATTTTCACAATTAAAAGATTTGTAATTTGTTGTAAAAGGTAGGCCTTTATAACCAAATTATCGTTAAAATCAAGTTATATTGCAAATAAATTAATAAATCGTTAGTTTATTAAAATAAAAAATGCTTATACAAATGGACGGTGGTGAGCAAATTTTTAAATTCAAGAATAAAACGTTAATCAAGCACATTCACCTGTTGAATGTTTGCTTACATTTTACATGCTTACTTTTCAGAATTCAATCCAAATAGTTATATCTACTAAATTCAAAATGATGTAAATACATTAACAACTGCATAACAAGAATACTAAATTGAAAGGACTTACAAATACAATTTTTCCTAGGACCTACGGCGATCCGAAAACGGCCCTGCTTGGAAGGACACTTAGGGCAGCAACAGATTCCCATTTTCCCTGTTTAAGTCAACATGTTCGCTAGTATTAGTTGGTGCAGAAGATGATTGTATCAGTACTGATACCAGTCGTAAAAATTCACGGAATAATATTGTAATGAAAACGCTGCTTTGAAAAGCTTCATAAATTCATTACCGATAATTTCATACGAAAAAATGTATCTGTCTTCGTTCTGCAGTTAAATTGAAAAAACCGAAAATCTGTCAACCTTCGAAGGAGTGTCTCGCCTGTTCAAAGCAAATTTCAGCGGATGACCATACTTTAATATCCTCTACGTGTCCGCCAAGTTTCATTAAGATTTGAATTTGACACCCGGGAACTTTGCATTGTAAGCATTATATACTCTAAAAAATGCCTAATTGGAACTTTCTTCTTTGTCTTATTTAAAGGGACACGACTATGCATAGCCAACACAACCTTTTCAAGTTAACCTGTATAAAAATCTGCTTACATAACGTACTCATTAATTGTTGTAGAATGTAAACAAAATTCCTTGATCACGCTGAAATATTAAACTAAACGCAATAGTATATGTTTTGTGCAGCTCGTCTGAATTACGCGAGCTTATCGCAACGGAGGAAAGATTAGATCGTTTCGTCGCCATTGGAGGACGCGTGAATGCAACAAATTTTTCGGTAGACTGTCAATCCGGCTGCGCGCTCTTCCGCGGACGCGTTTTCAAAACTCATGGGGTAATTCATGAGATTCATAGAACACGCGCGCGAAACGCAACGTACTGCAACAAAATTACCTTTGCGTTATCGCTGATAAGCGTTCATACGCTTGTTGTCCTCCAGTGCGCGTACTTTTATTTTGTAAAATGGGTCATGTTATCAAAAAGTAAAAGTAAACAACAATAATATACCACAGCCTATAATTTAGTACAAAATTAGTATATCCCCCGTTTTCTTCTACATATAATACCGATATCTGCACCAATTCCGAGATAAAATATGAACTAAACTATGATAATGAAAATTTTTGGTAGCTGATATGCGTTAATGGTTCGTTAGTGGAGTTTTTGTTAAGTGAATCTGTGCTAAATAATTCCAGTCAAGAAAATATCCATACTTTTTGGATACACGCAGGAGCGTAACAATGACCTTTGTGTATGTATTTCTTTCATATTTTTAATTACATTTTATCGATCCACAGTGTAACGCATCCCACTCCTAATTATAATTGTTTTTCAGTTACTGTATGTTTCATAAGTTTTACAACTGACATCAATGGAACGATGAACTCCTTGGCCCGAAACACAATTTTTGTATTTGTAAAATTATCGCATTTAAACGCCGGCAAATACTATTTGGCGCCGTCCTTCTTATCGCTAAAATCACTTATTAATCACGTATTTGACATTATTTTTAGAAGCAATTTTTTTTAAATAGCATCCATTTTTTGTGCATACACCTATTCGCTTCCGTGACTGACAATTTAGTTCTAAAAATATTTATATTATTATTATTAATATGCAAATCTTCATATGTATGTGAGACAAGAAACCCATTTAGATGATTGTGAAAGTAAATAACCCGTAAATCGCACTTATGTCCCTCTAATCAGGTCAGTAATGATTCAGTTACGTAGCCGGCAGTAGTAAAACATAATTTTGGTTGAACTGCTAGTGCTAAACTAATGGAATACAGTACGAACTCCTTAATCCGAGTTAATTAAAACACATGTTTAAACAGATACGTTTGGATTGCCGATATTTTCGGATTACTGGATAGTGAATACATATTAGCTTTTATGTGTCACTGAGAAGTAAAAAAAAGCTAACAATAAAACAAAAAAGTATCTTGAAAGATATTTATTAAAAATAAAAATGAAAACAAAAAATACATAAATTAAAATGTACATTTCAATGATCAAAAAAGAAATCGGTGATACGTGTTTGTTTATTGGTAGCAATTTCTTTTTTAATGCATTCCGACTGCAATGTTACTTGTTGAGGAGCTAAATTATTTTCACAAGCCCATCTCAAACACGTGGCGAAACATTTCACAGCTTCTTCATGCACCACAAGCTTAACTCTTGGCATTTCTTCATCGCTTTCTTGATTATCAACATTCTCTTCACTTTATGAATCAGAAGCGACTTCATCAATTATTTCTTCTTCAGTGAGAAATGCTCCATCTTCAATTTCCCCTTGTACCCATTCCTGTACATCCTGGTCCGACGCAGCCAATTTTCCCAAACATGTCCTTGATTTCAACTAGCTCATTAGTTTGAATTTTATTAGATGGAAGGAATGTGCTTAAAGGTAAATCATCTTCATCATTATAGTCTTCTTCAGTCTGGTCATCGTTCATAGCTAAATCGACATATTTTTGTTCAGTAGTTAAGTTCGGACAAATATTTTTCCAGGAGTTTCTCAACAGCTCAGTTTTTACTCTTTGCCAGGCTTCGTCGAGCAAAAATACCACGTCTTTTAAATTTATTGCCTTTAAGATTTGTGCAATGTCATCATTAGATTCAACAATTTGTGAGAGAAGTTTCTTGCGATAATTAAGTTTAATAGTCTGAATCACATGTTGATCCATGTGCTGCAGAACCGGTGTACAATTTGGTGGAAGGTACATGACGGAAATTTGTTTAGCATCACCCATTAATTCTAAAGCATCGGGATGACCAGGAGCATTATCTAAAAGCAACAGCTTTCTTAAGTAGTCCCAATTCCTCCATTTTGTTTTCTACCGACGGCACAAAATGCGAATAAAACCAGTCTTTAAACAGATGCTTTGTCACCCAAGCTCTTTTTTGCTCCCTTATAAATAACTGGTAACTGGCAGTTACGAAAAGCACGTGGCCTTTTTGACTTTTCCAAAACAAATAACAGTGGTTTGTGACTTCCCAATGCGTTTGCACATGACATGAAAGTTATCCTTTCTTTACTTAATTTTTTTCTAGGTGCCGATGCTTCAGATTTATTAACCAACGTTTTTTTGGGCAACACCCTCCAAAAAAGCCCACTCTCATCCGCGTCGTAAATTTGATCAGAAGTTATTCCTAATCACTCAATTGTTACACACTACACTAAAATCACTAGACAGCTTTTCTCCCGAGACACTTAATTGGCGAATTCCATATGTCTTTTTGAACTTCTGCAACCACCCACAACTGGCGTTAAAGTCCTTAATACGTAGCTTCACAGAAAAAAACCTAGCTTTTTCACATAGCATGTATCCAGAAATCGGGGTACCTCTAGCACGCTGTTGTAAAAACCAGGTATAAAGAGCACTTTTCCATATTAGGATGTTCACATGATTTCTTCCTCCAGGTCCGTTTTCAGAAGTAGAAGCGACAAAATTAAAAATTTTATTGTTTCTTAATATTCGTAATAGTAGATTTTCTGACGTTTTAAATGTTAGATAATTGGGATGCCGATTCACCTTCATCTAATTTATTTAGAATTTCTCCTTTTGGCAATAAAGTTAACGTGTGTTGTTTTCTTTTTTCCGACATGTTTGCACGGTAGTGCTATTCCAACTAAGAACGATGCTTTCGGCCCACAAAAGGGATTTCCCCGAAACGGCCGGGGAATTACCCACATAAAGCTAACCACGCGATGTTTCTAGCGGCACTTTTATTTTGTCAGCCGACCCTACAATCCGAACAACGTTCGTTAAACTGCACTTTGTTCGAATTATTCGAGTCTTGTTCGGACCATCGATGTGGACTACGTTAATTGGGATTACTGGATGTTCGAATTAAGATGAGTTCGGATTACAGAGTCTGTACTGCAGTTATTTCAATAATAAGTAAGTGAAATTGAACACATCGTACTGGCTTTTAAAATATTCCTGTATAGAAACAATTATTTACTGAACGCCACAAAAATTATAATCTATTATACGAAGACTTAAAATTGCGATACGCTTATCAGACTGGATCCGGATTCGTAAACCGATAGTTATGGATATCCAGATAGTTTTGGATTCGGAAATCCCTCCTTCAAAACAATAACTATCCTGTATATTTAATAGGAAATACAATAAAAAGTAAATTTCATATGTTTTACAACTCTGCGCATGCCATAAAAAAAATAACATTGATCCAACAACAAAATATGTCAGCATTCTATATCTCTGTATTCTATATCCCACAATTATCAGAAAATTAACAAAATTTTAACTCCTTATATTATTCGAATACATCATAATAAGTTAGGATTTACATTTTGCAAATTGAAAGATAAAGTACCAAAACCTAAACAAACCCGTGTTGTTTACAAAATTCCATATAACATGGAACAAACACGGCAACATGTGACTGACAGAATAAGAGGTCATAGATACCACAATAACATTACAGCAAAAAAAAAACACAATAAACATAGAACACACATTTAATTTTGACAGTGTATGTATACACAATAAAGAAGTTAATTACAAAGTAAGAAGTATATTAGAAATGATTCAAATGAACAAACACAAAAATGCTGCTAATGACAAAACTGAAATCGAAGGATTGTTCAAAATTTAAATTATCCCATATTGTAAGCTCCCTTATCTGGAGCACTAGTATATATAGCCCCATCTCCTTTTCACATTGACGCTTCCTAAATAGTTTTCACATTCGAACAAAAAGTTATCAGGTGTGTACGTTGCTTAGCTTGGAGTTGAGATTCTCGCATTTGCCTTTTCGTTCTACGGTAATCTTTCATAAAAATATTTGACCAAAACTTTATTATAACAATGCGACAGTAATGTCCATAATTTCAATTATCCTTCTTCAAAATTTTTTATTGTAAATAATATAAATACAAAAAAAAATTAACATAAAACTACAAAATTTAAATTTATAGATTTTAAGAAACAAAATGAAACAAAAAAATTATTTCTGAGAAAGTCAATTAAAAGAATGTTGTCGAAACGTCAGGAATATGGTTTCATTTTATTCATTTCGACCTAAATCCTTTAAACATGTAAAAAGAAAAAACCGCTGTGACCACAAATCCATTTTAATTTAATTGAGAAAAACAGCTACGAAAATTGCATTATTTATTTACTATCATAGGATGTTTTCACATTTACCGGCAACAGTACCGACACGATCACAGCACCGATATTAGCACGGCACCATTCACATTTACCGATTAGTCGCCCATCGATTTTTGTTTTTATTATTTTCGTTGTTTTTATCCCAAAGACACTAAATCTGTTAATGTAATAACATGGCACTTAAACGCAGTCACTTTTAATGCTATAACAAATGATCTGCTTGAGCTCATAAGCAGAAACAACAGACAAGCTTAGAAACGACACCGACCACAGGAGCGATACACACCGACAGATAAGCAACTGCAACTACACGACTCCTACATGTGGGTAAGTGAGAAAGGATTCCCTTTATTTATATGAGATTTGATGCCCACCGGTATCGTTTTCGGTGTCGTACTGCTACCGTGTCGGTAAATGTGAAAACGGCTATATACGCTGCCGCTCATAAGTATTTAGATTTTAGAGATTTTTGTATACAAAGAATGTGTTTTAGAAATACATTCCAGCATTATTGAATAGTATGCTAATAATCAATGAGATTCGCTTAAATTCATTAAATAATATCAGTCTATTTACTTTTTTTATCTGTATGAGAGGTAATACCGTCATAAAAGCGCAGGTAGTAGCGAAAACAAGAGCGTATTTTTTGAAATTCCAGGAAAAATGTAACAGTTGGTAATTTTCCTATGAATCATCAAGCTACAACAAAGCCATTTGATGTAATATTTTTAAATTACGGTCAGTTATCGTTCCATGCTACTAGCGACAACATCTCTTAACGAATAGTGTTTATAATTTCGTTTAAAATGTAAAAACATGGCGAAAAGGAAATAAATTAGTGTTGAAACGCATGCTCTGATAGTAGCACAACATAACTTAGGCATAAGCAATCGTCAAATTGCTAGAAAATTACATTTAAATCCATCTACTATTGATTATAAATACGAAGTAGATGTTTACATGTACGCATGAGGAAATCTAATTAGATATCCTCATTTGTACATTTTTGTCGAGTAAATTACTGCAAACGCCTCTACAGAACTGAACAAATCGTATTGCTACAAATTCTGACGCGACAGTAGCCCTTTAAACCGCCATAGGTCAATTAATTAATTGAAACGCAATGTAATTTACTCGACAAAAATGTACAAATGAGAATATATAATTAGATTTCCTCATGCGTACATGTAAACATACAGTGAAAGTGGCAGTTTTCTAAATAAAGTAAGATGTGGTAGACCAAGGGCGACAACACCCGCTCAAGATATTGTAATCGTGGTGTCCAGCAAACGAAGTAGGAGGAAAACAGACCCAGAAATCGTCGCAGAAATCAATACTGTACTTCCGAAGCCGATTAGTGTGTCCACGGTTAAACGTCGTCTGCAAAAAGTCGGCCTTCACGGACGAATTGCGATGCGAAAGCCCTTGCTTCACCAAATTAACAAGAAAAAGAGGTTACAATGGGCACGTAAACATCGAAATTGGACGGTAGAAGGTATTGTGGATCGACGAATCCAAATTCGAGATTTTCGGTTCGCGAAGACGATTGTTTGTAAGAAGATCTGTAGGTGAACGTGCAGTAGAGCAATGTACAGTTTCTACCGCCAAACACGGCGGTGGTTCGATAATGATTTGGGGTTGTGGCAGATGACTTGTGGAACAATAAACTACAGGCAGCATGGGCTCGAATTACTCCAAAAACATTGTTAAAATTAATTGCAACAATGTCCCAATTATGCGACGCAATCAACAAAAGTAAAGGAGGTCACAGAGACGAATCTAAAATTTAGGTGAAATAAATAATTTTAATTGTTAGTTAAGTTGTATGTTTGTGTATACTTAAACACCAAATACATATTTTAATATTTGCATTCAAATATTTAATGATTTATCCTGAAATTTGAGGTGCCCAAATACATATGAGCGGTAGTGTGCTTGCAATCTTTTACAGAAATATAAAAGGCTTCTGTGTGCATTTCTGTATTAAGAACACTGTACTCATCTTCGTTTTGTCTTCGTAAACTTTTGTGTATCATTTTAGTTAAGTAATATAAACCAATTAATTAATCTGGAATTTCTATGCTAAATGGAGTCTAATGGTAAATAATGAATGCAACAAAAATGCAACGAAAATAACAGTCACATAATGCGGGTATATAGGCACATATATATGTATGCATATAGTTGTCTACGTTAACTGCTAGTTCTGGCTAGTAACTAGTTATTAAGTAATAATTCCATGAAACACATTAATCATCTTAGCGAATCTCATTGTTTGCTATTCCATTTACAGAAATGAATACCTAAAAATATTACTAGTCGCTACACTGAGGTTTATCTTTGTCGGTGCATTTTAAAATAAACAAAACTCCAAACTTTACGATCATCATATTACTTGTGGTAGAGGAAATGACGGTTTGTTTTCTGTAGATATTATATCACGTTTAATGCAGTTTATATAGCCAACAAAAATTATTTTTAATTGATTTTAATTATTGTGGTTGTTGACATTATTTAATCATTTTATTTGTTACAATGTCTTTGAGGACTTGACACTGAGATGTAAGTTCTTCATTACATTGTGTTGTATCACGTCTTTGATTATGCCGTAATTGCTGCTCATGAATGTCTAAACATTTTTCTTGATAGAAAGTGTTGGTTACAGTTCCTTTTGTAACGTGAAAGTTGGTGTCTGCAATCGGTCAATTGGCAAAATAATACAAGATCATGTGCATAAACGCGCAAGAAGTAGGGGCTGAATAAAATGTATCAAATACAGCGGCATTTAGACTATATGCAATCCATTAGACCACTTACGAAATTTTAATTTGTTAGGCAAAGGGGTGTTTATGAGGGACTATTTGGACAGCCTTACTGCAGGATTAAAGTGCTGGATGGTGTAATTCCCCTATATTCCAAAACGCAAGAGGTTTTAAAATTACCTTTTCAAAAAGGATTTAGAAAATATCTTGAAGTTGTGTAAAATTATCCAAACTTCCGTTGACAATTTATTTATGTAACTGGATGTAGATAATATGTTCCTATAGCCTCTTTACTTCTTTCGCGTCCAACCATGTAAAATTTTTCATTGTGTAGATGTTAAGTGTTTCCATGTATAAGGTTTAAAAAAAAGAAGAAGTGTTGAATATGAATATAATTTTTTATGAGATAATATAGTTTAATTGCCGTATTAGCCCGAATATAACGCGATATTTTTTGACTAATTATTTCCCATTAAAAAATTGACTCGCGTTAAATTCGAGGTCTAGGTAATGGAATGTAACGACTCTTCCTATTCGTACGCTAATTCCTCCGCCCGACCTGCGTGTGATGAATCTGCCGAGGTATATCTAAGCTTACAGGGAAGTTCTCTGAGAAACACTCGCTCCGTGCTAGATGCATGCTTGATGCATTTCGAGGCCACCTCACGTCAACTGTTAAGGAAAAAATTAAGGCATTGGATTCCGATCTTGCAATAATACCGAGTGGTATACCATCCCAGCTGCAAGTCTTGGATGTGGTGGTTAATAAACCATTTAAAGATAACTTACGAAAAGAATACAACAATTGGCTATTAGCGGACAATCACCTATTAACACCTTCTGGAAAAATAAGAAAACCCTCAGTCTCACTTTTAGGAGAATGGGTTGCGATCGCCTGGCAGAAGATCTTACCTTAATCGATAGTTAAAGGTTTCAAGAAATGCTGCATTTCCAATAATTTAAATGGGTCTGAAGGTGACATTTTCTGGGAGACTGAAAGCGTGAACGAGCATACTGACGATACCGATGCGACATCAAAGAGTCCTGATTCTGAAAACAGTTCAGATTCTGAATAAACATTTCCTTTTTTATTTTTCTTTCACGTAGGTATCTTGTTACTTACCTAATATTAATTTTGTTTTACATTACTTAATTTTATTGACATGAATGTAACCTGTGTTATTACCTGTTATTAAATAAATGCTTACCTGATTGAATTTATTTTTTTTGAATTCTTTTATGAAAAATGAATGGATCGCGTTAAATTCGGGGTCGCGTTATATTCGGGCTAATATGGTAATTACAATTATGTATGGAAGATTATATCCTGCAAATGACGGCCACCGCTCATGTGGCATGCTCTAATGCGTTTGTCATAATTTCTAATAACCTTCAGCGCTGCAATCGTTCTAGGCTTATTTCTGAAGACTCTACTCCTCAGATAACCCCAAAAGAAAAGTCTGCAGGAGTTAAATCACACGAACGAGGAGGGCAATTGATATCGCTGTTTTTTGAGATTACACGTCCTGGGAAACGAGTCTGAAGCAATGGGACTGTTTCCCTGGCTGTATGGCTGGCAGCATCATCTTGTTGAAACCAGAGGTCATCAGCGTCGAAATCTTCCAATTGGTCCCGTAAAAAGTCGGTTAATATGCTCTCATAGCGAACGGCATTAACTGTAATCGCATTTTCAGCATCGTCTTCGAAGAAATACGACTTCATACCAAATGCCACATCAAACAGTCACTTTTTGAGGATACTTTTCTTTTTCGATTATCGCTCTTGGGTTTTCTGATCCCCAAATGCGACAATTTTGTTTGTTGACGAATCCATTAAGGTGGAAATGGGCTTCGTCAGTAAAGATAATTTTCCTTGAAAAACCATCTTGTTCAAGCTTCCATTCTGCGCGACGCTGTTGGTGATCTCTCGGCTTCAAATCTTGTGCATTTTGTAAGGATGCAAATGAAAATTCTTGGCCAAGATTCGTTGTGTAGTAGAGTAGGAGAGTCCCAGTTGTTGGAATCGATGCCGAATCAATGTGCCTGGTTCTTCGGCCACACTTTCCAAGAGCCATGTTACCCTCCGAACGCTTTGGACGAACACGATGAGCTGCTTTAACTGTGCTTACAATCCCGGTTTGATCAAATTTATGAACCATATTCATAATTGTGCGAAGGTCGATTGTGTACACCAAAATATTCACGTAATGCACAAAATGTATTTTTTCGCGAACACCCATTTTCATAATAAGCCTAAGCATCTTAGCACGTTGCTGGATTGTGTATTGCTCCATGACTACTTTTGCATACGTTTCTAGTTTGTAAACATCACGTAACAGAAGTAATTATCATTGACGTTTCAAAAATATCAGAGACTACTATGTGAAAATCCTTAACGAATCACTCTTTATTATATTAGATTTAAAAGTAATTTTACAATTTTACTCTACACAGGTAACAACGGTAGTGGCAACCGTATAACTTTGATTGATTGATTTTTCTACCAAAGCAGGGCTGGTCTTTACATCCCTAACACTGAAGCTTAGTAGCTTATTGTATTATTCCTGCTTCGGTTTTGTTTTACTCGAACAGGTTAGTTCCCGCAATCAGGTTTAAGAGCCTATGTAGTAAATCTTTCTCCATTGGTAGTTCAATTGTGCTTCGCATAGCGAATCTGCGTATAACTTACTTCAAATTCTACGCAGTATTATATTGTCCACGTCATGCATTGCATGCATAAATTAATTTTCTATATATTTTTGCATCTAAACATAGAATATGAAAATTTACGCGTAAATCTGCATTGCTTGTCAAGTTTCGCACATATTGCAAATTACAATATTCGTAAAGTTTAATGAAGATTCCGAATTATCGAAGTCAATAAAATCTACCCAAATCATCTATAAATAAGCAATGTATAAAAAAAAATTGAGAAACAAATTGTTACCATGCAATAATTTAAAGAAAACTTCCATCAAATTAGTACTCGTTATCCTTTACTATCTCCTTACTAAAAATATACCTATTATTATACCTGTTTATTTAATGAATCATTCGAACTTCTACGAACCTATAAATATATAATGTTGATGAAAACAACGCTGGAACGCGATCGCCATTACCTCTGCTAGCTGTGCTCCACATTGATTGCATTAATTGTGTACATATAGAAATAATAGCAATACTTAAAAATATGGCCACAAAATGTGAATGCAAATAATTACATTGCGCGTATATTTTTACATATGAAGTGCTATTTTTTTCGATGAGTAACGATGCTTTAAAAACACTTTTGTAAAGCAAGTAAAACCGCGATTGCATAAATCATAACATGAATTTTTTGCTGATTTAGCTTGTCATCGTGTATAAGCGGTATGTTTTCCGTTAATATTTGCTGGATGTGTTGTTTTCCATCATCGTAGCGTTTAGATAGATAACAAGCAGCACCTTTTCATTTTATGTATTACTTCGCGTATTTTACGTGAAGAGATTACTTATACAGGGTGTTAAAAGGAAAGTGTCACAAATCTAGAGAGGGGATTGTATGACAAATGGACGGTTTCGAAGATACGAAACATTTTGCGTTTATGCAGCAAACAAACAATGTAGTTTATGAAGTGCTCTCGCTCCATTTAACAGCAGCCACAAATACTTTCGAACCCTTTTGGAAATTCCTGCGTTGGCTTGAATTCGTTGGCATCCTTGATCCAGAAGTACGATAAGAAAATGCAAGTTTTTGCGAACGAAAGAAGAGATAAGCGAACAGATGCACAAATGCGACAAAAAGAAATAAGCGTCGGTAACTCCGAAATCGTCCATTTGCGGACCCTTGCTCATTAAGACTTTTCTGCATATTTTGGGCTATAAATTAGATTAGATTTATTTGTATCTGTAGTGCAACGTGCATAGATTTGTCAATTAAAATATCTTGTACAAAAGTGCAATTGTAAATATAAAATAAATATAGAAGCGTAAATATAAAATTGTAAATATAAAATAGACAGAGAAACAAGACAAGGAACAAGGATATATATAAGGATATATACTATCCACCTCAAAGTTTGTAACACTTGTTTTTAACACCCTGTATAATTTACCAATTTTTATGTCAAGACTATTATCAATTATATCGAGTCTGTTAACATTTTTATTGCTGATAGTATATCATTACTGTTGTAAAATGATCAACGATGACTTAAATTAAAGACTATTATTATGATTACTTTTTAAATGCAATATACATTATACATATTCAACAACAGCGATATAATGACCGGTAACTATTAAATTGACTGGTTTAATAACTGAGAAGTTCAGGGAGATGTTGCAATAATGCAATAAACATGAAATTTATACATCTCCTGATTTAAGCAATTCTATCACTTTCACCATAAGAATTTGAATACGGTATTAGATTCATATCAACATGTTGGCTTCTTTAATTTGTAGTTTGTTACCTAACACTTAAGAGGCTAAACTTATCTTATCAATCAGTATATTATGAAATGTAATACAATATTTAATAAATTAAAATTCGAGAAAAAAATATAAATGTATTTTCTTAATGCTCGATGGGCACGGTTGTACGTCGCTCAGTTTCGCTGTAGCAATCGTCCGTTCAAGCCCTTACGCTAGCGTCACGTCGGAAAAAAGCATGTTCAGATCGAGCAACGAGTTAGCCTCATATTTCTTATGAAACACGAGATTCTAGCTACCCTTCGTGAACGAGTGAGAAGACGGAGACCCGATTTGTGGAAGAACAAATTCTGGATACTCCACCAAGACAATGCGCCAGAAATCCAGCATCACCGTGTTGGACCACCCACCGTACTCGCCCGACCTGGCCCCCTATGACTTGTTTTTTATTTCCTAAGGTAAAATCGGAGCTTAAGGTGACAAGATTTGACAGTGTGGAAGCGGTGAAAGCGAAAGCGACAGAGGTTCTCAACAAGCTGACAGAAACGGACTTCCAGCACTGCTTTCGACAGTGGAAAATTCGTATGGAGCGTTGTAGGGATTGGCAAGGAGAGTACATTGAAGGGGATAAACTTTGTAATGTAATTGGTGATCAATAAAATGTTTTGTAGCACCAGTCCGGTTATTTAATTGCCACACCTCGTATGTCCACGACTTAAGTACGTTGTTATTTGTTAATTTACGAGAAAAGAGTATTCTTTTATAAAGTCGTTCGCTAATCTTATTAATACAGTAAGAATTCATGTACGGTCTATTACAGTTTAACTATTCGCTTGTTTGGAAATATTTTAAATATTACTTAGTATCGAGTACCCTACCTTAAAAATTATCTTGAAAGAGAAAAATAATTGCATAAAAAGGCAACTCTGCAAGACGCATAAACATCGAACAAGAAGTATGTTAATATAATTAAAGAATTGTTACTACTTACCATATTTTTCGAATGTTAATTTATAACAACAAATATGTATTCGAAAAATATGATAAATAATGTGATACAGGGTGTCTCATTATATTTTGACTGATTCTGCATGCTTATATTTTCCGAACGACATGAAGTGTTAAGATATGGTTTTCACCATTGAGTGCTATACAATTTCAAACTTTTTATGGCTTTTATGAATGTAATTCCTTCTATGAAAGCCGAAATGAAAATAGCATAAGTTGGCACACTCGGTACTGAATTTTTTTAATGCAAAAAACTTTTTTTAGCGTTTAAATGTTATTTACAAAATTAAAATCGATTGATAAATAACAGAGATAAACATTTATGAAGATACCACAATATTTTCAATAATATTCCGAACATTTTGCGTTTTTAATAACAAGTCTTGATTTTATAATTCTCTACCATTTCTAAACGTCTGTCAGAGATTTCATACAGACGCTGTCTACATATCCACATAAATGCACACATATTCATACATGTGAATGCACTAAACATAGGATTTATAAAACATAATGGGAATACTTTTTAGGCGAAAGAAATATATGCAATTTTTTCGTAATCGAATAAGGATTTTATTCGTGCTGTCCTAAAATTTCAATAAATCGCCGTAGATATTAACGTTCACGCATCAGAGAAAAATACAACCGACCAAAGCGCTAACGAAAATATATGGGAACCGGAAACAGAAACTCGTTAGTAATGAATATTTTGGCAATGCCAAGTCGTATATAAGCAGCATATCTGAAGCTCCCTTCAGTAGAGAGCAGCGTGCTCAGCGTATACATAAATAAGAAATAAAAACAAACTCGTTTTTTTCCCCTCATGTAAGCAAGGGGTTGTGGTGAACTGGAAGTATTACAATTCGGTATTTTAGCTAGATACTTCTTTTTATGCAATGAAACTATTCTTTTTAATTAACATAAAACGTAGATAGCATTGGAAATTTGTACATTCTCACATGCCTTGAAATAAAATCTAACTCGGTTTTTTTTTGCGGATATTCTTTGTTTTGCAAAACATTTTCCTAACGTGATTACCTTTATTTTGTTTAATCTAACATGAACATAATTTATTAGATCAAAGAATTTTTGTCAACCGACTGAGAAATAAGTATTTGTCGATTCGACACACCTCTTTGCTTTGGTAAATAAGAATATGCTGCTTTTTTCGCTTACCTTAACTGCAATTATATATAGCTGAGGGGATTTTAAGTGGTACCGCGTACTATGTGGTGTTTACCTATAAGTATTCTCTTTCCTGTTAGATACGTATGTTGCTATTAAATCAGATTTGGTTGACAACCTTTGAATTCCCTCCCATTTAATGCTGCTACTCTTAAATACGCGCATCACGAACTATCGACTACCCAAAGTATATGGAAGGTTGTGAAAAAGAAGAGGAAAAAATGAATAGTATTTAATTTCTCATAGTAATGTAAAAACAGTAATTTACTTGCACATTCTGGTAACAGAAGTATAATTTAATCATTTTTGATTTAAAAAAATCGTCAAGAGTTGTTTGCTTTGAACTCATTTTCATGTTATACCGGGTGTCCCATTTTAATCTTAACAGGGGGATATCTCGAAAAATACGAATCTCACGAAAAAGTTCCTGGTACCATTCTTTGTTCGTCTCATCGGAGACACGATAATCAGTGAAAATAGGACAGCTTTATTTATTTCAATGGAAACCCTTATTTTTTATATCATATTGCGCTGCAATTCTACGCTAATTCTCTTGTCTTTAGATGAGCACTATGCATTGAGAACGTACTCAAAGTTACCCCCGTTCAGCTAGCGACAAAGTTGAACCCGTTTGTGGAAATTCGCCACGGTTGCTTGCAACATAGCCGATGTTGCATGTCTTCGCGTGTTGTAGAAGGTTCACGAAACACGGCGACTTTAACGTAACCCCATAAGAAGAAATCCGGCGACGTTAGGTCTGGTGATCGAGGTGGCTATCAAACTGGTCTCTCACGGTCAATCCATCTTCCAGGAAATGTCTCGTCAAAGAAATTTCGTACATTCCTGGATGTAGGACGAATGCCATCCTGTTGGAACCACATATTCGCTCTTACTGCAAGAGATATCTCTTCCAAAAGTCCATGCAGTTCTTGCTGTAAAAAACACATAATTATCGCCATTTACGTTCCCATCAAAGAAATATGGCCCTATGATTATCAGTCACAATTCCGCACCAAATATTGACGCTCCAACGATTCTGATGGTCAACTGTACGCATCTAATGAGGATTTTCTCCACTCCAATAATGACAGTTGTCTCGGTTAACAACTTCAACATTTTAGAATGTAAGCTCATCGAAGAACACAACGCAATGGAAAAAGCTTGCATCTTCTTATATGTTTCGTTGGGCCCAGTTGCAGAAGTTTAGTCTGGCCGCGAAGTCCTCAGCCGTCAACTATTGAACCAATATAATGTGGTACGGATGAACCGATTTTAAAATTCGCTGTGCTGTCGATCGAGGGATAAGTTAGCACCGCACACTTAAGTTTTTGCAGCCGTAAGAAATATTATAGAACATACTGAGAGTTAAAAAAAAAACGCAATTTAGCTAAATAGAAATATTTTAAGGCAAAGCATAACATGGACATTACACAAAATAATACTCCCGAGATGTTAGTAAATGTTCAATAAAATACAAGGAATTGTATTACAATTTGCATGAAGCAAAATCGTGTTCTCTTCGAATAAATGTGAAATTGTATGCATAAATCAAATGTTGCGGTTTATTTTTAATGAATACAGTCCCTGGCCATCGAACTAGGACCACATAAACATAAGATTTTGGGGTAAAATTAAAAAAAAAAAACATAATATGCAAGTAAGTATAATTTGAACATATATTTACTAATATTTGCTTGTTCCCCCTCTGTGTTTTATCATTTCCTCAATCCTTTCTGGCATACTGCCAATGCAGTTTTTTATTGTTTTTTTTTTCAATTTCGTTGCTATTACGCCATACATCTTCAATAGGTTGTAATTATTTCATTGTAGTTGAGTTTCGTGTACTTACGATGTTTTTCAAGACATTCCACACATTTTCAATTGCGTTTACATCTGGTGAATTGCTTGGCCAAGGTAGTACACGCAGATTTTGAGATTCAAGGTATCGTATTACACCTTCTGCCTTATGACACGGTGCATTGTCTTGCATGAGAGTATATGGTCCTTGAGTCGGATCCAATGAACCAATATAAGGTATTAAATTGTTTTGTAAAACTTTTTTATATTGTTTTTGTTCCATTGTTCCGTCATAATACACGACCAAACCATTAGAGATGGAAGGTTTGATCGTACATGTTTCTTTATAACGCTGTGAAGGACGTCGACGAACAAATTGGCTTCTCTCCGTTAGCACTTCTAGCTGTGATTCGTCGCTATAAATAATTTAGGAAAAAGGAAAAAATGTAGAGAACCATTAAGCAAACTATGAGGATGAATTTGACCAAAAATGCAGGTGATAAATGAAACTTACCTTTCCCCAATCTTCAATTGTATATTTTTTATATTCTTTAGCCCATTGAAATCGTGTTACTTTTATTTCAAATGTTAGTCTTGGCTTCTTTGCCGGACGTCTGCATTTCAGCCTGCTTCATGAAGACGTCTACGGACTATTCGAACTGATATTTGTATACCTTCTCCACTAAGAATTTTATGAACACCTTTGGTGGATAAAAAACGTTGTTCTGTAGCCACTTTTACTATACGACGATCATTTCTTACAGTTGATTTGCGTTTGTCGGCACAGTATGTTCTGCTACTACTTGTACAAAGAATATTCTCCTTAATTAATTTCGCGATTCTTAGAACAGTTTAATGTGATACACCCTCTTTTTGCGCAACTTCACGTTGAGAGAACTCTCCCGTCTCTACAAGAGCAGAAATTCGTGCTTTTTTCTCTCTGGTTATATCTTTCTTCTTTCAAATTATGATAATAATTGACCGCGAAAATAGACGCACATAAATAAAATTAAAACTCATTGAAATACAATTGAAAATGTGTGGGATGTCTTAAGAAACATCGTAAGTACACGAAACTCACTACAAAGGAAGAATTACAACAATACATTGAAGAAGTATGGCATAATAGCGACGAAATTAAAAAAAACAACAGTAAAAAGACATTAGTAAATATGTACATACAGTACCGTTCATGGAAGTTCGGGCAAGCTGACAAATTATATTAACTGTTTAGGAAAAAAATTTAAAATTATATAATGCACATTTCTGTGAGGAATTATTAAAACTAACCTTTTCTGGAAGCCTTTTACCAATTTCCAGGTAGTATTTGTCTATTATAAGACCGTTATCATAAAATATATAATTATGTTGGAAATCCCCAATAATTACAGTGACAATAAAGCTTTATAATAATCCCTAGGAGGGTTAGCTGATTCACTCGTGTTACCTGGAAATATTCGTATACCCTTTATAAAGTATTATAACATTTGTAGACGCAGTAGTTCTGAAGAGATTGTTATTGTGAAAGTATCTGTGGTTGTACAAGTGAAAAATAAAATAATTTCGGTTTGACTGCTTAAAATGCTCAGTGGAAAGCCTCTAGCTGTTTCAAAACGATCTGCTATTATTACCTTGCATCAGGAAGGGTACGCAGAAAGACGGATTGCGGATAAATTAAAAATAAACAAATCTACAGTACATGATACTATAGTTCGATTTAAGACAACCGGTGACGTGCAAGATCGTAATCGGCCAGGACCGTCAAGAAAAACGACTCCTGCGGAAGATTTACGAATAAAAATAATTAGTAAGCGCAATAGAAGACTAACAGCATCAGAAATTGCTGCAGAATTCAATAATGAGCGAGATTCCAAAGTTTCTGTGAGTACTGTGAAACGTTGGCTGAAAGAGGCTGGGTTGCATTGGCGAGTGGCTTGTCGAAAACCGTTATTCCGAAGAGGAAATAGGCTGAAACGACTGAAATGGGCACAAGCTCATAGAGATTGGACAGTGGACGATTTTAAAAACGTTTTGGATGAATCCAAGTTTGAAGTTTTTGGGAATAGACGGAGAGTTTTCGTACGCAGATCAAGAGGGGAAAGAATGTTACGGGAGTGTATAGTTCCTACGGTGGGGTTGGGGTTGATTTTCCTTAATCGGAATAGGGGACTTGCTCAAAATTGAGGGCATAATGAAAAAAGTAGAATATCGGAAAATCCTGGAGGAAAATGCCATGCCGTCAGGAGTCCGATTAATTGGTCGTGGATTTGAATTTATGCAGGACGATGACCCCAAACATAAATCTAAATTGTGCACAGATTACCTGCAGCAAGAAGAAAATGAAAGAACCCTAAAAAATTATGGAATGGCCGCCACAGTCCCCCGATCTGAACCCGATAGAGTTGTTATGGGAAGAATTAGACCGATGTGTTAGGAAAAAGTGTCCAAAATCGAAGGAACATTTGTGGATCATTCTCCAGGAGGTATGGACAAGCTTGCCCAATGAAACATTAGCAAAATTAGTGAATCGGATGCCGAGAATAGTGGCGGCAGTCCTAAAGGCAAAAGGTGGATTTTTCGATGAAAATCGGATTTAAATTATTTCTATTACATGAACTTTTTCTTTTTAATAAATTTGTGTTTGAAAATATGTAAAATCATGTAAGTAAGTATTAAATACATGGCCATTTAATATTTCTCTGATTTTCTTTTTCAAATTATACTTACTTGCAAGTTATATGTATTTAAATAATAATATTGCCAACATTACCAACTGTTTTTTTTTAATTTTACCTCAAAATCATAATATTTTAAGTGGTCCTAATTCGATGATCAGGGACCGTATCTTTAGAAAAATTTGTCCGCAAGCCTTCATATTTAATTTACTAAAGAACGACACATTTTAGGTGTAGGGAAATGTTTATAAAGAAAATTCTGAAACAGTTCACTAACACCCTTACCACAAAACTTTTTCGGCCAAAAGGTGTTGGTTAAATTCAGAAATTAAGTATCCGTATTTTAGAATTAGTCAACTAGAGTTAGTAGCATATAGTTTGCACTTAAAACCAAGAAACAGTATTTTCGAATATTCTGAATAAATTAATTATCTCAACAGGCGAAGACTAAGAAAGTTTCAAAAAGTTTTGTGGTAAGGATTTTAGTGAACTTCTTCAGTGTTCCAGTGCCAGATTTAGAGTACCTCTTTAAAGAAAATTCTATTACGCTTCCATTTAAAAAACTTAACACTCTGTATACTTGGATATAATTTTATGTTATGCAGCATTTGTTTCCGAATATTTGTTATTTGAAAATCTTTTCTTTAAATTGCTCAGGAAGTATGTATATTTAAGTAGGCTTTTATTTATTCTGCTTGATTTAAAAATGCACATAATTGCAATAAAATTAGCGTAACTTTAAGTTGAATATATTGAATTCTTCCTGTAACAATATTAGATTACTTCACTAAGTATTTTATAAGCTTAATTCGAATAACATTGTTTCTGTTTAATCTATCTGAATATATCAGTTTCAAAATAATAATATGTAACTTTGAATTAAGTATTTAAAGTTGAGTATATCATATTAATATTCTTCAACTAAAAATATTTTTTATGTGTGCATGAAAGAAATATAGAAATTAACCAATTTGTGCAAATTTAACGTCAATACTTGGACAGAACTGTTTAAAAAATTATTTTTTTTTGGTTTCAGATCAACGTCGAAAATAATTATATCAAACTTGGCGTCGCACGTGCGCTTCGAAGATATCCAACATCTACTCACACCCCACGGTAAAGTGATATCCTGCGATAAGCTTACATCCAAGGACCCGAATACTCAAACAGTGCAGATTACATTCGAAACGCCAGATCAAGCGCAGCAGTAAGTATATTGTTCTTGAATACAAATGCCTTGATGTGAATGTGTGCGAGGTGAAGTGTGTATATGTATATCAGATACGGTATTGCTCAGTGCCGAAATACCTGATTAACACGTATGTGTAAAAATTACAATTGAATTATCGTCGTGAAGAAACCGGTATGCGTAAGTGTTAAGAATTCTATATTAATATGAAACGTTAATAATTTCTTAATTGAAATATTGGGGAACATGTTGATTAGACTTTGCAGCTTCATAAACAGTATTCATTGAATACGTTCCCGTATACAATTGTCTTCATAAAACGTTCACTGCATTCCGGTCAAGTGTAGGCCAGCAACGACCTATTGTCGTCAGAGTACTGGAAACAATTGCATTTGTAGTGCGTTACGTCAATTCGTAAGAATCAATTTTCGTTCCGCCATTTCGTCGCTGTTATGTGTTCACATAGGCGGCATTTATACCTACGAGTTTGATTACACATCTTTCAACTTTGCCTTTTCCGTGCGGAAAATTGCAACAAATGCAATAAACAGTTCAGTATGGTGTCCATCATTGCGTTATAGAAGATTGTTTTACATTCATTTGTACCTACTTAATCTGGGCCAGTTTAAAAAGAATTATTCACTCTTTGCTGTACTTTGCCGTAAATAGTAATGCGTCTTACGTAACCTTGCCGCGAGCGAGGTGGAATACTAATTAAGGAATTTGAAAGTGCTTATTGGACACTCTCTTATACCATTCGCCGACTCTACCACGGCCATCAACGGACTGTCTTCTTTTTCCGGTGTTCCATAAACGTAATGCTACTATTATCTAACAACTTAAAATATTACTCCTATAAGAATTGAAATTAATATTTATAACTATAATAAAAATAGTACACCGGTTATACAGGATTAGTCGCAACCTCTTAAGGAAAAGAAAACTATATATAGAAAATTAATATGAATAATAGCTAAAATGTTGAAATAAATAAATTTTCTCTACTAACCGCAGGTCGCACAAGTACTATTACAGTGAGTGTTTGAAGCACCTCCGTCTTAAATACACTTGTGCAATTTGTTCGACGCCAATAATTCAAAGCAACAACCCAACGAGAATTAAACAAAATTACCACAAACCTAAAAATCACTCGAATACTTGACCAGTATAGTATGTACAGCAACGTCCATCTCAGATGTCAGGACTCTCATATGCCTTTCACTCACACCATACGAAACTATGTGAGGCTCTAGTCTGCGAGTGTCTTGACATCTGAGATGGACATTGCTGTATTTCGCCAATAGAACTAATAGGATTGATATAAATGTACATTTTTTATGCCCGCATAAAATACCTAATATATAAGCAATTGTCAAACGCCACATTTTAAAAAATACAATATCATAAAAACGTAATCGTGAAGGCCATGTTTTTTGAATTACTTTTTGTGTTGGTTATCATCTGATAGTTAAATCCAAGATTGAAACTTCAAATTACGTTTGTCATATTTGACAAGTGCGGATCAATGCAGTTCCCTTTCATCGTCGTGCACTACCGATAGCTCTCGGTTAAGCCAAAAAGTATTTATGTTTGTCTTGGGTTTTTATTTATTAATCGCTCACGGTGGTGTGCCCGCGTGTATTTAATTTGCCCTTTTACGAAAATTTTCATATATATTAATCAATATTTTACTTTTTACGTTTCATTATTTAGGATTAGTTAGAATATTTATATCATTTTAAATTGAGTAGGCATTATTAGAATTAATTTTAATTTTTCTTCATCTTTTATTAAGAATTTTTTTATGTTCCTTTCTTCTTCCGTTTTCTATACACATCGGAAAAATGTGAAATTAGCTATATCTATATATGTACGGCGAGAGAGCGAGAAGGGGATTGAGTGGAATCCGATCGATTCGATGCGGGTCGCGTGTTAGTACTTAGTATGCTTGTAACAATGTTGGGATGTAGACCTACTGTGTGCAAGAACGCACGTAATAATTTGAAGTCATTGTCGCCTGGAAATGAGACTTTCGCATATTTATTTTGTTGTTGCTACGAAGCTTAGACGAAAGTAATAAGAAGTTTCAAAGACGAAAATAAAAACACATTCTTATGAAATAAAAGAAAAGAAAAATAAATACTCTACAAATTTTTATCAAGATAGTCCGCACATACCGTCTACCTCGTAACTAACCACATCGGTAACCGTAAGCCGTCGACTGCCGCTAACCCCTCCGCTTGTGGTGAATCACCCATTCGCGTTTGCCGTTATCGCATGTACGTTTTTTCGTATAGCTCGACATTTTCTTTCCTTATGGGTATATACACGTTGGTCCAGATACGAACGGGGGATTGCCTGTGTGAATGGCAACAGCGCATTCGAGTCTCACTGAGAGATCCTATTCAGTCGTATATCATAAAGCGAGCAGCGGTACGCACGCCTACTATAAACACGCATGTCCGCTCAATCACGCAATATTATAATTCAACGCAATCCGACAAAATGTGTTAATACAGAATTACCGCGTAATTTTTCTGTATTCTCAGATTATGTTAAAAACTACAGTTTCTTATGTTCATTTTGTTGCTACTATGCGATGTAGGAGAACAAAAAAGTAATTCTAAGTAGGAAAATAAACAACGATTCATATAAAATTAAACTAAAGGAAAATAACTTCGTTAATTATACAGAATAAATTGAAATTCTAACAATGTTACTTTATTAAGAGGAAAAATCTCCTGGCAATTTTTAACTTTATAACTTTTGTATTTGTTGCGTTTCAAAATACGTTTCACAGTACTTCTGTTAACACCGATTTCGTATGCAATTTGCCGGCTAGAGCAAGGTTCGCCCATTTCAACCAACGAACAAACCCTCACTTCTCTCTCCTCCACGATCACTTGTTAGAATCGAGCGCATAGATAGACAAAGAGTGCGTCAGATAGGGAGCTCAGAGCTACGGTAGTTGTGCTCGGCGAGGCTAGCCGGCGGGGATAAATGTAAGTATGCCAGATCGCGCTACGTACAATATATCTCGCACCCCGGTGAGACCTGGACCAACGTGTATACAAATGGCTTCCTGTAAACGTCCTCGCAGAGAGTTGATGAATACATGGATTGAAAACCGTAACTGTCTTTCGATACTGAATGGTACTGAGATTTATTGCAGCGTTTGTTCACGCTCATCGAAATGCTCAAAGAAAACGAGATTAACCCAACACTTGGAAAGCAAAACACGTAGACAGCAAGGTCAACTAGCTGATAATTTTTTCACTGATCTCTGCGAAGCTCTCGTAGTTGCAGATATACGTTTTAAAGAACTTGACAATCCCATTTTTAGAAAATTTCTTGCCAAATACACTTTTAAACAAATTCCGGACGAATCAACTATAAGAAAAAAATATTTACCTAACAGATATACCCACAACATAGCAGATTCGTATTACCGGATTAGCGCGGACGAAACTATGGACATATTAAGGAGATGCGTAAACATTGTTGTGTTTTACATGTAGACGTCCCATCAAAGCCCCTTTTAATAGCATGTAAAACACTTGAACATGTAAACGCGAATGTTATGGCCGAGCTTATTCTGAATAGTGTTAATATTATTGTAGGTAATGTTTCTGAACGACAAAATTCCTTACTATTCCTCCCGTTAAGAATATCTTTAGATAAAGAAAAATATCCGCAACTTCCTCCACCCCCTTCACGGATAGTAATCATGTGAGGAACATGGCTGCAGGCATGTTCATTTTGCTTCAAAAATGTAAATGCCGTTGCAGATGTACTAGAAAATTTAACCAATGATGCGCAAAGATCAATCCAGCAATTTAGAATCTATTGGTAAGCTTTTTAAAGAGTTTGGAATGAGTTTGGAAATCGTTTAAGAGAAAAAGTAGATGCAGTCTTTAACCGCAATCCAGATTTCACTATATTAGAAAATATTGGCAATAAACACTAAGAAAATATTTTTTTAATTCAAATGAAATTTAAAAAAATATATTTTCTTATATTGTACATTTTTGTCTTGAAATAAAAATGTTTTCTTGAATAAAGACTGATTTTTGCAAGAAAATATATTTTCTTGATGCAAGAAACCATTTCTTTGCGTGCGTCAAATGAAGAGGTCATTGCTGAAACAGAGGCCTATTTTGCAAAGTTCGACAAATCCTATTATTTGGTTGGCTTAAAAAGTTGGAACATCGCTGGACTAAATGTGTAGAGCTACAAGGAGATTATGTCGAGAAATAAATTTACTTTTTCGTTGTCTTTCTATCTTAACACAAGTATTTATCATACCATCCTCGTATAACTTCTGCAAATATAGTAACTTCACCTTCAAAACCTTTATATTTATTGCCAAAATAATCCTAGAACACATCATTCTGCAGCTATTTACATGGCGCCAACATTCTATTTGTATTCCAGTGATACTCAACCAGTTCTACGTAATACAAAAAATATTTTTTTCTAATTTACCTGTTCACGATCTACCCAATATGAAAAGCTCAATAAGAGGTTATGATTGTGAGCCTATATGGTATATAAAAAAATCGTGTCCCTGAAATAATGGGCGACGTAAGGATAAAATAAATCAGTAACCACATTACACAGAGCAGTGAAAAGCATATTTTTTTTGTTTGGTATGTAATGAATACATGTACAACTTTAATTGAGCATATTCATACATTATTTTCGACTATTGATAACTGTAACGAATTTTACAGTGCAACACTCTGTATACTTGGATAACCTACTCTATACGCGTTGAAAATAAACCGTTTTGCCCGCCAAATTTCAAAACTATAGATAGTTTTAGAAACTATCTTTAGAAAACAGGCGATCAACGTGATTGTTAATCTAAAGTACAATATAATATTCTCTAACTAAAGTATTTTAAGTTTTATATACGATACGTGTAATTTCTAGTGCTGTTGGTATCCGATAAAACTGAGATCGGGTTATCCGGATCAAAAACTATCCAAATTCATCATCCGATTCTCGGATTCGCTACCCGATTTTCGAATCTGGATCCATTACCCGATTTTCGAATCTGGATCCCTTACCTGGTTTTCGAATCTGGATCCATTATCCGATTCTTTGGATCCGGATCCGGATCAAACACTTCGCCTCCAGATTCACAGTTTGCAAGCTGATTGTGAAATTCCTGCAGGGAAGAATTAAACGCCAAATTTGACGTATTTATTTCTATTTTCTGTAAATAATCCCAGTAGCTGCTTACCATGTCAAATGCCTGTATGTTCAGTTAAAAAGAAACGCGTCAATACATGGAAGGTAAATACAAATGTTCAATGATAAAAAGAAATGCACGATATTTGTACCGGCAGGAATACATCCTATATTTCTACAAGCTTTTTGGATTCTTCGAAATTATGTGCAACCAATTTAGTTTAAGTATCATCTTTCATTTTTGTTATTCATTTTACAAAAATTGAATTGTAAATAGAGGCTTCGATAACAATTACCGAATAATACAACTGTTAACATACGATACCTGCATACAATAATGTAAAAGAAACTGAATTATAAGTTCTATAAAATACTTAACTAAGAAGTAAAGCTATTTTGGACATCTTTTGTTACACAATGTCAAGACATAACTGCCATATGCAAAATTTGCAACTGAGCGGAATTTGTCATACTTGCCTAAAACATTTTTACAATCTAATGTAATATATCTCGAATTTAATAGCTATATACGTATCTAATAGAAAAGAGAACACTTCCTTCGCCTACATGGTAGGCGAGAGCATCTAACGCTCCCACCACAATATTCTATTACCTATTAAATTACCTTAGGTACCTATTAAATTTGTTTGACATTTGAATTTTGTTTTGTTTGACAACCGGTATAGTAGGCCGATTAAGTTTACATTCAATAACAATAAGAATAAGTTGTTACTAGAGTAACCTAAACTTGCGGACTCGCGTAGGCGTCGGTATTACGGGTTAATATAAGAATACAAAAAATTCATAAATAAACTAAACCGGTAGAGAAGCAGGCATGTAGTGTCGACCTTGAATATAAATCATGTTAAACCGCGCTGAGAGAGATTTCGTTTTAGTACCGGTTGAGCTGTTGCAGAGATTAGTCGAACGGTCAAGGTTATGTACTTACGTGTCGCTTTTGAAAATATAGCTGGTGTTTTTTGTGTGTTGTAGTATTATACCAAGTACATAATTAGTGTATCGTTTCATATAGAACTAATATTTACATACCTAAGAAAGCAATGCCTCGTAATAGATTTGCTACTAATGTACATAAGTATGTGTCACTTTTTCCCCATTTAAAATATGACGGTAGTGCAGTTTTTTGCTTAATATGCAATGTTCATTTGGCTGCATTGGACAGAACTGATTGCCAGGAGGTATGTCAATGGTATTAAGCATATGAGAAATGCAAGAACTGAAATACCTTATACACTATTCCTCATACATTTATTAATTATGTTTACCTCTTGTAATCTTCCGTTGTCGTTGGTGAGAAAAGCAGCTTTTAAGACGTTTTGGCGACAATACGTTCCAAAGTACCCATTACCCTCACAAACACAATTACAGAATCATTTGCCGCGAATGAAAGAGATGCTAGAAAATGTGTGTAAACCTGATTTGTGTTCCAAAAAAATATGGATTACCGATATAAAGAAAAACAGTATTGTGAATGTAATAGCTCGCGTTTTATCTAGCGAGAACACAGCATCTCGATATTTGTTAGCTTGCAAACGTGTTCAACAATGTACCGCGGAAAATATTCAGAAAGTGATAATAAACGCTTTGAAAAAATTTAAAATTGCCCAAGATCAAGTTGTGATGATTGTGACAGATAGTGCAGCAACGATGTTAAGTGTTGGGCGATCCTTAAAACACATATTTCCTAACTTAATACATATAACCTGCGTGCTGCATGCTTTGCATTTAGTTGGTGAAGTTGTTCGACAACATTACGGAAACGTTGATCGGATGATTGGAAGTACTAAGGCAGTGTTTCGTAAATCTCCTAAACGTTTAAAAGAATTTCGTAAATTTTGTCCAGGTATTCCAGAACCTCCTGAACCAATTTTAACGCGATGGGGTACTTGGCTAACAGCAGCTTCTTACTATTTGATCCATTTTCAACAAATTCAATCAGTTATAATGCGATTTAATCGGAATGAATCCAAAGCAATTAGAGAAAGTCAAAGAGAATTTCAAATTCCTCAACTTTTAGAAGATTTAACAACAATATGTACCAATTATACAGTATTACTAGATGCCATCAGAAAACTACAATGTACTGAATTGTCATTGCAGGAATCATTAGACATAGTGGAGAGTGTAAAAAATAAATTACACACATTAAATGATACGCCAGGATTATGCGCTAGTCAAAAGTTGGCAGATGTTTTAAGGAAAAATTCCGATTTTAATACTTTAGAGGCCGTTTATAATAAGTGTAAGAATAGTGAACTTTTAAGTGATTTTGAAAAACAGTTTCTACATGCAAATGTAACTTCCTTAGATGTGGAGAGATCGTTTTCTATGTATAAGAATATTTTTTCTTGTCGACGCACAAGGTTTAAAGAAGTAACTGTGGAAACATATGCAATGATGCAAGTTTACAGTAGTTCACATCCTGATGCCTCTAATTTGTTGAATAATTAGCAAGTAAGTTTATTTATGAATTTTTCGTATTCTTATATTAACCCGTAATACCGACGCCTATGCGAGTCCACAAGTTTTGGTTACTCTAATTATAAGGCTGCATACAGTATTCGTATTACGCTAAAATTTCAAAACTAATATAATCTACAGGTGTTCAATCACAAATAAAGAGTTTCTTTCAAAAAATATGCTATTCCAACTTAACACAATTACTTGTATATTAGATCCTTTTATGCCGAATCTACATATGTAGGTGCCAACAATCGCATCTGTCTAATGTGCACTTTCGAAGAAATGACGGTTTAGTTCTAGAACAATAGTATCTTATTACATTTTGCCTCAGAATTTAACGAAGTTTCCAAAAATGCAGTGACATGTAGCATGTTCCATCTAAAATAATACAACTTTGGATAGTTACGAACTTATGAGACTGCAGATTTCAATATAATTTTAAACTATGATGCCTACAATTAGACCTGATAACAGGAAAAAAAAATATCGTTTCACAAAGGCACAATCTTCTGAGCCCACTTCTCAAATAGTATGTAGGACACAAGCGGCAAAAGCCTCCCAATAATTACAAACCTCAGTCAACTGTAAGAACGAATCTGTAAATGCGAATGTAAAAGTATAAATAATAATAATAATGTTTTATACAATTTTATTTCAAAAATACACTATGAATAATAAATCAGACTGCATGTCCACCATGGTGCCACAAACAGGAACGTAGTACTAGAAATCATCCACACTCTTTTGCAAATATAACCCGTACCATACTTAAATGTGAAGTTACGTATGTAAGTATCTACGAAGGTAAGTCAAAAAGTACTTACACTTCTACAACTGTATTAAACAAAGATAGGTGTACAACAGATACATTATTTTTCGATATAGCCTCCACCTTTAGCAATGCATTTGATCCAGCGAGCCACAAGCTTCCGTATGCCTTCCTGGTAGAAGGTTTTCGGTTGGTCGTGAAGCCATTTTTGCAGCGCATCCCGAACGTCTGTGTCTGAGGCAAATCGACTACCTCTCAAAGCTTCCTTGAGCAGTCCAAAGAGATGAAAGTCTGCGGGAGCGAGATCAGGGCTGTAGGGAGGGTGTTCCTGGGTCTCAAAGCCCAACCAGTTGATAGTTTCTATGGTGTTATGGGCCGTGTGCGGACGGGCGTTGTCTTGCAACAACAACACTTTCTTTGAGGGTAGACCACGGCGTTTATTTCGAATTGGTTTCAGCTTATTGGCCAACAAATCACTGTACCTCGCACTATTTATGGTAGTTCCCTGTCCAAGTAGTCGTCCAGTATAGGGCCTTTTTCGTCCTAAAACACGGTTAGCATCACCTTCCCAGCCGATGGCGAGGTCTTGAATTTTTTCGTGCTAGAGGATCCTGGGTGTTTCCATTCCATACTCTGGCGTTTCAATTCGGGCTCGTAGTGATGAACCCACATTTCATCAACGGTCACTATTCTGCTTTGTTTTCTGCGATAAACATTCGTGGTACCCATCGCGCACACACTTTACGACATTTGAGTTCATCGTGGATAATTTGATAGGCAGAACCGTGACTGATGTTCAAAGAAGATGCAACCTCACCTATGGTAACTCGCCTATTTGCTGTAATCATCTCTCGAGCTTGCTGAATGTTGTCGGTGGTCGAGGTTGACGGCCGTCCAGCTCCCTCTTTTTGTGTTACGCTCGTGCGTTGTTCCTCTTTCGTACAAACTATTAGCGGAGCTGACATGCTTATGCTGTTGTAGCTAGCAGACAAATGACGCGATCGTGATTAAATTCCGCATACATGACTCACCGCATGCGCATACGGCCGCCACTACGATAACCTTCAAAGCTTTTTATGGCGAAGGTGTAGATAATATTTGACTTACCCTCGTAGTTCGCGGCCATAAGCATATTTGTCGTCCTTAGATAAATTGGACATGAAACTCTAGGAAGCATTTTTCCTAATTTTAGACCATATTCATTAAATGCAGGAAATTTTGCTTGATGTATAAACAAATTTCTCATAACATATTCTTTACAAGAGGGAAAAGAGAGCTAATGCAAAATTTTGTCGAAATAAAGATACCCAAATACTTACCTACTGTTCCTTTAGAGTTAACTAAATTGTATACTTACTTCCTTATATCCTTCAATCAAAAACCCTCACTTTCAAATACGATATAATTCGAAAATAGCTATAAAAATAATTTATGTATGTATGAATCAAAATAGAAAAATTTTGCTTTGGTTTAGCTTAGTATAGTTTACTAGATTCTATTTTGCGTATTAATTATCTAACAAGAATGAGAATTACAATTTTTAAAAAAGGCAGCGAACTGCTATAGTTATTCGAAATGTATTTAACTCCTTTTTAATGAAGAAAATGGTTACGCAAGGAACCTACTGCTTTATGGTGTAAATACTGAGATATGGTGGATTTAATTCAGATAAAGTTTTGATATCGTTTGATTCTACATTTTATATTATTTTTTGCATGATCGTTTGGTTATGTTAGGTGTAACCGTATGACACAAATTTTTATCAGTGCAAACATACAACATGTTTGCGAAGTATACACAACATTTATTTATTGGATAAATATCTCGAAAAATGTGATAAAACGATCGCAAAATATACTTATATGAGAATACGTGCTTACCCATCGCGCTCGTAATGATCACGTCAATGTTATGTAATGTATGAAGAAAGATAACTAAATAAGTAAATTTGAAAGGGCTTCTCAAGCTTTTTGTTCTTTCGTAGGAGTAATTACATCCTTTATGTTGTTTGCTCAATCTCGTTTTTCTATTGCAGAGCTGTTAGTCACATAAATGATACCGAATTGGAAGGTAGACCGATTAAGGCGGAACTGGCTGTCGAGAAGAAACCAAAAAGAAATAGGGGGCCTGGAGCGCCATTTAGTGGTCTACCCGGCCAAAGCCGGCAAACTGATTTTCCACTTAGAATTCTTGTCCAAAGTGATATGGTAAGATTACATCTTTCTTTTACTGATACACTCATATATTAAGTAAAGTAACATTTTAAATGATACTAAATTTCACATGCGCAATAGTTTATTGGTTTAATTTGGTGTAAAATACAATGTGATTAAATGAACTCTGATTTTAGTTAAATATTATAGGATGCATTTCCTGAGCTTATTCATTTCGACTCTCTAATAAAAGCTATGATACCACACTCACTTTTCTCGTAGAAAACAAAATATAAAATCATTAATATTCCTATATAACCTTTGCTTCTTATAATACTTCATACATGTATATTCCAAATTCGTTTTCGTACATTTGTTAGAATTAGTAAAATAATTGTAATGAATTGGTGACAGATTTAAGCGATGCACAGTGAAGCCAATTACCTGAAGAGTTGGCATAAATTCAACAATATAAAGTCATGGTATCCGTTATTTCTTCCTATTATAGTATACTCTACATAAGTGCTTACTTAAAAAAAGCATTTCTTTATAAGATAAGACTATATTTGTAGAGTGATACCTGGTAATATAGTCTATGCCCAAGCGATCTAAAAAAAATCTAAAAAATTCATGAGTAGTGTTGCCATATAGATTTTTTTATTGTAAAAACAAATTCCTTCCGATCATAATATCACCTGCGCAACTTACGAGGTAGCCGCCATAAATTCTCGGCCTGATATAGAAAAAATAAACTTCGTAAAATAATATATATAAAAATTTTTATTTTTCTTACAACGATCAATTAATTATACTGTATACCCTTGTAAAAATAATCTAAACTTTTTCCCCTCAAAATGTTGTATTACAGCTGCTTGCAACTCACTATCGTCCTTAAAACGTTTCCTTTTTGGATAGAGGATCATAATACAGAACCATCGTTTCATCTCCTGTGATAATGGACTCCAAAATCGGCTTCGGATCGTCTCCACACATGTTTAAAAACGAGCGTGCACATTCGACTCAACGTTCACGTTAGAGAGCAGAAAGAAGATGCGGTACCCACATCTTCACTAACCTTAGGCATACCCAAATACTTATGGACAATTCTGCGAATACTCGTTTCAGAAATGTTGGACATCACTGCGAATTCCTTTCTATATCATTTCGTCAATAATTGAAATGTTTTCAAGCGTTATCAGTTCAATTGGTCGACCCATCATCATCAAGGAATTATTGCCCCAAACGGAAATATTTCGCCCATTTTTTTACAGTGAAATATGAAAGAGATAAATCACCGTAAACGCCGTCTAAACGTTGTTTAATGTGACTAGGCGTATGCCCTTCTTTTGTTAAAAATTTGATGCTCAATTTTCGTTACCTGAAACAATTTCATGCACTAGTCACGTTGTCTGGCTAGCTACTAAAAACTACTACTCTTCTAACCGTAATATATATAATGTACGCCTCGCACATGTGCAACTATGACGCAACGGAGTTTGAACACCCTAGAACCTGTACAAGCCTGTCAGACTGAGAATTTATGGCACCCACCTCGAATCTTTTTACCACTTTCCTTGTTTTAAAGAAAAAATGTTTTGAGATATAATCTTAAGGTTGATGATAAATTTAAGAGGAAAAAATAAAATTCGATAAAAAACATTTCCAAGAAAAAAACATTAATTTACTGAATCATATAAGATTATTTGGTAATTCTGAAAATTAAAAGGGTTTGATTAATAAAAAGAAAATAATAACAACATTTTAGAGTACTTATTGCAACTAATACCGAATATTTCCACCTCGGATCCTTCTGACATATTGCATACGTCTTGGCATGAGTTTAATTAAATTTTAAAAATGATTTTGATCCAATTACTTCCATTTTGCTTGTTCTTTTGAATTGAAGTCGGAATTGCAAGTTGACCAATTCATACGGACAATCCCGACCTTACCTAAATATTCGTTGACGATGCGAGCACGGTGCGGACGCGCGTTATCGTCCATAAAAATGAAATTAAGTCCTATAAATGGAGGAAAAGGAACCACGTGCTCTTCTAAAACGGTTGTTATGCGCCTTGCATTCATCTAAAAACTTCTATCAACGATCACCAATTCAGTACGGGCTTTGCCGCTTATGCCGCCCAAACCGTAACGGTGCCTTCCTGATAGCTAATTAATTTCAAAATATCGCATTGAACAAATCACCCTCCCAGTCTTCTTCAAATTCTTTCCCGACCATCTGATCTTAGACAAAAATCTGAATTCATCTGAGAATAATACGTTGTTTCAATCGGCGTGATTCCAGTTTTCGCGATCTTATGCAAAAGCTAGTCGAGCTCTACGATGTTCCACAGACAGCTGTAGACATTGGGCTGGTCTTCTAGACATTAAATTAGCTTCGGCTAGTTGTTAACGAACTGCCCATCTGCTTACATACACATTTCTTACTTCGCTCGGTCGATTTGCCACCTTAACCGAAGTCAGGATCCTATCCCTCAAAACTGGAAGCCAAGTGCAATCGGTACTTGGCTTGATGATGATAACTCACGTGTCTTCGAAAAAGCCTTTCCAAGTTAATTAATAATTTGTGTGGTGCGGAGTGTGCCGTGAATATTGTGTTTGCCACACTACCCTACAGTCCTCGCTATCATTATTACATGTCAACAAATAACTACAAGAATGCTATTTGGATTTTTGGCCATTGCCATGTCCTATCAATAACTAAATTTGGTAAAGAACACATACCAGTTATTCTCATAATTAGAAATGTTGTTAATATATAAAGTTAGGTTAATACCACTTCAAAATATTGAAATTTTAATTTTTGTAAACAAGACTATATAAAAAGAAAAATAAGGGAAAAAATAGGTAGTGATAAATGATGCACCCTCTAAAATCGTAATTATACTACATATTTAGCAAAAAACAGTATGTGCACAATCGCAGAATACTACCCACGATTACCGTGTACACAAGAACTGAAAAGAGCACCCCAAATAATGAAGAGTGTGACCAGTAGAGGTAATATGTTATGAAAAAAAAAAGGCGCAAAATCACATACTTCACAAATTAAGTAATTAATGTCAATAACTGGCAGGGTGCCAACAAATGGGTGTTTTACCATATTACATATTCAATGCATGAGGAGTTATGTTACTTGAGAGAATTAATATGTGAAAATAGCATATGTGAATACACTAGTGGATCGAATAACACAGAACTCGAATTGGCATATCGAAGAAAACATGGCACTCAAACCCTTACATTATTTTGCAATATAGGTACCTAAAATATATAACGGTATATCTGAATCAATGTTTTTTGTACAATATAAAACTGTATTTTGGGTAGTTACATTAAGAGATCAGCTAGCCTTTGCCTTGGTCTAGGTATCCCATAAATAAATAATTTGATCTATAGAAAATCAACACGAAAAGTTAAATCCAATACAATTACTCATAAATTGAAAACATCTAAAAATGTGTTTTTTTTATTAAATAGCTTTCTTTATTTTAACTTTGTTTATCAAAATATTTTGAAATTTGGGATTTGTCACTGAAGAAAGAAATTATGAAACAACTATAAAAATTTATGTCACTCTGTTTTTACAGGTTGGAGCCATTATAGGAAGACAGGGTTCAACAATTAGACAAATCACACAGCAAACGAGAGCGCGCGTCGATGTACATAGGAAAGACAATGTTGGGTCCTTAGAGAAGGCTATTACCATTTACGGGAATCCAGAAAACTGTACCAACGCCTGCAAACGTATCCTGGAAGTCATGCAACAAGAGGCTAATAACACGAATAAAGGGTACGTAAAAATATTAAAATAGCAGTTTCCAAAATCAACAATTGTAACTAATCATTTTTCAAAGATACATTTGGTTTGGTATAATTTTGATTGTATCGTATAAGCAGGGTTTGTGGGCTTTTGAACAGAAATCTCAAAAAGATATGAATCGTAAATCAATGCATTTTAAAACATGAAGATGAGAACTAAACATTTACTTACACAAGCAATAATGATGTAACATAAAATTTCAAAGATAAAATACAACTCTTAACTACAATGTTATTTAAAATTCCACAATGTAATGAGTAGGTTTAATTTCAATTGTCATCAAGCCTTTTACTCAAAGAGTCGACCTTTTAATCAGTTTCTATATCCACAAGCATACTGTATTGTTTAGTTGCAAAAGTAGGTTTACATCGTTTGTATACAGAGTACGGGCACATTTTTAAACTCAACAATAGATCATACGCATTAATCGAAGTGTTGTTAAACACAATTTAATCCATGATATGGAACATCGATGAAATCCATCGAACTCTCTGTAATGCCAACGCATTTCTATTCGATGGATCATCGGAAAATGAGTACCATAACCAGTAGAGCCGATGAAATTAAATTTTTAGGTTATGTTCTTTTGTTTGTTTGTTACCCATGTATGGTATTTAATATGGAACTTATCTTGGAATATAAATTATTTAGCAACGATTTGTCTTCATCAGAAGGAGATAGTTAAGATTCAAATACGGATATAGTATTATTTAAAAAAATGCCGGTTAAAACATTCAATACGTAAAGAATATGTGCAAACTGTGGTAGAGAATTATAATGTAGATGATCTTAAATCTCATTTTAGAAAGAGTAAAGTAATAACAGGCAAGAAACCACAGCAACTCCAAACAGAAACTAACGTTTTTTTTTTATTTCAGTTTCTATTAAAATTAGATTTAGGAAGAGCTTATGTTCTTCCTACTGACAGCGCCCTGTACCCATTATCGAAAGTATACTCTTTACAATTTGGTTCATTAGTAACCATGAGGGTTTTAGAGTAGTATCAGATAGATTTGGATTCAGCACTGGGCATGCACATACGAATTTTATCAAAATATGCAAACTTGTTTGTTCAAAAATAAATAAATTATTTGGACAGAAGATGTAAATGCGATGCATAGTATACATACATATCATGTTTTAATAGATTAAGAAACACGTTTTCCAAGTGTTTTTGGGTGTATTAATGCAACTCATATTGCAATTCCTGGTCCAATTCATATTACAATCTCAAGGAATGTCATTCTTTGTTGCAACAAGCAATTTGTAATTTTACAGACAACTGCTAAAATTTGTTCCGTTAGCATTTCAATAAGTACGATACGTATACTTGTACAATTGTTGAAAAATATGCAGGTTTATTGTAGTAAACGTTGTAAGTTTTGCGCCACTATTCTTTCCTACAATATTGTTTTATTAATTGCTATAAATTGTCAGCGTCACGGATCCTACAACTATTTATAATGGCGTTTGCCACAATAGGGAAGTTATTTACTTTAGAAGTTGTACGTAATGATTAAAGAGTAAAGAGTGGAGTAAAGATACGTGATTTTCTAAGAGTGTTCATTCAAATTTCGCTACTTTAAAGAGGAAAAAGTTTTTAAAAATCCTTAAAATTTAAATTTTAATCGCGCGAATATCAGAGCGGATTACATTTCGTATGTTCCTTTTATAAATATGATTTAGATGTAAAATGAAACTATTTAGCTCTTCCTTTCCTTTCAAACACTACGTCGGCACTAAATAATAGTGATCAGCATTACGATTGCATTTAATTACCATAACGATAATAGTATAATATATCAAGCACATATTTTACTGATCTAAGCTTTGCAAAATGAATATACTCTTTTGCTCTGCGTTGAACTGTCATATTGTTATGTCAAAGATACAAAACGTCATAAATTTCACCTTAAATTCAGTTTATGTCAAAAATAAGAAAACGAACTACTACCAACGTCAAATAATGAAGTGGTTGATTATCACGGCCCGTTGACGTCACAAAAAAACGCGCGTTTCACCGACGTTTGAAATAACAGATTTCTTTTTTAATCTTTGTGATGGAAGTAGAATGTTAATATTAGTTTATCGCACATTAAAATTCTTAATTTTGAATGTATTCTTATTATCGTCAAATTAAAAAAAAAAACGTGCAACTTCTCTATTGTAGAAGTGAGTCTAACATTTTTTATATGTATCTACCTATGTATAACTGAACTTTGATATCTATTTACAGGGAAATTTCGCTTAAAATTTTGGCACATAATAATCTCATCGGTCGCATAATAGGAAAAGGTGGAAACACCATCAAACGAATCATGCAGGAAACCGAAACGAAAATAACCGTATCCAGTATTAATGACATCAATTCGTTCAATCTGGAGCGTATTATAACGGTGAAGGGCAGCATAGAAAATATGAGTAAGGCGGAAGCGCAAATCAGCGCGAAATTAAGGCAGAGCTATGAAAACGACCTTCAGGCGATGGCGCCACAATCGATGATGTTCCCTGGCCTTCATCCTATGGCCATGATGGCAACTGCAGGTACATTCTGACGTCAATTTATTAGTTGCATATTTCAGCATGTTTGCTGTACCAAGGCATCTGTCAGTATAATGCATGAAAATATCAAGAAATTAACTGATTTCAGTATTTTCAATTACTTTTCTAAAACAAAAAAATATATTATCGGTGTAAAAATGCTTAATACAGTAATATATAAGGACTGCATTAATTTGAAGCATAGAGTCGATATACCATGATCTATCAATATTTTATCGTTATCTAATCTAGAAAAAATTCTCAGCGTAATACCTAACCATCTGATATTGCAAACACAAAACAAATGATTCAAGAAAAATCAATAATAGTCCTCTGTCTAAAATTAGCTTTTTGATATTGTTTTTAGTCATAGTTTCCCTATTATTAAATTAACTTCGTCATATTTCACTGCACAACAGTGCAATATATTTAAAAAAGTTTCATTTTTTATAACATTTGAAGATGCTATAAACTTTTTGTTTTACCCGTAATTGTGGATATTTTTACTCTGTGTATGGAAGGAGAAGTCAAAATATCATTTTGTTCATTTATGAACTAACTACCGTAACTGGTAACATGCCAGATGATAAATATATATTTTAAAATATTAACTATAAAACATTATAAACATTCATTTTATTACAGGTATAGGATATGGTTCTAGAGGTTTATACACTGGACAAGCACCATACCCTGGAATGTACCCAGCTGCTGGCGGACCTCAAGTTGGTGCTGGAGATAGTCAAGAAACTACATACTTGTACATTCCTAATAATGCTGTAGGAGCCATTATTGGCACAAAAGGTTCCCACATACGAAATATAATACGGTTTTCTGGAGCTACTGTAAAAATAGCGCCATTAGATGAAAGCAAACCGCAGGATACCCAAACGGAGCGCAGAGTTACCATCGTAGGGTCACCGGAAGCGCAGTGGAAGGTGAGGATGTTTAGGTCGTAAATTGAAAATTAATACTTTGGTAGTTGGTAACATGAACCGCTACAATTTAGCCTCCGATCCGGTTTAACACATATATAATCCCAGAAGGTATTGATTCTTATAAATTTTTGACTAAAGATTGGCGTATTATGCAAATAGCTTTTTTAGTTATACCTAATGTTTTCCTAAATAATGTTGCAAAATAGTAGCGCACATCATTTAAAACTTGTAAAATGATGAAAATAATGTTGTTAAAAAAAAAATATTCTCTAGTTTAAAATTAGTACATTTTCTCGATGCCTTTTCGGTACTACATTAGTTGCAGTGGCAACCATTTTTATTTCTTTTTTAATGGCAACCCACTTTTCTCCTTTATATTTTGAAACTGGTTTATTCCTTTCTACAATTATACAGTTTTTAGTATTATTCATACATAAAATTTTCAAGTGCTATCGATTTTACAACACAGATACCCTGTAGAAACAAATAAAGCATTAATTTTTAAAAATATAAAGAAAAGCAATGGGCTCATTAAAAAATCAGTTGCTATAGCAATTAAACAGTTGCAGAAGATGTAGTAAGTTTTTCAACTTTTGGAATAGAAAACAAATTACTCACGTAAGGCAACCCTAGTTAAATCCCTTTTTATAGTAGGTATGATTTTTGTTCAGAATATTTTTCATACGAGGGATATTTACCAAACTTTAAGCTCCACATACTCCTTTTTGTTACTTATAAGAGGCTGTTATTTATAAAACCTGCTAATTTACAAAGATTTCCAAATACGTTTAGTCGAGACTGTCTATCGTGTGCAAAGAAATCTATGCATGACAATGAAATTATTTGTAAATTTCAACTCTCCGGCTACACGATTAATTTGCGAAACTCATCTGATTTGAAAATCTGTACAAACTGGCTAATATGCAAAGTATTTTCTTTTAACCGCGTGCAATCTTAGATTTTGTAGGTAGTTGTTGGCACGATTTTTATATTCCCCAATCTCATTAAGAACGAACTGTAAATTTTGTAAATAAGTCTCATATAAGGTGAGTTATCTCCACGGTTTAGAAAATTGTGTCTTTGTGAATGGCGACATTTTAAAACTGTTTTTTCTTGTTCTGAGGTCTGGTGGGGGCTGGCTAGAATTGTTTTTTTTTTCTCAATGAAGTGTACTTAAAATAATACAATATGAAAAGACTCGTATTAGTGAGTACTCATCTACTGAAGGTGATAACTTAGTTGCCGAAATCAGGCCTATCTTTACGCATAGACTCGCTGTGCTAGAGCCCCGAGCTCCGCGATCCATGAGGCCCCCTTGCCCTTGCGACAGCAGCCGAACCGATGCGATGGTTAATTTTTCAATCAATTTAATTGCTATTACAAGATTCACAGGCTAGTTTAGTCTTAGCTAATATGTCACAAGTAGTTTTGTTTACTTACGAAATAATAGCTAAAAGCTAATGTTAAGCCGCAATCAATTGGATAATTTTTTTATACTGTGTAAAACAGAACGGGCACGATTCGAGTAAAGCGACTCGCACGATCTGGACTTTCGTTCGCTTTACGTTCATTTGGGGATTTCTCTTAAATTTTTTTCTTAGGACTGAAAATGAGTCCACTCACTCGCAACTAGTTAGTGCTTTCGTCTTGGTTCCTCTTTCCAGAGCATTGTGAAACTAGGTAGACAGAGCATACATAAACAGCATACATAGACATAGCAATAGTGTGCAAAAGAGATAGCACTATGTGTTGAAAAGGGTCGCAGATAATTAATATTCTAGAATAGAACCTTCGAGATACTTCTGGATACATCCCCATCACTGAGCTGAGGCTTAAATAAGGGCTACCCAGCCAGCCTAGAGTTAGTTCATATTTAATAGCGAACATGTAAACTTCTAACAGTAATAATGTTCGCATTCGTTTGTAAATTTTAAAATAATATAACAAATTATACTAACTAAAATGTTGTTTATTTCTATTAATATCGATCTAAAATTTCTTTCAAAGGGGCCCCATATATCCCAAAGTGCAATGGGTCCCCTTAAGGCCTAAGACGGCTCTGGCCAGAATACGCATCTACTATTAGCTGCTTTCGATTTGCTTTATAACTGTAACCATAGATAATATAAACTGATAGATAGGCAACTAAATACAAACAAAAAGGACCGAGTCAGCGTCCTCTACTGAGTTTATTGCCAACTAAATCCCTAGCGCGCCAAATACAAACCACGTAGGTTCGTATTGCTTACTAATTCTTAGAATAAAAAACGCAAACGTTTAGATACCACAAATTTATTCTTAAATTTGTGGTATCTAAACGTTTGCGTTTTTTATTCTAAGTGTTGTGGAATACCATCAAGTATCGGTACAGTCTATCGATTGTTTACTAATTTCCTATTCACATTAAATATATTAATTAACAGAATAAATCTATTCGTAAATGTTTATTGAAGTGACGATTATGAGCTAATAACACTAGTATAATTCATACTTTAAACTGTGTAGGTATGTGAATAAATACATTAAAAAACCTTTAGCAAACAATTTTATTATTATTTATTTTCTATACTTATATAATACATAATTTCTGGCATGCAAATATATTTTATCATTGCCCTTATATCTAAAGTCACGGCCATTAACAATGCGATTTATACCAGTCGCCCAATTATGTGCCACAAGAACAGCAAATTGTTTTATAACAGTCTTTTTAATAGTTTCCACATGAGTGCATTCTTCCTTAAATTGGAATGGTACATAATTATGTAAATAATATAAAATTGTATTGAAGCCATTTTTATGTGCCCTACTTCTGGCAAAAGAATTTTTAAAATTGAGTATGCAGTGCATAATCCTTTCACTAATGTAGGCGTTGCATACTTTAGCTTTCGCGGCACGTTATTAGAAAATTCTTTAGCCTCAGTAAATCCATGCCATTGTTGTTCAATATTTAGGCACAATAAATTACTTTTACACATATCACAAGAGTACAAGCTTTTTATTTTTCGACATAAAAACCCACTTATGTATCCTATAGCGTATGCATCAATCTTAGTAACATCTACATTCACAATTTGGTTTAAAACGATATCAGGAATACTATATGTTGTATCGATTTCAATCTGCTGGTTAACAAAGTTTTTAACTGTGCATAAAATTTGAGACGTGTCCTCTTCACAGTTGGAGCTAACTGAATGTTTCGTAGCAAGATTATTGATAATAAGAGTTTTATAGTTGTTTTGAAATTGTGTTGCTGTTGGATTAATATTTCTGGAACCTCTTTGTCTCATCTGCCCAAAAAAATTTTCCAAGGGGTCTTGATTAAATTGTCGTAACTTTAAGAAAGATACTTTATCTTGTAGCATTTGAAAAATATCTTCAATCCCATGAACTACTGTTTGCCAATGTTTTAATGAGGGTGGAATGGATTTTACACCATTCCTTTCAAAATACATATTTTTAAGGGCGTCTTTTGCTCTTGCATAAAATTCTTTGTGCTGCGAGCTCTTGGAAAGAGCACATCTCAATTCTTTACCCCTTCTAGGATACAACAAAGTCCCATTGATGCTATCAAATAGTGAATCAAAAAACTTTAAGATTTTTGCAGTACCTAATGCAGATGCATCCAACCCACAATTATTTTCATCATTTGAACCTAAAAGAAATACACAAACGTTATATTTTATTACTGTATAAATAATACGAATAAAAGTACCTGATCTTACTAGAAGATTAATTGTTGCAGCAACAGTGTGGCTAAACGTCTGTGCTGCAAATGACACTTTCATTTTACGAATTTTAGTAGGATTGCAATGCTCCTCTGTTAATTTGGGCATACAACGAAGTTGACCTGAGGCATTGTCTATTAAATATGCATTATAAATATCACCCCATTTAGAAACATATACATCACTTCCATCCTTCCAAATTAAGTTTTGGTGAGGAGATTATTTCTAATCCCTTTTAATAAATGTGGAGGATCAAAAATATGGTATATGATTTCATTGTTGATCATATAACATTTACGATTAGGGTACTCTTCCGTCATCACGATGTTTCCCATTAAATAGTTAATTGCCGACACATTAGACGTTCCCTGGTCACTGACAGTACCGACAACTCGTAGAGAGATATCTTGACATTTTTTTATAATGGCTTTTATCATTCTCACTAAATCTGTTGATTTAATGGTATTATGCGAAAAGGCAAATGCCACTGGTTGCTTCCAATTCTTGTTTATTCCACGTAACATGAAGACGATTGCATGATCTGCGATCCGACAAGACGAAATGTCTCCAAAATCTTCAAACCCTTCAAAATATCCTTCTTTTCTATTAAATGTAATATGTGGTTGAATAGTCATCTCGTCGAATAATAACAGACACAATTTGTCAATTTCATCCATTTTTTGGACATTTGTTTTTAAAAATTCAAAGATATGTTCATTTATACCAGTCTCCAGATGAACTCTTTGTAATAATGTTGTAAGAGTTTTTTTGCTAGGAACACTGAATAATTTTGAAAACGTTCTATAAGCATGTGGACTTTGTTTGTATAATACTAGTCCTAAACATTTATCGTTGATACTATATCTTTTACCATGAGGTTTTGTTCGCTGCAAACGCACTTGGCTTTTTATAAATTCTGCAACATGTCTGTTTAATGGAGCTGTAATTTGCTCTAACAGCTCATATTGAGTATAGGATTTGATTTTGTGTTTAAACTCCAAATTTCTTCTTTTTAATTTTCTATTTGATCTCGCCAATTTAACTGTACTTTGATACAATTTTCTAGCCTTAGGTGTTAAATCTAAGGCTTTTGTAATACCTACATCTTCCAACGCAGTACCAGTTCCTAAAAAAATAATGATGTATGAAATATTTATAATTATTTCGTGGATGATTTCTGTTCACATATACTACTCAAGAAATCAAGGGAACACCTTTCCATAATACCATCATAACTTTTTATCTTCTGAAATTGTATTTAACAATCATTGAATATTCAACGGATTCAGAATTTTAATATTTGAGTTTAATCTATGAAAAAATATATAACGCTCTATTTCTCTAAATTTTTCGAGTAGTATCAACTATCTATGAGTCAGAGTACTTTTTCACTAGGCTCACACATTTGTTTATTAGTATTTAAAGGTAAATTTACGTTTTCGTTTGGGAGTATGAAGTTCTACGAGTTCTTGCTCAATCGCAGATGAATTTTCCTCACTAGTTGACGGAATAATTGCTCCTAAAGGCTGGGTATCTGTAATAATGGTTAATTGTTATTGGTACAATAGGGTTCTTAAAAATGAAAAAAGAATCGCACATATATAAAGTATACACATACAAATTAAAATATAGTTAAAATATACCACAGCATTAAACAAAGTTGTCTATATATATATGTATATATTTGCATGTATAAATTCTGAAGCTTAATTACTTTTTCGTTTTGGTGTTTGAACAGGAATATCTTGCTCAGTTTCTGGAATTATCTCTTCAATATTTAATATGGATTCTGCATCTGAAGACTGTTTATCTGCAATGAAAACCAATACAATTACTTTTCGTTTCAAATTATGAGATATGCTTTTTATATTTGCATTTTCTTCATTTAATATTATTGTTGCAAATGTCACTTTATTTTTCTTGAGATTTAACCACCACATTGTTTATTTTTACATATGATAAAAAAAATTATTTACCGATATCTGATATATTTCCTTGTTCCAATCTAGATGGTAAATAAAGTGAAGGTATGGCAACACCCTTCTTTAAGTATACATTTGATGATATATCGTTCGGTGTAAAATGTATGTGACATATCCTTTTCTTTGTATACACTTCATTTGGATTCATTTCAGCCAAATTATTATCTCTACATGCAGCAATCCATTGTTTGAAAAGAGCTGGATATTTAGAGGGATCCGGAAAAATGTGCCTTGGTGACTGTTTGTCTTCGCAAGACTTTATCGCACACGTATAATATCGCACCATTATAAACCTATACCTAAAATAATACAATTTTATACCATCTCCAAGCAATTGCACTTAAAAAATATATTTCTTCTTACCTATTTTAAAAACGTCCAAAATTAATTATTACACTTATATATACACATATAGTCCCTATTCTACAATACTAAAATTATCTATACACAAGAGAAACACAAAAAAAAACTATAATATAATAAAATTCAGTTACAACTTCAACTAGCAACGTCCAGAAGCAAAGCAAAAGTGGCAAAAATGGCGGTTAACCGGTTATAAAGTTTACGCAAGTGACTATGCAAGCATGCAAGTGACGCTCAACCTCATTCGCTAGAGAACCAATCACAGCATAGCATCAGGATAGTGTCGATTGTGTGGCATCTAATGAGTTTATTGCCAACTAAAAGTAGAGTTACAAACCCGGTCCCAGCTGCTAGCATATAAGTGAATACCCCCTGACTGTAACGTACCGTTCCTCAAAGTACTGTACTGAACGGTACTGACTGTCAGCTAAATGGAACATGCATTTTTTGCACTGGATATAAATATAATCATTCTAACCTAACTTTGTATATTGAGAAATGTAAACAAAAAGAAATTCGCCGAAATAAGTCCAGTATGTAATGTAAATCAAATTTCGAATTATGAACACAGGTGTAACCCTAAACCTAACCTCAGTGAGTGTAATAATATGGAGAATATCAATAAACCTATGTTTTGCGCATACGTCAACAGAACAATACGGAACGTATCAAATATTCGGTAGGGACACGAAGGAAAAGGGGATTTCAAAAAAAGTACGGATAGGAACTATCCGTTCTTTTCAAATGGAACACACATATTTGAAATTTGTACCGTACAAACGGTTCAGTACAGTACTTTGAGTCAAATAGAAAGCAGCTATTATGTTCATAGATTAAATAATTTATATGCTGATATAGATAGGCAACTTCCCATGCGTTTCAGGTTCTTAGACGCCCTCTGAAATTCATAGTGAGATTATGAAACTAATGGCGGTCTATTCAAATGAACATTTAGGTATAATTTTCATGCAATTTTTCAAAACGCTGTTTTCATTTTCAATACACTAGTGAGAATATCTGGTCATTAAGAACATTAAGAAAAAAAGCAGAATAGGTTCTTACACTTATTATTCCAAACAACGCTAAAATATCGGCAAACTTCGCACCACACAACTTATTAATTAATACGGAACGACCGCTTCGAGGACTCGTGGGTCCTCATCATCAACCGTATGACCGGTCATGCGGTTCATACTTTAGTATTGTTTATCATATTACTCCACTGTCCTTGGTATCATTATTTATTATTCCACATTGACAATATAAATGGGTACATTTTCTAATTACTATTAGTTTAGTCACAATTTGGTACACGACAAACACCATATTTAAAATAATAGAAAAAAATTACTAAACAATTCAAACTAAACCGAAAATTAAACAACACGATTTGATTACTAACCGATAAAACTAGGTATTGAACTGGCTAAAACTATGTATATACGATATATCTTCTGCGGAGATATTTACGAAAGAACATTCCACTTTCAGAAAGAAGTATTACTCTTATAGAGATCGTGTGCAACGTTGCCAGAGCGATATAGGTATTTTCTGTATATTATTGCTCTGAACATAGTAAATTTCACGTTAGTGGCACATAAACGTCAATTCATCGTAGGAAGATTTCTATTTATAGGTTATTTATTATCCAAAAATGAAGGAATAATACTATAACTTATCTTATTTAAAAGTATTTCAACAGATTTACAACAAATTAATGTTTACTCCGTTACTTATTTTATATTACATTGCCAAAGGTACAAAATCTACATTTATTTGGAGCTTCGGAAGACCAAGGTGCTGATGATGAAGACGATGTCACTTTAATGATAAACTCGTTTGGATCATCTTGCATCTTGTCCCATTTACATACATCTTCTTCAACTAAAACCATTAAGTGATATAAGTGAAAACGTCGTAAGAAATATGAACAAACTATACAATACTTTTCTCAACATGCTTAATGTAATCTTGCCAGCTCTCCAGCGAAACTGTTTAATATCCAGTTTGAATAAGGTCTGGTATGTTCTTTTGTATTGTTATGCCTGATATAGTCCTTGGTCTGTACCCACACCATTTCGATGAGATTTAAGGTGCAGAGGTGCAATAGCAATCGCAAGGTAGTATGTCCTTGTTGAGCAGCCGTTTCGTTAAGTACTTATTTATTACAGCTAACTTTATTTTGCAACGCAAATCAATTTTGACTAGTAGGTGTTTCTGTAATAACTAAAATCCTTTTAAAAGACGCGACTATAAAATATTGGCTTCTGGTATGGTTTTCATTCGGCAAAAATTTTATTCATTTTGAACGTCGGCGAATACATGTCCTTTAAAATGTAATAGAGAATTTTTCAATATCATAATAATAAGAAGATACATAAAAATAAGGGTTTTGATATATGATAAACTGATATCAACTTCCTACTTCCACTGCAAAGATAGAAAAACAAATCTGTAATTTCAAAAGTAAGTGAAACGCTTGCGCTTTTGGTCAGCCTTTTTGTGACGTCACCCGGCCGAAATAATCAACCATTTCATTGTTTGACGTTGGTAGAAGTGTATTTGTATTGTCATTTTTGACATTAAAAACTAGTTTAATGTGAAACATACAGATCAGTACATCTAACTAGATACATACATGACATTTAATTGACATTTGCTTGCCTTGACTGTGTTTTTTAATTGGACGAACAATGCTCGAGTACTCGAACAGCGCAAAACGCGTTTTATAATTCGTTCTAAGGGTGTGTTTATAGTGAAGCTGCGATGATCGATGAGAGCAGTGCAGTAGCAAAACGGGCCAATCAATGAGCGCTGTATCTTTCCGTAACCATGGTTACAGAAGCGAGCTGTGATACTCGATAAGAGTAGCGATGAAAACAGCGATGAGAGCGGCGATAATAGGGAAGCGGGTGTTTATATTGGAGTTACGCGCCATCTGTGGGCAACGATAGTGAACAAGCTAAATTAATCGAACTGTCAAATTTTGCTTGAATCCACTTTGATCAACTCTAGGAATGGATATCGAAAATGTAATCACCGAAATTTACACTAGGTCCCCAATATGGGACCAAAAAATTCAAAATCACCATAATCGCTGTTTCAGACAAGCTATGGGATGAAGTAGCAATTAAATTAACTAGTACACGTATGTTTAAAATATTTTCATATTCATTCATTCAATTAATTTCTTGAAAGTCGGTGCTGTTTAAGTTATTCATATTGATTTAATAAAAGGCCTATAATTCTCTTTGTTTTTATTTACCTAATTGGAATCATCAACCGCTCCTCAGACACAATTGGACTATGATGGTAATTACACCATTTTATATCGTATTCGTTACGAATATTTGATACAATATAATCGAAAATTTCTACGTTCATTCGTATATATTCGCGGAATTCTTCTGAGTACTCTCTTAATTTCAAATATAGGTGATGAAATTCTCCAAATGTACATACATCTTTCAGTATTGAAAGGATGTGCAGCATATCTCCGATGCCGAATGCCTTTACTAATATAATATTTTACAGCATTCGAACATAAAAACGTTTCTTCATCATAGCAGTCATTTTTGTTGTTTTAATATTTATTTAACAAGCTTGTTATGTAAAGATTACGGGACCAAACACACCAAAATCAAAAAAGAAACTACAATGAAAATATTTTGACAACTGTCAAAGTGACGCGCTTGTCGAAGCTTCACAAACTCCATCCGCGATGCAGAGTTTTCGACGCTTCTATCGCTGCTCTTATCACAGCTCTTATCGACCATCGCAGCTTCACTATAAACACACAGTCGCCCGATCAGTTATTTAGTGCACCGAATAAGGAGGTAGTGCATGAAAATAGAACTTGTAAAAATAGTACTTGTAACATAATATGTTCTACCTCTTCGTACCTTCACGTTGTTATCGTACAATTGGCGAACTTGTGCGAAAAGTAAACAAACCCAGTCCTCACTATTTATATTCATATTTTAGAAAATTGTATAACTATAAATAAGAATGCTATTTTATTAATTCACAAGTAATTATAAACCTTCCGTATCTAACTTGAAACGGTCACTTGTTTACAGTTTGAAAGATGACAAAAAATTGACATGCCGATTAAGGTTATGAAAAAAATAAAAAAATGCCTAATCGTTTTTTAAATCACATTATATTCGAGCAAGTTTGACAGCACAGAGCTTATTCAAGAAAATAGTGCTCGAACCATAAGTGCAATTAAAAAACGCAGTACTTGTCACCCTATACCGGTACGATGAGTACAATATTCGTTTGTGTTAATAGAAAACACCGATTCTTCACAACAAGCTGTAATAATTCTTATTTGAATACAGCATTACAATTGAATATTTACATACATATCGTTAGTTTTAACGCTATTGTTGCGGACTGTCAATTTTTGACAGGTGATTTCGCAACATGGTGGTGTACCATGACAATGGTGTATATACTTAAGCGAACTGATATAACGTTTTCTATCTTTAACTCAATAAAACATTAATTTGGCATTCATATGTCACTTCAACGCAGAACAAACGAGTATATTCATTTTACAAATCTCAGATCAGTAAAATATGTGCTGTAATATAATGCTGAAATCGCTATTATTTGGTGCCTTGGTAGTGTTTGAAAGGAAAGGACGAGCTAAATAATTTCATTTTATATATAATTCATATTTTTAAAAGGAATATACTTAACAAATGAAGTGATTCCGTTCTGGTATTTACGGCCAAAGTGGGCCAAAGGAAAGCGGTGTGATGATGACCGGATGACGTCGCATCAGTCGGTGGTGCGCTTAAAAGCAAGTGATTAAGATTTGAATTTTAAGGATTTTCGAATGCCTTCTTCTCTTAAAATAGTGAAATTTGAATGAACATTTCCTGAAAATCTTCTCTCTACTACATAATCAAAACTTTCATGCATTATTATTATTGTCGGAAAAAAAAGCAATGGATGAAATTAATAAGACCGTTTTCATAACGTAGTTATGTCTTGTGTCCTCTTTCATTTCTTGCCATTTTTTACGTTTGTTCCAGTTATGATCTTTCCATGCTCGCTTTATTATTAATTAAATTTTAGGCGTTAGTTTCAGTTAATATTCCAAATAAAGAATCGTAATTAGCCCTCTTTTTTTGATTTAATTTTCTTGTTTCTTTTCCAATAAAATACAAGTAGTGATGCAAACGTGTTGATGTTACAGTATTTAAGATCTGTCCATGTTCACATTATATAGAATGTCAATATGTCATACTATGACAACATTATTGTTTACGTTAACTCGTGTAATCTAAAATGAATAGTCTTTCTGGTGCTGATTCTTTGCAAGAAGGGCGAATTAAACAGGTCGAAGGCACGAAATTTAAGTACGATTATCAATGGCATTCACTAATCAATTACCTTGTAACTGCGTTGTGTTACTGCTTAACTCCAGAAGCTCTGGGATATTTTTACCAAAACGAACATGAACCAGCCATATCGCAAGAAATCATCGCAATACTATTTATTTGCTTGCCAATATTGTATATGCAAATTAGCCTAGGAAAGTACACTCAAAATAGTATACTTAACATGCAGTATATGATGCCAATTACGAAGGGACTGAGTTACATGTTTATGATAAATGTCGCTATAAGTTGTATAAAATCAGTCTACTACATGACAGACACGCTACTCTACTTTCTATTGTCATTCCAACCATTTCTGCCGTGGTCAAAGTGCTTGAATCAAACTGTATACGATATTGAAGAACAATGTTATGACGGTTTTATGCCAGCAAATTGTTCGGAGCAAGGAGCAAATTGTCAACTAGCGGCCCAGATATTCTGGAATTATGTATATATGGATAACCCAAAAAAAAATGCAACACCTGTATTACAAAGATTTGTTTCCTTTTGGTTATCTTGGCTTGTAGTATTTGCTGTAGTCAACGTTGCATGTTATAAAAAAAACAAAATCTTATATCTGCTGACCATAATATTTATGATATCTTTCTTTTCAATGCTAATTGGTTGCCTTTTTGCATATGGCAGTTCAAAAGGGATTTACTTTATGTTTAGCTTACATACTGAATCCTTTTTTAACGTCTCTAAATGGGTGAAAGCAGTAACCAAAACGACAAAGTTTTTGACATTGGGGCAAACATTCCATATAATGAGCGGAGCTCGTATGATGCCATCGACACCTGCAGATATTTGGTGTATTGTTTTCTTGGTAACACTACTTTTTTTTACTATGCTTTCCGCTATATTTTTTCATGGTGTACTTGGTATTGGACAAACAAATACAGGATTCAACGTTGCCAGTTACGGTCGTATGTCCATGTATGAAATGTCATTTATTTATGTACCAGGATATTTAAAGTTTTTAAATTCCCCTCAAATTTGGTGTATTGCTTTCTTTCTTGGAACTACATGTCAATTGATATTGAATGCAGTATGTCGATTATTGTCTATATTATTTAGTATTACAAATCACGTTCGATATATGATAAAGTATCGCGTATACCTACTAGCATTATTTTGCTCTGTTGGTGCCATCATAGGATCGACCTTATTATTGGATAGTAAATTTGAAGTCTCGGCTCTACTTTTACATGACACAACATGTTTTACTGAAGTGTTAGCTGTAGCAATTCAGTCTATTTCTGTTTTTTGGGTATATGGTGTTCAAACACTAGGAGACGATATTCATTATACGGTTGGAAAACAGCCAGCAAGATTTTGGAAAATTTGTTGGTATGCATGTCCTATGGTTTATATATTTGTGACTACATACAACTTTTCTCTCAACTTAAGAGATATGGTATTTCAATTGGCAATAACATTTGCGATCACATCGCCAGTACTAATTTTTGCCGTAATTCAATTTTTCACTTTTTTAAAAAGTCGGCGATTAATTGATTTACTTCAACCGGATGTAGAGTGGGGGGTACCTGATCCAGAAGAACGACATCTTCGATATTCATTTAATCCACGAAAAGAGATTCGGTCAAGGATGAGGAGATACAAATGCCAACATAAGTGCCTAATAGGGAACAAAATGCATAAATTTGCTTATCAAATGGAGACTGAAGAACGAAAAGAACTTTTTGATGATAATTATTTACGTGTTAAACGTATTTTAGACTGAATTGTCATCTTATATTTTTATATTAATATACTGCACATATACATGCATTTGTCTTTTACTGTAACAAACTTTTGTTTATTGAATTCTTCGATTGAATTACTGAATTGTACAAAATAAGTTAATTTTTAGAGAAGTCTGCAATAACTAAAAGTAGAACGGACTTTAAAAACTTTTATTTTGTTAAAATTTAGTTTCTCACATTCTTCTATAAATATAAATTACTCGTTGAGAATGGGAGCAAATATTAAATATAAGCAACCCTTACATAATACGGTAGTTACATTCTTCGGAGAGCGCGTATAATACAAAATCGTCTATAAAGAACTAATACTTAACGCAAAAAAAAAGAGGTCGCGTTCCAGAAGCTTAGAAAAATCAACTATTTAATCTTTAAAACATAACTATATTCAGTGAGCATGGTAACAAGTAGGCATATAAGAGAAACACCTAAATTTCAACAATAATGAACTAATAACCCGCCTTCCCAAGTTTAATTCATAATCTTGTACATACATTTCGCATCATCAGTAAACACATACCGCGTTCGTAAGTTCTGTACTAAAGTGAACCGCTTAAGTATATGGACGGTGTTACAACGTTTGTCTGCTATGAAAGTATAAGGTGGGGAGCGCGCGAAGCGAATCAAGGACGCTCCAAGCACAAGCGCTTATAAATGAATCCTTACGTATCCTAGTATGTCTGATCATATTGAAATCATCGGCTAAATGGAAACGTTTTGATTGTAGTACAATGTATAAAATATCCAATGCGGCTTCGGTAATTCACAACAAAATCAGTTAACAAGGAAATAAACGTAAACTATCTCATTTGTTAATACTTACCAGGACAATTTCAGTTCGCAGTTTCGACAATAAAGATCAAATTCGCATACAATGCGTCAGGAAATAAGCGAATGTGTTCTTTATTATTGGAGCTACCAATTTAAATCGAAAAATGACTACTGGGGTCTACAGCACCGTGTTATACGGGGTTTGTCTAACTGTGACCGTGTTAGAGTAAATCTTGGTTATAAAAATACCGTGGTATAAGAGAATTTACCGCAATTTCCTAGAGTGAAACCATGTTGTATAAGATTACCTGTATGTATGTCTGATAAATAGTTTTGAATAGAAATACAATCTGCATTTTATTTTTTTAGCGCATTATTAAAATCTTTCTATAAAAAATTAACACTCCATTTACGAACGTTTCTTACACAGCAACCGAATTTACTTAGGGTCTGTAAGCGATCCCGATACGCGTAGTTGTCATGACTAAGCCGAGAGCCCTATGCTGGTATTAAAGCGGGAGCGTGTAGAGGTGGTTTATTCACTTATCAGTAGAGCCCGGTAACAGGGAGCCGTGCCATAGCCGTACCTGCCTAGTATACAAAAACAATAGTAACAAAATAGAAGAAAATAACAGAACTAATACATAATTATATGTGAAAAGTAGTGAAACACTCACCCGGAACAGTAAAACTAGAAGCACCATTATCAATATTTACATCATATGGATAAGAGTGGCAAAAAGTTGACACCATTAGATGTGTTTCCACAGTTGTTTCGGTGTGCGATGTTCGCCGTGGTGAGAAAATGAGTTTATACTTTGAAAAAGAGCGTTCAACATCTACCGATGTTATACATGCATGATTAAAATACTCTTTGTACTTAGTTAGTGAATTATTCGATACACTATCACAAATTTGTTTTAGTGTGCTAATAATAAAAAATCGGGATCTTTCTGTAGCATACTCTCGAACTTTTCTAAAACGCGATTATATTTTGCGTCATGTTTAGTCAATAGCTGTGTATGCACTCCGTCCATAATTTGCAGAAACTAGAGGTCTATTGCGTCAGCTAATCCTTTATAGTAGCTACGAATATTTTTAAATCTGTTTCAATGGAAATATCTTGAAATTTCGACTGACACCCCTTAATAGCTACAGCTTCGGCAGGATTAAATTGTGCAACAACAGCTTTTACTATTTTGAAATGTTCAGCATAATAAAAAGCTGCCCGCAACCATGTTCCCCAACGTGTAAGAATTGGCTCCGGTGGTTGACGAATATCAGGACACTCTGTGTGAAATAATCGTAGGCGTTTGGGAGATTTCAAAAATGCTTTTTTTGTGCTTGCTATTAATGCATCTACCCCGGGAAAGCATTGTCGAATGGTTTCTGCCACAAGATGTAAAGCAAGCACTTTACACGTAACATGTAAACACTTGCAACCATGTTCAAGAAGAGAACGGCCCACCAAACGCATTATCGCTGCGCCATCGCCCATAAACATCAACGCTTTATCTTTTGAAATTTGAAATTTTTCCAACGTGCTAAGTACAACCTTCGTAATTGCTGCAGCAGTACACTCTTGTAGTCTTCGGCTAGCTAGTAACAGTGGTAATGTAGGTTTACTAGGGTCTAGTATGCGTACCATAATATTTACAATTGAATTTTTTTTTACAGTCTGTTGTCTCGTCAACACATTACCAACGAAACTGTTTTTTCAATATGCGTTTCATTTTCTTTTCCACGTCATCACGTACAAATGCAACATGCTTACGTGCCGTTTTCTCCGTTGGCAACCGCAACTCGGGATTATATTTGTCCCAAAAGTCCTTAAACGGTTGTTTATCGAGTAAGCCTAGTGGCAAATTACAGTTTATCAACATAAGAATTACATAAAAAGAAATGCACTTCTCGGTGGCATGCCCAATTTTCGTTTTCTATGCTGTGCGGAATTTACGTGTCTTGTACAGTTTTACTTCTTATTTGGCATCAAATTTATTTTGCACACTTTACAAACTATCTTACTCCTGTTGTAAAACAAATCGGGAAAGTCAGAAATAAACTTATTTACTATGTCTTGAAAAGGTCGTTTTTAGCCTTCGTTTGTATCAATAAAATCAAAATGAACTACACTAAATAATAACTACAATTAATAACTACGTTTATATCAATAAAATCAGCATGCCCTATCCGCTATCCAATGCTAAACTGAACTGAGTGATGATGATTTGTCGTGTCGTAACATAATCGACCAGCCCTCCCCGCCCACCTAAACACAGTCACACCGCCGCTGCGATTGCTCTCCAGTTACCGGGCTCTACTTATCAGCCGTCAATGAAGTGTAATCGCTTGTAGTTTCTTGCGCAATAACCTAAAAATGTATGTTTGTACAGTCTGTACAAGATATCATTGGGTAATTTATATTTGCTTTTGAAAATCAGCCTGTACCCTGCAATCAAACGATATTGAATATTGTTCATTTCTTATTATGGGGACACAATAAAAAAAAAAATTACAGCGCTCCTCATGAACGAGCAAATAATTTAGAGGAGCTACTCACAAAAATTTAAGCAACTTTCGAAGCAATAACGCCCAATATGCTACATAATGTTAGAAATGAATTTTATGACAGGTTAGGTTATTGCCAGGCAAAATATGGGGTGCTATTCGAACTGAAATCTAGAGTTCAAAGTTGAGTTTATTTTATAACAGAGTACCTATTTATGTATTTTCATTGTCATTTTTAGTTTTTATTAGAATAAATGTTCCATTTCTCTTATTTTTCTTTGGAGAAGCCAGATTTGCTTACGCGTCGCAACAAAAAGAATACTAAATTTATTCTTTGCCTTTGAAATTATTGAACAACGTTCATTCTACAACTGTGATGCACATAAATTCCTAGTCTTGCATTAACTGAGCATCGACTTGTATACACTCGTATACTACCTATACTAATTGATCCAGTGCACAAACGGCATCGTAGCAACATGTTTGTCTCCGTTTAGCGCGGTTCGATTTATGGCATCTATCCTTTCTCTAGCATCCTAATTAAAATTTTTCGATTGCTGTATACCTATCTATACGGATACGCGTCAATTTGACGTACGAATAAAATCTTACATTTTCTTCAAAAAGCAACATAATTATATACGATTAACTTAAATACGAAACTAATAATTAAAAAATGAAATAAAATATTAAATTATTTATTTTAAATGTAGCACCATATCCATATCTTTTACAGATACACTGAATTTTTGAGTGTACGCTTTCGCAGCTGTTGTCTACCGTAGAACAATCTTCCGGGTGTTGTGTCATTCAATTTACTCTTGACATTTTGCTGATCACACTGTTCAACCGTGAGGATGGATATGGGATCAACAACACTTGGAAATCAACTGAAAACACCGATGAAGCAACCATGCCATGACGGAAATAACCCATCAGACCGGAATGAATCTGGATCAACAGAACAAAACGAAAATAAAATATATAACGAGGGGCATAAGACAGCAACATCTTCTGAAAAAGCTGATAGTATGGTTAGCGAAACGTCAAGAGTAAAATCAACCACAGGTCAATCCCCGGAAGATTGTTCTACAGCATACTGAATTTTGTCTACACACAGCTTGGGCCAGAAAAATTCTCGCTTATACTGACTATTTTTTTTTCAATCAAATCACTTCTAGGCATGTACGAATAAGGGCTATTTGTCAGCACAATATGAAATTGAATTTCGTAGTAGTATTACAAATACTCACAATGCTCTAGCACCTTCTTAGATGTAAGGACTATAATTGAAACGTCTTCAGACTACGGCTGTGATTCAGATAGATGCATACGTTCTTTCTTCTGATGTTTGTGCCACTTTTCCACCAATGGTTCACGACGTAACGTACAATAGAAATATTCAGTCTTAGGGCATAGAAGCGAAGCGAAGCTTATCTAAGCTCTGTCTTTCTCCTACTCTCAGGTTACATTAGGGAGGTGAGCGGATGGCAAAGGCGGTAATAGCTTCGCTTCGCTTCTGTGTCCTACGACTAAATACTTCTAGTGTACGTAGAATAGAAGCAATGTTATCGGGTCTCTCCTACCAGATGTAAGATATAGAGCTCTGAAAGCATCGCCGCTCACCACATTGTGTATTTTACTTTTGACGATCGGTTGAAGAATTAACTCTTTTCTAACATGTAGATTTGTGACTGCAGTGAGTGAAGCCAGTTTACTAGCATCAATGCTTATTTCACTATTGCCTGAAATTGACGCATATCCGTAGAGACAGGATAATCAGTATAGATGCTTTAAAAAAATTAAACGGTTTATGTAATTTACCTCATAAAATTGGAAATTCGTCAAAATGACGCACTCCGTAAACGGAGTGTTAATAATTAATATTTTGATTCTATATTTTTAAACTTACCTGTAATTGTTGATTGTAGGCTCAATACTTAATATTTGAAAAAATGAGGGAAGAAGGTTTTGTAGCCGGTGCGGATGATGTGAGACTGACTGTAGAAATAATGGTACCGAGTTCTCAAGTCGGACGTATTATTGGGAAAGGTGGACAAAATGTACGAGAACTGCAAAGAGTAACAGGTAGCGTAATAAAACTTCCAGAACAAGGCACAAGTCAGCAAGATGACGAAACAACAGTACATATCATCGGACCTTTCTTCAGTGTTCAAGTAAGTTAATTGTTGGGAAGAAATATACTCCATTCCTTATATATTAAATTGCCCGATTAAGCAATCAGTATAGTTAACTAAAAATTTACCATTACAACAATTATTTATTTCCTACTACAATTGTAGTCCATTAGAAAGAATATAACTGTATATATCTCAAAACTATACCTACATGTTTGTTTTTTGATTCCAGTCAGCGCAACGACGTATAAGAGCAATGGTGCTGCAGTCAGTAGCGCCACCACAAGGAAGACCACGTGCACAGCGGACGCAAAAGGAACCAGGTCAACCATCCGAAGCACCATCGGATACACAGTAACAATAACTCCAAGTGACCAAAAAGTCCCACTGCCCCACAAAAAGCATGGGTTTATGTATACCCTATTTGTACATAACATCTCGAGGCCTTCCACTACGCAATACTGTCCTTCCATTGTGTGTGAGTGCGCTCTGAAGAGGGACCCGCCCAAAAAATTCCTCCACTATGTTGATTTAAAATACAAAAAAAAAACAACCAATACGAGACCGATAAAAAACTATCTGCCACAGAAACGTGAATGTGCAGTTTTTCTTCCAATTTGTTTTCAATTTTTATTTGAAGAAGAAACACCGCGCCGTGTATTCATCGCTACTATGTTTAGCTATCGCCGATCGAAATACCTCAAGATAAGTGCATTTCTCACAGTGCTTTCAACAATCGGATGTCGTATTCCGATTATGTATATTTATATGTTTCACGCATTGCGTCTATATTGAAACTTGGTTGATTTCGTCTGCCTACCAGACGGAAAATTTATTTATTCAAGATTTTATCACAAAAAATATTGTTAAACGATGTTTATTAACACTACTATTGCTACTAGATGATTGTTTTTACATATTCCCGATATACAATCTGTCTTTCATTAGAGGTCTCTTCTTTCTTCAAGCTTTCGTTGCAGCCGCTTTCTCCTGCAACGAAATTAAGTTTTTTTCTATAATTGAGTTTAAGCTATTGTTATTAATTTCTTCATTGCCTTTATTTTGGTGGGAAGTCTTAGAGAAGGAACTGAAACAATATGGTGTCGTAAACTACGTGCCCAACAATACAATCTACCTCAGCAAATCAAAATATATTAGATGATTTATAGCCAATAGAAAATTTCCGTTATATATACAGCAACCGACCATAGCAACCTCAGTTTTTACAGTTTTCTATATTTATACATACACACAACACACGCAAGCATAACATGAATACATGTACACAATACGCACAGCTGCAAGAGATGTTTTATTATTTTTATATATAAATTTAAAGACTACCAAAGATGAAAATGTTAAAACGAAGATCGAAGCATTTGCGAATTCGTGCAAATTTTGTAATCGTGGCATACTGGCAATCCGAAGATACTGATTTTTGATACAGGATACAAACATCTAAAAACGATGAAAACAAAAGAATAATTGGAACATTTATACAGCCTGATATTGAATTACATCCAAACATCAAACAAAACATACAAGTTACATTACAGGCGGGAAGTTCCTCAACAGGTCACACGTAAACAAGACGGGATGATATACGCGAATAGAAGTTTATCCCGTTTTGTTTATGCGAGCCGGTGTGACTATTTATATCATTGTGTGATTGTGTTTTTTATTATTTTATATGAATAGTATATGTAAGTATACATTTGTAATTGGTGCCGTGTTCGCGAACTATGCACAACATCGACGCTGTACAAAAGAATACACAGAGACTGAATTACATGAATTACGTGCGGTGTTCTGTGTTGTGCCCATATAGTGCTGCCACCTCTGTTACGCGAGATAAGCAAAACTGTGAACGTGTGAATGAGTGACTATTTTAACTATTATATTATTGTTAGGAGATTGTTAAAATTATTCGAAGTATTTGCTATAATTGTTACCCGTACAACGCCCAAGTTTTATTACACTTGGATTTTTCCACCGTTTATAATTTCAGTTCTAAATTCAGCAATCCGTCTTCAGCATGCTCAGAATAATATATAATGATATTTAAATCGGTTTACATATTTTATTGAATAACCACGAAATTGTCAAACGTTCAAATCTTTTTCATCGTTACGAAGATCATTTTGTAAATAACTGTAGTGTCTTGGAAAAATCCTATTACGAGGTGCGAGCGCTGTACGGGTGAAATGTATTGATACCAAATGGGACGAGGCTAAAGCCTTAACGCAGTCCGATACCTTGCGTCAAGGTCGGCTGTAATAGAGTACAAAAAAACACGGAAGGTGTAGAAAGCGCCGATGGGCCTCTTGTAAAAAAAAATTATTTTTGATAAAATTGTTTGTTGGGGAGGATATTTTTTGTTAGATTTTTAAAAATTATGGACGAATAGCGGGATCGCTATTTTCATTTTGTGAAAAAAATGGATATATTACTAATTATTATTATATAATATTAATATTTATTATTATGTATAAATAAAAAAAAAATAAATTATTTGTACAGATTTTATTAAAGTGTGCCAAAGTGCAAGGATGTTACCAAAAAAACGCTTAGGATCTTAGAGACTTGAGGGTTTATGCATTTTGTTTTGGCAATGGTGAATTAGCACTTTACCCGCCCACAAGTATGGGCCAGGTATACGAATGACAACAGCAACAACAACTACACACACATGCACTCAAAAAAAAAATCAATTCTGATGCAATCAAAACAATTGTACAAAAATAACATGGAGTACAAACGCAGTATGTAGTTCATTGTTAAATGTCATAAACTGTACTTCAAAATAAGTTAATCCATTTGTTTCACATAGAATTTGAGATACGAACATCGAATAATAAAATCTTCAAAATAAAAAATCTAACATCTTTTAGTTTTCTTAAGAATTTTTCTGTCAGGACGAAACACATTCTTAAATTTCAAAATTATGATTACACACTATTTACAATTAGCCCCCCTACAAAACAAAAGAGGATCGTTTAGAATCGAGCAATTTCTCCATCCACTAGGAAAATTTTTAATATTTGCCATCCACGCACAAATTTTATTTCAAATTAATTTTGTTTTCTAATTAGATATGCAGGGACGGTCTATATCTATCATATGTCTATAATCAAAAAGTCCACTTACTGATGAAGTTGTAAATGCACAGTGGAATAAAAATAGATGTCATTTAGATGTATATTAATTAAACTGAATACTATTAACTGCATATAATATGTATTGATTGTCGAGTTTAGTGTATAAATTTTTAAATTAATGAACTTCGTCAGTAATTGGAATCAAATTAACTGTAACATTTGAATGCGTACATTGACCTCCGTATTATATGAAATATATAATTCTGATAAGTCGCTTGTTAGATTGATCGTAAACCGACCCAGTACATCATCTGTTCACCTTCTACCATCTGCAGATATTGTACAGGTCAATCTGTTAAACATTTATATAACAATTGAAAAAGCCAACGTGTTTCTCACATAAATTCTTCAACATGACAGGTTATCATGTTAACTAATATAACAACCTGGGAATTTAATTTTATATGCTCACAGAAGAATATAAAACGAGAACGCAGGCCCAAGACTATCGCAAATACCATTTAGTCTGTTAACCAGTAACTTCATCAGAAACGGTACTTAGATTACTTTGGTTGTAATGTTAACTTTTGCTTAAAATAAAGATGTTGCCAGATAGAAACATTGGTATCCATATTAATGTATTATACCAATTGTAACACAATAATTATGTTGAAAATGGTATAGTGCCTAAGATAGCGGTTTTGCACATTCGGATCTCTTCCTATTTATGCTGGCTTAAATATATATTTCATATTGCTTTTTAATATTGCACTTTTTCGTACATTTACACACAATTAAACCAATTGCGTTTTTTAAAATGATAATCATGTATTTCACTTTTTATTCCTGTTTTACACTTTATTTTCGTATACGATGAAATTATATTAGAGCGAGATTGCAATCCGACTGTGCTAACTGCCAACAAAACCCACCTGTTAACGAACTAGTTTGATTGCTACTCTGTTTTCATTTTGAACTATATATACTAATGGATTTTGTGAGCTAGAAGTAATTCTGTAAAATACATAATAATAGAAAGCCAAACCATTAGTACTTTTCGTTAAAAGTTATTGAAACACAATTTGCATCAAATATGTTCGTTTTACAGAAATTAAGAAAATAGAGATAGTTAAAATTGCATTTCATATTATTATTATTGCCTAAGTTACTCCTTTATAATTATATATAAATATATCTTTTTTGTTGATTTCAAGCAAACCTTATTACATAGAGCAAAGTTGTAGTAATTTGATATATCATAATTTTTGATAATGTTTACGTTGAAATCAAATAGTTATAGTATTTTGCGTATATCACACCTGGTAAAATATAGTTTTGTGTTCTCTTTGTTTTTTGAGTGTTTCAATATTTTTCTTGATTCGAGAAAACTTATATCCTTAAGAGGCAACTTACACTATGAGCTGAAAATATTTTCAATTAAAATGCATCAAAACGAGATTAAATAAAAAAACAATAATTTTCCTTAGTGATTAATTTTGTAAGCTTGTTCTACAGAAGGATATAGGTTTATTAATAGTTTATAGTACATGTTACACGCTGGAAGGAGACTGATTGTGCAAGGAAACCAGCTGTTGTAGATTTATCGTACCTTAGGTTTGGATATGTGTGTACCATTCCGAACAAACTTTTACTATTTATTTGTGAAAGATTAAGAAAAACATAAACACTGTCCGACCTAAGAAATAAACTACCTCAATAATTAATATATTTCTATTAAAAGTATGTTGTTCAAGTTTTTTTTGGGTAATCATTAATAATAAGTTAAGTTTTTTTTATTCTGGAGAATACTATTTGTAACAGTAATTTCTGATTAAAATCTATAGTAAATAGTCGAAATTGTGTCAGTGTGTGCCATTTTTATGTATGTCGGTGGTAAAATACTTCATGTAGGTATATTAGGTATTAATAATCTTAATAAAAGTAAAAAATACTATCTCCAAACACAATTTCAGATTCAATGGAAATTTTGCAAAATTAGTTTCGGCATATAGTTCATCACACTTCATCAAGTATAAAAAAACATTAAAAAATTTGCGGAATTAAAATTAATTATTAATGCCTAGTATTGCCATACGTCATAAAATAGTTCATTCATAACTATATATACATATATATTATAACATATATTTACCATAGATGCACATTATATATACATATACATATATTATATATTTATAAATAACAGGAAATGTTTTCTCTCAGGAATTATAGCTCAGGATATTTAAACGCATAAATTGGTTTATCCAAAGTTGATTTATTTGTTTGCGTTTTATTTCTCTTTTTTCGTTTCGGTATAATCATCCAACACCTGATTGGTTATTTTAGACTGCCTTAGAAACTATATGTAAAGTGATCAGTCAGGGTAAGTGTTAAAGTAAATAAAAAGAAGTGAAGTGAAGTTTAATATCCGTTTGTTAAGAGAATGTCTATGCTTAAAAAATGATGTTTTTAGCTAATTGGTGTTATAATTATATAATATTAAAAAATAGAATTTTGTATTTGGCATATTTTGTATATGGTATCTTGAGAGTAAAGCTGTCTTTTCACTATGATTGGTACACTTAAAAAACTAAAAAATCACAAATTTTGTTCAGAAACTTGTCCATTTATTTCAGTTAAATAAATAGTGTTCCCTAAAGTATCTTCTTTGATTTCTTTCTTTTAATCCCGAATAACCAATTAAAAGATGAGAATTATTTTGTATTAGATGTTATTCTTTTACTTAGTAATATAATCAAATGGAAGTAATACAGTTATATTTCTGTCAGCAACTTATTGGCGAATCAAACACGGACTACATTTTCTTGCTAAACAGTACGTAACAAGTAGATAGATTGCTCTTGTATGTATTAAGCCAATTAATTAATAAACATTTTTAAAAATAGGAGATTATTTTCCACGTTTAATTGCAAAAACGTCAACATTTACAGGATGTCCCTTTTTTGTGAGCAGCAAATTAGTCAATTCCGTACATTCTTACTTTTTAAATAAGCTTACTTATACAATTTACTATTAGACATTATATAAGTGTCTACACGAGAGCTCATTTTCCAATTGGTACTAATTTAAGGATACTATATTTATGTAGATAATTGACCATTTTGCATTCATTTTTAGTTGCGGCCACTGTTCTTTTATTAATTCAATAGTTTAATGTGCACAAGAGCAGTGTGACATGTACATTCAACTTATTTTTTTCAAAAAGTTCGATTTTCAATAGTAATATGGATAAAACTTACGTCGAACACGACATAGATAGATACTTTGATGGGTTTGATTACCTTGTTTTTGCAATAATGCTAGTAGTTTCAGCTTTAATAGGTGTTTATTTTGCTTGGTTTGCGAAAGTGAAACAGAATACAACATCGGAATATCTAATGGGAGGAAAAACTATGGGTATATTTCCTATATCTATGTCATTAATTGCTAGGTATGTACACAATTTAATTCTTATAATGCTTACTGTGTCTTTCTTTATCTTTATGGTCCCTTCTCTTGTACTTTTTCCGTCTATTATATTCCCGTCTTTCATCATCTGACGACAAACTATCGGAACTTATCGGGCTCGTTTGAAAAATACGTTCCGTGTGCTTATATTTGTTTATTAAACTTTTACGATAATGTAAAATTTCCTCGTCCATGTTTCTTCCGCGTTTTCTTTTTCGCTTTCCAGCTTCTAATTCATCCTGATATTGCATTACAAGGACCTCGATTTTTCTTAATAACCCCCTCTGTTCTTCACTTAATCTCTTCTGCTGCTTTTCCACATTTCTTTGTCTCTCAAGTTCCAAATCGTATATTTTTTTCGTTGACATTGCTTGCGCTTCAATATCTTCTGGTTTCACACTTTCCCATTTGGACGGTATAAAATCTGCTAGATTTGGTTGCACATTTCTTCTCGTTCTAGTATCGTCTACGATGGTAACATTGGAATTGTTTCCATTCTCAAAATTATTCTGTAATGACCTCTTGATTAAATTTTTGCCGTCCAATGGTTCATCAGCAGCCGAATCATCACCAGTGTCGATGATTTCTACTTGCTTCAAGAATTTTTGTTCGATTTCTTTTAAATAATCACTTTGGTAAATTTTCCACAAATCCCATGAACGTATAACTTTAAGAACTCTGAATTTAAACGCGTCTTTCTCGTGAGCGCTCTTTAAGTTATAACAACACCTTTCAAGCATTCCAAAAATATGAAGTAAATTGTTTTCAAACTCACTTACGAACTTCCTGGTTTTATTTACTTTTTTAACACCCGAATTGTATAAGATATCTGACACTAAATATAGTCTTGCCATTTTCTTTCCAGGATTTGTAGAATCATTTTCAAATGATTCTCTGAGGAGACAAACAACATCTTTCGCTGCTTCTTCATGATTCATACAGAAAATCATTGCCTCACCAATTTTTAAGCGATTTACATTTAAATTTTGAATAGAATGAATTAATCGATTTCTCTGGGCTTGTGAAAGCATTTTTCTATCGGTTTTTTCATTTTTTGTGAATTCATCTGGCATCCCACGTGTATAATCCGGAAGGATTGGTGGTATCCAGATACTTCCACCCTTAAACATTCGAAATTGTTTATTGGACCAACTATAAACTCCTTCCCCATTTAATATAGAATATAATTTCCAGCGATAATAAGTATGATGTGGAGATTTATTATCAAACAGAAATTGATAAACAGGATTATTAATTTCCTTATTCATGATCATTGCTTCAAAGAGAGGTCCTTCACGAACTACAAACTCTATAACTCGATGTATTAAACATAAAACTTTTTTTTCTAATGGCACTGTCACATTTACCACAGAGTCATAAAGTATTTTGTCTAAATTTTCTGCTTTTACTACAATTTGCCCTTTTGGCTGAGCATTGAAAGGTAAACCGCTTTGGGGAGGTGGAAGCAATAATTTTAATAATTCTGGTGGTATATAAACTGGGTGGATTGGTATTTCCACTGGCTTACCCCATCCTATTCTCATATCATCACGACTTTTTAAGCTTTCTAAAGCTCTTTCACCATCTCTCCGACTCATAAAAGCTACAAATCCAACATTATTATTCCTTCCTTTCTCGTCGCCCCTAGGCCACATAATTTTTACACTAGCTAAAGGCCCATAGACACCAAATATCTGCATTAGGTCCTGTTCAGAAATATTTGGATTAATATTTGCAACAAATAAATTTGTTGTAGTTTGATCGTCACTTTCGTAACAGCTTAAGTTGATATTACCCATTATATCATTCCTATTCTTCGTTCTTATGTCTCTTTCCAAATGTCTTATACGTAATTCCTCTTTGAGCAATTCTAAGTTCGATTTTGGTTTTTCATTACCTTTTTGTCGTTCAATTTTATTTTCTTTTAGCAATCTAGCACATTCTATAGCTTTCTTAATTGTATCCGCACCGCCAGCTTTCACTAATGGCTTAGGGTTGTAAATTTTTCCTTTTTCCGAATCATTTTCTTTATCTTTGGCATATAAAATTCCAGATTTCACGAAAAGTTTACTTGGTGGTGTAGAATTATCTTGAAAAGTTTGAATAAATTCTTGAAACGCATGCGCTGTTGCTTCTTGTTCTTCACGGTGCTTTCTTTCAAATTCACGTTTGGACATTTTTTGATATGCAAATATAACTTTTTGAGTTAGCTACAAAAATGAAAAGATAAGACTAACGATTCACTTAATTTAAATACAATACACGATCCTAGCATAAAGTTGAAAACTGAAAATGACAGATGACTAGTACGCTACTGTTCATTGTATTGTATAGTAAATTTGTTTTGCTGACCAGTAAGAAATCAGAAAATTTCAAATTAACCAATAACATAATAATCGTGTTCAGAATTAGGTTAATAATTATATTATAGAAAATAAATGGGTTAAAGAAAGGCGAGCATGGTTTTCAAACAAACTTTTAAATTTTAAATTTCATCCAAATTTTCTATACATACATTGTTCATTCATTTGATTCTCGTAAGTTTTGGGTATGTTATCTAATTGCTCCAACCTTTCAAGTTTGGTAGAATACATTTACTCTAAAGGTGGTCTCAGTTTAAAAATAGCGTGCGTAATGACATCAGTGGTAGTGGAATATAGAACATATGAGATCCATCAATTTAAACGTTGTTACGAACAAGTATAATTTAAACGTTGTTACGAACAAGTATATACTTATATCTATAGCTGCTTTCGATTTGTATTATTAACTGTACCCTATCGTTCCTCAAAGTACTGTACTGAATGGTACTGACAGTGAGCTAAATGAAACATGCATTTTTATAATCATTCTAATCTAACTTTATATATTGAGAAATGTAAACAAAAAGAAATTCGCCGAAATAAACCCAGTATGTAATGTAAGTCAAATTTCGAATTATGAACACAGGTGTAACCCTAAACCTAACCTCAATGAGTGTAATAATGTGGAGAATATCAATAAACCTGTTTTGCGCATGCAACAGAACAATACGGAACGTACCAAATATTCGGTAGGACCACGAAGAGAAAGGGGATTTCAAAAAAAATACGGGTAGGAACTATCCGTTCTTTTCAAATGGAACACACATGTGAAATTTGCACCGTACAAACGGTTCAGCACAGTACTTTGGGTCAAGTATGGTCAAGTAGAAAGCAGCTTATATATTACTATCAATGACGTCAAAATATGCGTCCTTCACCCCTCTGCCCGCAAACTTTTGGTCGGGTATTGCAAGATAGAAATTGAAACCACCTTTAGAGTAAATGTGTTCTACTAACCTCGGGTAAAATGTATGTATTCTAAAGGTTGTCTCAGTTCCTATCTTACAATACTTGACCGAAATTGTTCGTAACAATGTTTAAATTAATGAATCTCATATGTTCTATATTCCACTACCACTGACGTCATTACGAACGATATTTTTAAACTGAGACCACCTTTAGAGTAAGTGTATTTTACCAACCTTTGATCAAACAATTCGAGCGACACAAATGCGATTTTTCGTGTTTTTTATAAGTAGAGTAAAATAGGAGCTGCCTTTTAAAATTGTTCGAACAACTGTTCCATGAAAGGTTCGAGCAATTAAGAACATCCCTTAATGGAAAACATTTTTCTTATTCAACACGAAAAATACAAAATGCAGTTCTCTAATAGCTCCAATAACAGGCTATACATGTGTAAATCTGTGACTTTTTAATAACAAAACACATGGCTATACTGTGTTTCCAATTCCTTTATGTGTTCCTTAAAATTTTAAAAATAATTAGAAGACTTACCATTCAATCTAGGTTAATACACAAGTATTACAGACTATTGTTGCAATTACTCCTTATTAAAACAAAAATTAGAAATAGACTAAACATTCCAACATGTTGAAATACTTTACATGTTAAAGAAATGCTGAAAAAATCTGCTACTATTTTGAAATTTAATTCATAGATTTATGTAGCGGACGAGATTGAAAAAAGAAGTATAATTACAAAGAACAAACATCGCAATCAAGTTTTAATTATATTTTTTGGGTAGTAGTACTTTATGCTTTGTAAAGTAGACGATAACCGTGTAAAATCGAAAAAACGAATTGGAATTTTTTGCAAAAAGTTAATAAGTTATTAGAATAGGGAAATTTTGCATTTTAGTTTTATACTACTACTAATGAAGTCAAAATTATATAGAATTCCATTATTAGCATTTCTTATTTCAATGTAAAGATTAGTAGCTGTTAACTCATAAATATAAATTATGTATTTACTGCAACTACGTTTGTAATGTATTTTTAAATTAAATTTAATTGGGACTAATGTATGTCATAACTAGTAGAGAACTGTGGAGCCTTTCACAAATAACTACACCTACATATGAACTTTTTAAGACTACCTTACATATGCATGATTAAAATAAGAAGCAAGAATACAACTTTGAAGGCATTCATTTTCATATTCAATTGTTAAGAACAAAAAAATCTGCTTGCAAAAACCATTTACTTTGATTTTTCGTTCTTTGAAAATTAAACATAAACAAAGTTGTAAAAATAATAAAAATATATTTTTAAAATTTTCATATTTCAGTTATATTTCCGGAATTAGTATATTAGGTATGCCAGCAGAAATATATACGTATGGTACACAATTTTGGATGATTATTACTTCAGAGGGTTTAGTTTCGATAACTATGGCTGTAGCATATTTGCCTGTATTCTATAAATTGCAAATAACAACAAGCTATGAAGTAAGTTATTAATTATTGTTTCATATTAAGTATGAAAGAGCTCAAATATGAGATAAATTCAGGAGTTTTGCTACGGATAAAAGGATTATTAAATAGCGGTACTGTTTAGAAATTCAATTTCAAATTTTTATTTGTTTCCAAGAACTTTCAAAAATGCAAAAATACGTATACAATGTTCCGTTAAAAACCAACCTTATACCTGAATATTCTGTATACTTGAATATAATTTTATGTTGTGTAGGATTTGTCTCCGAGTAATATTCGACTTTTTCTCTAAATTACTTAGAGAAGGCGAAGAGATATATTTTAGTGCTGTTTTGAAGATTAGTGGCATAAACCCGAGAGGCAAATAACAACGGTGAGAAAGGATTTTGTGCACGGAGCGACGCTGATGATGCCGGGTAGGCAGAAACATTTCTGTCGGCTAGCGCTTTTTCTTTTCTCATATTGTTTTTGCTGGGAGTGATTCCACCAATACCACGAGCTATATTAGCATTATTTTTGGTTATTGTTACTAGGCACTTTTTTCATGTGTAGTTTTAATACATCATAAACCTGAGGAATCATTTACATGTGCAGATACCATAGCGCTTAGGCACTACACCATCTTCTGTTAAGCAGCCCATGACCTGCTCGAGAGGTGGTTTGGCATCTGCACTCCGGTTTCTGTCGCTATTTTCTAGACGGCACGACTGTATCTCTTGGCACTAGGTGGCGCCAAGAGATATATTTTAGTGCTATTTGTGGAGATTAGTGGCATAAATCCAAGAGGCAAATAACGGTGAGAAGGGGTTTTGTTCTCGGAGCGATGCCGATGACGTCGGTGTTGTATAGCAAAAGAACAACAATGATTATTTAACACGATATAAATCAAAAATACATTTTGTTAAACAGAATATTTTCTAAATAATCAGTCTTTATTAATAATTCAAGAGAAAAAACGACAAAAAATATGAAATCGAAGAGGAAAACTTTTTTTAACATTTCCTTAATAATTTTGACTGCAACTACATAGTAATAAAAGCATACATTCCTATTTAATGATCCTTCTTAAGAATAATTTAATTTATAACAAACATATTACGTAATATTACCTTTAAAACAAAAGATTTAGAGGCGTTTTCATATCTAACGTTTTAGTATAAAATATATCAAAATGAATAATTCTGTTTTATAAATGACCTTTAAGTGACAACACTTTCGCAGTACTTGAATCTCAGGTTCAACCAAGCTGTACGTTTACTCGGATCGATAATGTTTCTCATGAAAATGATGCTTTATATACCAATTGTAATTTATGTACCAGCGCTTGCATTTAGTCAAGGTATTGAAATCATTTACAAAAATGAATTTGTTCAATTGATTACACTTCATATATTTCAGTCACTGGCATTCATTTACATTTAGTGACACCGGTAGTTTGCATAGTTTGTATTTTCTACACGACACTGGTAAGTACATACGATTCTCATTTTCTTCTTTATTTTTCTATTTCACATGATCCAATTGTCAAAACTACAACTGTGATAAATGTGATAAACCTGGCACATAAAGTTCCCTATCATAAATCGAAAATCCTCAAATGAAATTTCCAAAACAGGTCCGGCTAATACTAATAAAATAATGGAAGCTAACAGTGGACCTTCATCCACCAATTTCGGAGATACCATCAACACGGAGGGAACGACTATCGACATAAACAGAGAAAGTACAAACATGACGAGTAATGTTTCGTCTTCGTTAGCGAAATCATCTTCTGGTTCAACTAATGCTTCCATTTTATGCATTGTATAAAGAAACTAGAATTTTTAGAATTAAAAGTTTTGACAGCGAATACGTGTGTCTCTGACAGTATCTTACAGTTTCCTGTAAGGGTTAAAAAAGCTGTCAAAAATAATTCCCAAATAGGTTTTTTCTGTTTTAAATCTTGCTTGAACTACAATTCTTGAACACTGTCTGGACATTTTCTTCGTATTAAATTTGGGCCAAAAGTGTATAATGCTACTCTAAGCTAATATACTTTTTTTTAATTCAGTAAACGTCAATTTGAACATCCTCAACATAGCAAATCTAGATATTATACCTTTTGAAGCTTGTAATCATTTTAATTATTTATTGATATTATATTCAAGAACAATGTACCATTGCTCTCATAAAAATCTGAGATAAGCGATACTATTATGACATCCATTTTAAACATGTCTTTTGTAAAATATGACAATTAAAAAATTTAATGTCAAATTGTCTGTCAGTGACAGTCGTAAATCGAAGTGTTGCACAATATTTGATTATTCAAGTAATAATAATGCCCCGTCAATGTAATATGGTTTTGTAAGCCCAAATCTTGGCTAAAATTCAAAATGGGTGGTCTGTAGAAGCAACTGCGCAACATTTTAATAAAAAAACAGTGTTTGTTTAAAGAAACGGTGGGATGAAATAAGGACGTTAGCGAGAAAAGCTGGAACTGATAAGTTCCAAAATCTCTACGATTGTACAAAATACTGCTTCATTAAATATTTTAGTAGAAAGTCCGTTTTCAACTGCGATGGATGTGAGAATATTATCAAACTTTTCTGGATTTCAATCAACAGTTAGCAGAAAAATTAAGCAATCAGAATTGAAATATAAAGCTGCTTGCTAATAAACCGCTTCTTTGTATAGATAGATTAGAAACAAGCCAGATTATTATTTTCTTCAAATTGTATCCACAAAGAGCTAGATTTTTAGAGAAAGATGTGTTTACGGAAGAGAAAATTTTCCAGTCAACAAATAATTCAAAAGTTGGAGTGTATAGACTAAATAACACCAAATTTAGTGAAAGAGACACTAATAATTTAAAAACTTCTGGCCGTTTCTCAATGAATGTGTGGGGTTGGATTAGCTATCGAGGCGTTGGCGTTTATCAGAGAATTGAGGACAAATTTAATTCTCAAAATTACATGAATATTCTCGAAAATACAATGCTTCCTTCTGTAAAACATCTATATCCTGATAACTTTATATATCAACAAGATAACTATTCAATGCACATAGCCAATATAGCTGCAGAATGGTTTCAAAACTGAAATACATATTCAAATTCTGCCATGGACTGCTATCACTCCAGATTTCGACCCATTGGAAATTTTGGCAAGGAGAAAAAGATAACGGAAATTTATTCACTATTACATTTTATTAATAACTAAAAGACTACAAAAAGTTATTTCATGGTTACTTCAAATGATGGTACTGCAATAAAATATCAGCAATATTTGTAAAGCAACAAACGTTTTCAATAACGTTATCATTTTTAAAGTCATTGTCATAAGATTCAAAAAACATAAAAATGAGTGGTCCCAGTTTTTTATAAAAGCAATGGTATATCCAAAAAGCACCAATAGTAGATACATCCATTCTTATTCCATAGGGCGGGCTAAAAGCCGTAGTATGGACCGATACAGTACAAACTGTTGTTATGGTTGGCGCGTTAGTAGTTGTTATGGTTATGGGGACCGTGAATGCTGGCGGATTTACTGAAGTTTGGAAGAAGAATAAAGATGGAGGACGTATCGACTTTTTCAAGTACTTTTTCCAGTTACATTTAAAATTAGCAAAAAATTCCTACCAACTCTGTAACATTGCACTTGTTATAAAAATGATTAATCGCATATTGCTTTGTAACCATTTTTTGCATAAAACTATAGAATTCATGCTATCGTATACAAACGAGATTATTGCTGGTACGAACAAATTTTCTCACGTAATTATATTAAGTGCATGTTGTGTCTGACACAAATTGTATGTGGGCAAAATTACTACCAAGAACCGGTGTAAATTAACAAAACCCACACTTAAGACTGTAAGATATAATTGAATTATCCCTATTGTATTTTTTCCCCTTTTTAAAGCAATAACTAGTTCGTCACTGCTTTAGTATAAATTTGCAATGTACCCGGGATAGCTCGTAATTATTATCTTTGAGATGCTCTATATTTTTAAAGAAACTAGAATCATATTCCTTGTAATATACTATGAAATTTCGGCTTTATCGGTTTGATAATTTTTTGTTTGTACCCATTTGTGGTCACACTCCGCATGCGATTACTCATGTCCTATCCTTTTATTGAAGCATGATCTCACAGATAAATATATTTGTATGAAAAAATAATAAGCACTACAGAAATAACAAATTGTGAAGTGCCATTCCGCGCCCGGTGTACTGTCGTTACTAGCATAGATGTGAGTACTGCAGGGTTAGTGTTTAACAAAACAATAATATAAGAGTTCATAGAAGTTAAACGTAGATATTTAATCATTTATTCATTTTATCAAAAAAATCATTTCTGAAATTGGGTCTTCAGTAACATAAGATGATCTTTAACTCAAACTAAGAGAATAACAATTCTATGATGGTTTGGGTGTGGTGACCTAAGGAGAACACAACAAGAAGTGAAGTAAATCCCAAATACGAAACTAATTACTCATATCTCAACGAAAGATTGCTAACTGATGAGGAGAAAATTTGACGGGTTTTTAGATGTCACAGAAAATCCACATTCTTCTCACGTCAATTGCCTTTAAATCATAATGTATGTCCGGATTCGTACATCGCATATTGAGGGAAAGAAAGTTTTTCACTTTTTAGAAAACCTATTCTATTTCAAGAATTATCAGAAGATGAATTTGGCCAATGTGTGGCGCAGGGTGATGGACTAATTAACAATGACGTAAATTTAATTAAAAGCGTGTTAATTTGTACTGTTAATATGCAACAATGTGCCGATACTGGTTGCAGAGAATAATCCTCATTGGATGATCCAGCTTCGTACCCAAAAACCCAGAAAATTAACGCATGGATAGAATTTGCGTTGAGCATATCACCGGCTCTTTTTTTATCAACGGAAATATTACTGGGGGCATTTTAGACTTATTACAGAAACAAATTATTGCATCTCTATGGATACTATTTCCTAATGATGAGGAGGTTGAAGAAAATTAAAAATAATCTAAATTCATTTTTTGGTTCCGCCTTATTTTATAAATGTTAGGAATTTTTTTAAAAAAATTTCTTGTTGAACGGAAATTGGAATTGTAATCTTACTCCGTGTAATTTTTTCCCCGGGGGGGGCTTTTTTAAAAAAACATTTTCCCCACACCGCTCCAAATACTGCAGAATTGGAACAAGGTTAAGCGAAATCACTTTGTTAACTCGAAATGCACTCCTTTCGATCCGTGAATTAGTGACAGGCTGTCTTTGTAAAGGTGGCTTTTTTTGATCATTTGTTTTAAATTTTTTAATTTCTTTTTAAATAAAACTGGAAACGCTGATTTTTTGTTTTTGGCATTTCTTTTTTTTTTGTCATTTTTTTTTAACACTTTTTAACAGGAAACTTTTTTAAATTTAAAAAAATTTTAGAAAAAAAAAATTTTTTACCAAAACGACTAAAAGAATTTATACCTTTTTTTAAAATTTAAAAACGAATCATGAGGGATACGTAAAAAACTGATAAACAAAATTTTTTTTTTGAAAAAAAAAATTCTCGCCAAGCTTTTTTAATAAACTTTTTTTCATATATTATATATAAGGGGCTGTAGAAGCTTTTACCCCTTTTATTATTTTTAGTTTTTACTGGGAAAACAACAATAAGACCCCCCTTTTGGACTGTATCAAAGGAAAATTTTTCCCGGTTTTGGTCTTTTCAAAAAACCAAAGCTATGGTGCACGCTGTTTAGAAAGGGGGCCAAACCCTTAGAAAAGGGCTCATTTTAAGTTTTTTTTAAAAATAGTTTCGCATTTTTAGAAAAATTATAATATTTGCAGAATTTTGGGAAAATACTAAATTTGGGAAATAAGGGCTTTTTTTCCATGTGCTGCACGGGGCTTTTAAATATTGCCGCTTAAAATAAATGGACCAGTTACACGCGGGCAATATGAAATTCAGTCAATACTTCCTTATTTAGTGATGCTAAAACTCCTTTTTTACCTGGTTTCCAGGTGTTTGTTAGTGGTGTATTCATGCACCCTTTAAGTCCCTTTTAAAAAAAATTTTGTGTTTAGTTTTATACTCTCATATTTCTCTTTACGTTCAAGTCCCTGGATTAAATTCTTGACTGGAGTGATTTTTAAAGATTTAAAAAAACCATATGTCAAGAAACCTTTTGTCCGAAGCAAAAGTATTTTTTTAATGAGGTTATTGTAGTTATAATTGGAACTTATGTTTGCGCTATTTTTTCTTGTCAAAAAAAAGGGTGTTTTAATACAAGCCTCGGGATTTTTTGGGAGCTATAACGGGTGGACCATGTTAGGAAGTTTTTCCCCGGGAATGTTTTTTTTTGCAAAACCTTTGGGAAAATTTTTTTTTTTTCATTGTTTAAACCCAAATATTTAGATAGGATCAGGGTGCTGAAGGGTTAAACGGATACGTCTGCGTTATGGGGTAGAGAGGGGAGTACGTGTATGTTCTACCCTTTTCTAAAAAGAAGATAGAATGATGTATGTACGGGCCCGCAAAGCATGTACAGCCGCCTCTTTACCCTACTATGCTGACTATTTGTTTTTTTGAACCTAAATGGCTTTCCGGCCTGGTCATGCCCAAAAGCAAACCAAATTTTATAAAATATAAAAGGATTTCAAATTATACTATACGTACAGGCAAATTTAAAATCATGCATCTAAAAATTTTGAATTCTTTAAAATATATCTTAAACTCAAAACTTATACCTAAAAATTTTGAGTGTAAAAATTTGCCCCCAAATTATATACATCAAAAAAATTTTTAATGTTTTTGGCACTTTTAAACCCCAGTCGGGGTATATTTTTTTAATTCGTATTTGATTTTTGCCGCATCCCCACTCTCCGTAGATCATCACGAAAATTTTTTTAGTTTGCAAAAATGGCGGCCGCTAGATCTAGCGCTAGCACTTACGGGTTGCGTTCTGGTCACCCTCGATCGGCGCCCGGTATGCTAGTGCGCTAGAACCCCATAAAAAACCAATTACAAGGGGAGTTTTTTTAATTATAAAAACAAAGGTGGCCATATTTTTCCCGTTTAAAAAATAATTTTTTATTTCATTTTTATTTATTTTTTCATTTTTTTTCGTGAGGCTAAACAATATCCCGGGTTTAATTACACTTTTCAGCTAAAAAATTAAATTTATTCACTACTCAAAAATAAAAAAACTTTTTACGTTATTATTAGTATTCTTAATGTCGAATCTATACATTGATATTGGTATTTTTTCACTTTTTTATTTTATACGTTAATTCAGGCGTTTAAACTCACACAAGAACCAATTGGGTTTCCCGGGGTAGGTTTTCAAATTTTGATTTTTCCTTTATTTGCAAAAAAAATTTACTTATGGTTTTTCCAATGTGATGTTTGATATTGAACAAATTTCATAAAATTTTTTAGTCTTAATTTTTTCAGGGTGCACTTTTGGAGGGATATAAGGGGGTCCCTAATAACATGGATATCAAATTGGAAAACCCAATTACAATGGGAAAAGGATTAAAAAAGATTCCCCGAAAAACCTGTTCGGAAGGTTGAGGCAAAGGATAACGAAAATTAAGTTTTAACCCTTCATCCCGATTCGACGCCGAAACCACTAGAGCCACCTTTTTGTTTTATAAGATTTCTTACATGTATTTAAGGTGGTTGCTTACAGCCATTTGTTGGAACATAGTTAGTTCTTAAGCGGACAAAAAAACATAAAAATTCAAAAAGGATTACTATCCCCGGTTTTTCTAATTTTTAAAAAATGACAAAGAAAAAATAAAGTAAATCTACAGAAAAATTAAATTAAATAATTTTTAGGGGAAATGTGTTTTATTTGGACTTAAAATATTAGTACAAAAATTTTATTTAAAAAAAACCAAAAATTTAAAAAAAATTTTGTATTTCCCTACAAAATTTTGCTTTCAAAAGAACATTTTGATAAATTAAAAATTTTCATTTTAAATATTTTAATTTCTTCTTAGTGTCCCAAAAAAATTATGGTTAAAATGGTCAACTAGGATTTTTTAATTTTTTGAAAGTTGCACGTTTATGTTTTTAAAAATTTTTTGATACGTTAAAAACATTTGCAAAAATAAGAGAAAAAGGGTAGAAAATTTTTTTTTCTTTCCCCTGGTTTGGCGGGTTTTTTTTTTAAAAAAAACCCTTTTTTTTTTTCCCTATTTTCCAAAAATAAATAAAAAAATTTCCCCTTTTTATTAAAAATAATTTTAAATTCTAAATTTTTTTAAGTTTTTAAAAAATTTTTTTAGAAAGGGTTTAAAAAAACTTTTTAAAAATTTTTTTTTGAAAAAAGGAAATCCAAATTTTAAAAAATTTTTTTTTTTTGGGAATTCCTTTTTTTTAAATAAAATTAAAAATTCCCCAAAACTTTTTGGGGAACAAAATTTAATTCTTAAAAAACCCCCCCCCCCCGGGCCCCCTTTTTTTCGAAAAACTAAAGAGGGTTAAAATAATTGCAACAAAAACCGGCTTTTTTAACTAAGGGGGGAAAAAAATTTTTTTTTTAAAAATTTTTTATTTTTAAAATTTTTTTTTTTTTAAAAAAAATTAAAAATTTTTCCCCCGAATTTTTCCAAAAATGTTTTAAAAATGCCTTTAAATTTTCATGTTAAAAAGTAATTTTTTTTAAAAAAAAGAAAATTTTTAAAAGGGGAAAACCTCATTGATCATTTTTTTTTTTTTAAAAAAATACGTTCATGTTTTTTTTAGGTTTCAGTTTTTTTGAAAAGACCCCCCTTTTTTTTTTTTTTATTTACAGATAGGAAAATAAAAAATTTTTTCCCTTTTTTTTTTTTTTTTTTTTTTTGAATTTTTAAGGACTACAACTTTTTACAAAAAAAAAAAATTTTTTTTTTTTCGTAAAACTTTTTTTTTTTTGTCCTTTAAAAACCCAAAAAATAAAAGTTTTTAAAATTTTGAAATTTTTTAAATTTTTTTTTTTGCAAGTACATATCGACCTCTCACAATCCTGGCATTAATAGGCAAATCAGGTCTTCCAATCTAATTCAACCACTTTGCTTTCTAAAGGTATTTGTATCACCACTTGGTAAACGAAATAAACGGAATCCTTTTGCGACACGCATTTAAAGTTTTAATCAGAGAAATGAAAAAGTGTTGAGATAATTTTAAGGAAGGTAGTACCTATACAAAATAGTATTTTATATTTAAAAAAACGAATTAAAACACGAAATAACAGTATAGAACTGAGCAGAACTTAATTAAAGGGAATCGGAATCATAGACGACAACTACATTAACATGAAACAAAGTTCAAAAATATAGGTTAATTTTACCGTATTCGACAAAATATTTTGGTGAATATTGAAACCACTAAAAAGTCACTAGAGAAGTCGTCATTTTGGGGCAAAAATATGGTTTTCTCTTTTTAACACATTTGCCTCATAAATCGCGGAACTTTATATATCTAGTAACTAATTGAAACACGGCAAATGCCATCTAGTGGTAACTTACGGAATTTTTTAGGGTTCCCCTCGTAGATAATTTTATAAACGTCGCTCAGGTATTTCAAAAAGATTGCTGTTGTCCCGTAATTGCCTTCTATAGGCGATGTTCGGGTATTCGTTCGAAGTAACTCCATTTACTTCAAATACCTACTCGCGCTCTTTCGCGTTCGGAAATGTCGTCGAGTTACTCCGTCCATTAGTTTAAGAGTATGGGTTTGAGTGATCCACTCTTGCTCTACTCCTACTCCCCTCCACGTGCTCTGTACTCTGGATCTACTCCGAACGAATACCCGAACTCAGCTTATATAAACAACGATTATTTTCAACCTAAGCTTCCAGTGAAGCATTGGTAACATTTGAAGTGGCTATTAAACTATAAAAAGATTTTAAAGTTAGATAATTGGCATAAACGGAAACAGCAAGTAAAATCTATACTGACAATTTTAGGTGTAGCGATGCAGCGAAAACAACAAATTGTATCTAATGAGCTAAAAAACGTAGGTTTTAGTCCGTATGCATCTTAAAATCAGAGGTTGTCCGATTGCCTAAACGATAGAGTTACGGAATCACGCTGTCCTTTGAGTTCGAGTTGGCTAACCTATTGAATAGATGTTTCGTATCGACCTTACGGCCTCTAATATACTACACAGATAATAAATTTCTTAGCTTTTTTTATAAAATATATTGGTTGGATAAATATAATATTTTACACAAAGTTATGTATTAAATAAGGACTTAATTAAACTACTCATATACAAATGCTGATAGCTTATTATTATATCAAATGGAAAAACAGTCCGCAGCAATAAGTAATGAACCTTATACAAATAAAATAAACTCATAAGACTGTAGTTCCTTATATACTATACCTTGTAATCTTACTTACTGAATGTAAAAATATTAAGCACCAATTCTTTCAATTTCGTCGGAATCTTCTGCATTAAGATAATTTATTTCCGATTGAAATGTTTCTCGATTGTTTCGCATATTGCCATTGCAGCAGGTGAATCAACTAAGTTAATGGCAATTCCGTGTTTGCCAAAAGCGTCCTGTTCGTCCTATTCTATGCAAATACGTTTCACAATCTGCTTTCCTTCTACATCAACAGGTAAGCGAAAATTTAACCCCAATCGTTACTTGTTCAACATCGATGCCTACAAGGTGAAATATAGTTGAATAGAATTACCTCCTTTAAATTGTCTTAATGTTTTACCTCTTGAGAGGACATTCGTAGTTATAAGAACTTTTTCTGTTCCATTTCTAAATCTATCTAATACATTTATTCTTTGTTCAACGCTTAATTCACCAGTTAAAACTGCCACAGCATGTCCATCTTTTGTCATTTTCTCAGCAAGCCAATTTGCAGTTCGTCTTGTCTGTTAAAGAGAAAATTATATTATAGGAGATAGCTAGTTACTGAGCAAGTCTCAATTCTTATGTTTAAGAATTGAAGCAATTTACTGTTGTAAATTGCTTCAAATAAACTTTTCTAATTTAATTATAATCAATATACAGCGTGTCCACCTAGTACGTGGACGAAAGAAAATTTTTTTTCTGAGTAATTAAGAGAAATAGTTTTCGAATAAAAAATATTCGGAGACAAATGCTGCACAACATAAAATTATACCCAACTATACAGGCTGTTTAGTTTCCGCAGCGCACGATACAAGTTTGGTTTAACGCTTCTATATTATTTTTAGACTTTAGATGCCTCTTTTCAATTCATGTCAACTTTCATCAATATTCCCTATACCTTAGTTTTTGAGATAATTGACATAATTTACGATTTTTGCGAAATGCTGTTGTTTCTTTAACGTCCGATATCTTAAAAGCCTTACACGCTAGGGTAGTGATTCAAATTTTATTTCATTGAGTATTTCTTGGAGTTTCAGGCAGTACACCAAAAGGTTTCTTATATCAACTAGAGTCTAGAAGATGGACATCGAAATCGTTGCCATGTTTAATTCAAGCTATTTCAATTTTTTTTAATGGAACATCTGTATGTTTTTCAGCGATTTGATAGAGAAACTGTTATGGAATTTTTTTTATAAACATTTTCTTATACCTAAAATACGTAAACATGAAACTGTGCAGATAAGTTTTTTGTTAAAATGCATAGAGTGCTGCGATGAAATATGTAGTATAAATGTTTTTTTAAATATATTCAGTAAAAATAAACTGTAAAATTTAATACATACGTACAATTTCAACATTTATTCGAAGTGAACATCATTTTGCTTCATACAAACTGTAATGCGATTCCTTGTATTTTATTGAACTTTTAGTAATATCTCGAGAGTATTATTTTGTGTAATGTCCACATTATGTATTGCCTTAAGAAAATCATCTAGGAAGTTTTTTCATAAACATTTCTATTTAGCTAAATTGGGAAATTTTTTAAACAACTTTCAGTATGTATATTTTTTACTGCTGAAAATTATTTATATATGCTGGTTAATTTATTAGACGTAGGAAAATGATGGTTAATTCAAGCAGATGATGGAATTGTACCAAAGAAGATACATATTTGCTTTAGTGAATATCTTTAATGAAACAAAAGTTTACAGTATTTTGTCATAGCACTCTATGTCTTTAAACGAAAAATTTATCTGCATAGCACCATATTTAATTTATTAAAAAAGGACGCATTAGGTATAGGAAAATGTTTACAAAAAAATTCTAGAAGAGCTTCTCTATTAGATCTTGTAAAAATATACAGGCTGTTCCATTAAAAAAATTGAAATAACATGAATCAAACTTGGCAACGATGTCGATGACCTTGTAGAATCTGGTTGATATAAAAAAATCTTTGATGGCTTGCCGAAAACTCCAAGAAATACTCAATCAAATAAAGTTCGAATCACTGCTCTAGCATAAGGCGTTTGAGATATTGGTCGTTAAAGAAACAGTAAATTGTGTCAATTATCTCAAATACCAAGATAGATGAATATAGGTATAGGGAATATCGAAGAAAGTTGGCATGAATTGAAGAAATGCATCCAAAAATGTATAAGTGTCCGATTTAAAAAACAAAACTTGTATTGTGAGCAGTGAGAACTGAACACCCTATATACTTGATTATAATTTTATGTTATGCAGCGTTTGTCCCCGAATATTTTTTATTTGAAATCTTTTTCTCTAAACTGCCCAGAAGAGGAATTATCTTCCGTTCACGCACTAGGTGGACACGCTGTATTATTACGAATGTAGTTTGCAAAAAATTACTTACATGGCAAAATATAATGGCTTGGCCCACGCCAACAGTTCCATAAATATTAGTCACAGCACTATACTTCTCTTGTTGACTAGCACATTTGACATAATATTGCTTAATATTATCCAAACTTTCTTCTTCACGCTTCAGTCTTATAATTAGTGGTTTAGGTACAATGATTTCGGCAAAATTCATCACCTCTTCATTATACGTAGCTGAGAAAAACATCATTTGACACTCTTTACTTAAGGTTCTACAAAAGAAAAGAATGTTAAGACTGAATACCTAACCAAACTTCGTAATTACTTATGGATGCGAATGCACTGATCTTGGTGTCCTTGCGTAGCTATCATTACATCGGCTTCATCCAATACAAAAACTCTAATTTTACTTAAATCAAATACTTTATATTTAAGGCCCCAGTCAAGTACTTTTCCAGGCGTTCCAATAATAATATGTTCAGTTAGCGTTGAATTTTTAGCAACTAAAAATAATTAAAAACTTTACAATTTTTTAAATAAATGATGTATTTATATGCCTAAATGATCACATTAATTATAAGTAGAGTAACCTAAACTTGCGGACTCGCATAGGCGTCGGTATTGCGGGTTAATATAAGAATACGAAAAATTCATAAATAAACTAAACCGGTAGAGAAGCAGGCATGTAGTGTCGACCTTGAATATAAATCATGTTAAACCGCGCTGAGAGAGATTTCGTTTTAGTACCGGTTGAGCTGTTGGAGAGATTAGTCGAACGGTCAAGGTTATGTACTTACGTGTCGCTTTTGAAAATATAGCTGGTGTTTTTTGTGTGTTGTAGTATTATACCAAGTACATAATTAGTGTATCGTTTCATATAGAACTAATATTTACATAGCTAAGAAAACAATGCCTCGTAATAGATTTGCTACTAATGTACATAAGTATGTGTCACTTTTTCCCCATTTAAAATATTACGGTAGTGCAGTTTTTTGCTTAATATGCAATGTTCGTTTGGCTGCATTGGACAGAACTGATTGCCAGAGGCATGTCAATGGTATTAAGCATATGAGAAATGCAAGAACTGAAATACCTTATACACTATTCCTCATACATTTATTAGTTATGTTTACCTCTTGTAATCTTCCGTTGTCGTTGGTGAGAAAAGCAGCTTTTAAAACGTTTTGGCGACAATACGTTCCAAAGTACCCATTACCCTCACAAACACAATTACAGAATCATTTGCCGCGAATGAAAGAGATGCTAGAAAATGTGTGTAAACGTGATTTGTGTTCCAAAAAAATATGGATTACCGTGGATGAGACGACCGATATAAAGAAAAACGGTATTGTAAATGTAATAGCTCGCGTTTTATCTAGCGAGAACACAGCATCTCGATATTTGTTAGCTTGCAAACGTGTTCAACTGTGGAAACATATGCAATGATGCAAGTTTACAGTAGTTCACATCCTGATGCCTCTAATGTGTTGAATAATTAGCAAGTAAGTTTATTTATGAATTTTTCGTATTCTTATATTAACCCGTAATACCGACGCCTATGCGAGTCCGCAAGTTTTGGTTACTCTAATTATAAGGCTGCATACAGACGAGCGACTCTGTAGCGCCACCGAGTGATACATTTGTGTATTGACATTTAATTTCATGTTATTTGGTGACATGCTTGCACATGATCGATTGTATAAATTGACAACCATATTTCGATTTAAAATTATATGAACAACTATTTGATCAAAGGTTCGAGCAATTAAAAAACATCCAAAGTAAATATTGTTTTTTTAATTGTTCAAGCAGTTGAATGATATAAACGCATTTTTTTAATCGAGTAAAATAGAGCTGCATTTTAAAATTGTTCAAACCAGTTTATCAAGTTGTTCAAGCATGTTTCTCAAATCCAACGCAGTGGCTAGTGGATTTGGAGGTTCGATTTGCATCTTTTTCAATATTTTTCTTAGTGCCATTAATAATCTCTGCCAATATTAATTTTAGTCGAAAATTTGTCTGAAACATCATCCATCTAAGGCATTCAAATCTAGAATCGTTTTTTAGACCTAGTTGTTAACAACTTGTTCGAACACGTACCAATCTGGTTGAGTAAAATTTGTTCAAACCCAAAGTACAGTTAAAAAGCACACTCTTTATAGCGAATTCAATTTACTACACTAGCTCTACATTGGAAACATTTAAGTGTAATTTATGTTCGACTTATGATTAGAGTTGCTCACTAGCATCAACGGGCAGTGGCGGAGGTTCGATACAACCCTCAGTATAACTGCGAGTCTCAACCAGATCTGTTGTGTATACATGTACGCTCCTGTAAATACTATTTCGTAGTTCTACGTTTGTTTTAAAAATGTTGCCTACGTCGCGAAAACGACCAATGTTGGACAAAGTTACAGAATTTATAGCAGAAATGCCTGACCTAAATTATGATGACGTTAAAATTCAATGTGTAGTTTGTAATATTCCTTTAATGTGTTGGTCCAAAAGGGATTGTCTACGTCACGTAAATAGTAAACAACATTCTTCAAAAAAAAATTGCGCACCACACTTTGACAAATTTAAATTTAATTTATGTGTTACCTTTATTGCATGTAATCTACCGATTAGTTTACTAGACAAGGCAGCATATGTCTTCTTTTGGAATAAATATTCGGACTGCAAATTACCAAGTCGGGCATCGTTACAAAAAATTATGCCATCTGCTCGTGAACATGTTGAAAAAAGAATTAAATCGGAGTTTAAAGATAAAAAACTGTGGTTATGTGTGGACGAAACAACAGATCATAAGAAACATTCTGTGGTTAATGTAATGGTACGTACAATGGAACCACATCAATCGTCACCTTCAATTCTATTAGCTTCCAGACGAGTACAACAATGTACTGCTGAAGTAATTTCAAAGTTAGTGTTAAATACATTGGAAAAGTTTGAACCTTCAACAAACCAACTGTTGATGTTTATGAGTGATGGTGCTGCAAACATGCTTTCTGTAGGCCAGTCTCTTAAAAAACATTGTGCTAACTTGTTACATATTACGTGTAAAATTCATGCTTTAAGTCATGTGGCAGATAGTATTAGAAAATGTTATCCTGAGATAGACGCTTTAATAGCGCATACTAAAGTAATGTTTGTCAAATCCCCCAAACGTATTCGCAAATTTCACAGACTGTGCCCCCGTATGGCTGAGCCACCAGAACCTATTCTTACACGTTGAGGAACATGGTTATAGGCCGCGTTTTATTATCATAAATATTTTGAGAATATCAAGAACGTGGTTTTACAATTCGATCCAAAGGAAGCTGGGGCTATCAAGGAAAGCCAATCGAAATTTTAAGATAGTCAGGTTAAAACGGATTTAAAAACTATTCAGAACAATTACTTCGGACTTGTAGAGGCAATAGAAAAATTACAAAATCCTTCGGTGTCGTTAGTGGAATCTCTGCAAATAGTGTTCATGTTCATGCACAGCTATGCGCGGTAGAAGACGCAAAAAACGTTTGTGTTCTAGAAAGGTTTGAAAGTGTTTTCGAGAAAGACTCTGAACCGTTAAGTTGTTTCAAAGATTATTTTAATTACGCAAATATAACGTCACTAGATGTAGAACGTTCGTTTTCTGCATATAAACATACTTTTTCCCCACGCCGCACTCGGTTTGCTGAAAGAACTGTGGAAACATATCTAATGTTGCAGATATTTAACAGACATTATTCGCTTTGTGATTTCACGGAAGATTCTTAAGACGGTAAGTGTTTGAACACATTATATTTTATTTCTGACTATTTATTTTGTGTAAACTTTTATGCGCCCGCCACTGGCTGTTGGCGCAAATTGAGCAACTCCACTTATGATTACTGTCAGAATGATTGATGCACTGTTGTAGCGCAATGTTTTATTTATTGAAAAATTTCCACTGTAGATTTTTGTCATCAAAATTACCAATTTTTGACAGTTATGTAAAAATGTAAAATAGTTGAAAAGTAAGGAGTGAATGTAGCACCACATAGTCGCCTGTCTGTATACAGTCTAAAATGTTATATATAAATTTTATATATACAGTAAAAAGTTTCAAACTGCAAGTTTCTTCAATTTACCTTCTTCGCCTCTAACAGCATATCTTAATTCTATTTCTGGACAAAATTTAGCCATGTGCGCTGCTACTTCTCCTGTTTGTATTGCTAATTCATAAGTAGGTGATAAGCAAAGTACCTTAAATAGTTTTATGTAAATTCTTTGTCTTAAAGTTATAAACAGCTTGATTATCAAGACAATATACCTGAGGATATTTTAATTCTGGTTTTACTCTGCTTAACATAGCCAATACAAAAGCAGCTGTTTTACCAGTTCCAGACTGTGATTGAGCAATTAAGTTTTGTGGTGGATCGGCTAATAATGTAGGCAATGCTGTTTCTTGTATTTTTGAAGGTGCGTTAAAACCCATCTCATATACTCCTTTTAAAAGATTTGGTTTTCTAAAATGAAAGTAATATAATCATGTTAGTTACAATAATATTTAAACATACAAATGTAAGGCTTCGAATGATTTGACAGAATATAATGGAGAATTAGGATCCTTGCGTTGAATTTCTATATCTGTTTTACTTTCTACCAAACCTCTACGGATGATCTTTTGCAATAAACTAGCTTCTGCTGGACTAAATTGCTCCGGTGCATCATCGGAACTATCGCCTCCAGGTTTATTCTTTTCATCATTTTTACTGATGTCTATTTGTGATACCTACACTTACAGTTAATACATTTTATTGTATTAGCACTTATAACCTACCTTATTTGTTATTTGATTTTCTTGATCCTCGACATACTTAGCCCAGTCAACCTTTTGAGACATGGTTAAGAATGTTATAAAATAATAAATCCTTATATTTCCGTAAATAAAGAATTTAATTTCTAGTAGGTTATCGGAAATCCGAGGTTATTTTTAACAATCAGTGTTGCCAGATTAGAGAATGGGAAATTCAGTATTCAGTAGCTTGGTAACGATAAGTCGTGATATCGTGAGAAATCATCTTTTACATTCAAATAGCGGTCGATTAATATTTCATGCAATGAGAAAATTAAGGAACTATATAAAAACAATTTAAGACATTAAAATAAAATAAAACATAATAAAAAGGTTATTTACAATATTACAACTGCCTGTTATAAAGCCATCCTTTGACGCATACATTAGGTTGGCTGTTAAAATCGTTAAAATTCCATAGCAATTCGGTAATTCCCTACCACCTTGCTGTAGGTGGCTATAGGTTTCCATTCCTAAGACGCCACCTAGCGGGATTTACGGTAACTACATTGAGGTTTTTGGTTCGTTATATATTTGATTATATGCTTGTTTATTAGTTTAGAATTTTAGTTTCGCTTGTATTTTTATGTAATTTTATTGAAGTGAGCAAAAACATTTCTTATTGTTCCGTACTGCCATGCAAGACTCATGGGCCAAAAACAATCCCAACCTAAGTTTTCATAAACCTGCTGCTGGGAAGGCCAATATTGTTATTCAAAATAAACTGGGTGGACGAAAAGAAATTGGAAAATCTGTTAGTAAATACATGAAAGTATGTTCCCATCATTTCAAACGGCAAGATTTTTACTTAAGAGGTAAGTAGAAAAAATTTATTACGTAGAGTGCAGCTTTAATTTATATGTCTATTACAGATATCAATTCAAATGCAAGGCCGTTTTTGAAAAGTAATGCTGTTCCTTCCGGAAATTTGCCGCTACATATTATCTAACACGTCACGAATATCAAGACTGATACGTAGAAATAATAAAAGAACACACAAAAAAAACTAGATTTAAATTTACAAATACTCTGTGAGCATGAAGACAAATGATTAGAGAAGAATGAGCACAATGCTGAAGAGTTAAAAGCAGCAGAAGCTCTTGTAAGCTTATTAAATGTTCAGCCACAATATAAGGGTCCTAAAACATTTAAAGATTTTCAACTGCAAGTTAATACCCCAGAAAAATTTACAATGTGTAATCCCATTGCTAGCAAAAATATTTTGTCAAGTTTCACACGACTAAATACTTTGAAATTGTTACATGCTAGAGCAGATTCAGTTAATATGGTTTATGAGGATAAGCGTGCACATACTCTAAGTATTGAACATAGAATCATATTAACTTTTACTAAACTTAAGTGTAATATGTCATATTGCACATTGGGAGTTCTGTTTAATATAACATCAAATTATGTAAAACATATATGTGCTTCTCTATCTATTCTTATAATAGTTTTAAAACCAACAAGAGAACATTTTCAAAATGTGTGAATTGTATTGGATTGTACAGAAATTTACCTACAAAAACCAAAATGTTTGTGCTGTAGAGTTAGATTTTATTCGCATTATAAATCTAGTCAAACAGTTAAGTTTATGACAGCAAGTTATCCTGGTGGAATAATATTTATAAGTGAACCATCTGGTGGATGTGCTTTTGAAACTAATTTTTGAACTCGGCAATTTAATTACAAAATTAGAACAATCAAAAGGTGCAGTTTTGGTGGACAAAGGCTTCTTAATAGATGATATATGTTCAGCATTTAAAATCAAATTAATTGGACCTCCATTTCTTAAAAATAAGAAGCAATTGTCAACAGAAGAAGCACTACATAATGCCAAAATTGCAGCAGCTAGAATACACATTGAACGAGTGAACCAAAGAATTAAAATATTCAAGATATTAGGTAGCAATCCAGTGGCATCTAGTAAGGCATATCAAGCACATATTCACTATTGCTTGTGCTGTTACAAATCTATCAGCACCCATTTTGGCTGACTGTAGATTTTTGCAAGATGACGTGTAAAATATTCATTTATTTTTAGTTATATATTGTACTACTTCTACTATACATATAAAACCATTTTTTATTTTGAAGTTTTATTACAATTAACAATATACATACATATACACTTAATATTATTTTAAATAAACTACATTAAAAATGTTGTTTGTGTTTGTAAATTGTATGGCGCATCTTAAAAAAGCTAACATTCACTTTCGACAGCATTTTTATTGCAAAATTGTAGTCAAAATCGACACAAATTATTTCATAGGAACTGTCAAATGATGCAAATACTACTACATAGCATTTATTTAGATTTAGTAGTGCCATTCCTAGTTGGACTTGCCTATAATATTTGTCTCGTTTTTAATTCTGTCGTAACATTATTCTTCACTATAAAATTACAGGATTTTATTGCTTCCGAAATCGTCATAGTGGAACCCAAATAAAAAGGTGTCATAATAATATAAGATCTCTGGATTAGATTTCAAACAACGCATCTCGGGTACTGGAACAGCCCAAACACATTTCACGCCCGTTTGGAAATTTTCTGTCATTCAAATTATTTCTAAAAGAAAATATAAATATACCATAGTGAAACATAAAACCATCTATCGTTACTAAAAGCAGTTTCTGTGAAGTCAGACTTATAAGCATAACACTAATATAAAAATAATGTTCGTTAACACATACCTGGTATACCAAATTAAGATGGCAGATACATGTTTACATTTTCCACTATTTCCTGCTTTACAAGTGCAAATCATATTGTTTACAACAACCTGTCCACTTACACTAAATTCACCTTTAATTTCATGTGGATCAGAATTGAGTTCACTAGTTTACAGGCACAATGCATAAATACGAACATGGGTGTTATTGCAGTGTGTTACACTGCACAAAATAATATGACCAGCATTAAGCACCTCTTCACCCTTATATACACATCTAGAATTTTCATTCCCATCCAATTTGCGAAAATAATTAACTAAACTTAAGCACTTCACTGGCGCAGCAAAATCAATTTTTTGTACAACTGCAAAAGAATTTTAGTATTAAAATTCAAAGTTTGCAGTTGTTTATGCTTATAATATAATACTAACTTGTTAAATAAACTCCCACAGCACGCCAAAAAAGAAAATATATGAATATTTGAACGATAGCGATAATAGCTACCTTTTCAATACTTTCTACATTGGTTTTTAAATTTGTATGTCATGATTGCTGTAGAAACTACTAATAAATATACCATGTGTAATTCTATATATTACAAAAGAAATTATGAGTATTAACAGGTACCATTGCTTTCATAAAAATCTGGGACAAGCGATACCATTAGGGCATTATATAAGCATTTTTTGGCACGTAACCATTGAACCAAGAGCGGTTACAGTACTGACAGCGGTAACCGGTCACGTGGTATGTTTCAGATAAGTTCGCGAAAATAGCAGTTTGGTTACCGTTGTGTTTGTTGATGTTTTTGTAACCTAACTTTTATGTGCGCCAAAGTAACTATTTCCAAAATGTACCTACGACTCATTTAATAAATGTGTGTTCTAATGGATTTATTAATATTAACTAATACTTTATTTAATTTACAATAACAGGTATTAATATATTTTTTCAAACATTCTCACAGTTTTGCTGTAGGACATCCGTTTGACCTGCATGAATGTGCACAACTATAATGTAACACATTTTTACCTACCGTTTAATCATCATCTTTATTGTCCAACAGATACTTAAATCTAAACAAAGGACAAAATTTTTTGCAGACATATAAATATCTAATTACACATACATCCTGGAAAAAAATATCTAATTACATTTACTATACATAACCAAAAAAGTAACCAAAGTAACAAAAGTAGCTAATACAGCTATTGATCGGATAGTTCACGATTTTTAATAAAAATTCTTTTAATATGTAAATTAATATGTCAAATATTAAAAAAAAAAGTCTTTAATATTTAAAAGTAGATTCGCAATGTCCAAATCGATATTTAAACCGATATCCATGCCTCAATAGTTTAAAGTTATATCCATCTCCATGTTTTTCTTTTCGAGTACAGCACAAACATAACCTTAATAAAATGGTAACCGCTTGTTACCAACAATGACGTCATAGTTGTAACCTGGTCACAATTATTCCTATCGCCAAAACAGTACGGTATCGATACCAGTGGTTACCGTTGAACAGGCGGTCGCTCGCCAAAAAATCCTTTATGTCTTGTAAAATATGACAATTAAATAATTTAATGTCAAATTGTCTGTCAGTGTAAATCGACAAGTATTGTGCAGTACTTAATTATTGAAGCATAACAATAATGCCCCATCAATGTAATATGGTTTTCAACAAAAATGTTTATATTTAAAAACAATCTTTGATATACGTACTTTTTTCTAAATGCAAACAGTTTTTAAAATAAAGGAATATAACGTATAACTTTTAGGTTAAATACAAAATATTGTCATTTTTTAAGTCATCGTCATAACACTCAAAAAACGTCAAAATGACATAAAAGTTGTCCCAGATTTTTATGAAAGCAATAGTAGGTATGTACTTTAGGTTACGTTACGACTAGAGGCATTTTTAAAATTTTGCGGATGATTTAAGTTAGTAGGCAATAAAGGACATATTCTACAATTTCTTAGCGTAATGCAGACGAATATGTCCTTTATTGCAGAAACTACCAAGTTAATCATCGGCGAAATTTAAAAAATCCTAACCAATCCCAACTCTAGTTATGACAAAGCAAATCGAGGGTGTCAGTTGTCGAATTGGTATGAAATGTTACGTTAATTTCGCACTATCCTATGTGAACGCAGCCAAACCAGCAGACGTCGACTTGCTGATCAACTCCGCAGTGCAGTTGAATTTCTTTAAGTTGTCAATAACGACTGTAAGGGAGCACACGCATATTATCACTACTTTTTACCATAATAAGTAAAATGAACGAGGATTTTCTACAGTTTTTTCTCAATAATTTGACAAGGTGTCGAACTCAACAACTTGAAGTTTTTGATAGCTGTCACAATGAACTGCTCGCCTACCCTTGTAAGGGGTCTACTCGTCAGGATAACAAAAATAACTGCAACTTATTTAACAATAACGTTTAATATTCCGCCATTTTGGTTACATGTCCACACATAAGTACTACACTCTAGCCTTACGGTGCTCTACTCTTAATACTACTATAGTCCATTCACTGTAAGTTCCGTCTTTTTAAAGGGCACTTCCCCTCCACAGTGATGCCAAATCCGCCAAACTGACGTTAGCCAATATAGGTTAGAAATCACAAGATTTTTAAATCACCGAATAAAACCAATAAAAATATGGGAGTAATTAGTCATTCTGTTAAATTTAGGCAAATTTCTGGATATTTCTATAGTTATTCCTGTTATCAATGCAAGATTTCAAAAATTCATAAATTACGATTGCGAAATTATAAACGGATTTACATTGCTAGAGGATAAGTAATGGTTTTAACCTGCAAAATTTTCAGATACAAGACGTTATATTAACTTGACCAATACACCTTGAAGTATTACTCTATCAGAATAACAAAAAAAGGGAATGCATCAAATACAGAAAGAAATAAATGCGAAACAACTAGACTGTTTATTAAATTTGTTGAATACATTATGCAAGACATATAAAATTCATTCAAGTCATTTATTGCTGTAGTGAGAAATATACAAGAGAAACAAGTGGTTATCTGGATTTTAAATACATAGGTGCGAAATGAGTACAAATGTAATTAAATATGTGAAAAACTCAATATTCATTCTCAGGTTCCGAACTTGAGATAATTTCTTCATCTGAAGATTCCCCTTCAAGGTTTATTATCAAAGGTAACACCTCTTCTTGGTCAAAACCAATTTCTCTCTCCCACCATTCAATGACAGTGTTTTCTGTATGGTTAACAGTATTGGACCACATTTCCGTTGTAATGTGGTCAATTGACTCTTGCCACATACTCAACACTTTTTCCATCCCAGATCCATCTCTTCCGATATGATTGTTATAGTAAACCTTACTTATACCCCAAATGTTCTCAATAGCATTGAATATGCAATGGTACGGTGGCAATCGCAAAACTCTATGTCCGTACTGGTGTGCCAGTTCATCCACAGCATAAATTTTGTTTGGTTTATGTCTAAAATAGATATATATATATGTATTGTATATATTAAAAAATAGTAAAACAACACTTACAATTGAACTAAATGTAATAGTTGCAATTTTAACATATCAGCAGCATATACAATGTTGTTTTGTGTCAGCCAAGTTTGAATGTCCTGTTTTTTCCAAGCTGCTGTTGGAGAAACATTGACGCATGTTCTGTGATATGGGGCATTGTCCATAATAATCATAGACGGTTTTTCCAAGTTTCTTAATAAATAATTTTCAAACCAGTCCAAAAATGTCTCTGCATTCATTTCTCCGTGGTAATCTGCATTTTTTGTTTTTGATGGGAAAATCAATGATGCACCAGGAATAAAACCACTGCGATTACCTGCATGTACTATGATATATCTAAAAATAATATTCATGTGGACCTCATGGGGCTATAATATCAGTTCACTAACCTTTTCCCATCAATTTTTGTTCTTTTAACACTTTGCACGCTGGTATCTTGCCAGGATCGACCAACTGTGCCATTCTCAAATACCCATGTTTCATCAAGGAATACCGGGTCCCAGAAATAACTATTTTTAATATTTTGAACGTAGTTTCGAAGGAAATCAATTCTTAAAAGAGCAATATCCGAACGTTCCATCATGGCTCTGCGAGGATCGTCTTTTTTCCAAGAAAACCCAATATTCTTTAAAATTTTCATTAACGAAGTTCTCCCCCAGAGAAAATTTCATCATCCTTCAATTTTTGTAAAAGTAAAGTTAATGTTACTTGTTGTTCTGAAAAGATACAAATTTAGCACTTCAAACCGCATTAGAATATGTAATAGTATTACTTTGTCTATACATAGTATAGAGTGCATTTCGGATTGCCACAACAGTGAAATCATCAACAGCTGTCACTGTTTTTACGCGGTGTCTGGTTTTCTTGGGGCTACTGAGGGGGCGGCATTCTTTTACTTCTGTCGAGATACCACAAACGGTAGATTTATTAATTGACAGGGCATCTGCAACTCTCTAAAAATTAAGTTGTAGTATATGTATAATACTTTTTATAATTTTTACCTGACGAACAGAGACTAATGGAATAAGGGGTCCACCATTATCACGTTCTCTTTCAAAATAATTTATAAGTGACGCGACCAGCGCTTTTGACTGCGAATTTAAACCTCTCGGCATAATGCACAATTTGTTCTGAAAAGAACAGTTATTAAAACGTATATAACACGATATATAATAACAAAATGCAACCAAAATGGAATAAAAAAACGTCAACGCACGAGAAACAGTAAACAACTGATGTTTTGGTTATCTTGCAACGAAGCATTGTGGAGGGGTGAAAGTTATTTTATATACAATTTTCTTTTTCTATATTACAGCTTCAATAATTGAAATATTAGTTTCAATTTAATTCAATTACTATATTCTTATAGTTCCAAAGGTGTTAAATTATTTCTAACACAAAAAGCAATTGTATTCTTTAAATTATGTTTTTGGTAATTTTGTTTTTCTTGATTGGCATCATCAGCCCTCAATTTGGGGGAAGACGGAACTTAGAGTGAATCGACTGTAACTGTTGTACTGCTCTACACTGCCCTGTTCGCGCCTAAATTCGCTTGTCTATATACATAACGGCCATCAAGCTGGTAACTTAAAAATATGAAAACGACTAGGCACATCATTACAAGAACACCAACTGTAAGTATCAAAAATAACTATTAGTAAAATGTGGTGCCAACCCAAGATTATATCTTACAACTCGGCCAGCCTGACAGCTGATCGTTAGATCAGGGTGTGGATACACTAAATTTAATCATCTGGTGCTTAATATTATTTCAAAACAAGTGAAAACTTAAGATGCTGACGGATTATTTTCAGACCAAGGTCTAATGCGACTACTCTCGAAAATACCTTCGAAAGGTGTTTGTGACAACTGAAATCCTTCAACATCTTTTACAACGTATCGATCATTACCAATACATTTGCTTATAATATAAGGACCTTTAAACTTTGGTGCCAACTTTCTACTCGTGCCTGTAGCACCAACGGTATTTGTGATCATTACATGATCGCCTACGGAATAAACGCAAGGGGTACGATGGTTCTGATTGAAATACCGCGCATTGTACTGTTGCGTTCTTGCAATATTCTCCGCCGCAATTTCTCTCTGGCGAGGGAAATCTCTCCGGCCCTCCTCCATTTCTATAATATCTCGTAAGCAATCTTTTACCTTACTCCTCTGGTTAATTCCGAAAAGCAATCTAAATGGCGTATCTCCAGTGGACTTATTGACAGTATTATTTATATTAAATTCCACTCCATCAAGCACTTCGTCCCACTGGTCGGTTCCTGCAACAATCTTTGCGATCATCGGGGTAATCACGCGATTTACACGTTCTACTTGGCCATTCGCCCTAGGCGTGCCAGTAGCAACCAAAACGTGTTCCACGTTCCACTCAGCCATAGCTTCTTTAAAAAGGTGTGAGGTAAACGCTGAACCTCGATCTGATATCAACCTTTTTGGGCAACTGTAGCTTCTAAAGTACGACTCTATATGTCTAATGGATTCGTGCGCGTCAACCGACTTGCATGCATATAATCTAGTAAATTTGGTAAAAGCATCTACAATGACCAGTATATACTTTTTACCGTATCGTGTCTTCTCATAGGGTCCTACGTGATCCACATGAACGGTGTTTAACGGGATATCACCTTTTGGTATTGAATACAAAACACCCTCTTTTTGCCTAGAATTTGGTGAATATGCAATGCATTTTAAACAATTTCCGATATATTGTTTAATTTTGTCCTTAAGTTTTGTAAACCAATAACTACGTTGAATCAATTCAGCCATTTTTTCCACGCCGAAATGGCCCATTTCATCGTGATACTTTCTTAAAATTTGATGTTCCATTACCTTTGGGACAACAAACAGTAAACGATCGCCATGCTTTCTATACACCAAGCCATTATTTAATTCGTAAAACGGACTTTCTTGTTTTTCCAGTGATCGTACAATGCTTTGTATGTCGGAATCAGCATTCTGCTTAAACTGCAACGTCTGTTCTAGAGTAAGATCATCTAAAATCATGATCATACGGCTTAAAGCGTCTACATGGTTCATTCGAGTAGCAGGTCGATGCTCGATACTAGAGTTAAAGTCTTGCAAATATAAAACCCATCGCATGATTCTCGGTACTACATCTTTCTTTGCAAAAGTTTGTTTGATGCTGTTACAATCTGTTATAATCTTGAATTTGATACCTCTCAAATAAATGTCAAACCTCTGTAGCGCGTATACAATTGCCAAACATTCCAGCTCATAGCTGTGGTACCGCGACTCGGGTTCCGTTGTTCGTTTACTAAAATAACTAATGGGATGCAAGTTACCATCTACCTGCTTCTGTAATAAAATTGCACCAAATCCGTGGCTGCTTGCATCGCAATGCAATTCCGTCTCTGCAGTTGGAGAATAGATCGCTAGAACCGGAGTTTCTACCAACTTCTGCTTCAATGTTTCCATGGCGTTGAGCTGTAATTCGCCAAATTCATATTTTGCGTTCTTCTTTAAAAGATCATATAACGGCTTTGCTATAATTGAAAAATCTTTTACAAACCTACGAAAGTATGAACAAAGACCCACGAAGCTGTGGACCTGTCTCACATTTTCAGGTACGGGGTATTTGACAACTGCCGAAATACTTGCAGGGTTTGGTTTAATTCCTTTCTCATTGATCACATAACCCAGATATGTTATTTCAGATTGTAAAAAACTACATTTTTCTAATTTCAATTCTAACAAGTTATCTATTAAAATTTGGAAAACTTCTTTTAAGATCTGTATATTCTCTTCAAAAGTATCAGTAGCTATCATTATGTCGTCTAGATAAATCAAAACTTTCTTTTCCTCTATTAATTCTTTAAACAATTCAGCAATGAAGCGCGCAAAATAGACGGGCTATTGCAAAAACCAAACGGAAGTTTGAGATACTCAAATTGACCTTGTGGAGTTACGAAAGATGTAAACTTGGTGGAATTTTCATCAAGGGAAATATTGTAAAATGCATCTTTTAAATCTAACTTGCTATACCATCGTTTACCTTTCATACTATCTATTTGGTCATCGATTGAGGGAATTGGGAATCGATCTTTTATGGTGACTTTATTTAAGTCTCTGAAGTCAACACATAAACGTTTCTGACCATCCTTCTTGTTTACTAGTACAATCGGGGATGAATATGGTGAACAACTTTTCTTTATGATACCACGATCTAACAACTCTTTCACCATTTCATTTACTACTTGTTTATCACAATAGGATAATCTACGCGGGCGATAGAAAAAGTTGGCATGGTTTGGTTCTAACCTAATGTTAGCACTGAAATCTGTTCTTGGCGTATCTTTACGTCCAGGGTCTACATAACAAGATCTAAACATATTTAAAAATTCTAGTCTTTGTCTCGGATTGAGATGGTCTAAATCTAAATCAATTTCCCTCGTATCGTCCACTTCTATTAACATTAATTCATGTATTACATTCTGACTAACGCATGGTTCTAAAGAAAGACTATCTCTATAAAATTTAATACAAATCGAAGGGTTAGATATAAAATCCCTTCCCAACAAACATTGGTAACTCATTGAGTCGTCATCAACCACATAAAATGTAATGGGTATAGTACAGTTCTTACATACAATATTATGTGAAAATAAACCAACAATATTTAAAATGGAATTATTAATCCCGATAAAATTATGAGAATGAAAATAAGGTCTTACATATGATTGTGGTACAAACTGTTTCTTTAGTAAGGAAATTCCGCTACCAGAATCCACAATGGCCTGTAGTCCTAGTTCGTGGTCATCCAGATTCAAGTTGATTTGAAGACAATAGGCAGGAGTTACATGAAGGTGTTGCTCCACCAACAAGGTCGCATTTGATGCTTCGTTACTTCTTGGCTGCTTCTTGGGACATTCATTCTTCATATGGCCATCCATTTTGCAGACGAAACATGTTGGAACTCGTTTGGGTTTCGTACAACTTCGGGAAATATGACCATGTTCTCCACAATTAAAACATTTACCTTGTTCGGTCTTGATTGGTGGCTTCTTGTCTCTGCTTCTTTCACCAGCACCGCTTTCATCCTTTGCTTCTGGAATATTAGATCTTCTTGTATCATTTCTTGCGCTACCATAGAAACGTTCACTTCTCTTGGTCTCCATTACCTGGTACTCATGTATGCGATGTAATAATTCTTCTACGGAACTTATTTGCAAAGGGAAAATTGCATCACATAATTGTCTAGATCGTAAACCGACTAGAACCTCTTCTTTAATTTCGGAGGCTTCCATCTTCAAGTCCAAACATAGTTTAACCTTTTCGTGAAAATAACTGTCCAATCCTTCGTTCTTCTTTTGCATCCTTTCTTTCATTTGTTGCCACTTCGATGACTGAGTTTCTTTAATAACGAACATATGTTTGAATTTCAGTACAAAGTCATGCCATGTATTGAGCTGCTTAACGTTAGCTAAGTACCATTGTTTTGCTCCATCTACTAAACGTGTTCGAGCTGTTTCCAAAATATAATTGTCTGGCAACTCATGCAATAACTTCACACTATCTAGTTGCTTCAACCAGTCTCTCGCTTGTGACAAATTACCATTAAATGTCGGAATTCTCGATAATAAATCAGGCATTATCGAAGCATTAAAAGGAACGGACATACCTTTTTGTACAAGCTGTTGCATCATACCTTCCATAACTTGGTCTCGTCGTTTATTTTCTAGAATCATCATCTCGAACATCTTACAAACATCTACATTTTCGTTACTTGCCGAATTATGACTGCCACACGCCAAACTGGGGTTCACTGGCTCCTCGTGCTCTGGAACACCGGTTGTGGTTTCCACGCTTCTTTGAAAAGTTTCAAACTCATCCATCTCGTCAACCGCTCTCTATCCCACTTCTGATAGATGTAAGGGGTCTACTCGTCAGGATAACAAAAATAACTGCAACTTATTTAACAATAACGTTTAATATTCCGCCATTTTGGTTACATGTCCACACATAAGTACTACACTCTAGCCTTACGGTGCTCTACTCTTAATACTACTAACTGTTGTACTGCTCTACACTGCCCTGTTCGCGCCTAAATTCGCTTGTCTATATACATAACGGCCATCAAGCTGGTAACTTAAAAATATAAAAACGACTAGGCACATCATTACAAGAACACCAACTGTAAGTATCAAAAATAACTATTAGTAAAATGTGGTGCCAACCCAAGATTATATCTTACACCCTATACAATTATACAGTAGAAAGCTTGAAGCTGTTCGTGTTTTTTGGGCTTAAAGTAGAAGTTGGATTTGTTCCAACACCCTCAGAAAACTGTACATTTGCATATTGCGCAGATACTGGACGGTAAATTTACGGTTTTCTGAGGGTGTTCGAAAAGCTATTGCTGACTATACTTCAAATCACGCAATCGACAATTGTTTGCCCTCCAAAAGCCTCAACATTCTTTCAAAATCATTGCATTGAATGTAGCATAAATGTTTAATGTAATAAAAGGCGAGTTCGGGTATTCGTTCGGAGTAACTCCATTTACTCCAAATACTCTACTCGCGCTCTTTCGCGTTCGGGAATGTCGTAGAGTTACTCCATCCATTCGTTTAAGAGTATGGATTGAGTGACCCACTCTTGCTCTACTCCTAATCCCCCCCACCTGCTCCGTGGTGGGATTCTGTTTGCTATCGTTTTACTCGATACCTTCGTTTACGCCATTTTTCCGAGTTGGAGCGATTCACGTTGGTTTCGTATCGACTCGAAAGGTCACGTGGTTTCGTTTAGAACTGTCAGTTTCACTCGATACCTCCGGAGATACCTAGTTGTGAAAACGATACAGGTTATCTCTTTTTAATGCTACTAATATTTTTGTTTAGAACATCATTTGCGGAAATACAAATTTAAAATTCGAATGATGTGAGAACCTGAGAACTAGTACTTTCTTAATTTTAAATTTATTTTATATTATATGTAACATTATAATAGGGCTCATCTTAAAGTGAAAGTTCACTGGGACGTTATTATACAATTTCTGAAGAAGCATCCAGATTTTGCCAGTGGAAGATTAAATGTTTCGACAGGAAGGGACAAATATAGGCAGCTATGGGAAGAATTAGCATGGGAGTTAAACTCATTAGGGAATGGGGGAAAAGCCTGTTGAAAAGTGGCAAAAGGTAAATTACAAATTATTTGAACACATCTAACACCTAGAAAGTAGTGCAATAATTCACTTTATTTTAGACATGGAGTGATTATAAGTGCACTTAAAAAAAGGCTGCCAATATAAGAAGGCCACAATCACAAACAGGAGGTAGACCCGAGACCACAAAAAATTAACATCTCAAGAAGAAAGATTTTTAAGAATCCTTGGACAGACTTTTTACCAAGGCTGTGGTATTCCAGAGCGAGGGCTAATGTTATTTACAACAATATAATGTAACACACTTTCATGATTTTCAAATAAAAATTGTATGTTTACCTCTTATAGCTGGCAGTTGTTATGTGCAAGACAGACAGAAGTGATTCTGTTAAAGCAGGACCTTCAAATTATCTAACAACAGAGGATGAAAGAAGGAAAGGTTTTTGTAGGCGAAGCTTTTTCTTGACGCCGAACTTGGTGAAAAATCGGTAACATTGTTATAAAAAATATAAATTCATGTATGTATATCAAGTTCAAATGTATATCAAGCTAACTTTTATAAACGGAATAAATGTGACTAAAACAAAAAAATATATTTATACTTAGAGGATTTAACCTCAAACAACCCGCGCTTTCTAAATATTCAATAACAATAGTGAACAAATGCTGCTGCGACTTAACAGAAAGGAAAGGGAGACAGACGAAGTCGAAGGTACCTCAGAATCACTTCTACCCGATGCGAGTTCGGCTTTCGAGTCGAGACTTCGACTCGCTCGATATCGGGTTGTGAAACAGAATCCCCCTGCTCCGAACGAATACCAGAACTCAGTTAAAAATGTATGAAAAATGATATCGTTGAAACAAAAATAATATTTATTAGAAAATATAAGAATAGGTTTCTAATTGGGTAGTTCGTAGTTTATCGCAAATTTTTAAACGCTTTAAGCAAAAAAAGTAGGTAGTACATGCGATTATTCAAAAATATTCGCGGACCATCTGGTTGGTCAATTATGCTCGCTCTTCCATTCGAATAACTCGGACCTTTACTCATTATATTTCTTTACAAGAGGTTTGACACCTAAAAGATTCTTTTACCGGCTTCGATTAAATTTTAGCAGCATCAATAGATGTCTAAAACGTATTTATTTTATGGTCGTTAATGGATAAAATCAATATTAGAAATTCATGGTTACGAGTCATTTATTTATAATCAGGAAATTATACAGTTATATTGCTATTATAAACTTGTAAAAGAAATACTGTGTATGCAATTGATTTATAAAATAAATGGATAATACAAATAATTAGTACATACATCTACTGGAATTTGCATGGTTTTAAAAAAATCCTACAGTAAGAAGAAACTTGTTTGTAAATCTTATAACAAATGTTTACGTCTTTTATAAATAGATGACTTTATAAAGCCTGTTAGTTAGACATCTTTACTATCACAGGCTGTGTATTTACATATTAAAAAAATAGAAAACAATAAATATCTTTTCTAACGAAAAACTAACATTTGTCATACATGATAGTGGTGAATACTTAAAATTTTTTCAACATTTCGGGCGGAAATTACATAACATTTGAGAGTTTGAGCATGTGTTGTAGTATTTTAGCGATTCTATTTCGGTAGTAATTGATATATTCTTTAAATCACATAATGTTACTAAATAGCTCTTATAAAACATTTAGTTTTTCCATAAATGCATATCTACAACTAATACGAAAATAATGTACGATTTGATGATAATTCATGAATAAAATATCACAATCAGTTCATAAAATGATAATGTACTAGATAATTTTAATGTTTTACTCATTGTAAAACAGACACCAATATCAAAATTAACGTTGCAATCTAAATTCAAGCATTAAATTTCTGTTCTCGCATTACAATAGGTATAATGCATATAATTTTGACATGCATAAACTATGATTATTCACCAATAGCGTATATCTGTGTCCACTCTTTGGCTTTGAGAATAGCTTCAGTCTCATTATTTTTCCACATCTTTGCAACGTCATTAGCTAAAGGATCATCTGGGTTTGGACTGCCTAATAATGCTTGTATAGACAGTAAAACAGTACGAATTTGTAGTGCAGGACTCCATTGATCCTTTAGTATATCCAAGCAAATACGTCCTAACTTATCTATATTCGGGTGGTAAATTTTTGTCAGAAATCGCACACTTGGAGGATATAGTGGGTAATTTTCTGGCAAAAATAATTCCAACTTAAATAATCCGCCTTCATACGGAGATCCATTTGGGCCAGCCATAATAACATGGAAATATCGACAATTATTTTCATCTGGTGTTGCACTGATGCCTGGTGGTGGTTCCCTTGAGAGGTTCCTTGTTTCTACCAATATTCTTCTTGAAATGTTTGCCATAACCCTAAATAGGGCATAAATACATTATATTAGCATTAAACTATTCCATAGCTACATACCCTTTACTATTTTGTCAGCAGATTATTAAAAATAACATTAAATATTAGTTCAGTTGAGCCGGTTGAACAAAGCGGTTGACAGATTGAGGTTAACTTGCTGATTATACCACTGGGATGTAACATAGGCAACCAAAATTCTTTAACTTTAAAATTAGAGATGTGAGTATCAATGGTTAATTTTGTGTCAAAATAAATCACACAATGTACTTGTGAACGATAAAAATAAATTACTTTGACTGTATGTCATTTACACTGTTTCGACTAGTTTTTAAAATGATTTAACAAAATTCTGAAAGCTAGGTACATAATTTTTTTGGCTTGATATTTTACGAATAAAATTTATAAATTCATTAATCAATTTTCAAGAACTCGTTAGTTTTTATTTACTATTTTAGTAATATAACTTATATTTTTAAGATTCAATATCACATATTACTCATCTTTCGGAAATAACATTGTGAGATATCAAGTGAACCATGTTGTCTTAAAATGTTAAAGAAATGAAATTTATACATATTTTCTAATGCTTTGATTTTAAAAACATAAGTGTTTGTATTTTTAGAAAATAGGGGCTATTCCTCGATACAAAATTTATCACAAGAATCCCACTACTCCACAAACATTTTTCATAAGGTAAGTACTTGTACATAAAAGTTGTGAACTAATTTTTGATGTTATCGGCAGTTCAATTAAATTTTTGGTGTCACCAGAAGTGATGACAACTTTCTTGTATTACATAGAATATTGGAATTTTGGAATATTAGGATTTTGGAAAGGTAATGAAAAGCCGAATCCAACTGTGTCAAATACATTTTAACATAAGAAATATAATAATATGCAGTAATGAAGGTTTTGATTATCTGTTCTTGGTTTTATGCAACGTTGGCTAGGAAAAAGCGCCGAATTCATTAAAAAAAACGCGTTGTTCTAAAATAATCACAATCAATCTGTCAAATGTCAATTCTAAAAGCACAAATTATTCTTGTTATTTGATCCTTCATTTTGAATATTTTCGTTCTTCCTTCTCCTTACTATTTTTCTTTAATTTTACTTGTTTTAGTAATTGTTATTTATTTACTTTATCGAACCTACTGCAGTTAATTAATTGTGGTAGATGTATTTAAATTTGTCAGTTTTTGATAGACAATATGCTTATTTTTCAATTTCTTATGTGGTATCATACATTATACAATTATATTTGTTGATGATGTTAACAACCTAGCAACAGTTAGGTGTGGTTAGGGTTACCAGTAGTGTTGGGCATAATCGATATATTTCAATAATCGAATGAATCGAAATAATCGTTTAAAATAATCGAATGATCATTCGAAATGTACTAACGATTTCGATTATTTGACAGAATCCGAGTGACGAGTCGATATATCTCGATTATATCATTCATAATCGCCCAACACCAGTTACCAGACGTCCGGATTGCCAGTACGTTCGGCTGGGAATGACGGGATCATCCGGGGAAGTCCACCTGGTTTATAAAAGAAAAAGAAAACGTCTGACTTGTGAAAGAAAAAATTTTACTTAAATAATCAGTCCAAATTTGAGAATCTGTATCCAATAAGTGGATAAAGTTTATGGATAATTAAAATTAAATCAAGTGAAAATTTGCTGGAATATATATTAACTAATATAAATATATTTTAACTTACTAGAAGAATACATTTTCAGTGTGTAAGAACTAGCCTTCCTATAGTTTAAATAAAAACAAATTCTACACTCTTCAACAGCGGCAAAAGCTTTTAGTAAATATTTTGGCGCATTTAAATGTTAACAATTTTTATTTTTTGTTAAACACACCTCTAAAAGTAATCAAAATATCACTTTGAAATTTTTATTGAGAATAAATAACGCTACAATATTATGGATACCCAACATTCTGTAACAATTTTCAACTGCATAGTATTCTCCTTTAAAGAGGAAATAGCTATGAACTCTTTTATTCAAAATAGAATAGAAATAAGTGCAAATTCAATGATACTACAGTGAAATCTCCCATAATGGACATCTCCCTTGAGTGGACAATTCCGTTATGCGGACAAATACTCATTTACATAGCATTTGCTCTGTAGTGTATATGTATTTTGATCTCTCTTCTACGGACACTCTGTTGAACGGACATGGACACGAATTTTAGAAATTTAGACTGAGTACCTATCTCTCTTAGACGGACGCATACCTTCAATGCCGAGTTCTTTCGAAGGTAATAAATCGAACACATGATTTTGAACGGTGGATCCCCGTCGGTAAATCCCCGTCTTAACAGTATGATACAATATTTGTGGTTTATTAAACAGTCGTGTTTCAGTTTGACTACTGTGCTTATGGTGTTTGCGTTATATAAGTGTCTTATACGTTAAATATTCAATTACAATTACATAAATAGGTAGGTAAGTTTATCAGTTAAAAAGTTAAGTTTAGTTGCATATGTATACATATATGTACATATGTGTTATTGCAATTTTTAGTTATAATGGCACCAAAAAGAAAAATTTTGCCCCTAAAAGAAAAGATAGAACTTACATATTAAGTTTTCTGAAGAAGACAAAAAAAGTGTAAGAGAGATTGCGAAACATTTTGGCATAGGTAAATCCCAAGTGTCAGACATTCTGCGAAAGAAAAAAGATTTATTGAGGGATTTTAATTCCAATTCTGTTTCAACTGGATTAAAAAGACATTTAGTGTCATCAATTGGTAGCCGTGACATGACATCACATTCAGGTGGTTTTCAGCAGCACGCGCCTATTTCTGGAATAATGATTAGAGAAAAAGCTAAAATAGCTGCAGAAAGTTTGGGAATGGGCAGCTTTAAAGCGTCGTGCGGCTGGCTAGCAAAATTTAGAAAGCGTCATGGAATTTCACACAGAAGCATATCTGGAGAGACTGCCGATGTAAATCCAGCAGACGTGAAAAAATTCCTGGATAAGTTGCCTTCGATCATGCAGAATTACAATGCTAACTGCATCTATATTGCAGATGAGACCGGCTTATTTTTCAGAGCACTGCTCGAAAAATCTGAGTCTTAAAGGTGAAAGATGTACCGGAGGAAAACTATCTAAAGACCGTATCACTATCCTGCTTTGTGTCAATATGGAGAGCAAAAGGAAAGGCCCTTGGTGATAGGGAGAACAAAACGACCACGTGCATTTCATAATTTAAAATTGGATCAACTACCAGTAGATAGGAGACGCAACAGAAAGGCATGGATGACGGAAGAAATTATGACAGATTGGCTTCGAGCATTTGACAGAAGAATGCAAATTAAGAAAAAGAAAGTCCTACTCTTTTTAGATAATACTGCCTCGCATCCAAAAAATATTCAACTGGAAAATATAAAAATGTTTTACCTACCTCCAAACAGTACATCTGTCTGTCAGCCTTTGGATCAAGGCATAATAAAAAATTTGAAATAGAAAGACAATTACTTTGCAAACTTAACCTATATTGTAGCATCGATAACACTCAGTATACAGGTGAGTCATTTTCGTGGGCTCCGAAGATTATGCCCTTGTGAATGGAGATTTTTTCTTGTTATGGAGTCTGATTGTCGGCGTGTTTTAAAATTATATTGTAATCTAAAAGGTGTATAAGTTCGTAGCTTCTCAAACTTGTATTTTTTTAGTGGAACATGCTTTTTTCTTATTCCTCCTTGTATTTATTAGGTCCTAAAGGACAATTGGTCTTGTTAATTTTTGGAAGACAATAAAATTTCGGGAAGGTACCATTATAACAAGTTAACCTTTTTGCCACTGACTCCTTAATAACAGTATTACCTTTCAAAGATTTAATAAGTTTATTAGTTCTATTTTGAAATGGGAGGCCGTGGATAACGATTCGATTTCCTCGTGTGTTTCCGTTGCATAGTACAATGTACCCAATATGCAAGGAAAATACACGAGGGAATCGCTACGTTTAGTATAATATATGAATGTGTGTAAGTGCACATACGATAGGAACAGGTACGACGATAACTTTTAAGATGAAACATGCATGTAGTATTGTATTGAAAGGACGGATTTAATTAATTCGTTGGCATAGGCTCTCAGGAGAAAACATTATTTTTGTAATATGTTCAATGCTATACACATAAGGAAAGAAAATGTTTAGCTATACGAAAAAGCGTACATGCGACAACGGTAGACGCGAATGGGTGATTCACCACAAGCGGAGGGGTTAGTGGCAGTCGACGGCTTACGGACCTTACGGTTACCGATATGGTTAGTTACGAGGTAGACTGTATTATGTGTGGACGATCTTCTTTTCTTTTATTTCATCAGCATCTGTTTTTCTTTCCGTCTTTAGAATTTCAAAAGTCTCAAGGTTAGTTAATTTTCAAATCTTAAAATTCGTTAATTTCATTTTACTGAGTTGGAAATTCATTCAAAAATTGCCGTAAGGGTATCTAGGGATACCCCCTAACCTACAAGAATCGTTTATTCTATTTAAAATTAGAAAATTTAACAAAATTCGGAAAAATCGCGCGAGGAAGATATTTCAATAGATATAACTAATTTCACATTTTCCCGATGTGTATGATGTTTACACAAATATTTATATGTGTGAACAAATATTATTAAGATATTGCAATAATTACTTGTAACAGTGTTCATTTGTCAAGTGACTATTAAAACAAGTGCTTTTTTTTATATTTTTAAAAATAAATCGTCTTGGATTGTCCCCCAACAAAACTTTATGTTGAAAGAAACATTTCTACATGTCACAAGAAACTACCGGTGCATAAGATTTTTTTTATTTTATCTTCTATAAATTTAGAAAGGCAAAAAAAGTTGGAAAGAAAATAACAGCATTTTCTGGATCTTTAATAAGAATTATTATAATATTATGTATTATATATCAAGATGTCAAATATTCTCAAAAAGTCCTTAAGATTTAAAAGTAGATTGGCAGTATCTAAATCGACGTTTAAATCGACATCCATGCCTCGATAATTAAAGTTATATCCACCTTCTCCGTGTTTTTTTTTTCGGAGTACAGCACTAACATAACCTTGAAATTGTAACCGCTTGTTAGATCCGCCTGCTCGAGCTATTCATAAAGTTTGTTCAACGGTCACCAACAATGACGTCATGGTTGTAAGCTGGCTACAACTATTCCTATGGCCAAAACAGTACGGTACCAATATCAGCGGTTACCGTTGAACAAGCGGTTACTTGCCAAAAAAACGCAATCAACCAAACGACGTTTTTGTCGATCCGATAATTTATAATACGGTTTTTTAGAAATAGCTTTCTGCGACTACATGCACGAGTTTAATTTAACAAGTGCTTCTTGATTACTTTGAAAATAAGAGGCGATAAACAAATTCCCAAAACAATAAAAGTGAGGCTAGAACAGGCAGTCTCACAAACATCGTCGTTGTAAACAATAAGATAGCTCAAAGAATGTTATTTTATAAAATAAAACGTACTTACATCTAATGCCTGCCGATGGTTCCCTAATTCACTAGCTCCACAGTTAAACCAGTAAATAACCTAAACTGAAGACAACGACAGCACCAAACTACACGAGCATATCACATGCTGTCACAAAAAGTACGGGAAAACAAAGATATGTCACGAATAGCACAGAGATAGTTCGTGAATAGATACCTCCACGATACATCACTACAATGTAGTTAGCGTCACGTATCCAGGGTTGCCAGGTTTTATATATGCTGGGCCGCCAACCTTTAGCAACCAAATCGCCACCAATCGCCAATTTTTATGGACTTGTACGTTGATGTGCGTTTTTGTTTCTGACGTCACTGATGTGATCAATTTACGATGGAGTAAAATTTAAAAAATAACCTGACGGAATTACCAATTGTTTATATTTCATAACCTCAAAATTTGACAATGTATTATAACATTTTTTTTGTTCTAGATATTGAACATGTTAAAATCTGGTTAAAACATTGGTTTTCATTTAAACATTTTTATCCTAGCAACTAGATTCTAAAGATTCAACAATTTTGTATTTTGCAGATAAAATAACAATTAGGTATTAAAAAGTGAACATTCCTGACATAAGATCCAAATGGTGTAGTAGTTAACACGCCCGTCCGGCAAGCGGAGGGTGTCAGGTTCGATCCGTTATCGGGACGAGGTTTTTTCAAGTATTTAATTACGTCGGAAATTTCAAGGAAATTACAGGTTTCCATAATTCACTGACGGAAACTAAAATATATTCATTTCGTTACCATATAGAGAGACCTAATTAAATTCTATTTAAGTTATTATATTGCGTCTCAAGTTTGCACAAATCTTTGCCTTTAACGAAAATATCGAGAAAATTTGTACCTAGTAGTTTGACTAAAACAAAGTTTTGGGCTTAGGCCTTGTAAACTCTTAAAATGTTTTATAGTAGTTGGAAACCTAATTAATAATTCGCTACAAAATCTACTTGATTTGCATCAAGAAATACTAAATCATTATTAATGTTATTATTTATACCACTAATGGTATGGAATGCTGATTTGAATATCTTTTTACCCAAGAAAAATATCAAAAATGTTATGTTCTCTACAGCATCACCTATTTCAATTTTTGTTGAATGAAATAGACAGTTTATTTTATTAAGCTCATGTAATATGAGGCGCAAAATCAAGAAATACAGGTAATTAGAATTATCTCGTAACATTTCATTAATTATTCTTGCTGAATAACACTTTTCCTTATTTATTACTATATTAAAATGAGTTTTCAATTCTTCATAATGTTCCAGTATGGTATTTTATAACATTAAATCGACACAACATAACTGAACAAAATTGTGAAATACTTTTCCATTATTCAAAATATCCAAAATTCTTCTATATTCAACTTGCCTCAAAGAGCTGTGACTGAACCAAGAACATATCTCCCTGCATAAAAAATCGAGGCTTGATGGTAAAACATCACACAATTTTAGGATTATCCTATTTTAACAAAGTATAAAGTGAGTTATTGGCACCATCTATCAGTGCCTAAACCAATCGTATTATTTATACTTAAACCTAATGATTTTAAAAAGTTCTTTTTAATTTAAGCGTTTTTAATGAACTTCTCCCTATTAAACCACATTTTTGTATACACAAACTTTAATCATGTTTGAGTCCCATGCCGCCGGAAATAGCCAAATTTATTTTTACATAGCGCCATCAAATTCGCCAGTCGCCAATGTTTTATTTTCAATCACAAACGAAAGAATAAAGTCGCCACTTCGGCGGGAAATCGCCACGCCTGGCAACCCTGCACGTATCGGAGTATCAGTTCAAATAACATTCCACATTCCCGAAACATTTATGTACTCATGTTACATGGCACCGTTCCTTAGATGATCAAGAGAGATGTAACAGACACGTGTGTTTACTATGGATATATAGCATGGTTTCATTAAAAAAATATAACTGTGGGTGTTACGAGACATCCTGTAAGTTTCAATATAATTTTAAAAGATGCCTAGAATCAGACCTCATAACAAAAAAAAACCGTTTTGAAAAATCCTCATTTACACAGGCACAATCTTCCGAGCCCGCGGAGATGACTCACCCTGTATAATAGCAAACAAGGGCAATATATACAGTTCTCTGGAGATAAGTCTGTTTTATTTATGTATCTAAGCAACTCAGCTCTTCAAATGTTCACTTGTGGGAAAAGCGAAAACACGAAAGACCGACAACATCGTTTTAATAAAGCAATTCGAAATTAACGTGAATCAATAAGCGGAACATCATATGTTCGCTCGGCGCGAGTTAGCACTGCGCATGACACAAGTTCGCTGCCCAGTCTCTATCAGCGAAAATGATTCCAGTCGCGGTCCGCGCGATTACAGTAAGTTGGAGCGAGTTTCTGTAGTTTCTCGTCTGCCACTTGCTCATTTGACAAGAGACTTGCCAAATAAATAAATAAACACGCTCGTAGAATAATTTTATACAAAAACAGAATCGTGCGTTTTTCTATTGAATAGGAGAAAATAGTGTTGTCGTTTTATATCATACTCTGATAAGTTTTATTTGTGGTGTTCCACCGGTATTCCTGCAAGTGTCTCGCGAGGGTTGTTCTTTGTTATCGATACTTGAAACAATAGCCCTTGTATGGCAGTACGAAAAAAAAACGAGGCAACATGTATGTATTTTGATACTTTTCGATCTTATCCTTTCACAAAACAGTCCAATTTGCGTGCAGTTTAATTAATAAATTTCGAAAATACGCGCATATTGCATAGATAACACAATATGGCAAATATGTTACAGAAGTATTAGCCGATATAGATTATGTCACCGGTTTTTTGAAGGATTACCCTTTTCATGATTTCATTAACTTTGTCAATTTGAAGGATTTACATATAAAATTTGTCATTTATTAAATTGGCCCCGCTTATCAACTTAAATTAATAACTATACAATCATATCGAAAATAGTTTAATATTAAGCTAGAAATAAAATAATTTTGTATAATACTTATTCGTCAATATTTTCTTCATTTATTGTATTATTTAATCTTATCGTAAATATTATCAAATATTTTTAGTAGCAGGTATTTAATAATTAAATAGTAGGTACTTCAGAACACCCAGCTTGCTTTGACACACGTACATAATTTTATATTACTGCTAACGTTTACGTTATATCTTAATTAAAAAAAAGTTAATTATTTGAGATGGTCTCAGAGCTGTTGTTTTATCTGACAAAGTCAATCCAATAAGATCTGTTAGTTTTTCAAAACAGAAAGATTACCTGATTTTAATATTTCTAAACTGTTTATTGCAGGTCCTTTCTAATAGAAATGTCTGATAGAATTTTCTGAATAAATGAGACGCTTACCCAAACTTGGATTGAAAGAGTATCTTCCGTTTTTTTGTGTGCATAATTTTATTCGTGTGACGCTCCATTTCTTGCATAAACTCCCTTTGCTGTAAATATAAACTAATTTCAGTAGATTTTTATTGTTGTTGGTGAAGTTTGATTTGAACGTTGAATTTTAAGTGCTATACTGTACCCATTTCAGCCTATCACACGAATCCGATTTGCGAAAGATTACTAAATTTATATTGTAGTAGTTAAATTGTTTTTGAGTCATTCGTCCAAACTGATCTTGATTCTAACACACTTCAATACCGTATTTATAAAAATATATTTTTATCAGCTACATACATATGTTGATATATTGGTCGGAATTCTTAGGCGTTTTCTGGCGTTTTCAGGCGTGTACTGCAAAACAATTCGTTGATCAAATTTTTAAAAATAAATCAGTCTGGTTTTGGACCTCATGACACCAACGAAAAGTTTGGAAATAGGAATCATTCTCGCACTCCAATAACGATAAATTACTATTCTATTACATTCTAACTTATTACATCTTTAGTTGAATACCTTTATATTCCTTTTTTGCTACCTGCAACAGTTTACTTGGATATGAATGAGAATTTAAGTTTGAAATGTAAAAATTGCGTTTGGGAAATTAGTTTAGAGTTAGCAACCGTATGACGTGAGTGTAGATAGTATAATCTTTTATTCACAGCAAGTAGAGTGTTCTAATAAGAGCGAAAATTTTAATTTTTGTGCAATTTTTGCTCTTCTGCTTTGACAAGAAAATCATTATGATAGTGCAATCGTAGACAGTCCGCTATTATTAAAAATAGATCGCTATTCGACATAACATCGCATCCTTATTGTTAAACATTATTTCAAAAAGTTTGACTGCCACAATTCGCAAATTACGTCCAATTTTTAGTACACAAATTGTTCCAAGTGCATCTAGTATGGAGAGAATAATCGAAAAATTCGAGGAGCAACGGGCAACGGCGGAGGTTCGATACAACCCTCAGTATAACTGCGAGTCTCAACCACATCTGTTGTGTATACATGTACGCTGCCGTAAATACTATTTCGTAGTTTGTTTTAAAAATGTTGCCTACGTCGCGAAAACGACCAATGTTGGACAAAGTTACAGAATTTATAGCAGAAATGCCTGACCTAAATTATGATGGCGTTAAAATTCAATGTGTACTTTGTAATATCCCTTTAATGTGTTTTGTCCAAAAGGGATTGTCTACATCACGTAAATAGTAAACAGCATTTTTCAAAAAAAAATTGCACACGACACTATGACAAATTTAAATTTAATTTATGTGTTACCTTTATTGGATGTAATCTACCGTTTAATTTACTAGACAAGGAGGCATATGTCTTCTCTTGGAATAAATATTCGGACTGCAAATTACCAAGTCGAGCATCGTTATAAAGAATTGTGCCATCTGCTCGTGAATATGTTGAAAAAAGAATTAAATCGGAGTTGAAAGATAAAAAACTGCGGTTATGTATCGACGAAACAACAGATCGTAAAAAACATTCTGTGGTTAATGTAATGATACGTACAATGGAACCATATAAATCGTCACCTTCAATTCTATTAGCTTCCAGACAAGTACAACAATGTACTGCCGAAGTAATTTCAAAGTTAGTGTTAAATACATTGGAAAAATTTGAACTTTCAACAAACCAACTGTTGATGTTTATGAGTGATGGTGCCGCAAACATGCTTTCTGTAAGCCAGTCTCTTAAAAATCATTGAGCTAACTTGTTACGTATTACGTGTAAAATTCATGCTTTCAGTTATGTGGCAGATAGTATTAGAAAATGTTATCCTGGGGTGGACGCTTTAATAGCGCATATAAAAGCAGTGTTTGTCAAATCCCCAAAATGTATTCGCAAATTTCACAGACTGTGGTATGGTTGAGCCACCACAACCAAGCTGCGGCTTCCAAGGAAAGCCAGTCGAAATTTCAAGATAGTCGTGTTAAAACGGATTTAAAAACTATTCAGAACAATTACTTCGGACTAGTGGAGGCAATAGAAAAATTACAAAATCCTTCGGTGTCATTAGTGGAATCTCTGCAAACACTGAGTTTTCCATCAAAATCGTCTTCAGGGATGAGACTCATTTTCATGTTGATGGCTTCGTAAATAAGCAAAATTGCCGCACTTGGAATGACAAAAACTCACATGTATTTCGCGAGAAGGAAATATATCCAATTGCCATTGGACTGGAGGCATCATTGGACCATTTTTCTTCGAAAACGTTGCTGAGAATGTACAAATAGTTAATGGCAAACGGTATCGAGGCATGATAACCCAGTTGTTTGTGGCTGAAGCGGATGGTATGGATCTCGAAGACATGTGGTTCGAACAGGACGGTACCTCTTGCCACACATCATGTGAAACAATAGCATTATTGCACGAGACATTTCCTGGTCGCATAATCTCCCGTTTGGACAACCAGAATTGGTAGCCCAGATTGTGCGATTTGACGCATTTGGACTTCTTTCTCTGGGGTTTTTTGAAGCCAAAGTTTATGGCAACAAGTCTACGCTACCCAAGTCTTGAAGGATGAGATTAAACGCTGTATCATTAAAATCCAGCCACAATTTTGTCAAACCGTGATTGAATTTTTCATCAAAAGAACGCAAATGTCGCAGCAAAGCCGAAGGGGACATTTATCAAAATTGTTGTTCCATACATAATTCCCACATGTCTGCTTAATGATTAAATCAAAATGTCGATATTTTCTCAATAAAAAAACTGTTTTATTTAACATTTTAATTTTCCGTATATATTAGTGTAGCTGCAAAACTCAAAATGCAAATATGTATGTGATTTATACTATTTTTCACTTTACATATTTACATTTTAAAACGACTTTTAAATTTATTTTACTTTAACATTATTTCATTCAATCCATTAAATTATTAGATCTTTTTTATTTCTTCCTTTACAATTATTCTTATGATATTTACCTGGAACAATTCAAAATTGGCATGCGTGTAAAGTTAGCTTTCTCATTGTTGAACTCAATTAGCACAAAGTATCTATACATAAACATATTTTGTATAATTTCCCTTTTGGAAATGTCTGTTTAAGGACTAAGCTAACTAATATTTTCGATATTTATAATACTCGTATTCATTATTACAAATTAATATAACCAAGGATTATCAGCTAAACATCAAGCAAACCTAACTTTTACTATGTGACCTAGCTTAATATACTGACACAATTTTATGATGAAGTAACAACTTAATCGACTTTAATAATTGTTATTGTACATATATCTTAAACACATGTTTTTGAAGACTTCCTCTAGCTGTAGACAAAGAGCTGTAATAAAAGCATCTATAATAGACTTTGTATGCTTAATCAAATCGGGTACGTTCGAAATTGACACTTCAATAATGACAAGCGAAATTCATTGCGCGAATTACGACACCCGTTACGACCTAGAGCGTATTAGAAGATAAATTAGTTCACGGCAACACCAATTGAGACCTATTTGACTTCTTATGTAGACCCAGCTGCGTGTCAATTATAGCGTTCTAATGGGTTTCAATTGTACAAGGGAAAAAATCGTGCATTGAATTGTTATTAAAGTTCTTTATACCGAGTACCAGTGGGTAAGGGGTGCCAAAGTGTAAATATCTTGGTGTTGTTTTATTGTGATTGCTTTCGTCTATAACTTAACGATAGTACAAAAGTAGTTTAAATTCTAGCGCTAATTCAGATCTGGTCGATAGTCATACTGTAAATAGTACGTGATATGTCAAATAACACTGAAGTATCGGCACACTCCGCACCATACAAGTTATTATTTGATTAATTCGGAACAACTGTTTCAAGAATTTGTGGATTCCCATTGTCAACCATACGACCGAATGATGTGACAAAATCTTTTTAATTCTAACATCCTATTCTATACACCCTAAAACTAGAACATGCGAAATATACGGAAAGTAAACGAAAAGGTTCTTGTGTACGTAGCTCGAAACGTAAAACATGTGTCCGCTTCACCCTAACAAATCAATAAGAGTTGAGTGGGCCGATGCCCCTTTCTTTTTATTAAGCAAACATATTAATTATGCCCGATTTCATTTATGTGTTGTGCTACACTTGACGATTAATTTTTTCCATATCGGTAGCATGCCTCCTTGAATCTGGTGCCTATCGCTTGGTAAGTTTTGTAATCTTTTCTTCATATTCAGTTTTTTTCGAATTGTCAAGGTTTTTGAGTGTATTTCGCGAACTGAAACACACATTTCATATCTTGTCTCCTAAAACTTTGATGCTAAGAAAAGTACTATTCTGGAATTCCTCGCGACGCTTGATTGAAAATTCGAAGCAATTAAATTTGCAGTAGAGGAAGAAGTGAACAATTAACTTCCGTTCTTAGATCGTTTGGTAATTATAAACAACAAAAAACTAGAAATAAACATTTATAGAAAGGAAAAAAACACTAATAGATAGATTATGATAGATTCTAACCACTGTAGACAACACAAAATGGACACGATTAGTTTTTTAATTAATAGACTGGTAAAATTCCCCTTGTGTAAAAGTAAGTACAATAAAGAACTTAAATTCATAAAAATGTAGCTATTTACATTGGTTACTCTTCTATAGATGTCGATCGCATCTTTAAGAAAACTCAACATAGGGATTATGTAAGAAATTCCACGACCTTAATCCCAGCAGAAATCCGCGATAAGAAATTTATGAAACTTCCCTTCCACAGAATATCGAAAGGTATTGGTGAAGTTTTTAGGGGACAGGATGTGAACGTACGAGGTAGGCACCATAAATTCTTGGCCTGACAGGCTTATACAGGTTCAAGCGTGTTCAAACTCCGTTGCGTCATAGTATTACGACTCGAAAAGTAATTTTTAGTAGCCAGCCAGATAACGTGACTAGTGGATGAAAATGTCTCAGCTAACGAAAATTGAGTACCGCGCGGTCATTAAATTTTCAACAAAAGAAGGGCATACGCCTCATCACATTAAACAACGTTTAGACGGCGTTTATGGTGATTTATCTCCTTCATATTCCACTGTACAAAAGTGGGCAAAATGTTTTCGTTTGGGGCAAGAATCCCTTGATGATGGCCGCCCCGGGTGGTCAATTGGACTGATAACGTCTCAAAACATTTCAATTATTGAAGAAATGGTATTAGCAGATCGCCGTTTGAAAGTGAAAGAATTAGCAGTGATGTCTGACATTTCTAAAACAAGTATTCGCCGAATTCTCCATAACCATTTTGGGTATGAATAAGATTAATGCAAGATGGGTACCGCATCTGCTCTCTAACGTGAACGTCGGGTCGAATGTGCGCGCTTGTTTTTAAGCACGCGTGGAGACGACCCGAAATCGATTTTGGAGTCTATTGTCTCAGGAAATGAAATAATGGTTCTGGATTATGATCCTCCATCCAAAAAGGAATCGATGGGACGTAATTTTAAAGACGATAGTGAGTTGCAAGCGTACTAAGATGGAGCAAGTAAATTGTTTTTTTAAAGCTAGTTCAAAAATCTTAGAGACACTGGAAAAAAGACTTATGACCCTATAATTGTCATAATCGCATGTATCGCCTTTCTTAAATAAGAGGGCTACGGTTGCCACACTCAAAAGTTACTGAAAAATGCCCCTCTCAAAAGTTAAATTGATTGGAAAAGCTAAGATATTGCCTAACCAAACACGACATCTTTTCAGAAGATTTGTGGATACGAGGTGGGTACCACAAGAATTCGAATTATTCAAGTTATTAATTAAAACTATTACAAGGATTTAGCACAAAATGGTACGTTCTTTTCAATTAAACTAAAATCTATAGCATGGTTTTTAGAAGGTAATCTAAACCTATCACAAAAATTCTCAGCTAATTCTTGATCAGTAAGTTTGATAAGAACAGGATTAGAAGTAATATACACAAAATTGTAACAAGTCAGCACTCAACCAAATAGGTATGTGTAAATGTTATTGAAAGCAAGGGTAGACTATAAGACACTTGTTAAAGAAAGACCGTTAAACAAAGCAAACTAAGGAGTCATTAGTAAAAAAGTAGTAACAAATTTTCAGTATTGAAAGTTAGAGCATTATGAAATTATGTGAAATCAAACAGGGACATGAACTTTCTGGAATCATTAACCATATCCCGTACATATAAATTGCATGAATGCATTTATAAAAACAGTTGATCTACAATAAGCGTACTTGGTGCGCCTCGTACACATAATCACCATAATAATATGTATTCTGTAATGAATATTCCAAACATATTTAGTGAAGCTAGAATACAAGCATGTATGTAAGTAGAACATGTGTAAACGTATTAAGATATCGTAATACACATTCTTAAAGTTTTACTTAAATAGTAGTTCAAGGCTGGAGTGATTGATTTCATTCCATAAATTTGTTAAATATCATTCAAGGTAACCAGATTTAACGGGTATTAAATGCGTTCATATTAAAAATAAACGTTTTTTTCAATATCCTGTCAAATAAATCGTCAAAGATGATAAACAAGCTTACATATTAATGCGTTGTGTTACCAACATAATATATTTTACTTTGTTAATGCCTTTTATTCGGTCAGACCCATAAATAAATTCATTTAATGAATAAAGAATAAATTCAATCAACATTTTTAAATAAAAGCTTTAAACTCATAAAATTTTAATTTTAAAGTGGCACTATTCGAGCAGCACTTTATAGTTCCCTTTTCAAACACATTGAAGCCCTAGTAACATCTACCCCTCTAAAATGTTTGAATAGAATGGCGTAGCAACACATAATTGAGTAAGTTTTCTAATCAACCAGTGTGAATTGTGTCCACTGCACCATCGATAGATTAGTCTATTGGCTATTTCGTTTAAAAATATTGCTCTCTCACAAATTACGAATCTTGTAGGTTTCTGTAGATTATCCTCAATATTTAACAACGTACATCTAATTTTTGTATGATCTAAAAAGGATACCAGATTTAGGAAAATCATTGACAGATAAAAATTGGAGTGTACCTTCCTGTCGGATAAGGAAGAAAAGTAAAATAACAGTTTTAAAATATTTACAATAAAATTCATGCAAATTAGAATGTCGTATTTTTCAGTAAAAGTTCAAGAAAACCTTATTCTATTAAGTAAAGAATAAAAAATCCTTTCAAATGCGGTCACATGCGTCTACCACTGCTCTTCTACTGACTGCCGGACGTCTGTATTTCAAGCCTGCTTCATGAAGACGTCTACGGACTGTTCGGGCTGATATTTGTATACCTTCTCCACTAAGAATTTTATGAACACCTTTAGTGGTTAAAAAGCGATGTTCTGTAGCCATTTGTACTATACGACGATCATCTCTTACAGTTGTCTTGCGTTTGCCGGCACAATATGTTCTGCAACTACTTGTACTAGTATTCCCCTCACCATTTCCTCCTCCATTTCGCGATTCTCAGAACAGTTTGTGATACACCCTCTTTTTGTGCAACTTCACGTTGAGAGAACTCTCCCGTCTCTTAGAAGAGCAGAAATTCGTGCTTTTTTTCTCTGTGGTTATATCCTTTTTCTTTCCCAAACTAATAATTGACCGCGAAAATAGGCACACACAAATAAAATTAAAACTTTTTGAAATACAAGTTCTTTGTAAAATCGGTAAAAATACTGTTTTTATTTATATTTGCAATGGTACTAACAAACTAATGAATAGTGTTGGGCATAATCGATATATTTCAATAATCGAATGAATCGAAATAATCGAATGATCATTCGAAATTACTAACGATTTCGATTGGATAATCGGTTTATTGCACCCCTAAGCATTATTTTTATAAGCAGCAATTATCTGTGGCCATAATTTATTAGGGTATTACTCAAGCAACAATTATGCTTTTGTAGATTTTCGAAATTAAAAGTATATTTAATAGATATTCTTATAAATTTAATATTTCTCAGTGTCCTATTTCCATGGCCAAGGACTGTATATGTTACCGTTACTTTGATAAATGTGTTAGTATGTATAATAACCGGGTATTATACATAATAACATATAAAGGTGATTAATGTAATAATATATATGCAATTTATTATTTTAACCGGTTATTTTACATACAACCTAAATCCTCTTGGCTGAAGTGATAAATTACAATATTTAGGAAGTACGGAATTTTCATCAGTGCTTGTGAAATAAAAAGACAATGTTTTATTCATTGAAAAAATGTTTTATTCTTACCATTTGTAAACAAACAACCTTCTACTTGTTAGAACATAGCAAACTGTCGTGGCATTTCGAATTACATGCTTCTTGAAGCTACATTTTCCTGAAAGACATTTTCCCTTGCAGTTGCATCTCTTGAAACCTTGACCAACTGTGATTGAAGATTTTCTGGCACACTCACGAAGAGTCACAATTACATATGGAACTTCCTCTTGTGAAATGAAATTCTCCCTACAAATGGCAAACTGGTTTCTAGAATACTTTTGAGCCAATCGTCCTTCCTTAGTGCCAATCTCATACATCTTGCCATCAGCGTCCACCTGCAGAATGATCCCAAGAATGTTCCTGGAGTCACTTCTACCCCTGTCGACATCAGGAACCCGTATTTTTACAGTATCTCCAACATTAGCCTCATCTTTTTTGCCTGACACTGCAATGCACTTACGGCATTTTTCTTTCTCCTCTTCTTTTTAATAATGTTGATTTTGTCTGAAATGATATTTTCCCCCGAAATGTCCTCTACAGCACTATCTCCGTCCCCTGTTTGTCCATCTTCTTCGCCACCATTCTCTGTTTGTCCATCTTCATCTCGTACTAAAGCACCTGAAGAAAAGTCGATTAAGGTTTCCAGATCTTCAGATTCCAGGTTTCTGATGACATCAGTAGAAAGTGATAATGTCGTACCGCTTCAATCGTTGATAATCCTCAGGTTTTTTCCCACTGGTTTTAGATTTTGACACTCGCACTTTCTCAATTAAGTTCTGGTAGCCTTCTTTACTCATCATCCCACTATTTTCCTTCTTATTCTTAAAAGCATTCAATAAACTTTCATTAAAACGAACCTTCATTGTGTTAAAACGACCGGTATCCATATCAAGATAACACAAGGCATCTGCACTCAATGAACACTCAACCTCGACTGTCATGAAAGCAAGCAGTCAGATGCCACGTGCGTTGAAACTTGCACACAGACAGGTTCAAATCTGCATAAGATGCATAGTATGACATTTATCATACTAACCAGAGGGTGCTGGATATTATTCATAATAATACATTAATGTGATTAATTCTTTAAAATATAAAATATTTATTACATTAATCAGAAGCGCTTGGTATTATGTATAATACCTGGTTATTATGCATACTACCCTCATTTATCAAAGTAACGGTAACAGATATACGAGGTATTACAAATTTCCTAAAAGGGATGAACTTTCTTAGAATCCCCTGACCTTAGTTTACAATTGGGTAATTCTTCATTTGAACTTTAATATGAAAACGGAAATAAAGCATTAATGCAATGTTTCATTTTCTTAATGCCGGTGAAGATTTTATAATAGTTTACAATGAGTATACTATGTCAAGCATTCAAGATAAGTTCAATGATTGTAAGCTCCAGTTCGTATATTGTTTTTATTAGTTCCCATTATTTTTATTATCGCTGTCATAATTCATCTGTTTAAAGGTCATATCGATTATGTGTAACTTGAGCAATTTCCTATACGATATCGTTTGATTATAAGGTGAATTATGGCAAATACTATTATAGTGAGAGATAGCAAATACCTCTACTTCAATACCTAGAGCGTTCTTATATAATACAATGTAATACGCTCCTGTATTATGGAAATGAGTATGATACACACATGCATACCTATGTGGCTGTTATTGGTTTTATTTCTGTTTCATTCTTTTAAAAACTAAAGAAATACTCGCTTAATTTAATGCATAATTTACTTGTAGAATACTCTAATAAGGATTTACTTACAATTTTTTTATAATTCTCCTAATATCACAATAAAATTACGACAAATGCTTATATTACATATTTACGTAATCGGTTACACGGATAACCTTGTATCTAAGAATATGTATTCAGTTATTAATAATATGTATAGACATGCAATGTTTATGTCTGCGTAATTTTTTCAGCTTTGATTTGTGTTAGAGGTCAAAGTATTCTTGTCTCTTTTAACTCACCCTGTATAGTTGTAGAAACGATTTGAGATCTCCAAGATATCGCCGTTTTTATATCGACATGCCAATTTTCAGTAAACATTAATAACTCTTCTTATTTTTGTGAGAAAAAAATCCGCCAAAAATTCTTTTTTTATGGAAATTCCTTTGAAAAGGAATTAAATTAAATTAAAGACCGAAGTTATTTAGAAAAAAATATGGGTCTACATATCTCACTTAACGAGATAGAAAATAATTATCAAGTTTGTTGTAATGTTTTTCTTTTTAAATAAAACAATTCGAATGTTAAAATCATTTTAAAAACTTCCTTACTTTATGCTCTTTCGAATGGTACCTCACATGTAACACAAACGTTTAGTAATACCAAGAAATTTAACATAAACTATGACAAAACAATAGATCAGTATTGCGCGATAAGGGAACCGGGACCACACGGGACTTGACATTTGTCGAGTCTTGTCTGAATGCTATTCACTGTAATTGCGGCGCTAAGAAGTTTTTTCTATTATATTATTGATGTTTTTATTATTACGTTACGTTATTATTTGCTTCTTTTTCGTTATTTTTTATTATACTCGTTATGGCGATAGCCGCTAACCTTAATGTGTCAATGTAGGAGGGTCTGATCTGTACTCCACGCAGAGAAAAGCATCCCTTCCACTACAACCCATTGTAAAGTTTAGAAGTAGGGGATCACGTCCGACGGATACAATTTTCGCGATTCCTATTACATGAGGACACTGAGAATATATTTTTTTGCGCAGTATTCTGTGGACTGATGAAAGCAGATTTACCAGAGAAGGATCGATTAATTTACACAATTTATATTATTGGGCGAACAAAGGAGAGAATCTTCAGGTCAAGCGTCAGTTATCGTTTCAACGTAAACATGTGGGCCGGCGAAATAAGTAATTTTCTCGTCGGCCCATATTACTTACTCGACAACCTTAAAGGAGACACTTATCTACAATTTTTACAAAACGATCTGCCAGAGTTGGTACAGGACTTGCCACCATTGTAAATGAAAGGCGTCCTATATTTTTTCAAAATGATGGTTGTCTGGCCCACTATTGTTTAACCGTGAGAGAATGTTTAAACAATGGATTTCCGAATTCCAAAGAAATTGGAATGTGGATGTGTTAAGAGCCTTGTTAGAATGAGGAAATTCAAACCCGGGACCATCTGATTAGAAAAATCAATAGTGGATTCGATAGAATGAGGGAAGAAATGGGACTGAAAATTACCACTGTTGAGACGAGGAAAAGATTAAGATCTTGTATAAGGCATGAAGGAGGACACTTCGAGCAAGATAATAAAATAAATTAATTATTAATTATTGTTACTTTATTAGGTTTACATCTAACACTAATAAATACGCTTTAGGTTTTTTAGCGTTCTTTATTAACACAATGTCTGATTACCCTCGTAATATTAATGACCATCTAACGCGTGCCCTACTATTCGAAAGGGCATAGAGTAAGGAAGTTTTTAAAGTAATTTTCGAATTGTTTTTTTTTTTAAGAAAAAAATCACTAACTTGATAATTATAAATTTTCTATCTCGTTAAGTGAGATATGTAGACCTAAGAAGATGCATTAAACTTCTATAAAAACAATTCTTAACGTGATCTCACAAAAATAAGGAGAGTTATTAATGTTAAATGGCGAATTTTTGCCGGAAAATCAAAATTTACTAAAAGTTCAAATATCTTAAAATCCATTAGACTTTGGACTAAAGTAAAAGTGGTTAATATGACTCCTAATGACTTCACTTGTCGGCTGCTCAAAACTTTACATCGTTCTTCCAAACACCCTGTATAGCTTGCATTTTTATATAACACGTTTAGAGTTTTCTTTTTAATTACTTTACCATATTAACTAGCTTCACACCTTACAATAAACCTAGATGCTTCTATTCCTTTTGCAGAGATGCGCTTTCTAAAATTCACTGTAATTTCAAGTAATGAACTAAAGAGAAACTTTGATCAGCTGATGTAATATGCATACAATTTTGTATCACATATTGAAAGGCTCTATTTTGTATATAATATAGGTTTATAGCACAGAGCTTGCGAAGCCAGAATAATTCGAAGTGCTATATGTTGTCCGTGCATACATAAAATTGGAACCATGGAGTTATGCGTGTCGTGGAAATGCTTTAGAGCTTAAATTTAGCCACCGTTGACCCAGAAGCGTCATATTAATGTTGACACCGTTAGTATAAATGTTGACTTACGGATCTTGATATCAAATTCTTTGCGTAATGTCCTATAAAATTTTATGTTTAGATAACAGAAATAGGATTTTTAAGCATTTGGCCACCTGTAATACGTTAGAAACAAGCATTGTATTATCTGTTGTGGGAATACATGAAACAAACGTAACAAGTTACCATATTAGTATGTATTATGTAATCCATTCCAATTCTGATTATCGATTTTACAAATTGATTTCTTATTCCTGCATATTAATTTCTTCTCAATTACAAGTAACTTTAAACTTCTCACAAATGAAGTATGTTGAGTATGTAGCAGATAAATTAGGAACTTCAAGGAAATCAGATTAAATTTATCTTTACTCATAAATATTAGACATCCCAGAGAAGCCAAATTTACACCATAGAATTTCGAAGGAAATTACTGTGGCATGTGTTGAACTTTGAATATATGAATGAGATTTTGGTGCGTATTTGTACATGAGGAAGAGTAAAACATTAGATTTTAGTGTAATTCTTGAATTGGCTGTTACAAAGTCCCGCTTAGTCACCAATTGAACACTTGAATTTAAATTCTGGAAGACTGTAATAGAGAAAGAACACTAATGCTAGTTTTGTTAGTTTCAAATTCAATACTTGCATAAGGAATTAAATAAATGCACCTTGATAAAATTTATTTCTTCTTCTTCTTCTCCGTATTTCTTATTTTCTTTAGAGCGTCGGATTGAATTGCATATTACTCGTCTACCTTATCCATGCCTTCCATCCCTTCCGGTTCCTTGCACATATTTTCATCTCACCCAGGGTTTTTCCGCGTCCTGCACCTATTTCTTTTATTCCTTCGATCCATGTTTTTCTTGGCCTGCCCCGTTTTCTCCTCCCCATCCTTCCTATCTCAATGACCCTTCGCACCAGTCTATCTTGATACATTCTTGTTATGTAGCCAAACCAATTTAATTGTCTATTTTCTAGTTTGGTTCTAGCTTTGTCATCTGTCTTATTTGTATGTTCCTTATTCTGTCATATTTTGTTTTCCCGGCTATCCTTCTGAGGTATTTCATTTCCATAGTATTTATTTGTTGGTGGTGTATTTCCAGCGGTACCCAAGTCTCACTTACATATAATATTGATTGCAGAGCGATGGTATTGCATATCTTAGTTTTTATGTTTACGCCTATTTCCTTTTTACTGAGTATTGTTTTATTCAACGCATGGTATACATTTGTAGCCTTCTGTTTTCTTTTTGCTATTTCCAGATCAAGTTTTCCATCACTTGAAATGACGCTGCCTAAGTATTCGTAGACCGGTACTACCTCTAGTTTTTGTTGATTGCATGTTATTATTCTTTCTTCTTCTGTTAATGTTGCATCATTTATTATCATTATTTTACTTTTTTCTATATTTACTTTCATATTCAGTTGTTCTAATTCATTTGTCCATATATCTATTATTGACTGTATTTTTCTTTTACTATCAGCAATCAGTATTATGTCATCGGCGTACATCAGACCGTCCAGATTTATGGAAGTAAGATTTCTGTATCCAATTTTAGTTTTTCTTCTAGTATTTTTCATTATTCTATCCATTAATATGATAAATAATAGTGGGCTCATACTATCCCCTTGTTTCACTCTCTATTCATTTGGAAAGTTCTCAATCTTAGCCCCACTATCTGCACTTTTCCATTCACTTTCTGGTAGATACTTCTTATTACATTTATTATTTTAAAGGCGGTTGAAAGAAAAGTCTACTGTCTCACAATAACTCGATTTAATGAAAATTGAGCGACCGGTTTCGGGACTACTATCCCATCCTCAGGCTCGAGTTAATATAATAGTAGGAAGAATTGTCAAATCAATTTTCATTAAATCGAGTTATTGTGAGACAGTGGACTTTTCTTTCAGCCACCGTTAAATATGTATACTTCACACAGAGTCGCATTAGATCAATTTAATAATTTGTTATTTACTTGCAATTCATGTAAGCATCTCCAAATGGATTTTCTCTCTACCATATCAAAAGCTGCCTTTAGGTCAATGAAAGCCAGGTTCCCACTGTCTATAGCTCTTTCAATTATATTTCTTATAATTTAATTAATTAGAACATTTTTCATACTCTCCGACGGAAGCCAATATATTAATTAATTAGTTCAAAGTACTTGGCAGATTTCAGGTTAGGGTATGCGATAATACGAGTTCCTTGTAAATATCTTTTAGAGTAGGGATAGAATGAGGCAAATTACAATTAAAATCTTTAGCTCGTACGGTTGACAATGAACACCACCTTCTTCTGATACAATTGTTCCGAATTAATTAAATATTTTGTATGGTGCCGAATGTGCCGCATTGTTATAATGAAGGATGATGCGACGTTGTCGATTGTTTTTCTTGATTTCAATGATGACTTCTGGGAAGCAAATTGTTGTATACCATTCAGCATTAACTGTTCCTCGGTCCTCAAAAGCATTGCTTGCGACATGTCCAGCACAACAAAAGAAACAAGCAATCACTTTTTTTGGAAGTGCTTCGTGAGCGAACAACTTTTGTTGGATTCGCTTCATCTGGGAACACCCAAACACAAACAGTTGATTGTTGCTTAGTTTTCGTTTTAGTAAATGGCGCAAGTTGAAACTGTTTCTTATCTTTAGCCGCTCAGAAGTTATTTTGAAAAAAAGAAATTTAGAGCGAATTTGAAGGGCAGATTACACCCCTTAGATATGTATGCTGCCTGCCATTGAGCAGCACTCGATGGAGTCTACATACTGACAATGTATCACCAACATCCTTGTGAGTTCAAGCGACAATGGAAATCCATGAGTTTCCGAAAGATACGTTTCAAATTTGCTTGCTGATTATTTGTAAAATAAAAAAAAGTTCGAAATAACGGTTTTTAAATCGCGATCTTGTTGCTTACTTGAATCTCAATACGCGGGAGTGCAATTGCGACATTACTTTCTCTGGATGAGTCGCTTGCAATACACTTTATCACAGGTACTTGTTATCAGTTGCGATAAGAGGAACCTCGTCGCGGTGGAAAAATCGAAATTCTTTGCCCGCATATCCGGTTTTTAAACGAGAAGCCGTGTATAGGTTCGGCCGGTATTCAATTTATTTGCATTTTAACGTAATCACCTTTAATACTATGCGCAATACGTGCATTCAATTCATATAATGTACTACGTGCGCATGTGGCAATAAGGAGAACTAATGAATTTCATAAACACTTTGCGCATACACACCCAACCTCGTTTTCACCGCCAAGAACATTCTGTCACCATTGTCTTTGCCTCCATTATCGTGTCAGTTAAGATACGAAAGATTATTGTGTATCGCTAACATTCTCTTTAAGAAACTAGTATGCACCAAGCACGCGATAACTGCAGCGTACCTTTAACAAATGCCTAATTAAAATACTTCTATTCAATGAAATTTATTGTAGCAGGCTGCCAGCAGTAGGTTCATTGTTCGAAAATAAACTCCAAAATTTATTTTCAGATACAGAATATTTCATGACTTACAATCATATTCATGAACAACGAAGAATCCTTTAAAAGCATGCTATTTTTTGTGAAACAATTTTTACTTATCTTTAAACAGCCAATCTTTTCGGAAAAGGTGACCTGAAATTAATTTAAACAAATCGAAATGAAAACGAAAAAAAAAATTAACTTAGGTGATAAATAAAATGAAACTATGGCAACTTGACATTGATTACGATTACCCATAAAAACGGAAATGACAAATATGTATTTTGAATGTAAATTTTTACTGAATATACATATGTAACTTTCACGGAATACAAACAGCAAGGGTTTATTTATCAGCATTTGCACAAAGGCAACCAAATATATGTATGCATACATTATGTACTGCTTATTCATGTTTATGTAAATACAGGATTTGTTGGTTGAAATTGTACAATAGCTAATACAGAGGTGCCCAAAAGTTGTTTTCGATCATTTGTTTCATGCGAAATTGGTATGGGTCACTATCGATAAATTTTACAATTGATAAATGAGTATAACTCTCGACATCATTAATACTATTGAAACAGTTCACTAAAACCCTTACCACAACACTTAATTCGTACTGGACTCAGTTCAGTCTTGCTGCTGATGATGATAGCTTGGCTATCGAAACGTGCGTCCAGTACGAATTAAGTGTTGTGGTAAGGGTTTTAGTGAACTGTTTCAGTGTTCCAGTGCCACAGTTTTAGAGTACCCGTTTAGTATTAATACTATTGATAGGCGATCTAATACACGCAGAGAAATGGTTTCTTGCATCAAGAAAATAGATTTCCTTGCAAAAATCAGTCTCTATCCAAGAAAATATTTTTATCTCAAGACTATAAGAATGTATAATATAGGAAAATAGTTTTCTTGAAATTTCATTTGGATTAAATAAATATTTTCTTAGGGTTAGAAAATCCAGAAAATCCAAGGTAGAAAAATGTTTCCTCCAAGTAAATCATTTAGTTTTAAATTAAGAAGATATTCATATTAAATGTGGGAAAGAAAAAAATGGTCCAGATCTCACAAAGTTCTATTGAGAAATTAGGCGACCAGTTTCGTATCCAAAAAACAAATCGGGCCAACTACAAGGATATCCAATAAAAGAAAAATTACAATAATGGAAAAAAACCTAAAGTTAATAATAAAAATTAGAATCAAGTGAATGAGCTAAAGAAAACGTTTTTTATATGTTGCAGTATAATTAATAATATAATTAAATAGCGATTATTTTTATGTAATTTAATAATTAATGAGTTAATATTTAGGTTTATTTATCCCATTTTTTATTAAACTATAGTTAAATTAGTACACGTAGTAGTAATAAGTAGTAGTAATAAAAACAAAAAGAATATTACATTAACCCCTTATTCCATGATTTTTTATTTTTGGACGCAAAAAATCACTAGGATAAAATAAATTATGGTGATAATAGAAACAATAGTTTAAAAAATGTAAATGTTGTTTTAGGATTTTTTTTGAAAAATGACACTTTGTACGAGGGTCACGCTATATATTTTGAGATACAAGAAAACTACAAGTCTTTTTACGAAAATGATTTTATTTATGTTCAAAATAACCTCCTCCTGCATCAATGCAGTTTTGTAACCGAAGTTTCCACAACGTAAAAGCGTGAAGCCAGTCATCTCTTGGAATGCTCTCAAAAAATAGATGAATTGCTTCATCTATCTCATCCTCCATCGTGAAACGTAGACCACGAAAATGTTTCTTTAGGTTGAGGAAGAACCAGAAATCACACATGGCCAAATCAGGCGAATAGGGTGGATGTTCAATGACTTTTACCTTATTTTCACGTAAAAATTCAACTGTCTGCTGTGCATTGTGTGACGATGCATTGTCGTGATGCAACATTAACCCGCGAATGTTGGCTGACTCAAGAACTGCAGGTAAACATTTTGTGGTGTACCAGTTTGCTGTGACTGTACGTTGATTTTCCAGCTTCATTGCTTTTACTAATCCGATACTACGGAAGGAAACTGCGTACATAACTTTCTTGACTGCCTTTTGCCTTTTGGCCATTGTTGGTATTGCTGCATCTTCGTGGATCCACACACGGCTCTCCTGGCGGGTAGGAATATCGTAAAATGGGATGTAAGTTTCATCACCTGTTACTATTTTTGATAGAATGCGATGTCTACCATTATTTAACATTTCCAATGTTTCCCGAGCGATTCTTACTCGCTCTGCTTTTTGGAAATCGGTAAGCGTGTGTGGCACCCAACGAGTAACAATTTTTTTCATCCGAAGATGATCATGGAAAATTGAATTTACTGTTGCGGATCCAACACCAAGAGTTGCCTCAATCACTTGATAGGTGCATCTTGGATCTTTGTCGATCGTACGTCTTACACTCTCAATGTTTCCAGCGGTAACTGAAGAACAGGGCCTACCGGTACGTTCCTTATCACCAAGCGATATCCGTCCTCTTTTAAATTCGCTATACCAGTGAAACACAGTTGCATGTGAAGGACTTTCATCACCAAATGCGAGTTGCAATCGTTCAAGACCTTGTTGTTTACTTAAACCGACCTTAAAATCGTAGTAAATCATTGTGCGTACATGTTCTCTTGACAAGTCCATGTTTCGATGACAAATCGTACCTGCCACGTTTACTCTATGACAGCAGCGACTCAACTGACAGTCAGAGTTTACTACTTAAGGATGGTGGTATTTAGAAATGCAGTGTTGTCAGCTCTAACTTCTCTACTTTTGTGGCATCTCAAAATACATAGCGTGTCCCTCGTATCATATATGAATCACTGCTCAAGCAAGATTTCGACAATATCAGAGAATAACTTTATTCAGAATGAAATTTAAGAAAACAATTACGATCTTTGTTTAAACAAAGAGGGATTTGGCATTTTGTGCAATAAATAAAAGACTGAAGCTTGCAATCAGGATATTTACAACGGTTTCTCGCGTTTTCCCGCCATTCCGGCAAATGATCCAAGCCGTCTTTGCGAATTTCTTTTTGTGGAATTGGGGCGGCTGCACCACGCTTCTTTTTTCTTTCATATGCAGCTTCAACATCGCCACTTGGTCTACCTTTTTTTCGAGTAAGGGTGGATTTGCCGGCTTTGCAAAGCCCATCTGCTATTGCAACTTTGAAATCTGCAAGGGACATATATTCATCATTTTGCCTCCTCCAGAGAAGCCAACTGTTGACGACAAACATATCGATTAAGTGAAAGAAAATACGCAAATACCATCTTCTGGACCTTAGTCTTATTCGATAATACCCCAACATAGAGTCCAGAATATCTACACTTCCTATGTCTTCGTTATATTTGAAGACAGTTTGAGGACATGGGATCATTTTGTAACAGTTTTCGCTCTTGAAGAATCGTTTCTTGAGACCCGTTGGTTTACTTCCAACGTAAGTAGACAGAGTTGTCACAATTTTATTGTTTTACGTTTTCTTCCCTAATAATTTTCTCTTTCATAGTGCCTCTTCCAGCTTTCTTCATTTTTTTTCTGTAGGCATCACATAACCCGCCAGTCGATTTAGTCGAGCAGTTCCCAAAGGTAAAATACCGTCCTTAGTCAAATAAACCATGAGAGGAACGCTTGTAAAGCAATTGTTAAAAAAAAATTTGTGATTCTGATGCTTGGGTACTATTTTAGCCAACCTGACAACAACATTACTACTTACGCCTAAGTCAGGCGTTCCAGGAGTGATAACGTTGCTTTGGGCACCGGCAAAAATGTTAAAAGCATAACTGAAGCCAGAAATTCCACTTAAGACAAATACTTTGTACCCACTTATGTGGTTTTTTTCATTATATTGTTTGAGAGTCGATCTAGCTTTAGTGGGAATTATCTGCTTATCCACGGCTACATTTTCTTCCAGTGGAATCAATTGTAAATGGTTTTGTAAGTCTTGAAGCAGTGACCTTATTTTAAATAATTTGTCATGCCCAGGGTTAACTTTTGGTATAAAGTCATCGTTGTTATTGAAGTGGAGAAACCGTTTTATCTCTTCCCATCTGTTACATTACATAACTGAAGAGACGGCTGGGTGACCTATCTCTGGAGACCAATAATGTCGTGCTTGAGGTAGTTGAATAATTGACATATATAGGCATACGCCAATAAATTGCTCTATCTCATTTGTTGTTTTTATTTGGCTGATCGATTTGGACGCTTTTGGATACAGTACAGATTAGACTGATGTGTTATTAGATTCAGAATTGTTTTGGTAAAGAAGAACCGAAAGTAGTCCAAAGGTGGTTCTAACTCAGTTACTTCCGCCGGCATGTTTCGCTCCCCCTTGAATTTTATCTTGTCTGGATCCCTTATGAGATTCCCAGTTCTCCAAGTATTAGGATATAACTTTTCCGCTAACTCAGTTAGAGGAATGTCGTCATCTAAATCATCAAAAGATGATAATTCCACATCAAAATTGGAATCTGAAGTCAGTTTCTGGTATAGTACTATCAGGAATGTCTGCAACTTCTTCTTCACCTTCAGAATCGGTTTCCGGAGCTAAAATGTATTCATCAGGTTGGTTGTCGTCGTCTTCTGAAAGATCTGGATTGTCACTTTCACCCCTGGGGGGTGGATTTCTAACATATTTATTGTTTCCATAAAACGCGTTACAATTCATCTGAAACAATAATCTTTATTTTCCAATTTTACTAAAGTATACTGTCTCACATGTGACACATTTGGATTTCTGTAAATATTTTGCACAAAAATAGTAACTAATTTGCAGAACTTACCTTTAATGAAAGACAAAGAAAATTTCTGCTTGCCAATATTTTTTTTTTAAGAGAAAAATCACTATTTTCGGTACACAAATTAAAATCAAACTTCCACTACTTGCAGCACACGTTGGAATCTGCATGCAGTAACTTGCATACGTAGTTGCAATGAACGGATAAGAAAAAAGCTGATGCTATATTTTTTTACTACAGAATTAATGCGTCCCAGATATGACCACGTATGCAGAATAGCAATATCTGAACTGGAATACTTGTAGAAAAAAATATGTGGTGTGTATCGTATATGAGACACAATGCATTGAGGGGTTAACATAAGGTATCTTTTGAAAATGTTTATGAAACGTTGTACGTTAAAGACTATATCGTCGCTACTATGTAAGACGGCATGACTATAACTACTGGCACTAGCTGGCGCCAGGAAATATTTCACTTGCTGTCTCTTCTCTTATTGTTTTTGCCGGTAGTCATTCCATCAATACCAGCATTATCTTGGTTATTGTTTCTAGACACTTTTTTCATGTATACTTCTACAATAAGTTCACTTTTGTTTGAACATTGTTCTGTAGATAACCTCTACTTTAGCCTTTTTAAAATCACATGTAATGTGAATAATTCACTGCATTATGTACGGATATGTCGTACTGTTTTAAACGAAGTAAGCGCACTAATAAAGTGCATATAATTAATATGTATTTCAAGAATTCTAAGTAAAAAATGCTTTATTTTAAGAAAATTTAACTATTGGTTTATGAACAATACCTAAACGCTTTCTGGAATTAAGAAAACTATTTACTATCCTTAAGAAAATATTGTTTTGTGTTATAATGGTTATTTATTAATACTAAAAATCGCTTTCTTCAAATTTTCTGCGAGGTTTTCTTGAAACAAGTTAACAAATGTCTTAAACAAAGAAATGCCATGGTTTTATGGTAATTTCCATGGATATTCTCAATATCAATTGAAATTACTGCTGTTTATTGCGTGCAAGTTAGGCTACTGTCTGAAATTGCTCTAATTATAAAATTTTTATAATTACTGTTATTTTGAAAACATTAAATAAAAACCAAAATGCTTTGTTCTTTAGTAGTAGTAACATATGGTCCCAAAGTTTTCGGAAAATTTTCAAATGGTTTGTCGTTGAACTAAACTGTTTAATCAAGTTATCGCTGGATGTGAAATGTTACAATTACTTTGTTTTAATTAGGTAGGTTAGTTTTTGCGATCTAATTCAGCAAAAAGGAATTTACAATCTAGTTGAGCGAATGGCCAAGCGTGATGTAGTAGCCATCTATCGACAACAAAATATTTCTTTATTAACAATTTATCAGACCATAAAAGAATGTGAAGAAGGCATATCGTGCGTTAATTTGTCCAACAGTGGTCGACCAAGAATTTTGACCTGGGTGAGAGAAGAAAGACTGATTCAAGCTGTTAAAAACAGAGTTGGAGTTTCACAGCAAACATTAGCTCGAAGATTTCAATTTTCCGAAATAAGGTGGTGTTTGGAAAACGGAAAAAGGCACCAAATATACCTCGGTTCAGTTAGAACGACTACCCAGATGTTGTCGTGCTCTAAGGCGCATCCATTTTGTCAACAAACTGATATTTGTGGATGATGAGAAATATTTTACTTTGTATCATTCAGAGATGAAGGGAAACGACGGTTTTTATACCATATAGAAAACACCAGACAATGTCAAGTTCAAGGGTCAATCCTAATTCGAGGAGAGAAGTTTAGTATGGTGTGCCATTTCTGAGGTGGGATTTATTTCGTAACTGTAGATTGGCTGTGTTCGAGAAGAAGCCGTAACTGCAAAACTTTGTATTGAAAGATGCCTCTCTAAACTGCTTTAGTTTTTAAATACGCATCATGCCAATGATGATATAATATTTTGTCCTGATCTAGCTTCATGTTATTACGCAAGAGTACTTGGAGACTGGATAACACAAACAACATAAACTTTGTTCCTAAATTGGATAATCCTCCCAATGTACCTCAGACTCAGCCAATAAAAAACTTTTGGTTAATATAGGCTAGAAAAGTGTACGACAATGGATGGCGCGCTGCAAATGAAGATCAAGACATCGCATTAAAAAAAACCAAAGATATCAACCCAGAAGATGTTGGGACAAATCAGAAGAAAACTGAGGACCATTGAAGATAATGGCTCACTGTCAATAATTTGAATATTAAGTATTTTTTGTTATTTTATTTTTTGTTATTTTTACTGTTAATTCTTGTAACAATTAGTTTAAAAAGTAAAATAGTTTTGCACAAGTTATCAGTAAAACTAAAACTTTTCCGAAAACTTTGGGTCCATACGTTACAATCGAAATGCTATCGTTAGTAGTACGAAAAGCAAGTCAATAGTATTTTGATAGTACTATCAAAATCCTATTCACGGTACTATCAAAACCCCACCGGTATTATAGATATCTACTTTGAATATTGTTGAAACAGTAGGTATATCGATAGTTGTGGTAGTGTAAATTATCGACAGGATTTGAGACTTCAGATCACTATGCAAAATGTAAAGTTTGTTAAAGCAACGAAAAGGTTTTAACGCGTTTAATCCATTTAATTTTTCCCTATTCTATCTGTTTGCAGAGACTTCTCAAACCGAACTCTTGCAATATCTAAATCGGTTCATCGTTTACTACTATTACTAATAAATACATATATATGTAACAACGTTTAATTGTTATTAATAGAAAGCATTATCAGCTGTGAGTGTATGTATACAATAAAATCGATTTCTGTGCGTTATACATGTTAAGTGGATTAATGAACAGTGTCATGCATTCAATTCACATCTTTATCGACATTGAAGTGCATTCATACGCAGCAAATGGATCGCGCAAGTTCAATGGTGTAATATAAAACAAATTAGTCATTATAGAAATAGACAAACATGCCCGGCTGAAAATCGTTAACGCAAATGAAATATGGAAAACTCGTATTGTATAAATATTGATGAAACGATCGACAAGGTATCCCCTAATATAATAGGTAAACAAAGACGCGATAATCGTTCCTTTCATTCCCAAAATTTAAGCTAATGTTTATTTACGAATGGAATTTCTTGTTTGATGTTTATATGGTCGACCTTCACTTTACGTAATGTAACGTGTAGTTACGTAAATCTTTACAATAGCACTCCTATTACTGATGCAGTAGTTGCCAACAGATTTATTTTCTAGTTTGCCGCAATTAAATCTATTTATTTACGATTAGATGATCGTTTTGAAACACAGTTTTCGATATAATCTCGACCGGTCAAGGTTTTCCGGTTGTTCTGTTGAAAATGTCGATCTCTATGCGCTATGCGCTTCCTTTAATTTTAGCTCTTGCCGAGGTAGCTATATCCTTAGCAAACGTAAATAGTACCTACATTGTATAAATCACGTACATTAAACAAGATAGAGATATTAGTCATTGAAGTAATTCATGGTTTCGTCCAGGCGAACAGTTTTAATAGATAGTTTCAATAGAATTAGGTATGTAGAGAGCAACCATACTGTTATGATGTTATCAACTTATGACTTATGATTCTTAAGAATGACTAAAACAAGTACATACCTAGTGATTACTTTTTAGCATTTGTCAGTGAAGTTTTATGGGTGTATTTTGGGACTGAAAAATAGTAGCCTACGAAAATGTTTATACATACATCAAAGTCAATGAACAGAATGTTAATATATTCGTCAATAGTTCAATCAATTAGATTACCAAAGTGTAATATTTTCTGAAACTTTTTGCATTTGATATCAAAACATTGATTCTACATCGTGCTATAAAAAGCCGTATACAGTGATGGCCAACATTTCGGAAACGCCTAAATATCCAACAATATTGCAGGTATTGCTATAAAATTCAGTACTTGTATGCAACTGATTGCGATTACTAAAATGGAAATATCGATACCTACAGATTACTATGATCAGAAGCCAACCCTACTAGAATTTTGCCGAATCCAGAGATGTTCCAACTTCCGGTAGAGATTTTTAACCTGTCAAACATCGTATGTAACTGGTTGTCATCTTCATAGGCCACCCTTGTATGATACGAAAAATCTATCATGATGAAAAGGCTGAAACAGTTCACTAAAACCCTTACCACAATACTTAACTCGTACTGGACGCCAAACTATCATCATCAGCAGTAAAACTGAATTCAGTTTTACTTGCTTGGCTATCGAAACGTGCGTCCAGTATGAGTTAAGTATTGTGGTAAGGGTTTTAGTGAACTGTTTCAGTATTCCAGTGCCACAGATTTAGAGTGGCCGATTTATGATCAAAAGGATTTGAATGCATCGAAACATTGTATACCAACAGTAACAATAATTTCTCTTGAAATTTTAGTTTTTGTATTTGGTACACAAATTTTCTACATTTTCTACATGTAGATCCCCAAATTTCTCTCTTCTCAAAGCACCAGTTATTCCAATGATCGTAATAACTTTCACCATTAAAAATTTCTCTTTTTTTGTTCCTAACATAAACTTTGTGATATCTTGCTTGGTGAAAACTCTTGACATTTTAGGAATCGGGCGTTTCAAAAAAGCAATGAGATGTATATACTTGCTAATCTCTACTTTACCCCTAAATGATTTTTTAGTTGTAGATAGTCCTTCAAAATAAGTTGGCAGTACTTTCTTGTTAGTTATATTCTCGTTCATACTGAACGTCGAGTTGTACAGAGAACCAGATTTTTCAGGCAAAAGTGGAGAAACCGCATTTTTAGCAATTTCCTCTATGTCGGAAGGTAGACTTACATCTCAATCATTCATTTTTGTAAATTAGGCTACAAAATATAAATTGTTATTTATGTCACAAGTACAGTTCTGCTGTCGAAGATATTTTCACAATAGGGATGTAAAATTTCATTACATCCCGCTGCCAGGGGCAACCAAGGTAAATAACCCGTAAATCGCACTTACGTCTTTCCAATGTGAGCAGTAATGATAGGTTTACGTGGCCGCTAGTTGGAAAAAATATTTTTCCTATACCAGCTACGTCAATCATTACTAGCCTGATTGGAGGGACATAAGTGCGACGGGTTATGTACCCTTTATATAGGATGTAATGGAATTTTACGTCCCTAGGGACGTAAAGTAATAATACATTAATATAACAACAGCAACAATATTGTATGCCACCCGGGTCTGGGATGTATTACAGACTTCGGGTTTGCCTCGGTCTGCAAACCACATCCTCGAGAGCAAAACTGCATTTACGTCTCCGGTGACAAAAATAACCATTGCGTCACTTTGCTTTATTAACAACAAAGAATTCCTAACTATAGAAATACGGGAGCGACTTTGAAATTTTAATTTTTAAAATGCGTGCCAGAGGGTTCTCGTTGGAATTCAACGAGAAAACTATTTTTGCTACTCTCGCAGACATACCGCAACTAACCTACATCTATCTCTTTCATAATTGCTTTGTAACTAGGGTTTCGTAACTGTGGTTGAAAGTGTCATTCTGTTAGCCGCGTTCCTTATCTTTAGTTTTCACTGAACTATGATAGATTTGTTAATTTCGTACTCGTTTAGTTCTGTTGGAAGTTTTCGTTTAAAAATCTTTTCAAAGCTGCCTGCAGTGACAAATTTAATAATTTACAAGTATTACAATGACAGCAATAGGTACGTTTATTATTTATAGTATTTGTAAATTATGTCATTTGAAAATATGTTTATTTATAGTACTATCATCAGAGATTCCAATTTAATGGGCCAGTTAGTTTTCTAGCCTTCTACAGAAATTCGCAATGCAATATTTTTGCTTCAACGTGGACAATGTATTTTCTCCATTGAAAAACACATTACATTGAAAGACACTCATATACCCTATGAATATTGTGCCATGTCTAGTCTTGAATTCCGCTAATAAATGTATATGCAAATGAAAACTTGTGTGCTGTGCTCTCATATTTGTATTAAATACAGACTTTGACAAAAATTGCAGAAAATTTGAAATAAATAGACCGCGTATTCTGTTGATAGCTTCTGGTATGCCTACGAGAGGCGCCAAAAACGGGTTCACGTTCATGGTCAGAGTTGGCTTCTATTATGTTGTTATATGTATGATGTGTACCTTCATCATGTTTTTGACGTTCATTGTTCAATTTTTATGCTAGCACATAAAGTTTCTTTCTCTATTTTCAGTTTTTACCTACATCATTGTTTTGTCGTAGGAGTAAAGACAATCTATTAATTTGACTATTTTTCTCAAGTACTGCCGATGAAAAGGGAAGCAAGATTTGCACTTGTTTCACAGACAAAGATCTACATGGTTTGATTTTCTGCGAGTGACAGACAAAGATAGTCATATATACTACTGCACTGTTCAAGTAGTGCTCCGTTTACCTTGCAGTGTCTGTTGTCAGTTGTCAAATGTAGGTTAACATCGGTTTTGTATATTTAGTTTAACTATTTCTCGCCCGTTTTTTGCGTTGTTTTTTGTATTTCGCAAGAACAAGATGTTCTTTTTAGAATACAGAGGGCACGACTGCAAAGTCACTCGTAAGTTATTTTGAATAAAGGCAATGCATCAAACAGGTCACTGTTTTTACTATTATTATAGATAATACCGGGAAAGCGGTTGAATTCCAAAGCACAGGTGCTTGTGCTTAATGCTCTGGCATATTTTGAGAGAAAAATAAAACAGAGGCTCTTTATTACGTTTGAGCGCTATTTATGAAGTAGATATTCTACACTCATAATTAGAGTAACCTAAACTTGCGGACTCGCATGGGCGTCGGTATTACGGGTTAATATAAGAATACGAAAAATTCACAAATAAACTAAACCGGTAGAGAAGCAGGCATGTAGTGTCGACCTTGAATATAAATCATGTTAAACCGCGCTGAGAGAGATTTCGTTTTAGTACCGGTTGAGCTGTTGCAGAGATTAGTAGAACGGTCAAGGTTATGTACCTACGTGTCGCTTTTGAAAATATAGCTGGTGTCTTTTGTGTGTTGTAGTATTATACCAAGTACATAATTAGTGTATCGTTTCATATAGAACTAATATTTACATACCTAAGAAAACAATGCCTCGTAATAGATTTGCTACTAATGTACATAAGTATGTGTAACTTTTTCCCCATTTAAAATATGACGGTAGTGCAGTTTTTTGCTTAATATGCAATGTTCGTTTGGCTGCATTGGATAGAATTGATTGCCAGAGGCATGTCAATGGTATTAAGCATATGAGAAATGCAAGAACTGAAATACCTTATACACTATTCCTCATACATTTATTAATTATGTTTACCTTTTGTAATCTTCCGTTGTCGTTGGTGAGAAAAGCAGCTTTTAAAACGTTTTGGCGACAATACGTTCCAAAGTACCCATTACTCTCACAAACACAATTACAGAATCATTTGCCGCGAATGAAAGAGATGCTAGAAAATGTGTGTAAACGTGATTTGTGTTCCAAAAAAATATGGATTACCGTGGATGAGACGACCGATATAAAGAAAAACAGTATTGTAAATGTAATAGCTCGCGTTTTATCTAGCGAGAACACAGCATCTCGATATTTGTTAGCTTGCAAACGTGTTCAACAATGTACCGCGGAAAATATTCAAAAAGTGATAATGAACGCTTTGAAAAAATTTTAAATTGCCCAAGATCAAGTTGTGATGATTGTGACAGATAGTGCAGCAACGATGTTAAGTGTTGGGCGATCCTTAAAACATATATTTCCTAACTTAATACATATAACCTGCGTGCTGCATGCTTTGCATTTAGTTGGTGAAGTTGTTCGACAACATTACGGAAACGTTGATCGGATGATTGGAAGTACTAAAGCAGTGTTTCGTAAATCTCCTAAACGTTTAAAAGAATTTCGTAAATTTTGTCCAGGTATTCCAGAACCTCCTGAACCAATTTTAACGCGATGGGGTACTGGGCTAACAGCAGCTTCTTACTATTTGATCCATTTTCAACAAATTCAATCAGTTATAATGCGACTTAATCGGAATGAATCCAAAGCAATTAGAGAAAGTCAAAGAGAATTTCAAATTCGTCAAATTTTAGAAGATTTAACAACAATATGTACCAATTATACAGTATTACTAAATGCCATCAGAAAACTACAATGTACTGAATTGTCATTGCAGGAATCATTAGACATAGTGGAGAGTGTAAAAAATAAATTACACACATTAAATGATACGCCAGGATTATGCGCTAGTCAAAAGTTGGCAGATGTTTTAAGGAAAAATCCCGATTTTAATACTTTAGAGGCCGTTTATAATAATTGTAAGAATAGTGAACTTTTAAGTGATTTTGAAAAACAGTTTCTACATGCAAATATAACTGAAACAGTTCACTAAAACCCTTACCACAATACTTAATTCGTACTGGACGCACGTTTTGATAGCCAAGCTATCATCATCAGCAGCAAGACTGAACTCAAGAGTATCCGTTTAATGCAAATATAACTTCCTTAGATGTGGAGAGATCGTTTTCTATGTATAAAAATATTTTTTCTTGTCGAAGCACAAGGTTTAAAGAAGTAACTGTGGAAACATATGCAATGATGCAAGTTTACAGTAGTTCACATCCTGATGTCTCTAATTTGTTGAATAATTAGCAAGTAAGTTTATTTATGAATTTTTCGTATTCTTGTATTAACCCGTAATACCGACGCCTATGCGAGTCCGCAAGTTTTGGTTACTCTACTCATAATGATATTTATAAAATGTGTATTGTTGCAGAGAGTAAGCAAAGCACTTGGTATGACTCGACAGACTACTTGGGCTATCAAAAAAAATGCAAAATCCTGTCTTCCTGATAAAAAGATCTCGTACTAAGCCGAAAACAAGGTGTCTACGGGAGATATTGCAAATGGAAGTGCGAAATGCTATTGGTAACATGTATCAACAAAGTAATAACAGTTATATAATTGGTTTATGATTTTGTTGAATTGTGCAAACAATCCTTGAGTGCTTTGTTGAACGAAGTTGGCTTTAAATATCGAAAAAAAGACAACAGACGTGCAATCGAAAAAGATGACATTGCATTGTTGCGAAGAGCTTTTCTTAAAAAATATTTGGCTAATCTCATGTCGAGTGCTGCAACATTAACCCACAATAATTATGGGGATAAATCCCAATGAATCCTCAAGTTCCAAATAAGAAAGAGACAGTTGATCTTCGATTTCACCTTTTATATTTGAGATTCATAAGTAAATGTTTATTTAATGTTTATTTATTGAATATTATCTAAAATTCTTCTTGAATATTATCTAAAATTTGTTCTATTTACACCTTAAAATATCATTAAATAATGAAGATGATGTGTGTTGTTTTATTAATAAAAATAGTTTTGATACGTGCAGTATACGATGAATATTTATGTTATATGCGTGTCAGTTGCAATTGACAACACAGAAGTAGTGGTTAGATAACTTGTTAGTTGTTAGTTTGAATATGAACATAAACACTATATTTCATTTATTAAAAATAGAAATTCTACCAAAATCTGCTTTAACATCACACATTTTCCATTTAAAATTCCTAATCTATTTCAGGTTATATGTATGTTAAATATTCAAGTAAATATATTTTCATTAAATAGATGCTGTCAGGCATTAACAAATTAAAACAAAAATTATTAACACAAATAAAAGCAAAAATAATTTGTGTTGCAATACATTTATTTTCAAGTTAATTGTTATACGGCTTTTAATTTGATCGAGATGTACCGATTTGTTTGATACGGACAAAAATTGATGACGTGCGTCGAAAGTGAAAATAGACGAAGTATATGTATGCAATTCGGATCATAATGATGATCATTATGCTACGACAGCGTCTCGGCTAGCATCTAGCTTGATAATATTTACGGCTAACCTACCACAATGATCGTCGTTACGATCCTTTTACATAAATAACTATTATAGTTGGATTCATTACTTAGATAACATTCACATAGGTATTTTTATCATTTACATAAGATATAAGAACTTAAAATTGGGACTATTTTTCAAAATTATTTATTAGTCAAAGAAACCACAACCATGTAATAATAACCTTATAATCTTGTTTATTAACCACACTTAGTGTCCCATGAACAGCGGCTTCGTTAATTTTTGTGCGGTTGTTCTGCAACAGTCTCTTAAAATAATCTTGACACACACTCTGACCAGTTTTCATAGTACACTTTATCTTTTAAATGAGACCAAAAGCGCTTTATTGGTCGTAACTGTGGAACATTTGGGGGATTCTCACTTTTTTTTACATAATTTATATGTAATTCTTCCATCTTAGTAACCGCCTGGTTGGCATAATGGCATGACGCTCCATCAGGCCAAAATATATATATTTACCTGTTTGATAATTTTTGTCTATAAATGGCTTTAATCTTCGTTCCACACATTCCGTCGAATACCTTTCTGCATTTAAAGCCCAATTTGCTTCTACAAACTAGGGTTCACTGGCATCTTTTGCCAAAATTGCCATACATACGCACAATTTTTTATCAATTTTTTTGCGGAATTTAAGTTTGGTAAAGTCTGGTACATTCTCTTTATTTTCTGCATAATAGTGTTTATTCGAAGAAGTTTTGTCGCTTTGGAAGGAAAAGTACGATTCGTCATCATACATTATATCTTTTTTTCCACATAATCCAAAGTCATCAGAAACTAGGGTGTTTAATCTCTCTCTCTCTGACGTTCCATTTGTTCAGGTGTAAATTTTGGTGCATCAATTTTGGAATAACGCTTAATTCCCTTCTGTTTTCAAATTTTCGATATATGGCGATCTGACACATGAAATCTCTTCGCTACTTTCCATAGAGTCGCCCCATTTTTCTTCGCTAGTCTTACAATTTTACCTATTTCGTCTTCTGTTAACTTCCTTCGTGTTTTTCCGGACCCTCATTTCTTTTCTACCCTTTCTTTATCCAGAATTTTCCAAACTCTGTACATCATATTTCTACGAATTCTATAAATTTTTAGCTTTTTAGCTGTTAAATATGGCGTAATTTTTGGTGCCCTGTCGTATACTAATTTTATTAACTTTTTTCAATTTCTTTTAACGAAGTCATTGTCTGTATTGATAGTTTAACCTGAAATAAATAATTAGCATGAAAGACAAAATGTCAAATTCAAAGTGGCACCATGCCACTTGATTGATATACGAAACTCGCAAAAATTATTATAGTCCCAATTTTAAGTTCTCATACCTTATACACCGTGTTCACCTAGTGCGTGAATGGACGATAACTCCCTTCCTGAACAATTTAGAGAAAAGATTTTCAAATAAAAAATATTCAGAGAAATGCCGCACAACATAAAATTATATCTAAATATACAGGCTGTTCAATTTCTGCTGCACACGATACAAGTTTAGTTTTTTAAACGGAACATCCTATATATTATTATGATTTTAGATGCCTCTCTTCAATTCATCAATATTTTCTATACCTATCTATCTTAGTTTTTAAGATAATTGACATATTTTGAGATTTTTGCAAAATTTCGTTGTTTTTTTAACGGCCGTTATCTTAAACACCTTACACGCTAGGGTTGCGATTCAAATTTTATTCGATTGAGTATTTCTTGGAGTTTTAGGCAATACATCGAAAAGATTTTTATTTTTATACCGCCCTAGTGGAAGATAATTCTTCCACGCACTAGGTGGACACGCTGTGTATAAACAAAGGTGTCTGTAAATGAATATTGGGCTAACCTTGTCTGTATCAGCGTTGCTTTAACTTTTCTAAATCCTTGAGATACGATTTGAAACATGTACTATAAAACGTTTTTGACAGGAATTTACTTTTTATCTTTTTTTGCCAATTGCTAAAAAAGGGCTACATATTTTATAAACATAAATCCTGTATAAATAAGAGTATCAAAAAACATTGATTTAAATGGTTTCAAATCGGCAAACCTTGGGATATCTGTTATCATAAATAAATTAAAGAACTAAATAAAATAAAGTTTTTGTATATCAACTGTTATGTAGATATATCAAGACGTAGTTGTTTCTCAACATCAGTTTTTCGTTTGTTTTTCCTCCACTAATTATTGATATTTTCCTTCAATTTTAGTTATTGTCTTACATATACATATTTTACGTTGTTTGTAGTCCTCAATTAACATTTTTTTTGAGTTTTTTTGTTATGAATGCCTTAATTGTTAGTAGGTATTTTTTTAATTTTTTAAAATTTCTTTTACGTCTTCATATTTATCACTCCAAATCTTTGTACCCCTTTTTTAATCTTATTTAGCAAATATCTGCTTCGTGTCTCGTTTTCTTTTATTGCGTGTTATAACTAAAGCTGGCCACGAGCGGTACCGCGCAGTAGCGTAGAGTCGACCAGGCCTCGCGTTCCACTAGAGTTATTCTGCTAATAGAGATGTTTGCTGCCGCAAATAATTTCGCTCATCTTTTAAATAAAAATTAAATAACACGTGCTCAAACACTTACCATTTTAAGAGTCCTCCGTGAAATCACAAAGTGAATAATGTCTGTTAAATATCTGCAACATTAGATATGTTTCAACTATTGTTTCGGCAAAACTAGTACGGCATGAGGAAAAAATGCGTTTATATGCAGAGAACGAACGTTCTACATCTAGTGACGTAATACTTGCGTAAGTAAAATAATCTTTCAAATAACTTAACGATTCTGTTGACGCACCTTCACAAATGTGTCTTAATGTGCCAAAATCAGAATTTTTCTCAAAAACACATTCAAATTTTTCTAGAACAGAAACATTTTTTGCGTCTTCAATCGCGCATAGCTGTGCGTGAACATGTTGCACTATTTGTAGAGATTCTTCTAACGGCACCGCAGGATTTTGTAATTTTTCTATTGCATCTGCTAGCCCGAAGTAATCGTCGTGAATTATTTTTAAATCCATTTTAACCTGACTATCTTGAAATTTCGACTGGCTTTTCTGGATAGCGGCAGCTTCCTTTGTATCGAATTGTAAAACCACGTTCTTAATGTTGTCAAAATATTTATGATAATAAAACGCGGCCTGTAACCATGTTCCCCAACGAGTTAGAATAGGTTCTGGTGGCTCTGGTATACGGGGGCACCGTCTGTGAAATTCGCGAATACGTTTCGGTGATTTGACAAATACTGCTTTGGTATGCGCTATTAAAGCGTCTACCTCAGGATAACATTTTCTGATACTATCCGCCACAAGATTGAGAGCATGAATTTTACACGTAATGTGTAACAAATTAGCAGAATGCTTTTTAAGAGACCGGCCTACAGAAAGCATGTTTGCAGCACCATCACTCACTAACATCAAGAGTTGGTTTGTTGAAAGTTCAAACTTGTCCAATGTATTTAACACTAACTTTGAAATTACTTCGGCAGTACACTGTTGTATTCGTTTGGAAACTAATAGAATTGAAGGTGCCGATTGATGAGGTTCCAATTTGCGTGCCATTACATTAAGAACAGAATGTTTCTTCCGATCTGTTGTTTCGTCGACACATAACCACAATTTTTGATCTTTCAACTCCGATTTTATTTTTTGTTCAATATGTTCGCGCGCAGATGGCACAATTCTTCGTAACGATGTTCGACTTGGTAATTTGCACTCCGAATAGTTATTCCAAAAGCAGATAAATGGTTCCTTGTCTAGTAAACTAAACGGTATATTACATGCCATAAACGTAACGCATAAATTAAATATAAATTTTTCATTGTCTCGCGCGCAATTTCTTTTTGAGACATGCTTTTCACTATTTACGTGTCGTGGACAATGTTGTCTGAACCAACACATTAACGGGATTTTACAAATTACACATTTAATTTTAGCACCTTCATATATTAAGTCTGGAATTTCTGCAATAAATTTTCGAGGTTTGTCCGACCGCCGTCGTTTTGCTGACGAAATCATAATTTTTCTAGGACAGATAAACAATTGCGCAAATGACCGGCAGCGAAAATGTCCGTACTGCTCCGCAGACGAAGTAATACTACCGTTCCTCTCGGTCCGAACTGATTCTACGCCGATGCGCGGTACCGCTCGTGGCCAGCGTTACTCATTACTCTTCTTTAAATATATCCATTGCAATAATTGGTACAGAAATCGACAGTTAAGGACGATGAGGATAATCAAATACAAGGCAATCAGATAGGAAAGAAAACAAATTTGCTTCATGTTTTAATTTTTTTTCAATGTTTCTAATGATATTTAGTTATTCGCATGACAGTTGCACCTTAATCTCCAGTAAGTGAATGTCAGTTTCAAAAGTTTCGCGTTGCAATGGGTCATATTTATAAGAAGTAAGAAAGTAAAATATGGAAGCAAAAGGCAACAGCAAAAAGTAATAGGTAGAAGTAAAAGGTTTTGCTTCAATTCGTATTCATAATCTTTATCTTTTGCTTGCAAGGAAATACTTCTAATAAATAAAGACAAGTTCACAATGTGACTCTCATTGGTAAACAGATGAAAAGTAAAGCTTTCATGAAGAAGGTAAACAATATGAAAACACGACTTAAAAATAAAACAGATAAAAATAAAAGCCCATTCGTCTCCTACTGTGGGAGAAAGTAATGCTGGAGGTTATGAATACAGACATCAATCCTATATTAAGTAAGTGGGTATACCTTTTGTGTATATGGGTGCTTTTGCACATTAATACTGGTAATTCTTTTTCAATTTACATATTCGTCTCCAAATTGGACTGGCTTTTGAATATGAATGTGCGTACAATCAAGAACCCCAATAGCTGTTGGGAAATGGAATCATGTCAACCATTTCTCTTTGGCCTGCATGTTTTCATTTTCTGTTGTTGGGAACCGAATCCGTTCGCCTGCCGTTTTCACAACATGCTCAAACACTTCGTGGAATATTCTGGACATTGTGGGCTGCGTACATCCCAATTCTTCACCAATTCCGCTCTGGAATCCAGGGTTCGCACGATAACGGAGAAATACTTTCATTTTGTGCACAGAGCTGCTCCATGAGTTTCTGAAAGCTCTCCCAGAACGTAGTTAGCCAACCACACCACATGGACTTCCTCAAATCTAAATAACGTTTTGAAATAAGATTCACGAGGCGTACGTCTTGGTTTATATTTTCTTGTAAGTAAATGCAACAACAGCAGCCATAACAGACACAACACTGTAACAACTTATACAAACTCTTCTAGACTTTAACACATAAAAACTAACTTTATTACATCTAAATATAGACAAACTTCAGCATACAAGCTGCATGTTGGCTGGTCTAACTAGTAAACTAGTGAAAAGTGAGAAAAAAGCTGCACCGGACTATATGCATTTTTTTAGAAACAAATCTTTCAGTTTTTAAGCAAATGCTTCTTTTTATAAATACGCAAAAGGGCTAACCGTTTACTTTCAAGCAAACTCTCTTGCTTCGAAGAAAAAGCTTTTCCTTCACTTTTTTATGTATAACAGTGTGTCTCACTAAGAGTGGGGACCGGCGATCTTGGGAACTACAATAGTTATAGTGCTGGAAAAAAAATTTTCATAATTATAGCGGTAAAGAGAAATTTAATTAAAATATTTTTAAATTCCGAATATGAGCGCTAAGGGGCGCAGTTGTTAGGGTCAACAGTAAATTTCAAATTAGTCGGTAAAAGTTCCAGGATTAACTATGATTTTAAATGCTTTATTAAAAAGTTTAGTTAATTACGCACCACTTTGGTTAAAGACGTTTTGTCATATTGTGAATAATATGTGTAGCAGGCGTTGCCGAATCAGGTAAAACTAAACCTGCTATAACTTCTGCAGTTTTTACCGGGATTAAAGAAATGTGGACTTGCTTAAAAGAGCATTCAGCGCAGTAGCAGGTATAGTTTTACATGATTCGGTAACGCCTACTACACTTATTATTCACAATATGACAAAACGTCTTTAACCAAAGTGTTGCGTAATTAACTAAGCTTTTTAATAAAGCGTTTAAAATCATAGTTAATCCTGGAACTTTTACCTGCTAATTTAAAATTTACTGTTGACCCTAGCAACCGCGCTCCCTAGCGGTCATGTTTGGAATTTAAAAATATTTTCATTAAGTTTCCCTTTGCCACTTTAGTCATGAAAAATGTTTTCCCGTCACCAAAGCTATTGTAGTTTCCAAGATATCGTCGGTCCCAACTTTTAGTAGGACACTCAATTTTAGAATTCTAACATTATGTCAAATCAACCGCTGCTTCAGTTCATATGAAATTATCTCAAAGTTATTCAGTGCATATAATTGTAATATTAAATAGAAGTACATTCTTTGTACTTTAACAATATGGTTGATGAGATCGAACTGCATCAACTTATTTCTGTTCCAACAAGGGTTACCAATGGGAGCCAATCTCTTATTGATCTCTGAGTTTGTGCGGGTCCTCGATTCGGGGTTGGAGGGTGTGGTATTGGCTGACCATGACACCGTCTTCTGTAGACCTGATCTCAGTGCACCTACCCAGCAACTGGTTTTCAAAACTTTTAGAAACTTTACGCGTATTGATATCGAATTATTCTCTATTGACCTAAAATCTATTCCTTGGCAGCATGTTTTTTATTTACATGATATTGATGAAAAAGTCAACTTCATTACACATTACATTCTTTTACTTTTTAATATACATGCTCCCTATCATCGTCTTAGAGTCAAAAATAATACAGCTCCGTGGTTAAAAGATAATATAAAGCTACTGATGAATCTAAGAGACAGAGCTTTATCTAACTTTAAAAGGTCTAGGCAGGGTCACCAATGGGAATATTATAAAATGCTGCGTAATTATACTACTCAGGCAATAAAGCGTGAGAAGAAGGCTTACTTTAACTTTTCAATAGCCAGACTTCGACCTAAAGATATATGGTGCAGACTAAAATATTTGAATATAAATAATAAGCCACGGCCGACTATTCCTGACCAACTATTAGATGTTAACAAAATTAACACATTTTTTCTTGACGGCATTCCTAATGATGTGGCCGACACGGAAATGTTTGCATTTTATATAAAAAACAGTAATGAAGCCCCGGAATTTGCTTTTGAAGAGGTGACTGAAACTACAGTTGCTGGGTATGTTACACACATTACCAGTAACTCTGCTGGTTGTGATGGCATCACTGTTTTTATGTTGGAAATGTGTTGTCCTATTATTTTGCCATATTTAACACACACTATTAATTGCTGCTTGCTTGATAGTATATTCCCTTCCAGTTGGAAGAAAGCAATTGTGACCCCAATACCGAAAGTATCCGCTCCTAGCTAGTTTACCGATCTGAGGCCGATAAGTATTCTTCCGGTATTGTCTAAAATTATGGAGAAAATTATGTGTGATCAATTGAGAAATTTCTTTTGTGTCAATAACATCTTACCTGACTGTCAGTCGGGCTTTAGGCCAGGGCATAGCTGTGAAACATCTCTACTTAATGTGACTGACAGTATAATCTCGGCTTTGGATAAAGGTAAGGTATCCATTTTAATTTTACTGGACTACAGCAGGGCATTTGATACTATTGACCACGGTCTGCTTCTATCAATTCTGTCATCGGTTGGCTTTCGGATGTCTGCTCTTAACTTAATTAAGTCTTATTTGCAAAATAGGCAGCAGTGTGTAGTGCTGAATGGTAACACATCGGATGATAGGCCTGTGTTTAGGGGAGCTCCCCAGGGATCTATACTGGAACCTCTCTTATTCACTGTGTACACGTCATCGCTTCACAAATTTTTAGATACGTGTGAACAGCACACGTATGCGGACGACATACAAATATATCATTCCTTTCGTGCATGTGACTATCGGACTGAGCTGTTGAGGATCCAGAGAGATTTGGATGTAATATCTAAAGTTTCACAACAGCATGCTGTGCTCTTGAATCCCTCCAAATGCAAACTTTTTTTATTTGGCAGTAAACCAGATGTCATCGCTCTCCGTGACTGTGCGAGTCTCTCTGTCGACGGCATTACGTTGCCCATCGTTGGTGAGGCTAGGAACATGGGTTTGATTATGGACAGCAGTCTTAGATTTGACTCACATATGGCGAAGTGTGTCAGGGCTGCGTAATTTAAAATTGTTATATCCCTATCGACATCTGCTCGGCTTGGATACTAAGACGGGTTTGTGTGAATCATTAGTGTTGTCACATTTCAGTTATTGTAGTGTGTTATATGGTCCCTGTCTTACAGTTGCTAATGCTGGACGCATCCAGCGAGTTCAGAATTCCTGTATACGATTAATCTTTGGCATACGAAAATATGGGCACATATCCCACAAGCTTTCTGTCCTTGGGTGGTTAAACATGGCTGAAAGAAGATTGCTTCGTAGTGCTACCCTGTTTCATGGAGTCATACCTTATAAAGAGCGATGCTACTTGTTTCAGCGAATTAGCTTTCGTACTTATGTTCACACGCTAAATTTGAGGTTCAAAGGTTCGCTCACACCACTCATGCACTCCACTGCTTTGTTTCAACGTTCTTTCTCTTATCAGATTGTTCGTGTTTATAACTCTGTACCTCAACATATTAAGAGGGCAAACACAAGTAGATTTATATTGCTTTCTAAATCTCATCTTGCATTCGGTAATTTTTCTTGTGCGCGTTCGTCCTGATTTTTTTTTATTTCTTGGATAAATTGCAAATACTTTTCTTTACATATATGTGGATAGCTACTGTAATAAATTCATATTTCGTTTGTTTGTTGCAGAATTGTTTCTTTAGGATAGGCATTTAATGTTACATTTCTCCTTTACTTTTTACTTCTAGGTCATTTAGAAGAACAATCTCAACCGCTTCAGTTGAGATTGATTATGACCTAAAGATCATCTTAAAGATCATTTCCGGTTCATTATTTGACATTTAATGCGATCAAAATATAACCTATATAGGGGTTCTATGACTGCTAAAGTTTATATACAATCAATTTAAAAGTGAAAACCAAAAAGATAATAGGAAAGAACTGGTGATAAATATATGTTAACATTTTGTGAACACATTACTCCATCAAAACTTGTGGAAAATATTGAAATATACACAGAGGTACAGATTTAATATTGAGGTTATGTCAAATATTTAATAACCGATATCGCGATATCGCATCGCAACCGGAAATAAAGGTAGCGTTATTGAGAGACTTCTAGGGATAGAAAGAGATACACTGTTGCTATTAAATCCCATACTGCATAAGCAGGTTGAAACGCTCTATAGTGAGTTTTCGTAGCTGTTTATATTCTACATTACTGTATACTGTTTTTGTCTACGAAAATAAATATTATTCTTATTATAAGTATGTAAAGATGAATAAGCAAACCATCAATTCACTTTGTATTGTTAGTTTCCATGGTTAGCATCACAAATTGCAATAAACTTTAACAAGCAGTCCTTATGTTTTTCTTTAGAGTACTGTAAGATGTAGGGCAAAGAAGTATACTTAAACTACTTATGCTGGTAATCATAAGCACACCAAAAATTAAATACTGTTCATGTACACGCACACCAATAGAGAATTTAATTTAGGTTAGATGGGGGTAAGATTTGTAAGCTCTTCCTGAAGATGTATAGAAAACGTCTATTGCTGAGGCAATGAATACTTACAGTCATGCCGTCATTCTACCTCGCCATTCTAAGATAAAAATAAACCAAGAATGGCGAGCCCATTTTTCACGTGTATTGCGATATATACAGGATGTCACAGGATGAGCTTATGTAAGCCGTGTATCAGAAACTAAGCACACAGGTTACAAATTTGCACTTTAGAAAATATGGGCACATTTTTTCAACTTCCGCATTAACATAACAATTCAATTTGATAAAAAACTAAATTAACTAAAAGTGTTCTGGTACATCTTATAAAGTAGTCAATAAACCCTTATGAAATATAATTTTAAATAATGGTTGTATGCTACTAGGTAAAAGTTAATGTAGTTTGGGTTAGTTATAAGTAATATACCTCTGCAATTTACTTTAATGAATTCGATATGCATTAACGTGTTTTAAATTAAGCTCTTTCGACATGCACGAATTTCATCGTAAGAAGCTCTATTTACTTTGGTTTTTCTCTTTTTCAGTAACCTAGTTTTTCGTGAAGAAAAAGAAGGACCATCGTCATCATCAATAATGTTCGTAGAAGTTACGACAATTTTATTTTGATGCGGCAAATTGAGTTTTTCGTAGTGGCCATGTGTACCTTGTTCATCTTCCTCCTCGAAGTTATGTGAAAAAGGTAAGAAAAGGACAAAGCACTCTATATTATTAGATAATTCAATTTCTCCAGATATAGACGACATTCATCTCTCATTTCGTCCTGTTGCTACGTCTTATTCGCGTCGGATTAACAAAGAGCATTTACGTCTACACGGAAGTAGGTCAATGGCTTATCCATCAGCAGTGAATCTGCTTCTTTCGGAGCGTACGGTCACGAAGACCTTTTTTTGGCTTCATTTGCGTATCGGCTTTTTGTTTTACGGCAGCAGCTTTTCGCGTAAGAAGAGAGACGTTTTACTGCTATCATCGTGATGAGTTCTCGTGCTACCGCTTGCTCGGATTTCCATTACCAGACCTTGCCAAGAAGTATGTGCATTAGGGTCTCGCGCTAATTTTACATTCGTAAATATGAACGCACTTGTGTGATTTACACTGAAATAGAATCGGGACCGTTATTTTAACCCTCGAAAATATAATGCAGGTTGTAAAAGTGTACTCTCTCGTGTTAATGGAATTAGATCGCTGACACGTAGCATTAAAGTTTATATTCCTCGGTATTTTAATACAGTAAAGAATTTGTAGAGTACCTATTTTATATTTCGCAGAAGTTCCTATGCTTTTATTAAAGTCAATATTTATAATCTACAACTGAAATGGTATAAGTATAGTTGCAAGGATAGTCATAAAGGAAGACAACGTAATTGTTTTACATCGATGTCCCAACTTTTTTAAGCCAGAAATTGAAGGGAAGAGGTTATTAACACTGCTTCGCCTCGTAATAAAATGGAACTAGATGTAGTTAAACTCTCAAAATAAAACAGTTTTTAACGTGTGTAAATAAATATCATAACAATATATACCAACAATAAAACAGTGAGCAGTCTTTCACATTTCATTTTCACGTAATACCATGTTTTTTACAAATTATTTGCGTATTTTCTGGAAAATGAAGTAATAAAACTTAAATCTATACTGACGCCTTGTCACAATCGCAAAAATTACTATAATAATACGAAGACAAAGAAGTGTACCTACCGGCTAAAGAATTATACATATCTGTCTAGAAATTAGTGCAATGAAATCAGGATATTTTTGCTGTATGTTGATTCAATTATTCATGCAGCAGGGTTGAAATTAGCTTTACTCATAAAACTGGACGATTAACCATTCCAGTTAATTATAAACCGTTGTGCTTCTCATCTGAATCTTTTGTGCGTCACGTTTTCATACATAATCCCAAACTCAATTGAAAATGTTACTAACTAAGTTTGTTTTAGCCGTGTCATTAAAAAGACTTGTTACAATAGGGTTGCGCTATTTGCTTTGTGTTTTCCAAGTTTGTGAGGAAATTCATACTTAATTCCGTCAGTGTTCAGGGGTTGTGAGCAGCGTGTAACGTTTAATTGAGATGGAGAAAACCTTTCCACTAATCTCCTCATTGCTTGCTGAGGGTTGATGCGTGCGCTTGAATTCAAAAGGCTATTGTTGAAATTCGAACACCAACTAATATGTTTAGTTGTCCATCTATCTCACAGCATAGAGAGAAACGGTAGTTTAACTGATTTTAAAGAGCGAAACGGTATCTTTTGTGTATATTCGCAGATAGAAAACGTGAGTTGGAATCCTGTGGAAGTTTCTAATATAATTGCAGAAACTTGCTAAAAATGCAAAAACGTGGTTGTGCACGATAGAATTCTATTTATCGCTTGGTCTCTACATCTTTATACCGGTACAACGACATTCGACATATTCTTTAGTAATCGAAACCTTTGCGCACTTCATTTTAAAGGGTGGTGGATGGATTTGAAAGAGAAGGCCTAATTGGCAAGGCGGACAATCACGAATTAGTCAAATGTAAATTGGGTAGTAGAGAAAAGTCCAGGATCTATTTGATTGACTCAGATTCGACAGTATTATACTGCTATATTCGCTAACACTATACACAATCAAAGTACCATTTAGTCGAGGTGTCTTCTAATATGGAATACTACTGTAGAAAGTGACTAAACAAACTTACTATAATTCATTAATTGCAATAAAGTTTGATAAAGTAAAGAAATAACGACAATTAAAAGAACAAGGTAAAATGAGAGAAAATAACGAGAACAAAGAAGGAACATATGACAAATGCAGGATATATAAATAATAATAAATAACAAGAATAATTTACGCTTTTGGAACTGAGATTTGACAGTTTGGCAATTGTTATAATCACATTGCCTAGCAACGAGCTCTTTAGATCAGACTGGCGTTATAAGAAACAATTTGGCGCTCTCTTCTAACCAACTTTTTTGCGTAACAAACAAAAACCAATTACCAAAACTTATATTGCTGCATATCGTCATATTTCTTAAGTTAAAGTATAATATATGTGGTATAGTTGGATTCGTCTTTCGATTGTCTTTCCAAAAACGTAAAAATATACAGTTGACGTCACTTCCGGTGAAACTGGAAACACAATTGAAATGCTGATAACGGCAAAAGTTAGCTTACAAAAAATAGAAATAGACCTATTTTCTCTAAAATCGCTAGCTTCTGTCATTCAAAAGTTAGCATGGGGGACACTTTAGGCCCGCACTGTATATTTTCATATTATTGATACCTGCAGGGCTAATAATAAATAATAATTTGCCACGATAAACTATACAACTATAAAAATGTTAAAGTCGTTGAATTGGCACTCCTGTGATAGTGATAACTAACCTGGGCAAATATGCGGTAACAGCCATGGGCGTGGCGAGCGCATAAAAGTTTACACATAAAATAGAAGATAAGAAATAAATTATAAAACGTGCTGAAACACTTACCGTTTTAAAAGTCTTCCGTGTGAAATCACAAACTGGGTAACATCTGCTAAATATTTGAATCATTAGATATGCTTCCACAGCTGTTTCAGTCAAGTAAGTACGATGTGCGGAATAAATGTTTTTTAATGCCGAAAACGACCGTTCGACATCTAGCGATGTTGTATTTGCATATTTAAAATAATCTTTGAAACAACTTAATGCATCTTCACATGCACCTTCACAAATTTGTCTTAATATAAGAAAATCGGAGTCTTTCTCTAAAACACCTTCAAATTTTCGTATTACACACCAATTTGTTTCGCCTTCTACAGCGCATAACTGTGCGTGAACATCATTCACAATTTGAACAGAATCCACTAGCGACACCGAAACATTTTGTAATTTTTCTATTCCCTCCGTTAGTCCGAAGTAATTATTGTGAATAGTTTGTAAATCTCTTTTAACCTGACTATCTTGCAATATTTCCTGGTTTTTCTTAATTGCTGCAGCTTCTGTCGGATTGAATTTTAAAACTACCTTCTTTACTTTATCAAAATATTTCTTGTAGTAAAACGCAGTCTAGTAAACGAAACGATAGGTTACATAAAATAAGAGTAACACATAAATCAAATGTAAATTTTTCTTGGTCTCGTATGCCACTTTTTGCAGAAGAATGCTGTTTGCTTTCGATATGACGTTGACAATGGCTTCTGGACCAACATATTAAAGGGATTTTACAAACTAGACATTGAATTTTAGCGCCATCAAAAATTATGTCCGGCGTATCCACTATAAAGTTTTTAACTGTGTCTGCCATTGGTCGTTTTCGCGACGTACCTAACTGCGACATTTTTAAAGCAAACACAAGCGTACAATTGCGAAATAAGTTACGACAGCCTACATATACACAGAACTACTCGCATACAGCATCGATTTAGTAGTGACGCTGTGAACGCGTGAAATAAATAATCGCCGACTCCGCACTACATATCTACTACACTGACTGTTACCGCTGTTTGCCCAGACTAGTGATAACGATGTAAACAAGAAGACAGATTTGACAAATTTTGAGTGAAATTACGTAGAAATTTAGTTTTAAAGGAACATTCAAAGTATGCTAGTTGTAAAAACAGTCAAAGAAAATCTAAAACCATTTAAAAGAAAAAGAGAAGAAAATATGAATCTAACGAGTTAGAAAAAAGGAGTTGGAAGGGACTTTACACCAGTAGTACCTAGAACATCACCTGGAAAGAAAGGAAAGCGGATTTAACGAAGAATTTAAAAAGCACACACACACACCACTCTTATAGCTGTAAGTAGTAATACAAATTGATTGCAAGCAGATTATTGAGAATAAAAATGTATTTTTTTTCCTTTTAATAACGGGCACACCGGCGCTGATAGAACGGCATATTGAAACGACTTTGTAGATATTTTTTATTTTTCAAATGAATTCTTACATTAATCTTAACAGCCTCGCTGCAAACGGTAATTCTGTCAGTGTACAGTAATGTTTGATTCTCATTACGTCAATCTTCTCGAACAATTTGATAGACTTGGACGTTTCTTCGCATATTTTTAAATTGTTGGTCTTCAGGAATTTTTATATACCGGGTGTCCCAGATCGAGGGGATTACATGGGTAGCTTTTTTATCATTGTAGATGGAGAAATGGACAATGCTTTGCAGTTTTATGTGCTGGTTCCAAATCTATTTGAAAAAGTTCAAAATGTCGAACCCGTTAGAATTTATTAAAAAAAATCTAAAGACTGTCATTTTCTTGTATGTTAAATATCTTCATAAGTATAAGAGGTACGAAAATAAGTTTTATACGAAAGTCACTGCTTTCGATAAGGCCAATTCAAAATTGATGTTGAACTAAAATTCAAGATTATGGCTTTTAAGGTACTCGTATAAGCTTCCTTAAGTTATATGGACGCCATATTTGATTTTTAGGTTGCTGAATAGAATGTTTTAGTCTCTTTTCAACAATATAAGATAACGTATGATTGAATAAAAAATACTAATAAAATTAATTGTTTTTACATTTTAATCAAGTAGGCTTACATGGATCCAAACAAAATCAGGTGAAATGTATTTCAGACCAACTTTGTATGTAATTCCTATAATACTTAGTAACATATTAATTCAGTAGTAAGTATTAAGCACTTGGACCACAAAAAACATCGTGACATTACTTTTTAAATGTCCAATCAAGCAATAAAAAAGTTTATCACAATAATAATAATAATAATAATAATCACAATCTGTCAAAAAGCAGATACTTAAGCTAAAGTGTTATCTGCAGTTATTTGTATTACAAACTTAAAAATTATGAAGGATTTTCCAATTACTGAAAGCTACGATGTTTTGCACATTTACCAAGTGTTACAAAAATTTCCGTCTTGCTGCCCAAACTTATTTAACTAACTTTTTGGAAAGAAGACAACCAAATGTTAAAACGTTTAAAAGACTAGATAAGAATATGCAGAGGTATGGAAGTTTTAAAAAGCTTATTAAAACTAGACAAAACAATTTATTAGTGGAGAATCATAACAACAGTGAGTTAATAACAATGGCCTGTGTCGCGGCTAATTTCATTCATTTCAACTTGAGAAATAGAAACACAGGTTGGTTTTTCGAAATCAAAAGTATGGTATAGAATTTTAAGAAGTTTCATTCTTACAAGTAGCGTATTGCCCAAATTTCACGGCCAGAAGATTATGATCGCAGAGTAACATTTTGTAAGTGGCCAGCCATATCAGCGGATCTAACGCCTCTTGAATTCTTTTTGGTGGGGTACGTTAAAGAATAAAGTACATGGAAGTAATTACAGTTATAATAATAATGAGGAACTGCGCAAAGCAGTCCTAGAAATGTGTGCTAGTATTAATCCAAATACGTTGCGTAAGGTAACCCGAAATGACGTCAAACGGTATCAACTATGTTCAGCTAACAATAGCCAGCATTTTGCACATTTCATCTGATTAGTAGCATTAGTAACTTTTGTCTTTTTGTATAAATTTTGTTTGTTTTTGTTTGGACCCATGTAAGCCTATTTGATTAAAATGGAAAAGCAATGAATTTTATTGGTATTTTTTATTCAATTATACGTTACCTTACATTGTTGAAAATAGAATAAAAAATTCTATTCAGTAACCTGAATATCTAATATGGCGTCCATTTAACTTAAAGAAGTTGACACGAGCTCAAAAGCTGCCATCTTGAGTTTTGGTTTAACATCAATTTTAAGTTGGTCTTATCGAAAACGGTGACTTTCCTATGAAACTTTTTTCGTACCGAAAATGATAGCTTTTAATTTTCTTTTAATAACTTCTGACGGGTTCGACATTTTGAACTTTTTCAAACACATTTTAAATCAGCACATAAAACTGCGAAACATTGTCCATTTAACCAAATCTCCATCTTCAATGATAAGAAAGTTACCCATGCAATCCCACTCGATCTGAGTCACCCGGTATACGACGAATATTCATAGCCGTGTTGCGAATTTTACAAAACTGTTTGTATAATTGTGAATAAATGCCTACGTATTCACTTTAAGTATACGGAAATGTAATATCATTTGGCGAAGAATTTGTGATGTTCTATTTAAAATTAAAGGGACATAAAACAAGTGGTAGGTCCAATTTTTCTCACAAATTCTATTTAATAGGCTACCGGTTTCGTATCAATTGCGTTACATCTTCAGGCCAGCTGAGGAGAACGAATGAAAAAACAACAAATGTTAGAATGAAACTATACAATTCTATGTTAATTAATTGTAAAAATATACTATAATAATAACTAGAGTTACTCACTAGCGCCAACAGGCAGTGGCGGAGGTTCGATACAACCGTCAGTATAACTGCGAGTCTCAACCAGATCTGTTGTGTATACATGTACGCTGCCGTAAATACTATTTCGTAGTCCTACGTTTGTTTTAAAAATGTTGCCTACATCGCGAAAACGACCAATGTTGGACAAAGTTACAGAATTTATAGCAGAAATGCCTGACCTAATTTATGATGGCATTAAAATTCAATGTGTAGTTTGTAATATCCCTTTAATGTGTTGGTCCAAAAGGGATTGTCTACGTCACGTGAATAGTAAACAGCAGTCTTAAAAAAAAATGCACACGTCGCTATGACAAATTTAAATTTAATTTATGTGTTACCTTTATTGCATGTAATCTACCGTTTAATTTACTAGACAAAGAAGCACATGTCTTCTTTTGGAATAAATATTCGGACTGCAAATTACCAAGTCGGGCATCGTTACGTAGAATTGTGCCATCTGCTAGTGAAAATGTTGAAAAAAGAATTAAATCGAAGTTGAAAGATAAACAACTGTCGTTATGTGTGGACGAAACAACAGATCGTAAAAAACGTTCTGTGATTAATGTAATAGTGCGTACAATGGAACCACATCAATCGTCACCTTCAATTCTATTAACTTTCAGACAAGTACAATGTACTGCCGAAGTAATTTCAAAGTTAGTCTTAAATACATTGGAAAAGTTTGAACTTTCAACAAACCAACTGTTGATGTTTATGAGTGATGATGCCGCAAACATGCTTTCTGTAGACCGGTCTCTTAAAAAACATTGTGCTAACTTGTTACATATTACGTGTAAGATTCATGCTTTCAGTCAGGTGGCAGATAATATTAGAAAATGTTGTCCTGAGGCGTGTTGAGTAGGCGTCCTTTCTAAAAGTTAGCCCCCTCGAACAAAATATGTCTGCAAATTTATAAATTTGGAAACTGCTGAGTTTGTGATATACGGCTAACGTAAGTTCATCTTGTGATATTCTGTATAAATTAGACAACAGACATACTTAGTGTCCCCAATTCCTATTGTAATGTCACAAAAGAAGTAGATATCTTTTCGATTTGTGGGTTAAATATTGATTCAATCGCACACAAAGCGCATTATAATCCCATCTTAAGAAGTCACTTACGTTACATCTCGGTAGTAAGCCTATTGTAAATTCTTCTAATAAAAAAAAACACTGCCGTATATATCAATCACATCACGTTACCTAGTGGCTAGCTCAAAGAGTATAGAATTACGATATAAAGATAAAGGAGAAGCATCGAGAGCGTTGTTCACAAACAGTGGATGTCATCAGAATATCCAGACTAATATAAAATTACAGTGACTAACGCAAAAGTTCAAAGAAACCTGGCGCTAGGAGCGTAACGTCGGTTGTCCGCATGAAGAAAAAAAAGCAAGGCAGGTCGTATATACAAGACACACGACACAGTCAAGTCAATGCACTGTGGGTTCTCCTCTGTATGTATGTTTTACACGTTTGCGTTTTCTTTTCTGATGCCTTCGTTCCATGAACCGAGAACATTTATAGGAATATACGTATCTCGTCCCGTAAGACTCGGACAACAGGGTGTTATTAATACTGGATCACCGTTTGAACTTAATACGTTTGGGGTTGCCAGGTCAAGGAGTATATTAAATTATGGGCGTGTCATAATGCATATGCAGCTGGTGTCAATTTCTGATCGTGTGGAAAGGTAATTGCGATTCAATGAACTCGCTAATTGTTAATTGTAGTTGTTGGAAACATTTTGCGTTGTTGCTTTGTTGAAGAAAGTAATCGTTTTAGACAAACATATCTGCCTCTGTTAATGGAAATGCCTATTTTCTCCACCGGTTTCTTTATTGTGTTTGCAATAGTGAAGGTATTGTAAATAGCTTCAACTACAATACGATGTAATAAAGTAAAAGTAAATACTTGATAGAAGATCACTTTTCATGGTAAGGATTTTAAAATACAGTGAAACTCAATTATAGCGTCATCGTTGGTGCTGGCGACTTTTTGACGTTATAAGTTATAACAGTACTTTTATTCGCAATCTAAATGAGGATGGAGAAATAAATAATAAAAACAAATTTTTGCTCACACAACATTTTATTACATTTATATGTGTTAGACATATGCAAGAATGACACTACTGTTAATAAAATGCCTTTTGAAACCCATTCTGTCTTGTTTAAAAGCGTTTATAATGGGCTTTGTTTTTAACTATCGAATCATTTATGTTTGATGTTGTACTAGGAATAAGAAATTAATAAGCGAACGTGAGTTTTCTTAGTTACAAGAAAAAAAACATGTTTCATGTATAAAAGATAATATTAAATCGCCTTTAAATGACCTTATATCCGTCAACGTTAAAATGAGTTCTACTGTACCCAAATAAAACTCAAAAAGAATTTCAATAACTGAGACGCTGTGTGTATCAGTCCCACCAGGATGAAGTGGCGGATTTTTTTTTATGGGTCCGGTGCAATCTCGAGTCATCATTCGCCTGTTGGGGAATAATTAACTGCGCTTCATCCTTTATAGCGAGAATACTTTACACATTAAGGGATGCTGAAGGTATGACAAACTTTAATCTTGTATACCCCGTTGCGCCGCCACCACAGGTTAAAAAAGCATTAGAAAATAAAACGTCTACCGATTACCAATAAGATTTTTAACAAAAAAGATATTCTAATTGATATATGAGCATATAAATTTAGTTGTTTCCAGTTTTTACACGCATGTATCTCCTTATAACGAATTTGTTCACGCTGTTACATACAGGATGTCCCAACCTTCTGGAATTATAAAATTCCGCCTATTGTGTAAACAGTAGGAAACTAAAATTTTCTGATAAAATAATAAATGTCGTAGAGTATCTATTATAAATACTCCCGTCTACATTGCTACTTCAAATAGAACGTCCTGTATATTATTACGTTTTTGGTTTCGCCATCTAGAAATAAACCACTATTCTAGTAGATTTTGTTTCGAATCACCTAAATGTAGATATATCGATTTTCTTAAATAAATCCGGAATGCAAATGCATTTTAGCGCAAATTTTTATTAGATTAAATTGCACACTTAACTAGCACTGATATCAAAATATGCAGGCTGTTCAGTATTGAACACCAAACTATGCCGAATTCAAACACCAGAATCGTTTTTTTTCTTAAATGGTACTATATTTCTGTATCCACCGTACAGGAAATTTGTTTCTCTAACGTTTTTGTATAGTGGTTAGAGACCACCACTTCGTTTCCCTAGCAGTGGCGTCAGTACGGTGGCTTTTCTCAAAAAAGAAAAATGCGAGTAATTTATAAAAATTATAATAGAATTTATGAAAACCTAGATACAGTATAGTAAATAACTTACGCAATATGCTTACGTATCTATATAAAATTAGGTACGTCTCTGCAGTTGTTTCTTTGAGATTCGTCCCAAATGAACGTTCGGCATCTAACGATGTAATATTCGCGTAGTTAAAGTAGTCTTTGAATTTGTTGAACGGATTTTTCAGAGCTTCATTATTATAAATCTGTCATAATCTAGTAAAATCTAGATTTTTTCGTAATATTTTGTCGCAGTCTTTTGCGAGCTACTAAATAAAGCCGTGACGATTTGTGATTTTTTCTATGCTGGTAGTTTCATCTATAGTTAACGTTAACCAGTGTTACTTTTTACTTTGGCTTTTATGTAATTCTCAATTCTTTCGCGCACTGACGGCAAATACCTTTGTAGTATCGAAGGACTTGGTAATTTCCATGTAGGATTGCGTTTTTTCCAAAACTGACGATACATTTTAGTCTGATTTTTTCAACCGATATATTATATTGCATTTAACATCAAAGTTAAATCAAATAGATATGTATTATACGGTCTTAACCCGGTTTTTTAAATTTGTGTTGTATTATTTACATATTTACTACACATTTGTGTTTTCCACCATAATAAACTATTGTCACAAACTAAACACAGCACTTGAGTTGATACGTTTTTAGGAACTTTCGACATTTTCAATGCATTCGGTCCGAATTACGCGTACGCGTATTCGTAAATCAGTCAATACACAACCTCACACACCAACAACTACTCATGTATTAGATACTTACAGCGCCGGGAGCGGCGGCTAGCGGTCTCAATGTATCGAACCTTTCGTTCGTACACGCCTATGATAGGGAACCCAGAATGGTGGTCTTTAATAATGACGCACACGTCTAATATTGAAATTTAAAAAATATTTACAGTTAAACGTGAGCCCTGCATTTGGGGATTATATCAAAGTGGTTCTTGATGACAGTAAACAAAAGATCTTGCAGTCTTATTTAGTTATATAGAAGTTATCATCTTAAAGGTAGTTAAAGAAGGCTGACGACGATCGAAATACTGTTGTGCACCTTATACCGCATTTTTATGGCACAAAATCTAACACCCAATCATATCATGTTTTTCTTGATTAGAAAAATGAATGTTGCTAATTTATGAAACCTCAATCAACATTAATTGGAAACTAAGGTTATTTGCACCTGTCAATAATAATTGTTTGCATCTATCAATTGTTTCCATAGCTTACGACGCGAGCAGTTCGGAAATTAAAAGCAGAAAATGGCCGTAATTTATTTATTTGTAAAAATAACTATGTCACGTGTTAAGATTGTTGGAATCGCTGAAAAAATGCCTTTTTTATGAAGTCACAGTCGACTACGATTTCCATTAAAAAACATAAATCTTTTGTCATACCTCAAAAATTATAGCTTAAATAAAAAGTTCGGTTAAACTAGTTTATTAAGTACATAATTACCTACTGACACTTTTATCTGAAGTCAACAATAACTAGAGTTTGTAATATACAATATTAGTGAAAAATAATATTGTTACCTTTTCCTGTCGTCCTGTCGTCTTGATGTCCACTGTCGCAATTGGTAACCGCCCTGGTAAGCTGCGTAGAATTGCAACATCGGCAACGCTTCCATTGTCGATTCATACAGCCGTCGATGGTGTTGTGAATACGTTGTCGTATACTTCGAAAATGTTCGTTCAACATCTAGTGAAGTAAGATTTGCAAATGTCAGATATTCCTTTTCCTCATCTGGGCACTCTTGATTTTCAGTTATAGACCGAACCTTTCGTAAATCGGGATTTTTCGTTAAAATTGCACCAAATTTTTGAGCAACATCGACTCCTATAGTGTTCGTCAAGTTTTCTAGAGCGGCTTCTAAATTGTTTATGCCATTAAATGCGTCTCGTGCAGATAAGTGACTGTTTTCTAATTGCTCAACAGCTTGTGCAACTTCACAATAGTTCATGGAGATTTCATCTATTTGTTGTTGAACGTCCGAATTGGAAAAAAGTTGCTGACTATCTCGAACTGCTGCAGAATCATTTGAATCAAGTTTCAAGATAACATTTTCCACTTGTGAAAAATATTTCTGGTAGTAAGATAGTGCCTGGAGCCATGTTCCCCATCGCGTTATTACAGGCAGAGGCGGTAGCGGTAATTTCGCACACAATTGTTTGTATACACGGATGTGTTTGGGAGATTTGATGAACACTTTTTTGGTAGATGCTACTAACTTATCCACCATCGGATACTTCTTTCGAATGGTTTCTGCTACGAGGTGACATGCGTGTATGAGGCATGTTATGTGAAGAAAAGTCGGAAAGCATATTTTCAACATCCTACCAACTCTCAGCATTGTTACGGTTCCGTCAGTAACGAACATTGTGACTTGGGTTCCTGTGATACAAAATTCTCTTAATGAATCTTTTATTATCTTGACAACGGTTTCTGCATTAGTTTTCTGAATCCTTTTACTGGATAACAACAATGAAGCTGGTGGACCATCACGTTTTAAAGGACGCGCTACAACATGAATGACGCTGTATTTCTGAACATCAGTTGTTTCATCCACACATAGGCAGATTTTCTTATTTCTCAACTAGTCTTTTATACATTCCTTTACTGTACCTTGCACACGTGGCAAATTGTATCGTAATTGCGTAGATGTTGGCAGCTTCCATGAGGGAATGTACTTAGCCCAAAAAAGACGAAAGTGTTCATTAGATACTAGATGTTGTGGGATGTTGCACACACTTAACATAAAAATAAAATCATATAAAAATTGCCAGTATGGAATACTGTTTCTTAAATTCAATACAAACTGTTACAAATGTGTTGATTACGAGAGCTAAAGCTTTGCTTTTATATTTTAGGGGAGATCGTTTCTATAACCCTAGCCAATTATGTTAAAAAAGACATCTCCTTTCGACCTTTTGTTATTGGCGTATTTCAGCAACGGGTATGGGCTTCAATAGAGTCTAGACGCAGGCATGCAGAAAATGTTCTTGTTGAAATTTCAATTACTAGTACTTTACGAAAAGTCTACAATAATGGAGAAATTCCAGTCCCGATAATCTCGCTTGAGCTTTGAATTTCACTTTTTTCTTATTCACTTAGTAATAATTAGCGTATCATGGTAGACTTTCAATCATATTGCGAATACGCTCGATTCCAGATAATTGACGTCAACATGTGGTGGATACAATAAACAATAACTGAATGCGTCTTGCATATGTTTACTCAAAAAGTTTAAGTACAGTAATACATATTAAACTTAACTGTATGTAAATTTTATGGTATAGCTAAAGCATTTTAAGTACATTGATAGTTTTGATCAGGAAGGTATCATCGGTGTTCTTAACATAGCTTATTTACGTAGTACGTATTACGTCCGTTGTTTAGTTAACAGTAGGCAATCTAACTTGATATCTAAATTTAAATGACATTGGGAGATTGGGATATGTTTGTTTTAGACATACGTAACATTTCTAAACGTCCGGTTATTTTTAATGTATCAAAGAGTCCGACTTATTTAAACTCAAGGAAAACGTAATCGTTTCCGTAACATATAACATTAAATAAGTCTACATAAATGATAGCGACATTCCAAAACTTTTTACAAATCTAAGCACTTCAGTAAACGTAGCTGTTAGCTGGGTTTGAGGTATGCACGTCTAAAACTGTACATATTTTTATGAATTAAAAAGTAAGAAATAAAAACAAAGAAATCTGTAACGTTTTCAACGCTTTAATATTTTTGTATACCGTTACTTTAAAAAAAAAAATAACTGGGTAATTTGATTGAAGAAAACACTTTCGTTAATTCCACTTCAACTAGAGTTAAAAGAAATCTAAATGCTTGAATTTTTGCAAAATACCAAACTGTACTGTATCGTTACCACCGAGACTACAAGGCAAAGCGCTCTTCGATGACGTTACGCTGTTTAGGTGATGTGTATAGAGTTTGTTAAAAAGGTGGTACCGGATGCCAGTAGCGTAGCTGTAGCGGCGTGGGTAAGGGTAATTTTCAATTCGTAGTCGATCTCGACAGTACCGCGAGAGAGTTCAAAGCGACAGTACGTTGCACGCTGCACGCCAAATAAGTACGCGGAGATGGGACGCCCAAAGGGTGTGACGTTCCGTTCGAATGTGAATAAATATCTCAGGCACACACACAAGTGAAAAATGTCATCTTGAAACTTGATTCAAATGATTCTGCAGCAGTTCAAGATAGTCAGCAACTTTTTTTAAATTCGGACGTTCAACAACAAATAGATGAAATTTCCATGAACTATTGTGAAGTTGCACAAGCTATTGAGCAATTAGAAAACAGTCACTTATCTGCACGAGACGCATTAAATGGCATAAACAATTTAGAAACCGCTCTAGAAAACTTGTTGAACACTATAGGAGTCGATGTTGCTCAAAAATTTGGTGCAATTTTAACGAAAAATCCCGATTTACGAAAGGTTCGGTCTGTAACTGAAAATCAAGAGTGCCCAGACGAGGAAAAGGAGTATCTGACATTTGCAAATCTTACTTCACTGGATGTCGAATGATCATTTTCGAAGTATACGACAACGTATTCACAACACCATCGACGGCTGGAATCGACAATGGAAGCGTTGCTGATGTTGCAATTCTACGCAGCTTACCAGGGCGGTTACCAATTGCCACAGTGGACATCAAGACGACAGGAAAAGGTAACAATATTATTTTTCACTAATATTGTATATTATGTACCCACTTTTATGCGGTGCGCCACTGCCGGTACCATTTTTTTACAAACTCTATATATAACAAATAATAATAATGAAAAAGGGATAGATAAACTTAAATATTAACTCTCTACGTGTATTTAAACGAAAAACCTGTCTATAGTCTCGTATTTAATTTATTAAAGAAGGAGGCGACTTGAGTATGGGGAAATGTTTATAAAATATTTATTGAAGAGCTCCTCTACCAAATTCTGGCAAAATATATATTTAGAAAAAATTAAATGATATGAATCAACCTTGGCAACCATTTTGATGGCCGTCTTATAGAATCTTAGTTAATATAATTCCTTGTTGGATTCAGTTTCTTATTTAATTTAAATGTTGTGTCTTGTTTACCAAATTAGGTAAAAGAGAGCAGTGGACATAGTTTTGTTTGTTTTTTCTTAAATTTCGCGCGCCCTCTACTCATTACGCAGTGATACTGTTAAGCTCAACATGTCTATTGTTCGGCTCTGCATTTAGAATAATCGCTTTGTAAAATCACATGTGTAAGCCGCCTACATTTCGCCTGTCCAGAATAATAATATGCTAACTCCATAGCTAAACAGGTGGAGACAGTATTATTCTGAGCAGACGATATATTGAGTGCTATCGTCTATCGTCCTAATCCTAATTGTGAATTAAAGAGAGGAATCCAAAAAATGCAATAATGTACAAGGTGTTTCATTTAAAAAAACAAATTTGTATTGTGTGTACTGGAAACTAAACATCCCGTATACTTGAACATAATTTTGTGTTGTGAAGAATTTGTGTGAAGATATTTTTTATTTGAAGGTTTTTTCTCTGAGTCGCTCAGGAAATGAATTTACTTCCACCCACGCACTAGGCGGACACGCTGTGTTCTTAAACTCCATCTGATTTCGACGCTACTATTAATATGTCGCGCCTGACTTGCGGGAAACCCTCCATTGTTGCTCGGAGGATTACGGTATTTTCAAAATTTTGAATATCTAATTATATTATAAAAACAGATTAAATTTAGCAAGTTTGCAGTTTAAAAACAATTATGAACAATTGCTCCGTGTTCTCTCAATCAAATGTTATCCGAAAAGCTAAGAAGTGTATTGAACGATGAAGAAATATTTTCGAACATACGAGGGTAGTTTGACATTAATCTAGCCTTCGATAGATGGCGTTACGTGAGAACGAATTGCTCTCGGTTTTGACATCTGCCATCCATCGCATGACGTCTGTTAAAATTTCAAGCAAAAAATACAATCAGTTTGGTTCTAACAGTCGTCGAAAGCAAGCAGCTTTTGTGTTTTTTGAAAATGGAAAAAGTCGAATATCGTTCAATGATTAAGTACCTTCATTTGAAAGGGAAAAACAATGCAGAAATTAAAGCCGAACTGGATGCTGTTTATGGCGAGTCTGCACCGTCGTTAGCAACAGTGAAATTTTGGAAAGCTGAATTTATTCGTGGTCGTAAGAGTGTTTGATGATGAACTTCCAGGCGCGATGAGTGCAGCGTTTGCTCACTGTCGACCAAAAACGCACACGTGTGACGGATTCGAATAAGCTTTTGGCAATGATAGAACGCCATCCGAACACTATTTTGTCTTATTTAAAAATATTGAACTTGAGGAGCGTTTAAATTGAAATTATAATTCAAATTTCGTGTGAAACGTAAAAAACAAACGAGGAAGTTTTTTTTACAGTAACTGATTATGTTTGTTCCCCAAAAAATGTCTTGATAACTTTGGCAGTGTACTTGGGGTTATTGTCCTGTTGAAACAAGAATCCTTCGCCAATTATTCCGCGTCCTTTGGGTACACCATGGTCTTGTAAAATGTTTGGCTCTACGTCGTATAATCAATGTTCCGTTGATTTTAATTAATATGCCAATTCGATCACCATCTCGTGTCTATGCGATGTTTAGCCCATTTGAGCTTTTTCTTTTTGTGGACAGTTATTAATCGGGATTTCCGAAAAGTTACACGTCCACTTAAACCTGCTTCTACAAAGCGTTATTTCACTACAGATCCTAATTCCACTGAACCCTGCTGTGGTTGCTGGTGCAATAAGACGACGATTTTGCAAAGTTGTTAATTTAAAGAACCAACTTTCACTGGTTGTAGTAGCTCGTGGGCATCCACTACGTTTGTGGCTTTGTAATTGCCTTATCTGGCGCACACAACAGCTAGAAAATCCTACCTGTCGTGCAATTTGAGTTTGGATATATTGATTTCGTGTAAAGCACAAATTCTCGCTTTTGTCTGGATGTCTATTTCTTTTCTTTTCGACATACTCCATAATAACTAGTCAATAATAACTTGCGCAATTTAATCAGCTAAAACTAACTTGTGTACAGTGTGAGCCATTTGAAATGGAGGTACCCCTGTAAAACCTATATTTTATATTAAAATGAAACCATTTTTTTTAATATATAGTGGATGAAAAAGTCTTCTTCCATACAAAATTTTAGAAGTTCATCTAAATTTTCAAGGCACACTATGATTATTTTTCGACGTCGAAAATACCAAAATTTTATTAAAAAACTAATTGCACCGCTGAATTCAGACTGTCTTGAAATTGTTTTAAACAAAATTTCATTGAAATATGTTTTTTAATAAAAAGCTTATGAAAGAATGATTTTTCAAACTTTGAATTGTTTCATAAATCCGCTCCTACAACTTATATTGATCAAGGTAGATCAACATTTATAAAAAAAAAACAATTAAAAATTAACGAAACTTATTATTAAATGCCACAAAATTGCAAATAAGCATTTTTTAAACATCTCAGTACAATTTACAAAAGTGAATGTAATAGAGTTGGAATTTTTTCAAGTAGTTCTGGAAGTGAAGGACATATTCGTCTGTATTACGTTAAGAAATTGGCGAATATGTCCCTTATTGCCGGAACTACCAATTTAAATCATCCGGGAAATTTAAAAATTACCAAGTTTAGTAATAATATATCTACCAAATTACAAATTTTAAGGAAATAAATAATACCTACTAGCTATATTGGTTTTAAAAATAATCTCGCTTGATCTTTATTTAGTGCATTTTTATATTGCAGTATCTTTAAAAAATGTTTTAATTGCTAATAGTAATTGTTATTTGATCTTAAAAAGTACATGTGATTTATGTAAAATCCTAAATAGGTTATAACGTCGAAATTAATAATATATAAATGAAGTCAAAAGCAGGCTATGACATTGACAGTTGATATAATTGTTCATTAACTTCATTGATAATTGAGTGATTGCAAACTAGGTTTGATAATTGTTGAAGTAAATCTGAATAAGGAATTTCATTCATTTACTTTTCAGTTTTTTTTTGTAAATTTTGATCTACCTTGGTCAGTAGTTGTTGTAAGAAGGGGATTTATGAAATAATGCACTGTAAATCTAAACCTAACATCTCAACCTCACATATATTAATTAAATTAGTGTACTTGGCATGTAAAATTAAAAATTGTCTGTCAAAATATTACGATATATTTGGAGATAAAATAACAACTTAGGTATTAAAGAGTGAACGAATCTTACATAGTCCTCGTGGTGTAGTGATTAACACGCCTACCTGGCAAGCAGGAAATGTGAGATTCGATTCCTCACCGGGACATTTTCAGTAATTAATTACGTCGGAAATTCCAAGGAAAATTATAGATTTTCTTGATTCACCGACGGATGCCAAAATATATTAATGCACTGTAAAGTTTGAAAAGTGATTCTCTCATAACTTTTTTATTAATAAATATATTTGAATGAAAATTTGGTTAACACCATTTTGGGACCTTCTGAATTCAATGGCGTCGTTAGATTTTTAATGAAAAAATCGCTAATAAAATTTTGCTATTTTCGACCTCGAAGAATAATCATGTGTACCTTGAAAATTTAGATGAACTTCTGACATTTTATGTGGAAGTAGACTCTTTGACCCGCTATGTATTAACAAAAAATGATTTCATTTTATAAGTATTATTATTATTTTATACAACTAAATTTAAGTACACACCCCCAAGCATCGTTTCTCCCTTCCATGCATTCATAAAATATAAATACATAATTCTCAATTTGTATTATTTATTGTTTATCCCTAGGTTCTACAACTAATTTCATTTCTTGCAATTATCTGGTATTTCCTAATAAATTTTGTACATATTTACAGATGGTGAGTAATTATCCATGCAATGCATGATATTAATGCATTTTCTCAACCCCGCTTGTTTTTGTTTTATTGCATTTTAAACGACTCGATTGAAAGTTATGTGCGGTAGTGTATATCTTTGCGTAAAAACAAAAAGTATTTGTGGTGCCACAGTGATAATGATTTTTATCTTGTTTCCAAAAAAAGCTTCCTAAACGTTGTAAGGCGTTAACATTTCATATGTAGCGGTGGAGTATGGCGGAAGGTATCGTGTATTTAGAGATATTCAGTTCTGGTATCTGTGGTCTCAGGTCCTTAGGGTTCGTTTTTTATGTAATTTCTTTCTACAAGCAAGTAGAAAATAAATTATTTTGTGACTTTACAATCATTTCATAAATTAAATATTGCCTGATAATAAGTCCTCAAATCCATATTTTACGATTGCCGATACTCCCTAAAGTTAAGACGTTAGATCGCGTACTCGTATAATATATTACAGCCTGTAATATGGTATTTTTAAAGGAATGAAATTTAGGTTGATTGAAATTTAAATTGTAGGAATATAAAATATTGCCCATACGAAATCAGTAACAAAGGGCGAAGGGACGCGAGAGCAACCTACTTCTTTAGTTCGAATCGCTTTTGAGAGACGACGTATTTGGCTAAGTGATTAATTTACATAGCAAATTTAAGTGTAATAGTGTGCAAATTTTACTTCAGATACAAGATTAAATCAAGTTTGGTCATTACGAACGCGATTTTTTTACGCGACGTATTACCGGAGGGAAGGTGCGTAAACGTAAAATTTTGAGGTTAGTGTTTTTATTCCATTGATTTAATTTTTGAAAGCGTTGATATTTGCAATTTTCCGTTTTCAAACTGCCGAAAGAATGTGTAGATAGCACTCCCGGACCTACGACCGTAAAAAATAATCTTTTATTTAGAGAAACAATTTCTCAAATTTACATACAGTGTATTGCGGAATTTTTACAATCTTTCATATTATATTAGACAAACAACTGATAACTTTATGTTTACCTTCATAGAATTTTTCTATAAGACATTGATTATGTTGACATCCTCAAGAGATAGGAGGACTTTAACCCCGATTGTTTTGCACAGACGGATGGCATTATTTCGCCATCTCTACGATGAGCGAAAGTTTCGTCGAAAGGAATATAAAACGTTCAATTTATGGTGGTGTACAATCGGAGCGAAAATTGTTTTGCTACAGTTCTTTTCATTATCTTCCGAAAAAATTCCACCTCAAACGTTGACGAAATTTCGAACGAAACTTCCGAGCTCAAAGCGTCTGGTGTAGAAAGGCTTTCTAGCTTTTCTATTTAAAATTCCGCAAGCGTTATGAATAATTAAGTGGCATTTGAGAAGTTTTGCTGTGAATTTAGAAGATAATGTTGTTTACGGTACTAAGATGTTGCTGGATTTAATATTGAAAAATTAATCGGTAGGAGACTACGTAACACAATTACATTACGTAAGACATTTATGGTTTAATTGAACGCGTTATATGGTAACTATACTGCATCATCGACAAACAAAAATTTAGATGTATATTCACTTTAAATTATTTAACACAATTTTTCATGTTAATTAAACAAATCATAACCATTTACCAACTTATTTTTCCGGAAATCATGTACTCGAACACTATGGCACTGGAACAGTGAAACATTTCACTAAAACCCTTACCAGAACACTTCACTAACACTGGATGTACGTTTGGATAGCTAAGTTATCGTCTTCAGTAGTCTCCTATTGTCTTGTAATGTACCCATAACCCCATGTAATGTACCCCATTAACTGAGGACATATCAGTTGTGATTTTGTTCGTTGCTACTCATGCAACTATAAATTGTAACAATTTATAACAACAAATAAACAATTAGCATTATTGAATTTACCTTATGTTATTAGATTAGAGTAGATTGTAAACGAGGTGGTTCCTGACCTATTCCATTTCGACCTTTACAGATCTACTGTGGTTCGTCTATCATTAGATCAATTACGTTAGCGTTGCTTTTTTCACCAGACCTAGCAGCTTTGTGGGTGATCTCTCTACGCAGCTTTCGGCTTTTGCATATTCCGAGCTCATTTCTGAGAGCTGTATTCCTCTTCCACCTGGCAGAATCTACATACATGCTGTTATCTCTGTCAGGCCTAGGTTGCTTATGTTTCTTGAGCATACAATGTCCTGTTAGCACTTACTACTGTTTTAACAGACTTTATGTCTTTGCCTAGTAGGTCTGCTGTAAACTTAGGCCTCTATCCAATATTAGCCTTCACCAGAGACGCTACTATTAAGCGTTCCTCCAGGGCGGTTCTTTTCCATTGATAGAGTCGTGAAGGGACTCTCCTTTCCGTGATTGCTTCTACTAGGGAGTTTGTGGTTGCGTTGTTAAATGTCTCCTCAATATTTAGGAAGGCAGTCATTGCTGTCTCTTTATCTTCTATTGATTTCGAGATTAGTCTACTTAGATCGTCTAGCGCTGAGTCTGTTGTCCTATCTGGTTGTTATATATATATATTGACGGGCGCTGAGTGGTTGCCTTGTCAGCATTTCGTCTCTAACATACCTATCTACCAGCCGCTCCAGATTCTTTGATAGAAAGGAGGACGAGCTGATGAATCTGTAAAAGTTTGGTGGTGGGTCTGTCACACGCAATTGAGTTGGCATGTATTTCCATGGTAAACAGCTTTTAAAGATGTTACACTGGTGAGGTACTAACACTTTGGGTCCCATTTGTAATAAAACTGGATAGATTCCATCCTCTCCAGGAGATTTGAATGGTTGGAACCTGTTTATTGTCCATCTAATTCTATTTGATCTAGTCACTTTTGTGACCAATTTCCAGCCTACTCAACCTGGCCCGTTTGACCTTTACTCGAGGTTCTTTCGCTCCTGTGATCCTATTAAGATTGTTACGGCTGGAAAGTGGACCTTTATGAGTTCCTGCAAACTTTCCTCCTTAGTTTTGGTTGTACATATTATCTTTCTTTTTGATAAGACATACTTCGTTCTCAGTTCCTTTGCTAGTATTTTGTGGATTCTGTAGCATACGAGCTGTGTGACCTCCTCGCAAAATCTCCTCCAAGACATCCTTTTAGCTTTGTGGATTTCTTTGTTGTACTGTGTAAGCTTTTGCTTATCGGTGGCCCAGTCGTGGTTCCTTTTTGTCTTGTTGAACAGCCTTCTTATTTCGGCCCTTTGTTTAGCAAGGCTGCCGCTCCACCACGCTGTTTTATTGCCCTTTTGCCGGGTTGTTTTCTCTAGGCAGTTATCAATATAGGCTGCTCAATCGTCGATTTTCAGGATGTAGAGCAACCTTAAACGCAACACAGCCTTTCGCTATTTGCGTTAGCATCTTTGAAACTATGAGAAGTATTAAGAAATACTGTGTATAACTTTTTAACTGTTTTACTAATATTAAATTATAGCGTAAGTAGTTTTTTCCCAACCACTTTGCGGGGCCTCACCCTATATTTTTTTTCAAATGTGAAAATTTTTATTTGCTAAAAAATATAAAAATTACTTTGAATTTATCCATGAATATTAAATTTGCGGAAAAAAAGACAAATACACTATATCCAGTAACTAAAACAAAGAGGCTTTATCTAAAAAATAATTTTATTCATAACGATTGAGTTTAGTGTTTATTTACAACTATGTAACAAGTATGTTAAAAAGATATAGTATAATCTACAATGCATACAAATTATCTATTATGGTAATAATAAGGATGATGTACGAGGGAAAGTCAGTAAGTAGGTCACAAAAAGCTATTATAAAAGTAATAAGAGAAATAGTTAGCCAAAAACATGATTTATTTTTCAACATAGTCTCCATCTACATTGATACACTTATCCCATCGCTTTATTAATGCCCCAATGCCTGCTGCATAAAAGTGTTTGGGCTGCCGTCTGAACCACGTGCGTACCTCTTGTTGAACATCATTATCACTCTCGAAATGTGTTCCGCCAAGATGCTTTTTTAGTGGACCAAACAGATGATAGTCGTTTGGGGCTAGGTCGGGACTGTAAGCCGGATATTGAAGAAGTTCCCACCCTAATTCTTCAATTCTCGCCTGGGTCAGTTGGGCCGAATGCGGCCTGGCGTTATCGTTATGCAGCAATATTCCTCTCGTCAGTAGGCCTGGACGTTTTCGAGGGAACACCCTATTGCAGTTGCTATGCTGCCTATTGTTACCTGCCTGCCAGTTCGAATCATTTCTTCCACCCTTCGAAGTGTTGCATCTGTCGCAATCTAAACGGGGCGGCCACTTCGCTGACCGTCAACAACTTTTGAGCGCCCTTGTGAGAATTTCTCGGCCCAGTTATACACGGCTTTACGCGACGAACACTTTTCGCCGTAAACAGGAGACATTTCCTTATGGATATCTTTTGCAGGGAGTCCTTTTGCCCAGAAAAAACGCACAACAGCACGCTGCCCTTCCACAGTACACTCTTCGAGCACGGTCGCCATTTTAACACTGCTTGCGTGCACGTCAACTGTCACTTGATTATCATTAAGCTGGATAGTGCTACCCCCCAATGACAGATACGGAAAATAGCTCTCTGCTATTTTCAACTTTCCCACAACAGTTTGTGACTTATTTAATTACTTTCCCTCGTATATTACATAAATTGTCGGCATGGACACTTGGTTTACGCTACATAATGATTGTAATAATGATAATCTTTATAAAAGTGTTTATATCCAAGTTAATCACATATATCACATTGAGGTGTGCAAACCCTGTGCAAAGCTCACAGGGTTTTCAAAATATGGCGGCCATTCGTCGATGTATCCGCTTTTATACTATGCATGTTTAAATAAACTAAGAAATTTTGGGGATGACAATTGATTATGGGTTAATAATTGTAATTGAATAATACTATCCCTCTTGTATGGATCTATACTATCTTTTTTAAAAGGAGATATAACACTTAGCAGAGTATTCATAAGCAGCACTTCATCTGAAAATGTCCTGCACTACTGGTATTATTGATAAAGGCTGCATTAGTGGCGTTTTCTTTGCAATTGTGAAGATATTGACTTTTCTGTTCGTTGGCACTAAATTTTGAACATAACTCGGACAATGTCCACTCCAGGAATCCAATAACGAGACACTTTCAGCTCCTGTATATGGTTTGAATACCAATCTTTAAAAGCTAGGAAGTTAGTTTTCCGGATGTTGAAATAGAGATGTTGTAAAAAAGTGTAAATTGGCAGAAGCTGGAAGGGAACTACTGGCGTCATTTGATACTGGTAAAACATTAACGCATTTGCTTTAATGTTTTACTTGTGTATGTATTTAGGTTGTGTTGCTAAACACACAAAGTTCCATTTAGATCGCTGAGTATCAGTTACCTTGTCAGTTAAAATTATTACTATAGGTATTCTTTATTGTATTTGTTCGTGTTAAAACAATACTGGAATGAAATCTTATCTACTTGTTCTTCATCATAACAATTTTAAATCTATTTCATTATTGTCACTAATTTACCTAAATGTAAAGGATTGGTATAGTGTAAGTAGGACTTTTTCAAATTTAGGATTTTAAAACCTGCTATAAGTTATATATTCCATCGTGACTTTAAGTTATATGTAATTTTTATCAGCATTTTTCTTCTTTTATAACGTACTACTACTACAGTCAAATGCAATTGCGTTGAATCACCGGTGGCAGTTAAAATACAATATTTTGTAGCTTTTGCAAAATCTATCGGTTGGTGTCTGTGATCTTTTGCATATGGCTAGCTTTAGTTTATGTTTCTCTATGCGTTAGAAAAACTGGCGTTTGGATCTATTGTTTCTGACCACAGAACTAATTACACTTCGTGCGTGGTGAATGACATGTCTCTTATGGACACCACAATTATGTTGGTGGAAGGAAAAAGCGCTGCTCCAAAAGGAACCCAGCACTAGAAGCCAGTGAACTGGATTTTTTTGGAGAATTCTAAATTTCAACATTAGGATTAACTGCATAGGATTCTTTATTGAATTTCGGATACATTAGTCCTTGCTTCCTTTTTGAGTTACAATATCCAAATAAACTGGGTAATCTGTATGTGACCGAAACTTTGAAATAAAACAATTGCAAATTTATTTTTTAGTGCGTTCTTTTGTAGTACGTTAGTTTAAATCTAATTACAATTTAAAACTTATTGAAGCTTTACAGGGGTAACTAAGGGCAAGTAACTAAGTGCAACTAGTTACAAAAGAACGTGGTGGCGAGAAATGGTTCTTCCAGCAGTGATTCTTATTTAAATCTGTCTACGTTATTCTTTAACTGAAGCGAGAACTTCAGCAATCCTCTTCACTTACGTTTAATGGAACGAACGTATTTAGATTTCAGGTTACGCAATTAATTAGGTTAAGTAGAAATTATAACTCGAGACCGTGATCATATATAAGTTAGCGAT